>CM076680.1:19218618-21618618 GCA_038501925.1 Xenopus petersii | reverse complement strand
CATTTTAACTTATGTTGCAGATTCTGGTGCAAAATGCTGCGAAGTAGGTAAAACAATGTTGATTTATATTTGGTTACCCCTTTCCATTTCCATTATCTGTTATCTATGTGGGGTAGGGGGGAAGGGTTTTTTTTGTCCACATTTTAGGAATTTTGATTCAGTTCAGTATTCAGACGTATAGATGCAGTGCATTCCTCTTCCAAATGCAACATTTTATGATACCCCTTTTCTAGTAATTATATCCCAAGGTGTGACACACCAGAAAAGCACTGCGTTATACAACTTGCTCTGTTTAGCACAACAAATTGATTTTAGATAATTTTCAAGAAAGCAGCTCAATATGTAACATTTTAGCCAGGCAATCTGCCTCCCAGCAGGGCACCCGAGTGCTTCAACAGACTGACACTCCTCGTATATACTCTGTGCTGTGAGAATGTCTCTCTGCAGTCGCAATTCACTGTGAAATACACTGCCACCTATTTGGCACATTGAGCAACTGTCACGTACAATTACATTTCTCACAATCCTTTCATTCCTTGAATTTTTATTATATAATTAAAGTCCTAGACCATGAAGTCTTTAGCAAACTATAGCAAATTTGGTGACTTAGAGACAATCAACCTGCTGCTGAGAACTTAATCAACTTACCTGCCACAGACTACCAATTTCCTCCTGCTTGCCCCTCCATATTGGCTGCATGGGATGCTAATATTCAGTTATGATGCAGTTATACCTCCTCGTAGTTACTGACTCTATGGAAATTGCCAATCAGCTTCCATCTGCTCATGTGAAATACTGTATGTGCGCAACAGGCTTATAGCCCCTCACTTAGTCCATGAATTATTACATTAAAGGAACAGTAACACCAAAAAATGAAAGTGTTCCAAAGTGATTAAAATATAATTTACTGTTCCCTGCACTGGTAAAATTTGTGTGTTTGCTTCAGAAAGCCTATTATAGTTTATATTAACAAGGTGCTGTGTAGCCATGGGGGCAGCCATTCAAGGCTAAGGTTTCATAGCAGATACACTCTGTAGAATTCCATTGTACTCTATTACAGAGCTTATCGGTTATCTGTTGAGTAACCTGTGCCTTTTCTCCTTTTTTTCAGGTTAAATAGCTGCCCCCTTGGCTACACGGCAGCTAGTTTATATAAACTATAGTAGTCTTTCTGAAACAAACACATAACTTTTACCAGTGCAAGCCAACAGTACATTATATTTCAATTGTTTTAAAATGCTTTATTTTTTTGGTGTTACTCACGCTTTAAATGGAAATCTAAGCAAAAACATAAATGAATGCGAACTATTGCAGTTTATTTTTTGTGGTTTATGAGATAGTGGCTTTTTTTTTAAAGAGAAAACTGCCAATATCTTGGAAACTACTACAATTAGAAAATTTATATAAATTGCAAAAATACTCAGGGAGACGTTCTGAACACAGGTTTCCGTTTGTGATTATTTCCCTTTTAAAGGGGAACTATAGCGAAAATGAAAATGTAATATAAGCTTCCTCATACTGAAGTAAGAAACTTTCTAAATTCAATTAAAAATGTTGCATTGTTTCTGAAATAATCAAGTTTATCTTAATTATTCCTCTCTCAGAATCTGTTTCTCTTCATTCTGTCTTCATTCAACAGTTGGGTGTCTGATAGTCATTGATTGTTACATCCAATATATCTTATAGGGGGGGCTCTTTTTGCCTAGAAGATGAATTAGAGCTCACTCTAGGGTTGCCACCTGTTTGGTTTTGACCCAAACAGTTCGGTTTTTCTAAGGCCTGTTTGGGTCTTAACTTTCAGTTCATTTTTTAGCCTTGTGAAACCCGAATAATAATCTGGCCAATATATGAAAACCAATTAAATACAATGGTTTAGTTATTATCAGGTAGGGATGCACCGAATCCACTATTTTGGATTTGGCCGAACCCCGAAATTCTCTGTGAAAGATTCGGCCGAGTACCAAACCGAATTTGCATATACAAATTAGGGGTGGTAAGGGGAAAAAATTTTTCCTTGTTTTCACGCGATTTCCCTCCTGCCCCTAATTTGCTTATGCAAATTAGGATTTGGTTTGGCCGGGCAGAAGGATTCGGCCGAATCATGCTGAAAAAGGACGAATCCTGGCAAAATCCTGGATTCGGTGCATCCCTATCAGGTGCAGTTCATTTCTTGTTATTTCAGTAACAGAAATAAGCAAATCCATCAAAAATAAGAAATAGTTTTTCTAAATGAGCACTGCTGTATTTCAAAGCTTTCTGGATAACTGATTTCTGTATAATAGATCTCATACCTGTAGGATTGTTCTTACTCATCGGGCAGACTAGATAGATGTAGGGTTTCAACTGGACATCTCAGTTTATCAAAGGGCTGACCATTCAAAACTTTCTGTCCTATTTAAAACATTGCGGAAACTATACAGAAACACAGCCAATTGCATAAAAGTGATGCAATAACCCTGACCTGGCATCATAACTCCACGACATGATCTCTGATGCCATCATGCCCAACTGAACATCACTGCTCCATCCCCAATGCTATCTGCCCCGTCCCCTTTGTTCGGGTTTAGCCACCGGCAAAGATAGCTCACTTAAATAACTGATTCCAATAGAAACAAAATCGAACAATATAACTGCCTTTTGCACAAATCCTGCATGTAGAGAGACATGATGTCTGGTGATCAGGGATGGGCGAATTTTTTTGCCTTGTGTCAAAAAGAAAAGAAGCGTGGCAAAATATTTTTCAACGCCCATAGACTGTAATGGGCGTCAGCCAAATTTTTGGCGAAACAAAGCGGGTCAAATTTGCCTGTCCCTACTGGTAATTTTAATAGAGTGAGCTCTAATACTTCTTCTAGGCAAAGAGACTCCCCCTATAGGATATATTGGATCATTCATCCGTAGGGTTGCCACCTTTTCTGAAAAGTTTAACCGGCTGGTGGGGGGGCGGGAACAAAAGGCAACATGGTGAGATGGCCAGAAAAAAAGGTCTGTATATACCCGAGTATAAGCTGAGTTTTTCAGCATCCAAAATGTGCTGCAAAAGTCTATCTCGGCTTATACTCGGGTCAGCGGTACCGGATCCGAGTAACTGAGATTGCAGTCACTTTTAATCATTCCTATACCAACAAACACTTGGGGAGAGACTGCAATATCCCACAATGCCGTCTGTTGGTTATATGAAAGAATAACAGTGACTGCAATATCACACAACACCATCTGTTGGTTGTATGAAAGAATAACAGTGCGCCCTCTGTTGGTTATATGAAAGATTAACAGTGACTGCAATATCACACAGCGCCATCTGTTGGTTGTATGAAAGAATAACAGTGCGCCCTCTGTTGGTTATATTAAAGAATAACAGTGACTGCAATATCACACAGCACCCTCTGTTGGTTATATGAAAGAATAACAGTGCGCCCTCTGTTGGTTATATGAAAGAATAACAGTGACTGCAATATCACACAGCGCCCTCTGTTGGTTATATGAAAGAATAACAGTGCACCCTCTGTTGGTTATATGAAAGAATAACAGTGACTGCAATATCACACAGCACCATCTGTTGGTTATATGGAAGAATAACAGTGACTGCAATATCACACAGTGCCCTCTGTTGGTTATATGAAAGAATAACAGTGACTGCAATATCACACAGTGCCCTCTGTTGGTTATACGAAAGATTAACAGTGATGGCAATATCAAACAGCACCCTCTGCACATGGTAGTGGGACAGTGGGACAATGCACACAGTAAACTGTTTGGCAATTCTCTGTCACCATCAACTTTGCAAAGAAGTCCGGTTGATCGCTGGGGGGTCGCTTTGGCAGAATGTGCGCTGCTGGGAGACAGGGCTGTAGTTGTGTCTAGGCTTATACTAGTCAATAAGTTTTCCCAGTTTTCGTAGGTAAAATTAGGTACCTCGGCTTATACTCGGGTCGGCTTATACTCAAGTATATACGGTAAGTTTTAAATGAATTGGGGGCGGACAAAGGGCTTTTTAAGGGAATTAAAAATTTACCAGCAACTGCATTGCTGGTAAATTTGTAATACCGACCCTGGCCTTGGTGTTTTAAGCTGGTAAAATACAGGCCAGGTGGCAATCCTAATCATCTGACACCCAACTGCTGCATGAAGAGAGAATGAAGAAAAACAGATGCTGAGAGAGGAATACCTAATTATTTCACAAAACTGTACAGAATTTTTAATTGATTGCATTTCAGTGGGCTGAAGCTAATATTAAATTGTCATTGTTGCGATAGTTCCTCTTTAAGTTTTACACTTACAAAAGGGGGGTAGTGGAAATTAAAGCGCCCCCAGACTAAGGCGAAGTAAAAGCAGAAACAGTTTGTAGCCAATGAGTCGTCATTGGCTTTCAGTAGCTTCAGTATTTCAAAGCTTTCTGGATAACTGATTTCTGTATAATAGATCTCATACCTGTAGGATTGTTCTTACTCATCGGGCAGACTAGATAGATGTAGGGTTTCAACTGGACATCTCAGTTTATCAAAGGGCTGACCATTCAAAACTTTCTGTCCTATTTAAAACATTGCGGAAACTATACAGAAACACAGCCAATTGCATAAAAGTGATGCAATAACCCTGACCTGGCATCATAACTCCACGACATGATCTCTGATGCCATCATGCCCAACTGAACATCACTGCTCCATCCCCAATGCTATCTGCCCCGTCCCCTTTGTTCGGGTTTAGCCACCGGCAAAGATAGCTCACTTAAATAACTGATTCCAATAGAAACAAAATCGAACAATATAACTGCCTTTTGCACAAATCCTGCATGTAGAGAGACATGATGTCTGGTGATCAGGGATGGGCGAATTTTTTTGCCTTGTGTCAAAAAGAAAAGAAGCGTGGCAAAATATTTTTCAACGCCCATAGACTGTAATGGGCGTCAGCCAAATTTTTGGCGAAACAAAGCGGGTCAAATTTGCCTGTCCCTACTGGTAATTTTAATAGAGTGAGCTCTAATACTTCTTCTAGGCAAAGAGACTCCCCCTATAGGATATATTGGATCATTCATCCGTAGGGTTGCCACCTTTTCTGAAAAGTTTAACCGGCTGGTGGGGGGGCGGGAACAAAAGGCAACATGGTGAGATGGCCAGAAAAAAAGGTCTGTATATACCCGAGTATAAGCTGAGTTTTTCAGCATCCAAAATGTGCTGCAAAAGTCTATCTCGGCTTATACTCGGGTCAGCGGTACCGGATCCGAGTAACTGAGATTGCAGTCACTTTTAATCATTCCTATACCAACAAACACTTGGGGAGAGACTGCAATATCCCACAATGCCGTCTGTTGGTTATATGAAAGAATAACAGTGACTGCAATATCACACAACACCATCTGTTGGTTGTATGAAAGAATAACAGTGCGCCCTCTGTTGGTTATATGAAAGATTAACAGTGACTGCAATATCACACAGCGCCATCTGTTGGTTGTATGAAAGAATAACAGTGCGCCCTCTGTTGGTTATATTAAAGAATAACAGTGACTGCAATATCACACAGCACCCTCTGTTGGTTATATGAAAGAATAACAGTGCGCCCTCTGTTGGTTATATGAAAGAATAACAGTGACTGCAATATCACACAGCGCCCTCTGTTGGTTATATGAAAGAATAACAGTGCACCCTCTGTTGGTTATATGAAAGAATAACAGTGACTGCAATATCACACAGCGCCATCTGTTGGTTATATGGAAGAATAACAGTGACTGCAATATCACACAGTGCCCTCTGTTGGTTATATGAAAGAATAACAGTGACTGCAATATCACACAGTACCCTCTGTTGGTTATACGAAAGATTAACAGTGATGGCAATATCAAACAGCACCCTCTGCACATGGTAGTGGGACAGTGGGACAATGCACACAGTAAACTGTTTGGCAATTCTCTGTCACCATCAACTTTGCAAAGAAGTCCGGTTGATCGCTGGGGGGTCGCTTTGGCAGAATGTGCGCTGCTGGGAGACAGGGCTGTAGTTGTGTCTAGGCTTATACTAGTCAATAAGTTTTCCCAGTTTTCGTAGGTAAAATTAGGTACCTCGGCTTATACTCGGGTCGGCTTATACTCAAGTATATACGGTAAGTTTTAAATGAATTGGGGGCGGACAAAGGGCTTTTTAAGGGAATTAAAAATTTACCAGCAACTGCATTGCTGGTAAATTTGTAATACCGACCCTGGCCTTGGTGTTTTAAGCTGGTAAAATACAGGCCAGGTGGCAATCCTAATCATTTGACACCCAACTGCTGCATGAAGAGAGAATGAAGAAAAACAGATGCTGAGAGAGGAATACCTAATTATTTCACAAAACTGTACAGAATTTTTAATTGATTGCATTTCAGTGGGCTGAAGCTAATATTAAATTGTCATTGTTGCGATAGTTCCTCTTTAAGTTTTACACTTACAAAAGGGGGGTAGTGGAAATTAAAGCGCCCCCAGACTAAGGCGAAGTAAAAGCAGAAACAGTTTGTAGCCAATGAGTCGTCAGAGAAAATTGTGACTACAGAACCAAATGTGCTCATACAGTCCTACTGTACAAAGAGACGCACTCAAACACCGTCCGACTCCGGCCACCTCCACCCTCCTTCTACTTCCTGAGCTTTGGAGCCGCGCATTGAAAAGCTGAAGGAATATACCAACTGTAAAAACCCGCGGAGGGGGGTGATATTGTGACGCCTCTAAAACGCACAAGAAGTCAAGTTTAGCTGTGAACAGTGAGTATGAATTCGGGCTTATTGTGAGGGAAAGTGTCTCTGAGCGCTGTTTCAGTTTAGTTAACGCCCGCAGGAGGGAGGCGGATATTTTTACATGCGATGTGCCCCCCCTCCGCCTGTCGCTCACGTTGGGCCGCACTAGTGTAATATTCCACTGCGCGCGGGGAGCTGTTGGTCGGCGCTGGTGTCTCCTCCTCACTATGCAAAGTGTCCTCACTGGCCGCTGCCTCTGCCTGTAGTAACTATGCGCTCAGTGTGACACAGACAGGCAGGCGAGCCCTGCGCACCGTCTAATCTCCTTGTCGCTGCCTCATCCCCGCCCGACTGCAAACTTCTCCGGACTGTCAAATCCGCTACTCTCCTGCCCGCCTGCTTCTTGGTGTGTTTGGGGGGCGCCTGTCACGTTGTAAGCGGCTCCGAGAGGCTGTGAGTGAAAGTCAGTGAGATACTTAGTGACCAACAAGTCAACTTACCTGCTGCTACTGGTAAGTGACTGTTTCCCCATTACTCGGGTTGTTTGTCAGCCAGGGGGCGCTAGGGAGGAGGGGCACCACACTGAACCCATATTATTATTACTACTCTGATGTTCCGCTACGACATGGGTTGGGTTATAGGAAAGAGCAGAGGAAACAATTGGTCCAGGGTCTCACTATGGGGAGGAAAACATAATGAGTTGTAATTTAACAACAGGTGGAAGTTGCAGGTCGAGCTGGTGGGATGTTTTATAGTAAAAAACTGGTCAAGTTGCCCTTGAATCGCTGTTGTATACTGTGCCCCCTAGTCATTCAATTTATAGAAGTACTGGCACCTTTCCTAAATGTACACCTGTGAATCCAAGCTGGAGATCTGATCAGACCCCTGCCTGTCCGAGCCGGAGATCTGATCGGACTTCTGTCTGTCCAAGCCGGATATCTGATCGGACCCCCGCCTGTCCGAGCCGGAGATCTGATCGGACTTCTGTCTGTCCAAGCCGGATATCTGATCGGACCCCCGCCTGTCCGAGCCGGAGATCTGATCGGACTTCTGTCTGTCCAAGCCGGAGATCTGATCGGACCTTTGTCTGTCCAAGCCGGAGATCTGATCGGACTTCTGCATGTCCAAGCCGGAGATCTGATCAGACTTCTGTCTGTCCAAGCCGGATATCTGATCGGACCTCCGCCTGTCCGAGCCGGAGATCTGATCGGACTTCTGTCTGTCCAAGCCGGAGATCTGATCGGACCTTTGTCTGTCCAAGCCGGAGATCTGATCGGACTTGTGCATGTCCAAGCCGGAGATCTGATCGGACTTCTGCATGTCCAAGCCGGAGATCTGATCGGACTTCTGCCTGTCCAAGCCGGAGATCTGATCAGACTTCTGTCTGTCCGAGCCGGAGGTCTCATCGGACTTCTGTCTGTCCGAGCCGGAGGTCTCATCGGACTTCTGTCTGTCTGAGCCGGAGATCTGATCGGACTTCTACCTGCTCAAGCCGGAGATCTGATTGGACTTCTGTCTAAGCCGGAGATCTGATCAGACTTCTACCTGTCCAAGCCGGAGATCTGATCGGACCTCGGCCTGTCCAAGCCGGAGATCTGATCGGTTCCCTGCCTGTCCAAGCCCAATATGTACTCAATGCATTTTTCATCGGAAGAATCCTGCAGTGTGTCCTTTCTCTGTGCAACCAGACAAGTGACCCTGTGTCCAGATGTGGCTTTAAGGTGGCCATAGACGCACAGATAATATCGTACGAAACAAATTTTCGTCCGATATTCGTTGCGTGTATGGTGGAAAAAGAGCCGACCGATATCGACAGAAGACTTGGATATCGTTCGGCTCATCGATCGGGCTGGACGGAAAATTTTGATCGGGTGCCTTTGAAGGGACCCAACCATCGACCATTGTTAGTGCTGAATCGTCAGATACAGGTAGAATTCTATTGTTTCTTCTCGTATATCTACCCGTGTATCTGACGATTCAGCTCTACACGTGTGTATTGAAACGAACGATCTTTCTTGGATAGATCTTGTCCAAGAAAGATCATAATTGTTACGTCTATGGCCACCTTTAATGCCATTGACTCTCGGGGGGGGGGTGATAATTAGAGATTAACAACTAGATTGCTCCAGGTTGGCCATACTTGGTCTATAGTGTGTTTGCCGTATAGTGCATGGGTATAAATAAAATATTCACATTGGCATTAGATAGTGTTAATGTGCCCCCCCCCAGCAATGCACTTGTTTTAGAAGTAAGGGTCTGGATTGATATAAAGTTTATCTCCTGTCCCCAACCTTTACCCCCTGCTAGAAAGTGATGGTGAGGAGGTCTGTTAATGTTTGACCGGCACCTTGTTGTTTCTACCCAGGAGGTGATCTGGCTGCCGGATATGCACACACACATTCACAGGGAGAGAATAAAGGGAACATTCCCACTGGAAATGGCTTCTGTCAGATACCCAGCCCTAGTGCCTGCTAAATTGCCTCTCCTTGGTATTCCCTGTTTGAGCATCACAGGGATTTGTCTGGGCAAAATACTTTAAAGGGGTGCTTGACCCTTAAGTTAACTTTTAGAATGTTTTAGAATGGCTAATTCTAAGCAATTATTCAATTGTTCTTCATTATCTATTTTCTATAGTTTTTGAAATATTTACCTCCTTCTTCTGACCCTTTAAATCTTTCAGATGCTCAAAACAAATGCTCTGTAAGGCTACAAATGTATTGTTATTGCTGTTTTTAATTACTTATGTTTTTATTTTGACCCTCTCCTTTTTAATATTACAGTCTCTTATTCCAATCGGTACATGGTTGCTGGGGTAATGCTGGACCCTAGCAACCACATTGCTGAAAGTGTAGAGCTGCTGAAAAAAAAGTTAAATAACTCAAAAACCACACATCATACTAAAAGTTAACTCAAAGGTGACCAACCCCTTTTAATAAGGCTGCCATACGCATTGAGTAGAATAAGAGGCTAGAAGTGCTGATCTTTTGTTTTGGGTTTGTGACCTGGTTTCTCTTGAGTTAAAGGGGTGGTTCACTTTTAAGGTAACTTTTAGTATGCAGCTGAGAAGCTAAGCTTATGGGTCGTCACAAATTATCAAGCAGAAAATGAGGTTGGTCTGTTGATGCTACAGGGCTGATTGAATTCTAATGCTAATTACACTGGTTTCTGTGGTGCCATTTAGTAATTATCTGTATTAATTACTAATCAGCCTTATAGTGTGACATTTCTATTCTATGTGTACTGTATATTGCGAGTGGGTCCCTAAGCTCAGTAAGTGACAGCAGCATAGAGCATTTGCAGTGAATCAGCAGAAAAGAAGATGGGGAGCTACTTGGGCATCTTTGGAGACACAGATCTTTACTGCTAAAGGGTTGTGGTTGCCTTAAGCTGGTACAGAAGCCAAAAATATGATCTACAACATTTCTAGCCTACTTCTTTAGTTAGGCTTTAGTTCTCCTTTAAGGGGTGTCACATTACTATGCATTATTGCAGGGGTCCTCTGTAGGTAGAATGGGGATTCTGCAATCTTTATCCCTCCAGCTGCTGCCAGAATCCTGGGAGTTATAGTTTTGCAACAGACACGCTGAGGATACAAAGGTTGAGACGATAGTGTGCAACTTGTATGTGCCTCCTTAGCTGAAATTATATATCTTTATTATGTAAAAGGCACATAAGGTTATAGGTGTAAGGTAGTGAGGGGTGGGTTTTGTTGTCTATTTATTGCAGTTATGGGCAGTTTAGCTTTCTGTTTCCATTGAGTGTGATGCAGATTAGTAGAAAGCAGACGAGTTACACACACAACTCCAGTAGGTTCGGCAGCAGGTGTTGCCTCTGTGCCCACAGTTCTCCTGCCCATATAGACAAGTGCCATTTCCACTGGGGCACAGATAACTGCTCTACCTGTGGGTGAGAGACCAGTGCCTGGCTTTGCTGCTCATTATACTCGTGTCTGGGCTTCAGTGTAGTCCGTACAGCGCTGCTTATACTTCCCATCTTACAGCTGCTACTGGAAAACAACCCTACCCTGCAATTAATCTGCTGCGGCTTTGTGTTGCCTTGTTTGCCCTCCTCAGGGAGAGACCTGGCACAGGGGAAATGCTCTGTACAACTGCCGCTTAGCTTGTTGATTAAAGAACACTGTCTGACCAGTAGCTGCTTCAACCTATTTCTTGATGGATTTTTGTAGTTGTAATATTGGTGTGTAGGTGCATTTCAGGTCATTTTGCCTGATCATTTGCTTTCAGAAAGAGCCAGCACTTTAGGATTGAACTGCTTTCTGGCAGGCTGATGTTTCTCCTACTCAATGTAACTGAATGTGTCGAAGTTAGGCTGCTGGGGGGGGGGGTGATATCACTCCAACTTGCAATGAAGAGTGATTGAAGTTTGACTGGGGGCAACTGGGAAATTGACAATATGTCTAGCCCCATGTCAGATTTCAAAATTGAATATAGCAAAATCTGTTTGCTCTTTTGAAAAATGGATTTCAGTGCAGAATTCGGCTGGAGCAGTACTACTAACTGATGCGTTTTGATAGTATACCTTTAACCATCAATTGCTGGGAGATGGGCAGTGGCTGTGGACTGAAGAGTAAAAACCAATTTCTGTCTGTTGTTGGCAGCAGCCCAGTGTTAGAGATTGTGACATATTCTATGGAATTGATATCCGTTGCACTAGAGACTCTCAGCTCAGTCACCGTGACCAGCGTGATATTGCTGCTTCTCTTAGCAATGGACAAACTATTGAGAGATTTTACTGTTGCTCTAATGAAAATTGTATGAAAATTGCTGCTGTACCTATTCCAGCTTGTTCATTTATAACAAGTACAGTAGAACCCCCATTTTACGTTTTCCAGTGGACCAGAAAAAAATGGTGTAAAATCCAGGAAAATGTTAAATCAGGGAAATGTATTATGCATAATATATAGGTGGGATCACAGAACAACAATGTAAAATGAGGGCAACTTAAAATCAGGGGATTTAAATTTGAGGTTTTACTGTATATAAAAACAGTTGCTGTATCCGCAGTGGAGTGAGTAGACAGCTATGAACAGGGCTCCCATAAATAATCACGGGGTCCCATACTCCCCCAGAGGACGCCAATCATTTGTTCACTGGGTCTTTGTACCTCCTTGGTTGTGAGCCCTGCCAATAAGTAAAACAGGGCAACAAAGGAAACAAAATGACCCCTTAACTGCCTGGTTACTACGCAGTTATACCCAAATCACACTCTGATCAAATCACAATCCGAGCCTGGCCAAGCCGGCTGGGTGCCCTAGGTTAGAGTCCTGCGCAGAACCAATTTCTGAGACCCGAACCAGCTGTCTGCAACCCGTACTACGACCCGCGTAATTACCCACTTTGAACCGCTACCCGACCCGAACCCGCAAGTGCAGCCTGACCCGCAACCTGCCGATCACCATCAAGAGAGGGAGAGGGATAAAGCGCTCTGTGTGATGTAAGAGAGCTGTGCTGGAAGTCAGACGGGAGAGGGAGATGAGTGGAGGGAAAGCTGCAGGGAGAGAGCTGCAGCAGGAAGAGACCCGCAACCTGACCAGTGTCCTGCAGACCCGTGTCCTCCCAGACATGCATCTATACCCGCACCTGAAAAGCCTACCCTCATTCTGAAGGGTACCCGCTTTTTTGTGGCTACCCACTGAAAGACTCTACCCTAGGTAAACTGGCCAACAACATTGCCCCCCCCTCGTGAGTGCTGCAGGTTAAGTGACCAGTGGCAGTTAGGGGATGAGGGCCTGGACTAGCGGTTGGCAGAAAGAAGAGGTGCATGCCCAGCGCTGCCCCTCCAACGTTGTGCCGTAGGCACTAGTGATGTGCAAATTGACAATAAGTTGACCCTCACCCAGCCTGATCCCAACTGACCCAGCAAGTCCTGCTGGGTGCCCTAGGTTAGAGTCTACAAAATAGAGGCTGCTGGAGGAGGAAGCTAGAAGTGGGGAGAGTAGAGGGAGAGATAAACATGAACCCTCCTGCGACACGGAAATCTTGTGCAGAATTCGGACCAAACCCACTCAGCCCGTGGGTTTCGGACTGGCCTGCACATCGTTATAGGCAGATGCCTCTTCTGCCTGCCCCAATTCTTGCCACCTTTTCTACAATTCTTTACCGGCTGGTGGGGGGCGGGAACACAAAGAGGCAGGCCGTGACGTCAAAAAGGGCGAGAAAAGATTGGAGTCTTTTTAAGCGGCTAGGCCGGTAAAATACTGCCCGGGTGGCAACCCTAGTTCTGGCCCTGCTCATAATTTACCCAGACACCACCCAACATACAAGCCCCAGCCCTTTGTTGCTCAAATAATTTATTAGATTTTACACAATGGACTGCAAATAGAAAATGACATGACGGCTACAATCCTGCCGTCTCTGAAACATGTTACAGGTAACAGTGAGTCCCCAGCCCTTAGTATCCATTGTGTATCAACCATAGTCCCAAGAAGATACTGTGACCAAAACTAGGGTTTACCCCAAATTCCACCCTAACTGACCTTCAGGCTGGGCTTCCAGGAGTATCCTTGAGCCATATGGATATAGACATTCTCTCCAAATGTTACCCAAGCTGATCTACAGACTGGGCTCACCCAACCACTGGTCTGCATGGTGTTAAGCTTCACAGACTGGGGGCCACTACTTTAGAGATTAAAGATCTTTCGTTTTGTATCTAAAGGTGGCCATACACTGAGAGATCCGCTCGTTTGGCAATGTCGCCAAACGAGCGGATCTCCCTCCGATATGCCCACCTTGAGGTGGGCAATATCGGGCCGATCCGATCGTGGGCCCTAGGGCCCAACGATCGGATCCTAACGAGGCCTTAACGGGCGGTCGGATCGCGGGACCGCATCAACGAATAGATGCGGCCGCCGGGATTTTCTGTCCCATCCGATCGAGATCTCGATCGGTGAAGCCCGTCGGGGGGCCCCATACTCGGGCCAATAAGCTGCCGACACGGTCTGTCGGCAGCTTTTATCGGCCCGTGTATGGCCACCTTTAGCTGTGGCTAAAGTTATTTTTGTGCACTCACGTTTATGTCCATCATTGCCTTTTTGCACACAGTAAGGTTATAGATTTATGAAAGCAGCAGTATTTCTAGAACAACAGCTCAGCACAAGCTATTCACTGCTTTGAGCCCGTTGATTACATCAAACAAAAATCAACCAGATAAGTGAGTAGTGTGCATTGCCTATTAGGCAGTTAACAAAATTCACTTTTTCAGGTACCGAGTTTTTTTAAGCATATTGTTGCTTTTTATATTCTATTAAATAAACTGGGGCTGATTTACATAGCTGGCTCACAGAGTCTCTTGATTCCAATATTTTGTTCTTAAACTGTTTTAATTATGTGTATCAATCTGTTTGCTGGAGCTGCAACTTTGAATGTGGTATCTCTGCCTGACCACCCTCAAGGTGTTATGGGTGCATTACTGATACTTGATGTATATTCCATGTTTGCTTTGTAAGGACAGTGGCCCACGGGGAGATTTGTCACCCTTGATTATTTATGCATGTCTGCGAGTGACAAATCTCCATTGGAAATAACTGAAATTGATCGCAGTAAAACCAACATATTGCAAAGTCACCCAAAATTGCCTCTGGAGGAAACCATGGGTGACTTTGCGATATGTTGGATTTACCGCCAGTGATATCAGTTATTTCCAATGGAGATGCATTTTTGGGAGATGTCATGCATAAATCATCGTGGGCGACAAATCTCCCTTTCGCCATTGCCCAACAAGATTTTCAATTCTTTTTAACTCTGCCTTCACTTTATTGTAATCTGCTGTTCATTATAGTTACTGAGCTTGTTATATAGATCTGGGCTAGCAAACATGATGTTTATTTGTCACAGCTAAAGTCTGTTTCCCTTCAAGTTTGTGCTTTTTTTATTCAAAGAAGTAGACAGAAGTCAGATTACGTGGAAACGTGGTTTATTATACAGCAGTAGAGGTTGGGAGGATCAGCTGACAGTTTTCCAGTAAGTTGTCCCCCCCCCCCCATTAGCTTAGAAATATAACATTGTGAGACAGCCAGTGGGATATGGTTGGCTGGAAAGGGAAGAGACTACATTTCTTTGTAACATAAGTTTTCTGCTTTTACTGAAATACGTTAGATTCCAAAGACTTCCCTTTTATTCAAGAGCACTGCAATTCCCATGCACGTATGTACACGTCTGGAATTCTGTACACGGGAGCACACTTAACAATAACAATACAGCATAGTGAGTTAGGTTGAAAAAAGACACGTATAATCTGCCTAACTGCCAGAGGAAGGCAAAAAACCCATTTGAAGCCTCTCCAATTTGCCTCAGAGGGGAAAGAATCCTTCCTGACTCCAAAATGGACGAGTCCCTGGATCAACTTGGACTATGAGCTATCTTCCATAACGCTGTATTCCCTCACTTGCTAAAAAGCCACTTGCTAAAAAGCATAAAACCGAATTTTAGAACTGGTTGCTATGGGTTACTAGACTGGTATAACCGTTAGGCTCTATCTTTGCCTATATTTGAACTCGGAACCAGCAGTTCAATCAAGGCAATTCTGTCCCTTCTGGGTTTCCGTTTATCCAGTTTTAAATGTAGTTGCAAACGATTAAGGGCTGTTTATAATCATTAGTTTGTAAGCCCCCCCTCCCCCTCATCCCCATTTATTTATTGCAGCTGGAGTTTCTGGGTTCCGCTCCGCTTGTCTTTAGAAGCAATATTATGTAACATTTGTTCATAGAATAACCATAGTTACTTGGGAATTTGTTTTTAAATATATATCGCTCACATGGTGGTATCCAACTTCTACTAATGTGATTCTGGATCAACCTTCTTCTGGATGCAGTCTTGGTGCATTTTATTTTCAGAACATCTAGTGGGGTCATCAAACATGCCAGAACATTAGTCTGTACACGTATGGGACCTCTTATCCAGAATGCTCAGGACCTGGGGTTTTCCAGATAATGGATCTTTTTGTAATGTGGATCTTCTACTAGAAAATCATTAAAGTAACCCAATATGCTGGATTTGCTTCAAATAAGGATTAATTTTTTTTTAGCTTGAAACAAGTACAAGCTACTGTTTTATTATTTCACAGAAAACCATACATAATTTTTTTTAAAAAATCTGGATTATTTGATTCAAGTGGAGTATATGCGAGACAGCCTTTCTGTAATTTGGAGCTTTCTGGATAACGGGTTTCTGGATAATGGTGCAGTTACTACTTTTTCTGAAAGTTATAATTCCCCGGGTCAAGACTGTGTTCTGTGTTACTTTTTTGGGACCAATATTTTTGTGGATTCAGTATCTGCACAAATTCAACCCCCCCCCCAAAAAAAAATAAGGAACCTTCTTTTCTGTTAGCTAGAAGGTAGAATTACAACAGTCGTGGAAACTCAAATTATGGGCTGTGGAAGAGCAGAAGATCCTTAGGCCATGTTAAATGTATCAGTAGGATTCCTGCCCCGGCCCTTTCAATCCATATCATGTCAGGCTGGAATGTAAGGAGAACTATCTCAAAAATAAAAATGTAATATTAGCTTCAGCAACTTTCTAAACTTTTTAAATACAATCAGTTAAATATTCTGCATTGTTTCTGAAATAATCAAGTTTATGTTCACTATCCCTCTCTCAGCATATTTTAACTGCACTCTGAATGCGTGGTATTCTTTCCTTCTTCTACCCCTAACTTACATTTGCACAGAGTCGAACTGGGGGGCCCGGGGACCACCGGGACTACTGTCCAGGGCCCCCTCCGGACCCCCTGGCCCCACTAATGCGGCGCGTACACGCGAATGGAGCCTGTGGCACGTAAGCGTGAATGGAGCCGCATTGGAACTCATACACGAACGTAGCCTGTGTCGCAACCGGAGGAGCATGGCCCATATGCACAACCGGAGGTGCGTTTCCTGGCCCTACACAAAAAATTATTTGTCGCGCAGCTCCATTTGCACGTGCGCGCCACGCGTTTTTTTAGGTGCAAACAGAGCCATGTGGCATGCGCGGCTAATTATTTGATTTGTAGTGCCAGGAAATCGGGAGAGGGTGTCTGATTCAGATTTGTTTCGGTATTCGGCCAAATCTTTCACAAAGGATTCAGTATTCAGCCAAATCCTAAAATAGTGGATTTGGTGCATCCCCAATAGGAAATAAATAGGAATTAAAAGCAGAATTCCATCTGTAATGTGATCAGTTACACTTGCAAATGAAATCGCGGTACCCACAGCCAAGTGCTATTGTAGCCAGGCTGCTACTCTTTGTGCCCGAGAGAGGATTTCTGGCTTTTCTGTAAGAGTATAGCTAGTGTGCCTGCATATAAAGGCAGGGCAGGTCAACTGATGTGGTTGTTAAGCTTAAAATCCCATAGTCACATTGTGAAATGAAATGCTTCTTGTTCAACTAGTAGGTAATCTACACTGCAGTGTGCAACAGGTAATAAATACTGCAGTGAATGGTATTGCATGCTGTTTGGGTCCATTTTGTGAGGTTTACAAAGAAAGACCATAAAATTGATGATACATGATGTGAAACGGTGCTCAAAGGTCTCCCATTGAGTGTGTGCCAGTAGTGAAACTCTGTTGTGAATGCATGCGCTCTGATACACTCGCTGAGAAAGAGTGAGGTGCCAGTGTTAGAATCAAATATAAGGGGGATGTAGCAGGGGCAGATAGTCATCAACGGACCTTCTGCAAAAATAATGTATTGATTAGCCCCAAAGTAGATTATAACTTGTTAACACAGAGCATCAGGCTGGGGCGGGATTCACTGACTCTGAAAGATACATTGCTTGATATATTTCTTATTTCTGCTGAGCACAATCCCTGGGTTTTTATTAAATGAGTTGTTCACCTTCCAAACACTTTTTTCCAGTTTAGTTGTTTTCAGATTGTTCACCATAAACAAATAATTCTTTCAATTGCTTTCCATCTTTTATTTTTCACCAGTTTTCAGAAATTTACGTTTGAAGTTGATGTTCGTGTCTGTGGGGTTTCAGTCTGGCAGCTCCGTGATCCAGGAGCATCTGAACTGTTACAATCTGCTACATTTAGTTCATACATTTAATTGATACATTTCTCAGCAGTACCTGTGGAATATTAGCAACTATTGTATCACTTCTGAGAGCAGGGGCACACTGGCAGATTCGGGGACTTTTAGTCGCCTGGCGACTAATCGCCTCTTCTGCGGGGCGACAATCTCCCCGAACTGCCTTCCGCCTGCTATAATGAGAAAACGCCTGCAGCAATGTACTCGCGGCGCTTCGATTTCCGAAGTCGCCTGAAGTTGCCTCACGAGGAAACTTCGGAAATCGAAGCACTGCTAGAGCATTGGCGCAGGCATTTTCTCACTATAGCAGGAGGAAGGCAGTTTGGAGAGATTTCGCCGCGCAGAAGAGGCTGTTAGTTGCCAGACGACTAAATCCCCCCGAATCTGCCCGTGTGCCCTGCCCTGACAGCTGCCTTTAATGAAACACGGATTCTGCTCAGCGGGGACAAAAATAACATGTATCAATTTAGAACAGTCGGCGACCCACCCTCCCAGAGCTGCTTTAGAAGGTGAAAAATGAACATTTACACTTCAATATTAGATAAACGGTCACATATAGAAAATGAAAAGTAATTGGAAAAAGTCTTTGTTTTTGGTGAACAATCTGAAAACAGCTGTTTGAAGGTGAACAACCATTTTAAAGGCAGCTGTTACCATTGATACAATAGTTGCTAATATTCCAGAGATGCTGCTGAGAAATGGATCAATTGACTTCTCCATAGAACAACAGCATTACCTGTCTCTTATACATGAACATCTACAAGTGCAGTTGTGCCCAACGCTACTGCCTTGCTCCTGCTTTATTGATCTTAATTGAGCACTGCTGCAACTATTGATGCAGAGGAACCCTGGAACCACTGCTGCTTCCAAACCTGGCGGCAGCTCCAGTGTTCCCTGCGCCCTGCCCTGCATCAATCGCCGCCATTCAGTTGCACCAAAAGAGTAGGGCACACTTGCATGCTGAACACCGGAAATGATGCCAGACAATATCCAGGATAACTCTGCCCTATTCGCATGCACAATTGCATCCATTTTGGCAAACTGGATGCAATTGCGGTAAGCAACACACAGTTGCATGTAGAGCATCGTCACTTTGTGACCACAATGATGCTGAAATTCTGGGGGGGAAATGCTGCATTGTGTGTGTGGGGGGGGAAACATGACAATTGCACTCGAACTCGTACTTTGCTCACTGCATGTAAATTTGCCCTGGCAGTATTAGTAGCAGATCGCAACCCCAATGTTTCTATTACATTAACTCTTAAGATAGAGTCCTGCACGGGTCCATTTTTTTGGATACTGTCATGGGAAAAACTGTTTTTTTTCAAAATGAATCAGTTAATAGTGCTGCTCCAGCAGAATTCTGCACTGAAATCCATTTCTCAAAAGAGCAAACAGATTTTTTTTATATTCAATTTTGAAATCTGACATTGGGCTAGACATTTTTTCAATTTCCCAGCTGCCCCTGGTCATGTGACTTGTGCCTGCACTTTGGGAGAGAAATGCTTCCTGGCAGGCTGCTGTTTTTCCTTCTCCATGTAACTGAATGTGTCTCAGTGGGACATGGGTTTTTACTATTGAGTGCTGTTCTTAGATCTACCAGGCAGCCGTTATCTTGTGTTAGGGAGCTGCTATCTGGTTACCTTCCCATTGTTCTTTTGTTTGGCTGCTGGGGGGGAAAGGGAGGGGGATGATATCACTCCAACTTGCACTACAGCAGTAAAGAGTGATTGAAGTTTATCAGAGCACAAGTCACATTACTTGGGGCAGCTGGGAAATTGACAATATGTCTAGCCCCATGTCAGATTTCAAAATTGAATATAAAAAAATCTGTTTGCTCTTTTGAGAAATGGATTTCAGTGCAGAATTCTGCAGGAGCTGCACTATTAACTGATTCATTTTGAAAAAAAAAAAGTTTTTCCCATGACAGTATCCCTTTAAGTCTCCTTCCTCTCTGCAATACTGTAGCTACCTTTATAATGGCGCATTCCAACTACCGCTCTCAAACCAATGAGCAGATTTATAAAGATTGGAAAATTGAACTGAGATAATGCTTCTTGCCTTTTCCCGTTCCCAGGTATTTATCATCTGTCACTGGGATTTTCTCTATTATAAAAAGGCCATTGTGCAAGGTTCCCCGTAGAATAATGGTAAAGAACTCTTGAGAATCCCCCCGGTAAATGATGTGGTAGAAAGATTTCCTTTCAACAAACTCTGATGTGCCCGTGGGCTTTAATTGGACCTCGGCAGCTTTGAGCTCCCAAATTAAAAAAAAAACTCAGATGAGAAAAATTATTGATATCTATAATATCTTAGTAGACAAGCAGTTTAACTACAATTTCGTCTTGACTCTCTTGTGTTTGAGATAAATAAGCAAAAGTGATACACAGCATGAAATATAAAGTGATACTTCTCTACCTACATGTGACCCAGTAATCAAACTTCATTCAAGAAGCCCCTGTGTTCGTTCCACTTCCAATTAAAGGGCATGAGAGAACACGCTGAATGCCGTGTGCAGCAGCTGTACTTGCCCTTTAACAGATTCCAGCTTAAACAGTTGAGTTTTTCCTTTGTAATTTACTGGGAAGTTATTCTATTCCTTAAGGCTGTGTTTGTCTGTTGATACCAGGACTGTAGAAACTGGCATTTGTGATCTGTACTTTATTTCTTTTGCAAACTATCCATTTACACATTGTGAATGGTTGGGGTTAATTAAGTGGATTCTGTTATGATTTTTATGGTGTTGTTTTTGTTACTAAATGTTTATTCTTCAACCAATAAATGCATTTCTAGTTATATTGGTGTGTAGGCAGCCACTAAGCTTTCAGAAAGAGCCAGCACTTCACAAAGGAACTGCTTTCAGATAAGCTATTGTTTCTCCAACTCCATGTAACTGAAGGAGTCGCAGTAGGATTTCTCATATCTTATATCTACCGGGGAGCTGTTATTTAGTTACCTTCCCATTGTTCTGCTGATGAGCTGTTGGGTGGAAAAGGAGTGGGGGGATATTACCAACTTGCAGTGCAGAAGTAAAGAGTGACTGAAGTTTATCAGAGCACATGTCATACGACTGAGGGCACCTGGGAAACTAACATGTCAGGATCTGTTTGCTCTCTGAAAAACAGATTTCAATTCAAGATTCTGCATTGAGGAGGAACACTATTAACTGATGCATTTTGCAATAAAACATGTTTTACCCTGACCAAATATTTTTAAGAAATTATTAAAGGGGTAGTGTACCTTTAAGTTGACTTTTACAATGACGCAAACTGAGACAATTTTATGGTTTTTGAATGATTTAGCTGTTTGTTCAGTGGCTGCCCCATATAGAATTTCAGCAGCCATCTGGTTGCCATGGTATGATTTACGCTAGCAACCAGGCAGTGGTCGTAAGTGGGCATCCTAGCTAAAGGTTAATGGGTAACCTCCTTCCACCTCCACTGCATAAAAAAATAAAAAAAGAATTGTAAAAAAAAGAAAGATATATGGCCATTTCTCCCCCCCCCCCCCATCCATTTCCATTAAGTGCCTCATGGGCTGGTATTGTAAAACCTATGCTTAATGCTGAGCACGAGCAGGAAAGATCTGTAGCATCTGCTATGTGGGGTTTATAAAGCCACAAGAGTATCACAGGGACAGTACTGATGTTCTGTATCTTCATATTATGATACATGGTCCCTGTCCGACCCCTGGGCGGACGCCAGCCTCTGTTTGTGTGTTTGTAACCGGCATGAACTAGGCAACAGGGTTAGAAAGAAGGGAGCGTTAATAAAAAGGATCTTGGCAGAAAACCTATAATGAAGTCATGCAGAGCACAAAATGGATTTAGGGATGGGAGGTGTCACCTTTGATTCCATCAAGTAACATTGAATATACTGTTAGATAAAGGGGGGGGCAGCGGCTCTTCAGATGCTGACGAAGTACAACTGTCGGCATCACTCTTAACTGCCAAATGCTTCACATCATATAAATGACTTTAAAAGAGTTTAACATTTATAGTTATCTAAATACAACTCCCAGCATCCTTTTAATTTGCTGTCTGATGATGCAGTGTAGTGCGCGGGTCCATTTTTTAGAATCCGAACCCACATTCTTACCCACTTGGCCGTACATAAATCTGATGGCAGGCACTCAAATAAAGGCGATCTTCCAACAAAATGTAGAATTCAAGTAGAAAAGATTTATTGTGTCCTCCGCCTTACGCGTTTCGTGTTACAAACACTTAATCATAGGCTGAGTAAGTGAGGCTCAAACAAATATTTAAATAAAAGTGCACCAATCACAAAACTCCAATAATAAAAGCATTAGCCAATCGCTGAATATCCCACATCAGACCAACCCTTATGTTCAATTATCTCAGGTGCATCTCTTTAGGGAGAGTGTTTTAAGCCAAGCCTCTTTTTGGGTAAAAGCCAAGCCTCTTTCAGATAGAGGCCATTTTTGTACACCTCTGTATATACATTTGTAAACAGGTGTAGATATTTAGGAGGCCATTTAGGACCCGCTACCTGGCCCACAAGTACCTTATGCGCAACCCGCGACCCGCTGACCATCAAGAATCAGGAAGTGCTGTCATTGTAAACCAGAAGTGACATCATCGGAAGTAGCTGGGATCAGGAAAAAAGGAGTAAAACAGGAATTGCTGTTATTGTAAACTGGAAGGGACATCATCGGAAGTAGACGTGATCAGAAAAAAGGAGTAAAAATCGCTATTGAGAAGACCCGTGGCCCGACCCGCAGAACCGCCGACCCACGTCTATACCCACATCCAGAAATTCAACCCGCAGGGTACCACAGGTTTTTGAGGTTAACCTGCGGGTACCCGACCCGCTGCAGGACTCTAGTGTAAACAGGGGAGGGTTTAATTACTTTCTTTACACATCTATGTAGATGATCCTGGCATATGCATCAATTTTAGTCTTAACTATTACCTATGCCTACCTATTGTCTCATGTTGTGTTGCAGTGCCCTTAGGAGCAAGGTACCAGTCTTAACAGCTTAGCCAAATAGGCTGTAAATGGACTTCTCAATAGCAGGGAAAATTCACATTCTATTTATATAGATAATATAAATCTATTCTGGCATGATTATTCCCCTGTGCTAAGCACGATTCTGTAGGAAAACGTGAGAACAGGGGTTCCTTTTAGGGCAGAATGTACGCAGAGCGGTTTGTTTTCCAAAGTCGCCTGACGTTTCTTAGTGAGGCAACTTCGGGCGACTTTGGAAAACGAATCAATCCGGCGATTTACATTCTAGCTGGCGGGAAGGCAGTTTGGGGAGATTAGTCTCCCTGAAGAAGAGGATATTTTGTCGCCAGGCAATTAATCTCCCCGAATCTGAGCGTGTGTCTCTTCCCTAAAGGGACATCTGATATAGCGTCCTTTCTGCCGATTTGTTTATTCCGCATAACTGGCACTGAATAACTTGTATAATAGACATTTAAATCTATTAACACATTTTTGTTGGTCCCAAGGGTTATGAAAGATGATTGGGGTTTTTGGTGCTCTTTTTACTGGGTTCCCTCAGCCAGACCACAATACTAATTGTGGGTAAAATGTCAAGGGTTCTATGACACTCCAGCTTTCAATTGGGGGTCGCTGACCCCATAACAAAAAAAACAAATGCTTTATAAGGCTACAAATTTATTGTTACTACTTTTTATTATTCATCTTTTAAAAAGCTAAATAACTAAACCACAAAATGTGAACTAGTCTAGCCCTGAGCCGGAATTAACTCTTGCGGGGGAACTACCGGAAATGTAGGGGGGAACCTTAACTATTTCACAAACCTACATTAGGAAGTCATATCATGTGCTCGAAGAATTCCAGCTGTAGTAGATGTGCAAAGAAAACCATGTCTTTAGAAGCAGAATAAAGGAAATTGTCATTTCCCAATCTGTTGCTTTTGTACAATTGTAAGATAATGAATGAATACATAATGGAATATTCAGTGATAGGCTCCCAGTAGCATTGGACCTGAAGCCTTAAAATAAATATCTAATTTTAGACAATTTCAATCTAATTGAATTTTATCCGTTGTCCATAGAGGTTCTCCTCTTTAACTTATTAAGTTATGCTGCTTGGTCATTATTATAGTGGCTGTGGTCCGAAAATCGTACAAATCGAAGCTTAAGTGATACGGTCCTCTACCTGACAGGATTTTTAAGACTGCCTGATCAACATCTGGCTGCTTTTCGGCCAGATATCTGTTGTGAAAGCCTGTTTGAGAGCTCCTGTGGCTCCTTAAGAAGTTTTGGGCATTTGTCTTTGAAGCACCTGGTGTAAAAATATATACACTGTAATAATACCCCATTTATAGGAACAATAGATTTGGATACTTATCCATGCAGAGTTGCTTTATATTTTGTAGCATGTCAGGGGACGGGGCTTCAAACTGTGTGCTTGAATGCAATGGAGGCTCACACTGCATCTTGCTGTTAAACATACAGCACAGTGTAGGGTGCTTTTGTATAAGTGCCATCATGGATTCTGCATTGCACAGCATGTAAATGGTTAAAATACACAAGCCTAGTGGTGTTTTCTCATCCCTTTAACTGAACTGTATGGAACTAGGGCAGCTCCTTGGACGCTCTTACCTTTTGGCCCTGCACAAGCTGATTGCTAGATAACCATTTTTTCCTTCTGGACAAAGAAAGAAAGAAATCTTTAATCGGCAGAAGCAATGTGAAGTTCCGATCATTTAGTGCTGAAAACAGGCCAAAATAAATTTAGAATTAGAAAAATTCTGCCAGTGACTTTGTTTCTAAGGAAAAGTATATTTCCATCACTATGGAGCTCACTAATGCCTAGCTTCCTTTTTGCATCACGTTTTTCCATGCCCTTTCGCGGTAACATTTTCCTTTAACCATTAGACGACCATGTATTGGCTAATTTGAATGAATGCGATCCGGCAATGCATCAGTCGAAACATTATTTGCTTTTAGCACAGTTATATCCCTCCACCTCCCCGAAGGATCATCAGTATTTTTTATTTCTCGGAGTAGCCTGGTGTTGCACCCTGACAGCACATGGCATTGCAGCCTAAATGAGTATTGATTTCATGAGAAACATCAGTTGTTCACTGGAACATTATCCAATAAAGAGATAAAGCTGGGAGGCATCGAAATGAGAGTCATTCTGCATTCAGCTTTTAACAGAGTACTGAATTTCCCCTGTGCTGCTACTTCTCATAGGGCTCTTGTTCACGACCGTAAATTCAGCAGCCCCATTAAGACGACTATATGCTATAATATTTCATACATTTTATTTGATTACTGAACAAACTGTATGATCCTGGGGAGTGTGTAAGTCCATCTGTTGAACAACTGCACCAAAGAAGTGGTTATATGAAGACTCTGCACAAATTCAGATGGCTATACATGGAGTATACACAATAATCAGAAATGACATCAGAATGAACCCGTACCATTTGGGGGGGGGCATTCATTGTATGATCAATGAATGCAGTCTCCTGGCCTATGTGCATGGATAGGCTTGATATGCCGCTTGCAGACTGTGAATAATCCGGAAATACTTATTTGTGGCTAAATTCAATATACAATGGATGTTAGAATAACCGTAAGAACTAAACGTGTAATAATTATTTTCTTTGTGTCACATGGAATTCTGTTTATGCTAATTTTGTTTTTGGGCTTTTCCAAAGAAAAAGCTGTCATGAAGGACAACCAGGCCTTCATTTTCTTTGGCCAACTTCTTGAGCCTGACTTCTTCTTAGCCTCGGTGCTTACACTTGTGCTATTATCAGTAGGAAACTAGAAAAGAGCCCCAAGCCAAACAACCATTGGGAAATAACAATCCTTTTCTTATCCCTTTACTTCTAAACTGACATATTGACTAAAGCAGCTTCACCATTGTCCTCTTGGTCAAATGAAATTTACAGGAACAACGTTATAGTTTGATCCGCTAGTGATTTTAAGCAAGTTTTGTTTAAATAGGTTGTTTAACTTTGTGTTAACCTTTATTATGATGTAAAGCAGCTATCCCCAACTTTTTCGGCCCAGGGACCGGTAATGGGAAAAATAATTTGGCGGGGGTCAGGGCGCCAGTGGCAATTGCACATTCTATTCAGGCGCGCTGGCATCCATCAACGTTAATTGTGGTCTTGGCTTGGAGGCCTGTTCGCAGCCCAGGTCTGGGCCATGACCCTGCGGTTAGGGACCCCAGATGTAGAGAGTGATTTTCTGAGACCATTTGCAATTGGTTTTAATTTTTTATTTGTGGTTTTTGAGTTATTTAGCTTTTTATTCAGCTCCAGTATGCAATTTCAGCAATATGGTTGCTAGGGTCTAAATTACCCTAGCAATCATGCATTGATTTGAATAAGAGACTGAATAGAAAGATGAGTAATAAAAAGTAGTAACAACAATACATTTCTAGTCTTATGGAAAGTGTCAGGGGAAGAATAAGGCAAATAATAATAATAAAAAAAAAAGCTCTGATCATTGTGTGTGTGTGTGTGTGTGAATAATGTTGTGCTGTTTTGTTAACAGGGCGATATTTGTAGAAGGAGCAGATTGTGTAAAGGTGAACACCTTTTTCCCCATACTTCCTAAAAAGATATTCAGCCTTCAATACTTTCAACATATCCAAAGAAATTATGTTATAAACTAGACAGGTGTACAGGTGTGGGACCTGTTATCCAGAATGCTTGGGACCTGATGTTTTCTGTAATTTGGCACTCAATACCTTATGTCTACTAAAAATAATTTAAACATTAAGGGGGTTGGAGGGGCCTGCGTTTAATTCAACGAGCCACGTTAATTGTTCGGCGGCCCACTTCGAAACGTTAGTCATTTTTTTTGCTTTAATAAAACCTCTTCTCCACCATAAGACCTAGTGCTAGCTTCTTTTGAGCCATTATATATATATATAATATTGTATGCATATTGTGTGCCATAACCTGGTTTTGTTTGTTCTGCTTTGGCAGTTTCTTATCTCTCCTGATGCTCTGTTTGCTTTAAAGGGCTAAATTGCCTTTTAAAAGAACAAGGAAAATGGTAAAGCAACTAAACGTTATCTTAATGGTCGCTGTAAAACTTACTGTGTCCCGGCATTGTGCCCTTTGCCTCCGGAATCAGTGGTATTCATCTCCTCTGCCCTTCAGATACGATCTATGTCTTCGAACTTCCATTTTGGGTGCCCCCTCACTTTCTGCATGGCTATTTTCTGAAGTCCAACCTCTGCGCATGGGTTGTTTTTCTTAAGATGATGGTACAACAGATATAATGAGCTGTTCAGGGGCAGCAGGGAAGTAAAATGTGCACTAAGATGACGCCCGCAATAATAAAGGAACTGTGATATGTTCTACATCTCGGTACTGGGGATGTAGTGCTGATTTTGGCAAAATAATGATCACAGTTTGGGAGAGTCCAGTCTGGCTGATGTTCATGTCCGTGTTTAATTACCCTTCCTTTTTTGTGATAATATTTTCAGATCTCTATTTTGGAATTTCAGCTGCTCTGTGCTTGCTGTGGTCCAGCTTACCCTAGCAACCAGGCAGTGGTTTGAAAAAGAGACTGGAACAGGAGAGGCCTTAATTGGAAGATAAGTAATAAAAAGTAACAATGATAAAAATGGCCTCACGGAGCAATAGCTTTTGGCTGCTGTGATCAGTGACCCCCATTCGAAATCTGGAAAGAGGAAGGCAAAAACTGTAATAGAAAATAGAGGCCAACTAAAAAGTTCTAGGATATGACATTTGTTTATATTGAATCAAGACTTCTCTCAAGAGAAGATCTTCCCAGTAGTGATGTGTTTTCCCTCAACCTGCACAGACTCTAATCCGAAACCGGCCCAGCCTGCTCCGTCCCCTCTATTTATAGACTTGTGCCCGACCTGCCCTGTGGTGACATCATGAAAGGGGCATGGCAGACACGAGTTTATAAATTCAGGAAACGGAATTTCCTGTAGCCAGCCTGAACCTGCTTGACCCGCTGGTAAACCAGCCTGCACATTAGAGTCCTGCACGGGTCCATTTTTTGAATCCATACCCAACCCGTACCTGCAACTCGAACCCGCAATTTGATCCCCATGGTTCCCCTACCCGACCTGCTATAGGCCAACTAACCTTCCGACCTGGGGGACACACAAAACTTGAAGTGCTATCACATTTGGCCAGAAGTGACGTCACTCCGGTACTGAATCTACCCAAAAAAAAATTAAAACTGGAAAAACTGGGTGGGAGGGATCAAGTCCACACTTTTTTTGGGTACCCAGCCAGGTTACCTGCAGACTGCCCGCATGGCCAAGTAATCGTGGACTTTTTGCCCGAAAACCCGACCACTTTGCAGATATTTGGTGGGCACCCTAACTCGATGCAGGACTCTACCGCACATCACTTCTTCCCAGGTGAAAATTTGCCTAATGTTGTTATATATAATTCACCCCCCCCCATCTATAAGCAGTCATCCCATTTATATTCATTATTGTCTGCATTTTCATGCTTTTTGGTTTCCCGTCGCTATCCTTTTATGTCAGTGCTGAGAGCTCATCATTAGGTGCACACACAGGATCCTTGTGCTCATATCGCATCATTTTTCATCATGCCTCCTTTGCCAGAATAGGGCATTATTATGAGAATAATAGGATTCAAAAATTCAAAATATCTATCGTTTCTATCTCACTTTTGAAGACAGCAGGTAACAGTAGTCATAGAATCATTAACTGGACCAGTCACCTAAAAATTCTGATTCTCCAAGCTAAATAATAATAATATTACTAGACTTTATCCTGCTACAACTTCCTTTATATAATTTGGTAGCCATTTGCTATGATAGATAAGAAGTCTTGGAATTCTATCGGGAAAATTGTGTCTTATTTCCCTCTACTCTGCCGTCTGTGTGTATCAATTGCTCTATAAACAAAGGTTTGTCCATTGATTCCAGTGAGGCCGAAGCCCAAGGTGACCTATTTGTTTGGGGAGGCTGCCAATAGAAGACTTTCAATTTAAGAACAATTATTATATTGGAATATATAGCAGCTGATCTCTTTTTGGGAAGACTAAGCCTCTCTAAATATTTATTATTCTTCATTGATGTTGAGTCCTACAAAAAGTGCTGGAATTTTGCTAAATGCCAAACCATATTCCAGATTTTGTTTATCAGCTAACTCCCCAAGGGAGCATTTTTGGGCTCAAAAGCAGCAGTACCATTACTCTCAGGCCTTTCTTATTCAAATCAAAGCTAGATGGCGGTAGGGTTGCCAGTTTAGTTTGGTTTTTCTTGGAACAGTTTGGTTAAAAATACTGTTTTGGTTCAGCATTATGTGCCATGAGCCTCACAGGGGGCCCCTGGTAATGAGCAGAATCCCCATCACTCTTCTTCCTGCCTTCATCTATTGCCATCCAATCCAAACAGAAGGAGAAGGGGTTATGGTAAGATGATGTAGAGTAGGGCCCCAAAAAAAGTTTATTTCCATGGGGCTCCAGATTGTCAAATTACACCACTATACTTGGGTACTTTTTATTGTATGTTTCAAGAGGCAGTTTACCTTTAAAATTTAACTTTTAGCATAGTCTACATCTAAGAATTCTAGGCTTGTTTGCAGATGGTCTTTCTTTTTGTAGTTTTTTTTTTTTTTTTTACTTACACCTCTCAAGCATTGAATCTCATGTGGTATCTTGTAGAGCCCTGCAGCGGGACGGGTACCCGCGGGTTACCCGCAAAAAACGGGCACCCTGCGGAATGAGGGGAGGATTTTCAGGTGTGGATATAGATGCGGGTTGCAGGTCTCATCTGAATATCTTATCTTATGTAATATTGTCTATATTTTACTCCTTTAAAAGTTTTACAAAACTTCTGTACCCGCCCACTTGACGTCACTTCCAGTTTGCAGCAGCATCACTTCCTGTTTGATGGTGGCGGGCAGGTTGCAGATCGGTTTGCAGATAAGGCAGTTGCGGGTCAGGTAGCGGATCAAAGTGGGTAAATATGCAGGTTGCGGATTCAGTCCGGGTCTTAGAATCTCAGCGCAGGACTCTAGTATCTTGTTACTAAGGGTAACTACTAGCAACCAAGGAGCAGTTTTGAAATGAAAATGGACTAGCAACTGTAATAGGGTCTAAAATGTCAATCTGTTGTTTTGTAACCTGGACCAGTGACCCAACAGCTGGACTACACGAAAAGTTGCTTAGCATAGTTCCATGGATAACATGTTAAAGGGTAAATGTGCCTTTGCATTATTTTGCCCTCGACCCAATGCTGTAAGTGTATCCGCACAGACGTAACCTTCATTCCTCTAATAGCATGGGATTAGCAGATGATGTTATCCAGCTCTTGGCTCAGGTGCTGCTGTTTTTAGGACGTACTGCCATGTATTAATTGAAAATATATAATGCACAGTGAACAATTTAAAAACAGTGTATATAGAGTGGCTTCAGTGAAAATAGAATCTCCCCCGTTATAAATAAGGAAGGATGTGCCAGCGTTTAATCATTAGCAGTCCGCATGCTTGAGTTGGCGAGGCAATGACTGCTTCTCTTAGGTATTTGGCAGAGACCTTATTCATAGGAATTTTTTTTCCATTTGCCATTTTTTTTCTATAATGAGAAGAATTTCTGAATAAATGTGATTAATACGGAGCTTAGCGGGAACCTAAACTGTGAAACAATAGTGTCTGGAAATATATACGTTTGGTGCAATTTTATAATGGTGTATATTGTATGTACTGTATGGTGCTGCCCATTCTTTCTTATTTCATGTATGTCAATCTTCAGCCATTGAATACACACGGCCGCACCTCCCTTTATTTGAAGGCTTGGTATGGGGCAGATTTATCACATTTTTTTTTAGAATAACTCGGTTAAGTTTGATTGCAAATTTAAATAGTCAAGACAAATTTTCTTTCTGCTAAGGGATCGTTCTGTCATTTAAGATATCTATACCTTAGATCTACTAAAAAATAATGTAAACATTAAATAAACCCAAATAGGATAGTTTTGCTTCCAATAGGGATTAATAAAGGAAATTGCTTTTCAATTTTTAAATTGATTAAAATAGAGTTGATGGGAGACGGCCTTCCCAGTTTCAGAGCTTTCTGGATAACCGGTTTCCAGATAACTGATCCCATAACTGTATATATAATTATTTTTTTTTTACACTGACATGCATGATTCTACGGTCTGTCTCTGACTTGCCCGAACCCTCTTCCCACACTACTTAGGCTGGCAGAATCATTTAACCCCTTCCTTGCTTTTTCCATTGTGAATTAATGGATTCTGGGACTTGAAATCCCTCTGTTGTATGTAGTAGGTGGTGCATAGAAGGACTTCAAGTCCCAGAATCCATCCCTTCACAATAGAACAAGACGACAGAGGGGTTAAATGACTCTGCCAGCCTAAGGGGGGGGGGAGGTTTGAGAAATACCCTAGGCAGGTTAATCGGCTTTTGATAAAACCGTGTGTGTATATGGTTGTGATAGAGATCTTAGATTGTAAGCTCTACTGGAGCAGAGACCAATGTGAGTGATGTAATCTCTGTAAAGTAATATGCTGGCATTGTATAAATTAAGGCTAATAATTATAAATATGAATAAAATAGAATGCAAATACAGGGCAGGAGTATTTAAGTCAATAACAGAACTATCATCAGATGCTCGTTTATTGCTCTGTTTCCAGTCGTTTCTACATTTCCAGGCTCATTTGAATCCTATTGGGAAAACATGTTGCTTATTAAAGCACTATGGTTGGCACTTAAAGGCTTAATGCCACCACTACATAAATATTTCTCTCTTTAGGAAGTCTACCCTGCAGAACTGTGTGAATAGGAGATACAATATCATTGCACTTGGCTCACAATGTTTAGTTGAGTCTGTCACTTACTGACAAGCAGTGCTGCCCGTCTTCTGTCTATACATGACCGTCTGCGTTGTGTCATCATATAATTCAACTCCACTTGATTATGGGGTTAATAACTTAGCACCGCTAGGTTCTGACCCTTATATATTTGCGTTTTTGTTTTTTAGACAGACGCTCATCATTTACAGGAGAGAACTGAGTGCTAATGCACGAGAGCATCCTTTCTGGTAAGAACATTTGTTTGCTGTCAGAACATTGGACTTTGCAAATGTAACACTATGTGCTTCACACTTTCAAGTTCCAGAATCCATCCATCTTGGGACCCCCCCCTGTTTCACCCGAACCCCACCCCATTACTTACTAGGCAAAGTTCTGCCCACATCATGCCTCATTTTATTCCAGATCATGTTTTCTGCTCCACTTCTGCTTGGGGCAGTGGAGTAACTATAGAGGAAGCAGCCCACGTAGTCGCAGGGGGACATGGACTGCAGGGTCTGCTTCCTCTATAGCTAATAAAAAAATCCCTCCTCCCCAGCCGCTCTCACTTACTGGCAAGGAAAGGGGGAAGCAAGTCTGTCTGGAGTGGGCAGAGTCGGGGCGGGATGTGTGTGGGCAGAGGCGGGATGGGAAGTGGGCGGGATCAGGCCCGGATTTGTGGAAAAGCCACCTAGGCCCGAGCCTAGGACGGCATGCTGCCCAACCGCACCCATATTGGTTCAGAAACACTGGGGATGAGCTCGAGATCATTTTTAAATGTAACTGGTCCAGATGATGAAAATTTGCACGAATAAAGGGGAGGCGACAGGGACAACGAACCTCAGTGGGCCTATGGGAACCCACTAAGTAAATCCGGCCCTGGGCGGGATTATAGGGATCAGAGTACACCAGGCCCCTCTGAAGATTTTTTTGCAGTGGGGCCCGGCGCACTCTAGTTACACCCCTGGCTGGGCGTTTAAATATGGGGGGCCCCTGAAAAGTTTGGGGGATTGAAAGGTCATAATATACACCTGTGTTTAGTTTGGGATTGGAGGGATATGCTTTGGTCACACTGAAGAATTGTTATTTTTATTGAAGGCCATTGGTCTATAGTATTACCTGCTTCTTCCATTCATCTCCTGAAGCAGCAATGCCAGAATTTTGGAAACCCAATAGACCTTAACGGGAAGGGTGACTGTCTGAACCTACTGTTCAAATAATGAATAAAATCATGATTTGTTGTAGAAGTTTTCTTAGACTTTAAACTGCATTTACAGAAGGCTGACCGTAATTGGTTAATATGGTAGGAGTCCATAAGTGGCATGATTGGTAAATCTGAATCTGGACCTAATGAAGCCATCTGGCACTAGGACCCTTTCTGAAATGTTCAGTGATATGAGCTGATATGCAGTGATTGGCTGGTGAGGACGTTGGTGCAGCATGAGCCTAGTGGAGGGGATTTGGAGCAGACTTAAGGAGAAAGGTGGGGCAGCATACATCAAAAGTGGGGTGATCTGCTGTGGTCTCCAAGGGCCCCAGGAGATTGAGTTTCTTGTGGGCCAACACTGCCCTTTTATATCCCATAATCTGCATACCAGAGCTGCCAAGTGAAACTAATTGCTTGCCATTACCAAGGCTGTCATACCTGTACCTAAAAAACTAAATTGATGTGACATATCAATGCCCTTTGGGCATAATTATTTAATGCAACATGGTGATATTACCGGTCACAGGCTCCTCTCATTTTCATACAAGCCTGTTTTGTATTAAATGTGATGTTAACACTAAATAAGCAGACCGTATAGAACCCTCAGCAGAACTTAAAGTGCAGCTTCTAGACTAGTGAATATTTGGAGTTTTCCACTTTCATTGCCCCCACTCTGCACTTAATGAATCCTGAGCCGGTGCCGAGTGACTGATGGAAACTGTGAGTGACAGAGTATTCTCGAAACAACGGACGGGAGCTGGGGAATAATCCAGACAGAGCAAACAGTGGGTCACTGCATGTCTCCTGCTCTAATTACTGTTCTGTACAGAAAATCGAATTTATTTAGCAAAGGATGTTGTGCCAAATGCTTTTTTTTAGCGATACAAAAGTCTGATTTATAAATGTGGATGGAAGACAGTGGCGGATTAATGACATATGAGGATTTAAAGAATAGTTCACCTTTAAATAAATGTTTAGTATGATGTGGAAATTAAGGGGCTGATTCACTAAGGGTCGAATATCGAGGGTTAATTAACCCTCGATATTCAACTAGGAACTAAAATCCTTCAACTTCGAATATCGGAGTCGAAGGATTTAGCGCAGATATTTCGATCGAACGATCGAAGGATTATTCCTTCGATCGAACGATCGAAGGATTATTCCTTCGATCGAAGGATTAAATCCTTTGATCGAACGATCGAAGGATTATTCCTTCGATCGAACGATTAAATCCTTCGAATCGAACGATTCGAAGGATTTAAATCCAATGATTGAAGGAATATCCTTTGATCAAAAAAAAGTTAGCCAAGCCTATGGGGACCTTCTCCATAGGCTAACATTGACTTCGGTAGCTTTTAGATGGCAAACTAGGGGGCCGAAGTTTTTTTTAAAGAGACAGTACTTCGACTATCGAATGGTCGAATAGTCAAACGATTTTTACTTTGAATAGTTCGGTAGTCGAAGGTCGAAGTAGCCCAAAAAAACTTTGAAATTCAAAGTTTTTTTTAACTTCGAATCCTTCACTTGAAGTTAGTGAATCGGCCCCTAATATTCTGAGAGCTTGCAACTGGTCTTCATTTTTTAGGGTTCTCCAGTTATATAGCTTTTTATTCAGCAGCTCTCCTAAATTATATTTTAGCACCTATCGGGTTACTTACCCTACCAATGGTTTGAACAAGAGACTGCAATATGAATGGGAGAGGGCCTGCATAGAAAGATAGGAAATAAAAAGTAATACAGGTATGGGATCCATTATTCAGAAAGCTCAGAATTACAGGTTGGTCATCTCCCATAGACTCCCACTTTTTCCAATTAATCCAAATTTTTACAAATGATATTCTTTTTCTCTGTAATAATAAAACAGTACCTTGTACTTGATCCCAACTAAGATATGATTAATCTTCTTCATTGGAAGCTAAACTAGCCTATTGAATTTATTTAATATTTAAATGAATTTCTAATAGACTTTAGGTATGAAGATCCAAATTAAGGAAACATCCTTTATCCAGAAAACCCCAGGTCCTGAGCATTCTGGATAACAGGGCCCATACCTGTAATAAAATTGTAGCCTTACAGATAAATAGTTTTTTGGTTGCTGGGGTAAGTGACCCAATTTGAAAGCTATAAAGAGGCACAAGAAATAATTCAAAAACTATTTAAAAAAAAAATAATAATAATAATTAAATGATAACCAATTGCAAAGCTGCTATAAATAGGGCATTTTTAGACTTCAGTAATACCATACCAACCACCAAATTCTCATTACAATTGTCTGCTAGGATTACAGCCTTACATTAAAGGGGTTGTTCACCTTTGAATTAACTTTTAGTATGATGTAGAGAGTGATATTCTGAGACCATTTTCATTGGTTTTCATTTTTTATTATTTGTGGTTGATTTATTTAGCTTTTTATTCGGCAGCTCTCCAGGTTGCAATGTCAGCAGTCTGGTTGCTAGGGTCCAAATTATCCTAGCAGCCATACACTGATTTGAAGAAGAGAATGGAATATGAATAGGAGAGGGGCTAAATAGAAAGATGAATAATAAAAAGTACTAATAACGATACATTTGTAGCCTTAAAGAGCATTTGTTTTTAGATGGGGTCAATGAAAGCTGAAAAGAATCAGGAGAAGAAGGCAAACAATTCAAAAACTATATAAATAATGAAGACCAATTTAAATGTTGTTTATCATTGTCCTCTCTCTAACATACTAAAGTTAACTTCAAGGTGAACCACCCCTATAATAGTGTATTATTTCACATGTCTGGGTCCCCCTAGTCTCTGCATCTTTATGAAGAACCTGGCACGGCTCTGAGCAGACATAAAAGTTGGTGGGCACCGAGTCTATAACTTTCCTTGCATATAGCCATTTATTCAAATAGGGGTCACTGACCCCATCAAAAAGCAAAGCCTCTGTAAGGCTACAAATGTATTGTTATTGCTACTTTTCATTACATATCTTTTTTTTTTTTTCATTTGAACATTTTATTGATTTTCAAAGAAAGATAGGTTAATTAGTCATAATACTGAAAACACAGTACAAATAAAAGTAGCACAGTGTCACATTGTCTGTCACAAGTGTACATTGGTATGCATTTAGACATCAAGATGTATATGATTCAGTAAAGCGCACAATGGTAGTATAATGTGCAGCAGTTTAGCTCGTATGTCAAACCAGTAGGGGAAGAGGGTGGGTTTAGGAGGAAAGAAGAGATAAGGGTTAGGGTACAAGTTTTAGTACAGGTTCCATAGTGACTACTAAGACGGAGAAAAATATGTTCTTTGTATTGGGCGCCCTAGGGGAGATTACCAGGTCTCAACTGAGTGTTTTCCAAATAATGGGTCCACGGAAGCCACTCCAGCTCTCCTTTGTAGCTCCGCTCCAGTAGGTGGTCTCTGATTGACTCCATTGCTCTGATCCAATTCACTTTTGTGATTAGCATCTGTAGTCCTGGTATGTGTGGTTTTTTCCAGTGTGCTGCTAATAATGATCTCGCTGCCGTGAGAATGTGGGTAGCTAGTTTGCGGGACTGTTTTGAGTGTAAGGCTCTTATTTTCATGCCTAACAAGAATGAGTGAGGAGTTGCTGGTATGGTGCAATGTAGGACCTCAGAGAGCAGGGTTGCTACTGTATTCCAGAATGTTTGGGTTACTGTACATGTCCACCATTTTTTACATATTTACGACCTACAGTCTCATGTTTTTACTGTGAATAAACAACATATATTTTATTTTTGATTCAAACTTCCAATGTTTTAGAACACTGGAATAATAAATAATGTGGCATATCGTATATTCTATATATCAATGTATTATATTTGATCACAGTATCTGATACTTTATGGATGTATGTTTTTGATTACAATTTTTAATATATGTTTTAGATAATGTTTTTATTATTCTGTATAAGCAACCTGTTTTTGCTCCATATGGTTATTTTTCAGGCATCATGCACTATGGCACTCCATTTTAATAACCTGCCCTGATTTTATAGCCGCTTGCCCACATCAATATGATCAACACTCCCCTATTTCTTATATGTGTATCCTCACGCACTTTTATGTACATATTTCACTACTCTGTCCCATCCAATATGGCGGCTAAGTAACCCCCACACTGCCCCTCCCAACATGGTGACTATTTACTTCCTATACTATAGTATTGAACCTTTTGCCTTAACCCCACCCCCCTATGATGCACTTCCTGTTTGTAAGATGCTGGTTCCCCTCCAAACTCTCACTATAAAAGACACTCAGGCGTCCTTCGTCGGCACAGAGGTGCTAAGAGTGTATACTTCTGCCAGATGGTGAGTCTTGTTATTTATTACCACACACCACTCTATGCCTTATCTGGTTTGTTAGTTATGACTTTATATTAACTTTGCAGCCCCACTATGTTTTTGCTCACTGCACTTCCTTTTTTACCCTATTTACTGCACTTCACCTGTATAATTGTTGTATCCTCTAATACCTATCAACCTTTATGTTGGTATATCCCAAAACCCCCCCCATTTTTTTAATAGCTAACTAATCCCTGCACCATACCTTTATCCCAGAATAATGACTACCATACATATTTTTGTAATACTAAAAAAGCTTTTGTTTTGATGAATAAGCATACAGCATACTATTTGTCACTTTGGTCTCTGAAATTCACAGCTGTAACTCCTATGTTTATTGCCTGAAGAAGCGGGTCTGAGCCCGTGAAACGCCTTGCACTGATTGGAGTTCGTTAATAAATTTTGACTGCTTAATTACAGTCGTTTTGTGTCTGCTTTTAGGGGGAAAGTCCACTACTGCCTCCTCTGATTACCAAGTTTTGGGTTTTAAACTCGTTTATATCCTTTTATTCTTTTGGCGCCTCTGTTCTTTTTATACAGGTCCACCATGTGTGCATGAAGGAACCCTTTTCCCCACAGCCTCTAAAGCAGAATGAGAGATTTGGGTCACCACTCAGTTTACTGATACGAGAGGGGGTATAGTACCATCTAAAAATAATTTTGTAAGCCCTTTCACAAGAGACTGCACAAGTAGAAGTCCTTTTAGCAGTATCCCAAATGTTTGCCCAGGTCTTTTCCGAGATATTGATGTCAAGATCCTCTTCCCATCTGGACATGTAAGGCTGTTTGGTAGTGGTATTAATCGACAAATGGGAGTATAGTAGTGAAATTAGATGATTAGGAAGGGATTGTCTGCAACATAAGTTTTCAAAGTATGAAAGGGATTGATTTGTCTGGGTGTTGGATTTCGATTCCACGAAATGTCTGATTTGCAGATATCGAAAGAATTGTTTGTTTGGGATATCATGTTCTTCTTTGCATTGTTGAAATGAAACAACCTTTCCGTCAGCTAAAAAGGCAGTTAGGGTAAGCATATTTGCCCTTATCCAGGGTATAAAGTCTGCGGGGGTACACCCCGGCAGGAAATCTTTGTTGTTGAAGATTGTCATATGTCTAGAGGTGGGGGAGCTAAGATTCATTTTGAATGCTATTTTGTCCCATAAGTCTAGTGCCTGTCGCGAAGTAGGCATGAGATCCGGGAGGGTGTTCCTGGTTTTCTTAGGTATCCAGAAAAGTGGAGCTAGATTTAAAGGGGCTGCACAATAATTTTCTATTTCCTTCCATGGTTCTCCCGAATGCGTGTGCGAGTTGACCATAGCTTCCAGTCTGCTTGCTATATAGTAACGATATACATGAGGAACTCCTAAGCCTCCCTCTGATTTGGGTTTTGTCATAATAGTTGCTTTAATGCGTGGGCGTTTGCCTCCCCATACAAAGGTGGATATAGTTTTCTGTAAAGATGTGGCCATTTTCTCAGGGAAGTGTATGGGCAGTGTTCTAAATAAGTATAGAAGACGCGGTAGTAGCGTCATTTTGACCGCTGCTATTCTGCCAAATCACGAGAGATGGTATGTACAGTGGTGTGCAAAACTATTTGCCCCCTTCCTGATTTCTTATTCTTTTGCATGTTTGTCACACAAAATGTTTCTGATCATCAAACACATTTAACTATTAGTCAAAGATAACACAAGTAAACACAAAATGCAGTTTTTAAATGAGGGTTTTTATTATTTAGGGAGAAAAGAAATCCAATTCTACATTTTCATGTGTGAAAAAGTAATTGCCCCTGAACCTAATAACTGGTTGGGCCACTCTTAGCAGCAATAACTGCAATCAAGCGTTTACGATAACTTGCAACGAGTCTTTTACAGCGCTCTGGAGGAATTTTGGCCCACTCATCTTTGCAGAATTGTTGTAATTCAGCTTTATTTGAGGGTTTTCTAGCATGAACCGCCTTTTTAAGGTCATGCCACAACATCTCAATAGGATTCAGGTCAGGACTTTGACTAGGCCACTCCAAAGTCTTCATTTTGTTTTTCTTCAGCCATTCAGAGGTGGATTTGCTGGTGTATTTTGGGTCATTGTCCTGCTGCAGCACCCAAGATCGCTTCAGCTTGAGTTGACAAACAGATGGCCGGAGAAAGGAAGCAGTAAGTAGTTAATGTAAAAAGAAGTATTGCAGGCAGGAAAGGAGCAAGGTGTGTGTGAGGTGGATAGCAGAGGGGACTCACAGCTCCTTTACCTCATCTAGTAACCAGTAAAACAAACTAGGAAGGCAGCAAGGAGAGAAAGTTCCCCCCTCCAAAGGAGAACAGAGAACAAACTTAAAACAATTTCGCCGCGCGACAAATTTTTTTTGACGCCCATAGACTTTAATGGGCGTCTGCGACATTTCGCCGGCGGCGAATTTTTGGCAAAACGAAACGGGTCAAATTCGCCCATCCCTGTTGATAGTGTCTGTGGGAGGAGGGGCTGCTAGTGCAGCTGTAGAGCAGAACGTAGGAAAGTGAAAGTAATTGCTTCCCTGCAAACCATGTGACCTCTCTCCTCCAAACATCACACACGGGCAGAGAGGGGAGGGGGAGTGTACAGCTAGATTCTCATGTCTGTAGTGCGACTTGGCTTTTCATTACAGAGTGGCTGCCTCCAAGCACACAGGTAATGCTGTGCCTGCTGTTAGAGCAGCACAGGATGAATGTGTAATGAGCAGAAATGGAAGCCCTCATGACAAAATACAATCTAAAATAACTTATGCATGGATTTGTGGATTAACACATTTGCCAGACAGTGTTTATGGATGTGTGTTTTTTATAAAAATGCAAAAAAAAAAAAAAGTTTAAAATGACGACAGATTCCCTTTAATGACCTGTTCTATTTCTGCTTTATCTATGGGTGCTGCCAGCATCTCCCGCGTGTCTCTCCGCAATGTTGGTGGGTCCAATTTAGTCAAAAAGTCGGATATGTATGCTTGTGTTGCCTCGGGGGCTTTGTCTGCTGCATAAAGGGCTGAGTAAAATTTGTTAAATGCGTGTAGAATTTGTTTAGTGTCTCTGGTGATTGTTCCTGTTGGTGTTCGTATTGCATGAATGGTGCGTTCATTTTGTAGTGATTTCAGTTTACGGGCTAACATAGTGTGTGGCTTGTTAGCGTGTTCGTAGTACATGTATTTTGTTTTACTCATCACATGTGCCGCGCTGTCCGAGAGTACTCGGATCTAGCTTCCTGGATGTCTCTGTAGGCTTCCGTTGTCGGAGAGCGTTTATGTTTAACAGCCAGGTTGTGCAGTCTCTGGGTGAGAAGTTGTATTTTTCCCTCTCTTATCTTTTTTAATCTTGTGGCATTTTTTATAAGTATTCCTCTCATGACTGCTTTGTGGGCGTCCCATCTGATAGCTAGAGAAGTGTCAAGGGTAGTGTTAGTCTGGAAGTATTCCACTATCGTTTTGGAAACCTCTGTACAGGTATCAATGTCTATCAGACTTGAGTCGTTTAACTTCCACCACCCTTTCCCTCTCATTACGTCCCATTTGTCAAAAATAGTTTCAACCATGCCGTGGTCTGACCAAGATATGTCATGAATTTTAGCTAATGTAACAGTCTCCAGAAGTGTGGATTTAGTAAAGATAAAGTCTATTTTTAAGTAGGAGTTGTGAACGCTTGAATAATAAGAGAAATCCCTATCAAGGGGGTGTTTCTCCCTCCAAGTATCCACCAACGTTTCATCAGCAAGTAGCTTGGTGAGGTATTTGGAGTCTCGGCTGTAAATCACGGGGGATCGGGATTCCAAGATGTCTCTTGATCTGTCCATATTATTATTCAGAGTCGTATTGAAGTCTCCCCCCACTATAACCCTGCCCTCCGAGAGTTCTGCTAGTTTAGCGAAAAAGCTTTGAAAGAAGGAGTGTTTAGAAGAGTTAGGGGCGTATACTGACGCTAAGGTTGTAAGTTGATTCTGTAGAAGGCCGGTTATGATTATGTAACGGCCGTCTCGATCAATGTGTTTCTTTTTCAGCTCAAATTTAATCTGTTTCGACAGAAGGATAGCGACTCCTTTAGATTTAGTGTCAGAATTTGCCATGTGCACCTGTGGATAGTGCCTAGAGAGGTATTTCGGACAGGATGTCTTACTAAAGTGCGTTTCTTGTAACAGCAGAACATCTATATGTTGTTTAAAGTAATAAGTGAAGGCCATTGTACACTTTTGTGGTATATTGAGGCCATTGACATTGTGGGAGCATACCTTTAGATTGAAGGGAGGAGAGCTGGAGGGAGTCCGGGAATCCATTTCAATTGCTGTTATGTTGCCCTTGATTCAGGGAACCTGGTAAGAAAAAAAAAAAAACAGTTGAGAATATAAGTATGAATAGGAAAGGAATAGAGTTGGGAGAGAGTAAGTGAAAGGGGGATAGGGTATGGAAAGATGGAGTTAGGAAATAAAATTCCTCGTCTCACTGTTTGTGAGAATCCTTTTGGTTTTCAACTGGGGGATAGTAAACCTGTATCCCGTCAGGAAAACCTCTAGTAGGGGGGGGTCACGGGGTAGCGCCTATTTCAGCAATCTGTCCCCTCCCCGCCAAATTACTGTATTGTTTCTTTTTTTTTTTTTTTTTTAAATACCTTGGTCGAAGCAAGTAGTTTAGTCCCTCCCAATCGTGTTTGTGCACACATATGCATTAGCCTATAAGTTCCTGTTAAGCAGAGCATATATCAATCGTACTATACAGGTACGTAAATGGTAAGGGTACTAGCAATTAAGTGGAAAGAGAAAAAAAGGGAAAAAACTAGAACGGCATGCTATCAAACTTTAACTGTGTAGAATGAGTCAACATCAAATAATGGGATATTAGGGTAGGACTATGCTGAAGAGCCTAAGCAATAGTCATATGATAAGGGAGATATTTTTAAGCTAGAGTTCAAGTAGCTAGTGCTACGGTTGTCCTCATCACTTCAGGTGGGTTGTACTTGTTCAGAAGCGCCTGGTGCCTCCGCTTCTTCAACTCCTGGGGTACAGGTCTCTCCATGAAGATAGTGTAGGGGTTCTTCCATATCCTTAGGGTGGCTAATTGTGTATGTCAGTCCCTTCTGTTGGTAAATGAGTTTAAAGGGGAAGCCCCATCTGTAAGGAATGTTCTTTAAATGCAAGGCGTCCGTCAGTGGTTTTAGATCCTTTCGCTTCTGTAGGGTCGAGGAAGCGAGATCTGCAAACACTTTAGGAACTATTCCGTCTAGTTCTGCTGAAGTTGTCCTGGATGCCTTCAGGATGGCCTCCTTAGTTTGGAAGTAGTGAAATCTCACAAAGACGTCTCGTGGGGGTAGATTCGCTTTCGGCCGTGCACGCAGTGCTCTATGAGCTCTGTCCAGCAAGAGAAACTTTTCCCCTATATCCGGTAGAAGAAGTTGAAAATATTTTGGTAGGAATGTCTCTAAATGCACGGATTCGGGTATATCCCGGAAGCGGAGGTTGTTCCGTCTAGTACGATTTTCGAGATCCTCATGAGCATCTTGGAGTTCTCTTAGTTGAGTTTGTAGATCCTGAATTTGTGTGTCCATGGTGGAAAAAGATTCTTGGGTTAAGTCCTGAGATTGCTCCAAGTGTTGGACTCTCAGGTCTAGCCCGTCAATTTCCGACATGACTTCTGTAAGAGAGCTCCGTATTTCACTTTGTATCTCGTCTTTAAAACACAGCAGAAGTGACTTTAATTCGTTTATATCCTTTTTGGTACATGGAGAGTCCGAATCCTGTTCCATGGAGTTTGTTGCTGTTGTTGCTTCGACGCCCTGGCTGAAGAGGCTCTGCTTTTGAAAAAATTGGCTGTCCCTTCGGTCTGGCTGTTAGTTTGCTTTTGTCGGCCTCCTGTCATCATGCTGTGTCAGTAGCACTGTGAGGGTGGGATCTGGTTGGTATACAGACAACGGAGTGTCTATGGTGTGACACTAGCCGGGAGTCTGTAATTCCAAGTAAGGAGTTTGGTGATTAGCGTTGTGGCGGCAATAACTCAGTGTTCATAGCATAGGGGTGTCTTGTGGTAACACCCCAGTCATTCACAGCCTTCAGGGAAGTGTTGTGCAGACTGCCACTTTGTCGTTGGAGACCAGAGGGGGCTATGAAAATACACAATGGCAATGGTGTCCGCGTTGGCTCTCTCCTATTATCCTGCCCCGTAGGTAGAGGAAGGTAAAGAGGCTGTACAAGGCCTATCTGGGCTCCTGTTCCAGGCCAGAACGGGCTATGCCTATGATGGGGCGTTCAGGGAGTATTACTGTCAGCGTAGTTGTGCAAACCCTTTCTAGTAGTATACAGCAGCTCAGTACAATGAGAGGAGAGTCGACCCTTGAGAAGCTCTGCTGAACTCACAGGCCTATTGTATATTTCCTACAGGGCCACGAGGCGCCCCAGGCTTCAGAGAAGCGCAATAAGTCAGTAAGACACTTTGAGCTCCGGTGGGAGAAGGTGCAGGCTGCGTCTATTGTGTGGTGCGTGGGAGGATCACTAACCCTGCCGAGCCAGCGACGCAGTGTCCCCGCACTACTGGAATGCGACAGTCGGCGCCGGGACAAGGGCCTACCCGGGAGGGCTCTCCAATACTCATTGGAGCGGGTAATCTCAGCCAGCCGCCGCTGTCAATTAAACCTCTGCTGGATTCTGTGGGGAGCGCGACCTCCGGGCCTCCTGCTGTCTTTCCGCTCCGGCTGCGGTGTCACTGCACCTGATCAGCGCACCAAGGATCCGTACGGGAGCGCAGCCATAGGCCTCAGCTGCCACTTTCAAAGGTATGTCCCTCTGCGACTATGGGTCACGCACGAAGTGCTGCTTCTACGATCAGTCGTTGGGCTCTCAGTGCCACCCCAAAAGTGATAGGGGGTATTTATTCCGTGGCCAGGTATTTTAGGGTGCTTATGTACGCTTTTTGGCGGGTTTAGGTGGAGGAGCAGTTTTTTAGCCGGCCATCTTCTTCGGCATCCAAACCACTCCCCCCTTACATATCTTTTTCCTTTTCATATACCAGTCTCATTTAAATCAATGCATGGTTGCTGGGGTAATGTGGGCCTTAACAACCAGCTTGCATAAATTGCAAACTGGAAAACCGCTGAATAAAAAGCTAAATTAACTAAAACAACCACAAATGATAAAAAAGAAAACCAATAGCAAATTGCAAAATATCACCCTATCACATCGTACTAAAAGTTCATTTAAAGGTGAACCACCTCTTTAAGAAGTGTTGTAACATGGAAAACTACTTAATTACCATGTAATCAGGCAAAGCATCAATTTATAGCCAACGATGTGTTGGGAGCAATAAATATATATTGTTATAACTCAAAAACCTTCCATAATAAAAAATGAAAACCAATTGCAAATTGTCTCAGAATAGCACTCTCTACATCATACTAAAAGTTATCTCAAAGGTGAACAAACCCTTTAAGGGAGGCAACGACAGCTAATGTTATAGAGCAATACGGCTGGCTCACCTTTAAGACTTTTAGTATGTTTATAGAATGCCTAATTCTGTTCAAATCTTAATGTTTTTCTTTTTATAGTTGTTAAATCATTTGCCTATTTCTTTTGAATGTTTCCAGCTTTCCAAAGAGGGGCACTGACCCCCCATCTAAAAAAACATTTGCCCTGTAAGGGCAAGGCCAGACGTGGCGTTTTTGCAGCGTTTATATGTTGCGTTTTTAAAAAAGAACAGGCAGGTGTAAATACACCACTGAAACCACATGCGACCTTCAACATGCGTTTTTCAGCACGTAGGATTCTTTTCCCAACATGCACTTCTCATTGTTCTCATTGAAATAACTGCCCTTCGCACAAATTCTGCATGTAGAAAGACATGATGTCTGGTGATTTTAATAGAGGGAGCGCTAATACATCTTCTAGGCAAACGGAGACCCCTATAAGATATATTGGATCTAACTTTCAATGAACATATGACACCCAACTGCTGCATGAAGACAGAATGAATAGAAACAGATGCTGAGAGAGGAATAGTGAAAATAAGCTTGATTATTTCAGAAATGTTACAGAATTTTTAACTGATTATATTTAGAAAACTTATATCGGTATGCTGAAGCTTATATAAAATTTTCATTTTAAGGACCACGGGAGGTGGAAGTTAGCAGGATTGCTACCTTTTCTGGGAAAAAAACAACAGCCTTCCTATAGTTTTATCTTTTCTGAATTATTAATAAAATTGGCATCAAACATTATTTTTACCGACCAGGTCAGTAATATAGCGGGTAGGTGGCAACCCTAATGGCAGTTAGTGTGTTATCTATCACTACATATTGACCTTTCATTGTGATGTTCCACCAACAAAGCAATTGCTTTCTAGCCTATGTTGAGTACAGAAGGGGTATAATGTTAAAGTAGAACCATAAAAATTAAGATGGCAAAAAATGCCATATTTTATATAGTGAACTTATTGCACCAGCCTAAAGTTTCAGCTTGTCAATAGCTCAATGATCCAGTACTTCAAACTTGTCACAGGGGGTCACCATCTTGGAAAATGTCTGTGACGCTCACATGCTCAATGGGCTCTGAGCAGCTGTTGAGAAGCTAAGCTTAGGGGTTGTTGCAAATTATCAAGCAGAAAATGAGGTTTGTCTGTAATATAAGCTAATGCTACAGGGCTGATTATTAAATTCTGATACTAATTGCACTGGTTTCTGTGCTGCCATGTAGTAATTATCTGTATTAATTACTAATCAGTCTTATATTGTGACATTTCTATTCTATGTGTACTGTATATTGTGAGTGGGTCCCTAAGCTCAGTAAGTGACAGCAGCACAGAGCATGTGCAGTGAATCAGCAGAAAAGAAGATGGGGAGCTACTGGGGCATCTTTGGAGACACAGATCTTTACTGCTAAAGGGCTGTGGTTACCTTGGACTGGTACAGAAGCCCAAAACATAATGTACAACATTTCTAGCTACATCTTTAGTTAGGCTTTACTTCTCCTTTAAGACATTTTTCTGCCCTGTCTAGTAACAAGATGGACCAATATCCGTAATACCAGCTGCGTTTCTATTTTCACTATTGAGGGGTATCATTGTTCTGTTATCATTGACCCTTGCAAAGCAAAGGTTGCAAATTCAGAAGCAGAGTATAAAATCTCAGCACAATGAAAGTAACAAATAGAATCATCATTTACCCATCAGTCATGGTCATTGAACCCTTTGGGCTTATAACAGAATGGTTGTGAACCCAGCCGGAGTTAAGCACTCTGTTATTAGTCAGGCAGGAAGAGCCGTAAGCCTTAAAGCCACTAACATTTACTTAGCAAAGCGCGACTGTAAATATGTTTTATTTATTCAAGTGTATTTGTGGAAAGCAGCGCCTGTGATTTTTTGCTTTATTATTTCGTTCCTGGCAGAATGTTTATGCTAATTTGTGCCAAAGGAATTGTGTCCCCGTTAATCACCGATCAGCCATCAAAGGCCGGGAGCTGTTATTTTTTTTACTGCTAATGAGGAGTAATGTTTTATGTACAGGAGAGCTTTAAGCCTTTCAAGAGAACGGCAGACAAATGGATATGACATTAATTGTGATTCGTTAGTCATTTATAGTTCCATGTTTTGTGTTGGACTAAAAAGTAGAAATTTACAGCAGATTAGCCTGGTAGGTGATGTTTTATCAGAAAAAGAAACGGTTTGTTTTGAAGAACATATTTTTTTTTAGAAAAAATATGCGAAGGAGATAGACTGTATCGCTACTTCGCACTCTAACACCAGGCGAATTTTCACTCTGGCGAATGGACGTAACTACACAAATTCACTAAGATGTGGATTTTACTGAACGTTACCTCTTGCGCCAGACTTGCCTTCATCACCTCAGACCAGGCGAAGTGCAATAGAGTAGATAGGAGTTCCTTAAAGAAAAACTGAACATTTTTCTTAGTCCCAAAAAACGCTGGCGTCTTTTTTTTTTTTTTTTTTTTTCAGGGTGATAGACTGCAAAAGATTGTACATTTTTTTAGGGTATCCGGCTTCCCCCCTACATTTCCTTACATGGCACCTAAACTATACACTGGGCTCATGTGTAGGGCAATATAACAACTTTATTTTATTTTATTAAGGTTTCCTGGGCTTGTGTAGTGTAATGTATTTGCTGCAACATAAACGTCCATTGAAATTTAAATTCCCGCCGTATGCAAATTAGCCAACCATAGCGCAACTTCGATTTGCTTGCCGAATTAACGCTATCGAAACTTTGCCATCGTTCGGTGCCTTGGACGCAACTTCGCATTTTTGCGAATTAGCGTTGTCCTGGCGAATTTTCACAGGTTAGTGAATTTGCCCCATAGTGTCTTGCTGTCTTTCTCATATAGAAATTAGTTGCAGCTATCCGTAATGTAACAAATGTGTTTTCTCTGCTCCAGGCTTGCAGTTAAATATGTCACATGCAAAGGGAAAATCTCTGGATAAGTAAAAGCCACCGTAAGGGTACGCTGGGCTGCAGCTGTTTAAAGTTTATTTTTCTTTCCATTTTATTTCATTTTTATCATTCCACAGCCGTGGCCTCACTTCAACCTACTGAATATTATCATTCAACCCATTTCTCTTTCCATATTGCGTTAACGGCTGGCTGGGCTTTGCTGCTCACAAACAGTGTTTTTGTGTAAACGAAGCGGTGCTTTGCCTGAATTAATGAATAAGGGAAATAAATAAAAGGTTTTATGCTGTGCCTTTCGTTCTGAGCTTACAATCAGCAACCAAAAAATATTTTTCCATGTGAAGGCCAGTTTGGACAATGGGGAAAAGGGAGATGCTTCTATTCATACTATATAATTAAGGCAGATCCATTATCCGGAAACCCGTTATCCAGAAAGCTCCGAATTATGGAAATGTTGTCTCCCATAGACAAATAATCGAGATTTTTAAAAATGATTTCCTTTTACTCTGTAATAATAAAACAGTAGCTTGTACTTGATCCCAACTAAGATAGAATTAATCCTTTTTGGAGGCAAAATCAGCCTATTGGATTTATTTAAAGGGATCCTGTCATCGGAAAACATGTTTTTTTCAAAACACATCGGTTAATAATGCTACTCCAGCAGAATTCTGCACTGAAATCCATTTCTCAAAAGAGCAAACAGATTTTTTTTATATTCAATTTTGAAATCTGACATGGGGCTAGACCTATTGTCAATTTCCCAGCTGCCCCTGGTCATGTGACTTGTGCCTGCACTTTAGGAGAGAAATGCTTTCTGGCAGGCTGCTGTTTTTCCTTCTCAATGTAAAGCTGGCCATAGATGCAAAGATCCGATCGTACGAATCATCGTACAATCGGACTTTCCCATCTCCCGACCCGCCACTAACCATTCAGAGCAAAGTCTTACCAGTCAGATTAGTTAAAGAACAGATCAGCAATGTTCTGCCCCTGACTGCAATCGTGCGATATCTATGTCCAACCAAAGCTAGCGACAGTCTCCCACTGAAAATCGCACGATCGGCAATACACGCAGAGAGATATTATCGGCAGCCGACAGAAATTTTCTAACCTGTCCGATCGACCAAACGACCGATCTCCGCCAGACGAAAAATGTCGGGACTTTCCACGCATGGTTTGAAAATCGTACGAATCCTCGATTCGTACGATCAGATCTTTGCGTCTATGGCCAGCTTAACTGAATGTGTCTCAGTGAGACATGGGTTTTTACTATTGAGTGTTGTTCTTAGATCTACCAGGCAGCTGTTATCTTGTGTTAGGGAGCTGCTATTTTTAATAATAAATGTTAATAAAGAGGAGTAAATAGTAAAGCAAATTAGCAGTCAACTGATAATCTGCTCCCTATTATTTATTATTAGTATTAATAAATTTTAATAAAGAGGAGTAAGTAGTAAAGCAAATTAGCAGTCAACTGATAAAACCTAAAAAAGCTTAGAGCTGGGTGAGGGATTTGTTACTACCATTATTTGCATTTCAATAAATTACCCTCTTTAGAATTAAGAGTTCCATCAGTGTCACAGGCTTTTAAACAATTTCCTAATCTCTCATTTAAATAAGGTAAATCACAATTGTGCTCAGAAGACAACTTTGTATTACACTTTTACAGTCTTTCGTTCTCCTTGATGGACAATGAATTGCTGTAACTGGCATACGCTAGCATTATTGGGCTTTTGGGTGTTTTTTAATATCATTTCAGAGATAATTTTATGGGAATGTTTTGCTGATGGGGCATTTCCTGATATTGTTTCAGTAATTGTACTTATGAATGCTGTGAGGATAGCTTTCCTTTGAGGAAGGTCATGTTATGGTCACAAGGATACAGAAATTACAAGTTTCCAGGCTTTAAGAGCTTTAAATTAAAGAGCCCTCAGCAGGGTTTCATGTAGCTCTTAAGCTGGCCATACCTGTACTGATAAAATCATGTGAGATATTTGTTACATGTATGTTGGGTGTACAAACCAGACTGTAATATGTCTGGACAGTCCATCGATGGGATATTTGAAATTTTCATCTGCTAATGCACGGTTTCAGCCACAGCATGGTGCTTCAGTAGATGACAATGTGAAGATGACCCGCCGTTCCTCCTAATTCAGTTCCTGCCCTTTTGATCATTCATGATGTTAGACTGATAAGTCTTGTTGGGCGGACATCTTGGAGAGGCCTTCAACAATATTTATAGAAAAGCCAAAAAGGGTTGTCTATTAACAAGATGCCATCAGGGCACTAGGCAATTTGGTTGTAAAGTACCCTTTCTTTCTTGTGAGATAGGGACCACTTTGGAACATTCAAGATTGCCATACCATACGGACCACATTTTCCTAACACAAGCCAGCAGCGCTTTCATGCTTCATGGCCAACATTCAACAGAACAGTCAAACCATTGTGGGCCAAATTTCTGTTTCAAATCTATTTTTGTGTTGATGCAAGATTTCAGGCCTTCAGCATGATTAACTAGTGGGGTGTTTGAAAGATAGAAGCATATTTTAGGCACCCCAGTGGGACTCCAGTCATTATTATTTATGCAATGACCGGTGTCTTTCTTATTTTAATCCTTGCTGATTTGATTTTCTTTCAAAGTGCAGTAATGACATCTAGGGGGTTATTTACTAAACTCCGAATGCCAAAAACCTGAAAAATGTGTGGGGTTTTTTTTTTTTTAAGTATAAAATTTGAATTTTTAGTGGGAAGTAAAAAAAACTCTTTTTGGGATTTATTATACCCCCGAGGATGGAAAATGTCTGAACCTGAAAATCTGCTGAGGTTGCATATAAGTCAGTTGGAGAAGTCCCGAAGATATTTTGATCTGCACTGGGTTTCTTCCAGTATTCAGAAAATTGGTCATTGTAACCAGTATTTTTCTGTTGCTTTTTTTCCAAGAAAATGATCAGACCTAGCTTTCCAGGAGCTAGAAACTGGATCTGATGGGGCAGAAGATGGATGTGGGCCTCAGCTTGTTTCATTATAAATTTTCTGCCAAGAGCAAGAGTGCAGGGCACGAAGTGCTACCAGCCAAGTGAAACCTGGAGAATTTGACATTAACGTAGTTTGTTCATTGTGGTCAGAAAAAGCTGGAAAAAAGAATCTTATTTCTGAAGACAAGCTGAGTCTCCAGGGCTATCATTAGCTGAGTGATCTGAGGACACTATTCATAGGCATATGTCTGTGCTGAGGAAAATTAACATTCTGTAGCAAGAATTTGTGACCCTGTCTCCTCTTTGTGTGGGCTGAAATGTAGGAGGTAAATACCTGCGGTGGGACTTCACATAGTACAGTATAAGGGTGGTGGCACACGTGCAGATTCGGGGAGATTAGTCACCCAGCAACAAATCTCCTCTTCGGGTGACTAATCTCCCCGAAATGCCTTCCCACCGGCAAGATTGTGAATTGTCGGCGGGATGGCATATGGATCGCTTCAGTTTTCCGAAGTTTCCGCGTGAGGGAACTTCAGACGACTTCGGATAACGAAGCGATCCATATGCCGGTGGGAAGGCATTTCGGCTAGATAAGTCGCCTGATGATTTGTTGCTGGGCAACTAATCTCCCCCGAATCTTCATGCGTGCCACCACCCTTAAGCAGATATCTCTCTTCTACAGTAAGGTCCATAAATATTTGGACAGATAATTTTTTTTTCTAATTTTGGTTCTGTACATTACCTAAATGAATTTTAAATGAAATAACTCATGCAGTTTTTTTTAAATAATCGCTTCATTTCTGGGGTTCCAAAGTAGTTGGACAATTGCTCAAAGGCTATTTCATGGGCAGGTGTGGGCAATTCCTTTGTTATGTCAATGAATGAATGAAGCAGATAAAAGCCCTGGAGTTGATTTGAGGGGGGGGGGGGTGCTTGTCTGTTCACAGCAAAATCTTCCACATACAACATGAGGTCAAAGGAGCTCTCCATGCAGGTGAAACAAACTATCCTTAAGCTGCAAAAACAGAAAAAACATCAGAGAAATTGCTACAATATTAGGAGGGGCAAAATCTAGTTTGGTACATCCGGAGAAAGAAAGAAATCACTGGTGAACTCAGCAATGTAAAAAGACCTGGACGTCCACAGAAGACAACAGTGGTGGATGATCTCAGAATCATTTCCTTGCTGAAGAGTAACTCCTTCACAACAGCCAAACAAGTGAACAACACTCTCCAAGAGGTAGGCATATAGATATCCAAGTCTACCATAAAGAGAAGACTGCATGAAATTAAATACAGAGGGTGCCTCAAGAATAGAAAGGCTAGATTGGACTTTGCTAAAAAAAAAAAAAAAAAGCCAGCACAGTTCTGGAAAAACATTCTTTGGACAGATGAAACTAAGATCAACCTCTACCAGAATGATGGCAAGAACAAAGTATGGAGAAGGTGTGGAACAGCTGATGATCCAAAGCATAGCACATCATGTATAAAACATTTGGAAGGCAGTGTGATGGCTTGGGCGTGCATGGCTGCCAGTGGCACTGGGACACTAGTGTTTATCCATCATGTGACACAGGACAGAGGCAGCCGAATGAATTCTGAGATGTTCAGAGACACTGTCTGCTCAATTCCAGCTAAATGCAGTCAAATTGATTGGGAGGCATTTGATAATGACCCAAAACATACAGCCAAAGTAACCCAGGAGTTTATTATTCCAGAAGTGGAATATTCTTGAATGACCAAGTCAGTCACCTGATCTGAACCCAATTGAGCGGCATTTCACTTGTTGAAGACTAAACTTCGGACACAAAGGCCCACAAACAAACAGCAAGTGAAAGCCGCTGCAGTTAAGGCCTGGCAGAGCATTAAAAAGGAGGAAACACAGAATCTGACAATGTCCATGAGTTCAAGACTTCAGGCTGTCATTGCCATGTACATATACATATATACATATAGGTCATAAGGATGTGATGTGGGTGCATTTTGGGTACATACTACATGTCAATGCCAGCAAAGGATTTTCAACCAAGTATTAGAAATGAACATTTTATTTTCAGTTTTTTAATTTGTCCAGTAACTTTTGAGCCCCTGAAATGAAGTAATTGTGTTAAAAAAGGCTTTAGTACCTCACATTTTTATGCAATCTTTTTGTTCAACCCACTGAGTTAAAGCTGAAAGTCTGCAGTTCAACTGCATCTGAATTGTTTCATTTAAAATGCATTGTGGTAATGTACAGAACCAAAATTAGAAAAAAAAAATTATGGACCTAACTGTATATTTAGATCTGTTAGAGTAATCACCCATTTTAGTAAAACCCATTTGAAAAGAGACTGGGGGATAGAATAACCTTGCGGCTCCTTCTGCCACAGTGCCGAATGGTATTCCTATAGACCAAGTTTTAACATCTTGCAGGAATTAGAAAGCACTCCAAAAGGAATCTGATTCTACATTTGTGTTTTCATCATCTTCATACCATTGTGTAGCACCAGAAAGTTAACTCTTAAGAGTACCATTGGTTTAACAGAAAAGAAAATCAGAGAATACTTTAATGGCCTTTAAAAGACACTTGCCTTTCATTGATACTTTCGTTCAGAGGCTACAAGAAAATGTGATTTAAGGATTTTCCTTTTAAAAATGCATTACTAGATTCCTCCTAAGCTCCAGTACATAGTTACATAGTTACATAGTTAAATTGGGTTGAAAAAAGACAAAGTCCATCAAGTTCAACCCCTCCAAATGAAAACCCAGCATCCATACATACACCCCTCTCTACTTTTAATTAAATTCTATTAGGGATGCACCGAATCCAGGATTCGGTTCGGGATTCGGCCAGGATTCGGCCTTTTTCAGCAGGATTCGGATTCGGCCGAATCCTTCTGCCCGGCCGAACCGAATCCGAATCCTAATTTGCATATGCAAATTAGGGGCAGGGAGGGAAATTGCGTGACTTTTTGTCAGAAAACAAGGAAGTAAAAAATGTTTTCCCCTTTCCACCCCTAATTTGCATATGCAAATTAGGGTTCGGATTCGGTTCGGTATTCGGCCGAATCCTTTGTGAAGGATTCGGGGGTTTGGCCGAATCCAAAAAAGTGGATTTGGTGCATCCCTAAATTCTATATACCCATACTAACTATAGAGCTTAGTATCACAATAGCCTTTGATATTATGTCTGTCCAAAAAATCATCCGAGCCATTCTTAAAGGCATTAACTGAATCAGCCATCACAACATCACCCGGCAGTGCATTCCACAACCTCACTGTCCTGACTGTGAAGAACCCCCTACGTTGCTTCAAATGAAAGTTCTTTTCTTCTAGTCTAAAGGGGTGGCCTCTGGTACGGTGATCCACTTTATGGGTAAAAAGGTCCCCTGCCATTTGTCTATAATGTCCTCTAATGTACTTGTAAAGTGTAATCATGTCCCCTCGCAAGCGCCTTTTTTCCAGAGAAAACAACCCCAACCTTGACAGTCTACCCTCATAATTTAAGTCTTCCGTCCCTCTAACCAATTTAGTTGCACGTCTCTGCACTCTCTCCAGCTCATTTATATCCCTCTTAAGGACTGGAGTCCAAAACTGCACTGCATACTCCAGATGAGGCCTTACCAGGGACCTATAAAGAGGCATAATTATGTTTTCATCCCTTGAGTTAGTGCCCTTTTTTATGCAAGACAGAACTTTATTTGCTTTAGTAGCCACAGAATGACACTGCCCAGAATTAGACAACGTGTTATCTACAAAGACCCCTAGATCCTTCTCATTTAAGGAAACTCCCAACACACTGCCATTTAGTGTATAACTTGCATTTATATTATTTTTGCCAAAGTGCATAACCTTGTATTTATCAACATTGAACCTCATTTTCCAGTTTGCTGCCCAGTTTTCCAGTTTAGACAAATCACTCTGCAAAGTGGCAGCATCCTGCATGGAACCTATAGTTCTGCACAATTTAGTATCATCTGCAAAAATAGAAACAGTACTTTCAATGTCCACCTCCAGGTCATTAATAAACAAGTTGAAAAGCAAGGGACCTAGTACAGAGCCCTGCGGTACTCCACTAACAACACTGGTCCAATTAGAAAATGTTCCATTTACCACCACTCTTTGTAGTCTATCTTTTAGCCAGTTCTCTATCCAGGTACAAATACTATGTTCCAGGTCAACATTCCTTAATTTAACCAGTAACCTTTTGTGTGGCACTGTATCAAATGCTTTAGCAAAATCTAAGTAAATCACATCCACTGCCATCCCAGAATCGAGGTGTCTACTTACATTCTCGTAAAAAGAAATTAAGTTAGTCTGGCAAGATCTATTACGCATAAAACCATGCTGGCACAAACTCATAGTATTATGATTTGCTATGAAGTCCAGTATCTTATCCTTTATTAACCCTCGAAAAGCTTTCCTACCACTGACGTCAGACTAACTGGCCTATAGTTTTGAGGCTGAGAACGGGATCCTTTTTTGAATAGAGGCACCACATTAGCAATTCGCCAGTCTCTCGGCACTATGCCAGATCTCAATGAATCCTGAAAAATTAAGTAAAGAGGTTTGGCAATCACAGAGCTAAGCTCGCTAATTACCCTGGGATGAATACCATCTGGCCCTGGACCTTTGTTAATCTTAACATGTTCTAGTCTTTTTTGAATTTCATCATGTGTGAACCATGCATCATTAGTTGTATTACTAGAATTGGGACTGTTAAGAAGGAAACCTTCACTTACTGATTCCTCATTTGTGTAGACAGATGAAAAATATGAATTCAGAATCTGCACTTTTAATTTGTTTTCATCAACCAGCTGACCCCCCTCTGATAGTAAGGGACCCACCCCTTCCTGCTTCATTTTTTTACTATTAACATATTTAAAAAATAATTTTGGATTTTTTTTTACTGCTTGCTGCAATATCCTTTTCTATAGCAATTTTAGCTTGCCTTATAGCTTCTTTGCATGATTTATTGGCCTCCTTGTACCTTATAAATGATTCGGCTGTACCAGCTAACTTGAAAGTTTTAAAAGCACGTCTTTTCTTACCCACCTCAACACCAACGCTTCTATTGAACCAAAAAGGTTTTGCTTTGCAACGACGTTCCTTGCTTACAAGTGGAATATACTGACAAGTATATTTATTAAGCAGCATTTTAAAGACTTCCCATTTTTGTTCTGTGTTTAACCCTGAGAAAAGCATTTCCCACTTAATATGTTGCAGAGATGCCCTTATACTGTCAAAGTTTGCACGTCTGAAATTTAGTGTTTTAGTTACTCCCTTATAGAACTGCTTCTGCAACAGAATCTCAAAGGAGACCATGTTATGATCACTATTCCCTAAATGCTCACCCACACAAATGTTAGAGATGAGTTCAGTATTGTTAGTTATTACAAGGTCCAAAAGGGAGTTATTCCTAGTATGTTCTTGAACGAGCTGGAATAAAAAGTTGTCATTCAGCATATTTACAAACCTACTAGCTTTTTCTGTCTTAGCAACCCCATTACCCCAGTCAATGTCTGGATAATTGAAGTCACCCATAGCAACAACTTGACCCAGCTGTGAAGCCGCTTGTATCTGCAAGAGTAGCTGGGCTTCATACTCGACACTTATACGAGGTGGTTTATAGCATACACCAATGATAATTCTTTTTGTTACCTTTTGCCCAGTCAAAATCTCTACCCAGAGTGATTCTATACCCTCACCAGTGCCAGCTATTGTTATTTCTTTAGCGCATGGTTTTAATTCAGGCTTTACATAGAAACACACCCCTCCACCCTTTTTAATCCCTCTGTCCCTCCTAAAAAGGGTGTAACCATTTAAATTCACAATCCAGTCACAGTAAACTCCAGTAAAGCAAAGTACAGCCTTTGCTTTACTGTAACTGTTCAAAACACAGCTGCTTTGCTCCAGGGACTAAGGTCGCCCTATGGGGTCTGCTCAGACATTCTACCTAATGAAATGAAACAAAACCGTAAATGTAACCTATATGGAAAGTCGATTCACGTGATTTTGTTATTGTACATGCCTTCGATTGTTATGTTTTGTTTAAAGTAAGTTAAGGACATTTAGTTCTGTAAGGTCTCACATTAATATTGGCGCTATACAATATAATATTTGTGGTATGCAAAGTCTTCGGGTTTTAAATCGGTAGTGATCCTCAGAACCGGCATTCGGAGAAACAGTTCGTTATAACAGTGGGCCTAACAGAACAAAATGGCAAATGTAACTGTTTATATCAATGGTGACTTTGTGGCCCTAAGCAGAATAACTTCTTGCAGCCTTCGTGGCCAAAGGCCCACTTTCTGAAAATCAATTTTGTAGGCTTGTAGATATTTTGCCTCCAAATTGTTGTGTTTAGGAGGAACCCAAAAGGGATGGTCATAGCAGACTATTGGAAGATTCTTATTAGGGGCTTGTCTCTGCACAACTATCAGTGGCCTTTAATATTCTAGTTATTGGGAACGTTAAGTGGTATGTCTATGTTGGATTCCTGTGGTTTCTTCCCACCCCTTAATATTCTGTCAGATAGATATTATGCCCCCACGGTGTTGTGCCTGGTGCTTCTTGCATTAACTGTAAATTGCACTTTTTAGTCTAAATCTGCATTGTCCTGCCTCTCACTGTCTGTCTGTCTCAGTGATCCCCAACCTGTGGCTTGTGAGCAACCTGTTGCTCACCAACCCCTTTGATGGTGCTCCCAGTGGCCTCAAAGCAGGTTCTTATTTTTGAATTTTTTGGGTGGAGGCGAATCTTATTTGCATAAAACCAGGTGTACTGCCAAAGAGAGCCTCTTGTAAGTTGCCAGTCCACATAGGGCATTTTTTTTTTTACAATTGAATGTGGCTCATGGGTAAAAAAAAAACTTGAGGATCCCTGTTGTATCTTGTGCTATATGGAACAAAACAGCTTCCCTTGACTCTGTGAATAAAGCATATTCCATTAAATCTGTTCCCCAGAGACTTAATGTTTATTGACTTAACTCAGAAGTCAACAGGTTATTTCTATTATATTTCTCAGCATGTAAGGCCATACAGATGATTTTGTTTTGTTTTTTCCTTCAGTGGTCAATAATGTTTGTGTACATACACTTTCTTATGTTCCAAAACATTACATGTAGATGTGGGAACCCACTTCCATGGGTAACTACTGCATTTTCCTTTTTATTCAGCCAAGACAATATCTGAATTCATCTGAATTGTATGATTGAGCATTGCACATCAGACTCTCTGTACCATGTTTTTGATAATTATCCATCAAATGGTCTTTATAAGACTTCCAGCTATCTCCTACGTCAAGGGGACAGCTGTTAGCAGCTGGACTCCTCAATTTGCATAAGCCAGAGGTACGAAATGTTCTATTATAATGGCGAAAGATATATTCAAATATCTAATTGTTTAAAAAAAAACAGAATCAATCAGACTTGAATTTCCTCCATGTTTAGGCTATATCTCCCTCCAGCAGACATCTCTCAAATACAGCAAGGTTTGTCCTACAAAAAACGAAGGGCTCTGCTCCAAACTCAGACTCCCATAGCTGCTCTCATGTGTATATCCGGGTGCTCTGTCCACAGCGTCCCCACTGTCAACACATTTCAATAACCAAGGAAGGACGGCACTCTGGTAAAAAGGCAGGTTTATTGCAATGTCCTGCAGATATCAATCGCCTAACGCGTTTCGGAAGTCAATCCCTTAATCAAGCCTATGATTAAGGGATTGACTCCCGAAATGCGTTATGCAATTGATATCTGCAGGACATTGCAATAAACCTGCCTTTTTACCAGAGTGCCATCCTTCCTTGGTTATTGATAAAGGTTTGTCCTACAGCCTTACTCCACTGCTGACGATCAGGTGTTTGCTTTTATTATTCCAGCTACTTTAGTTTGTTAGTTACACCCAGTAGGGGATTAAGAGTTCTTCTCTGACACAAAGTGAACAATAATAAATATTCTGACTTTCCTTATTGTGAAGTAATATATCTAAAGCTGGCCATAGACATGCAGATTTACTTTCATATTGGAAGAACGATCGGACTTCCCCATCTCCCGACCTGCCACTTAACATTCAGATCAAATAAAGTAGTAAAAGAACAGATCAGACGATGTTCTGCCCCTGATAGCAATCGTACGAAAGTTGTCTGACAACAGCTGGTGACAGTCTCCCACTGATATCGTCTGATCGGCAATACATGCAGAGATATTATCACTAGCCGACAGAAATTTTCTAACCTGTCCTCTGAAAAATCACCATGGCACAAAAAATGTCGGGACACTCCACACGGCCCACAAATCACAGGAAACGGCGATTTGTATGATCAAATCTTTGCATCTATGGCCAGCTTTAGTGCTCATAACTGCAGGATCATTCACCTTGTGACCCTAGAAGAAATTGGTTATAATTCTACGCCCAAATATTTTATATGGGCCAGACATGGGTAATGGGCCCACTACATGTACTTTTTGAATGGACTGGTTAGTGGAACAGAAAGGAGTGATGAGCTCCTCCATGGTAGTAGCTGAACATCTCTACACAATGGTTTGTTGCTTCCACCAACCAGACCATTCAACTACTACAGTATAGTGATACAGGTATGGGACCTATTATCCAGAATGCTCGGGACCTGGGGTTTTCCGGATAACAGATCTTTCCATAATTTGGATCTTCATACCTTTAATCTACTAGAAAATTATGTAAACATTAAATAAACCCAATAGGTTGGTTTTGCTTCCAATAAGGATTAATTATATCTTAGTTTGGATCAATTACAAGGTACTGTTTTATTATTACAGAGAAAAAGGAAATCATTTTTAAAAATTTGGATTATTTCATTATAATGGAGTCTATGGGAGATAGCCATTCCGTAATTCAGAGCTTTCTGGATAATGGGTTTCTGGATAACTGATCCCATACCTGTATTGTAGTAGTTGCATTGCCTGGTTGGTGGATTAGACATGGGTGATGGGCCCAGTAGATGGGCGTAGTTGAACAGTTCTGCTCAATGGTTGGTGGAATAGACATGGGTGATGGGCCCAGTAGTTGGGTGTAGTTGAACAGTTCTGCTCAATGTTTGGTGGAATAGACATGGGTTATGGGCCCAGTAGATGGGTGTAGTTGAACAGTTCTGCTAAATGGTTAGTGGAACAGAAATGGATGATGGGCCCAATAGTTGGGTGTAGTTGAACAGTTCTGCTTAATGGTTAGTGGAACAGACATGGGTGATGGGCCAACTACATGGTACTTAGTTGTTGAATGCTTTGGATAATGGTTGGTGGGCCAGACATGGATAGTGGCTCTGCTACATTGTAGTAGTTGAATGGCCTGGTTGGTGGAAAAGACGAGTGATGGGCCCACTTAATGGATGTAGCTATACAACAAACTTAAAGGAACGGTAAAACCAAAAAAAGTGTTTCAATGGAATGACAATATAATATACTGTTGCCCTGCCCTGGTAAAATGGGTATGTTTACTTCAGTAAGACTACTACAGTTTATATAAACAAGCTGCTGTGTAGCCATGGGGGCAGCCATTCAAGCACAGGATACACAGTAGATAACAGATAAGTACTACTATAGTTTATATAAACATGCTGCTGTATAGCCATGGGGGCAGCCATTCAAGCACAGGATACACAGTAGATAACCTCTGATTAATTCTGAAGAATCTAATTGTTTACTACAGATCGTATCTGTTATCTGCAGTGTATCCTGTGCCTTTTCCCCTTTTTCAGCTTTGAATGGCTGCCCCCATGGCTACACAGCAGCTTGTTTATATAAACTAATTTAGAGTATCTGAAGCAAATACAACATTTTACCAGAGCAGGGCAACAGTACATTTAAATTGTCATTCAATTAAAACACTTTAATATTTTGGTGTTACTGTTCCTTTAATTTTAACAAAGCGAAACGAATAAATAAAATAAATAATAAAAACATAAGTAATAAAAGAATTGTAAGGCAGAGATAATAAGCAGTTTTGTTTTTGCTCCTTCCCTACAGCATGTACGTGTAATTGTCCCTGCGGGCACCCAGCTAACTTTATTACTACCAGAAGTCTTGACCTGCATTGAATTTCGGTAAGTTTGAATTCATCTTAGCTCTATAAAAGAGAAATTGAATGATGAAAGATTTGTAATCCAAAATGCTTGGGACTTGGGGTTTTAAGGGTAAGGGATTCTGTCATGATTTTTATGGTGTTGTTTTATTTCTGAATTACACTAACTATGCAAATAATTCACTCTACTATGTAAAATGTAATTCCTAACCCAACAAGTGTATTTTTTTAGTTGTAATATTGGTGTGTAGGTGCATTTCAGGTAATTTTGCCTGGTCATGTGCTTTCAGAAAGAGCCAGTGCTGCACTATGGAACTGCTTTCTGGCAGGCTGTGTCTCCTACTCAACTGAAGAAGTCACAGTGGGACTTGTAGGTGCTGTTCTTATATCTACCAGGGAGCTGTTACCTGGTTATTTTCCCATTGTTCTGCTGATGATCTGCAGGGGAGGAAAGGGAGGGGGTGATATCACTCCAACTTGCAGTACAGCAGTAAAGAGTGACTGAAGATTATCAGAGCACGAGTCACATGACTTGGGGTACCTGGGAAACTGACAATATGTCTAGCCCCATGTCAGATTTCAAAATTAAATCTAAAAAAAAATCAGTTTGCTCTTTTTTTCTGTGCAGAATTCTGCTGGGAGAAAAACATGTTTTCCCATGACAGTATCCCTTTAAGGCTCCAAAAAAGCATTTACACGAATAGAAAACCCCAATAGGATAGTTTTTCTCCAATATGGAAACATTCAGCTTATTTAGGATCAAGTACAAGGTACGGTTTGATTATTACAGGGGTAAAGGATATCTGTCAAAACAAATAAGAATTGCGGTCTAAGGAAACAGCATGACCATAATTAAGAGATTTCTGCATTTGGGTTTTCAGACTAAGCTTTACTTTTATTGGGCGGTTTGTGATGTCAGTTAGCAAGCTCAAGCTTTAGATTATCACTAATATTTTTTATGAAAGTATAAATAAACTTAGGTTGAATAACTGTCATTGATATTTGTTAGGTTATAACATTTGGCATACTTTGTGGGGGGGAAGGTAAACAGGATAGGTTTGAGCAGTGTGGGCCATTTTAAATGGAAACCTCTTAGGGGAGGGGAGTATTACAGTCTATAAGTGTGAAGCCTTCAAGGAACAGTAATACCAAAAAATTAAAGTGTTTTAAAGTAATTAAAATATAATGTACTGTTTCCCTGCATTGGTGTGTTTGTGTCAGAAACACGACTGTAGTTTATATAAATGTGGTGCTGTGTAGCCTTGGGGGCAGCCATTCAATCCTCAGGTTACATAGCAGATAACAGATTCACTCTGTAGAATCCCCATCGTATACTACAGAGCTTATCTGTTATCTGCTAAGTAACCTGTGCCTTTTCTCCTTTTTCAGCTTAAATGGCTGCTCCCATGGCCACTCATCAGGCGATTTGTATAAACTATAGTAGTCTTTCTAAAATAGACACATAACTTTTACCAGTGCAGGACAACAGTACATTATATTTTAATTACTTTAAAATGCTGTTATTTTTTGGAGTTACTGTTACCTTTAATCAGGCCCTCTAAAGTCTGAGTGTAGGCTTTACATCCCAATGGTATGTGGAATAGTGTACCCTTCTGTGTGTTTAAATTGAAACCTCTGCATAAGCACCCTTTATTACCGCCCATATTCTTGAATGGCGTATGCATGTAAGTGCAGATGTGAGCACTTTTTCGATGAAAAACCTTTGCTCTCATGTGTCAAAATCAACGAGAGTCACGTACGAGCGAGAGCTTTTCAGCCGGCTCAAAGAGCTGCACATGCCGTTGGCCTTACACAAATTGAATTTCTATCTCCGTTCTTCTAACCACAAAAGATGAAGCAGAGGCGTTGCTCTTATTCTTGCAGGACATGTAATAAAGTGTTTACTCCACAAACACATGGCTCCGCTGGTACAACCAGCTATAGAGGGGATTTTGAGAAAATCCTTTCACTAAAGGAGCTGAACGGAGTGCAGTGACAGCGAGTGATAGAAATGTGCTTATCTTTAATGGAGTGAGACAGGAAGCATATTTTTAGCCTTGAATTTCTTTGGTTTCATTGTCCTTCCTGTATAGTTTGGCACAGTTCAAGGCATTCTTTTGACATGAACATCACTAAAGTATAGCGGTTCTGGGGCTATTTGCATGTATTTTGCAGCAATGCCAAGTCTTGGTGGATCCTGGGCTTAAATTTGTTTTGTTGTGTTTTTAGTTTAGAACATAAATGCTCCCTTGGGAGTTTGTATTTTGGGAAATTAGTATGATATGTACCATAAAGGTTTCCCCATGCCCCAAAATTGCTACTTAAAGTGGACCTGTCACCCAAATACAAAAAGCTGTATAATAAAAGTCCTTTTCAAATGAAACATGAAATTCAATTTCTATTTTTTATTAGAGCATTCATAGCTTCCTAGATGTCACTACTCTCCCCACATTCCCTCATTATCTTCACCATTTAATTGTGTAAACAGAACATGGGGATGGACATCAGGTCCCCCATTCTGGTGCACAAACAAGATTCTGAGATGATGCAAGGCTTGCCTTAATAACAGTGTCCACAAAATGGCTCCTGCCTGCTTGCTATAATTCCCAGACTGAAGGAAACACAATTTCAATAATTTGCTTGACTAATGTGATAAAATAGGATTTTGAATAATTTTTTTGGGTGACGGGTCCCCTTTAATTTAATACCAACAAATAAAGGCTATACTCGGCAGACTACACTGCTGATATTTAAGTTTAAGAGACTGGAATATGAATAGGGAAGGGTCTGACTAGAAAGATGAGTAATGAAAAGTTGCAATAACAATACATTTGTAGCCGTACAGAGCATTTTTTTTTAGAAGGGGTCAGTGACCCCCATTTGAAAGCTGGGAAGAGTCGGAAGGAGAAGGCAAATAGCTATAAAAGAAATAGATAATGAAGACATATTTAAAAGCTACAGGTTAAAGTAGGAGAGATACTTGTAATGAATAAAAATAACGGCCCTTGTGAATAATGAGGTTGATAAGTTTAGGCTGATATGGGAACCTTAAATTTTTTAGATATACAATTAAAGGAAAACTATACCCCCCAAACAATGTAGGTCTCTAGTAAAATATACTGAGTAAAACAGCTCATGTGTAAAACCCTGCTTCATGTAAATGAACCATTATCATAATAATATACCTTTTTAGAAGTATGTGCCATTGGGTAATCATAAATAGAAAATTGCCATTTTAAAAAATAAGGACCGCCCCCTGAGATCGTAAGATTCACTGTGCACACATACAAACCACATGTAAGGTCACATGAGCCAATTAACAGACAGAATTCAGCCTTTTGCTTCCTCACTTCTTCCTGTTACAGTTAGTGTTGTAGTATTTCTGGTCAGGTGATCTCTGAGGCAGCACAGATAGAGTCATGAAATGGTGGTTCAAGGCAAGAGATGTAAAAGGGCAATATTTATGTAAATATATATTCCAGTTTGGTAAGATTCTTTAATATGTCATTCAATTTGATATAAACTATCTGTTGCTTAAGTATTCATTTTGGGGGTATAGTTTTCCTTTAATACTGGTATAGATTAAACCCTATGGCGATAAAAAAAAAACGGAGATATATACTCTGTAGGAAATGTAACCTTTAAAAGTATAAATAACTCCACAATATAATAACATATAGGTAGATTTATTTTTTATTTCAATTTATAAAAAAAAATATTTTGCACAGTATTTGCTGTCATGGGTTTAATAATTGTGAATACACTGGGTAAAAAGTACTTAATTATCACTGTTTTATATGTATAACAGATTGATAAAATTAATTGAAATATTGTAAATTTCAATAATGCTTTTGTAGAAAAAGTATATATAACAGTATTTTATCATTGTGCAAAAAAAAAAAGAAATTAAATGCTCAGTTGGTCTTTAAGGCATGTTTACCTGCCAGCCCTCCATCTGCTCCATAGCCTCCAGGAACAGCCGGTGGCTCCATTGGATACATTTATATTAGAGGAGTCCTATTTCCATCCTGTGTCTCTTAAGCTAAGTCTGCGTTCGTTCACCTGGAGCAACAAATATTTGCATTATTTATGGTCTCTGTACTATCTTTAGCATTTACACTGAGGGATCTGGTTCCTTAGACAAGAGGTCAACCTTAGACCTTCTGACCTGTGTTTTAAGCGTGTATTTGTATGATATTGATCACAAGTCACCATCCATACTTTTAACAATGAGAAGAAAATAGGTTTTCATGTTGATTTTATCTAATGCACACGTTTAGTTTAAAGGAGTTGTTCACTTTTGAGTTACCATTTAGTATGATGTAGAGAGTGATATTCTGAGACGATTTGCAATTTGTTTTCATTTTTTATTATTTGTGGTTTTTGAGTTATTTAGTTTTTTATTCAGCAGCTCTCCAGTTTGCAGTTTCAGCAGTCCAGTTGTTAAGGTTCAAATTACCTTGGCAACCATGCATTGATTTGCACAAGAGACTGGAATATGAATAGGGAAGGGTCTGACTAGAAAGATGAGTAATGAAAAGTAACGGGTTTCCAGATAATGGATGCCACACATGTATATGGCTGTCAATTTATGACTTAAACAATGAGCTAACATCAATGCCAGAGCTTCCCCCAGATAGTCCACAGCTTGGCAGTCCCTGGTGCAGTAGCACCCCCTGTACCCCTGATCTTTACACCATTGGCAGCTTTTCAAACCAAAGCCATAGCAAGGACCCCCAGGCTGTACAACAGAGGGGGCATTACAATAGCCTCAGGTAAATTTGTGGGAAAAACAGCCCTTTATAACTAGGGATGCACTGAATCCAGGATTCGGTCCTTGTTCAGCAGGATTCAGATTGGGCTGAATCCTCATACCTGGCCAAACCAAATAGGGTGGGAAGTGAAATATCGTAACTCTTTTCTCATGAAGGAAGGAAGTAAAGAAATTGGGGAGTTTTTTTCACTTTTTTTCCTTCCCATGCCTAATTTGCATAAGAAAATTAGGATCCGGATTGAGCTCAGTATTCGGTCAATTCTTTCATGAAGGATTCGGGGATTTGGTGCATCCCTATCTATAACACAGGGAAAGGCTGACAGAAGCTACTGCCCAGCGTGAGCACACTTGTTACTTTGCATTCATTAAGGGAACCTCCCCAGTGTGTCATTTAATAATCATACAGGAAGGAAGTGTAATGTACATAAAAAAAAGCTTGTTTGCATGATCACTGCTGTAGCTCCACTATCTTTCCCGTTCTTGATCACTTGCATTTAACATTAAAGAAAATATGAATTGGTTCTTTTCAAACCCGATGTAGTTGAATCCCGAGGGGGCACTTATTTTTACGTTACACTTCAGGGGGGAAAAATGAAAGGCATTTCCTCTGCCGCCCCCTTGTTTAATGTCACATGTCTAATTTCTTAAAATAGTCTCTCATTTCCTGCCCGTGTGTCTCTACACAGAACGCTGCCCACCCAGACGTCATTTACTAGGGATGTTACAGTTGGAATCTCCGCACATGAGACACAGGGAACTTAATTAAATCTACAGGGAACCTTAATAAGGAATGACTTCTTTTGCTCAGCCAATTTCCTCTGCGTTGTACCTCTGTATAATTCATCTGTGCAGCAAACAAGGGAAAACTACCTTTTTTTCTATAATTAAATGCTCATCCCTTAAATGAATCTGGCGTTTGGTTTGTACTGATTACATCTTGCCTTGCTGAGGATGAATCTGCCAGAACCCCAGATGGACCCCCTGTTCTCATTCTGCCCCTTTCCCTGGTAAGGGGGCAGGGAGGCCTTAACGGAATTGTTCAATTTAAAAATAAAAACTAGGTTAATAGATGAGCTGTAAAATTATAAAATGTTTTCAATGTATTTAGTTAGCCAAAATGTAATACAGGCTGGAGTGACTGGATGTGTAACATAATAGCCAGAACACTACTTCCTGCTTTTCAGTTCTCTTGGTTTCCATTGATTGGTTACCAGGCAGTAACCAATCAGTGACTTGAAGGGGGGCCACATGGGCCATAAGTGTTGCTTTTGAATCTGAGCTGAATGCTGAGGATCAATTACAAACTCACTGAACAGTTATGTCCCATGTGGCCCCCCCTTATAGTCACTGACTAAATCAGAGTTAGAGAGCTGCAAAGCAGGAAGTAGTGTTCTGGCTATTATGTTAGACATCCAGTCACTCCAGCCTTCATACATTACATTTTAGGCTAACTTTCTATATTAGAAACATTTTTAATTTTGCACAGCATATCTATTTACCTAGTTTTTATTTTAACATTGAACTGTTCCTTTAACATGGCTTAATTGTGGGTCTTTCCTAGCTATTAGACTATTGCATTGCTTCCTCTGTGGTCCAGGCATCTTTTTTTGGCAAATAACCCTGTGCTTTTTAAGGAGCCACTAGACCCTCACATTTCACTGCTGATTGTGTGATTAGTACTAAATGTAAGGCTAAGTAGTTGCCTCTGCAATGGAGAGTTCCATTCTTGATATGCCACCAAATTCAGCAAGCTAAAGCCTTGGACAGCAAGGGGTTGCCCTTCTGTGGAGTGGGAGCCTTCTGAGAGGTGATAATGAAATTTGTGGTCATCTGAGAGACAATGGGCATTAAGGCTAAGCTGAAACTACTGGCAGCAGCAACTTCATAAAGGACAAAGATTGTTCATTTCAATATACACATGTAGAGCTGAATCGTCAGATAGAAACAGTGGAATTCTATCTGTACCTGATGATTCAGCACTAACAATGGCCAATGTTCGAGAGCCTTCAAAGGTGCCCAATCAAAATTTTCCAGCCAGCCCAATCAACAAGCCGGCCAATATCCTGGTCTTCTGCCAAAATCAGTCAGCTCGTCTTCCACCATACACACACCGAATAGCATACGAAAAAAATTTCTATGGCCACCTTATTACCAGGGCTGATCCTATCAAATGTGGGGCCCAATTGGGACCATGTTGGCGGGGCCCCTAGACAAAGTGTTGCTGGCTACTGACACAGCAAGTATTTAGGAAAATAAGGGCATACAGGCACAAAATAGAAAGGAAAGGGGCAGTGCGGGGCCCCCAGAGGTGCGGGGCCCAATTGGTCCAATTGGCCTAAGGCCGGCCCTGCTTATTACTCTATCCAGTAGACAGATGCCAATACAATCCCTCCAATGCATCCTTGTAAATTATATCTGATTGAGCAACATGATATCAGTCTGCGTATTAAAGGGAGACTATCATGCGAAAATGCATCAGTTAAAAGTGCTGCTCCAGCAGAATTCTGCACTGAAATCCGTTTCTCAAAACAGCAAACAGATTTTTTTTATATTTAATTTTTAAATCTGACATGGGGCTAGGCATATTGACAGTTTCCAGCTGCCCCCCAGTCATGTGACTTGTGCTCTGATAAACTTCAGTCAATCTTTACTACTGCGCTGCAAGTTTGAGTGATATCATCCCCCCTCCCTTCCCCCCCCCCCCAGCAGCCTGACAACAGAACAATGGGAAGGTAACCAAATAGCAGCTCCCTAACACAAGATAACAGCTGTCTGGTAGATATGAGTAGGGTTATAAAATTAAAGATCTCCTTTTTCACACTCAGATGAGCTCCAACAATTAATTACCTATAAACTATATAATATTATGAAGTAATTTACAGAATCTCACGCACCGCCTTACAAGGCTTAGTAAACATCAATTAAGGTTTAGTAGTGTGCGCTGCCATTTTATTATGTAAAAGTCTGGTAGATATAAGAACAGCACTCAAACGTAAAATCCATGTCCCACTGTGACACATTCAGTTACATTGAGTAGGAGAAATAACAGCCTGCCAGAAAGCAGTTCCATCCTAAAGTGCTGGCTCTTCCGAAAGCACATGACCAGGCAAAATGACCTGAGATGCTCCTACACACCAATATTACAAAAAAAAAAAAAAATACACTTGCTGGTTCAGGAATGAAATTTTATATCATAGAGTGAATTATTTGCAGTGTAAACAGTGTAATTTAGTAATAAAAAATACATCATAAAATTCATGACAGAATCCCTTTAAAGCCTCTTCTTGCATTATAATTTCCACCTAAGTGGCCCACCTGCAGCCACTTGTTGTTTACCCTGCCGTTTGCCAGAAATTGGTGTCTGAGGAAAAGCATAAAAAAAGGTCAACAGTATCAAAACAGCTAAAAACCTCACAGGCAATTTAATATGGGATTTACAAGGGAATGTTAAATGCTAATGGCTTGTCTGTCAGTGAGAAGAAATTGCATAATAAATGTGACTGGTATCAATAAAATATAAATAGTTAATGGCCTCCATTGTTTTTAGGGGGGCTGGTGAAAATAGGCATTTTTGGTCTGTTGCAATTCGTAACTGCATGGCAGGCATTTCAGTTGATATTCCTGAATGTGGCACAATTTTTACAGCCTTCCTGTTATTATGGGCTGTTTTGACTCAAGCCTTTCTATAAGATACATTGGGTAAAGCTTGGGGAAACATGATTTGTCTCTCTCCACAATAGACTAAAAAGGCAACAGATTCACTGACAACGAAAAATAATTTGATTAGGTGATCATATCCACTGTCCTGTTGTATCATATGTATTCAAGGAAAACTGTCAGTCTCAGGATTGAGCAGCCAGTGACTCTGAGAATGCTACATCTAGTTACTTTTCTGTTTAGATTCTCCCTTTCCATTAAAGAAGAAGGAAAACTAAATAAGCAGTTTATTGCCAATAGATTTATCTGCAGAATGCTTTACCATACCTGAGTAAACAGCTCTAGAAGCTCTCTGTTGGTTTAGGATAGCAGCTGCCATATTAGCTTGGTTTGACATCACTTCCTGCCTGAGTATCTCCCTGCTCACTCATAGCTTTGGGCTCAGATTACAGGAAGGGGAGGAGAGGGGGGGGAATGAAGAGAGGAGCAAACTGAGCATGCTCAAGCCCTAGCCCTGGAGGTTTATACTGAAAACAGGAAGTCTGATACAGAAGCCCATGAGTACACAATAGAAGGAAAGAAATGCAGTGTTTCTTTTAACAGAGGACTCAGAGCAGTATTACTTTGAGGGTTTACTGGTGTATTTTTATAGGCCTTTCTGATAAAGCTTACTTAATTTTAGTCCTCCTTTAGGTTAGAAATAAATGTGCAACTGTATGTATTATATGCATGCTGTAGTACTTAGCAATTTCCCTTGCTTTGGAATGGCATGGAAAATACAGCACATAGAGCTTTGTCTGTGCCTTGTGGCCCCTGACGCTGACTAATTTGCAGGTCTGATTGGCATGTAATCAAGGGAGGGGGGATCAAGGGATACCAGCCACCTCTGGGTGCACCACTAATAAACACCGGCACACTAGTGCATTCAGAGTGAGGGGCAACTGTTTGTGCTTTAGGGTAGGACTACACGGACGTTTTCTGGCGTGATCAGACACGCTGCAACAAAACGCCGGTGCCAAATCTCATGCGACGGAAATAAAAAAAATACCCATGCTAAGTGCAGCGGAACCTATGCTCCATCTGCCCTTGCCCTTAGAGCACAACCCCAATATGTAATAAAAAGCACTGATTTGCCCAGGAGCAGTAACCCATAGCAACCAATAAGATATTTGTCTTTTAACAGATGACAGTAAATGCTACCTGCTGATTGGTTGCTACGGGTTACTGCGCCAGGGCAAATGTAGTGCCTTTTACAACATAACCCCAAAAGAGCTGCACCTCTGACTTCAACCAGTAGAGCATCATGTGAAACAGAATAAACAGGACACTTTGCACCGTGTCCAATGTTAACTAAAAGAGGCCCAGTCATTTTGGGTTTTTTTGGGGTTTGGGGGTTATGGCATTTAACAATTTCATATTTCATGTTCCTACAAATTTCCGTTTTACATGAACAGTTAAATAAAGAGTTCCGATTGGTGGCAGCATGAGAATGCTAAGCCGTAAAGAGGCTTTGTACTGACAGTTAAAGGACATCTGCTCTGAAAAGGATACAAAGATAACATGACCTAGTGGGGCGGATTAGACCTCATTGTTCTGTACACTCTACACAGTTACACAGTTAAAGGTGGCCATACACGTAACAGTTACAATCTTTCCTGCGGCCATTTGCTGATAACCATGGAGGGCAATGGGCCAGCCAGGGATTTTTGATTGATGCCCGTTGTTTTATATCCAATTAACTCTGACATGGCTAATTAATTCATAAGTAGCACTTTTCCTTTCTGATGTCACAAGACTACATATTGTTTATATAAACACATGACTACCAGCTGATCCACCCTGTACATTGTGATACAGTCACACTAATGCACAGACATGTGATATGGACACACACCCATACACCCATACACACCCATACACTTATACACACGGTTCCCAGAAGCTGGCATGAGCTTGGCTGCCTTCTTGTTAGGTTGATGGGTGCTGCTCTGCTATTACTTAACTGGGTATCTTACATAATCCATGTTAACTCCATAAATCCATAAAGTAAATGTCAGTGGGAAGGAGAGACATAAAGATGGGGATTACAGTTGTGGGTATTTAAAGGCCAAATGCATGTTGTTAAGTGTGGGTTATACCATCATACAGCACTAGGTGTAAAAACGGAGAGCCCCGTATATATATATATATATATATATATATATATATATATATATATATATATATATATATATATATATATATATATATATATATATATATATATATATATATATATATATATATATATATATATATATATATATGGGATCCAAATGTTTAAAAAATATTTCATTTATCCCTATAATAATAGAACAGCAGCTTGTACACGTGATTTTCTATTAGACTCAAGATATGAAGATCCAAATTATGGAAAACCCCAGGTCTGGAGCAGGTCCCATGCCTGTATGTACAGTTAGGTCCATAAATATTTGGACAGACAACTTTTTTTTCTAATTTTGGTTCTGTACATTACCACAATGAATTTTAAATGCAACAACTCAGATGCAGTTGAACTGCAGACTTTCAGCTTTAATTCAGTGGGTTGAACAAAAAGATTGCATGAAAATGTGAGGAACTAAAGCCTTTTTTTAAAACAATCACTTCATTTCAGGGGTTCAAAAGTAATTGGACAATTAACTCAAGGTCTATTTCATGGGCAGGTGTGGGCAATTCCTTCGTTATATCATTATCAATGAATCAGATAAAAGCCCTGGAGTTGAGGGGGGGGGGGTGCTTGAATGTGGATGATTTTGACAACATGAGGTCAAAGGAGCTCTCCATGCAGGTGAAACAAGCCATCCTTAAGCTGCAAAAACAGAAAAAAGAACATTCAAGAAATTGCTACAATATTAGGTGGGGCAAAATCTACAGTTTGGTACATCCTGAGAAAGAAAGAAATCACTGGTGAACTCAGCAACGCAAAAAGATCTGGACGTCCACAGAAGACAACAATGGTGGATGAACTCATTTCCTTGATGAAGAGAAACCCCTTCACAACAGCCAAACACGTGAATAACACTCTCCAGGAGTAGTCTTGAGTAGTGTCTCGATATCCAAGTCTACCATAAAGAGAAGACTGCATGAAAGTAAATACTGAGGGTGCACTGCAAAGTGCAAACCACTCATATGCATCAAGAATAGAAAAAAAGATTGGAAAAAAAAGAAGTCTAAAAAAAACAGCACAGTTCTGGAAAACTTTCTTTGGACAGTTGAAACTAAGATCAACCTCTACCAGAACGATGGCAAGAAAAAAGTATGGAGAAGGCGTGGAACAGCTCATGATCCAAAGCATAGCACATCTCTATAAAACATTTGGGAGGCAGTGTGATGGCTTGGGTGTGCATGACTGGGACACTGTTTATCCATGATGTGACACAGGACAGAAGCAGCCAAATTAATTCTGCGGTGTTCAGAGACACTGTCTGCTCAAATCCAGCTAAATGCAGTCAAATTTATTTCATAATACAGATGGTCAATGACCAAAAACATACAGCCAAAGCAACCCAGGAGTTTATTAAAGCAAAGAAGTGGAATATTCTTGAATGGCCAAGTCAGTAATCTGACATATACATATATACATATAGGTCATAAGGATGTGATGTGGGTGCATTTTGGGTACATACTACATACATAGATGCACATAAGAAAAGAAAACGGCTGGCTCCAATCTTGCTCATTGTCTACTTGATAATTATCTAAAGCACCAAACTATAGTTGTAAAGATTTTTAGTGAAGGAAACAACTACTAGGTAAACGCTCACCAAGTAGGAAGATTGACCTGGGTGTACAAACCCCAGGTCGACACTTGAATAAACTACCAATTAGACTTTAGAATTTATAAATAAGTCAGCAGAGCTTGCACTCACCAAGTTGACCGGGTGGCCAGGGTGCCGTGCCCCGAACCCGTAGCTTAGGCAATGTAAATCATGGAAAATAATTGTGCACGCACTCCTGCAGCCAAGGCGGTTGATGTAAAACTTGAAGCTTCATTCCATCATGTTAAAAGATAAACGTCCTTCAAGTTGTACCTCAGCCTTGGCTGCAGGAGTGCGTGCACAATTATTTTCCATGATACATACATAGATGGCCAAACTGTACTGATCTGACAGATCAACCCACAGTCACCATTTTTCACTGTGCTGCCTAGTGTTGGGTCACTATCTCTTCCTGTATTGTTATTGAATTTCTGGCTGCTGAGATGCTGGCCTAGACCACCTCCCTGTAATGCTCTGGGCACACTGGGCATTACAGATATATAACTGGGCAGTATTATGTTCCTTTAGTATGTTGCAAAGGGGGAATCCAAGCGGCTCTCTGCTGCATCTGTACATTTCAGCGTCTCCCATCCACCCCCGTATGGTGATTTTTTTCTCAGACTGAGTTTAATGCAATTCCAGCTCTAGGGCTCCTTCTTTATTCTATTGCTTTTATTTGCTTTATGGACTTTTTCATTTGGAATTGCTTAATGCTTTTATTGTTTGTTTGTTTTGCCATGCTTTAAACGCTGCCCTGACCTGAGTTATGTATGAATGCCCCCTGCGCTGCATCATCTGTGTAATTACCTGCCCCCTGCCTGCTCGCCCGTGCACCTACGTGTAAATTTGCTGTGCCAAGTTCAGGGAATAAGTGGCAGTGCCATTTGGCAGGCTTTCAGGCTTAGCATTAACTTTTATTTACACAACAATGCCAGCAGAAACAATAAGAGCTCCCAAGTGGTAAGCTTTTTAGATTTATTCTGCTCATTTTCCATGGTTTGTGTATGCGGGCCGTTTTATTAAGAAGAATGCTCCAAAGCAAGGCTCCTGTGTATGAATAAGAACGGGAATAATGTGCTGTGTCCTTTACTTCCAGCCAATGAGTTCACAGTCTGGCCCTTATTCACTAATTCCACTTGGCACAAACAATGGTAAGTACAGGGGCACAATAAATCACCCCTTGACTTGATTTCATAGAGAATGGATGGTGGGTGCGGCGTTCTGAAGCAGGATGATGCTCCAATGGATATAGTTAAAGGGGTAGTTCACCTTTTTAATCTTTAGTACGTTATAAAATGGCCCAATGGGCCATGTTGATTTTGTCCTAAAGAGATTATGTATTTTTAATTCACCTTCCCTCATTGGGAAACATCTCTATCTGTATTTTTCTGTTGCACCCTCAGACTGGGGTGAACAGTGGGATTGCCCCTAGCTTTACTGCATTATCGAAATTGTAAATATACATAGTGTGGTGCCGTTATTTTTGATGTGGGCTTTATTCACCGTTTTTCTTTCTTTTTTATTTATTTATTTATTTATTTTTTGCTGCTTCACCTTTAAGTTAACTTTTAGTAAGTTATAGAATGGCTAATTCTATGCAATCTTTTGCATGGTCTTATTTTTTTCCTTTTTTTTTTTAATAGTTTTTTAATTATTTGCTTTGGCCACTTCCCAGTTTCCAAGTCACTGACCCCATCTAAAAACAAATGCTCTGTAAGGTTACAGATGTATTTTAATCAGGGTCGAACTGGGCAGGCAGGGCACGGGGGAAAACTCAGTGGGCACAGGCCCTTGTGCCTCAAACCAGACCACCCTCCCCAGTCGAGAGAAAAATATATTGGGGCTGGGGGGGACGACTGAGGAAACAGTGCCCCCAGTCCATCAATGATTGTTAGTGCTACTTTTTACTACTCATCCTCTATTTATTACCCTAGCAACCGGATTGCTGAAATGGCAAGATATGCAGAATAAAAAGCTAAATAACTCAAAAACCACAAATGATAAAAAAAATTAAAACCAATTGCAAATGATCTCAGAATATCACTCTCTACATTATACTTAAAGTTACTTTAAAGGTAAACAACCCCTTTAATAGGTTAGGAGCTGCCATAGCTGTAAACATGTGCCCAAACTGTAGTGGAATTTCATATGTATCTGGGATCAGGGGCGATCCTGCCCAATTTGCCGCCCGAGGAGGCCTTATTTTTTGCCGCCTCCCCACGTCACTCAACTTCAGTGCCAGTCGGGGGGTCCATGTCGCTAGTGCAGAGAGCACAATTGCAAACCAGAAATTTGGCTCTTAGTTACCAGGAGCGGCATTTCTGCCTCCCCTGGCAACCAGGGGGGCGCTGCAGCCTGAGCCTCATTGGCAGAGCGCCCCTGTCTGGGATGTAACAGTCATGTCATCACTAAGCCAGGGATATACAGCCAGACTAATATAGGGCAAAGGGTGCCCAGTACCTTTTTCCCTGCATTTCAGGATTATCACACTAAATGAAAAACATGTCCTGGGAGTGCAGATCAGCACAGGCTAAGTATAGAGTTCCTGGCATAGTCTCATCAGGGAAACTGTGCATCATCCACTATAAAATTTATCTGGGCCCAGCACAGAGAGCATTCTGTGTTATACACCGGATGTAACATCATATTGCAGGCAGTCTGTTCATTAAAGGGGCTGTTCACCTTCAAATTAACTTTAAATATGTTGTAGAGAGTGATATTCTGAGACAATTTTCAATCGGTCTTCGTTTTTTATTATGTTAGATTTTCAAATGATTTTGCGCCTTCAACTTGACTCTCTCTAGTTTTTCATTTCTGCCTGTATCTGGTTGCTAGGATCTAAATTACCCTAACAACCAGGCAGTAGTTATTATGAATGGAATGATAAAGTCAAAAGAAGAAATGCATTATTTTGCATTCGGACGAACCCCTAAAACGTTCATGAAAGATTCTGCCCAATATCGAACTGAATCCAAACCCCTAATTTGCATATGCAAATGTGTGGGGGGGGAAAGAGCAAAACATTTTTTTAACTTGTTTTTGAAGAAAGGTCACATGATTTTAAGGATTCAAATTCAGCTCTGCTGCGCACAAGGATTCGGCTGAATCTGAATCCTGCTGAAAAAGGCCAAATACCGAACTGAATCCTGGATTTGGTTCATCCCCAGAAAGCAAATTGTTCATAAACTGTACAAAATAAAAAATAAAGACCAATCGGAAAGTTCCTAAGAATTGACCATTCTATAATATACTAGAAGTTTGCTTGAGGGTGAACTACCCCTTTAAGCTTTAGTGGGTAAGGGTTAAGGGTAGAGTCCAGCACGGGTCCATTTTTTGGTACCTGCAACCCGCATTCTTACCCACTTGGACCCACTACCCGACCTGCAAGTACCTTATCTGGAACCTGGACCAATGACCGCTGACCATCAAGAATCAGGAAGTGCTGTCAATGTAAAAACCGGAAGTGACATCATTGGAAGTAGGCGTGATCAGAAAAAGAGTAAAACAGGAAGTGATGACGTAAACTGGAAGTGACCTCATCAGAAGTAGGCATGATCAGAAAAGATGAGTGAAAATCGATATGGAGAAGACCTCTGGCCCGACCCGCGTCTATACCCGGACCCGGAACTTCTAACCGCAAGGTACCGCAGGTTTTCGCGGGTACCCGTCCTGCTGCAGGACTCTAGTTCAAGCACACGGGCAGATTTGGATTTGGCAGTTCGGGGAGATTGTCGCCCCGCAGAAGAGGCCATTAGTCGCCAGGCGACTTAATCTCCCCGAATTTGCCCATGTGCTTAAACCCTAAAGCTGCCAGTCAGTGCAGTGCATATGTACTGTATATTCTTAGGTGAGGGATATAGAGCTAGAATCAATGGGTTTAATTAACTTGATTCAGTGGAGTAACTAAATGTTACTGGGCCCCAGAGCAAATGAATTTTACGGCCCCCCACTTATAAAGAGATTTCCTATTTTGCCAATATATGCTGAAATATGAAAAGTGTGGTTCACAGGTTTTGGTATAGTGGCTCTGTAAGAAGGATCAAAAGCCCCCACAAAATGGTTGTATACGATTGCAGGGTGCTTTTCTGAGTGCCTTTGCATCATTATCTTTCGCTTTCATCATATTAAGGGGCATGTTTACTAACATTGGAGATAAATATCTGGAGAGATTTCTGGAGATGTTGCCCATAGCAACCAATCAGATCTTTGCTTTTGTTTTCTAACTTATAGGTGGCTGTTTAAATCTAATTGCTGATTGGTTGCCATGGGCATGCCCCTAACTGTTTTTGTTGTTATTGTGGCTTTCAACATCAGTTCTAACTTGTGTTCCTTTAGGCCAGGCTTTCGGTTTTATATCATGGAGCTGTCAATGTTTTGTCCATGCTGAAGTGCAGTCAGATCCCTTTTGGGAAGCAGCCAGCCTGCCTGGTCACTGCACAGGTCACTTTCTGTTCCATGATGATGTCATAGCCGCTGGAGAGTGTCCGGGGGGCTGAATAAAACATCCCCAGCAGGCAGAATATAGTGTGTGTTCTGCCCAGTGCTGTCATTGGACAATCTCGTTCATACTTCTGTAAGAAACATAGAATTCTCTGAGGCTTTATATTGAAATGGCACAGATTACAGGTATGGGACATTTTATCCCGAATGGTCGGGACCTGGGGCTTTCCAGATAATTGATCTTTCTGTAATTTGGATCCACATACCTTAAATCTACTAGAAAATCATGTAAACATTAAATAAACACAATAGGCTGGTTTTGCCTCCAATAAGGATTAATTATATCTTAGTTGGGATCAAAGTACAAGCTACTGTTTTATTATTACAAATAAAAAAGGAAATATTTTTAAAAAATGTAAATAATTTGGATGAAATGGCATCTATGGGAGACAACCTTTCTGTAATCTTTCTGGATAACGGATCCCATACCTGTACAGGCATCCATCTTACAGGCAAGGGATCGGAGAGGGCACTATTAGGGGTTATGTAATCAACGTTAATAAGTTTACCTAGGAGCAGTAATCCAGTCAGCAGGTAGCATTTACTTGTCACATGTTTCAAAGTAAGCATCTTATTGGTTGCTATGGGTTACTGCTCCTGGGCAAACTTAGTGACTTTTATTACATACTGGGGATAGTGTTCACATTATTATGAGTCCCATTGTAAGTGCCGGGAGAGAGCCTTCCTTTAAACAGGACCTCGTTAATGGGTTTTGAGAGTATTAGAAATAGGCCACGAGGATTAGCATGTAATTAATGCCGAGAGCCGGCGCTTCATAACATTCTGTGCAGACGAGTTGCAGGCAGTTCGTTTGTGAGTATTTTATATATTGGGAGCACAGTGGGTTCATTTGAATTATTGCCCTGTATAATGCTTATGTTGGGGGATAACTCGTTGCTCATCAGATTCTGTATGGCAGCTAGTGCTTTAGTTAAATGTGTGTAAATGTGCCCCGTTATTTGCACGGATTGACTTATACAATGGCCACACCTATACGGTACGAGGATTTGGCTGCATTGTGTTCCTTGCCTGTCTGTTGCATTTCTACAGGAGTAGGAGCTGCTCTATTGCTTGCCTTGTTTGAGACAGTGCTGAAAATAAAAGTGCTGCAGAATATATTGGCTCTATATAATATATATAATATATATAATAATGGTCATATGCACCTTACACACAGCCATCCTTGCAGTCATAAATAGATGCTTAGGTGTTTTATTGCTGTTTGCCTGCATAATAAAACGTATGTTGTTGCTCTTGCTGTCCCTGACACATACCTCCCAACTGTCCCGTTTTTAGAGGGACAGTCCCTCTTTTGACCGCTCAACCTGCAGTCCCTCATTTGTCCAGTTTTTCTCTGCACTGAACAGCCAGAAAAAGAAACAAAGCTTCTAACTTAAAATTGGCTTTTGGCAGAGAGCCCAGAACAGCCACAGCAGAAGATAAGATACTTTTGTAACAATTTCTACATAAGATAACAGGTCCATTGGGAGAAGTTAGACTCATGGCTTAAAGGGCAATTCACCTTCATTAGCAAAACTGTAATAACTGGGAAAAAAAAACACAGAAATATGTTCAAACTTTCATAATCTGCCAAATGAAAAATGAACATGGTAATTAGGGGGTGTGACCACAAAAATGGGCGTGGTCATAATTTTTGTGCACACCAACTTTTTTGTCCCTCTTTTTATTTCCAAAATTTTGGGAGGTATGCTGACACTGTCTTGCCTTACTATACTGACTGTCCCGCAGACACAGTCCCTTCCCTGACACCCTCGAGCAGCCACTAACGAAATTCGGGATGCACTGTATCCACTGTTTTAGATTCGGCCGAACCTCCGAATCCTTTGCAAAATATTCTGCCGTATACCGAATCCTGTGCAAAAGATTCGGCCGAATACCGAACCGAATCTGAATCCCAATTTGCAAATGAAAATTAGGAGTGGGAAGGGGAAAACATTTTTTTTTTGTGGCAAAAAGTCATGTGATTTCCATCCCGCCCCTAATTTGCATATGCAAATTAGGATTAGGTTTGGCCGGGCAGAAGGATTCAGCCGAATCCAAATCCTGCTAAAAAAAGGCAGGATCCTTGCTGAATCCCTGAGCTGGATCCTCGATTCGGTGCATCCCTAACAAAAATACATGCAACAGCCTGACAGCGGGGGTCATTTGCAAAAAAATGGGCACACATTCTGCCCTACCCTGCCCTGCCCCAGGTCTCTGCACTCCAAAACAGAGCACAGAGACCTACATTCATCTTGTGGCAGGCAGTAGGGACAGGGCTGTCTTGCCCCCCGACACTCAGAGCAGGGGGCATAAAGGGATATGGTCTGGGCTTAATCAGATATGATCAAGTTAGGAACAAACAGAAGGGTCTCAGTAACAGCACATTGGCATGTTTAGGGGGACAGGGGGGCTTAAAGGAACGGTTCAATGTAAAAATAAAAACTGGGTAAATAATAAAAAAAAAAATTCTAATATAGTTAGTTAGGCAAAATGTAATGTATAAAAGGCTGGAGTGACTGGATGTCTAACCTAATAGCCAGAACACTACTTCCTGCTTTTCAGCTCTCTAACTCTGAGTTAGTCATTGACTATATGGGGTGCCACATGGGACATAACAGTTCAGTGAGTTTGTAATTGATCCTCAGCATTCAGCTTAGATTCAAAAGCAACAGTTATGTCCCATGTGCTCCCCCTCAAGTCACTGATTGGTTACTGTCTGGTAACCAATCAGTGGAAACCAAAAGAACTGAAAAGCAGGAAGTAGTGTTCTGGCTATTCTGTTACACATCCAGTCACTCCAGACTTACAGTCTTATCTATTTGCCCATTTTTTATTTTTATACTGAACAATTCCATTAAATGGGTTGTTCACCTTTGAGTTAACTTTTAGTATGACATAGAGTGATATTTTGAGACAATTTGCAATTGGTTTTTATTTGTGTTTTTTCAGTTATTTAGCTTTTTATTCAGCACCTCTCCAGTTTGCAATTTCAGCAATCCGTTTCGTAGAATCCAAATTACCCTAGCAACCATGCACTGATTTGAATAAGAGACTGGAATACGAATAGGGGAGGGCCTGTATAGAAAGATGAGTAATAAAAAGTAACAATAACAATAATTTTGTAGCCTTACAGAAGCATTTGTTTTTTTGGATGGGGTCAGTGAACCCCATTTGAAAGCTGCAAAGAAGAAGAAGGCAAACAATTCAACAACTATATTAAAAAAAAAAAAGATAATGAAGACCAATTTATTGTTTAGAATTAGTCTTTCTATAACATACTAAAAGTTAACTTATTTGTTTGATTAGGCTTGTGGTGCAGTAAGTTCATGTTTATATTTAGTATCCAGCATTTCTAGCCTTATTCTATTTTAGACTTTACATGCCCTTTAAAGGTAAACCACCCCTTGAATGCATTTGTTCCTGCTTGCCACCCTGCAACCCAGATTACAATGTAATTTCTCCTACCGCACACCTTCCTGATGAAGGGTGGGTGTCCCCGTGGGTGTCTCCCCCCCCCCCTGAAACGTTGAATGTTTGGTGGCTGAATAAAAGGGGATAATCCCCAACTGCATTAACCAGTGTGTGTGCGGATCCGTTTTCTATAGACATACCCTGCAACCCAGGCCAGGACTTGCAAACTGTGGATTCTGGCAAATGCCAGAGGGGCTGCTGTAAGATCACTTAGAGAGTTGCAATTTATGGGGCTGAAAGGAGATGGTTTGGCCTTTGTGTACTTAAAATTGCCAATCCCAGTGTGGACCAGTGCCACCTGTGTGGGTATATGGGCCAACTGCATTGCAGTGAGCTGCCAAAGAAGATCAAGAGAAACTTACAGAGGGAATTACAGGAAGGAATGATAAATAATTCACAAACAGTGCAGCTTTCAATAGAAGAAATTGTCAGATTTATTCAGCTATAATGCAGCCACAGCAGGACAGCCGGGCACTCGCTGTTCCTAGTCTGACTGTTCTGCCATCCCGTATTTGCTCCTAATTAGAATTAGCATTGTCGTGATTTACAGCACTAACGAAGTAACCATTTTCTCTGTGGGCTTTTATTCACTGGCACAGATCTCCTCTGTTGGGCAGCCACGCTGATGCCAGGAAAGCAATGGGATGATTACTATGTAGTTAAAGAATAAAAACAGCTTTTGGTTGTTAAATGCCTTACTGTGACCCAGGCGGGTTCCGATATAGAATATTCCGTTGTTTACATGAGATTAAGTTCTACCTCTGGGAATGCGCAGCTGTAAAAATAATAAACAGCAAATAAACAAGAAGAATAGGATTAAGTGATAAATGATATAACGAATAATTTAGCCCCTATTGGAAAATATATATATATATATATATATATATATATATATATATATATATATATATATATATATATATATATATATATATATATATATATATATATATATATAGGTAATAGAGGATCCGCACTCTCATTTTCATTTTCAAAGTGATAGTTTTTATTTTCACATCACAATCCGACGTTTCGGTCCCTCCTGGGGATCCTTGAGAAAGGTCCCCAGGAGGGACCGAAACGTCGGATTGTGATGTAAAAATAAAAACTACCACTTTGAAAATGAAAATGAGAGTGCGGATCCTCTATTACCTATACTTCAAACATTGATCAAGCACCTCGCATTCGCCACTGTCAGAGGTGCGGGCACTCCAGAAATAATAAATATTATTGCATTGTATTTTGACTTCAAAAACTACTGATATACAGCTTACAGTTTTTACCGTAATTAATGAATTTAACTTCCTTACAGCCTTTCCTTTGTGTGATGCAGCACACAATCATTATTTGATGTAGCTCAGAATTCACTAACATAGATGCTAAAGTGACAAGGATATAGGGGGTGGGCCATGACTGTAGGGTTGAAGGGTGCTGGCCAAGACTGTAGTGTTAAAGGGTCCTGTCCAAAACTGTAGTGTTGAAGGGTCCTGGTCCTGTCCAAGACTACAGGGTTGAAGGGTGCTGGCCAAGACTGTAGGGTTTGAAGGGTGCTGGCCAAGACTGTATGGTTTTGAGGGTGCTGGCCAAGACTGTAGGGTTGAATGGTCCTGTCCAAGACTGTAGTGTTGAAGGGTCCTGGCCAAGACTGTAGGGATGAAGGGTGCTGGCCAAGACTGTAGGGTTGAAGGGTCCTGGCCAAGACTGTAGGATTAAAGGGTCCTGGCCAAGACTGTAGGGTTAAAGGGTGCTGGCCAAGACTGTATGGTTGAAGGGTGCTGGCCAAGACTGAAGGGTTTAAGGGTGCTGGCCGAGACTGTAGGGTTGGAAGGGTGCTGGCCAAGACTTAAGGGTTAAAGGGTGCTGGCCAAGACTTAAGGGTTAAAGGGTGCTGGCCAAGACTTAAGGGTTAAAGGGTGCTGGCCAAGACTTAAGGGTTAAAGGGTATTGGCCAAGACTGTAGAGTTGAAGGGTGTTGGCCAAGACTGTAGGGTTGACGAGTGCTGGCCAAGACTGTAGGGTTGAAGGGTGCTGGCCAAGACTGTATGATTTTGAGGGTACTGGCCAAGACTGTAGGGTTGAATGGTCCTGTCCAAGACTGTAGTGTTGAAGGGTCCTGGCCAAAACGGTAGGGATGAAGGGTGCTGGCCAAGACTGTAGGGTTAAAGGATGCTGGCCAAGACTATATGGTTGAAGGGTGCTGGCCGAGACTGTTGGGTTGGAAGGGTGCTGGCCAAGACTGTATGGTTGAAGGGTGCTGGCCAAGACTTGAGGGTTAAAGAGTATTGGCCAAGACTGTAGGGTTGAAGGGTGCTGGCCAAGACTATAGAGTTAAAGGGTGTTGGCCAAGACTGTAGAGTTGAAGGGTGTTGGCCAAGACTGTAGGGTTGACAAGTGCTGGCCAAGACTGTAGGGTTGACGAGTGCTGGCCAAGACTGTAGTTGACGGGTGCTGGCCAAGATTGTAGGGTTTATGGGTGCTGGCCAAGACTGAAGGGTTGACGGGATCAAAGATCAAAATTTATTATATCAAACAACTTGCATCATAGCAGAAAACCCGCCTTTTTTACTATTTTTGTACTTAAAGTGATTGGCCCCTGATGAAGACCACTATGGTAGTCGAAACGCATCAGGTTTTCTGCTATGATGTAAGTTTTTTGATATAATAAATTTTGATCTTTTACTTAAGTCTAAGTGTGCAAATCCACATATTTATATGATATTTATCAGGAGGGTTTGATTGGGTGCCCCCATTGGATTGGCACCTCAGCAAATTTTCAGGGTGTGCACCTTCCAAATTACAGTCTGAAGGGTTGACGGGTGCTGGCCAAGACTGAAGGGTTGAGGGGTGTAGGCCAAGACTGGTCGAATAGTGCTTGCCATTCGTGATGTGAGGGTCTGGAAAAACTCTTTAAAATGTGTTATATTAGGCAGAGTAAACAAAGACTTTCAGCCAGAGGGCTGAATTGTGGCATCACTCAATAGTATTATTATTATTGTTCAATTCCAATCTAATATGAACCTTGTTATTGAGCAGAACATGCAGTTGCTGAGTCAGCAGTAAATGGGCAGAGGATACACAGAGCAGACATTGTAAGGAAGGGGCAGTAGGCAAGATCTGTGCTAATCCCATTGCAGGCAAGTTACAAGGTGTCCCAGGAGAAGAGTAAAAGAAGGACCAAAATGCACCATGTACTAAGCTCACTAATGTCAACAGCCATATTAAGGTTTAAGTGGAGCTAATATATCATGCTGTGACATTTAACAGTACATTAGACTTGTCTGAGAAAACTCATTTCAGTTTCACTGGGTACAAGAGACGCAGAAAATCCACTTGTCCTCCCTTTGTTTTATACGAATCCTCTCGCCGACCACCCAACAGCTCATTTCACTGCAATAACAGATCCCTCACAAACAGTGTTGACCTATAAATGTGCAGCAGTCTGGAACCAGATTTGCAGAGCAGTCCTTATATATTTAGTGACAATTTGCAGGGTACCCATTTACTAAGCCATTTAAACATTTGCATAAAGTCAGTTTTCCCTTCTAATGGTCTTTACATAGTCTTGGAAGCCAAAAACAGCCTTGATACTGTGTATATGTTCTGCATTGTCTCCTTCACTAATTAGGCAGAAGGCAATTGTGGTATCAACACATTTATCAGTTACAATTTTTATTTAGGGACTGCATTCTAAACCTGTGTTGTAAACAAGGTTCAATCCTAGCGGTGGTGACTTAATGAAGTTCAGTTGGTTCCGGCCATGTATTTATAAATACTGACCAAATTTTCACCTGGGCAGTAACCCATGGCAACAAGAACATGTGCATACATAAGGCTAATGCCAAACAAGCAAACATAGGAAGAGAAAAGGTCAATTCTATACGCTCCTTCTGGACTTTTACCCCTGATCTGAACTGTTGCTTTTATGTTTAGTTCCCCCAAAAAACATAACGGTATAAATGTGCACCACTTTCATGCTTAATGACCCACACAAGTGGCAACTTCATGGTTGTCTACGAAGGATTTCATGCATCCAGGCCATGATATAACTCTGGTCCCAGTTGCTCTACACTTATTTCTACTAGATACTGTACATCATGAGCTGGAAATGAATGAAATGCAAGTGCATTTGTTTTCAGTTAGAATGAAACTGGCAGGGACTGTGGTCTGTTGGCCCATTTAGGGTAGTCTGGTAGTTCTGTATTATAAAATAAGCATGTAGAGTCCTAATTAAACCATTTTCCAGTTCAGATTATTTCTGTATCTGAGCTGTTTTGAGACTTGTGGTGACACAATGGTTAACATTTAGCTAAAATGTGTTGATACCACAATTGCCTGCTCCCTTTAATAGCAGCACAAAACAACTTTGTTTGAATGTACTCCTACATTAGAAGGTAGGTATGGGATTCATTATCCGGAAACACATTGTACAGAGAGCTCCAAATTTTGGGAAGGCTGTTTCTCATGGACTCCATTTTATCCAAATAATCCAAATTTTTAAAAATGATTTTTTTTCCTCTACCTTGTACTTGCCCCAACTAAGATATAATAACTCCTTATTGCAGACAATACAATCCTAGCGGGTTTATTTAATATTTAAACGTTTTCTAGTATGCTTACGGTATGAAGATCCAAATTACGGAAAGATCCCTTATTCTGAAAAGCCCAGCTTTAGGATAGCAGGTCCCATACCTGTCTATCTTGTTGATTTTCGGGACGTCCATAAACATCTTTTGAATGAAAGTGTGTGTGTATATGTATGTGTGTATATATATATATATATATATATATAAAAATATACAATGGGTGCCCCAGCACTCTTAGCAGTATACTTGCTGTGTCAGTCGGTGCTCGCTCCAATAGGAGACGCCGTCACATCCCCACATCAAATAGAAAATGTAAAGAAGAAGCAGCACTCGTCAATTGCCAAAAAATTGTATTAAAAGATCAGAGCATCACTCAAGGCAACGTTTCGGACAACACATGTGCCCTTTGTCAAGCCAAAAAAGTTATCCCAGCATTACACAGGTATCACATTAAATAGGCTATAGACAGGAAATGACCTCACAATTTGCATCTACATAAGAACAGAGCAATATCGTATACATATATCTATAAATACAAAAACAGGTCATAATCCCGATTTAACCCCTGAGGATATAAAGATTTGAGCATATTAATCCACCATACTTCTCTTCTTTTAAGTTTCAATTCTCTATCACCCCCTCTTCTCATAGGTGGTACCACCTCCAATACCATAAATTTAAGCTGATCTGCCGTATGCCCCATATCTATGAAGTGTTTTGAAACAGGTAGTGAAGTATTACCCAAATTTATGCTAGACCGATGTTGCGATATACGGGATTTGACCATCTGGGTGGTCTCACCTACATAGATGAGACCACACGGACATGTCAACACGTAAATGGCAAATTTTGAGATGCACGTAAAGTGCCCTCGTAACTGTACATGTTGGCCAGTTTGTGGGTGGATAAATTCCCTTCCTTTCAAGACAAAAGGACATTGCACACAACTTAAGCAGGGATACATACCCTTAGATCTACCACCCCAAAATGTATGAGCCTCCTTCGGCCTAGTCCTCATTAAAGTGGAAGTAACATGTGCCCCAATGGTTTTGCCCTTTCTATATGAGACAAGTGGAGGTGCTCTAAACTCAGGTATAGTAAGATAAGCATTACGTAAGATATACCAATGTTTGCGTAGTAATTTACCAATAGCCTCACTATTACTATGAAACTGGGTGACAAATGGTACACGTTGCATTTGTTTAGTTTTCCCTTTAGGATGTCTGACCTTTTGTTGGGCTTGTTGAATCACTTTTTCCGGGTATCCCCTCTCCCTAAATTTCTGACACATAATTTGTTCCTGTTTCTCTTTTTCTTCCATTTCACTTACTATCCTCTGTACTCTTGAGAGTTGGCTGATGGGGATTGATTTCTTCGTATGTGGGGGATGTTGACTGGTAAAATGAAGAATTTGATTCCTATCTGTAGGTTTTGTGAACAAAGAGGTGCAAATAGAACCTTTCAAATCTTTATATACTCGAACATCTAGAAAATGGATTTCTTGGAGATCATAAACCAGCGTAAATGTAATTGAGGGGTGTACCCCATTAATCCTACGATGGAACCGCTGTAGGGAGTCAACGTCACCCCGCCATAGCACAAAAACATCATCGATGTACCTCCACCAGGCAAGACAATGGCTGGCGAAGTCTACATCAAGGTAAATGTGCAGTTGTTCAAGCCTCGCCATAAAGGCATTGGCGTATGACGGGGCGACGTTGGATCCCATCGCAGTTCCCCGTAGTTGTAGGTAGTACTGCTCCTGAAAAGTGAAATAGTTACAACACAATATAATCTCCAAAGCCTGCAAGAAGAAATCAATCTGTTGCACAGAATAGTGTGATCCTTCCCTCAGTATCCACTGACTTGCTTCTAATCCATCACTGTGTGGTATGGACGTGTACAGACTGGCCACGTCGAGTGTGGCCAGAATCACACCCTCACCCACATTTTCCAGTGATTGTAATTTACGAAGAAAATGCCCAGTATCCCTTATATATGAAGGTATCTCTTGAATCAAAGGACTTAATATCTTGTCAAGCATTATCGCTAATGGACAAAAAATCGAGTCAATGCCGGCCACAATAGGTCTCCCTGGTGGACACACAGGGTCCTTGTGAATTTTAGGGAGAACATATATGGTAGGCGTGACTGGATTCTTGACCATCAAATAATTCCTCAATTTGTCAGTAATCTTAGGAATCAAATTCTTCATTTTACCAGTCAACATCCCCCACATACGAAGAAATCAATCCCCATCAGCCAACTCTCAAGAGTACAGAGGATAGTAAGTGAAATGGAAGAAAAGGAGAAACAGGAACAAATTATGTGTCAGAAATTTAGGGAGAGGGGATACCCGGAAAAAGTGATTCAACAAGCCCAACAAAAGGTCAGACATCCTAAAGGGAAAACTAAACAAATGCAACGTGTACCATTTGTCACCCAGTTTCATAGTAATAGTGAGGCTATTGGTAAATTACTACGCAAACATTGGTATATCTTACGTAATGCTTATCTTACTATACCTGAGTTTAGAGCACCTCCACTTGTCTCATATAGAAAGGGCAAAACCATTGGGGCACATGTTACTTCCACTTTAATGAGGACTAGGCCGAAGGAGGCTCATACATTTTGGGGTGGTAGATCTAAGGGTATGTATCCCTGCTTAAGTTGTGTGCAATGTCCTTTTGTCTTGAAAGGAAGGGAATTTATCCACCCACAAACTGGCCAACATGTACAGTTACGAGGGCACTTTACGTGCATCTCAAAATTTGCCATTTACGTGTTGACATGTCCGTGTGGTCTCATCTATGTAGGTGAGACCACCCAGATGGTCAAATCCCGTATATCGCAACATCGGTCTAGCATAAATTTGGGTAATACTTCACTACCTGTTTCAAAACACTTCATAGATATGGGGCATACGGCAGATCAGCTTAAATTTATGGTATTGGAGGTGGTACCACCTATGAGAAGAGGGGGTGATAGAGAATTGAAACTTAAAAGAAGAGAAGTATGGTGGATTAATATGCTCAAATCTTTATATCCTCAGGGGTTAAATCGGGATTATGACCTGTTTTTGTATTTATAGATATATGTATACGATATTGCTCTGTTCTTATGTAGATGCAAATTGTGAGGTCATTTCCTGTCTATAGCCTATTTAATGTGATACCTGTGTAATGCTGGGATAACTTTTTTGGCTTGACAAAGGGCACATGTGTTGTCCGAAACGTTGCCTTGAGTGATGCTCTGATCTTTTAATACAATTTTTTGGCAATTGACGAGTGCTGCTTCTTCTTTACATTTTCTATATATATATATATATATATATATATATATACATTATAGTTATATTAATAATGAAATAATGGCTGTTGAGGGTCTCATTTCTACATGTGGGGTTTCTGTTTTATTGATGTGCAGCTGGTTCTCTGCATCTGCTCAACAGGCTTTCAATTTGGCAGAGTTTTTGCCATTAAAAAATTGAAAAAAGGAAAAAGATTCCCCCCCCTCCTGTTTCTTAGCAAACTGCGGGGACAAAAAAAAATGTTGAATTAAGCAAATTGATTCAGCTCTGTTCCACGAGTCTGGCAGGCACGTCCTTTGTCAGAACTGTAAACAACTGATTCATTCAGACCTGTCAGTGGATAATTGTAGAGTATTTTCACTACATAATCAAGCAACAATATGCTGCGGCAGGGCATCAAAACATTGTGTATAAATAATGCAGAGGATGTCGGAAAGGGAGGAGCGGCCGGCAAATCGTCTTTGTTCAAGGACCGGCTTTTTTATTTGTTTAAGTAAATATTTAATGGTCCCCAGTAGGAGTATTTTTATTTTTAGTTTGTGTAAATAATGGGGTATTTTCTAGATCAATTGAAAAATTTATCTAGAAAACTACAGGTGCGGTAACTACAGGTGCGGGATTCATTATCCGTAAACCCGCTATACAGAAGCTCCGAATTACAGAAAGGCTGTCACCTGTAGACTTTTATCCAAATAATCCACATTTTTAGAAATTATTTCCTTTTTTTTCTGTAACAATAACAGTTCTTTGTTTTAATCCTTATTTGAAGCAAAACCAGCCTGTTGGATTTATTTAATGGTAATTAAATAATAATGCCTTCAGGGGGTGATTCACCTTTTAAGTTAGCTTTTAGGATGTTCAATTTTAGGCAACATTTCAATTGATCTTTATTTTTATTTTTTTATAGTTTTTTTTTATTATTTTCCTTGTTCTTCTGATTCTTTACAGCTTTTAAATGAGGGGTCACTGACCCATCTAAAAATAAACGCTATGCAAGGCTACACATTTATAGTTATTGCTACTTTTGATTACTCATCTTTCTAGTCTGGTCCTATTCATATTCCAGTCTCTTAATCAAATCAGTGCAGTGTTACTAGGGTCATTTGGATCCTAGCAGCCAGATTGCTGAAATTGCAAACTGGAGAGCTGCTGAATAAAAAGCTAAATAACTCAAAAACCACAAATAATAAAAAATGAAAACCAACTGCAAACTGGAGAGCTGCTGAATAAAAAGCTAAATAACAAAAAACATGAATAATAAAAATGAAAACCAATTGCAAACTGGAGAGCTGCTGAATAAAAAGCTAAATAACTCAAAAATCACAAATAATGTAAAACAATTGCAAATAGTCTCAGAATATCACTCTCTATATGATACTGAAAGTTAATTTCATGTGTACAACCTTTAAGGTCGCAGATTATATTCTTTGTATTTCAAGTGGGTCAGGTTTAATATATTCCCATGCTTGTCATTGAAGTCAGCAGTTTCCCCCTCTTCGGTTTTGAGCAAATTTCTGCTGTAAAATAAATGCAGCAAATATTTTCCAGCGTTTCATTATACAGATTCTGTGGTTCAGGCACATATGAGATTTGCTTTGATTAGAGTATTGATTTGCACAGCAAGAGAGTGAGTGGCCCAAGGATTTGTGGGCCGTGCCATATGTGTGTTATTATAGTTCTAGTTATAAGCACCCCAGTGTGTGAGGTAATAGGCACAAACGTTGCCCAGGTCTAGTAACCCATAGCAACCAATTTGTTTTAATTTTTAAGCTCCCATACACAAGCTGATATAAACTGCTGACAGATTAAGTTGGCAGTTTATTGGGCAGTGTATGGGTCCCTCTGATGGGCTTCTCCAATCGAAATGTGACTGAAAGTCAGGCGGATTGAGGACCACATTGGTTTGTTGATGCGATCTTTGATCCTACTGCCGGTATTCTTCTCATTGTGATCTTATTGTTGGGCCCATGATCGGATAAGCTCAATATCACCCACCTCAAGGTGGGCGTATCGGGGAAAGATCCCCTATATATGTCCAGCTTTAAACATCTTACCAGTTAATGCTACCTGCTGATTGGTTGCTATGGGATACTAGACCTGCAGCAAACCACCCTTATTACGTTACCCTTGGAGATTGCAAGCTTCACTGGGCAGTGAAATGAAAACAATATCGCCCCCATCTGCTAACAACAACGAATGCAAGTCTAGTCTAGTAATGTTCTTTTATGCATTTTATTTTACTGTTCCTGCCCATATTCTTCAGAATCAGAAACTTGGCAAATCCAGCTCTTTCTCTGCTCTTCTCACAGAGGGACAGGAATTCTTATAAACATACTTATGTAATAACACTGTAGAAAATACTAATAAACGCAGACATGGAGGATAAGTCTACTTGTTCTTTCTGGGTGCTGGAATGAAATTAACATTTTGTCCACAAATTGTATTTTGTGCTCAAGAATGTTGCCAAGGAAAATTTCATTTTCTACGACTGATGTTAAAACCCTTTTAGAGTTCATTTGCGTTTTTATCTGACATGCGACCTTCACGGTGTTTGCTGTATTTGTGGAAAAGCTTGATAGCACCTGCCATTATTTGTGCATGACGGACGGAGTGGAGGCCTGGGCGCTCACACAACGGTATTTATGGAGGTTTTTCCATACTGTAGAATACGCATTGCTGTGTTTGTAACTGTCATGCCCGGCCTGGGCCTTCAGCAATAAGTGGAAATCCAGAGGGCCAAGGTCACTGAGAGAAGAGGCAGAAGATATTGCAGTAGATCTGACAGTGAGTGTTAGAGATAGGGGACATGGCAGATTGGCAGGAGAGGAAGGTACAGAATCTCCCTCCAACTTTTTCTATGCAGGCTGCTACTTAAAGGAGAACTAAATCCTGAAAATGAATGTGGCTAAAAATGCCATATTTTATATACTGAACGTATTGCACGAAACTAAAGTTTCAGCTTGTCAATAGCAGCAATGATCCAGGACTTAAAACTTGTCACATGGGGGTCACCATCTTGGAAAGTGCCTGTGACACTCACATGCTCAGTGGGCTCTGAGCAGCTGTTGAGAAGCTAAGCTTAGGGGTCGTCGCAAATGATCAAGTAGAAAATGAGGTTGGTCTGTTATATAAGATGATGCTACAGGGCTTATAATTAAATTCTGATGCTAATTGTACTGGTTTCTGCCATGTAGTAATTATCTGTATTAATTACTAATCAGCCTTATATTGTGACATTTCTATTCTATGTGTACTGTATATTGTGAGTGGGACCCTAAGCTCAGTAAGTGACAGCAGCACAGAGCATGTGCCGTGAATCAGCAGAAAAGAAGATGGGGAGCTACTGGGGCATCTTTGGAGACACATATCTTTACTGCTAAAGGACTGTGGTTGACTTGGGCTGGTACAGAAGCACAAAACACAATGTGCAACATTTCTAGCTACTTCTTTAGTTAAAGGAACAGTTCAGTGTGACAAAACAAAATAGATAGGCTGTGCAAAATAACAAAAAATTCCATGTCGTTAACATCTGCATTACACAGTAATTGAAGGAAAAGTAAAACTGTAATTGTTCAGTGTAAAAATAAAAATTGACTAATAGACTGCCTGTGCAAAATAAAAAATATTTCTGATATAGTTAGTTAGCCAAAAATGTAATGTATAAAGGCTGGAGTGATTTGGATGTGTAACATAATAGCCAGAACATTACTTTTCAGCTCTATAACTCAGTGACTATAAGGGGGGCCACATGGGACATAACTGTTCAGTGAGTTTGCAATTGATCCTCAGCATTCAGCTCAGATTCAAAAGCAACAGATATGACCCATGTGCCCCCCCTCAAGTCTCTGATTGGTTACTGCCTGGTAACCAATCAGTGGAAACCAAGAGAGCTGAAAAGCAGGAAGTAGTGTTCTGGCTATTATGTTACACATCCAGTCACTCCAGCCTTTATACATTACATTTTTGGCTAACTAACTATATTAGAAACATTTTTTATTTTGCACAGGCTATCTATTAGCCAGTTTTTATTTTTACACTGAACAATTCCTTTAAGCTTTACTTTTCCTTCAATTACTATTGATAAATTTACAAAATCTGTAACTGAGCTTCTCTGTGAGCAGATAGCACCCACAGTGGTGTTTCTGCAGTCCCACTGTCTCCTTCCATTACTCCATGTAATTACCTGAAGGGGGGAAGAGGGGCATCACCCATAGTGTAGGGAGAAATCGCATTCTTTACACTATAAAAAACAAAATTCCAGTTTAAAAAAAACACCTTAAGGGCAGAGACACACTGGAGATTTGGGGAGATTTGTCGCCCGGTGACAAATCGCCTCTTCTTCAGGTGACTAATCTCCCCGAACTGCCTCCCCGCTGGCTAGATGGCACACGGAGCGATTCATTTTCCGAAGTTGCCTCATGAATAAAGCTTGGGCGACTTCGGAAAACAAAGCGATCTGAGTGCCATCCCGCCAGCGATTTAGATTGTAGCCGGCGGGAAGGCAGTTTGGGGAGATTAGTCGTCCCAAGAATAGGCGATTTGTCGTCGGGCAACTAAATCTCCCCGAATCTTCACATGTGTCTCTGCCCTAAAACTCCAAGGTAGAGTCCTGCAGTGGGTCGGGTACCTGCAGGTTACCTGCAAAAACTTGCGGTACCCTGTGGGTTGCAGGTAGAAGGTTAGGCAGGGGCTATATACGCGGTTCTTCGGGTTTGTGGGGCGCTGGTCGGGTTGCGGGTCTTCTCATTAGCAAGTTTTACTCCTTTTTTTCCTGATCACGCCTACTTCTAATGATGTCACTTTCGGTTTACAATGACAGCACTTCCTGTTGTACTCCTTTTTTTTTCTGATCATGCCAACTTCTAATGATTTACTTTGACAGCACTTCCTGTTTCTTGATGGTCAGGGGGTCGCGGATAAGGTACTTGCGGGTTGTGTAGCAGGTCCAAGAAGATAAGTGTGCGGATCGGGATCGGGTTCCAACAAATTGGTTTCGCGCAGGACTCTACTCTAGGGACATCCCATTCACCATGCATCAAAGCAGAAATTGCACCAGCCACCCAAAGCCATACAAGCAAAACCCCTATGCATTATGCCATTTTTACCTTATGGGCCAAGGCTTATCAGCCAGGTGGCAACTCTACAGTGTGCCTATGACATTACAAGTGAAGTCTATGTGACAGCAGATTGGTGCAGCTGGTGCCTTTGGAGCCCTTGGCCCCCCAAAAATGTAAAAAATTAATTTTCCAGTCATTTTCTGTGAAACTAGGGCTCAAAATGGTCCTTCTGCAGTCTTAAAACAAATGAAGAAAATGTACTTTTCTGATTCCATAGGGACCCTGTCTTTTCTGATATAAGTTGAGCAACACTAATGTTTATTGGGAAAAATAATTTCCATTACTGCCATGTTTCCACGTCTGTTTTGTGACATCTCTGCCTCCGGAGCCGTCTGATTGTCTCCAGCCTCATGCAGGGTGACACTTGTATGTCTGGATGATGTCAGTGTTCCCCAAGGTGTGACTTCATGATGAACACTTGTAAGCATTTTCCTGAACCCTGCCTCGCCTTCCTGGCACCTGGGATCAGCCAGTGCTTAGTCTCACCTAGTAAGGAGCTTATCTTATCTGACTGGCATCATTGCTTGTGTTATTTCATAGAACACCGGCCAGCGGGGTCATGAGAGGGTCTCGCCTACCAGCTGGACATAGAAAAATAAGAGGGGATCATGTTCCTCTGTACCTTTTACAATGCGTCTTGGCAAATACAGTAAAAATATTTAGGAGATGGTGAATATGCCATGGTGGATAAACAAACTAATATATTATTAGCTTCTTTTAAATGTTTTTTTTTCTAAATTATTGAGGCCCCATGTCTCAGCTGTCAGCATTTACGTTGTACATAGAGATCATTAAGTATTTATATGTACAAAGCTTTCAAATAATGTGCAGGTATGGGATCTGCCATTCAGAAACCCGTTATCCAAAAACCGTTTTCCAGAAAGCTTTGAATTACAGGAAGGCCGTCTCCCATAGACTCCATTTTATCCAAATGATCCACATTTATAAAAATGATTTCCTTTTTTTCTTTGATAATAAAATAGTACCTTGTACTTGATCCAAATTAAGATATAATTGATCCTTATTGGGTTTATTTAATATTTTAAAGACAGGCTTAAGGTTTGGAGATCCAAATTACAAAAAGATCCATTATCCGGAAAACCCTCAGGGTCCCAAGCATTCTGGATAACCGGTCCCATGCCTGTACAACAAACGGGTTACAAAATTAAAGCGCTTACAATATAAAGGGTTTGCTGTTCCTCCTACATACAGGACAGGTTTATGTAATTAGTTTGGTTGCAGAGCAGGGTGCAACTTAAATCACTGTCCCCCTGTGTACATGCTCCATGCTGGCCTTTCGCTTTTAGTCCCGGGTAGTTTTGCTTGGGGTCCCCTTCACAAGGTGTTCAGCACCAATGTGAGGTAGAAGCATGCAAGCAGGCCATCAACTTCACTCATGCACTTTGTTGTATATTTTTGGTGGCATTGGCATGGGGCAGGACTTCCTCTGGTACTATGCATATTTCAGCAGGGACATCTGAGGATATAGTGACCTTTAAGTGCTGACTGCATGTCCCAGTCCCAGCAAAAGACTTACAGTACAACCATAAATTGCACAAAACTCACAGGGCTTATTCTTATTACTTTGATATTGAATGACAGTTGCAGTTTTCTTTAAACTTCCATTTATCTCTTTTAACAGCCTTCAGTACTAAATAAGCATCAGAATGGGGAAACAGAACAGTAAGCTGCGGCCTGAGATCCTACAAGATCTCCGGGAAAACACTGAGTTCACAGACCACGAATTGCAGGAATGGTACAAAGGCTTCTTGAAGGATTGTCCCACCGGGCACTTAACGGTCGAAGAATTCAAAAAGATATACGCCAACTTCTTCCCGTACGGAGATGCCTCAAAGTTCGCGGAGCACGTGTTCCGTACATTCGACACGAACGGGGATGGGACAATAGACTTCCGGGAATTTATCATCGCCCTTAGTGTCACCTCCAGGGGGAAGCTGGAGCAGAAGCTGAAATGGGCATTTAGCATGTACGACCTGGATGGCAACGGCTATATCAGCCGCGGGGAGATGCTAGAAATTGTGCAGGTAAGAGGCACATCTTGATATAATTATATTTTGTTTGGCAGACTGAAGTTATGTGCTTGAAAAAAAGAGACCATTCTAGAATCTAATATATACTAGCCCCATATGTAATACAAGTGTGCTCAGCAGTGTCAATAAATACCATTTAAGGGGGATTATTTTAAACATCACTTATTTTCCTATCGTAGTAAATTAATACAAATTGTGTAAATACAAAAATTTGTGAAAAATGAACAAGAAAGTCCACTTAAAGTGACTTGTGCACTTGTGTAAATTCTCCTTTACCGCACACACAGTGAATCAGCTTACTCACCAGATATAGACCAGTATTAAGGTGAATGGAAAGGAATAATGGTGCATATGGAGAACCATTGTAGGTGGAGCGAGTGATGTTTTAGTCCCACTCTCATTTACTGTGGCCTATTTTAACAAAAAGGAAACGACAATACATTCGTTTTGCAGTCATAGTTTGAAATGTGTCTACTATTGGTCCATATAAAATTATATATATATATATATGTGGGCAGCACTCCGCTCTTTGTGTTTCAACTCGGGTGCAAGGTAAGGAAATCAGATATGAAGACAAATGACCAGCAACACCGAGATATTTCATGAATAATCAAAGTGTATTAGAAAATCACATGTAAAGCCATGTGATTTTCTAATACACTTTGATTATTCATGAAATATCTCGGTGTTGCTGGTCAATTGTCTTCATATATATATATATATATATATATATAATTTGTTTTTTTTTTTTTTTTTTTTTTTTAAAGGTATTCTCATGTGCCATTTATAAGGAACCCATTAAAATAGAAGGAAAGGCTAAAATTAAGTAAGCTTTATTAGAAAGGTCTATATAAATACATCAGGAAACCCTAAAAGTAATGCTGCTCTGAGTCCTCTGTCAATTGAAACACAGCATTTCTTTCCTTCTATTGTGTACACATGGGCTTCTGTATCAGACTTCCTGTTTTCAGCTTAAACCTCCAGGGCTAGGGCTTGAGCATGCTCAGTTTGCTCCTCTCTCCGCCTCCCTGCTGTAATATGAGCCCAGAGCTATGAGTGAGCAGAGACTCAGGTAGGAAGTGATGTCACACCAAGCTAATATGGCAGCTGCTTTCCTAAACAAACAGAGACAGTTTCTAGAGCTGCTTACTCAGGTATGGTAAAGCATTCTGCAGAATAAATATAGTGTTATAGCTTGCACTATTGTGGCTAATCTATTGGCAATAAACTGCACTTGTAGCTTTCCTTCAATGAAAGTAGACCACACCCCTGATTTAAGCTGATGACTGTTAAGGTAGCCATAGATGTAGATCTCTGCCCAATATGCCCACATTGAAGTGGCTGATCCTAGGGCCCAACGATCAGATCAGAATGCATCCGTTATGGACAGTCGAATTGTGTGACCGCGTAGACGCACAAATGCGGCAGTGATCCGACAGGATTTTTTCACCTACCCGATCGAGATCTGGCCGACTTTTAGCCAGGTATTGATTGGGGCAAGCCCTTCGGATAGCCCCACACATGAGCCAATAAGCTGCCGACTCGGTCTGTCCGCAGCTTTTATCGGTCTGTGTATGGGGGGCTTTTAGGGAACTCTCAGAACCATTGCATTTACCATTGGAAAAACACCCTTGTGGCCCACGCAGGACTTGGTTTACGCTGCCATCTAGTGGTACAATAGGATCATCTTCTCAGAGGTTGAACCTAAAGACTCAGGCTGCCGTGCAGTTGAAGATGAGTCTCATTCTGTCCCTTTATATTACCAGTTCTAGGGTTAAGAAATAATTAGTAAAACTATAATAAATAACAAGCAGATTATGTACAGTATACGTGCCAGTACCAGGCCATTGTTAGGCCGCTGACAGGTGGGCAGTGATTATGGAACTGTTCTGTAGTATCACATTCTACATTTCTGCCTCCCATGATTGTGCCTATTAAAGGGGCCACTGTTCTCTCACCCGGCCCAGCTGGGGAATGTTGCCAGGACATATCTTTGTACAAGTTATGAGATCTTCTTGTTTCGGTGAGTTCCATTTATAGCCCTGTTTAGATGGCCACTCCCAGATCATTTTAGATCACACCCCCTTTGTCACCAGGTCATGAACCCTATGGACTCCTGATTGGGGATTATAGAACAATAGGGCAATGGTAGGTTGTTTCTCAGTTTACTGCTTTCACCAACTAATCCCCCACACCAATTCCATCCAATCTCCAAGCAATACCTGCGCCTACTTATACCCCCTGTAAACCTTAAAGGGGTTGTTCACCTTCCAACACTTTTTTCAATTCAGTTGGTTTCAGGCAGTTCACCAGAAATAAAGACGTTTTCCAATTACTTTCTATTTCTATGTGTGACTGTTTTTTTTTGTTCTAATATGTGTTAATTTTAATTTTTCACCTTCTAAAGCAGCTCTGGAAGGGGGGGTCGCCGACCCTGTAAACTGCTCTAAATTGATATATTTAGTTGATACATTTCTTATCTTTGTCCCTGATGAGTTTCATTAAAGGCAGCTGTTAGAATTGATACAATAGTTGCTAATACTCCAGAGATGCTGCTGAGAAATGGATCAACTAAATGTTGCAAAATTGTAACAGTTCAGAGTCTGCACCTGAATTACTGAGCTGCCAGACTCAAACACCAGAGACACGAACAATGTAAAAAAATTTAAATAACTGAAACATGTCTTTATTTCTAGTAGGGATGCACCGAATTCAGGGTTCAGGATTCGCCCTTTTTTCAGCAGGATTCGGATTTGGCCAGATCCTTGTGCCTGGCCGAACTGAATCTGAATCCTTATTTGCATACGTAAATTAGGGGTCGGTAGGCAAATCACGTGACTTCATGTCACAAAATAAGATTTTTTCTTATACTTTTTCATGCCCCTAATTTCCATATGCAAATTAGGCGTCGGGTTCGGTATTCGGCCGAATCTTTCACCAAGGATTCAGGGATTTGGCCGATTCCCAAATAGAGGATTTGGTGCATCCCTAATTTCTGGGAAACAATTGAACTGACAAAAGTGTTTGGAAGGTGAACAGCCCCTTTAATATTAACTCCTCGTTGATACCCTGTGTTTATTCCCCTGCAGGCAATATACAAAATGGTCTCATCAGTGATGAAAATGCCAGAAGATGAATCTACTCCAGAAAAAAGAACAGACAAAATATTTAAGCAAATGGACACAAATAATGATGGTAAGTGGGCGGGGCGGGGGTGAATGCAGTACTTGTTAGAGTTTGTTCACACTGGAAATTTTGGTCAAGATTGTGATGACCCTCGACATTTTGTTTTAATGGCCAATTTACTGCACATGTTAATCTGTTTTTGTTGTCGCGTTAAATTAGGGATGCACCGAATCCACTATTTTCAATTCGGCCGAACCCCAGAATCCTTTGTGAAAGATTCGGCCAAATATCGAACCAAATCTGAATCCTGATTTGCATATTCTAATTAGGGGTGGGAAGGGGAAAACATGTTTTACTTCCTTGTTTTGTGACAAAGTCATGTGATTTTCCCTCCCCGCCCCTAATTTGCATATGCAAATTCGGTTCGGCCGAGCAGAAGGATTCGGCCGAACACCAGCTCAAAAAAGCAGAATCTCGAACCGAATCTTGGATTCGATGCACTCTAGTTATGCCACTGCCTATTTAACTACAGTCAGTTGGTCCAAACTGAAAATGTGACCTCCTGGCACCCCGTCTTGGAAGGCGGTGAAGAAGTGAAAGGGGCGCCGTTCCGTCTCAGTGCATGAAATGGTTGGATGTCTGTCCCAAGATCAAAGCTTTTAAAAAATGTATGAAATGTATTAAATTTAAATTAATGTCATGCTTAAAGGAGAAGGAAAGGTTTGTTATATTTAGGGGTGCCAAAAGTTAGGTACGCCCAAGTGATTGTATTGACCAGAAACCACCGGCCAGTGCTCCTATCAGCAGAAAACTGCACCGGCCCAGGGTTATACCAGTGAGCACTACGGAGAGATCTTCTTCCTGCTTCTTCTGTCTTCAAATCTCCTGGGGCAGACACATGCACAGTAGAATGAAATAGCCACATTTTTAGTTAAAGGAGAACTAAAGTTTAACTAAAGAAGTAGCTAGAAATGTTGTACATTGTTTTGTGCTTCTGTACCAGCCCAAGGCAACCACAGCCCTTTAGCAGTAAAGATCTGTGTCTCCAAAGATGCCCCAGTAGCTCCCCATCTTCTTTTCTGCTGATTCACTGCACATGCTCTGTGCTGCTGTCACTTACTGAGCTTAGGGACCCACTCACAATATACAGTACACATAGAATAGAAATGTCACAATATAAGGCTGATTAGTAATTAATACACATAATTACTACATGGCAGCACAGAAACCAGTGCAATTAGCATCTGAATTTAATAATCAGCCTTGTAGCATCAGCTTATATTACAGGGAAGCTCATTTTCTGCTGGATAATTAGTGACGACCCCTAAGCTTAGCTTCTCAACAGCAGCTCAGAGCCCACTGAGCATGTGAGTGTCACAGACACTTTCCAAGATGGTGACAAGTTTTGAAGTCCTGGATCATTGCTGCTATTGACAAGCTGAAACTTTAGGCTGGTGCAATAAGTTCAGTATATAAAATATGGCATTTTTAGCCCTATTCATTTTTAGGGTTTAGTTCGCCTTTAAAGTTTGGCTTTTCGCTGTACTGCGCAGTTGCGAGAAGAAAGAAGAAGCTAGAAGAAGATCACTCTGTTGTGCTCACTGGAATAGTTTTCTGCTGATAGGAGCACTTGCCCGGGGTTTCAGGTAAGTAAATACAATCGCTTGGGGGTGCCCAAATTTTGGCACCCCAGAGTCATATGACTTCCTTCTCCTTTAATAACTAGCAGAGCGGCTGATTGTGTTAGTAATAACTCATATCTTAACAAGTGTGATCAGACACTTTACAATAGGGCATTGTGTCTTCTCTGCTGACTTGGCTCAGGCAATTGACAATTCATTTAATACATGTTGTTTCAGATGTGCAGGGGTTCACCTTTAGGTTAACTTTTCTTATGCCATAGAATGGCCAAATCTACCACTCCGTCAATTGGTCTTCATAATTTATTTTTTAGATTTATTTAATTATTTGCCTTTTCCAGCTTTCAAATGAGGGTCACTGACCCCATCCAAAAAAAAACAATTGCTCTGTAAGGCTACACATTTATTGCTTTTTATTACTCATCTTTCTATTCAGGCCTCTCCTATTCATAATCCTGTCTCTAGGGCCTGGTAACTAGGGTCATGTCGACCCTAGCAACCAGCTGAAATTGCAAACCGGAGAACCACTGAATATAAACCTAAATAAATCAAAAACCACAAATAATAAAAAATGAAAACCAATTGAAATTTTGTCAGAATATCACTCTCTACATCCTACTAAAAGTTATCTCAAAGGTGAACCACCCCTTTACAGTTTAGTCACACACATGTTTTACCCTTCCCCATGCAGAATGTCCTGTGTTATAAGATATTTGCAGAAGCCCCTGGTTTATAGTATAAACACACAGGCATTGGGAAGTTTTTTAATACAGGTATTGGATCCCTTATCCGGCAAACCTGAAAGCTCCAAATTACGGGAAGGTTGTCTCTCCATATTAATTAAACAATTCAAAAAAATTTTCTCTGCAGTAACAAAACAGTAGCTTGTACTTGAGCCCCAACCCAAGAAATAATTCATTCTTATTGGTAGGAAAACCAGCCTATTGGGTTTATTACATTTTTAAATGATTTTTAGCAGACTTAAGGTATGAAGAACCAAATTACAGAAAGACCCGTTGTCTGGTAAACCCCAGATCCTGAGCATTCTGGATAACAGGTCCCATACCTGTAATATATAAATGCAACTGGGTATGGGGGTAACTAGATAAAGGGAACAGACTGAATTTTACTTCTTCCACCCCTGTTTCACTTGTCCATTAAGAAGCAGGAAGATCAGGGGAGGGCTGAAGAGCAATGTACTGGTTACTCGCTAGACAAAATAGCCTGGAAATTATCAACCTCTACAGGAGAGCAGTTTTCATGTAATTATATTTTTTTGCCATTTATCCTCTTTTGGATCTCCATAAGCAGGTTTCCAAAGCAACGGGCTATTATCGGGAGATAATGACATGCTATTTAAGAGATGACCTCCTGTTCAGCCACACTTTTTACTCCCCCCCCCCACCCCTAATTTATTATGTTAAAAAAAACGGCACTTCCATGGCAGCCGTAACACTCGGCACAGAGTACTGATTTACTTTCATGATTATTTGTATGGAAAAAAAAACACATCTTGAAACTTCTACTTAGAATTTTAGTATATCCACATCTCTGCAATTACAGTTGTTCCCATAAGTTTACATTCCCTAGCAGAATTTATGATTTCTTAAAGGAGAAGAAACCCTTTTGGAACAAAACCCCTCCCTCCTTACCCCTCGGCGCAGGTCTTCTCCTGTGGAATTCGCAGGCGCCATCTTCTCCCATGTGGTCTTCTCTTTGTGACTTTCGGCACGTGCGCAGTAGAGCTGAACCGGCAAATGCTCCTACTGCGCATGCGCCGCTAAACGCCGGGGAATCCAGGACGAAGACTGCGCGGGAGAAGATGGCGCCTGCGAACTCCACAGGATAGGACCTGCGCAGAGGGATAAGTAGCAACTTAGGGGCATTTGCCTGGGGGGGGGGGAGGATTTTGCGCCGAAAGAGTTTCCTTCTCCTTTAACCATTTTTCAGAGAATATAAATGATAACACAAAAACTTTTCTTTCACTCATGGTTAGTGGTTGGCTGAAGCCATTTTTTGTCAAACAACTTTATTTACTCTTTTCTAATCATAATCACTTCACAAACTGCCCAAATAACCCTGATCAGAAGTTTACATACCCTGGTGATTTGGCCTGATAACATACACACAACTTGACACATACACACAACTTGACACAAAAGGGTTAGAATGGCTATTAAAGGTAACCATCTTCACCTGTGATCTGTTTGCTTGTAATTAATGGCGGTGTATAAAAGGTCATGGACTTTCTGGACTCCTGACAGACACTTGCATCTTTCATCCAGTGCTGCACTGATGTTTTTTGGATTCTTGAAGTCATGGGGAAAGCAAAAGAATTGTCAAAGGATCTGCGGGAAAAGGTAGTTGAACTCTATAAAACAGGAAAGGGATATAAGAAAATATCAAAGGAATTAAGAATGCCAATCAGCAGTTCTAATTAAGAAGTGGAAAATTAGGGGTTCTGTTGAAACCAAACCACGGTCAGGTAGACCAACTAAAATTTCAGCCACAACAAATTTCAGCCGGGATGCAAGGAAAATCCCACAAATAACTTCAGGTGAAATACAAAAAATAATGGAGGAAAATTTGCACTCATCAGCCCGGAAGCTGCGCATGGGACGTACTTGGACATTCCAACATGACAATGATCCAAAACACAAGGCCTGTCATTGGCTACAGCAAAATAAAGTGAAGGTTCTGGAGTGGCCATCTCAGTCTCCTGACCTCAATATCATGGAGCCACTCTGGGGAGACCTCAAACGTGCACTTTGTGCAAGACAGCCCAGGAATTTACGGGAACTGGAGACTTTTTGCCAGGAAGAATGGGCAGCTTTACCGTCTGAGAAGATAAAGAGCCTCACCCACAACTACCACAAAAGACTTTAAGCTGTCATTGATGTTAAAGGGGGCAATACACGGTATTAAGAACTGGGGTATGTAAACTTTTGATCAGGGTCATTTGGGCAGTTTGTGTAGTGATTGTGATTTAAAAAGCATAAACACAGTTGTTTGACAATAAATGGCTTCAGCCAACCACTAACCATGAGTGAAAGTTTTTGTGTTATCATTTATATTCTCTGAAAAATGGAAAGAAATCATAAATTCTGCCAGGGTATGTAAACTTATAAGCACAACTGTATTTGTGTAGGAGCCATCTCATGACATTTTGCCTGGTCATGTGCTTTCAGAAAGAGCCAGTGCTGCACTATTGAACCTTTCTGACAGGCTGTTGTTTCTCCTACTCAATGTAACTGAATGTGTCTCAGTGGGACATGGCTTTTTACTATTGAGTTCTGTTAGATCTACCAGGCAGCTGTTATCTTGTGTTAGGGAGCTGCTATCTGGTTACCTTCCCATTGTTCTGTTGTTACGCTGCTGGGGAGGAAAGGGAGGGGGTGATATCACTCCAACTTGCAGTACAACAGTAAGGGTCAGGGCACACACTGCTATTTCGGGAAATTAGTCTCCCAGCGAAAAATCCCTTCTTCTTTGAGACTCATTTCCCCAAACTGCCTTCCCGCCGGCTAGAATGTAAATCCCCGGCGGGATGGCACTCTGAGCAATTCCAAAGTTGCCTCACGAGGAAACTTTGGGCGACTGCCATCCCTCTGGCTATTTAAATTCTAGCCGGCTGGAAGGCTGTTGGGGGAGACTAGTCGCCCGAAGAAGAAGTGATTTGTCACTGGGTGACTAATCTCCCAAAAAAGCAGAGTGTGCCCTGGCCCTAAAGAGTGACTGAAGTTTATCAGAGCACAAGTCACATGACTGGGGGCAGCTGAGAAACTGACAATATGTCTAGCCCCATGCCAGATTTCAAAATTAAATATAAAAAAATCTGTTTGCTCTTTTGAGAAATGGATTTCAGTGCAGAATTCTGCTGGAGCAGCACTATTAACTGTGTTTAAAAAAAAAAAACAAAACATTTTTTTCCCATGACAGTATCCCTTTAAACTCTTTTATAGACAGATTCCCTGAAATGAGGGGCAAGAGGCCTAAACTCGTTTGTGTGGTCAACCGAACATTATCACAACCAAACTCATGTTCCTTTCTTTCCCCACTCGCTGTAGGTAAACTTTCCCTTGAAGAGTTTATTAAAGGTGCCAAGAGTGACCCTTCCATCGTCCGATTGCTACAGTGTGACCCGAGCAGCACCAGCCAGTTCTAACCCTCCCCCTCCCATACAGACAATGGCAACAGGCCACGTGGCTTGTGATTCAAGCTCTGCAAGTGGATGCCTTCTCCATCCTTCCTCTACTTGTAGCGGATCCCCACCCCCTCGCCAGAAAACAGCCTTGCCCCTCCCCCTTCATTTCCCACTCGCTGACATTCCTTTTCTCTCGCATCAGTCTCACTCACACTTACGTTTACATACAGATACAAGGGAACTGTTCTCCTGCTCAAGTCTCGCTGCCCTGGATTATTATATACGCGGAATATACGGGAACGGTGGTGCGACGAATACAAGGGAACGGTGGTGCGACGACGCTACGCTGAACTCTTATTTGAATAGAATAAGCAGATTGTGGTTTTCGCTTTGTAACAAAAATTAAGCGATATGGACCAACCAAACGATATGGACTCCATTTTGAAAGCACAAGAAAATACCTTCTTTTTTTTTTTCTTCTTTGAAGCAAATTGCTTGCAAGTTCTTTAATAATAAATGTCTTGTGTATATATATATATATAGAAATAGATATATCTATACTTATTTGTTTATTGCTCTCTCCTCTGTGAATATGTGCTCATTCTGTTTATGCTTTAATTTAAATGATATGACGTCAATGGTTGCACCACGTCTAGTAACCCATAGCAACCAATCAGATGCTTGCCTTCAAACAGTTACCCAGTGGTCGCTTTTGGTTCTCGAAATGCAGCGAATTGTTTGACTTTTATTACATTACCCTCAAAGGCTTCCTCAAGTGATTAAAGGGGAACTTCACCTAAAAATAAAGGTTTGTTACTTGGGTAACCTTTAAATTAAGGCATTTTAAATTATCCAGCAGTTAACATGGAGCATTGCTGTGCATTATACCAGGTATTTGAGATGCAGGATTATAAGACAATTCTGATGTTATTTACAGAAGTCAGTGAAGCCTCTTTGCAGACTGCGGGACCTGAATATCTCTTGAATGTATATATGTGACCCATGAGCCTCCAGTTTGACAGCCTAAAGTTGGCCATTGACGCAAAGATCTGATCGTACAAATCAACGTACGATCGGACGTCCCCATCTCCCGGCCTGCCACTAACCATTCAGATTAAAGTCTTACCATTCAGATCAAATAAAGTAGTAAAAGAACAGATCAGCCGATGTTCTGCCCCTGACAGCAATCGTACGAAAGTTATGTCCGACCAAAGCTAAAAATCGTACGATCGGCAATACACGCAGAGATATTATCGGCAGCCAACAGAAATTTTCTAACCTGTCCGATCGACCAAACGACCGATCTCCGCCGGGCCAAAAATGTCGGGACTCTCCACACACTGTACGAAAATCGTAAGAATCCACGATTCGTACGATCAGATCCTTGCGTCTATGGCCAGCTTTAGTGTAGGGTAATAAATGGAGGATCAAGACAAGAGAATAGAACATGAAGATAAAGGGAAAAGAATGTGTAAAGTAGTATATTGTGTGGAGGAAAAAGCATCTACTTTTGAAAGTGCATTAGTATTGTGTGTTTTCTTGGTGTGTATTCTAGTAGTTGTGCTGTGGCCTCTGTTTCCTTCCTGGAGACAAAAATAGCAGCGCTGACTTGTTTGGAGGACATGCATTTTACATATACTCCCAGGATTAGAGCTTCTGACAATTCACATCAGTGATGTGCTGGCCGGCCCGATTCCTGCGGGGTCGGGCGGATCAGGGGCGACCTCACACCCCCATTTGCAGGTTCGGGTTGAGCTCTTCTTCCTGCTCTCCCCAGCCACCACCTTGCACTGCCGGCTTCCATTTTTATAGACGCACACCTGCTTGCCTCGCCCTTTTGTGATGTCATTGGCGGGCGCGGGTCTATAAAAGGAATCGGAAGACGGGCGCCAGCTGATGGAGGGCGGGTTAGGGTCCTAACCTGCACATCACTAATTCACATGTAGATTTACAGGCCTGCTGCTGGTTTAGCTGTGACAGTGGAAGAGCTGAGAAAGCTTAGCTGAAGCCAAACAAATGAAACCGCAGGAACTGTAAAATACATGTGTCTAAAAGCTGAACTCCTAATGAAGGACACAAAAAAGTAGGGATTCAGCGAATACACTATTTTGGATTCGGCCAAACCCTTCACGAAATATTCGGCAAATACCAAATCCTAATTTGCATATGCAAATTAGGGGGAAGGGGAAACATTTTTTACTTTGGTTTGTGACAGAAAAATTCACACAATTTCCCTCTCCACCCCTAATTTGCATATGTAAATTAGGGGTTGATTCTGTTTGGCCGGGAAGAAGGTTGTGGCTGAATCTGAAACCTGCTGAAAAGGGCTGAATCCCAAACCGAATCCTGGATTTGGTGCATCCCTACAAAAAAGACATAATACATGTAAATTGGGATTATTAAGGGGGATGATTATTCCATGCAGTGGCGTAACTAGAGTTCACTGTGTCCCCCTACAAAAAAATCTTCAGTGGGGCCCAGCGCACTCCGATCCCCATCCTCCCACCCACTTCCCATCCCGCCCTTGTCCCGCCTTCACCACGCCCATTCCCTGCCCTGACTACACCCACTCCAGTCAGACTTACGCCCCCTTCCTCGCAGTAGGTAAGAGAGAGGCTGGGGAGGAGGGTTTTTTCTATTAGCTATAGAAGAAGGATTCCCTTGTCCCCCCCGGCAACTGTGGGGTCTGCTTCCTCTATAGTTAAACTACTGATTCCATGACAGCATCCAATTAATTGATTAGAAATATGTGTAACCCTTGATTGCTTACACAGAATCGTGTGCACTTTTTGTTATAACGCCAGGCTTAAAAGATGCAGACTGTATAGGTAACCATCAAAAGGTGCATGATTCTGTGTAAGGAGCAATCAAGGGAGGGGGGTTGTTTTTAATGGCAGCACCCCATTAACTGAATAAAATACATGTTTAAAGCACATTTTAAATGAGGTTTTTGTTTTTAATCCAATTTGAATATTCATAGACTAGAAAGAAAGGGCACATGATTCTGTGTAAGGAGCAATCAAGCTGGTTAATAATGCTGGTTTAAATACAGTAGAGTATATTTAAATACACAAACATATGTTGTTTTATATTAATTCCAGGTTGAAGAGAAGCAGATTAAAAAGGTAACTAGCACAAACTGCACATGATTCTGTATAAGGATTGATTTTTTTAAACTTACTGTTGACCTTCGTTTTTAGCTGAACTTCCCTTTAATGATGAATGTCGGTGTAAAGCGCCCCCCTAACATTTGTTTCCATGATTATTCTAACCTTGATTGCAAATTGTTGCCGTGATACGTGTACATCCCACAATATCGCTATTTAACAGGAATTGCATGAGCAGACGTTTATGTGACTGTGTCATTACTGAATGCTAACGTTTTGCCGAAATGTCGGTCTTTTGTAAATCATTCCGGAGCCAATTATGTTTGAGAATGTTTTAAAGAAGAACATATTCAGCCAGGTGTTTCTCTGCAAACACTTTACATCTCCCCATCCCCCCAATTAATTGTGACTCAGAAATGAACTGGATAAATTCCGCAGCTTTTAATGTCTTAAACTTTGCTTTAAATTGCAATGCTCTTGCTGTCAGAATTTAAAAAAAAAAAAACTAAAAAAAATAGAAACTATAAATGTCTTGTGCATTCCAGTGTTATATAATATCTGCCTGATGCCAAGAACTAATATTGTTTTAAATAAAATACCATTGGATGTTTGTCCTGCTTGAGTTGTGTGTATCAGAAAGGAATTTAATAGGAACATCTGCAGTGGCGTAACTACGATACAACAGCACGTGCAAGGGGTGAACCCAAACCGGAAGATGCAAGCCAGGCCCCCAAAAACGATTTCCTTGGGAAGCCCAGCTCTGTTACAATACACCACTGAACATCAGGTTTTGTCTATATCAAGCCCCTACAGCAGTGTCATTGTACATCAGTGAAAACTCTTCTGATGTTGCTTTGCTCAGAAAAGTCCAGAGGAAAATTTCTCGGGTCTCTTCTAAGTAGAGCAACATCAGAAGAGTTTCTTTTCCTCTTCTGAAATTTTCTTCTAAAAGTCAGCCCATTTGGCAGAACTGACCACCAGGTGGCACTGTTGTTTAAGTTCCAAATATTGGCAATGTAGCAATTGCTTATCTTGAAATGTAGAATAACATTATATATATATATATATATATATATATATATATATATGTATATATATATATATATATATATATTCTGAAGCATGTGCGGCTCTTGTCCAAAACGCACTGGGTGTTACATCCAATAGGAGAGGGAACACTTCATTAGTACATCGTGAACTTTGATTGGACTAGAACCTTTCCCATAGAAAGGATGCAAATGACAGAGAGAGAAACCAAAACAATGTACCTGAAACATACACCACCCACTTTCAGGATACCAATTGGAATGTAAGCCAAACTCAACAGGCGGACATCCCAGATTTTGTTATTGTTCAACCCCACTCCTGCCATGTGTGCTTCCTCTATGAGACCTTTATTACCTTCACAGCTCTCACTGTCTGTTAGTAATTCCACAATTAGGGCAGAGACACACACTCGGATTCGGGGAGATTTAGTCGCCCGGCGATAAATCGCCTCTTCTTCGGGGAACTAATTTCCCCGAAATGCCTGCTGCCGGCAAGAATCTAAATCGCCAGTGGGATGGCTCTCGGAGTGCTTCGGTTTCCGAAGTCGCCCAAAGTTTCCTTGTGAGGCGACTTCGGAAAACTAAGTGCACCGATTGCCACCCTGTCGGCGATTTACATTCTAGCTGGCGGGAGGCAGTTCAGGGAGATTAGTCACCCAAAAGAAGAGGAGATTTGTCGATGGGTAACTAATCTCCCCAAATCTGAGCGTCTCTGCCCTTAAACAAGCCCGATTTATCCTGGTGGGCAAGACTTCTTGGACACAAAGGACTTATCATGTTTTCTCTGTACGCTGGTTGTGATCAGTGTCCTCAAGGGACCACTGGGGGGGGAAGAGAGATTTGTATCTCGCAGAACATGAGAAGCTTTGATTGCATTTTAGAATAGAACATGGTGGTCACTGTATTGCTTGCCTGTCCCTTGGGCAGCACACAGGTCTGAAGATAAGTTAATGGTTTTCTCCGTGGTACAATTTACTCCATTATCAGTAATGTATATAAATGAATTGTATCAATATATATCCGTGTACATTGTCCAAATTTTAGCTTTTTTAAACCTTGTTTCTATGGGAGATCAGTTGGATCTGTCTATGAGCTGAGATTATATACAGGTCCCTTCCATGTAAGACTGGGATTGTTGGTGTGTTTCTTCAGTAGGATCAGGTGTGGGCCTCAGGCAGCTTCTATACAAAACCTCATAACATTCTCTGATTCACAAGCTCCCCCATGAGGATTTCTTTCTTCATATCGATTTCCAACTCAACTTAATATTTCTCAGTGATCTAATACAATATCATACAACCGTCCTCAGGATTCGGAGAACAAAGAAGTGCTGTAGAACTGTAGTATTTGTTTAAAGCCCTTTCTACTGGAAACAACCTTATTTCTCGTAGGATCTTCATTACCACTTACAGTACTTACCACCAGACTGCTGTATCTTTTTTTAAGCCACTGATCCCTCTCTGTGAGCCACTCCAACATTTCTGTTTTCCAAGGAGAACAGATAAACTCACACTGATATACTGATCCTCTATGACAGGGGTCCCCAACCTATTTTACTTATGAGCCACACTCACATGTAAGAAAAAGATTTCCTGGGGAAGCCAAATAAGGGCTGTGATTGGCTATTTGGTAGCCTCTATGTGGACTGGCCGTCTACAGGAGACTCTGTTTGGCAGTACATCTGTTTTTTATATAACCAAAATTTGCCTCCAAGCCTGGAATTAAAAAATAATCACCTGCTTTGACTTCACTGGGGTTGGAGAGACACATGTTGTTCCTGAGCCACTGGATGGGAACCACTGATCTTTGATAAGGTTAGGCTGGCTCATTTTATCAGGTTTCCTTTATTGCATGGAACAACCACCTCTACTTTTTTGTGGTCTTTATTTTGTTCCCTTTACAAGGTGGCCATAAGCTCCCCTCCCTCCCCATACCATGGCCATAGTGATGTGCGGGCTGACCTGATACCCCCAGTTCGGGCCGATCACGCTGCTCCTCTTGCGGGTCGCGGGTTGAGCTCTTCTGCCTGCTCTTCGCTACCTTAGACTAGCGGCTTCCTGTTTTATAGATTCGTATCTGCCCCTTTTTTTAAGTCATCTGCGGATAGGGTTGCCACCTTTTTTTAAAAAAAAAATTACCGGCCAGTGGTGGGGCGGCAACTAGGGGCGAGTCATGATGCAAAAAGGGGTGGAGCTTGGAGCATGCGGCAAAAGGGGGCGGCACCACACCGTGTGAGGGCCAGATGTCGAAGAAAAGGTAAGTTTCCACTGAAGGGCAAGGGCTTTTGTAAAGGGTATTACAAATTACTGGCAGCTACATTGCCGGTAAATTTGTAATACCGGCCCCGGTCCTGGCAGGTGTTGGTTAGGCTGTTAAAATACCGGATGGGTGGTAACCCTATCTGTGGGGTGGCGCAAGTCTATAAATGGAGGGTGGGTTGTGGGTCCGTGATGAGTTTTTCTCGACTCGCACATCACTACTTGGCCAGTTGTCAAAGTACCTGAAAATGTTGCTTGACAGCCAGGTGGTGTGTCATGTGGCCTTTTACACAAATGTCTTATGGGTTTGGTTAATTTGGCTTATCTGGGGTCACACTGGCCCACTGAGTTAGTGGAAAAAAATCATAGTGGATGTTGTGTTGGAAACAAGGAGAGCTTGGTGGTGGGCCCCTGAGGTCAGGTTCCATGGTGGGCCAAGATACCTCAGTCCAACACTGGGTTCATCTGTTTGAAGCACAAAAAAGATGTGGCCTCTTTCAGTTTGTCACCTCAAATATATTGGAGACTATCACTGTGTGTTTCTCACATCACCTAAATGACAAACCCTTGTATTTTCCTTCACTCAACCTTTAACCCTGTTACCCATAGCCATATCCATACGTGCCTGTGGCCTCATTCTCTTATGGTCATAGAACCTTATGGTAACTCCTAAAACTATATAAAAATTATATTTTACAGGAGGAACCTTATTCTCTATATAATATACACGTTCAAATGAGCAATGGTACAAAACCGATCACTATTTTAATCATTGCCATTGTCTATAACATTCTTTTACATTTTTGTCAGGATTCACTTTCTCATATTATCTCACAACTGTAAGAGATAAATGTATGATCATAGAACTGGGACATAACTGTAAAATAATCATATAAATTGGAAGAGTTTAGAACATTATTCACATTAATAAACTTTCATTCTTTCTCCTGTTTCTGCTTTGCTGCTGCCGGCTGAAGGCCTCCGGCACATATTTTATCAGACCTGCGTCGAAATGTATAATTGGACGGCAGATATTAATAAGTAAGTCAGCTCCAAACCTAATTTAATCTGAAACTTTTAGCACGGCCTTGCCAGGCCTGTTAAATCCTTTAAGTCATTTTAATCGACATTGACAATTTTAATGAGATCAGGGAGGAGGTGCTGGGAGGGTATTAGCATTAAACAAACCAAGAGCTGGGAATGTGCTGGAGCAGAAAAGAAAGGCATGAACAGAAGCACGCACAGTTATATAGACTGTTGTTATTTCTGTTTTCGTTTGTCTTAGAGAAGAGAACCTCAACCTGTTGTTTAACTACAACACCCTGAATCCTTTGAGAAAAGCCTTAGCACGTACTTTAACTAACACTGAATAGGGTAGCGGTGTGTGTGTGTGGTCAGCTAGAACTAGTACATAATAATATAATACATTTATAAAAAGCTCTTAATTTCCTCTAACATGCCCACCACATAGGAGGACATTCTCTTTGGGCCTCTGTGTAAAGCTTAGAGAATTCACAATCAACAAGGTATATAAAAGCCAGGGCATGGGGGGGCAAGTCAGTTAATATCACATAGAGTAACATCTCACCGAAGATGAACCTATTCATGACAATGCAGAAGATAACATAATTAAGACTTGCCTTGGGTTGGGAAGTATAAAAAACTTTTTGTGTTGTTAGGAATTTACAGACAATTTCTTGGAACCAGCTGGAGAAGTCAGGGTGAAGCAACTGCCCCTTCTGTGGACACCCATGAGCCAGGGACAGAACTAAGGTTATGCTTGATATGCTTGGTATGTGCATAGGTAGCAATGGCAGGGGGTGCAAGTGGGTTATGATGGGTGGCACGTGGGAGTAAATGGTACTAACCTTGGGCAGCAGTACCTTGTGGCCCAGCTCTGATTTAAGCTCCTGCTGAATAGGGATGTAGCGAACGTCGGAAAAAAAGTTCGCGAACATATTCGCGAACTTGCGCAAAATTGCGAGCGGTTCGCGAACGGTTCGCGAACCCCATAGACTTCAATGGGAAGGCGAACTTTAACATCTACAAAAGACATTTCTGGCCAGAAAAATGATTTTAAAGTTGTTTAAAGGGTGCAACGACCTGGACAGTGGCATGCCAGAGGGGGATCAAGGGCAAAAATGTATCTGAAAAATCTGCCTGTGTGTGCTTGGAAGAGATAGTGTAGGGCGAGAGCTGTTAGTGATTTCAGGGACAGATGATAGTAAGTTTGCTGGCTAGTAATCTGCGTGATACTGCTCTGTATTGGAGGGACAGAAGTCTGCAGGGATTTGAGGGACATTTTAGCTTAGGTAGCTTTGCTGGCTAGTAATCTACTGTTCTCTTTAAACAACTGCCATACGTTGACCTTGTAGGCATTGTTTGCCCAGTTTTTTTGGACGCAGCCACTGAAGCACAGTTGCCAGAAAAAATATGCCATATAAATGCTGAAAATAGTCATTTTTCGCCATACGTTGACCTTGTAGACATTGTTTGCCCAGTTTTTTTGGACGCAGCCACTGAAGCACAGTTGCCAGAAAAAATATGCCATATAAATGCTGAAAATATAAATTTTTTTGGTTGCAGCCACTGAAGCACAGAGGCCAGAAAAATTATGCCATATAAATGCTGAAAATATAAATTTTTTTGGTTGCAGCCACTGAAGCACAGAGGCCAGAAAAAATATGCCATATAAATGCTGAAAATAGTCATTTTTTGCCATACGTTGACCTTGTAGGCATTGTTTGCCCAGTTTTCTTGGTCGCAGCCACTGAAGCACAGTTGCCAGAAAAAATATGCCATATAAATGCTGAAAATATAAATTTTTTGCCATATACGTTGAGTCAAGGTATGGCAAAAAATGACTATTTTCAGCATTTCTATGGCATATTTTTTCTGGCCTCTGTGCTTCAGTGGCTGCGGCCAAAAAAACTGGGCAAACAATGCCTACAAGGTCAACGACGTTGACCTTGTAGGCATTGTTTGCCCAGTTTTTTTGGCCGCAGCCACTCAAGCACAGAGGCCAGAAAAAATATGCCATAGAAATGCTGAAAATAGTCATTTTTTTGGTCGCAGCCACTGAAGCACAGTTGCCAGAAAAATTATGCCATATAAATGCTGAAAATATAAATTTTTTTGGTTGCAGCCACTGAAGCACAGAGGCCAGAAAAATTATGCCATATAAATGCAGAAAATATGCATTTTTTTGGTTGCAGCCACTGAAGCACAGAGGCCAGAAAAATTATGCCATATAAATGCAGAAAATATGCATTTTTTTGGTTGCAGCCACTGAAGCACAGAGGCCAGAAAAATTATGCCATATAAATGCAGAAAATATGCATTTTTTTGGACGCAGCCACTGAAGCACAGTTGCCAGAAAAAATATGCCATATAAATGCTGAAAATAGTCATTTTTCGCCATACGTTGACCTTGTAGACATTGTTTGCCCAGTTTTTTTGGTTGCAGCCACTGAAGCACAGAGGCCAGAAAAAATTAAACCAGTAGGGTTTGCACCCTAGTTTGTAACGGTGGCGGAGGGAGGAGGACGCTAAAGGACAGCTGTGTGTGGAGTCATGAGGCTTGAAGAGAAGGACAGCTGCATAGAAGTCAGAACAAGTCTTCCGGCGTGCAGTAACCCTCCGAGATCCACCCCTCATTCATTTTAATAAAGGTCAGGTAATCGACACTTTTGTGACCTAGGCGAGTTCTCTTCTCAGTTACAATCCCTCCTGCTGCACTGAAGGTCCTTTCTGAGAGCACACTTGAGGCTGGGCAAGACAAGAGGTTCATGGCAAATTGTGACAGCTCTGGCCACAGATCAAGCCTGCGCACCCAGTAGTCCAGGGGTTCATCGCTCCTCAGAGTGTCGATATCTGCAGTTAATGCCAGGTAGTCCGCTACCTGCCGGTCGAGGCGTTCTTTGAGGGTGGATCCCGAAGGGTTGTGGCGCTGCCTTGGACAGAAAAACATTTGCATGTCTGACGTTACAGACCGGCCAAAGGGCTTTGTCCTTGCAGGTGTGCTCGTGGCAGGATTACTGGCACCTCTGCCCCTGGAATGTTGATGAGTTCCTGAAGTGACATCACCCTTAAAAGCATTGTACAACATGTTTTGCAGGCTGGTTTGTAAATGCCGCATCTTTTCGGACTTGTGGTATGTTGGTAACATTTCTGACACTTTATGCTTGTACCGAGGGTCTAGTAGCGTTGCGACCCAGTACAGGTCCTTCTCCTTAAGCCTCTTGATACGGGGGTCCTTCAACAGGCATGCCAGCATGAAAGACCCCATTCTCACAAGGTTGGATGCAGAGCTATCCATCTCCGCTTCCTCATTATCAAGGACTGCATCATCCACGGTCTCCTCCCCCCAGCCACGTACAAGACCAGGGGTCCCCAAAAGGTCACCACTAGCCCCCTGGGAAGCCTGCTCCTGTTGGTCCTCCTCCTCCTCCTCCACAAAGCCACCTTCCTCCTCTGACTCCACTTCTGGCACCTCTCCCTGCGTTGCAGCAGGTGCCTGGGTTCGTTCTGGTGATTGCGACCATAAATCGTGCGCTTCCAGCTCCTCGTCACGCTGGTCTACAGCCTCATCTGTCACTCGTCGCACGGCACGCTCCAGGAAGAAAGCGAAGGGTATTAGGTCGCTGATGGTGCCTTCGGTGCGACTGACCATATTTGTCACCTCTTCAAAAGGTCGCATGAGCCTGCAGGCATCGCGCATAAGCACCCAGTAACGGGGGAAAAAAATCCCCAGCTCTGCAGATCCAGTCCTACCACCCAGTTCAAAAAGGTACTCGTTGACGGCCCTTTGTTGTTGCAGCAGACGTTCCAACATAAGGAGCGTTGAATTCCAGCGAGTCTGGCTGTCAGAAATCAAACGCCTGACTGGCATGTTGTAGCGCTGCTGAATGTCAGCAAGGCGTGCCATGGCTGTGTAGGAACGTCTGAAATGGGCCGACACCTTTCTGGACTGGGTGAGAACGTCCTGGAATCCTGGGTACTTGGAGACAAAACGTTGGACTATTAAATTTAACACATGTGCCATGCAGGGCACATGTGTTAAATTTCCCAGTCTCAACGCTGCCAACAGATTGCTTCCATTGTCACACACCACTTTTCCGATCTGCAGTTGGTGTGGGGTCAGCCACCGATCGGCCTGTGACTGCAGAGATGACAGGAGTACAGATCCGGTATGGTTTTTGCTTTCCAGGCACGTCATCCCCAAGACAGCGTGACAACGGCGTACCTGGCACGTCGAATAGCCTAGGGGGAGCTGGGGGTGCACAGGTGTGGAGGAGGAGAAGGAGGACCCAGCAGCAGAGTAAGAAGAAGAAGAGGAAGAAGACGAGGTAGAGAGCGATGGAGGAGTAGAGGTGGTGGCAGAACCGCGTGCAATCCGTGGCGGTGACACCAACTCCACTGTTGTTGTTGTTGTTGAGCTACCCATTCCCTGCTTCCCATTCCCAGCCATTACCAAGTTCACCCAGTGGGCAGTGTAGGTGACATACCTGCCCTGACCATGCTTGGAGGACCATGCGTCAGTAGTCATATGGACCTTTGGCCCAACACTAAGTGACAGAGATGCGGTAACTTGGCTCTGCACATGTTGGTACAGGTGTGGTATTCCCTTTTTAGAAAAAAAATTGCGGCTGGGTACCTTCCACTGCGGTGTCCCAATTGCTACAAATTTGCGGAAGGCCTCAGAGTCCACCAGCTGGTATGGTAAAAGCTGGCGGGCTAAGAGTGCAGACAAGCCAGCTGTCAGACGCCGGGCAAGGGGGTGACAGTCAGACATTGGCTTCTTACGCTCAAACATGGCCTTCACAGAAACTTGGCTGGTGGCAGATGACTGGGAATGGGAACAGGTGGTCAAGGTGGAAGGCGGAGTGGAGGGTGGTTCAGATGGGTCAAGGAGAGCAGAGGTAGAGCAGTAAGATGCTGGACCAGAAGGAGTGTGACTTTTAGTTTGCCTGTTGCCTTTGAGGTGTTGCTCCCAAAGTGCTTTGTGCTTGCCGCTCATGTGCCTTCGCATAGAAGTTGTACCTATGTGGCTGTTGGGCTTACCAAGGCTCAGTTTCTGACTGCACTCATTGCAAATTACAATGCTTTTGTCAGAGGCACACACATTAAAAAAATCCCACACTGCTGACTTTTTGGAAGTGTGCGATCTGGCGGTAACAGTAGAAGTTGGCGGCATTGGCGGCAATGGCGGGTGCGTTGGCCGGCTGAACACAGGTGCCGATACATGTTGTTGCCCTACTGATCCCTGCGGGCTGGCCTCCCTGCTTCTTCTAAGTCTTATTCTCCTACTGCCTCTCTGACTCTCCGTCTCTCCATCTGAACTACCCTCCTCTTGCTCTCTTCTACTAGGCACCCACAAAACATCAATCTCCTCATCATCATTCTCCTCAGATGCATCAATTTCTTCTGACACATCACAGAAGGAAGCAGCAGCGGGGACCTCCTCCTCCTCCTCATCACTCATCATTATGTCCATCTCTGTCGTGTTCTCTGCCAGAATTAAATCTGGTGTAACGTCCTCATCTCCTTCATCTTCTTCTGCCAATAATGGTTGCGCATTACTCAGTTCAAGAAACTCATGGGAAAATAACTCCTCTGACTCCAGTGAAGATGGGGCACCGGTGGTGGAGGAAGTGTTACGTGGGGTGGCCATAGCAGTGGAGGATGAGGAGGATGTTGTGGTAAAGTTAGAAACGGTAGAGGATGGGGTGTGCTGTGTAAGCCAGTCAACTACCTCTTCAGCATTTTGGGAGTTCAGGGTCATTGGCTTTTTAAAACTGGGCAATTTGCTAGGGCCACAGGATTGCATAGCAGCACGGCCCCTAGCACGGCCTCTGCGTGGCGGCCTGCCTTTGCCTGGCATTATTTTTAAAAAAACAACAACAACAAAAACTCAGTTGGTTTTTCTGGAAACGATAATACACACAGCTAGATGGCAGTTTGAAGAAAACAGTGTGCAAATAATGCCTACAAGATCAACGTATACACTACTACAGCGGTGGATACGGATTACGTAAAATATATGAATGCTGCTTGAAAAAAAGTAACTCAAGTGGTTTTTCTAGAGACGATAATATTATCAATATTTAGACAAAATGTGAACAAGCTCACACAGCTAGATGGCGGTTTGAAGAAAACACTGTGCAAATAATGCCTACAAGGTCAACGTATACACAGCGGTGGATACGGATTACGTAAAATATAAGAATGCTGCTTGAAAAAAAGTCACTCCGGTGTTTTTTCTGGAGACGGTAATATTATGGATATTTAGACAGAATGTGAACACGGTCACACAGCTAGATAGCAGTTGGTTGAATAACACACTGGGCAAAAAATGCCTACAGGGCAAATAATGCCTACAAGGTCAACGTATACACAGCGGTGGATACGGATTACGTAAAATATAAGAATGCTGCTTGAAAAAAAGTCACTCCGGTGTTTTTTCTGGAGACGGTAATATTATGGATATTTAGACAGAATGTGAACACGGGCACACAGCTAGATAGCAGTTGGTTGAATAACACACTGGGCAAAAAATGCCTACAGGGCAAATAATGCCTACAAGGTCAACGTATACACAGCGGTGGATACGGATTACGTAAAATATAAGAATGCTGCTTGAAAAAAAGTCACTCCGGTGTTTTTTCTGGAGACGGTAATATTATGGATATTTAGACAGAATGTGAACACGGGCACACAGCTAGATAGCAGTTGGTTGAATAACACACTGGGCAAAAAATGCCTACAGGGCAAATAATGCCTACAAGGTCAACTTATACACTACTACAGCGAGGGATACGGATTACGTAAAATTTATTATGGCTGCTTGAAAAAAGTCACTCCGGTGTTTTTTCTGGAGACGGTAATATTATGGATATTTAGACAGAATGTGAACACGGGCACACAGCTAGATAGCAGTTGGTTGAATAACACACTGGGCAAAAAATGCCTACAGGGCAAATAATGCCTAAAAGGTCAACTTATACACTACTACAGCGATGGATACGGATTACGTAAAATTTATTATGGCTGCTTGAAAAAAGTCACTCCGGTGTTTTTTCTGGAGACGGTAATATTATGGATATTTAGACAGAATGTGAACACGGGCACACAGCTAGATAGCAGTTGGTTGAATAACACACTGGGCAAAAAATGCCTACAGGGCAAATAATGCCTAAAAGGTCAACTTATACACTACTACAGCGATGGATACGGATTACGTAAAATTTATTATGGCTGCTTGAAAAAAGTCACTCCGGTGTTTTTTCTGGAGACGGTAATATTATGGATATTTAGACAGAATGTGAACACGGGCACACAGCTAGATAGCAGTTGGTTGAATAACACACTGGGCAAAAAATGCCTACAGGGCAAATAATGCCTAAAAGGTCAACTTATACACTACTACAGCGATGGATACGGATTACGTAAAATTTATTATGGCTGCTTGAAAAAAGTCACTCCGGTGTTTTTTCTGGAGACGGTAATATTATGGATATTTAGACAGAATGTGAACACGGGCACACAGCTAGATAGCAGTTGGTTGAATAACACACTGGGCAAAAAATGCCTACAGGGCAAATAATGCCTAAAAGGTCAACTTATACACTACTACAGCGATGGATACGGATTACGTAAAATTTATTATGGCTGCTTGAAAAAAGTCACTCCGGTGTTTTTTCTGGAGACGGTAATATTATGGATATTTAGACAGAATGTGAACACGGGCACACAGCTAGATAGCAGTTGGTTGAATAACACACTGGGCAAAAAATGCCTACAGGGCAAATAATGCCTAAAAGGTCAACTTATACACTACTACAGCGGTAGTAAAATAAAAAAAAAGTTAAATAAAAAAAGAATGAATATTAAAAAAAAAAAATTAAAGTTGGTGCTGCTGAACTACTAGGAGCAGCAGATTAGCACACCAGTCCCACTCCCCAACACTGCTAGACTAATAGCACTGGGCTCTTATAGTAGTAGTAGTAGTAGTAGTAGTAGTAGTAGTAGTAGTAGTAGTAGTAGTAGTAAAACAACAAAAAAATAAATAAAAGCAGTCCTTACAAGGACTATTGCTATTGCAGCAGTCAGCAGATGAGATCAGAAGCAGGACAGCTGCCCACTGCAGCTACATACAGAGCACTGCAGTAGAAGGTAGATTACTAGCCAGCAAAGCTACCTAAGCTTAAATGTCCCTCAAACCCCTGCAGACTTCTGTCCCTCCAATAACAGAGCAGTATCAAAACGATTACTAGCCAGCAAACTTTCAACTGTCCCTGAAATCACTAACAGGCAGCAGCTCTCTCCCTACACTATCTCTTCAGCACACACAGGCAGAGTGAAAAAAAGCTGCAGGGCTTCGGTTTTTATAGGGAAGGGGAGTGGTCCAAGGGAGAGCTTCCTGATTGGCTGCCATGTACCTGCTGGTCTGGGGTGAGAGGGCAAAAAAAAGCGCCAACAATGGCGAACCCAAAATGGCGAACGTCGCGCGACGTTCGCGAACTTCCGGCGAGCGCGAACACCCGATGTTCGCGCGAACAAGTTCGCCGGCGAACAGTTCGCGACATCTCTACTGCTGAATCATGGATAGAATTTATAATTACGCTAGAAATACGTTCCCAGTGCAGAGGGCATAGAAATGGGTGAAGGAACAGGGAGGAGTCAATGGGGGCATGGAGGTCCTGGAAGGATTGGGGTAGAGGCAGAGAGGGCATGGAGATGGGTAAGCAGTGTTGGGGAGGCAGAGAAAGCATGAAGACTGAGGAAGAGTCAGAGAGGGCCAATTTACGTAGAGGTGTTTTAAGTAGAGGATTGGTTCTACTAACGGTATTTTATTGCACAAATAGGATTGCGCTCAAGTATGAAGAAATAGAGTATAATTCTATTGGTGTGTGATATTACCCAAGTGGAGCCAACACCTTTCTAATAACTGTGGTCCAATTATGAATTATGTGTTTGACTGGGCCTCCTACGGTGCACCAGAGAACCTGACACCAAGGATCCACTCTCAGAACATAGTTAAATCGGGCTGAAAAATGACAAAGTCCATCAAGTCCAACCCCTCCAAATGAAAACCCAGCATCCACACACACACCCCTCTCTACTTTCACATAAGTTATATATACCCATAGATATAATTAGGCAAAAAACGGCAGCAATCCAAGGATTTTAAACAAAGTTCAAAGGTGAAAAAAGAGCAGGTTTATTAGAATCCAACGTTTCAGCTCCTATCTGGAACTTTCATCAGTGAATACTGCATTCCCTGTTGAAAGTTCCAGATAGGAACTGAAACATTGGATTCTAATAAACCTGCTCTTTTTTCACCTTTGAACTTTGTTTAAAATCCTTGGAGTGCTCCCGTTTTTTGCCTATATATCCTCATTTTGGTTCAAGCACCCAGGTTTTGTTTCTGGCTCATGGTGTGCGCTCCATTTGTATTTCATATATATAATTATATATACCCATACTTATACTAACTAACTAACAGTGAGACGTAGATGTGCTAAATGTTATATATATATGTTATATTGCCCCATGTGCTTAATATGAATGGGACTGGACATGGGCTCACGGACAGATCTTCTGATATTCGGAGGAAGTTAGGTCAGTCCGACTGTATAGACAATTAAATATATAATATACAAAAGCCTTGAATATTCTGTAAATTATATCCTTATAAATGGTGCTTAGTGATGTCATCAGTTATAATCGGAGCTTAGTGATGTCAATTCTGTCACATGACTCACTGAAACTTGTGTATTATGATAAATAAAGTACCCCTTGTTGCAAAATATAAGGTTATTAAAAATATATGCGACGGAACGCCTCAGGAGGGGGTACTTTATTGACTATATAATATAGTGTGCTTCAGCTGGGAGCAGTAAGGTAGGAAAGGGAATAATGGGAATATAATAATGCTAATACTAGTCTCAGGGCTCTGCAAATTACATTATTCTATTAAAGTGGTATTATTTGTGTGGGACATTGGATGTTTGCTGAGATGGACCTGATCTTGGCAGCTCTGACATATGAGGCAGAACATTGTGTGATTTATATGTATTATTCACTTCTGTGAACTGTGTAATATGCAGAATGTTGTTTTTCTTTTTTATAACCTTTATTTTGATTGTTTAACCATGTCAGTTTTTTGTGGCTTCTTTCTAATCAACTCATCAATGAGACTTTAACAAACAAACTTATTTCTCCATTTAGTGCCATGTGGTGATGTGCGGGTCGGCCGGGTTTGGGCCAAAGAATTAGTGATGTGAGGGATTGACCAGAAACCACCCAACTAGTTGACCACCAGTTGGGAGGGTTTAGGTTGAAATTTGGCCAACCATTGAGATTAGGGTTGGGCGTGAGTCAGACTGGGGAAGTAGACTCCCCCACTGCTCCCAAGGATTCCCTGTCTTGGAACCAGAGGTGCATAAATAAGTAACAAACAGAGCAAGAACATGTGTGTATTGCTTGGCCTACAATGGCAACATTTTGCTGGTTAGGGTCCAGTGTGGGTTAAGGTTTTATGGGTTGTGATCAGGGGCGGGTTGAGTTTTAACTGATTAGGAGAAACATGGTGCTCCAGAATGAGTAATAAATGACTCACCAAATAGTGAACGTGGTCCGGGTGCTCCAGCTCCAGACCCCCAGCTTTAGGGAGCGGTACAGCAAAGGATAAATGGAAGCAGCGCCGACCAGCACTCAAACGGATCCACAGGACCAGAGAGGATTAGTTAAAAATATATTTTATTTATACAAAAGTAAAAAATGTGTATCATCTCCATCCACCCTACACGTTTCGCACCCACTTAGGGCACTTAGTCATGGGCTCTGATGTCAGCCACAGGATATGAGCATTTATACAGGGAACAACCAATCAAAACACAAAGAGTCTCTTATGTATCTCCAAAGGGTTTGATAGCGTAAAAAATTCTTAAAAAATTTACAAAATATTTAGTAAAGATATACAATAGAAACATCATAAAAAACATTATAAGAATATGTATAATGATGATAGAAAATACACTGGATATAAATGGATGAAGTACAAATGTACCTAATCAATCTAAAAGATTTTTATATGTATATATATATATATCATTAAATCATATTGAAAACATCCTCCCTGATTGTTAAGATATACTTTTTCAATACCCTGAACACTAAAGTAACCTAAATCCCCAGAGTTGCATACACTGTCGGACTGGGACACCAGGGATACCAGGAAAAGTCCCGTGGGTCCAGGTGTCAGTGGGCCCACATGCTGCTAAATATTTGGCCTATTTCATGGCCATTTCCTATTTCTATGAGAACAAAGAGACTAAATAGATGGAATAATAGATTATAGTATGTAAAGAAAAGACACTAGGTGAATAGAGGTTGAGTAAGGAGAGGAAGAAAAATAGTACTGAGAGTGGGCCCCTGGTCAAAGGTTTTTGGGTGGGCCCCTGGTGCCCCAGTCCAACACTGGGCCCACCCAAAAACCTTTGGGCAGGGGCCCACTCTCAGGATTATTATTCTTCCTCTCCTCACTGAACCTCTATTCTCCTAGGTTTTTTTTCTTTACATACTACAATCTATAATTCCATCTATTTAGCCTCTTTGTTCTCATAGAAATAGGGAATGGGCATTAAACAGGACAAATATTTAGCAGCAGGAGGGCCCACTGGCACCTGGTCCCACCAGGACTTTTCCTGGTATCCCAGTGGGCCAGTCCGACACTGATTGCATAAATGGAAATATTTAGAAACATTATTATCTTTCTGTGTGTTGATATCAGAAAGATATATGTCTGATATCAACACACAGAAATATACTAACTAACTAACTAACTTATAGTGTTTCTGGAACTTGGAGTCAGTTTCTGAAAGTCTCTTCTCAACCTCGGACTGGGTTGGACCTGAATTGGGAAGGGTCTGGTCAGAGAGGGTGAGGGTTGGAAAATGACTGACCTCCATATCATTAGTGCCCTGAATAGATATGTAGGGTGGAAATGAGCAAACTTCAGCCTTCCAAACAGGTTCTTTACTACAATTCCCAGAAATTAAACAATATGGTCAGACTCTTTGATGAGCCGTTAAGAGATTTTTAGGAAATATGTAACTATAAAACTACAATCAAGGCTCACAGGTTTGCCACAAAACTGTGTTTGTTCAATGTAAGGCGTGTGGCTTTGCTTGTTTATAGCTGGATGGAGGTATACTTTGTTCTTCTCTCTAATCGACTGCCCCATAAGGATAGGGGTTACCATGGCAATACATTGTACAGTCTCAAATAGAAGAGGGAGGTGATTTGTCTGAAGAGCCTAGTGATAAGTTTCCCAGAAGTTTTTAATTACACAGTAAAAGGCAGCAGGTGGTCTCTTGGGAATGGAGACCAATCTCCTCAGGGTCTTTTGTTATTTTCTTCCTGTGACCTCTGGGACCTGCATTATCTGTGTACAAAATCTCAGAACTTCCCTCGGTGATCAGTGAGGTATCTCCTCCAGGATATCATTTGTCCTCTATCCAGGGCAAAAAGCAAAGAGAAGCTCCATACCACTTCAAGAGACTCTGTTTCCGTATCATCTTCTGTAGATTTTCTTTTTCTGTATGAATTTTAAAGAGGGGAAACCCTGTGACCACCTCCCACCACTTCCATTGACATCAACTAGAAATGAGCGGAATTGGCTCTGGTGGGCGTTTCCAGGTGCCTCTTTCCCATTGAGGTTTCTCTGTAAGAACAGGACCTTAAGGTTATAATTTTAAAAGCCTGAAAGTCAAAAGGCTCATCTCTCAGTTCCCAACTGTCCTGGTTATTTGTTGTTCATCCGTCATACGATTAAGTCATTGTTTGAATATACTCTGACCTGAACGGAAATCACTTTGTGTGGGTGTTCCCTTGGATACACATTCTTGTTCTGGACTCTGACACAAGGACATTAAAATAAAAGTTATACTATTTAAATGACGTATTCACTTACCTACTCATGGATCAGAGGTTTTTTTTTTCATCCTGGCTCTTTGTCTGATCTGAAATATTTGCACATTGGGAGGCCCATTTATCAAAGGTCGAATTTCGAATTCATGTGAATTTTTTTAATTCGAATATACTCACAATTCGACTAGGAGGATAAGTAAACCTTTAAAATATGTGATTTTAAAATTGATGAGGGTGCTATTCTAAGCACTTTTGCAATGTGCATTCATTATTTATTTTTATTCCAAGATATTAAAGGATACATGTACTGTTAATATGAATTAATTTTGTTAGAACAACGCCACCTGATTTTCTTCTGCTTAGGAAAAACTTGACAAATAGAGATATGAGAATTCCTTTTATCAAAATGGCATCTTTCTTTCTCCTGACACCTTCCTTGACTACTTGGTGGTCAGACTGGTTGGAAAATTACCAGCAGGTGGCGCTGGTGTAACAAAATTCATTCATGTTAAAGGATATGTGAACCTTAAAAATAAGTGGATGTAAAATTGATGAGGGTGCTATTCTAAGAACATTTGCAATCTGCATTCAATATTTATTTTTAATATTTTCCAAAATATTAAGCATACATGTACTGTTAATAAGAATGGATTTTGTTACAACAGTGCCACTTGCTGGTCATTTTCTGACCAGTCTGACCATCAAGTAGTCAAGGAAGTTGTCAGGAGAAAGAAAGAGGCTGCTCTGATGTTCTTCTGCTTAGGAAAGACTTGAGAAAGGTTTCTAGTTTTTTTCCTAAGCAGAAAAACATCAGAACAGCCTCTTTATCTTTATCGTTATTTAAAGGATAAGTAAACCTTTAAAATATGTGAATGTAAAATTGATGAGAGTGCTATTCTAAGCACTTTTGCAATGTACATTCATCATTTGTTTATTTTTAATTCCAAGATATTAATGGATACATGTACTGTTAATATGAATGAATTTTGTTACAACAGCGCCACCTGCTGGTCATTTTCTGACCCGTCTGACCACCAAGTAGTCAAGGAAATTGTCAGGAGAAAGAAAGAGTCAGTTCTGATGTTCTTCTGCTTATATGTAGAGCTGATTCTGCCAATTTAGCAACCAATTGCTGCAAAGGCTCATATAAAGCAACACTTCCAGCAATCTTGTACATAGCAGATTGCCTTCGTGCCAGGGAATGCAAATAAGAAGGCTACTGGCATTACAGATGGCTACTGCCCAGGAAAGCCTTTAAAGCTGAAGTGGAGATGTCCTTTGAGTCAAGGTAGAAGACGCACCTCATCCAACCAGAAAGAAATGCACAATCAGAAAGAGCATATATTTATCACCTTCAACTCAGTCCTAAGGATATGACATATTAAATCTACTCTGAATGGGTGGGGGTTCCTCCCCTTTATTGGCAGTGTAAACACTGATAATTTATTCTAAAAAAGAAGACACAAAAGTCACCAAAAGAAGAAGTGCTTCAGGCATAGAACCACAGCCAGGGAAGTTGAAATCCATTAAGAACCAACATGGTGATGGGCGCTTAAAGAATCCATTAGGGACAAAAAAATGTAGTACAGGTATGGGACCTGTTATCCAGAATGCTCAAGACCTGAGGTTTTCCAGATAACGGATCTTTCTGTAATTTGGATCTTCGTACCTTAAGTCTTCTAGAAAATCATGTAAACATTAAATAAACCCAATAGGCTGGTTTTGATCCAATAAGGATTAATTATATCCTAGTTGGGATCAAGTACAATGGACTGTTTTATTATTACAGAGAAAAAGAAAATCAAAATTTGGATTATTTGGATAAAATGAAGTCTATGGGAGATGGCCTTTCCGTAAGGTTTCTGGATAATGGATCCCATACCTGTACCAAAAGAAAATGCTTTTATTTAAGACATTGTTTTTGTACCTTATGCATTTCGTGCTCCAAAGTTACTTAGCCATAAGCTGTGTAAATGCTGCACAGATAAATAAAATGAGCCGTCGGTCTTCAGAACTTCACACTGTTTAATGAGAACTAAAGCTAAAGTAGCTAGAAATGTTGTACATTATGTTTTAGGCTATTGTACCAGCCCAAGGCAACCACAGCCCTTTAGCAGTAAAGATCTGTGTCTCCAAAGATGCCCCAGTAGCTCCCCATCTTCTTTTCTGCTGATTCACTGCACATGCTCTGTGCTGCTGTCACTTACTGAGCTTAGGGACCCACTCACAATATACAGTACACATAGAAATGTCACAATATAAGGCTGATTAGTAATTAATACAGGTGATTACTACATGGCAGAACATTATGGGGCAGATTTATCAAAGTTTGAAGTGAATATTCAAATTAAAAAACTTTGAATTTCGAAATAACTTTTGGGTATTTGGCTAAGTTTTGAGAAGTTGAAGGATTTTTTTGTAATTCGAAGTACGATTGTACGATCTTAAAAATCCTTCGACTTCGAATGTGGAAATACCCTATTTGATGGTCGAATTTCGAAGTTTTTTTCACTTCGAATTTTGACCATTGATAAATCTGCACCCATATGTTACTATTTGTTACTATAGGCACCATCTCTCCCTACTATACCTGCTATTCCACAGTCACAGTCCCTTCCCAGAGACTATTATCCCACTTTTACTATAGGCACCATCTCTCCCTACTATACCTGCTATCCCACAGTCACACTCCCTTCCCAGAGACTATTATCCACTGTTACTATAGGCACCATCTCTCCCTACTATACCTGCTATTCCACAGTCACAGTCCCTTCCCAGAGACTATTATCCCACTTTTACTATAGGCACCATCTCTCCCTACTATACCTGCTATCCCACAGTCACACTCCCTTCCCAGAGACTATTATCCCACTGTTACTATAGGCACCATCTCTCCCTACTATACCTGCTATCCCACAGTCACACTCCCTTCCCAGAGACTATTATCTCTCTGTTACTATAGGCACCATCTCTCCCTACTATACCTGCTATCCCACAGTCACACTCCCTTCCCAGAGACTATTATCCACTGTTACTATAGGCACCATCTCTCCCTACTATACCTGCTATCCCACAGTCACACTCCCTTCCCATAAACTATTATCCCATTGGTACTATAGGCACTGTCTCTACCTACTAGATTTTCTATTCCTCAGCCTTCTATGCCTATGAATGTACCTGTCCAAGCTCTTCCTATGTTGTTCCTACTTGAATGCCCTATTTATAGCTCTCTATGAGTCCCATCTGACTTAAGGAACAGTTTTTTCAAATGTATTCTTGCAGTAACCTGCTCCCTTTAATAACAGTGCTGACAAAAATCACAAGTCAGTAATTGCGCTAAGTGAGAATGATCATAAGTAAAGCAAGATGCTCTGACATTTAATCAAGCTCTGCTTTTGCTGCTGTTGCCCTGATATATAATCTGCAATGTCCTGGCTGTAATAGCCACTGAGCAAATAAACGTGAGACGTGGGTGTCAGACTGTCTCTCTTTACCAGTAAACTGACAGCTTGGCTAATATCCAGCGTGTCTTTAAGGAGCAGACAGGGGATGATCATAGAGAACTATCGATTCCTGCAACTTATGTGCTGTTAGTTGAAATGAAGTCGGAGTGAGGATGACAACTCTCCAGAAATCATTTCCATAATGATCATCTATGAAAGTCTGGAGTGATTTGTGATTTTATTGTTCTTCATCACTCAGGGACTATGTACAACATTGATAACTGTACTTAAAGGGTAAATTGACTGTTTTATAGCTTCTCCTACATTAACCCTTTAGGCACCTAAATGTGTGCTGTTTCCCAAGGGCTTGAAAAAATACATGTTTTTCTCAATACATAACTGTCAATAAAACATTATTTTAAAGGACTAATAAGCCATGTTTTGTATTGAACAGTGTCCCTCATTGACAGATGTATAAAAAATTAAAGGGCACCTGTTGGGCAAAATATTTTCCCCAGCCAAAGGTGCGGGCTAATAGAGCCCACACTCTGGCTAACAGAGCCCGCACCCTGGTTAATAGAGCCCGCACTCAGGTTGGGGGTAACAGTGCACTATGACACTCGCACCGGCCATGTTGTGCAGAGAGCATGCACATAATGAGCTTCTGACATCACACACATGCACATAATGAGCTTCTAACATCACACACATGCACATAATGAACTTCTAACATCACACACATGCACATAATGAGCTTCTGACATCACACACATGCATATAATGAGCTTCTGACATCACACACATGCACATAATGAACTTCTAACATCACACACATGCACATAATGAGCTTCTAACATCACACACATGCACATAATGAGCTTCTGACACCACACACATGCACATAATGAGCTTCTGACATCACACACATGCACATAATGAGCTTCTGACATCACACACATGCACATAATGAGCTTCTGACATCACACACATGCACATAATGAGCTTCTAACATCACATACATGCACATAATGAGCTTCTAACATCACACACATGCACATAATGAACTTCTAACATCACACACATGCACATAATGAGCTTCTGACATCACACACATGCATATAATGAGCTTCTGACATCACACACATGCACATAATGAACTTCTAACATCACACACATGCACATAATGAGCTTCTAACATCACACACATGCACATAATGAGCTTCTGACACCACACACATGCACATAATGAGCTTCTGACATCACACACATGCACATAATGAGCTTCTGACATCACACACATGCACATAATGAGCTTCTAACATCACATACATGCACATAATGAGCTTCTGACATCACACGCATGCACATAATGAGCTTCTGACATCACATGCATGAACATAATGAGCTTCTGACATCACATGCATGAACATAATGAGCTTCTGACATCACACATATGCACATAATGAGCTTCTGACATCACACACATAATGAGCTTCTGACATCACACACATGCACATAATGAGCTTCTGACATCACACACATGCACATAATGAGCTTCTGACATCACAAACATGCACATAATGCGCTTCTGACCACATACATGCACATAATGAGCTTCTGACATCACACGCATGCACATAATGAGCTTCTGACATCACATGCATGAACATAATGAGCTTCTGACATCACATGCATGAACATAATGAGCTTCTGACATCACACATATGCACATAATGAGCTTCTGACATCACACACATAATGAGCTTCTGACATCACACACATGCACATAATGAGCTTCTGACATCACACACATGCACATAATGAGCTTCTGACATCACAAACATGCACATAATGCGCTTCTGACATCACACACATGCACATAAAGAGCTTCTAATGTCACACACATGCCCATAATGAGCTTCTGACATCACATATATGCACATAATGAGCTTCTGACATCACACATATGCACATAATGAGCTTCTGACATCACACACATGCACATAATGAGCTTCTCACATCACACACATGCACATAATGAGCTTCTGATGTCACATGCATAAACATAATGAGCTTCTCACATCACACACATGCACATAATGAGCTTCTGACATCACACACATGCACATAATGAGCTTCTGACATCACACATATGCACATAATGAGCTTCTGACATCACACATATGCACATAATGAGCTTCTGACATCACACACATGCACATGATGAGCTTCTCACATCACACACATGCACATAATGAGCTTCTGATGTCACATGCATGAACATAATGAGCTTCTGACATCACACACATGCACATAATGAGCTTCTGACATCACACACATAATGAGCTTCTGACATCACACACATAATGAGCTTCTGACATCACACACATGCACATAATGAACTTCTGACATCACACATATGCACATAATGAGCTTCTGACATCAGACACATGCACATAATGAGCTTCTAACATCAGACACATGCACATAATGAGCTTCTGACATCACACGCATGTACATAATGAGCTTCTGACATCACACATATGCACATAATGAGCTTCTGACATCACACACATAATGAGCTTCTGACATCACACACATGCACATAATGAGCTTCTGACATCACACACATGCACATAAAGAGCTTCTGATGTCACACGCATGCCCATAATGAGATTCTGACATCACACATATGCACATAATGAGCTTCTGACATCACACATATGCACATAATGAGCTTCTGACATCACACACATGCACATAATGAGCTTCTCACATCACACACATGCACATAATGAGCTTCTGATGTCACATGCATGAACATAATGAGCTTCTGACATCACACACATGCACATAATGAGCTTCTGACATCACACACAGGCACATAATGAGCTTCTGACATCACACACATGCGCATAATGAGCTTCTCACATCACACACATGCACATAATGAGCTTCTGATGTCACATGCATGAACATAATGAGCTTCTGACATCACACACATGCACATAATGAGCTTCTGACATCACACACATGCACATAATGAGCTTCTGACATCACACACATAATGAGTTTCTGACATCACACACATGCACATAATGAACTTCTGACATCACACATATGCACATAATGAGCTTCAAACATCACACACATGCACATAATGAGCTTCTGACATCACACACATGCACATAATGAGCTTCTGATGTCACATGCATGAGCATAATGAGCTTCTGACATCACACACATGCACTTAATGAGCTTCTGACATCACACATATGCACATAATGAGCTTCTGACATCACACATGCACATAATGAGCTTCTGACGTCACACGCATGAACATAATGAGCTTCTGACATCACACGCATGCACATAATGAGCTTCTGACGTCACATGCATGAACATAATGAGCTTCTGACATCACACATATGCACATAATGAGCTTCTGACATCACACACATAATGAGCTTCTGACATCACACACATGCACATAATGAGCTTCTGACATCACACACATGCACATAATGAGCTTCTGACATCACAAACATGCACATAATGCGCTTCTGACATCACACACATGCACATAAAGAGCTTCTAATGTCACACACATGCCCATAATGAGCTTCTGACATCACATATATGCACATAATGAGCTTCTGACATCACACATATGCACATAATGAGCTTCTGACATCACACACATGCACATAATGAGCTTCTCACATCACACACATGCACATAATGAGCTTCTGATGTCACATGCATAAACATAATGAGCTTCTCACATCACACACATGCACATAATGAGCTTCTGACATCACACACATGCACATAATGAGCTTCTGACATCACACATATGCACATAATGAGCTTCTGACATCACACATATGCACATAATGAGCTTCTGACATCACACACATGCACATGATGAGCTTCTCACATCACACACATGCACATAATGAGCTTCTGATGTCACATGCATGAACATAATGAGCTTCTGACATCACACACATGCACATAATGAGCTTCTGACATCACACACATAATGAGCTTCTGACATCACACACATAATGAGCTTCTGACATCACACACATGCACATAATGAACTTCTGACATCACACATATGCACATAATGAGCTTCTGACATCAGACACATGCACATAATGAGCTTCTAACATCAGACACATGCACATAATGAGCTTCTGACATCACACGCATGTACATAATGAGCTTCTGACATCACACATATGCACATAATGAGCTTCTGACATCACACACATAATGAGCTTCTGACATCACACACATGCACATAATGAGCTTCTGACATCACACACATGCACATAAAGAGCTTCTGATGTCACACGCATGCCCATAATGAGATTCTGACATCACACATATGCACATAATGAGCTTCTGACATCACACATATGCACATAATGAGCTTCTGACATCACACACATGCACATAATGAGCTTCTCACATCACACACATGCACATAATGAGCTTCTGATGTCACATGCATGAACATAATGAGCTTCTGACATCACACACATGCACATAATGAGCTTCTGACATCACACACAGGCACATAATGAGCTTCTGACATCACACACATGCGCATAATGAGCTTCTCACATCACACACATGCACATAATGAGCTTCTGATGTCACATGCATGAACATAATGAGCTTCTGACATCACACACATGCACATAATGAGCTTCTGACATCACACACATGCACATAATGAGCTTCTGACATCACACACATAATGAGTTTCTGACATCACACACATGCACATAATGAACTTCTGACATCACACATATGCACATAATGAGCTTCAAACATCACACACATGCACATAATGAGCTTCTGACATCACACACATGCACATAATGAGCTTCTGATGTCACATGCATGAGCATAATGAGCTTCTGACATCACACACATGCACTTAATGAGCTTCTGACATCACACATATGCACATAATGAGCTTCTGACATCACACATGCACATAATGAGCTTCTGACGTCACACGCATGAACATAATGAGCTTCTGACATCACACGCATGCACATAATGAGCTTCTGACGTCACACGCATGAACATAATGAGCTTCTGACATCACACATATGCACATAATGAGCTTCTGACATCACACACATAAGGAGCTTCTGACATCACACACATGCACATAATGAGCTTCTCACATCACACACATGAGCATAATGAGCTTCTGACATCACACACATGCACATAATGAGCTTCTAACATCACACACATGCACATAATGAGCTTCTGACATCACACACATGCACATAATGAGCTTCTGATATCACACACATGCACATAATGGGTTTCTGACATCACACGCATGAACATAATGAGCTTCTGACATCACACATATGCACATAATGAGCTTCTGACATCACACACATAATAAGCTTCTGACATCACACATATGCACATAATGAGCTTCCGACATCACACACATGCACATAAAGAGCTTCTGATGTCACACGCATGCCCATAATGAGCTTCTGACATCACACGGCGTATCCATCGTACGGCGCTCAATTTCTCCTCCCTGGCTATCTCCTATAAGGAAGGCAGGGAGGAGAAATGGAGCGCCGCAGGAAGGAACGCAGATCGCCTTTTTTGAACAGGAGCGCAAGCGGAGTTTTCATAAATTAATTCTTTTAGCGACTTTAAAGTTTAATATATGTTGGTGTCTTTTTTTCGTAGCATATTAACTTATTTTTAAAAACATTTTTCGCTGTTACTGGTCCTTTAAGGTTAGCCAGGAGTCCTCAACATTTTTAACCTGTGAGCCACATTCAAATGTAAAAAAAAGTTGGAGAGCAACATAAACATGAAGTACATACCTCCCAACATTTTGGAAGTAAAAAGAGGGACAAAAAAGTTGCCGCACGCAGTCTGAATGCCCATTTTTTGTGGCCACACCCCCCAATGACCATGTTCATTTTACAAAATTTGGCAGATTATGAAACTTTGAACATATTTCTGTGGTTTTCTTTCAGTTATTACAGTTTTGCTAATGAAGGTGAATTGTCCTTTAAGCTGTGAGTCTAACATCTCCCAAGGGACCTTATTTATCTAAATTGTTACAATTCCCTACTGTGATTCAAAGGGACAACAGAACATGATATTAAGACTGAATCCAGAAGGAAAGTGGTACTTACACCTTTAGGCCATAATAAACCTTTGGTCACCTTTAAAAATGGAGGCAACATTCAGTGACATAACTAGAGGGGGGCGGGCCCTGGCCCAATCGCACCCCCTGCTCCCCCGGTAGTTATGCCACTGGCAACATTGTGGGATTTTATTACTTACGCAGGCAGCCCAACCATATGTATTGCTTGCTGGAAATTGTATTGAGATATATATATCAATGTTCTGCATGTAACAGTATAAAGGGCCATTTCTAGTTGATGTCTCTTTATTAACATCAGCCGCTTCCTTCGCAAAGAGACATCCAGCCTCTATATAAATAAGCATGATAACAGGAGGGGAATCTTTACCTTTGCAGGAAATTTCTCCACTTTTCAGTATTCTGTCCCAGTTATCGCTTCCACCGCAATATAAGCAGATAATGCTGGAAAGGTCAGAGCAATAAGTGATATCCCCACTTCCCCAGTATATTCTAAGCCTCTCTTATCCCGCTGCTATGATCTCCAGTCGCTGAAATAGAAAATGTCACAGTATAAATTCACTCTCGCTGCCACAATTGTCAAAAATTATTTTTAATTTTATGTTTGCCCTTTTGAGAAAATGAATAAGATATATGCATTTTGTTACAACAGCGCCGCCTGATGGTCATTTTCTGACCAGTCTGACCACCAAGTAGTCAAGGAAGTTGTCAGGAGAAAGAAAGAGGCTGCTTTGATTTTCTTCTGCTTAGGAAAGATTTGAGAAAGATTTCTATTTTTTTTCCTAAGCAGAAGAACATCAGAGCAGCCTATTTCTTTCTCCTGACAACTTCTTTGACTATTTGGTGGTCAGACAGGTCGGTAAATGACCAGCAGGTGGCGCTGTTGTAACAAAATTCATTCATATTAACAGTACATGTATCCTTTAATATCTTGGAATTAAAATAAAATAAATAATGAATGCACATTGCAAAAGTGTTTAGAATAGCACTCTCATCAATTTTACATTCACTTATTTTTAAGGTTTACTTGTCATTTAATTCTATCTAATCCGTGGTGAGGAATGTGCAGGAAACAAGAGCAACAAGAAACCCTATAGAAACTGAACATGATCATCCCTCACTCTGTAATAAATGATCTGCTTGCTGCACCGTTTCACCTGTGATGTATTGGTGGCACATGGAATACAACAAATGAGCGGGGGGGGGGAACTAGAGCTATAAAAAATTGCTGAAGAACATGCAAATTCAATCTTAAGAAATGACTATTCAAGCCAGAAGAGGTGGGGTACATTCACTTCCAGACATAGTTATTATAGTATAATTTGGGGTATAATATAATAAAAGGAGCAAAGTGTATGCCAGTTCCAGCAACCAATTAGCAGGTAGCATTTATTGATCCACCATTAAAAAGTAAACATCTCATTGGCTATTATGGGTTATTAGACCTTGACAAACACTGCACCACTTATTACCTTTCCCGTTTAGTCTTGTTTCTGAGATTGTGATCCCCAAACAGAACCAGATTTTATAAAAGCTTCACATCAAATACTTTCATGAGCAACAGTGGATCATCTAAAGTGAACTTGAGGACATGGGATCACCCCAAGCAACAATTTCTTTGTTCATGGCATGGTTCATGGTGGTGGCATCTATGCAATGTTACTATGGACAAGTGAATGATATAGAAGGATTAAATAGAACTAGGGATGCACAGAATCCACTATTTAGGATTCAGCCGAGCCCCTGAATCCTTCTAGAAAGATTCGGCCAAATACCGAGCCAAATCCTAATTTGCATATGTAAATTAGGGATGGGAAAGGGAAAACATCTTTTACTTCCTTGTTTTGTGACAAAAAGTCACGCAATTTCCCTCCCGCCCCTAATTTGCATAATCAAATTAGGATTCCGATTCAGTTCGGCCGGGCAGAAGGATTCGGCCGAATCTGAATCCTTCAGAAAAAGGCCGAATCCTGGCTCAATCCCGAACCGAATCCTGGATTCGGTGAATCCCTAAATAGAACTGTGTATTGTGAAGCTATGGTGGAAAATAAAGCTATCTATAAGGGGATACAAATATGGGGCAGTGCCCTGGACATGACAAATATCTACAGGTTCTACAGTTGTTGATGTCAGATTTAGTAGGGCAAGATGTAGATGGTGTTTTACAACCTTTGGGCTTTCAGTTGATGTTGAGTGCAACTCCCAGGACCAACCGACAGCCAATGAGAACAAAAAAGCCTCATTGAGGCCACAATGACTTTGACAACTCAGATGCATTTCTTTGCAGTCAAACCTTCATTATTTTCCCAATACCATTCTAATGATATTCGTCATTTTGTACTTTGGTACTGTTGGTCTTCCCATATGCCTTTGGCACACCTTATCCATGCATATGACTGGGATAGTAGTACATAGATATATTTATATATAATATATCTGTCTCTTCACTAACCTATGAAATTCAGGCACATATCTCTACTTCTTCACAGCTCTCCCTGTCTGGATAAACCAACAACATCTCAAACTAGAGCTAACAAAACCTGAACTAATCACAATCCCCCCTAAGCCTGGCACTAGCCCCTATTACTTTACTGCATACTCATTAATTCTTTTGACTCACTGTGCAGTTTGAAGGTAATCTTTTCTCACCTTTCCTTGTCTAATCAACATCATGGTCAAATCTTGAAGTTTTTTACTACTCAGTCTTGTCCAGAAATGTCCCCTTTTCCTCTCAAACAACAGCTAAAACACTATTACATGCTCTTATCCTATCCCACTTGGACTACTGCAACCTACTACTACAGCCTCCCTGACTCCCACCTCTTCCCTTTAAGTTTAGCTTTATCTGTGCTTCTAGAACAGTGATCCCCAACCAGTGGCTCATGAGCAACATGTTGCTCACCAACCCCTTGGATGTTGCTCCCAGTGGCCTCAAAGCAGGTGTTTATTTTTGAATTCAGTTTATTTTTGAATTTGGTTGCATAAAAACCAGATGTACTGCCAAACAAAGTCTCCTGACAACTGCTTGCCCATGCACAACCAAACCTTTCAGATCTGCTTTTCCTTCCACATTTAGTACAACTAGAACACTCATGCGGTAGGAACAAGCCAAAGCGGAAATTTCTGTAAAGTGTGTTTATTTACTCTACATGTTTCGGGTGTTATCACTTGAAAAAGGGTTTGATACTCGAAACATGTTGTGTAAATAAACACACTTTGCAGTGATTTCTGCTTGGGCTTGAATGTTCTAGAGCAGTGATCCCCAACCAGTAGCTTGTGAACAACATGTTGCTCCCCAAACCCTTCTATGTTGCTCTCAATGGCCTCCAAGTAGGTGATTGATTTTTAATTCCAGGCTTGGAGGCAAGTTTTGATTGCATAAAAAACAGAAGTACTACTAAACAGAGACTCCTGTAGGCTGCCAGTCCAAATAGGGGCTACCAAATAGCCAATCACAGCCCTTATATGGCTCCATCCAGAAACATTTTTCATGCTTGTGTTGCTCCTCAACTCTTTTTACATCTGAATGTTGCTCACAGGTGAGAAAGGTTGGGGATCCCTGTTCTAGAGCCTCCTCTAGGCTGCCAGTCTGCATAGGGGCTACTGATTAGCCAATCACAGACCTTACTTGGCACCTCCAGGAACTTGTTTCATGCTTGTGTTACTCTACACCTTTTTTTTTACATTTGAATGTGGCTCACAGGGACCTCTGTGTTAGGAGAACCTGCACCTCTTCCATTGAAACCTTTATCATGCCTAAGTACCAAATGAAGAATAACTTCCAAAATTCTGTATTCCTCTTCAACTCATTGCAGTTCTCCCTGTGTAGTAATTTCGCATGCAATTGTATCTAGCTGTGTTGTGGTTGGATTGTTCCTTGTCAGTTTTATTAACTCCTTGTATGAATGTGCTTACATACATCAGAAGAAAGGCAGTGAAGTCACATTCTGCTTCCTGTTCGTACAAGAACCATCAAAACAAATCAGCACTCTCTGTATAAACAAACCCCACCCCTGGATTTTGGATACATGATACAGATGGTGATTTGTGTTGATTGTGCACAGAAGTACAATGAGACTTTACTTTCAGCGTTCCCATTTAGCCCTGTTTATTTCAAGAAATCATTAAAGGAGTGGTTCACCTTTAGGTTAACTTTTATTTTGTTATAGAATGGCCCATTCTAAGCAACTTTTCAAATGAACTGCATTTTTTTTTATAGTTTTTTAATTATTTGCCTTCTTCTTCTTCTGACTTTTCTCCATCTAAAAACAAATGCTCAGTAAAACTACAAATTTATAGCAATGCACCGAATCCAGAATTTTGGCAAGATTGAGCCTTTTTAAGCAGGATTCGGATTCGGCTGAATCCAAGTTACTAAGCAAATCCAAAAAATCACTTGACTTTTTGTCACACAAAGAAGTTTTTTCACTCTCTTATCTCTTTGTTTCCCTAATTTATATATGCAAATTAGGGGTCAGAGTCGGTTCAGTATTCGGCTGAATCTTTCACAAAGGATTTGGCTGGATCCTAAAATACTGAATTTGGTCCATCCCTACAACTATATAATTATTGCAACTTTTTTATTACTCATCTTTCTATTTGAGTCTTCTACTATTCATATTCCACTCTCTAATGCACAGCTGCTAGGGTAATTTGGACCCTAGAAACCAGATTGCTGAAATAATAAACTGGAGAGCTGTTGAATAAAAAGCTAAATAGCTCAAAACCCAGAAATAATAAAAAATTATAATCAATTGCATATTGTCTCAGAACCTGCAACATGTTTTCTACATCATTCTACAAGTTAACTCAGAGGTTAGCAACCCCTTTGAAAATGAAAACAATAGACAAGTATACTCAGCACAAGCCCGTATTCATTGCAGTAATATTGAAAAAAATATTTACTGAAAAAGGAAAAAAGGAAAAAGGAATTTACTGCTCCTTTAAGGTACTAAAAGGTTGTTCTAGAGTGAAAGCTGTGAAGCTGTTGCATTCTACCTCGGAAGAACTGGCAGATGCATTAGACACTTTCAAGAAAGGGTTATTGTCCTTTTAAAGGAGAAGGAAAGGTTAAAACTAAGTAAGCCTTATCAGAAAGGTCCATCTAAATATACCAGTAACCCCCCAAAATAGTGCTGCTCGGAGTCCCTTGTCAAAAGAAACACTGCAATTTTTTCCTTCTATTGTGTACTCATGGTCTTCTGTATCAGACTTCCTGCCTTCAGCTTAAACCTCATTGCCCTGGGCAAGAGCATGCTCAGTTTGCTCCTCTTCCCCCGCCCCCCTCCCATCTCTACTGTAATTTGAGCCCAGAGCAGGGAGAGACTCAGGCAGGAAGTGATGTCACACCATGTTAATACTGCAGCTCCTATCCTAAACAAACAGAGAGTTTCTAGAGCTTTTTACTCAGGTATGGTAAAACATTCTACAGAATAAATATAACATTCTAGCTTGCACTGTTGCAGCTAATCTATTGGCAATAAAATGCCTCCGTAGATTTCCTTCTCCTTTAACAGGTTAGAAATTACAAAAGCCTCTGATTAATACTTTTTGGAGTAAGGAAGAATTGGTTGTTTCTTCAGAAAGCATTACCACCCTCAAATATTTCTAAAACTTTCTAATATTTCCTCTGTAGAATTTAACAGTGAGCACTTTAAATCCTTCTTGTGATTAATCCATAGGCATTATTACTATTCCTCTAACCCATCACCTGTTTTTTTTGCCTTTTGTTTTTGTTGCACAAATGCATTTCATCCGAATACAAGGTGTCAAAGGTTCACAAAGGTATTAATTGTGTTGCATAAATGTACCGTTTCCCAGAGATTTTCATTGATGTGAATACATTCAAAACTGTCAGTCTGCCAAGCGTGATACAAGTGTCGGCTGGCTCATTAGGTGACAGTTACACATCTGACCTTGTTCCACAGAAACACAGAAGCAGGGATGTTTTGTTTTATTTATCAGGGTTTGAACTATTATTGCAAATGCAAATTTGGATTAAAAGCTATTTCACTGATTTTTCTTTTTGCAGAAAGGACAAAGCACAAGCAAAAAAAAAAAATAAAACCCATTTACAGCAGGTACTTGGCCCGGCGACTCCTCTGCACAGTAGAGTTGTCATTTCTGCCTCTTGTTAATTTAAATGTATCCCCCTGATATATCCCCCCTTTAGGGAAAACAGTCCCAAATATCAGGCGCCAAAGGAAACTGGACGAGACTCAATGGGGCAAATTCACTAAGCAGCGGAAATGCACTAGTGACGCCTTTGCCACACTTTGCCAGGCTAATTCACTAAAATCCAAAGTTGCGCTCAGGGAGGTGAACGGTAGTGAATTTGCGCAAGCGTTAATTCATCAAACAAAGCGAAATTGCGCTAGTGATGCCTAATTTGCATACGGCACCAAGTTAAAGTTGAATGGACGTATATGTAGCAGCAAATACATTACACTACACAAGCCTGGGAAAGCTTCATTAAATAAAATAGAGTTCTTATTTTGCCCTACACATGTGCCCACTGTATAGTTTAGGTGCCATATGTTAGGAAATGTAGGGGGGAAGGAGGGTACCCCAAAAAAATGTACGATCTTTTTCAGCCTATCACCCTTAAAAAGGGAAAAGACGCCAACGTTTTTTGGGACAAGAGGTAACATTCAGTAAAATGCGCAAGTTAGTGAATTAGCGTAGTTACGTCCCATTCGCCATAGCGCAACTTTGCCTGGCGTAAGGGTGCGAAGTAGCACTAGAGTAGGTCCACTTCGCTATCGAATTTACGCCAGTGCCCGTTAGTGAATTGGCGAAGTTACGAAATTACGTCACGCTGACGAATTTGCGCCAGCGTTAGTCACTTCGCCCTTTAGTGAATCTGCCCCAATGTGTGTGACTGAGCACAGCCAGGGTGAATTAGGGGCAGGGGTTTATTTAATATTCACATGTTGTAAGGTATACACTAATTTGAATTCCACATTTTTTTTTTATGGTCAAAACTGTCAAATCCAGCTAGGGAGTTATTCAAATTCTATTTGAGTTTTTCGAAAAATTCAAATTAGATTTTCAAGATTTATCTGGCCCTTTAAGAATTCGAATTTGACTATTCGCCACCTAAAACCTGCCGAATTGCTGTTTATATCAATAGGGGACATCCAGGGATCAATTTGTCCTGACAGTTTTTAAAACTCAAATGAAATTCGATCAGCATTCAATTCAGGTCGATCCTATTCACCCAAAAATTCTAATGTATTCACAACTCGAATGGGAGGTTATTAATGAAAAATCTCGAAGGTGTAATATTCGATCGAATAGTCCTGACCCCAAAAATTCTAATCAAATCTGAATCGAGTTTTCCTCCTAAAAAAAACTCAAATGTCAGGAAGGCAATTGGCATCTTCAAATGGCTCAACCATTGACTTGTAAATGAACGTGGCAGGTTTTAAGTGGCGAATATTCGAATTAGAACTGTTTCCATGGTCGAGGTGTGATAAATCTCACATTCGAATTTACATTGGAATTGGTGCTTTTAAAATCGAATTTATGAGTTTTGATAGGAAGAAAATTTTGAATTTACCATTTGAACCTTAATAAATCTGCCCCATACTGTTAGAGTAACTAACGCCTGATGAAGACCACCCTGGTGTGTGCTGAACTGGATATGGACCACAATATCACCCAATGCGTTTTACACTGCACTGCATAGGCCTATGTGCAAGGGCTGGGCAGCGTGAAATGCATGAGGTGTCTTTACTGTGATGCAGATTGTATTGATGTTCATACCCAGTTCCACTTCCAAGATGTTGCTACAGACCTTACTAAGAGTTTGTGGTGCTGCACCAGGGCCACCAATGGTGTCCAGTTAGTACCTCTAACGAGCACTCAAATACATTAAAGAAGAACTAAACCCTGAAAATGAATATAGCTAGAAATACCATATTTTATATGCTGAACTAATTGCACTAGCCTAAAGGTTCGCCATCTTTATAGTAGTAATGATTCAGGCCTCCAGAGTTGTGCACAGGAGCTCACCATCTTGGATCTTGTTAGGAGTGTCTGCACATGCTCAGTGTGCTTTGAGCTGCTGCTGAGAAGCTAAGCTTAGGGGGTTATCGCAAATCATCAAGCAGAAACTGAGCATAAATATTAAAGCTACAGGGCTGATTATTCAATTATTATGCTAACTGCACTGGTTTCTATGCTGTAGTGTACTAATAATCTGTATTAATCACTAATCAGTAGTGATTTGCGGGTTGGGATTTCCCTGATTCACACCTGACCCTAAACCGCCCTCCCTGGGCCTGCGCCCGCTCGCATACGACTTCCGGGTCACTCTTATAGACCCGCGCCGACCGTCTGCACCGATGATATCACAAAATGGGTGGGGCGAGCAGGCGCAGCATCTATAAAAGACAAACCCGGAGGTTGGAAGCCAGCATTTGACGGTGGCGTGCGGGGAGAGCAACCTGCACCCGCCTCTACCCACGACGAAGAGTCAGCCCGAACCCGTCTGACCCGCAGGTATTGGGCCGGCCTGCACATCACTACTAATGAGCCTTATGTTGTGACATTTATTTTCTATAGATACAATATATTGTCCACTGGTCCCTTTTAAGCCAGGTGAGGAAAGCTGAGTTATATGCTGAGATAGAATTGGCACATTTAGAGGCTGAAAGCTGCTGCCTAATCTTTTTCTAGAGAAGCTAGAGAAGTATTTCCACTGATTACAAATAATGGTCAAATGAGAAAACAGTCAGCCAGTGGCGTAACTAGATGTTACTGGGCCCCACAGCAAATTCATTTTATGGCCCCCAACATAACATGTTGCCCTTTTTTACCAATATATATTGAAATTGCTCATTAATTAGAGCCTCATACCTCCTGGGCCCCCCTGCAGCCGCAGGGTCTGCTTCCTCTGTAGTTACGCCCCTGCAGTCAGCTTTCTCTTTTAATAAAAAATGCAACCATTTCCATTAACTGTAGATAAGCCCTTGTAGGACTATTTACAGAAATACACGTTTTCCATCATTCAGCATATGCTGCCCTGGCAGTGGAATTGTAGTTCATGATGATGATCTTTCTGTTACATTAGTAGAATGCTGGTGCCATCTGGTGGGGATAAGCAGGCATCACAGCAGCACGTCTTATTTTAATGGGCTGCTTCACCATAAAGTTGTATGTATGTATATTTTTATTTGTATAGCGCTCCTTGAGGGCAAAGCACTGTACAGCAAAACAATAAATTAGTAGTAACAAACAAGGGGTCATTGAAATAAAAATTAACAATAAGTGCATTATTAGAAATACAATTCACATAAATATAAAATATAATTACAATGCAGATTAAGTGCTCTGTGTCAAGGAAACAAAAGGCTAGAGAACCCTATCCCGTAGGGCTTACAGTCTAAATGGGAGGGTAACATACAGACACAATTCAGAGGGGTATTAAGGTGCTGTGGGTTACAGTTTGTTACACTGTTCTATAAGTGCCAGTTCAGGCGTTATCCAGGTGCTCCCAGAGTCTTTGAGTTTTGTTAAAAACACTGAAGGAGGATTCTCTCCTGAGAGATTCAGGAATGGCATTCCAAATATAAGGAGTCGCAAGAGAGAAGGGTTTGATACGGGAAACAGCAGTAGTATTGGGGGGTACAACAAAGCAGTTGCTTTGAGCGGAGGTTTCGGGCAGGAACATATAGAGACAAGAGATGAGATGTATTTAGGTGCAGAGGAATGAAGGGCTTTGAAGGTTATGAGGAGGAAGGTTATGAGGAGGAGTTTATAAGATATTCTTGGTTTTATAGGAAGCCATGATAGGGATTCAGCAGCGGAGGGGCCTGTACCCTTTTGGATGAGAGGAGGATAATTCTTGCAGCAGTGTTTAATACAGACTGTAGGGGGGAGAGATGGGAGTTAAGGAGGCCAGTTAGTAAAAGGTTACAGTAATCTAGTCTGGATAGGATGAGAGCATGAGCATGAGCATCTTGGATGTATCAGGTGAAAGGAAGGGACGGATTTTGGCAATATTGCTTAAGAAAAAGTGACAGGTTTTGACAGTGGTGTTAATATGATCAGAGAAGGAGAGAGAGGAGTCAAAGATTCTCCCAGACAGCGAGCTGAGTTGACAGGATTAATGAGCCATCAATAGGGGAGTAGGACCAGGCTTCGGTGGAAAGATGATAATTTCAGTTTTTGTTAGGTTGAGTTTGAGGTGGCGCTGGTTCATCCAATTTGAGATATCCAGGAGGCAGTTAGAGTTTTGAGCCTCTGTTTCAGCTGCTTTTAGTATGTTACAGAATAGCCATTCTAAGCAACTTTTCAATTAATCTTCATTATTTATTTTTATAGCTTTTTTTTTCTGACTCTTTCTCGCTTTTATATTGGGGTCACTGACCCCATCTAAAAACAGACGCTTTGTAAGGCTACAAATGTATTGTTATTGCCACTTTTTATTGCTCATCTCTCTATTCAGGCCTCTCTTATTCATTTCATATTCCAGTCTCTTATTTAAATCAATATATGGTGGCTAGGGTCATTTGCACCCTAGTAACCAGATTGCAAACTGGAGAGCTGCTGAAACCTAAAGAATAAAAAAATGAAAACCAATTGCAACTTGTCTCAGAATATCACATTCTACATCATACTAAAATTTAATGTAAAGGTGAACAACGCATTAAAATAAAATGTAGAGTGTCATCAAAATACGGACCAAATTTGTGAAATATCACTCTCTATAGAATACTTAAAGTTAACTCAAAGTGTTTTGAAGTAATAATATACTGTTTCCCTGCACTGGTACAACTAGTGTGTTTGCTTCAAAAAGACAACTATAGTTTATATAAACAAGCTGCTCTGTAGCCATGGGGACAGCCATTCAAAGCAAAGCTTACCTAGCAAATAACAGATGTACTCTGTAGAGTTCCATTGTATTCTTTTACAGAGCTTATCTATTGATTCCAGCAAAATATGAAAGCACCAATGATAGCACCGAGAAGGATTTCCTTCTTTCCTACTGGCTCCTGTTAACCAAATGTTGGTCTGTGTGTGTTCCAAAGTAACATAGTAAGTTACCTTTTAACTTTTTTTAACCTGCCTAACTGCCAGATGATCCAGAGGAAGGCAAAAAAACCCCCATCTGAAGCCTCCCCAATTTGCCTCAGAGGGGAAAAAATTCCTTCCTGACTCCAAAATGGCAATGGGACCAGCCCCTGGATCAACTTGTACTATGAGCTATCTCCCATAACCCTGTATTCCCTCACTTGCTAAACACAATTAAACCCAGTTGCGTAACTACCAAGGAAGCAGACCCCGCAGTCGCGGGGGGGCCCGCATCTTCAGTCAGAGTCTCCTGTTCTGAACCAGGGAGCAACTGCACCAGGGCCCCTGCCCCCCTGCACCAGCGATGGGGTCAGAAGGGGAAGTTACCAATAAATTAAATGTTGCTTCTGGTATGTGCTGAAAGCCACCCCAGGTAAGGCATAAAGTAATGGGGTGAGGGGTGGGGATCATTCTCTTGTGCACATTTTGGAGCATGGCTTAAAGATTCTGCTTCAACTGAACTATGATTCAGTGGGTATTCAGTATATTAATTTTCAGCCATCCACAAACTTCATGACCAGTGCTATGTATGTTGCAGGAGCAGTGTCAGGGTGCTGGTGGACTACAATTCCCGCAATGCTCCAAACAATTTTCGCTTTGAGGCTACACTGTTATATATTTTATTACTTTATATTTATGTTCTCTGTTTATCTTTCACATATCTTTTAACCTACTGTCTGCTTATTGGGGTAAATAGGACCCTAGCCATCTGCAGCCAAAAAATTATCAAGAACTGCTGTATAATTCAAAATCTATAAACAAATGATGGCCAGCTTTGTCTACTTCATAAAAAAATTAGGTCAGTTACAGTTGTGGTCCAATCCATGGTGTCTGGGGGGGCCTAGTTGTAAAATGTTCTCACCGCACCCCTCCTCTGGAACGCTCTCCCACGGTCTGTCTGACTTTCTCCCAACCTTTCTGCTTTCAAAAAATCTCTGAAAACTCACTTCTTTTGAGAAGCCTACCCTCACTCTGCTTAACTACCAAACGCAACACCGCATACAATACCACATTTGTCACCCACTTACTTCGATCTTGCCCACTCCCACACCTTGTGTATTACTCCCTTCCCTTTAGACTGTATGCCTATGCATAGGGCCTTCCTCACCTTTTTGTACCTGTATTGATTGTGACGTTTGTTACTCCATATATTCTATATATGTAATTCATGTGATGTAGTTGTATAATCACATTTACTTTACAGTGCTACGCAATATGTTGGTGCTATATAAATACATGTTAATAATAATAACTAGGGCCCTTCGGTTTCGAGGGGGGGAAGGAACAAGAGCAGCAGAAGAGCGAAGCGGTGACAGACTCGCTGCCCTGACTGATTTGAATTTCCCACCCACACTGGCTCTGTAAGCTGGACTATGGACTTGCTAAAAGGCAAATTGGTGGCTCAGTGACACCCCCCACCCTTCCGTCTCAGCACAGGAAGATACCTAGTAAGGACTTGGACTATTTCATTGCTGTAGCCATTTTAATTTTTAACCCATGGAAATTTGATAGTTATTTTAAAGGAAAACTATACCCCCAAAATGAATACTTAAGCAACAGGTCGTTTATATCAAATTGAATGACATATTAAAGAATCTTACCAAACTGGAATATATATTTACATAAATATTGCCCTTTTACATCTCTTGCCTTGAACCACCATTTCGTGACTCTATCTGTGCTGCCTCAGAGATCACCTGACCAGAAATACTACAACACTAACTGTAACAGGAAGAAGTGAGGAAGCAAAAGGCAGAACTCTGTCTGTTAATTGGCTCATGTGACCTTACATGTGGTTTGTATGTGTGCACAGTGAATCTTACGATCTCAGGGGGCGGCCCTTATTTTTTAAAATGGCAATTTTCTATTTATGATTACCCAATGGCACATAATACTAAAAAAGTATATTATTATGATAATGGTTCATTTACATGAAGCAGGGTTTTACACATGAGCTGTTTTACTCAGTATCTTTTAATAGAGACCTACATTGTTTGGGGGGTATAGTTTTCCTTTAATATATGTGCTGAGGTTATTATCTATGAATCCACCACAGTGCCATCTTCTATGAGTTCTGGGAGTATTTATACATAGAATTGCTACCATGCTATCTTGATATGAGTTCTGGGGGTATTTTACATGAAATTGCCACTGCATTCATTCTGCCAAGTGTTTTATGTGCATTATAAATGAAATTGCATCAGTAGCTTTTTTTCAGAACAATGAGATTTATCGGAAAAGATTTAGAAGAAGAGCTAAAATAGATGCTTAGTTATCTCTATATTCAAAGTGGGCATGGTCTAACTTCTGCAGTAACAGCTCATAAGTTTGCTTATAGCCTTTAAAGAGAGATATGTCAAATTTACACTTTGCCATCCTTCTATAGTTCTGGGGTATTTGTATGTGAAATTGACACTACTGTGCCATCCTTCTATGAGTTCTGGGATATTATACATGCAATTCTCCCACTATTTTGTGTAGAGGGGGCCCTGGCATCCGAAGTTACGCCACTGATCCAACCCCTTCTTAAAGCTATCTAATGTATCAGCCTGTACCACTGATTCAGGGAGACAATTCCACATCTTCACAGCTCTCACTGTAAAAAACCCCTTCCCAATATTTAGGCGGAACCTCTTTTCTTCTAATCAGAATGGGTGACCTTGTGTCAGCTGGAAAGATCTACTGGTAAATAAAGCATTAGAGAGATTATTATATGATCCCCTTATATATTTATACATAGTTATCATATCACCCCTTAAGCGCCTCTTCTCCAGCGTGAACATCCCCAATTTGGCCAGTCTTTACTCATAGCTTAGTTGCCCTAATCTGTACCCTCTCTAATACAATAATGTCCTGTTTGAGTGATGGGGCCTTACCAGTGCTCTATACAGTGGAAGAATGACCCCCTCCTCCCGTGACTCTATGCCCCTTTTAATACAGCTCAAGACCTTATTTGCCCTTGATGCTGCTGACTGGCATTGCTTGCTACAGCCAAGTTTATCATCTACAAGGACTCCAAGGTCCTTTTCCATAATGGATTTGCCTAGTGCAGTCCCATTAAGGGTATAAGTGGATATTTTTACATCCCAGGTGCATGACTTTACATTTATCAACATTGAATCTCATTTGCCACTTAGCTGCCCAGATTGCCAGTTTGTCAAGATCATGTTGCAAGGATGCCACATCCTGGATGGAATTAATTGGGCTGGATAATTTTGTGTCATCTGCAAACACTGATACATTACTTACAACACCCTCCCCTAAGTCATTAATGAACAAGTTAAATAAAAGTGGACCCAATACTGAGCCCTGTGGGACCCCACTAAGAACCTTACTCCAAGTAGAGAATGTCCCATTAACAACTACCCTCTGTACCCGATCCTGTAGCCAGTTTCCTATCCATGTGCAAACGGCTTCATTAAGCCCAACAGACCTTAGTTTAGAAAGCAGTCGTTTGTGGGGCACAGTATCAAACGCTTTGGCAAAATCCAAAATGATCTTTTCTGAAGTTCATGACTTTTGCTGACCCAGTGTATATTTGTTTTTTGCACCAGACAGAAGATATAACCTTATGGTCACTATTACCCAGGGGTTCAATGACTTGCACATTCGCTATAAGTTCTGGGTCATTTGAGATCACTAAATCCAGAATAGCATTTTTTCTGGTAGGCTCCTCAACAACCTGTGCCATTAAATTGTCGTGCAATAAGTTTATAAACTTGTTCCCATTAACTGATCTGGCAGTACTATTGCTCCAGTCAATATCTGGGTAATTAAAACCCTACATTATCATTACTTTACCTAAACTAGCAGCCTTTTCTATTTGCTTCAGGAACTTAGCCTTCTCTTCCTCACTTACATTAGGGGGTATAGACAGTTAATTTGCTGGACTCTTTAAAATTGGTGAAGATCTCCACCCATACGACTTCTGCCCCCTCATTTTCTAACATAACCTCCTCCTTTAGATGAGCTTTTAAATCCTGCGTAACAGACATACCCCTCATCCTTTTATATTGCCTCTGTCCCTCCAAAACAAAGTATAGCCACTGATATTTACTGCCCAGTCATGTGACTCATTCAGCCATACCAATCACATCATATTTTCTCCATATATCTTCATTATGGCCAACTATATTAGAAATATTTATTTTGCCCAGTTTTCATTTTTACACTTACACTGTTCCTTTAAACAATTATTCAGGTTTTAGGTGGTGAATAGTGAAGTTCGTAAAGGGCCACAGTGATAAAATCTCAAATCTAATTTAAAAAAAAAAGTTAATCTAATTTGAATACCCCCTTGTCAATTTTGACAAAAAAAAAATTCTAATTTTTCAATTTGACCCTTGATAAATCTACCCAAGTTTAGTTGCTACACCACAAAATAGGTTGCAGGCTGTTTCCCTTTGAAAGTGACCCCAGGCCTAATGGGATTCGGTGATGATAGTGATGTTTTATTTCTAAATTAACACTGCAAATAAACCATATAAAATTTCATTCCTGAACCAGCAAGTGTATTTTTTTTTAATTGCAATATTCGTGTGTAGGTGCATCTCAGGTCATTTTGCCTGGTCATGTGCTTTCAGAAAGAGCCAGCACTTTAGGATGGAACTGCTTTCTGGCAGGCTGTTGTTTCTCCTACTCAATGTAACTGAATATGTCTCAGTGGGATTTTACTATTGAGTGTTGTTCTTAAGATCTACCAGGCAGCTGTTAGCGTGTGTTAGTGAGCAGTTATCTGGTTGCCTTCTCATTGTTCTGTTGGGCTGCTGGGGGTGATCTCTCCAGTAGTAAAGTGTGCACAAGTCACATGACTGGGGGACAGCTGGGAATCAGACAATATGTCTAGCCCCATGTCAGATTTCAAAATTGAATATAAAAAAAAAAAAAGTTTGCTCTTTTGAGAAACTGATTTCAGTGCAGAATTCTGCTGGAGCAGCACTATTAATTTAGGTTTTTTGAAAAAAAAAAAAAATTCCAACAGTATCCTTTTAACATAAAAAGGCATGCAGACGTGCCCAGGGACAAGCACCCCACCCTGTATACACTGAGTTCTACGTAAACAGGCCCAAGCAAGTTTACGGTGAATGACAGGTTTTTTTTTTTGAACACTTTTATTTGTAAAACTGGTCAATGAAGATGCCGACTGGCAAAACACAAGCTACAAATGCTTGAGTAAATAATTAGCATCTTCAATATACTTCAAAAACCATTAGAAAAAAAAAAAAAAAAAGTTTCCATAGGAACACAGATATGTGACCCCATCTCGCAGTCATCCATTTTTTTGCATTAATGCTGACAAATACAGGCTAGGAAAATAAATGAAATAGTTAAATTTTAAATAATGGTCCCAAGGCTAAAGTTGCAGTTGAACTACAGAGTTTTGTTAATAAGCCTATACATTGATGCTGGCAGCAGTACAGACAGCAGGCGCAAGTTCCATTCCGCTCTCCTGAGCGCAGGATACATGGAGTGCACTCAGATCTGGTACTTCAGGGAGAATGCCATGTTCTTTAATATCATGCATCAGTTGCCTAAAAAAAGATAAAGGGAGTATGTTAATAAAAGACCAATATGGACCTCTTTAATGCACTCCAGTCAAAACATTAACCCCCAACTCACCAGTGTGGTCTTGACATAACATAATAAAGGGTTGGTCTCTGAAATCCATTGAATGTTGAGGCTGCAGCAACAGTGTAGGCACCCATGTTTTCATACAACATCCAGTCTCCAACTTGCAGCTCCGGCAGCTCAAACCTTTCTACGATACGATCCAGCCCATCACATGTAGGTCCCCAAATGCTGCTTGAGTAAAACTTCTCATCTGGTTTGGGTTTCTAGAAACAAACGTTTTATTTAATACTCTGGCTCAGCCCAAGATCATTACTAGGCAAAGACATTTGTAACGTTCCACATCTGGTAAATAAAAGTAATCCTGTGGAATGTCAGAAGACCAGAGTACTTCTAGGCATATTTAGCAAGGGTCAAATTCCTGCAAGTTTTTTATTTTTTTTTTTAACTCATAATTTCATAATTAGACTTAGGGAGATTAAAAACTATGGAATTTTACCAACCCAAATTCATATGCAAATTAGGGGTGGAAATGGGGAAAGCTTACTTCCTTGTTTCCCTTCCCGCATTTGCACATTAGGATTTGGTTCGGCCGGGCAGAAGGATTCAGCCGAATCCTGAACCAAATACTGGATTCTGTGCATTCCTAGTTATTAAGCCTACATATAGCAATATGCAGTTGTGACCTCAGCCTTTGGGGGCTCAGATGCAACACAAAACATATTAAACTAGTATTTTTGTAAGAAATGTACCCAATAAGCTATACATACCTTTGTTAGAACTGGCTTGACATGTGCATGATCAAACAAGATGCAGTTGAAAGATCCATACACTCCATCATTGACATAGTACATCAGAGTTTTGTCATTGGCAGCATCTTCTTCATCTATGACAATCAATCATTAGCTTTACCATAAGAATTCTAGAACAAACCCACCCCAAAAAAAGAAATCTCCAGACTTACCATCAGATCCACTTTGCTCATTCACCATAACTTTCTTGGCAATAATATTAACTGCCAGGGTGAAAGATGAAGCAACATAGTATCTCCCAGGCTCTGCAATGATTTTAACGCCAGAATCAGCTGGGAAGTATTTATCCAGGGCTGGGTTTATCACAGATGTGATCTGAAGAGAAGAAAAGAATTCAGGTTTGTGAAGTCTGGTTCTGACAACAAAGAAGCAGCCACATAGTTAGCACTCAGATTTATCAGACTAGCAGGAGTTTCCATCTTGCCAGAACCAGAAAAATGTTTAATTGCAGAACTTTGCCGTCACTGGGCTGAAATGTTTAGGCTCAATCCTTCGTCCGTTTCACAGAAACATTGAAATTCATTATTAATTCTATAACTAGGCCTAACATTTCTGGTTGCCGAAACTCATCCTGAGTGATCTTGTGCACAGATGCAATGAATCTAGTTTATATTGCGGGGGGGGGACCCCACACAACATACCTCTTCAAACTTCAGTTTCACATCCTCTGAACCAGGGAATCCACCACCAATATCAAGTAGATGCATGTTAAAGCCAAGCTCAGCCTTTAGAGGGAGAAAAAAAAAAAAAGTTAAATTGTGATTCCAGTCAGTGTCAGACCTAGTCTTAAAGGGATCCGGTCATCCGGAAAACATGTTTTTCAAAAATTAATCAGTTAATAGTGCTACTCCAGCAGAATTCTGCACTGAAATCCATTTCTCAAAAGAATGAACAGATTTTTTTAAATTCAATTTTGAAATCTGACACAGGGCTAGACATTTTGTCAATTTCCCAGCTGCCCCATGTCATGTGACTTGTGCCTGCACTTTAGGAGAGGCTGCCATTTCCTTCTCAATGTAACTGAATGTGTCTCAGTGGGACATGGGGTTTTTACTATGGAGTGTTGTTCTTAGATCTACCAGGCAGCTGTTATCTTGTGTTAGGGAGCTGTTATCCGATTACCTTCCCAGTGTTCTTTTGTTTGGCTGCTGGGGGAGGGAGGGGGGTGATATCACTTGCAGTACAGCAGAGTGATTGAAGTTTATCAGAGCACAAGTCACATGACATGGGGCAGCTGGGAAATTGACAATGTCTAGCCCCATGTCAGATTTCAAAAAATTAAAAAAAAAAAAAAAAAAAAGAAACTGTTTGTGGATTTCAGTGCAGAGTTCTGCTGAAGCAGCACTATTAACAGATTTTGGGGGAAAAAAAAATTCCCCATGACAGTATCCCTTTAAAAAGTTTGCACTTACCCCCATGTCAAAGACACATCGTGCATCTGAGACAGCTTGTACATAAGTCTGTGGATCAGTGCAGCCACTGCCAACATGGAAACTGGGGAAAAAAAAATTTGCTTGTTAGAAGCTTAAATTCTTAAGAAAGTCCCTATCATTTGCACTTTCCTGTACCCATGTAACTACCCACCTAGGATTAGGATTTTATGTAAACATGACATTAAAATAGGAAAGTTTATAAAATAGCAAGTGCTAATTTCATGTTGTAGACCAGATTATTATGTGAAAAGGGAATGGATGACAAGTCCAAACTGGCGAGGTCAGTGGCCTGATTAATTATCTCTAATAAAGTAACGAACTTCCAAACGAAATGCAGATGCACACCTGGTCCCTCTTTCAACGTTCACGGTGCATGGAACATAGGAGGACGGCACCTCCAAAAATTGGTAAGTAAAAAGAATGAATCCAGCACACGAAATCTGCTCAAGGGATATCACCCATGTTTAATGCCACGTCAAACAGGTTACAATGTTTCGGGGGCGCACCCCTTCGTCACCCGACGAAGGGGTACACCCCTGAAACGTTGTAACCTGTTTGGCATGGCATTAAACATGGGTGATAACCCTTGAGCAGATTTTGTGTGCTGGATTCATTCTATTTACTCTAATAAAGTAACCCACCCGATATGAAAGAACACTTCAATACAAAGAGCATCCTTGTTAACGTGAAGCGATGAACCATTTCTAACCTGCTGCAGCAAGTTTGTTACAATGGGGGGAAAAAAAAAATTTGATAGATCACTTAAATTGAGGGAAGCACCACAAGCAAGTTTATACATACCTCACACCAATTATATCCACATTAAGCTCCTTTGCCCGCTCCAGAAGCAGCCTGCTTGTTTTCAGGGTGGCACCAAATTTCACACTGAGGCGGCAGACAGCTTTTGAGTCATCAGTTGCTATGCGTAGAACAAGCCTGAAGGGAAAACAAAGACAACGTGTTAATCAAAAGCAACAAAGTATCTAGTGGGAAAGTTTAAAAAAAAAAACCTTACTTTGCATTCGGGTGATTCCTTGCCACTTTCATCAGTTCAACTTCACTATCAAAAGTCATCTTCTCCACACCACAGCTAGCTGCGTATTTGATCTGGGAAACTTGTTTACACGGGTTTGCATAGATAATCCGCTCGGGGGAAACTCCAATACTCTGTACTAGTTGGATTTCAGTCTAATGGAAGGAGGCTACGATTTAGATTTACAGCTTCAGAAAAAAGTCCCATTTATTGATGTAGAACACAAGTCAAAACCTACCTTACTGGCACAGTCAAAGCCGGCACCAAGAATGGAGAGAGTCTTCACAATGGCTTTGCCATCGTTGCATTTTACGGCATAAAACGGAGTGACACGGGGGAGCGCTTTGAACCAACGCACATGCTTTTTCACAATGTCACCAAGATCAGCAACATAAAAGGCATCTTTGTCGTCCTAGAAAGAGGTATTTGCAGTTCATTAGCACTTGATTGTTGGCATTAGTGTGGAACATAAAGAGAAATCACCATAAGTCCCACAAACTCACAGATAAGGACACTTCATTGATCTTTTGCTCCACGATATCCCTGGCAGAGAAGCCTTCCTCCAGGAAGCTGAAGTCAAAGTCGTCATTGCTGAAGCTGTTCATTTTTGCAATTATTCGGTTTCAAAATGCAACTTATGCAAAAAACTGCAGAGACAAAACAGACATTAATGCCACTTCAAGTGTCATATGTAGGACAGTTTAGGTCCACTTTACACTGAACAATGATAAAATCATGACAGGTCTTTACTTTGGCAAAGGACTCCCATTTCCCTTACTGATAATACACTGCACACAAAGGTGGCCATACACGGGCAGACTGTCTTATTGGCCCGTGTAAGGGGACCTCTGATAGGCTTCCCCAATCAATATCTGTCGATTGGGCAGGGGTAAAAGTTCCATTGGATCTACCATACTCTGTTCGTTGATGTGGTCCTACCACCCATATACCTTTCATTATGGTCCAATCGATGGGCCCACCATCGGATCAGCCAGATATTGCCCTGCTCAAGGTGGGCATATCTGGGAGAGATGTGCTCATTCAGAGAAATCGTGAGCGATATTCTGAGAAAATTTGCAATTATTTGTGGTTTTTGAGTTAAGCTTTTTATTTAACAGCTCTTCGGCTTGCAATTTTAGCAGTCTGGTTGCTATGGTTCAAATGAACCTAGCAACCATGCATGGAGTTCAATAAGAGACTGGAATATGAATAGGAGAGGGGCTGAATAGAAAATGGAGTAATAAAACTTAAAAACCAAATGCTTGCTAAGGCAACAAATGGTAGTAACAATTAAAAATGAAGACCAATTAAAAAGTTGGTTGGAATTAGCCATTCTATAACATAAGTTAAATTTAAGGTTAAAACAGATTACTGTAAGCACCAGGTCCATCAAAACTTGCTCAACCTGTAATATTGCAACAGGAATAAGCTACGGTCTTATGGATCAAAGCATAATTGGTTTTAAATACTTACATGGACAAGTAAGAGATGGGGATAACTAGAAAGAAAGCTTCAGTCTCACTCCCAAGGAGGCTCGCCGGTGAAATAGAAGCCTGGTAAGTAGAGGACAAGTCCTACGCTCTCGATGGAGCCACTCTGCGCTGTTCTGCTGTTTGTATTCTGGAAGAGGAGACATATTGGAAATGTTTTAAGATTGACCCACTGGACTCTAACATGGGGGGGAATCCATGATAACAGGTCACACACCCCATCATAAAAGCACAACCATTCAACCCTACCAGAGGGGGGGTGCAGGGGAAATTTAATCTTAAAAATCCCATAAAATAAGTGTTAGGCTATTGCAGATCAAATCCCAGCAGAGTATTTTCCCTTATTGGGGCTTTTCATGGGAAGCACAGCCCCCCCCCCCCCCCAACCATTTTTTTTAAGACAGTTCCCTCTTAGACAAAACTATATTTATAAAGGAAGATAGTGAGCAGTTGTGTAACATTCAGAGCCCAGTGATAAAGACAAAACCCTGGCACATATATTCACAGCACTAGCCTGTATTATTAATTGTATGTTTGACATTAGACAAATGCTGAACTAAATGTAGCAGAAAACCACTGACGTCAGTCATTCAGCTCTGACATCACAAACCTAAAACCATTTCTATTGAAAAGATGAATAATGCAGGACAATTAAAAGCAGCCCCCACTCCTGAAAAAGGTTGGTTTCCCCTTTAGTTGTCCAGACAAGTCCCACAGCTGCTGCCCCGCCTCTAGAGGCCGAGCTCAATCCTACACACCGGCGGCCAGGAGAGAGAGTCAGTATGAAGTGTCAAGACTGACCTCCAAGCGCAGCTTCTCTTCCCCCAAGTCCTACAAGTCAGCGCCTGCCGCGTGTCAAAAAGCCGACAGGAAGCAAGAAGCCCCGCCCCATAATAAAGATAGCCAATCCAACAACGCACCGGCTAAAACGCTACGCAGACATTGGACAGGGTGCATCCTCTGTGTGTAGTGACGTCAGCACGTGGGCGTGAACCACGTCATCCTCAGGCAGCTGTACGCTCCATATGGCTACGGGAAAAAGGCTCGTTACGGTCCGGGAGTTCACTTACTGGACCGGAACATGTGATTACTTATAAGCCATCTATCAATCGGCAACGGCGGCCGATAAGCCAGTCACAATTTAACAGTCCCACATTATAAGTATGAGCCGAGTAACACACTGAACTACAGCTTTCTCACTCCCAGGAGAGGCAGTATAATGGGGGGGAGGGTTGCCGGAGGGTCACAAGACAATGGGTCGCTCACCCGCCATAACGCGTGAAACACAAAGGCAGCACTTACCTTAAAAAGCATTTACGAAATCTGTACCCATCGAGGCCACAAATAACCAGGCGAGAAAAAAAAAAAAGACTTCCTCGGACAAAGCTCCTAAAACAGCTATCGGTAACTAGAACCAGCAGAGCAGAGAGCGGACTGTGAATGAGAAGGTGCGCCGCTATTCGCTCTCATTTATAGTGCCGCCCTCGTCGCCATGGAGACGCGCCAGCTCAAACCAGCCCTGATCAGTTTGCTCCGGGGCTGCCACAGTCCCCTCCCCCCCCACAGGGCTTCCCGCGTGCAGAGCGTCTACGGTCCCTTTGTGATGCAAGGAGCCGGTCACGTGCTCCGATCTGCCTTCGCTTTAACCGTTGTATTTTCAAATGGGGGTAACAGTATAGGGCTGGTGTATGGATACAAGTGTGTGTACTTCGCTTGAGCTTTGTTTCACCTGGTCCCGCCCGAACCTGAAAACAATTCATTTATATTATACTCCGTTCTCTGAATAAAAACGTTTGAGACAGAACGCGAAATTGACTGAATAATGACCAATCTGTGAGGAAACACAAAACACTGGTTACGAAACACTCTAGTTAGCTGCTTTTTCCAATACGTCAATGCTGTACTTTTCTGCTGCATTTTATGAGGGAAAAACATACAAATAGCTTTATACATAATTATTATGTGGTACAAATAGGATACTTTTTTTCGTTTTTTATTCGTTTTTTTTAAAAAAAAATTTCCATGTCCATTTTCGTTTATTAAACCTCTATGCTGTTTTTCTGAGGTAAATATTTTTTAGCTCTGATTGCTGAATGTTTGGTGTTGCCTCAGCTTAGGGTCAGGGCACACGCTCAGATTCTTAGTCGCCCGGCTCCAAATCTCTTCTTCAGGGCAACGTCTCTCCAAACTGCCTCCCGCTGGCTAGAATGTAAATGGCCGGCGGGATGGCACTCGGATCCCTTCGTTTTCAAAAGTTGCCTCACAAGGAAACCGTGTGACTTCAGAAAACGAAGCGCAGTGTTGGACTAGCCCACCGGGATACCAGGAGAACTTCCAGTGGGCCAAGGTCAGCGCGATCCTTGCCTTTATGCCGCCTGAGGCGTCCTTCCGTTGCCGCCCCCACCTCTCCTCACGGCGCTCACCTTTTCAGCGCAGGAGGGGGTCCGGTGCACTGCACGTCGCTAGTGCAGAATCTGCACTAGAAGAGCTGAATTTCCGGGTTGACAACCAGGGGGTCGCTGCTGCCTGAGGCGAGTGCCCCTGGTCAAGGTGTCAGTGGACCCACATGCTACTAAACATTTGGCCTATTTTATGGCTATTCCCTATTTCTATGAGAACAAAGAGACTGAATAGATGGAATAATTAATTATTATAGTATGTAAAGAAAAGAGACTAGGAGAATAGAGGTTGAGTGAGTAGAGGAAGAATAATAGTACTGAGAGTGAGCCCCTTGTCTAAGATTAATTGGTGGGCTCCTGGTCAAAGGTTTTTGGGTGGACCCCTGGTGTCCCAGTCCGACACCGACTAAGCAATACGAGTGCCATCCCGCCCGCGATTTACATTCTAGCCGGTGGGAGGCAGTTCAGGGAGATTTAGTTGTCCTGAAGAAGAGGAGATTTGTCCCCAATGACTAATCTCCCCGAATCTGAGCGTGTGCCCTGACCTTAAAAATGTGAAAATTTAGCATTACCTAAAGGTTTCCTTTTCCTTAGTCAGTGAGGCAGCACAAGTTCATTGGTGGTGTTTAAGGATGCAAAGAAAATGTGAAAATTTAGCTACCAGAAATGTTACTTTTTTGGTAGTCCGTAAGGCAGCGCCAATGAACTTGTACTGCCTAATGATGCAAAGACAATAGGGTATTTTAACTCATGATATTTGTGTAGGGATGTGCCAATATAATTTGGAGGTTTTTGCATGGTTTCTTAGTACTCAGCCAGAGTGAATCCAATCAGGGTTGCCAGGTCTAATTTTCAAAAACAGCCAAAGTCAGCTATAAAACCAGCCCAAAACTAGTCAAGAGGCACTTCAGAAGTAGCCCAAATTTTAATTTTATTTTTTTTGCTGGCAGAACACGGCAGTGCTTCATGCTACAAAAGTTACTCTGCATACCACATCATTAGTACAGACACTGATGAGAAAAAACAGCAGTGCTGCCACAAGCTGGATTTTGAATTTTTGATGTAAAAATGCTCTAGTGTGAAGTGAAAGGCACTGCACTTGTGGTTCAAAGTTGTACTGACATTTTATCTGCTCATTCCGATTAGAAGAATGGAGGTTCTACCTACATTTTCGGAAGGGTTTTTTTTTTTTACAATGAGAGCTGTTAAGATATTGAAATCTCTCTCTGAATCAGTGGTACAGACTGATACATTGGATAGCTTTAAGAAAGGGTTGTATGGCTTTTTAGCAAGTGAGGGAATACAGTAGTGATGTGCGAGTTTGGTAAAATCCGACCCTAAGCCCTCACTCAGCCTGCTCTTGCCCACAACCGACTTCCGGTTTTCTTTTATAGACCCGCGCCTGCCGATGATGTCACAAAAGGGGTGGGGCGAGAGGGCGCGTGCCTATAAAAAAAGGAAGTCGGAAGTGCAAGTTGGTGGGCAGGGAGAGCCCGCAAATGGGGGTGCGAGGTCGACCTGAACCCACGGGTACTGGGCCGACCCACACATCACTAGAATAGAGGGTTATGGAAGATAGTTTATAGTACAAGTTTATCCAGGGACTTGTCAGTAGAGTAGAGTAGAGTAAAGTCCCTGGAAAAATGTGAGAATCATTAAGAGGGGCGGGAGACTGGCGTACAGAGCCCAACATCTAGTAACTCCCGACTTCTACACTACTCAGTCCCATTGCATGCTGGGTATTGTAGTCTGACATTAAACTTGGCAGTTGGCAAAAACGACATCACTCAAAATGCATTAGGAGACACAGGCTTGGCACATTAGGGCAAAATCCGTACCTTGGCTAATTTATACTTTCAAAACCCACCTGGGCTTTAAATTAGTAGTCCAATTTGGCTGGAAACCCACCAACCTGGCAATCCTGGCACTACTTCTGTGCACATCTCTGGTTTAAAGACAGGGAATCTTGGGGAGTAGTGTACTTCCCCAGTCTGACACACCCCAAACCCGCAAAGGTTGGACAAATTTCAACCCGAACCCGTCCAATGCGGGTCACCATGTGTTTCAGGTCAACCCACCCTTCACTAAGACACATTACTATTGTTCCATACTTGCAGTATCAGTTAAAGCCATACCAGCATTTCCTCATTTAAATAAAGATGTACAAGTTAGTGGAAACACAATGAAAGCATGTAATCAGCCAGAGTTTGCAGGGGATTGTGTTTCTTAATGCCTTTCTTAATGCCATCTTTCCTCTTTTCACAGGACGTTGCTTAAATGTTACATAGCAGATTGTTGATAATGTCATAGTGTGGTCCATTGGCCAACAAGGTAAATATTTTGTGATATTGAACTGAAAGGTTCTCTCTGCTGACCATTGCAATTCTGGTGCAAAAAAACTGTGTTAACAGACTCATAGGAGCCTCTATGTTAAGCCTGCCCTAAACAGACATCCAGTAAAGGGGTCCCCCTCTTTCCCTGGAGCTCCTTCCTTGCACACCATGAATGACCCATCGGGGAATGGCCACCCCCCCCATAGGTACTGCATACAAAGCCAAGCACAAGAAAGGCACAACTCCTTCTTTGTACCTGAGTTTATTCTTTATTACGATTAATGATTAACAACTTCCCACATGAGCACACAGCCTTTAAAGGGCAGACATTTAAAACATGGTGTAAACAATAGTATTCTATGAGTGCACATGCACACGATTCATCAGAGCAGGCTGGGCTGGTGCTTTGGCATTCCCCACAATTACTTTTCATCAATTTAGCATTTGCATTTGAGATCATAAATGAGACTGAGAATGCTAACTTTAAGATGAACTGCTCTTTTAACTTGACCTTCCAAGTTGTAGCTTTATTCACATTATGTCCCTGATGCCCACCAGCAGAAGTCAAAATGGCCCTCTCCCCCTGACCCTGCCTTTAAAGGGGTTGTTCACCTTTAAGTTAACTTTTAGTATGTTATAGAATGGATAATTCAAAGCAACTTTCCTTTTTTTATTAAATCTTTATTTCTGAAAATTTTCAAATAATAAAAAAGGTGGGTACAGAAAGAAGAATAATATATTATAATATACATATTATAATACATTCATTTAATCACCTGTTACAAAAAGGTCATAGAAAAACTTTTCATAAACTTTTTGTCTCACAACACATTATTCATTTTCTAAGACTATCCAACATCATTATCACATACCGTAATACATTTCTCGTACACCATCCACATTTACCATCTTTATTTACTCCACCTGCTCTAAAGTCCCTACGAAACTCTGCCATGGGGACCATATCTTCTAATCTAATACACTATTAATATGGTATATATGTGTTCATTCTGTCTAATTTCTTCTACAGAAATCAACCAATGTATATATGTGGGTGGCACTGTGGACTTCCACTTGGACTTCAAGTAGCTGCTTGAAGGAAGGTCAAAGGGTCTTTAAGCATGGTAGAATTATCTGGCATAACATTCAGTAAAATCAAAGCTTGGTCCTCCACCTCTGTTTTATTTCTTGTCACTTTATTTTTATTATTTCCCTTCATGTATATTACAGTTCTAAGCAACTTTTCAACTGGCCGTCATTATTTCTTTTTTTATAGTTTTTGAATTATTTGCCTTCTTCTTCTGACTATTTCCAGCTTTCAAATGGGGGTCGCTGACAAATGCTCTGCAAGGCTGCACATTTATTGTTATTGCTACTAGTTATTACATTACTGCATGGATGCTAGGGTAATTTGGACCCTAGCAACCAGACTGCTGAAATTGCAAATTGGAGAGCTGCTGAATAAAAAGCTAAATAACTCAAAAAACACAAATAATAAAAATGAAAAACTACAAATGGCCATTGTCCAGAAATCTGCCAGAAATCTATCATGTATCTTAACAAATCCTATTAGATCTCTATAGGCCCACAGTATAATCTGATTGTTGGCCTAGCTCAGGGGTGACCAAAGATCTTTACGTCTATGGCCGCAACTCACGGGCCAGCAGTAAACCCCTTATCTATCCCTTCTGCAGGGTTACTGGCAATGAGTCAGAGCTGACTAATATATATCTGGTGTTGAAACTGCTCAGGTGCCTTCTGGCACACACCTGTACAGAGAGCCCATATTGTAAAATATCAGACAAAGACACGCCTAGTAATTCCTTCTGTTTGTCTACCAAATGGACAGAGTAACCAGTTCTGCTAAAATGTAGGATTTGTTAAAATATTCCAGGAAAGGAGGGCGAGCAATTTCTGAGAATTTGTTAGAGAATTATAATGGAGTCTATTAAATTTCCATGCTGTGACGAATATCAGCCTAAATAAAGGGAGTCAAAAAGCAGCCTGTTAAGGCTTGAAGCTGTAGTTTTAAAAGATTCTTTCCCTTTATGATGTCAGCAAAAAGCAAACCTTTATTCTTACAAACATAATTAAAACATGTCATTGCAGGTGGATCATCACCACCTCAATAAAAATTAAAAAAAACTTTAAATGGGAACTACCCAAAATGCCTTAAGAGCTCATATCCTAGCCATTGTTGGCTGGTGCTATGCTTCTATAAAATGTAAGCAATACTATTTCCTCTCTAAAATGTTAGGAATATATCAGCTCTGACATAGTATATCAATTATAGGAATGTGCCAACATTGCACCAAAGGCTGAGCTTCTGCAATAAAAACACACATCTATAGAATGTTTTTGTGTGCCACCTTTAAAGAGTTGAACTTTTTTACTGCAAATTTACTTGCATTCTGCCATCAGGAGAGGAAAATGGTAGTCCCGTCAGGAGCCATACCATCATGCTGGGTTGCCGGACAAATTCACCTTAAAGGGGAAGAGCCTTATACAGACGTTGGGATAGAGTTTAGAGGATAAGGAATATGTCTTTGACTTCTCAGGGTGTGGCCATAGTGAATTTGGGTGTGGTCAGGTATGTTCTCTATCAATGAGCATGTATTTTTGCTTTACATTGACACCCTCTTCTGCTTAAGTTGGCCATAAACACAATTTGCAAGTTGCTGACACCACTAATTAGTGGGTGCTAGCAATGATGCTGGAATCCTAAACAAACATGCTGTACTGCTTTGATTAAGGGATCCTTTTGTTTCCTTTGTCTATGTTTGATAATATAAGAATACACTGTACTTTTCTCCCCCACAGACTGATATGGGGAGGATTTGAATTTGCATTCAAGGCCACGAAGCAGTAGTACATTACATAGATAGAGTATCCTCATTCTAAATATAAGTATATTGCATTTTAAGTGCAAAACCCACTTTCGCCCCTTTTTTAAGGGAATGTGTGTATGTGTGTACCTCCACCCTGAAAATTTTCATTTATCAATATATTAAATCCTCCAGAATCAATAATCTGACACCCTTCCAGCTGCTGTCAAGGATCTCGCCTTACATACCAACATAAACCACCACAGACTTGACATTGAAGTCTATAAGGCCCCTGTAACACACAAGCATAATATTACACACAGATGGCGTTTTTTTTCCAAGCACAGGCTAGGATATTCTATTAATAGCCTAATTTACTATACATACAAGATAAAATTCACCTTAAATTCATTGATCTCCTTTTGGCTTCCGTATCTATCTCTTTAAAACTAAATGACATCTGGGAAAATCTTTGCAAAATGCAGTACTAACGAATTCTACAATTTATTTCTGCAGCTTTGCCAACAAACATTCAGTACTGAAAATTGTATCAAACTAAAATGGTCCAGATTCAGCTAGTTGAGAAAACATATCTCCAGGTTTATCTCATGACAACACCATTGCAGTATAAAGGGCTTGCTCACCATCCAAACACTTTTTCCAGTTGAGTTTTTAGTTTTTAGTTGTTCTTCAATTGCTTTCCGTGTTTTATTTTTAACGTGGGGAGGCCCATTTATCAAAGGTCGGATTTCGAATTCATGTACATTTTTTTAATTAGAATATTCGATCGAATGATTCCCACCTAAAACTTCGATTTGTATTTGATTTGTATGAATCAAGTTTTTCTCCTGAAAAAAATGAGAGCGTCAGGAAGGCTATTAACATCTCCAAATGGCTCAACGGACTTCTGCCATTGACATAAACTAGGCAGGTTTTAGGTGGTGAATATTTAAACTAGGACTGTTTTCATGGTTTGAAGTGTTATAAATGTCACATTCGAATTGACATTCGAATAGGGGGCTTAGAATTAAAATTCTAATGTGTGAATTTTGAAAATTCAAATTTACTAATCAACCCTTGATAAATCTGCCCCTTAAAGTTTTGAGGTTTGGGTTAACTTTAAGTATGATGTAGAGAGTTGCAGAATGCAGACTGCAGAATTGTTTGCCAGTTTCAGATTGTAAGCAGACCCCTAACTGCCTGACTAGCCTGAATGTCCTGGAATCTTCACTGTAGTTTATATACAACTTTATAACAATAATATACAAAATAATGTAAATATAAAGTAAATACAAAGTAGAATCACCGGATATAGGAATTGTCCATTGTGCTGGAAACCCGATTCTTCTGCATGCCCTCATCATTTATAGATCTGAATAGTTTTATTTATGTTCTCTGAATTGACTTGGTCTTCTCAAGATAGGAGGGGCAAAAGAAACGAGCCTTAAAGTTCATTTAAAAAAACACTTGGGTCACAGCACAGGGTCAGCTCCATCTCCAAAGGGGCACGGCACAAGATGAAAAATTCTTGGTGTCCATTCAGAGGCACTAAGGTGGGCATCTGGCCTGATATTTATAACTTTAAAATGAAATACTGAATACATTTTAAAATTGTGAACCACTGGCATTTTTATAGTTTCATATTCCTAGATTATATTGTGTATATGTTTCTGGCCCCCCTCTGTGACCCACCAGGGCTGATTTTAAGCATTTCTCACTGCTGTATGTAGTTAATAGTTGTGTTTGCAGAGTCAGTGAATTTAATGGCCATCCGCAGTTTCTAATAATCAAGCAAAAACTACCACTGACTTTTTGCCAGAATATCTGACGGGTGAAGGCTGATTTTCTATCACGAAAATTCTTCACATATCTCCGTTTGCTTCTCACACTGCATTGTACTATGCCTAACAGTGCTGCCTTGTTCTGTCAAACATTTCCCTCTTTAGTATTCCCTGAACTAGCAATTTTTATTAAATATGCATCACTGAGAATGAGATACCTTAGTATAATGTTCCTTGTTGGGTATATCTTGATAAATGTCAGTTACACAGAGTGACTGAATTAAAATATGTTACTTGGCTTTGAAAAAAAGGTCACACATGTGGAGTGCATGGGCATCGCTGTATTAGAGTCAGTCTTCTGTCAAATGTATACCTCTTATTCAAGCAACACAGATGACAGCTCACAGTAATAAGAGTCTTGCGTTTTTTACCTAATTCTATATCAGCCGGCCATAGTAATCCTGGACTTCTCTTTGGAAATAACAACAGAGAATGATGGAGCTCCTCTAAATGACCAGAGGTTTTCACAATCCTATCTTAAAAAAAAAGGACAATCATAATCACTGGGGCACACCACTTTATTATAAATGCTCAGACCCTAGGCTGAAATTCCTCTTCACTGAAAAACACTTGAGTGCGAGATACTATCCCAACAAAGAGAATTTGTTATGCAGACAAGTGCAAGACAAAATGGCCTTATTAGTATGTAGAATAAGGCAGTGGGTGGTTCCTGCAACACAAAAGGCTTGCAAGGAAAAAGAGAGGCCTATGCTTGGGAAGCAGAAGCAGCCCCCATCTCTGGGTATAATTCCATGCTTCCTACTTTGCGGAAACAGTTTGGGGAAATATCCCTGTATGTACAAACAAGGCCCAAATAGAATTTTTTTGGCCATACTGGACTGCATAGAACCCTGACCTCAACCCAACTGCACAACAGAACTGGGATGAATTGGAACCCCGACTATGAGCCAGACCTGATCCCCAACATCAGTGCTCAAGAAGCAAAACAATGTTTCAACATCAAGTGGAAAGGCTCCACAGAGAGTAAAGTTTTTTTCTTTTTAAAAAAGTGAACATAATACTAAATTCACATTAATCCTCTTTTTTTGGATTGCGATGCTGGACAGACAGGTGTCCAAATACTTCTGGCAATTTAACATATGTGGCCAGCAGTAGTCAATACCCAATCATTTTAGATTATGCTATTGAGGGGGGTGGCTAGGAAAGAAAGTCCAGGTAAAGGTGGTCATATTCCCACAGATAACTTGTAGCAAACAAATGTTCAACCAATTTTCTGTGCCCACCAATCACAAATAATATATAAGTACTGCTGATATTTGTTGGTTTGAAAATTGGGCAAGTTTGAAAGTTTCATCTGCTGATGCACCATATTGACCAGTGCATGGAGCATCTACAAAAGCAATAGTGAAGAGGAGCAAATCCTCAATTGTACATCATTCTTAGTCTGCTGCATCATCAGAATTATTGCATCTTGTTTCCATGTTATCTGATTTCTGATTGTGGAACATTGTAATGAATGTTTTATATACTGTATATGTATCTTTATATTTTGAGGACAAAAATCTCAAGGGCAGCAAAACATCGTTAGTTACATTACAAAGTTACATTAAACTGGAGCAAAGTCGATTAAATGAATTCTACATTATATTTTATAGCTCTGGCAAAGAAAAGGGTAAATCTGATCATGATCAAACCTGATATTTGTATATACTGTGGGCCATGCTTGCTTTAGGAAGTTAATTTTCCCATAGAACACTATTGGACAGACACTGTTTTCCACCTGATTACAGCATTGGTCAAAAGGCCCCAAGTGCCATAAGCCTTTCAAAGATTTTCTTCTCTAAGAGATTTGTATTTCTGTTCACTGGAATTACTAGGGGTGAATTTCTGCTGATTCACGTATCTCCTTTGAAGTATTATTAGATTTATAGCAACTTTAAAAATAATATATTCTTTCCAGGCCCAAGATCAAAGCCTCGTCTCGGAGTGTAGTAAGTTACAGTGTAAGGACTTTTTCATCAAAGGACCAGTCTTCATTGTCTTTGTATCTAGGAATGTTATCACAGGGAAGCCCCTTTTATGAGGCGCTCTACCAACACTGCTATTCAGGCATAAACTAAAAGTCGACAGCAAATCATCATTCTGTTTTTAAAGAGCCTACTGCTCAGGCAGATTCTGGTTAAAATAAGTAGCCAGACAAAACCACCACCGTAGCTTTATCCCAAACCAAAACATTATAAAGTATAAAAAAAACATTTCTGCAAGACTTAAATAAACTTCTGACAGATGTACTCTAAGCAGATCCACACGGACAGCCCTTGAGTTTTACTCACATTCAGGCTGGCACTGTGACTGTTCTTTTGTATAAACATTTTCCTGCTTTAAATGGGAGGACTGTCTGTCTGAAGAATAAGGAAATTAAACTGAACCCAAAGCCAAACCAAAAACCTAAGCCAATTGCTTATATATTTTTGGAATATGGAAGGAGACTGGAGTACCCAAAGGAAACAAACATAAGCACAAGAACAGATAATGCTCTGGCTGGAATTGAACCTAGGACTCCAGTTCTGCGGGACAGCAGAGCTAACAATACAAGGCAATATCAGGAAATCTAGTGTAAGATTATTCCATTTATGCTGAAATTGATCCCAAATCCAAAAGGATAAAAGAGTAGAAGAGCTGCACAGAGAGGTAGAGGCCCCCATGTCTGACCAATTCACTTCCGGGCTCTGCATTTACAGCATGGGGAACAGTTCCACTGCGATGTGTCTGTCTGGTGCAGTACAGAACTCTATGATTAAATTATGGTTTAACTTCTCCTTTAAGAACAAATACCTGTGTGCATACAAGAACTGTATCTCACTTTCACTGGAACTGAAATACTAAATTACAGTTGGTTTGTGGCTGAATAAGGGGCCCCAGGTGGCACACAGAATAATACTGAACTTTTTCCCTCAAGACATTGCTTTTTTTTTTGCTTCTTACAAAAGCGTTACACCATTAAAGGTGCATTATAAATCCCTTTTTCAGCAAGAGCAACATAAACGTATACAAATAAACTTATAACAAATACATTCTGCCTATTCTACATAAAAAATAATCCAAATGTTCTTAGTCATTCTTATTTTGCAGAAATGACAGATTGTTGTCTTTCACTCTTATTAGCTCCCCTGTAATTATCTGTAAAGAGCTACTGACTTCTGTCTAAACAGCCCCCTCCCTCATTTATCGTGACGGTATTGTCTTACAGAGAAGGAGGAGTCTATTATGTAGGGGGATTATCTGCACAGTTGTAATTTAATTATTTACCTTGCAAGAACCAGGAAGAAAGAAGCAGGGAGTAACTTCAATTTGTACTTCGGTCCTGTTCAGCTCAAGAAATTACTTAAAACATTGTTGGCGCAGTACTCCAGGCAGAGACCAAGTAGAGTTTTGCTGGAAAAATGTGCGAGTGTAGTGGTGCTTTATATTTTTACAGCAAGATGCGTAAATAGGAAATATTTTCCAAGCAGCTGCTCCGGATGTGTCTGGAATTTTAATTTCTAATTTTCAGGGTGTGAATAGAGGGGAAACTACCACATGTTATTCAGGAAGCAATAGCACAGGCTCTCTGATCTGATAAAGTACATTTAGGCACTGATCGGAAACCGCACATTGCCTTATGGCCATCAGGAGCAGTTGCAGAATATATGGAACATAAATATGGCCGACAAAAACCATTGAAGCTTCAGTTGCAACGCTCTGCATGAGGCAACATGGAAACTGGTTGCTACAAGAAATACTTCCCAGTAACTGGACCTCTACACTTTCCTGCATTCTGTGAAAGATATTGAGGCATCTATCAGTGAGTTTGCAGTTTGTGGATGAAAGATGGATCTACAGAACTCCTGCAGCTACTGGTTTTCACTGTTTGGGCCCAGAGCTTTCTGCGGTGACACGTACCTAGGCGTCCATCCTTATTTGGGACGCCAAACCGGCACCGGCTGAATGTGAGGCAGTTGAGAACCAGGTAAAGATCAGGGCAGGCAGCAAGATTCAAGACCATACCAGGCATAGATCAGGGCAAACTGATCTATGCCTGTAAGACTTAGGCAGTTGCAGTGTCCAAAAGAAAGGGAGCTGGGTCACAAATGTGCAGGAAGGGCATCAGTTAAAAGAAACTTTTAATCAGCTCTGTGCCCTCTGTGCCATGGCACACCAATGCAGTAAAGCAGAGAAATCCTGGGAAGGATGGGGGCAGGCAAGGCTGGACAGAGCCAGTGCTACTTGGGAGTTTGATGACCTTTATAATTGCTCCTAGCCTGCAGCCAAGTAAAGAGATTCAGATGCAAGGTTTTTCAGTTAAGCCCTAAAAGCAGCATCTTTATTTAAAGTGTCACGGTCAGTGGAAACAAATCAGCTTTGCATAGTAGTATCCTGTATATTCGCTTTAATACCGATGTTGGGTGGAAATAGCAAAGGGGGAAACCATCTGTGACATCTGCAGGATATAATAATCAAGGATACCTTTGCAACTGGCAGATGTGTAGGAAAGGATGATGCTTTTCAACATCTTCTGGAAGAATAAAATGCAACACAAGGATGGGAGGACATTTCCTGTCCTGATATAGATTTACAGCGTATGACTGCAGAGGGAATAGAATAATACCACGCTGCTCATGCTTCATGCAGGTGTTCTGTGGGCAGAATGGAGAGACAACTTAAATGAGCTATTGCTTCTTCTTGTTCTAGAGGACAGAGGCTACCGGAGGTGGTACAACAATGGGCCCACACCCCTCTCTCAGGATTCAAGATATTTATTCAATTCTGCAATTCTGCCAGGAAGACTGGAGGAAATGAAGATCCCACCTGTAGGATCATTTCAGTACATCCTTGTAATCAGTTCCAGGAAAGGTCTAGTTCCCCAGCTGAATATCACAAAATTATAAATGCTTTCTTTTTAATCCTAGTGGTAATACTAATTAACACTGCATTGTAGCAACATGCATTTTGTAACGTACGTCTGCTTCCTTTCTCTTTATGGTTAACAAGGCGCCAGCGCAACTTGCCTTATGGAGCTCACATATGGGTATTAGATGTAAACGCCTTTAAAAGAGCAGGTTGGTAACATGAATTCCACCTTCATGTTTGGGCAAATCTGAAGGCTTCACAATGCTGACATACACACGCCTCTAACTACTTTCTATTTGGGGATACAGTTAATACCACATCAAAGAAGCCAGCTCCACCTGAGTCTAGCAGATGCTGTCCTATTCCAGAAACCTGTATTCCTGCAGGCTAGGTATATAAAGCATCCATTGGATGAAGGAGAGTGGGCAAGCTGCAGTTGTACAACATTGTGTATTAAAAGCTGTTTACTTGCAGCAAATCTCTGGAGAAATGACTGTGCTCTCTGCTATTACTGTACACGAAGATCTAGGTTACAACTTTACTTCCCCAGGGTCTAGACTCTAGAGGTAGCGTCTACTAAAGAAAACAATCATTTTATATACCTTCTTCAGGAAGGACACAGAAAGATGCACAACCCTATGTTTCTTTATATCTAAGAGAAAGATAAAAAAGACAAATAAAGCCTTTTTTTAAGATATAAATGATATTCTTCCTCTGCTGCCTAACCACTTCTTTCCATTGCTGCAGCCACAAGCCACATTTCCTGCGAAGGCTAGTAAGAACACATGCACGTATAAACATATACATTACCGAAAGGCCGCGCATAACCTGTAAAGTACGTGACGTCATCTGTTCTAGAAACTAATCGACTCTTTAAAATTTGTCTAAGAAAACACAGCACTCCCTCAATATCCTGCCTGCCACAGCAGGTGTTACAGAGGGTGACTGTCTACAGAGTAAAGGTTAATAAAAGTCTAGTGGGAGGTATAGTTGGGGAGCACTGTAATGCCTCCCTTAATTTTTAATATCACATCATTTTTAAGTAATCTCTATGGCTCACTGTATACAAAATGCTTAGCTTGCGGCCTCTCTTTCTCTTTGGTGTGACTCCTACATAAGGGTGCAGGATTTTCTTGCTTTTTAAAATCTATTGCTATGTCATGTCTTCTGAGGGTGGGAATACTTTTAAAGTAGCTACCGTATACAAGGTGAGGTAGGTTTAGCCTGACACTCCGTATATTTAAAGGCAGGAAGGTGGTCATTTGGACAGATGTCCCTCCAATCCTAAAGGAATGCAAATGCCCTACTGGGCAGATAATTCACAAATACTTTCCTTCGGTGCATACAGTGAGCCCTATAGAACTGCCTGTATAGTCTAAGGCAGTGGTCCCCCAACCAGTAGCTCATAAGCAACATGTTGCTCTCCAACCCCCTGGATGCTGCTCCCAGTGGCCTCAAAGTAGGTGCTTATTTTTGAAGTCCAAGCTTGGAGGCCTGGAAGAGAAGTTTTGGTTGCAAAAAAAAAAAAACAGGTGCAATGCCAAACAGAGCCTCAATGTAGGTTGACACTCCACATAGGGGCTACCAAAATCACTTATTTGGCACCCCAAGAACAATTTCCATGCTTGCGCTGCTCCCCAACTCCTTTTACTTCTGAATGTTGCTCACAGGTTCAAAAGGTTGGGAATCCCTGGTCTAAGGAAAGACTATTGAGTTGGTGGCAAGATCGGATTGGCTGCACCAAGGTTGCAGTGGTCTGCCAGAGTACCAGAGAATATTCCAATGGGATTTTGATCAAAACTTTTTTATTCCTACCATAGGTCTTGCCCAGTAGAACCTCACTGTTAGGTTCTCTTTTGGGCCTAGGAGGTCTATTATAACACTGGTCTGCACAATAGTTTTTTTTTTCTTGGAGACAATTCCATGGGGTTTCTCCACCGTTACACAATTTGGGAAAAGGCACATGTATCTTTACTCGCACTTCATGCACAGATGCATCCGGATATACAAAAAGTCAGAGCTTTATTAGATGGCACAAGGTATGTCTGCAACTACAAACATCAGTCTCTGATCCCAGCTGAACATGTGCTGACAAGGGTACCAGCAGGCCTTTATAGAAATAAAAATAAAAAGATCTTCTAATAAAAAGGCCGACCCTTGGCTTGCTTGCTCTTGAGGTGTCCTGCTGAACGGCGCAGTTTCTTCCTCTCTTCCTGATGCTGCTTTTCTGCTTCCTGCCGTTTCCTATGTTGTTCGGACTGATAAAGAAACATTACAAGTGATTAATTAGACATGTTATGTAGCATGAGAAAATGTCCACAATATTAAATCGCAAGCAGCGTATTTAGCTCTTTAGCCCCATGTGTGAATCACAACGTACTTACCTTTAACCAGTTTCACTTTAAACCACTGAGGTGATTACATCTTATTACAATAATTTATTAAGGGAGTGGCTCATCTTTCAGTATATTATAGCATGTCCTGTTCTAAGCAGCTTTTCAATTGTTCTTCGTTATTTTTTTTTTAGAATTCTTTAATTATTTGCCTTTTTCTTCTGACTCTTTACGCTTTTTTGCTGGGGGGGGGTCACTGGCCCCATCTAAAAACAAATGCTCTGTAAAGCTACAAATGTATTGTTATTATTATTATCACTCATCTTTTTATTCCGACCCTCTCCTGTTCATATTCCAATCTCTTATTCAAATCAATGCAGGGTTGCTAAGGTAATTTTGACCCTAGAAACCAGAATGCTGCACTTGCAAACTGGATAGCTACTGAATAAAAAGCTAAATAACTCAAGAATCAGAAAGAGTAAAAAATTTAAACCAAATGCAAATTGTCTCAGAATATCACTCTCTACACCAGGGGTCCCCATCCTTTTTTTTTTACTCTCTACATCATACTAAAAGTTAATTTAAAGGTGAACAACCCCTTAAGGTCATGGAAAGTCAATACTACTTGCCTAGCAATCAGAACCTACAAAATAATACTGAGAGCTGCTTTACTCTCGTCATGGCTTCCTTAAGAACCCTTCCCTATGTAGGAGGATGAGCAAATATGCAAAGCATGGTATTACTGCTCAGGTATTGTTGCTTTAGCAAAGATTCCTGGTTGGTTAGTTTTGTGTAGAAAGATCTGCTGATCATATTTTCAATTCTTAGCATATTTGGTTTCAGGATACAAAGGATTAGTTCTGTGATCGTAAGCATAAGTCTAAATCTGCATCCACGGGAACTATTGTGACGTCACTTGTTTTGTACAAATACATGGCAAACATTTGGTTTTCAAAGCCGTCAAAAGCCATTATTTACTATGAGAATCGTGGTCACGCTACAGTGTATTTTTATTACATTGTTGGGACGGTGAGTGTGGTTGGGCTTGTTGGTAGTTGCGTTGGGTACACACATTGAGGCACAAGGTCTCACTAGGCAGTAGAGATTACAAAACTGTAGGGATACTGTAGGACCTTCCCTTTCAGTATTGAGGAGTACACTGGCTGCTGGCTGAATTAGAAACCCATTTATCAAAGGTCAAATTTTGAATTCACGTGGATTTTTTCATTTTGAATATACGCACAATTGACTGGGAGGTTATTTAAAAATAAAAATTTGAATGCCTAATATTCAATCAAACGGTTCCGACCAGAAAATTCGAATCACAATTTGTTGGAATTGAGTTTTTTCTCCCGAATTTTTTTTTTTTTAAATGTCAGGAAGGCTATTAACATCTCCAACTGGACCTACGGACCTCTGCGATTTGACTTGTGCATGAAATCGGACGGTTTTAGGTGGCAAATATTCCCATTAGGGCTGTTTCCATGGTGATGTGATAAATCTCACAATTAAATAGGGGGATTAAAATTGAAATGTGTCAATTTTGAAACTCAAAAATTCTAATTTACTATTCGACCCTTGATAAATCTGCCCCATAGTGTCTGCCTCCTATGGACAAAAATGAAGCAGTTGCTCATGGAGTAGGGCAATTACTAAGGGTTATGGAAGATGGTACCTAACCAGCAAAGGGAAGAGGCTGTTCATTACTGCCAGGGGAATGAAGGTCTGGTATATTAAGGGTATCACAACACCTCATCCCTGCATAGAAGCCCTGCAGCACCAAGGATTCAACCACACGTTTTCTCCAAACCAGCCACCCATCAAAAATGTGCATTTTTTAACTGCAATAGGTGCATCAAAGCTACTCTGATGTTATGGTTACAGAACTGACATAAACCTCAGACATTTTGTTCCTGCTTAGGCTCTGGTATCGATCTACTGCAGCAACAGGTAAAATCATGCTGCAAATACTGGTTTTGCATACGTTGAGAGTTGCAGACAGGTTGAAAGCCCTGCTATAGAGATTCCCCCGAGACAGTGTGCCGTGCATAGAAAGTAGGATCACAAAGGTGCTGATAGACTAGGGACACTCCGTTGCTGAGACTCGCTCTTAACTAGAAATACATGAACTAAAAATAGAGAAGGCAGACTAAAATAAGCATCACGTAACCCGAGTACAACAAAGTTGTCAGGGATCAAGCCAACTGCTGTAACATATACGGCCAGGACCTCCCAGACATCTTCTACTGACCAGGATCCTAAAATAAGACTTGTGCAACAGCATGAACAAACCTTCTGGGAGCTAAATTTAAGGCAGTCAGTGCTTAGTCAGAATGAAGGGGTCACGGAGTGTAAGATGATGGGGGTGATGGCTCATCATTGAGAACTTGTCGGAATCAGGAACCCTACAGTATCACAGGGAATACAGGATTAACTTCCATCAGTACGGCCGCACATTATGTGATGCTCTATAATGCTGCCAGTGCATTAGTAAATACATAGTGAATGCCCACAGCATGCGCTCTTACCTTTTTCAATGTGAATGTAAGTTGCTTGCTGCCCACGGCAGTGTCAGCAACATTCAGTGTTCCCAGTTTTTCCTCCACTTTTATACGATCTTCAAGGGTTTTCCTGTACGGGGACAGTTTAGAGATTAGAATTTCATGTGATTCACTAATTCTGCATATGCGATCGGCACATGGCTACTAGGGATGCACCGAATACAGGATTTGGTTCATGATTAGTCTTATTTTAGCAGGATTCGGATTAGGCCTGGCCGATCCAAATCCGGATCCTTAAAATAATGTAACTTTTCATCACACGAATAAAGAAGTGTGTGTGGTTCTTTTTAACCCTTCCTTACCTGAATTTCATATGCTAATTAGGGTTTGGATTTGGTCGAATATTTCATATAAGATTCAGGATTTAGCCACATCCTCAAATAGTGAATTCAGCGCATTATTGGCTATCCTTACTATGTATAACTGTTTTCAGTGCATTCTATAGTTCTAAAAAGCTTTAATAGAATTGAACCAAGTTTCCTGCACCTATAACTCCCAGCACCCTCTTTAAAGGGGTACATATTTCTTCTATAAATAACATGACAGCTCATTTCAGATGATTACAAGTATCACGGCTATTTCATAGAGATGCTCCATTCTAGAGAAATATATGTACAGGTATAGGACCGGTTACCCACAATTCTTGGGGTTTTCTGGGAAAAATGATCTTTCTGAAAGCTTTAAGTCTGCTGCAAATTATTTAAACATTAATTATTTAAACCAAAATATAATTATATAGTATCTATTAAGGATTAAGTATATCTTAGTTGGGACCAAGTACAATGCACTGTTTTATTATAACAGAGAAAGAAAAATGGAATTATTTCATTAAAGTGGAATCTATGGGAGACAGCCTTCCCTTCATTTGGAGCTTTCTGGGTAATGGGTTTCCGGATAACAGATCCCATAACTGTACATATTAATTACTCATAGCAAACACTACTGGACAGAACCGTAAAGTTTTATTGAAGTCTTCTTTGGAGATTTACATAAAATGTTTTAACTGGTTTAAATGAGTTCCATTGCCAGTCTGTAATTCAGCAAACTGCACAGACAAGATAAGAAGCTTATTATACCACGATATATAAGGTGAGTTTCCAGCCTTGCCTATAGCAGTGAGGGTAATAGCAACTGACCAGTCAAAACAACAAAACATTTCCGTGACTGCTGAACAAAGCAACAAAGAAACCAATACAAAGTTTCAGAGGGTAAAGGCAACAAATACCAGACTCTCCTTAGTAATTGCTTTCAAAGAGGATGAGTTGAAGAAGCAAGTTTACCAGGGCAACCTACTTGGACCACAACTAGTGAAATGTATAGATAAGTTGAACGCTATATACTTGTTAACATAATGGAAGATCAATAGGCCGGTGTTGGATAGAGCACACAAGAACTAGAAATGTAGATGAAATTTCCCTGTTCTAGAGGAAAAACAAGATTATGATGTTCATCCAACTCAAGTCAGCTAAAGTCATGAATAGGGGCAAAAATGTGCTGGTTACTACTGCTGCAGGTATAGAACCGGTTATCCAGAATGCTTGGGACCTGGGGTTTTCCAGATAAGGGGTCTTTCTGTAATTTGGATCTTAAGTCTACTAGAAAACCATTTAAACATTAAATAAACCCAATAGGCTGGTTTTGCTTCCAACAAGGATTAATTATATCTTAGTTGGGATCAAGTACAAGTTACTGTTTTATTATTACAGAGAAAAAAAGAAATCATTACTTGTGAATTATTTGCTCAAAATCGAGTCTGTGGGAGATGGCCGTCATATATTTTGGAGCTTTCTGGATAACGGATCCTATACTTGTAATAGCTTTCAGCTTCTGAATGGCATGCCATATTACTTGCACCCTCCCAAAAACTAGGAGGGAGATGGGCGCAAACAAAGTTAGGCGCACAGGCACACAAATGTATGCGGCACTCAGCCCATTATATTGGAAGATATATGGCCCTCTGATGAGATGACAATGTTTTTCGTTGACAGGCCCTCTATTATTTTCCAAGACCAGGTTGTTGCATATTGGGAAATTGAATAGAGAAAAGATAGAATAGAGAACATCCTCCTGCCCCAAAGCGCTTGGGAATTCTAGTGGATGTGTTTTCCAACTGGAATCTTTAAAAAGTGAAGACTTTGCTCATTTGAGGGCCAAAGACAAAATATAGATTGCCTTGTACATCTTGCTTTACCAGCCAGCCTTACATTATACTACGATCTACTCTATGAACCTTATATTCCTGTATATTAGCACCTGCATTTATATACCCAAACCTAACTGGCCATCTTGGACGTCACTAAAGGGGGAGGCGTGCACCTATAAATGGGCTGCTGGAGCCGAAAACCGGCAGAGTACAGCCACGGGCAGGGAGAGCGGAAGAAAAACTCGCCCCCCGAAACCCCCTAAATCAGCCTGAACCCGTCAGACCCACAGGTATTGGGCCGTCCCCCACATCACTACTTTATATTGTTTTTTCATACTAGTGGTAACTGAAAGAGATTGAACTGGATTGGAATAGCAAAGACTCCAGTGAAATAGTTGCCTCTGAAAGTCAAACTGTTTTGGAAAAGTGTAGAATGTCTTATCAGCAATTCTATGTATTTCCCCACTGCTGCTCCCTTAGATAAGTCCCTTTATAAGAAATATTCTATAGCAGCAACATGACTAACCCTGAATGAACACACTGCAGGCATGTTATAGGCATGATATCACTGATTCCATTTCTAGAATATTCTGGGTGCTGCTGTCTCCTAGTATTCCCAGCAGTTCCCAGTAGATCATTGGGGCGGTCACCCTGCTGTATATAAAGGGAACGTGGATAAAATACAATGAAGGAATTGAATAAACACAGCTTGCAAATGGGAGAGCATAGAAACACATAAACTAAATATTTATATATAATACATGACTATAGTTATGTGGTCATAACGGACACGAGACCCTATCGGTGCCCATTCTGATTAGGCACAAAGGCAAAGTCTTATGAGGGAAGATAGGCAGCAATTCACCCCGCTATGAATGAATGATTGTTCAAGTGGTAAGAGGTGAAATTCAGGCCGAGGCAGGAATTGAAAACATATTTATTACTGCGTGGGCCATCCCCAACAATGGCGTAATGTTCTCTGCTAATGATAGCCATCGTTCCACATATTAATCTGTCTCGTATCAAAATATTCTGGAACATTTCTAGCAAGAAATGAACAAGACACGGTTTTTGTAGATCAATGGATGACTAGCTTTACCTACAAAAGGTTGCACAGTCATGAAGGTTTTGTTCACTGTGTCACCTGATAAATGAGCCACTGGGGTTTCTACTGTTTACACCACAACACCATGGAGACACAGCAGCAGAGTAAAGGACATGTATTCATTGGTGAATTGTGTAACAGTCAGCAAAGCACTAATTACACTTTCACATAGATCTGCTCTTTTAGAAAGGTTGCCCAGTAAGTGGATCTTTGTCTGATTGGCCCCCCAGACCAATGACTGGATTATTATATTAGGGAAGGAAATGCATAAATGGGCCGAAGAAGTTATAACCCAATAGCATTTTCTAACCTGCCCAATAGTTGTTGATTTGCTGACCAGGTATCCGTCAGACAAGACCTATCCATCAACCAATAATGTGGCATTAGTCTGGGAGGAAGGGGCTGCATAAACTTTCAACTCCAAACAGGAACTACGATGTTCTGGGTCCAGTCTAGCGTTGGGTGTGCATTGCGCAATAGTTCGGAACTGCTCATTGTTGAGCAACACGCGTCTGTTGTTTGACAGAACCTGGTGAAAAGTGGCAATTCGTAGCACTGTGTCGCCACTTCCCTCGTGGAAACATATAATCAGACTGCATTAATTAGACTAGTGCTGTTCAACTTCTGAGGTACTGAAGGCCGGGAATTTCACTGGCCTACCTGGTGGAGAGGCGATTATGGAAGCCAGTGTTGACCATTCCCAGTTTTTTTTAAACCACACGCAAGAACTTTTAAGAGCATGTCCACATCAATGGTGGTAGCATACAAAAAAACAGATGGTTGGTACTCACTGCAGGGATATCACTCATATGTGATAAATGTAAGTCATATTAAAACATACCCTTAAATCCAGAAGTTTCCGCCTCCCCTATGGATAACACAGCAACCCCTCCAGCACATGATTAAACACCTTTGAGGCCCCTAACAACAAGTTCCAAAGGCTAACAAACGCCTAGAACAAACCTTCCAGGCTCAAGTCCCACATGCAGTGTATGGCACACACAGGGAGCATAGGGCAGGCAAAGTATGGCACACATGGAGCATAGGGCAGGCAGAACAGAGCATGAGACATGGAAACCTATCAGGACCGCTCTAAGATGTACTACATACAGTCACGCAATGCTGGTGCCCCTCCAGCAGTTTGTATGAGTGTGAACAGGTGAACAATGTGGGCACTTTCAGTCTGGATCTCAGATGTGAACAGTACAGGGCTTTAGGGGTGTGAACAATAGAGGTGTTACAAGTGTGAACAATGCAGGGGGACTACATGTGTGAACAATACAGGAGATTTTAATTTGAATCTGAATTTGAGGTTTAAACAATGCAGGGGCCAGTTAAATCTCTGTAGTGATAATTTTTAAATCTTACACAAGGTATGTAGTAACAGCAGGCAGACTTCAATGTGGGGGCCACACAAGGGTGTGTGTGTGTGTATGGGGTGGGGGGGTCACGGGCTGCCAGTTGGACAGCACTGAATTAGACAATGGAATTTTGTTTAGCAAACAGAACATGTTGTTCTCTTTCCCATCACCTTCAGGCTTTATCAGTACAGAGAGAAACGAGTCGGTCGAGATGACCTCAGAAGAACAGAAGCTCTCCGACCTTGGAGAAACTCATCAGAACCTCCCTTCTACACTGCAAAGCCATCCTTTATATACCCATTATTTGTAATATTCAGTCTTCTATTCACTTCTGATTAGTGCTGTGACTAATTGTAATAAATTTTAATAATATTGCATATTTTAAGAAAGTTATGGACTAATTCGCCTCCCATGCTAAGCTTTCTTGTCTCGTGCTACGGATTCCCTGTTACTTGTTTTTTTTTTTTTAAAGGGGTATACAGTTATGGGATCCATTATCCGGAAACCTGTTATCCAGCAAAGCTCAGAATTACGAGAAGGTCATCTCCCATAGACTTCAATAAGAATTTTGAAAAAATTATTTCCCTTTTCTCTGTAATAATAAAAAAGTACCTTGTACTTGATCCCATCTAAGATTAATTCTTATTGGAGGCAAAACAATCCTATTGGGTTTAAATAATGTTTGGATTACTTTTTAGTAGACTTAAGGTATGGGGATCCAAAACTACTTAAAGAGCTCTAATCCTAAAAACCCCAGGTCCCAAGCATTTTAGATAACAGGTCCCATACCTGTAAAAGCCTCTTTCAGCAGAAATCTGAGCACCACTACATTACTGGGATGCTGGGAGTTGGATTTCAGCAACAAAAGAAGGGGCTGATAGTTGGAAATAACAATCAGTTCTTTTTTCCTCCATTTTTTAAGTAATACTTTAATTACACTACTTTAATTACACTTTAAAATAATAATACAAAGAAAAAATAGAATTCAAATCAATGTCTCTTCAAAATGGATTTCAGGTTAGGCTGAATGTTCTCCAATGAGAATGAGCTATCTAAGAAGTGGAAATGGTATTTCTCTCTTTCGAGGAGTTGGTCTAATGTGTTTGTTTTGCCCCTGTCCTACAGCACCGTTATTAGAATGCAATGACTTTGGCTATGTATCGTGCTACTGGGAGCCAGTTTGCTGCCAAAGCCCTTGTATAAACTTAATTGTGTGCACAGCTAAGCCCCCGAGCGAGGCCATGGCAGGAGATCAGTCACTGAGCGAGACAGCCCAGGGGTTTTTGCAGCAGACTTGTTTCTTTGGATGTGGCGATGAATATCTGGCTGCCGAGAGGGTTATGTTTTAACAAGACACTGCTTGGGAAAGACATTTATTGGCCCAGAAGATCCAAACTTAATTTTTCATTACTGGTGTTAAAGGATTTTTTTTTTTTTTTTTTTGCGTTTTACTAAATAAATTAGCAAGGGGTTAGCACAAATATGTACGTCTGTTTACACTGCAAATAATTCAATCTACAATATAAAATTTAATTCCTGAACCAGCAAGTGTATTTTTTAGTTGTAATATTGGTGTGTAGGTGCATCTTAGATCATTTTGCCTGGTCAGAAAGAGACAGCACTTTAGGATGGACCTGCTTTCTGATAGGCTGTTGTTTCTCCTACTCAATGTAACAATGTGCCACAGTGGGACCTGGATTTTACTATTGAGTGCTGTTCTTAGATCTACCAGGCAGCTGTTATCTTGTGTGAGGGAGCTGTTATCTGGTTACCTTCCAATTGTTTTTTTGTTAGGCTGCTGGGGGGGTGATATCACTCCAACTTGCAGTACAGCAGTAAAGAGTGACTGAAGTTTATTAGAGCACAAGTCACATGACTGGGGGCAGCTGGGAAACTGACAATATGTCTAGCCCCATGGCTGATTTCAACATTAAATATAGGGATGCACCAAAGCCACTATTTTGGATTCGGCCGAACCCCTGAATCCTTTGTGAAAGATTGGGCTGAATACCGAACCTAATCCAAACCCTAATTTGCATATGCAAATCAGTGAGGGGGGAGGTTAGTGCGCGGCAAAACATTTTTTTACTTCTTGTTTTGTGACGAAAAGTCACATGATTTTAAGGATTCCGTTCAACCAGGCACAAGGATTCCGCTGAATCCGAATCCTGCTGAAAATGGCTGAATCCTGGTTGAATACTGAACTGAATTCTGGATTTGGTGTATCCCTAATTAAATATAATTAGGCATGCATTTTTTTACCCCAGAACTTTTTGGCTGTCTAAATTTGCCCCATTAACCACAATAGGTTGCACCAGGTCTGGGGTAGTATAAACTAACTGTGTTATATTTACAGTTAGATACAGTGTACTCACAAGATCAATGGGTTGCAAGACAATGCACAATCAATAACCCTTTATCAGTATTATACCACCTCCTTTTTTCAATGTCAGGTCAATGAATAGAGAGTTTGTGCTGAACACAAAACATCTGTGTCCCGCCTGGTTCTCCAGAGTCATTGTTTAAAAAGTAGTAGGTAGTAAAATAAATGACCATTTCAAAGATAAACCCTCTTTATAATAAGCTGCTGCTTATCTCAAAGCTTAACACAGCAGCTGGGGGTAAGGGGTTTGATAATACAGAGCTCGCCATCTACATTTAAACAGAGTACCCTACCCCACTTCTCTCACTAGCAGGAGAGAAGGGGGGTATGTTTTGAGAAAAACAAATCCTGGTACTTTATCATAGCCAAATACAGGAAAAATAAGGATTCTATTATAGGCATAACACTTTTTCAGCACAATACCTATATACTGGGTTGGTATTTAATGCCTGAAAAAACAGACAGTAAACTTATAAACTGTATAAATAGGTGAAACGAGCCAACTGGTGAGTGCTAGCACTAGTGCTTCCAGGCAGTTGTCATAGCAGCCAACAGAGGGTGATTTTGGGCACCGGACACAGCCTCCCAAGCTACTAAAAAAGGGCATTAAAGTACCCCCATCCTTGAGAAAATCCCAACCAAAGCTGTTGTGTTTTATAAACAATGACCAATCAATAAATAAAATTAAAACATTTTCTCGCCCATAGTGCTTCTTGCCTATACCCCATACCTTTAATACACAAGAAACCCAGTTGGTGCATAAAAACAAATGGTGAGAGAAGTTGTGGAACAGAGGAATAAGTAAATATCCACAGCTGTTACAGTCCTTGTGCCTCTCAGTATCTCTGTCTGGCCCATTGTCATTTGTCAGCGTCTGTTCTTCCCCGACTCCCATTTCCCCCTTCTTAATCATTTATGAAATGCTTTTTGTCATAATGAATTCCTGTTTGGCCACTAGCTCTCGGGGAATGAAGTCGGAGGATAATACACATCCGCTTCCCCGTCGCTCAGGCCTCATTCATTACAAGTGAAAGCACAAAGGGGAGCGCATGGCTGCTTCTCTCTTTAGAACGGAGCACCAATAGCTCTGAATTGTTCCCCATTATTTCTACTGTGGGAGCTATGGATGTGCTGGGGCTAAAGAGAAGATTGTAAGCTCCTACGAGCAACCATATCAAGTATCAAATAAACTTTATGCAAAGACATGATCTAGTGATAGGCTATTGAAACAAAATTTCTATAGTCAGCTCTCCGTCGGCCAAACCTTCAACTACCACCATGCCTCCTCCTGTGCCTTGGATAATCTGTCATTCACAGACCTGCACAGAAGTATTACAGAAGTGTGCAATAAGTAGTCAGGACCAGCAGTGCAGAGAATAGCAAAGGTCAGACAGATACTGCGTCCAATAGCATTTACATTTACAAATAGGTAAATGTAACAATTTACAAATAGGTTTAATTAAAGTGAAGGCTTAGAATTGCATTTGCTTTGATACTATCTGGGTTTACATTTCCTTTAACCGTCAATATACAAATAAATAGTGATCATTACAACAGAAATATAGTATCACAGATATATTCCAAGTGAAGGTAATAAATATTTCCAAATGAAGGCAGAAAGAGATAACCAAAGTAAGGTTACTATCTATATACTAAAATTTTGAACTTCCCCTTTAAAAAACATTAAACAGGAGCTATAAAATGATATCACTACGTGACTATTGGAAAAAGAGCAAATTAATCCCCAACTGCTTGTCCGAGTCCTTGGCTGAACTTTGCATAATGGTTTGTGCAACTGCCACCCTAACAAATGTATTTTCACTGATAGGCACAGAAATCCATATGGATTAGGAGACAACATTAATGATTCGAATACCATGTGGCGGCAGCAGAAACTTCAGGGTTTCAGATGATTTAATAATTAAAGAATATCTTTGTTTCGCAAACCAAAGATTTCATTCCAAAAGGACGTTTGTTATAAATCCTGTCCGAAGGTTATTTGTAAATGTAACTGCTACTGAAAGCTGTTTATATTTTCTGCACTGCTGGTTACGACTCTGGAAACAATGTGGCAGAAAAACAGCAGATTACTAGATCAGGACGAAAACCGCTTTCTGCTACATTGTTTCAAGAGTCAGAACCAGAGAACAGATAGGGATAAATGCTGCTTTAAACGGCAATTGCATTAGGAATTCCATTTAAAACCATAAAAATGTAATATAAGATGCTTAGGGTAACATTTCATTCACTATGCAAAAAAACAAAAAACAACACTTTAGCATTAAACATTTGTGCCTCAAACATGCCTCTAGTAGCTAGCTATATATATATATATATATATAGTGGGGGTTCACTCGCTGGTAGGCTGTAAAAGATGAGACTTCACACACCTGGATCGGTTTAAGGGCTTCCTGCCCACGTTTATTTTCCAGCGGCTGCAGAAATTTCCCCTCACAGGGGGAAGGTAATCGAAATACAGCAGTTCAACAGAAAAAAATCCAACCTTCTGGTTCACAAAATAAATGCTTTGCTTTCGCTAATGAAGCCGAGAACACCAGCAGGGCCTCTTGAAAACCTGACCTACGGATTTGGGAATCCGCCCCACCCTACTCTTGCGGGTTCCCAGTAAGACCAGTCCCGGATCAGCAATTACAAAAACCTTGCAGAGAGACATAGTGTTTCTCTGCTAACAGCACTACTGGTCTCACCTCAGTAACAATATCTGAGAATACGTGGCCCAACATACATTCCATCAATCACTTTTCCCCAGGAAACTGGGGACCTTTTTGTCACCATACCACAATATATATATATATATATATATATATATATATATATATATATATATATATATATATATATATATATATTTTTTTTTTTTTTAATACAGCATTTCTAGCCAGTCAGATTTATGCTTTAATTCCCCCTTAAGCAGCAGTTACACAAAACTAAATTCTTAGTTTCAATCTTAATATATATTTAAAATATAGAAAGGTAGAGGTTAGCGTGTGGCACAACCAAAGGAGGGGAGGGGCAGGCCCGGATTTGTGGAAAGGCCATCTAGGCCCGGGCCTAGTGTGGCAGGATTTTAGGGGGCGGCATGCTGCCCAACTACACCCACATTGGTTCAGAAAGACTGGGGATGTGCAGAAGATGAAATCATTTTGTAGATTTCCCATGCCCAATCCACATTGCTCCGGTCCTGATTATGAAAATTTGCATGAATAAAGGGGAGGGGCACAGGCGACGAACGGCAGTGGGCCTGGGGCGCCCGCTATGTAAATCCGGCCCTGCGGATATATATTGCTTCCATCAGTACACACATTGCTAAACTAACCGGATTGTGTTGCCTTTAGAGCGGCACAGTAACCCGCCTGCTCTGAATCTAGCTCATTAGTGCACACTGTGCTTCATGACCTACTTTGGCCACCAAAAAAAGTGACTCTTTGTATTGCTTGGCTATGGTCTCTACAAGCCCCCAGCACTTCCTGGGCTGCATTCCTCTCCTGTAACGAGCAGAGCTGAATCAATTAAGGCTTCTGTCCAGCCGTGCCAATCCATTGGTTCAGCCATTGTTTGGCACAAGGACCTGGTTCCCAAGATCCGAAAACTCCTAATAATGGACATTTTTAGCCCAACAAATGTTGCTATACTTGGAAGTCCTTGAGTCACTGCTAAATGTTTACTAAAGAACCAACTGGTAAATAAGCACCATCTTTTATATGTAATGATCCACTTACCAGAAGTAATAAACTGCACGTGTGCCTGCCCAGTGGCTGCCGAGGATACTGGGGTAATTGGCAGTGCTCTTAGAAAGTACCTTGGGTCAGTGCAGTGCTGAATATTAAATTGATTTGTTCTGTTCTATGACAAGTGCTGCACCCAGCAAAACATAGAGATTCCAAGGAAATTCTATTTGGTTTCACAGTTAAGAAATCCATGCCAGGACATCTTGACCTTGAAGTGCATAAGGGAGAAGGCATGACGCAGGCAGCACACATTTCATACTTCAATGGGGAAAGCAAGAAGCCTCGAGCATGGCATATATGCCTTGACAGAGAGATTGAGTTCTGCATGAGTTCCTTAAAATATGTTATTGCACATCCAATGTGACAGTGAGATGGATTGAGACAACAGAAGAGGGACTGGTTCATGTCTTGGTGCAGAAGTACAAGGTCAGGGTCAGAGGGCAGTCGCAGGCAAGACTAGGAGTCAGAGGGCAGTCACAGGCAAGACTAGGAGTCAGAGGGCAGTCACAAGCAAGACTAGGGGTCAGAGGGCAGTCACAGGCAAGACTAGGAGTCAGAGGGCAGTCACAGGCAAGACTAGGAGTCAGAGGGCAGTCACAGGCAAGGCTAGGAGTCAGAGGGCAGTCACAGGCAAGACTAGGGGTCAGAGGGCAGTCACAGGCAAGACTAGGGGTCAGAGGGCAGTCACAGGCAAGACTAGGGGTCAGAGGGCAGTCACAGGCAAGACTAGGAGTCAGAGGGCAGTCACAGGCAAGACTAGGGGTCAGAGGGCAGTCACAGGCAAGACTAGGAGTCAGAGGGCAGTCACAGGCAAGACTAGGGGTCAGAGGGCAGTCACAGGCAAGGCTAGGGGTCAGAGAGCAGTCACAGGCAAGACTAGGGGTCAGAGAGCAGTCACAGGCAAGGCTAGGGGTCAGAGAGCAGTCACAGGCAAGGCTAGGAGTCACAGAGCAGTCACAGGCAAGGCTAGGAGTCACAGAGCAGTCACAGGCAAGGCTAGGAGTCACAGAGCAGTCACAGGCAAGGCTAGGAGTCACAGAGCAGTCACAGGCAAGGCTAGGAGTCAGAGGGCAGTCACAGGCAAGGCTAGTAGTCACAGAGCAGTCACAGGCAAGGCTAGGAGTCACAGAGCAGTCACAGGCAAGGCTAGGAGTCAGAGGGCAGTCACAGGCAAGGCTAGGGGTTAGAGGGCATATGCTGCTGGAGGCAATGGAAGCCCCACTACATGTGGTGACCCCTTTTCAGCTGGCCAAGTGGATATCAACCCCTTTTTATTTTGCTGGGTATAATCTGCTATTTGTTTCTCTTTATTAAACAAAATAATTTTAATAACAGGGGGGAGGGTTGTCTGACTACGCCTTACCATCCTGCATTGTATGAATAGGACTCCTTGCTTACAGACAAGCCAATTACAGGTTTAGTAATTCTGGCTTATGCCCCTGTCCTTAACTGAGACTTAACCTAATACCTGGCTTGATGAGACCCTCGAGAGCGATGTCTGGAAATGCCACTTAAACCAGCATTAAGAGCTTAACAGCAACAACCCAAGAGAGAAAATATTGTGATGGCTCTGCTTCCATCACAACTTCTACGCAATTCTCAGTGATCTGTTGCATGAAATTGAAATAATTTTCTTCGTAACAAAAACAGAAAGAGTCTGGGGCTTCATGTGCTTCATATGATTTTCCTCTGCCTGTAACCAGATTAGCAGATCAAAGAGAAACATGACCGTGATGCAAAGGGATCCCTGTACAACCATTTAGCCACAATTAGGGCAAATTATCTTCTCAGACAGTATCTGGGACACGGAGAGAGATTAACCTCCTTCATGAAATCTGCTGTTGGTAAACAAGCTCTGAAATACCAGCTCTGCCCGGCCATGAGTCAGATGATATACCCCGTTTCTAGATTTCTGATGTGTATTTCTTGAGACTGATCTATTATGTAACTGTGGCCTCTCAAAAATATTCTTAATACACTCAGCACTGGGGTAACAGGGGGCCCAGGCCAGTGGGGGACAAGAGCAGATGGGAAGCGAAAGGCTGGATAGTGGACCGGGTGTCCCTGAAGATTTTTTTGCGGGGGGGGGCCCAGTCCAGGGTAGTGACACTCACCTTTAATACTTCCATTGGGGGAAAAACAATATATTGGCATTTAAAAGAGAAATAACTGTTCAAACACTAAAGCGGGGTGAAATATGTCTGAAACTCTCCTGGTAAAATATATAGTTAACACTGAGCCCAAGGCCAGTGTGCATGTTCCTTAAAAGGAATTGTTCAGTGTAAACATAAAAACTGGGTAAATAGATAGGCTGTGCAAAATAAAAAATGTCTCGAATATATTTAGTAAGGCAAACATTTAAAGGTACTTTCTTAAAAGGGTGGTTCACCTTTAAGTTAACTTTTACTATGTTATAGAATGGCCAGTTGTAAGCAACTATTTATTTTTAATGTTTTTTTTATTTATAAATTATTTGCCTTCTTCTGACTCTTTACAGCTTTCAAATGGGGTCTCTGACCTAAAAAAACAAATGCTCTGTAAAGATACAAATTGTTTTTGCCATTGCTACTTTTGGATGACTCATCTTTCTATTCAGATGCTTTTCTATTCATATTCCAGTTTCTTATTCAAATCAATGGGGCCCATATACTTAGCTCGAGTGAAGGAATAGAGGAAAAAAAAACTTTGAATTTCGAATGTTTTTTTTTGGCTACTTTGACCATCGAATGGGCTACTTTGACCTTCGAATCGAACGATTCGAACTAAAAATCGTTCGACCATTCGATAGTCGAAGTACTGTCTCTTTTTTAAGAAAAAACTTCGACCCCCTAGTTCGCCACCTAAAAGCTACCGAAGTCAATGTTAGCCTATGGGGAAGGTCCCCATAGGCTTTCTAAGCTTTTTTTGCTCAAAGGAATTTCGATAGATGGATATCGATATTCGACCTTAAGTATATTTGCCCCAATGTGTTGCTAGGGAAATTTGGAACCTAGCAGCCATATTGCCGAAACTGCAAAGCTGCTGAATAAAATGCTAGATACCTCAAATAATAAATACCAATTGCAAATTGTCTTAGAATATCACTCTCTACGTCATAAGTTAACTCAAAGGTGACTAACCCCTTTAAATATCACTGTGCCACCACATTGTATCATGCAGTTATCCCCTGTGCCCACTGAACAGGTGCATGCAGAGTGGAGATGCCAAGTTTATTTTACTGCACGTGGCCAGTTGAGTGCAGGGGATACTTGGGTAACTGGATGCAACATGGAGGCACAGTGATCAATTAGAAGGTATCCTGGCCCACTGCACTTTTAATGGAAGCTTTTTATGGCTAAAGGGAGAAAGGTTAGGCATTTGATCCACTGGGGGGCTCTCACATAGTTTTACCTCACCTTAATTTTTCTTTTAATATTCACAGATGCAATGCTAATGAAACAAAGGCAGACGTCCATGGTATTAGACGCAAAAAACGTCCCTATCACAGGAAACTTGGGTAGCCACCTGGCCGGTATTTTACCAGCCTGGCCGGTAAAAATGATGCTTGATGCCAATGTTATCAATAGGAGAACATGGCAAGAATATAGGAAGGCCGGTAGTTTTTTTCAGAAAAGGTGGCAACCCTACTGGAAACATACTTACTGACCATGTGCCCATTGTTAGACAAGGGAGCACTCAAAAGCTTGCCTTCTTTCTTACTCTCCAAGGGGGAAAAGTGATTTTGGAGGGAGGTGCACAATGTTGGCTCTGCTGCAAACACAAGCCTACTTACTCATGAACCAAGGTAAGAATAAAGGCACACTCCAGTCAATGCTTCTGCACAAAAATTCCAAATCCTCTTTAAGGTAAGATCCCACCAATGTTGTGCAGATTGAGTGTGATGTGTCTTTGTTCCTACCTTGTTAAATGAGGAAGCAGCCAGTTAGAATGATCCTGAACGGGGCAGGAGCTTCCAGGCAATGTCCATCCTTAGCATGCTAAATGGTCAAAATATCATGTTGACACTATTAAAATTCACTATATTCTAATATTCTATATGTATTGCAGGATAGGTCTCTGTAAGGCCAGATGATAACTTTTAAATGCCAACAGTGAAGTATGACTGCTATTTTTAAAATTCGCACTGGGGGACACCATGACGTTGGGGGTGCAACAAACTATCACTTAGATGCAGCCATCCCTCAGCTCCTAACTCTTACCTCATCAGCTTCTGTTTCTTGGCCGCATCCTGGAAGCTGCGGAACTCCTCCCCTGCTTTTATCTCATAGAACTGAGGCTTGAGGGCCGTTTGTTGATCCTCCCTCACCCTTTCCTGCCTTCTCTCTTTTTCCTCTTGGCGTAGGAGCTTGCGCTGTTTCCTGACCTCCTCGACCCATCCTTTTTCATCGTCGGAAGTTTCAGAGCTCTCTGCATCACTTGGCTTTCCTTCGGGCTCTTCCTCTTCCTCCTGGGGACAGAATTAGAAACAGATTGGGCAAGCTGGCCTTTCTGGCTATTTGCAGCACAGAAGCTGGGAGTGAAAGCAATGCTTTTATCCTAAAACTAGAAACTATGTTTTTACTTCTGGATTTATCTTATGGTAATTGCTTTTTTGTTTAATTTAATTTTATGAAAAATTGTGTCACGAGAATGTTTGTTAACAAGAGATATTGTAATAAGGTATTGCCTACGACTTGTGAATCATATTAGACATATTGTCTCTATTCTACTTTTTTTTCTTGATGACGCATTAATAAAAACATTGAGAAAAAAAACTAGAAACTATAAGAGAAATAGTCATTCTAAAGGCAATCATTTTATTGTTAAATTTTATAGTTTGGGGAAACAATCCAAGACATGCCCGAGGGAATTATGATTATTACATGTGGAAGGTTGAGAAATTCTACAATGTCCAAATGTTCAAGGGCAAGTTGGACAGAAAACTCTGACCAGTCTACTAATAAGTAGCAGAACTGTTGATTCTGAATATTCATTGCAAGCAAAAGTATGTCCAGATAAAATCATGCAAATCAAAGCAACTTTTTTGGTAAGTTAGGATGATTGATATCTATGTCTCACCAATGTCTGTCAGTGGATTAGAAGGCCATGTTGGCCAGTTCATGGTGCATTAACAGATAAAAAAGTGAAGTTGCAGCAGCTCCGCTTTACTTCCTTTTATTCTGAGCATAGTGCCTCTCTTATGTACCATATGAAAGCTACCAATCACAATTCATGCTGCCTGTGCCATGCTATTCATGTACAATGCCTTACCTCACCCTCGGCCTCCAACTTTTCTAATATCTTTAGTTTCTTCTTTCTCTTCTCGCTGATTTTTGACACCAAGGGGTTAAGAAGCCTGTACTCCTCGCTCTCCTGGTCCACTTGGAAATCTGGATTCTCAAACATGACTTTAAATCTATCATCGCTGAGGATGTTGGGCATTTTCTGCAACAAAGAATGTTACACACGGTCAACAAAAATAAAAACTCAATGAAATGAATACCGGCCGCTATGTTAAGAGAGACACTTGCTCTCGCTCCATTATTTGGTTTAAAAGGCACAGATGGGAGAGAGAACTACCTTTTGTTTCTTCTTCTTCTTTGAGAGCTGTTTTTCTTCCTCCTCATCCTCGTACAACTTAAGCGCCAACTCCTTGTTTACCTTTGGCAGTTTCTAGACGTGTGCAAGATGGAAGAATAACAAGCACATATAAAACCACATAAAGCAGATTTCTTTTCACTGTACAATGGCCATAATCTCTTTGTGCCGAGTCTAATGTAGAAGAGGAGTATCATATAACTTCTGTATAATTGATCAAATATTACTGTAGGTCCGGAAGACTAAAGGCACATTTAGACATTTATCAGCGGTATGTAGACACACCGTTTCTCATTTAATTGTCTCCTGAAATTGCCATAAGTATTAACATACCTGCACAACTGGCTTGGTTTTCATGGCACAAGATGGAAACCAAGGGGGTGAACATTTATAGACTGGTCAATGTCTTGGGGTGCCAAGGCCAGTTCACCGTCGTGTCTCTGGTTTACAAGAATCCATAAAGGGAAGTTTACGTCTATTTATTTTCTGTTAAAATGCACCAGCTGTACTACTTAAAACCCATGATTTAACATGAATGGGCAGAGAATGCCCACCAGAGCTGATTGGCTATGGTAGTAATTTCACCAAGCTAGACATACCTGGTGACCTTGGGGTTGAGAATGATCATTTGTGCACAAGTTCAAAGCAAGTGCTGAAATGTCCATGCACACACAAAAAGTATGCCCAAGTGTGTGACTTGTCTGTATCTATGATGCCTTGGACCATCTTCATACAATATCTCATTATACCAAAACAATGGTTCCCAAACTGTGGGCTGGCCCCTTACAGGGGGATGAGAGCCAGGGGTGCTTCGCCAATGAGGCAAGTTGAGGCTGTCGCCTCAGGCGGCAGCACCCCACTAGGTACCAGGGGCAGCAAAAATGCTGCTCCTTGTACTTTAAGAGCGTATTTCCAGGGGAGGGGGGGCAGGAGCAACTGCTGCTGCCTCAGGCAGCCGAGGGGCCAGGATCACCCCTGATGAGAGCCTTGGCTGGGGATCAGTCTGAAGGCCAGTTAGAGGCAGATTTGGCAAGAGTTCCTGTTTGCTCTCCTAGATAATCCTGGAAGCTCATTTTGGAGTTCACTTAGAGAAAGTTTTAGGGTGGGTGGATTCAGTAATTATTTAATATATTTTATTAAATAATATATTATTTAATAATATAATATATTTAATTATTTAATATATTTAAAACCTTGTTATGACTTAAGGGGTCTTACAGGGGTTTGTTCACCTTCCAACACTTTTTTCAGTTCAGTTGGTTTCCAATTACTTTCTATTTTCTACAGGTGACTTTTTTTTCTAATATTGAAGTCTAAAGTGTCATTTTTCACCTTCTAAAGCAGTGCTGGTAAGGGGGGGGGGTTGCGGACCCTGTAAACTGTTCTAAATTGATACATTTAGGGGCATATTTATCAAGGGTCAAATTACGAATTGAAAAAACTTCGAAATTCGAATTCAAAAAGAGCAACCGAAATTAAGTCTAAGTCTTTTTTTGGTCGAATAGGTCAGTTTTACGATCGAATAGGTCAGTATTCGACCAAATTAGAGTTGTAGGAATAGCGCATTCGATCGAATTCGATTCAAATTTTTTCCTAAAAAAACTTTGATTTTTCAAAGTCCACCAATTGACTCCAAATGGGTTCTAGGAGGTCCCCCAATTCTGCAGGTTTTAGATGGCGATGGTCAAAGTCGAAGTTTTAAAGAGACAGCACATGATAAATTCCGATATTGGAATTTTCAAATGTTTTTCAAATTCAAATTGAATTTGGACTATTCCCTAGTTGAACAACACAAATAAACCTTGAAATTTCACCTCGACCTTTGATAAATCTGCCCCTTATTTGATATATTTCTTATGTTTGTCCCTGCTGAGTAGAATCCCTGGGTCTCATTACAGTCAGCTGTTAGAATTGATACAATAGTTACTAATACTCCAGAGATGCTGCTGAGAAATGGATCAACTAAATGTTGTAAAATTGTAACAGTTCAGAGTCTGCACCTGAATTACTGAGCTGCCAGACTCAAAGACCAGAGACAGGGACATTAAACTGTAAACTTAAATTTTGAAGAAAAAAAACACTTAAAAATAAAAATAGGAAGTAATTGGAAAAAAAAGACTTTATTTGTAAGTGAACAATCTAAAAACAACTGAACTGAAAAAAAAAAAGTGTTTGGCAGGTGAACAACCCCTTTAAATAATTGTCAGGGCTTGAACTAAATCAGTTGCCTTGAGCCAAATCAGTCCAACAACCACTGACCTAAAAGCTTTGTTTTGCTACACTGCTGTAAACTAAACAATCCCTTTGCCTTCCAGATAAATGAACCACAGATCTGTGCATGGTCTTAATTATTTATGATTGTTCATAAACACAACTGGAATCTCAGTAATAAAGCCAGGGCCAAAACAATAGGGGGGCACATCAAGCAACTCCTGGTGGGCGGGGAAGGGCAAAAAGTACAAACAGCCCTTGAAAGAAGCATCTAAAAGTGTCTGTCCAGTATGTCTCTGTGCTAATCTGGGCTCATCTCTGGGGAGAGCAGGTCTTTACATACCTTGATCTGAACACGCTGTGCCCGGGTCTCCTCTATCTTCTGCCGTATCTTCTCCTTTTTATACTCCTCGTAAGCAAATGGATTCACCATGGCTTTGACCTTGCAAGTAAAAAAAAAGCACATTCTTGTATGATCAGATGTGAATTTACATAGCCTTATTCCCAATAGTCGCCTCCATCACAACTAAGGGGGGCAATTTTATTTTTCGCAAAAATGTATATCTTTAGCTCAAAGTCTCTTGAATTAAAATAAGCAGTGATCTATTTATGGTTTGAAAGGAATAGAAATATTGCATATTAAACTATTCAGATCACATAATCGCACAAAATTAACCCTCCGAGGCATTTAGGATCCACAAGAAGGTGCAATGTCATCTGAACCCACCACTAGCCATTACTCGTTGGGGGGGGGAACAACCCACCAGATGGGTGACCTGCTTAAGGAGTGATTCCTCTTACCTTATGGTACAACCGGATATCAATAAAAAAGCCATGCATGTAGGCCCGGAGCATGGGAGATCCAATCAGATGAGAAAGTCCTATTAGTTAAAAAAAAAAGTGTTAAGCAAAAAGAGACAAGGAACACAATGGTGCAAACAAGGCAACCCCTAACTAAATATAGAACTTTTTTTATTAGTATTATGTATAACACATTCATTATTATTACTACCACTAATGACAGTTACCGGTCAGCCCAATTCAACCCTTATTTACCTTCTGGGACCCTCTGCAGCTCTGCGTCTCTCCCCAAATGAATCACATGTACTTTATACAACCGGGAATGTGGGGCACCAGTGTGCATGCACCTCAATTTCCCTGCACCCATGAACTTTAGCTGGGGGGTCTAATTTGTAAGCAGGCAACACTTAGAAAAAGGCATAATTAAAGGGACACTGTCATGGGACAACCTGTTTTTTATCACTTAATAGTGCTGCTCCAGCAGAATTCTGCACTGAAAACAGTTTCTTAAAAGAGCAAACAATTTTTTTTATATTTAATTTTGAAATCCGACATGGGGCTAGATATATTGTCAGTTTCCCAGGAGCCCCCATTCATGTGACTTGTGCTCTGATACACTTCAGTCACTCTTTACTGCTGTACTACAAGTTGGAGTGATATCACCACCCCCAGCAGCCCATCAGCAGATAACAGATCCCTGGTAAAACTAAGAGCAGCACTCAATAGTAAAAATCCAAGTCCCAGTGAGACACTTTCAGTTACATTGAGTAGGAGAAACAACAGCCTGCCAGAAAGCAGTTCCATAGTGCAGCACTGGCTCTTTCTAAAAGCACATGACCAGGCAAAATTACCAGATACTGCGTAAACTCCAATATTACAAGTACATAAAAACACACTTGTTGGTTCAGGAATTCAATTTTATATTGTAGCGTGAATTATTTGCAGTATATACAGTGTAATTTAGAAATAAAAACGACACCATAAAAATCATGACTGAATCTCTTTAAGCTGAATAGAGGAACCGGCCAGCGGCTCTAAGCCATTATTATAATTGGAGATTAAAGCAAGAGCAGCGCAGGAATGAAAATGAGACAGAAAGGTGATGAATGGGAGGAGAGAGGAGGTAGAACAGAAATTCTCAGCTTTCTGGGCTGGGAAATAAAATTAGGGCCCATGCTGTTTAAGGTGGGTCCCCATTCCCCCTCTAACAAAGTGAAGATTTTAATACTTACCAAGTTCATCAAGTTCTTTTCTGGTCACAAACTTATAGTCATCATACACTGTGTTTTCTGGGTTCTCCTCCAGCTCTTCCGTCAGGTTGTCCAGGAATGAACACCATCTAGGAGCAGGTCCCAAGGCCTAAAAACCCACATGATTAGTCTGATAATAGCAATCACCTTTGAATATTCAGTATTAAAGATCTACTATAACCTCACAATTTTCTACAGAATGTGGTAGCTTCAGTTTACCTCTCTGTAGAGGCTACACTAAACTAAGGTGTTAGGAACAAAGAAATACTTAGAGTCTTCTAAGCTTGAGGAGATAAAGAAAAATAACAAACATGTACCTTGACACAAGCTATATATTATTACAGAAGTATAAAGGTCAAACAAGCTGACAAATTGTCACTACATACACACACATTTCCCCCCCTGTCAACAAGACTTTTTGGTTGTGCAAACAAGAGCCCAATTAACATTCCTGGGTAAAAATCCCAAACATTTTAGAAATGCAAATTTAATGGAGGACATGCATCTCATCTCCCATTGTCAATTTAATTGCAAGATAACGAATGAAAACACACTATTTGGTTTTTGTGTGAATGTGTGGCCCCTCCATGTTAAGGTTACATAAGAAATACTTGTTTCTTAAAGGGATATTGTCATGAAAAAATAATTTTTCAAAATGAATCAGTTAATAGTGTTGTTCTAGCAGAATTCTGCACTGAAATCCATTTCTCAAAAGAGCAAACAGATTTTTTTATATTCAATTTTGAAATCTGACATGGGGCTAGATATATTGTCAATTTCCCAGCTGCCCCAAATCACGTGACTTGTGCTCTGATAAACTTAAATCACTCTTTACTGCTGTACTGCAAGTTGGAGTGATATCACCCCTTCCCTTTTCCCCCCAGCAGCCAAACAAAAGAACAATGGGAAGGTAACCAGATAACAGCTCCCTAACACAAGATAACAGCTGCCTGGTAGATCTAAGAACAGCACTCAATAGTTAAAACCCATGTCTCACTGAGACACATTCAATTACATTGAGAAGGAAAAACAGCAGCCTGCCAGAAAGCATTTCTCTCCTAAAGTGCAGGCACAAGTCACATGACCAGGGGCAGCTGGGAAATTGACAATATGTCTAGCTCCATGTCAGATTTCAAAATTGAATATAAAAAAATCTGTTTCCTCTTTTGAGAAATGGATTTCAGTGCAGAATTCTGCTGGAGCAGCACTATTAACTGATTCATTTTGAAAAAAAAAAATTTTCCCCCATGACAGTGTCCCTTTAAGTATAGCAATATAAATTCTGTTATAAATCAATATAATATTTAAGTAATACTTTCCATGGAATTGAATGCTAACAATGCTTTTATGGATGTAGATCATAATGGGACAACATCACTAAAAGTAGACTTTGCATTAGTATGGGCACTCCTACATTATATACTCCATTATATAATAGGGAGAACAGGGAAGTCAATCTCATCCAGACTTCACCAGGAACATATAGTTAGACTGCTGTAACTGGCAAGGTAGGTAACTGTATCATCCTATGAAACCCCCACCCACCCAGTCTTTACATAATACCTAAAAGTGCTGCTGGGATGCCTTTAGGAGAACTTCTGTCCAAATACTATACTAATTGATAGGATCCCATTGAACAGGACCTTGTGGATTCATGTTAAACTTTAGACAGCTTGTCTGAGCCTGGCCTCGATACAGGTCTGTCCAGCTGGAGGGCCATGGGCCTGATAAGGCCATCAAAGAGATTCTGGTGCCCCAAAAACTGCTCAAGGGCTTCACTGACATCTCAGGAGGACATCATCATTTTATCATAATCTGGCTCCTGAACAAACAGGAGTAAATAAGAGATCTCTAAATGGTGTTGAACCTCTTTAAGGGCTTTAGCACACGGGCAGATTCGGGGAGATTTAGTCGCCTGGCGACTAATCGCCTCTTCTTCAGGGCGACAACCTCCCCAAACTGCCTATGAGAAAACGCCAGCGCCAAAGCACTCGCGGCGCTTCGATTTCAAAAGTCACCCAAAGTTTCCTCAAGAGGCAACTTTGGTCGACTTCGGAAATCGAAGCGAGTGCATTGGCGCTGATATTTTCTCATTATAGCAGGGGGAAGGCAGTTTGGGGAGATTGTCGCCCCGCAGAAGAGGCAATTAGTCGACCAGGCGACTAAATCTCCCCGAAAATGCCGTGTGCTAGCTCCATAAAATATGGGATAGTTAAAAAGAAAATGTCATGGCACTAGGCCATTGAATAAAGCATGAACTTGTATAATAAACATATTATGTACACGTACATACAATATATTATATAATTACATATATAACGTACGTATGTACATCATATGTACATATAATAAACCGTTATGTACACGGTCTACAAACATTGGATATTTACGTACACGGTCTACAAAGTGCAGCCACTACGCTCAGAAGTGTCAAACTGTGATTTATGTGGAGATAACCTAAAATAAAGCTAAAGTAAATAAGGAGCGCTGGCGTGCCACACGGCCCTTCGAGTATAAAGGAGTGTTAAAGGAAATGGGCAGGATTTCCGCTCTTCAGACCTAATTATCTGGTTTCTCCTTGGAACTGTTCCTATGACTATAGGAAGCACATGTTTCCATTGTAACAACAAGGCAGGTGATGCACTTAACACATTGGCAGCTTTATGAGCTATTTATGTTGCACATGAGGCCAATACTGGCAGCCAGACAAAGAAATATAAACACTGGGGATGGCCAATCATTGGTACAAGTGTGAGTTCCATCACATTCTCTTGAAAATCAGGGAGGAGGAGGCCCTACTTTCCGCATTCCAATATCTTTTTTTTTTTTTATTTCTGCATGAAACCACATATAAAACCTAACAACAGGGCCCTAAATTGCTTATACTGGAAGAGGATATTATGGCTATTCCTGAGAAGGAAACTCCTAATTCAGATGGGCCAACACAGGAGATGCTCCCAAATGAATTGAAGCCATTAATAGACGAGCTGACGGGAATGGACACAGACAGGCTGCACCAAAAAAAAACAACAACAACTTATCATTGACTAAAATACAAAAGATCTCTATTGGACATGATAGTACAAGTGTTATGAACAAGCAACAGTAGATTACAAATTAAGGGGGACACTGGCACATGGGGAATACATGTAGCCTGTGCGTTATCCATTTAGGCTGGTGGCAAAATGCTCCAAACTGCCCCTTGATTTTCATGTTTAGTAATTTTCTAGACCAGCGTGGTATATTCACAGGTCAGGCGATTATCATTCAGAAGACAGGCAAATACAGAGGAGCAAGATGAAGATTAAAGTCTACAGTAGGGGGGAGACTTTAATCCAGCCTACTCTAAAATTTATACAGATCTCGCACCAGTCCAATATCACCTACACTATCAATGACTGCCTATGTGACTCTTGGTGACTCAATCACCCTAACAAATGTCATTTACTTTTCAGCTACCCATGTGCAATTCTGCTTAAAGGACAAGAAAATTTTATATATAGAAGTAGGCTAGAAATGTTGTACATGATGTTTTGAGCTTCTGTACCAACCCGAGGAAACCACAGCCCTTTAGCAGTAAAGATCTGTGTCTCCAAAGATGCCCCAGTAGCTCCCCATCTTCTTTTCTGCTGATTCACTGCACATGCTCTGTGCTGCTGTCACTTACTGAGCTTGGGGACCCACTCACAATATACAGTACACATAGAATAGAAATGTCACAATATAAGGCTGATTAGTAATTAAATAAAACAAAAACCAATGTAATTAGCACCAGAATTTAATAATCGGCCCTGTAGCATCATGTTATAACAGGGCAACCTTGTTTTCTGCTTGATAATTAGTGATGACCCCTAAGCTTAGCTTCTGCTGAGAGCCCACTGAGCATGTGAGTGTCACAGACACTTTCCAAGATGGTGACCCCCTGTGACAAGTTTGAAGTCCTGGATCATTGCTGCTATTGACAAGCTGAAACTTTAGGCTGGTGCAATAAGCTCAGTATATAAAACATGGCGTGTTTAGCCCTATTAATTTTTAGGGTTTAGTTCTCCTTTAAGGTTGAGTATTCCAATGACATGCACCTTAGTACTTGGTCAGATCACCCCAATTACCCTGGCCACACAACTTTACTCCAAGTTAATGTGGCCATACATGAGCTGATAAAAGCGGCCCTCTGACAAAATTCCTTGACCAAAATCTGGGCAGAAAACCAGCAAGATGTCGATCGGGCAGGTTTAAAAAATAATTGGTATTCAATCCTTGTTAATACTATGGGAAGCCCAAAATATCGTTTAATGGCTTTAACTAGAGATAGGAAAAAAATAAGAAGACCATACCATCGACACAGAGTTTACAAACAACGAAGAGGCCTAGACACTCATTTACTAGAAATATTTCCAGAATCAGAATATGCCATTTATTACAAAACACAGCAACTAAGCAAATAGACTCCATGAAATTATTATTTTTTAAATAGCAGCAACAATTCTATTAATGTGCGTTTATTACAATTAAAAAGCAATGTGCTAAAAAAAAAATATAAATTAAAGTGCCAAGCAGTTTAGCTACAGAAGCAACCACAAACTTAGCTCAATTAGAATAATATGCTTGGTATGTATATGTGATAAGATAAAGTCTATAGGATAATCAAATACCAGATAGGGATTAAATAATGGAATTCATAAGAGTTATAAAATTAAGCAAATAATGACTTGTAGAATTAGAAATGTTCCTGCTTCAGTGTCCATGTAACTGTCAGAATATAGGCACAACTAGTCGCACATTAACAAAATAAAGGCAAAATTGTCTTTACTTAATGTATCTGCCGACTATAAGGAAGCACGTGACACTGAATCACTGGGTTAAAGGAAGCGAAACATTAACAAAGACAGAGGTTAGAAATACTGAGGATTATGTTTTTTGGTTTTGATAATAGCGCAATACAATCACAGCCCTTTAGAAATCAATATCCCTGCTCTCAAAGATGCCACAGTAGCTCCCCATCTATTTTTGCCCATGCTCTATGCTGCTGTCACTTATCTGAGCTTAGGGACCCACTCACAATATACATAGAATATAAAATTTTCATTATACGTCAGCCCAGAAATCAGTGCATTCTGAATCAGAATTTATCGGTCCTGTAGCAATCAGGTGGTTCTGATTTTCTTAAAATTATGTATCCGAATCCAGCTAGTTTACAAACCAATGAAGAAACATGCCAAGGTTAACTTGTGCTACACTGTTTTAAGAGTCAGAATCATAGACTGACACTGTTCTCAGTTGCAAATACATTTAGTTACCATTGAACAATTTTTTTTATCTAATGTTTATTGGACAGTGCCTCAGAACTACATCGTCTTTCATTAGGCAAAATGTTATTTTAATGGTTTACATCACCTCTGGCTGCTAACTAGCCTGCACAATGCTACCAGTAAATATCATAGTAGTTCTAAATTGAAAATGAATTACATTTTTTATTTTTCATAAATGTACCCTTTACCATGGGTCTATCGAGAAGAAAGGCCATACTAAGCATGTATTGATTTCCAGATTTCGTAATTGGTTGATATAATGCCCATTTCAGACCTTCAGGAGTGAAAGCAGAAGAGCCTTCAACTCTCGCTTTCTTCTCTTTCAAGATAAGTGTTCTAGGAATAGGCTGGGCGATTACGGCTGCAGTTTCGACTGTTGAACTTCGTGGTAGGCGTTCGCACGACAAATTGGAATTAAGCCATAACAAACAGCACACAAAGGCTAAGTACACACAGGCAGTAGGGAAGCTTAATTTGAACACTTAATTGCTTAAATAATCAATGTATTCCCAACCATGTGCCACATAACTACAAATATATAAACCTGATATTGCACCACTTTCCACAATGGGTTTTCCTTTTAGGTCTGTTCAGACAAGCTCATGTTACTCTCCCTAAAGACATACAAATACATATAAAATAGCTTGTTATGACTTTCAGTACATGTATACCATGGATATTGGCTGGACAAGCGTGGTGCATTGGCATGGTAAAGGAGATCTGAAACTGTTCTGATTGGTTGGGTTGTCTACACAGACAAACGGACAGAACAACAGAGAGTTGGCCATACCATGTATGCCCCCCTCCACATATAGTATCCTTCTGTTTGTCTAGCAGGCTGATTTGGTGGGACACCATACAGGATTGCTTAGTGTGTGACCACCTTAACCCATAAGGCAGGGATCCCCAACCTTTTCTACTAGAAATAGAAAAAGAGTTCAGGAGCAACAAAAGAATTAAATAAGTCCTTGGGGATGCCAAATAAAGGCTGTGATTGGCTATTTGGTAGCCCCTTTGTGGACTGACAGACTACAGGAGGCTCTATTTCACAGTACACATAGCTAAGGCAACCAAAACTTGCCTCCAGGCATGGGATTCAAAAAGAAGCACCTGCTTTGAAGTCTATAAGAGCAACATCCAAGGGGTTGGTGAGTAACATGTTGCTGAAGAGCCACTGGTTGGGGATCACTGCCATAAGGTATCATTCCCAGTGGTTTCCCTATTTCCCAAAGTGGCTTGCATCATACTAAAACTGGCCACACATGGCTGTGTGACTAACAAACTGCTCTGATAATTTTCTTATTGCACATGGTGGTACGTGAGATGGCCTACAAAGACTGCCTGGGCCCTCAAAGATCCATTTAATCAGTTGACTGCCAAAAGTCTGGATCTATGGCATTAATCGCTACATGCCAAATTTCACACAGGTCTGAATAATGGCTTAAGTGGTCTTGTGGAGTAAGAAAAAAAGGACATCTAAAACAATGAGGATAGCCTTTATTTTTACAGTGATGCTTTCCCTTTAATTAACAACTTCCTAAAAAGCATATGTGCCTTCAGCTGCACCACTAGGGCATATTTTCTAGAGACCCAGTGAATGTGTAGGCTGAGCAAAGCATTATAGTAACAAACTGAGCTTCAATTCATTCACAAAGTGTCAGAGGAATGATTTCGATTGGACGACAAATGTACTGCACTCATTATTACAGAAACCTGAATATTGACGTTTGGCATATAAATGCTCTTTGTCATTATTGGAATCTGCTGCTGTCAGGGATTAAGGCAGTTCCTGGGAGCAGGAGTTAATCTGTGTGGGTTATTGCCGTCTCTGAGCTGTAAGGACAGGCTGGCTCTGATTCTCTATCTGTTCCAACCAGTCTGTCTCCTCACAAAGCTCCTTGGGCAGGGGACAAAGCAGACGTAATACAGCACAAACTCAATGTACACGGGCTGTTCTAGGAAACAGGCTGGTATATCAAACAGAGAGGCTGTTTCACATTAAACTGTGGGTGTTTTATCATGCAGGTTCAGCAAGAAGTCTTATTGACAGTACATTCTGTCTACACAGGGGAAGGGAAAATACACCTGGTTTATAAATTGCATTTATCTTTTATTGCTATTTTATGAAAACACACAGCGGCTAAATTAGTTCTAGGCAAATGTGCAACAATTGCTGCTTTGCCTTTCTTTTTTAACTTTTAGTAGACTAATGAAAAGAATGGGTTTTGATTGGTTGCTATGGGGAACAGCAGACATCCATTTTTCACTTGGTTTTGGCTTGCCTCTCCCAGTCACCTGCAGTAATCTCCCAGGTTCCCGATTCCCATATACTGCACCTGATTTAGTTAGGTTGCATTTTTAGCCTGGCTTAATCGGAGACTGCCACATCCACCTTCCATTAGGCCTCCTATTGTGTTATAATCCCATTAAGCAATTCTAAAAGCGAATGTGAGTGTGCTGAATTTATACTCACTCTCTGAGAGCAGAGCTGTCTAACTGAAGGCCCACAGGCCCAATTTGCCTCTCCATTTTATACAGCCCCAACATGCCGGAGATCAACATATCAATATATCTAAATGTTATGCCGCCATCTTTCTATAATCTTCAGAATCAAAACATGCGAAATAGTGGATAACAGGCCTACAGCATAAATAATCTTGGACAAATGGCTTTGGAGGCCAAGTTATGAGCTTCCTTCATAAGGTATCACTTACTTTTCCTCAACAGAAAGCATTTTGTCTATATCGTTTTACAGACTGTTCACTGGGAACCATTTACTTTCACGAAACAAGGGGAATTACAGTCGTACAACAGATTTACCTCTTTAACTGTAAAGAAAATTATTCTATCAACAATCTTTATCCTTCGCCGTGATTTCAAAATAGCAGTGTCCTTTCCAGAAAGATTGTTTGTTTCAACACATGAGTAGAGCTGAATCGTCAGATATACAGATAGAAACAATAGAATTCTACCTGTATCTAATGATTCAGCACAAACAATGGCCGATGTTTTGGTGCCTTCAAAGGTGCCCGATCAAAATTTTCCGCCCGATTGACGAGCCGATATCCAAGTTTTCTGCCAATATTGGTCGGCTCTTTTCCCACCATACATGCACCGAATATTGTACGAAAATTTGTTTTGTACGATATTATCGGTGCGTCTATGGCCACATTTAAGGTGGCCATACACAGGTCAATAAAAGCTGCCAACAGACTGACTTAATGGCCTGTGTATTGGGCCCTTCAACAGGCCTCCCTGAACAATATCTGTCCGAAAAATGCCCGATCATCCTGATGGGTGGGCAAAAGATCCACTTGCATCTGTAGGGTAAGGCCACACGAGGAGATTCTGGGAGATTTTGTTGCCTCGTCTTTTGTGCGACTATCTCCCTGAACTGCCTCTGCCTTTTTCCCCATAGGCTACAATGCAAAGTCGTCTGCACTAATGCACATGCGGCGATTCGTTTTCAATAGTCGCCCAAAGTTGCCTCAGTGAGGCAACTTCCAGCTACTATAGAAAACGCATTGATGCGTGTGCATTAGCACAGGCGACTTTTCATTCTAGCTTATGGGGGAAAGACGCCGAGGCAGTTTGCACAAAAGACAAGGCGATTAGTCGCCAGGCGACAAAATCCCCCCGAATCACCTCGTGTGGCCTTACCCTTACATGTATGACCAGCTTTATATGGCCCCACTGCCGATAAACTGGCATCTATTAAGGAGGCTATACAAGTAAAAGATCTGTTCATTTGGAGAGGTCACAAACAAGTGGATCTTGGACCTTAAGGTCAGATTGACCCAATCTTTGTGCCCTCAGGGAAAAACTATTAGATCACAATGCCAGGGATTCAATCGGGCCTGATGGGATTTTCAAACCAGATTTTCGTTGGGTAGATTTATTAGAGAACCCTGTACATGGGCCATTAAGCGGATACCATTGTCTGTCGGCATCTTTTATTGACCTGTATATGACCACAGTTAGACTTCTAATCCGGCCCAAATCATTACTCAGTGCTGTAGACACATCAGGCACAAGAAAAAACACATTTATATCACAAATTGGAAAAAGGCAGAACAGAGGAAAATAATCCAACAGGCTGCCGAGCTGTATCGGCATTTCTTTTAGTTGAACCTCCCGTTTAAACATATGTACAAATGTGCACTCAGTGAGTCACGCAGGTAACCACACTCCTTATGTCTAGTTAAAACTAGTTTATAATTATATCTAGATCACAATTTCCATTCGCCCACTAACATGCAACCAGGAAACACACAGTAACTCCTGTCTGCCCATCAGGTGAGGCTCGGGTTTCTCCGCACTGCCTATTAATCCCACACATTCTCTAACCCTGTACAGGAATCACAATAAAAATTAATTACAATGCTTAACAGGTGAAGTTACACTAATCCAGTTAAGAACAAAAGAAAGTAAACGCCAGCCTAATCTTTTTCTTTTGATAATATAAAACGCTGACGTCGGTGACAGGTCAAACCATGCTGTACCCGTGACAAACATTTATTTCCTAGAAGAGCTAATTGAAAATCCTGTTAAAGACACACACCCCCAAACAAAAGCTTCACTGAAAATGTCATACTCGAAGACGTTTCTCAATCACACCTATGCTAGAGAAGAGGGCAAACAAGAAAAAAGAGCCTCCATCCAAGCATGCAGGTGTCCTATACATAGGGTTGCCACCTTTTAAAAAAATCTCTACCGGCTGGTGGAGGGGGCGGGAATAAAAGGGCGGGCCCTGGCTGCAAAGGGGCGGGTTGCGTCAATTAAGGGGGTGGATCCATGGTGCTTGATTGGCTGGGCCTGTCGTGATGTCAAAGGGGGCGGGCCACAGCTTGCGTTTGGACTCAAGGTAGCAGCAAAACGTTAGTTTTTACAAGGCTGGTTGCAGGCCACGGGCATTTGTTTGATGTGTTACAAATTTACCGGCAGCTACATTGCCGGTAAATTTGTAATACCGTCCCCGGCCTTGGCTGGTGTTTCACTGACTAGGCCAGTAAAATACCGGCCAGGTGGCAACACTACCTATACATTGTTTTATGAAAATGAAATGCTAGGAGTCCATTATTCATGTATCAGATCATAGATTCACTAGCATGAGAGTAGCCGCCTGTCAGCAGGTCCTTAGCAATCCTGTGATATGAAACGGACATGCGGCAAATCTTATATGGGATTAGTAATCCAAATTAAGGGAAGGCCTTCTTCCATAGACTCCAATTTAACTAATTCAACATTTTTAAAATGATTTCCTTTTTCTCTGTAATAATAAAACAGTCCCTTGCACTTCATACCAACTAAGATATAATTAATCCTTATTGGAAGGAAAACAATACTATTGGGTTTGTTTTATGTTTAAATTAAGTTGTGGACATCCATATTACGGAAAGATCGCTCATACAGAAAACTCCAGATCCCTAGCATTCCTGATAATAGGTCCCATACCTGCACACATTAAGGAGCAGATTTAATCAAGGGTCGAATAGTACATTTTTGAGTGTCAAAATTCACACATTTGAATTTTAATCCCACTATTCAAATGTAAATTCTAAAGTGAGATTTATCACACCTGGACCATGGAAATAATCCTAATTCCAATACTTGCCACCTAAAAACCTGTCGAGTTCATGTACAAGTCAATGGCAGGGGTCTGTTGAGCCATTTGGAGATGTTTATAGCCTTCCTGACATTCAAGCTTTTTTTTCGGGAGAAAAACGCGATTTGTACGAATCGAATATGAGTCAAATACGATTTGAATTTTCGGGTCGGAACCATTCAAATATTAGACATTCACATTTTTTTTTTCTTAAATAACCTCCCAGTTGAATTGTTAGTATATTCGAATTAAAAAAAATTTGCATGAATTCGATATTCGACCTTTGATAAATGGGCCTCCAACTGTCCTGGCGGTACTCTTGGTATAATTTGGGTAATAAATATTCCCCACTATTAAAGGAAAACTATACCCCCCAAACAATGTAGGTCTTTATAACAAATATTGCACCAAACAGCTCATATGTAAAACTTTGCTTTATGTACTGTAAATAAGCCGTTTTCATAATAGTAGTACAGGTATAGGATCCCTTATCCGGAAACCCGTTATCCAGAAAGCTCCGAATTATGGAAAGGCTTTCTCCCATAGACTCAATTTTATCCAAATAATCCAAATTTTTAAAAATTATTTCCTTTTTCTGTGTAATAAAACAGTAGCTTGTACTTGATCCCAACTAAGATATAATTAATCCTTATTGTCAGCAAAACCAGCCTATTGGGTTTATTTTATGTTAATATGATTTTCTAGTAGATTTAAAGTATGAAGATCCAAATTACGGAAAGATCTGTTATCCGGAAAGCTTCAGGTCCCAAGCATTCTGGATAATAGGTCCCATACCTGTATGTGCCATTTGGTAATCATAAATAGAAAATTGCCATTTTAAAAAAATAAGGGCCGCCCCCTGGGATCGTAATATTCACTGTGCACACAAACAAACCGTACATGTTAGGTCACATGAGCCAATTAACAGACAGAGTTCTGTCTTTTGCTTCCACACTTCTTCCTGTTACAGTTAGAGCTGCAGTATTTCTGGTCAGGTGATCTCTGAGACAGCACAGAGACCCTCACGAAATGGTGTCTCAAGGCAATAGATGTAAAAGGGCAAGATTTACTTAAATATAATTCCAGTTTGGTAAGGTTCTTTAATAAGCCACTTAAAGGACCAGTAACATCAAAAAAATCATACTATAAGTACAGGGGAATTGGCTAGGTTACTAATTTTGAGGGAACTGCAGTTGGCATCAGTAAAAACCCCAGGGACCAACAAGTGCTTTCCTTTTGCTTCCCAATAACGTAATGGCTTACCGGTATATAATAGACATTCATTTTAGGGGCTTCATTAGCAGTGAAGAGCATTCCTGTGGGAAGAGAACACAAAGGGTGACAGAGTGCAACCTCCAATGTTCCAACAATAAAGTCTCTGTTGCAGCTAACGGTTCATTATTCTCTATCATGTGGCACATGCAAGGGAAAGCAAATCTAGAAGGGGTTGTTCACCTTTAAATTCTCTTTTAGTATGATGTAGATATTTTGAGACAATTTGCAATTTGTTTCTATTTATTGTTTGTGCTTTTTGAGTTTTTATTCAGCAGCTCTCCTGTTTGCAATTTCAACAATCTGGTAGCTAGGGTCTGGATTAATCTGGATTACCCTAGGGTCTGGATTAATCTGGATTACCCTAGCAACCTATCCATTAATTTGAATAAGAGACTGGAATAGGAACAGGAGTGGTCTAAACAGAAAGATGAGCAATAAAAAGTAACAATAACAGTACATTCGTAGCGTTACAGCACATTTGTTTTTTTTGTTTTAGATGGGGTCAGTGACCCCCCCCCCCCCCCCCCATTTGAAAAATGGAAAGAATGAGAAGAAGGCAAATAATTAAAAAAGAATGAAGGGCCATTCTATAAGATACTAAAAAAAACTTAAAGGTGAACCACACCTTTAAGTTTAGGGATTGATAGAGGTATAAGGTGACATTTTGAAATACGGTGGCACAATACATTATTTTTACCGACAAATGGTTAATCATAGATCCCTAGATTTTTATTTATTACTATTCAGGCCCTCTACAGTTTACTTTCTGGTCTGTCATTTAAGCTGCTACCCAACACTCCACTAACATTCAAAAACATAAATATATAATATATGTTTGTCATGGACAGCCATACTAATTAATTCAAAGCAAATACCTTTCATATCCATTTTTGTTGCGCTGTAGCACTCTCTGCTGTTAAAAGGAACACTAGACGCGAGCCAAACTTTTGTATAGTTAAGAGGGTGGAAGCCTTAAGCTAATTCTACCTTTTTTTGGTAAAATGTTACAGAAACAGAACAGTATATTCCAGCAGAAATCCAGTTCAGTGAAAAAATTATTTATTTGTGCGACAAGTGAAGCAATGTTTCAAGCTAAAATAAGGGGCTGGTTATGCCCGAAACATTGCTTCACTTGTCGCACAAATAAATTATTTTTTCTCTGAACCGGAGTGTTGCTGGAATATATTTTGGAGATTGGATTTGACCTGGGCAGACAGAGTCACAGTCGGCACCCAACGCTGTAAAGAGCGGTGGGAATGATTGTGTAGCACTACTTTCTATGTATAGGAACAGAACCGTATATACCGCTGTCTATAGTCCGGTGCTGCACATGGTATCCGAGAAAGTATCACTGGGGACATGTATCTATCTAGCTGCAGATAATGGGGAACTCTAGGCTTTTTGTTTGGCCCTGCTCTATAGCCAATGAGAATAATAGAAAGGGAGGCATGATCATCGCCTAAAGCTCGTATCGATGTTAAACACCACTGACAGGTATCACAATAGTTACAAATGCTGGAGCTATACAAAACCTGCTGCTTTTCTTGTTGCTTTGACTTCGACCTGAATCGAGTGACGGCAATATTGGGCTGTGTGCGACACTAACCTAAACATACAGGGGAAATATTTAACCTTTCTCAATAAGTGCTCACCTGAATTAGGATAAAGGCATACGTCATTTACATCGGCTTCTGGTTCAATAGAGGTAAATATTTTACCCTGAAAACAAAGAGAAACACCAAAGAGTTAATTGGTTAAACTGTGTGTATCACAATTACACGTACGCACACAACAAACAGGTATGCCTACATTTTATATTCTTCAAAGCAAGCGAGGGAGTCTATATGCCAGTAGAATGTATTTCATGCCTGATATTACTGAAAGGTGTTATTCTATATAACAGGAGTGCCCACAGTCTACTAATACGAGGTCTAATGATGTTGTCCCGTTATGATCTACATCCTTAAAAGCATTGTTAGAATTCTGTTCCATGGAAAATATTACTTAATTATATTGATTTATGAGACAATTTATATTGCTATATTTAACACTATTTCTTATGTAACCTTAAACGGGTGGTTTACCTTTAGTATGTTGTAGAATGGCTAATTCTAAGCAACTTTTCAATTGACTTTGATTTTTTATTTTGTATAGTTTCGGAATTATTTGCCTTCTTCTGACTTTTTCCAGCTTTCAAATGGGGGTCACTGACCCCATCTAAAAACAAATGTTCTGTAAGGCTAGAAATGTGTAGTTATTGCTACTTTTTATTACTTATCTTTCCATTCAGGCCTCTCCTATTCATGTTCCGGTCTCTTATTCAAATCAAATTTAATATAATACATATCAGAATGAAAAGAATAAAGTAAAAGGGTGATTTAGACAAGCTGTTTGTTGACAGTGTCTTCAGATCTATTGATCACCAGCTAAAGGTCTACTAGTAGATCCCGATCTACCTTTTGGGCACCCCTGCTATATAACATCAGTCTTTACACTGACTACACAGATTACAAGATCGGATCTGATGCCAATGTTGGGAGCTATCCAACCAACCAAAAAGCACCTGGGCTGACTCCTCAGTTATTATTTGATCACACCATTCATATGGGCACATATGCTCATGCAGCCAATGGCCACACCAAGTAGATGTAAACAGAACCAGGGAGTTTACAGCTTCTCAAGGTGGTCATACAGTGCCGATCCGCTTGTTTGTTGATTTTCAGACAGACACAAGCTGGACAGGTCCATCCATGGGCCCCACAAAAGGGCCAAAAAGCTCAGTGTGGAGGGCCAGTCAGCAGCTTCTATTCAGCCTGTGTATGGGCAAACAGTAGACAACCTGAATGGAACCAGAATATCATAAAATGGAGGCCTCCCGCTCTATTAGTTTCTTGGTTACTGGAGTCAGTGACCAACAACCAGACTGAATTTTCAGTTGCAGGGTGGAAAGAGGCAGAATAAGAAAGCAAATACAGGAATGGGACCTTTTATCGAAAATGCTTTGGACCTAGGCTCTTTCCATGAATTGTATCTCAATACCTTAAGTCTACTTAAAAAAAATCATTAAAGGAGAACTAAACCCCCCTAGTAACAAATAGCCTCCCTTAACTACCTTCCATCACGACCTCACCTCTCCCTCCCTGTTTATTAGATAGAAAAGAGCCCCTGAAAAAAACGGAACCTAAAATGCAGAGCAGCGGAGTTCCCTGGTGCCATCGTCTACCTGTTCCCATTGTTTTGGGTCTCTCTGCCGACAATAAGCCTGCAGGAGCATACACAGTTAGGCCTAGTCAGGAATTGGCTTCAGCTGCACACACTCCCACAGATTTCATGTTGGCAAGAGAATGTGAATGGGCAGAAGATGACCCAGGGGAACTCCTCTGAGCTGCTCTGCATTTTTAGGCTCAGATTTTTTTTTCAGGGGCACCTTTCTGTCTAATAAACAAACAGTGTGGGGAGGGAGAGTTGAGGGAGCGATGGAAGGTAGTCAAGGGGGGTTATTGTTAATGGGGGGAGTTTACTTGTCTTTTAAATATGTATTAAACCAAACAGGATTGTTTTCCCTCCAATAAGAATTATACTGTATATTAGTTTGGATCAAGTACAAGGTACTATCTTCATAAAAAAGGAAATATTTTTCAAAAATCTGAATTATTACTATGCCAAAAAACTGGTAGTAATGAAATGGATGGGTAACGGTTACTCAATGCGACAATTTAATTATCAAAGCCCTCCACCCTATCAAACTCATCTGTTTGGCCTGAGGATGCAGAGAAAAATGTGAATATGGAGCCATGTCAGTCTGATAGAGCTCCCTGTTCCTTGATATTAACACTCAATTGTTAGACTGACCCTACATTTGTATAGGATAATATGCAATATATAAACATAGGATAAGCACGCTACTGTATAAATGTACGTGTAAGATTGTTCTGCTGTGTAATGCTCTGGCAATTAATTTCCTCTCCCTGCGTTGGACTTGGAAAGTTGCTTAGAATAGGTCCTGCTATAACAAAGCATATGCTACTTAAAAGGTGAGCTTCCCCTTTAAACCCCTTTTTTCCCGGTTCTGGGAACTGACTGACTTATTTTTCACTAATTTTGCATCTTCTCATAGAAAAATGTTAAGGGACTTACATTATCTTTATTCCACATCTTGATGATCCTGGAGTCGGCCGATATTACGAGATCTAAAGCGCTGTGAAACTGTATGGATTTGATTGGCAGCCCATACTGGTGGTCTTTAACAATTACAGGACGATTAGAGCGGAGGTCATACAAAAGAACCTTAAGGGGGGAGAGAAAAAAAAAAAATCTTGTCAGCAATGCAAGACTAAAGTGTGCCTACCACTGATATATATATATATATATATATATATATATATATATATATATATATATATATATATATATATATATATATATATATATATATATATATATATATATATATATATAAAGAATGACTCAGCCAAGGCAAGCAGTATGGCAGCTATCAGATATTTTAACAAGATTTATATTATTTCACAACCACATAATTCAGATTCCCAGAGTCATGGTTGGTCTCAAGATGAGGAATTGTGTATGTCTGTTTCACAACCAAATGAGCTTGTGTTACAAAAGGGTATGAAGATAAATGGCAGAAGAATGCACATTATTTCTAATCAAACGGTACCACGTGACTATTGCAAAATAACCACAAAATACTGGAAACGTCATTTGATGACTGCAATCCTTGTAATTACCTGTCCATTAGACGTGCCCACCGCCATGTGTAGAGGTCCATTAAACTTCAATGCAGAAACTGATGGCAATCCTTCTACCCTGAAAGGGAATCAATGTATTTATAGTCTACACATCTGAGTTCAGGCCTTCTGCACATTGGCATATTCACCGCCAGTGTTCTTTAACCAGCACAGATGAAATATTTTATTAAAGTAAATGACAGATTGCAAAGCCATATTTGGTGCTCCTGCAGCAGCTAAAAAATGGCAGCAGAGAATTTGCCCGGTTCGCTATGGGCCTTTTTTTTGTCATTATAGACAATACAGTCAGAAGGGAGCCGGGCAGTTAGGGGAGATAAGTCGCCCCGAAGAAGAGGCAATTTGTCGCCGGGCAACTAATCTCCCCAAATCTGAGCGTGTGCCCTGACCATTGTGACCTTTATTATCCAGTAGACATACTTACTCCATGTCTGCCGTCACACTACTAAGGGCACAGTCCAGCAACCCGACTCGACTTCTTGTCCTGGGGTCCCAGCATTCCACTCTGCCCTACAAAGGATTTCATTACAGCAGAGGTTACAGTATGTGGAAATAAGGGAAAACATGCAGCACTTACAATAGGTTTCAGGCTTGAGTAGTAAAGGCAACCTTTAGTACCCGAGCTGTTAATGATCTACAACTTCCAATGCCCCCTACTGAGACAGAATCTACAATAGCTGTGGGACTAGTTTTGTGCATCCCTAGATCATAGTACTGGGCTATTCGTATACAGATATCAGAAGACTATGTTTTATGCACTAAGGCAGGTTAGTTAAAAACTAGAACAGAAAGTTACCTCGGTGGTGCCTGCGGCAAACAAATGGTGAGCAGGATTGATGTCACAAACGTTAATCTGACTGGAAAAAGAATAGCAAAAAAATATTAAACCTGCCTTTCATTAAAAACCAACAAACAAAAAAAACCAATAACACACATTTCCTTAATAACAAAACATTGTAGGAAGAGAGGAAAAGTGAGTAAAATATACAGAACTCGCCAGTGAAAGATGCATGTGACTGTAATACACAGGTTATACGGTTTAGTAACATTGTGACACCCCCTAGTGGCAAAGGAAGATGCCAAATATCACTTCACTTACGAGGCTTCTGTCTGAAGAGAGTTCAGGTATCGCCCTTGCTCCAGATTTAATCGATACACCTCAGAACTGCAAGACAAACAACAAAAGATAGACAGAATTTTTTTAAGTGGGTGTTCGCGTTTGGGGTCAATGACCCCCATTTAAAAACTGGAAAGAGTCTGAAGAAAAAGGCAATTAACTAAAAAACGTTACTTATCAAAATCCAAATATTTAAATAAAAAAAAGTAAGGCCAAAGAATCCACGATTGGACCTCATTTATTATAAAAAAAAAAAGCACCATTTACTTGGATTGGGGACAAACCTGAATCGTATGATGGTCGTTGAGTTTTTTCCCCAAACCGCTCGATTTTTTTCCCCCTAAAAAGCCTGAATTTTTCAGATTTTTGGCCGAAAAGTCCAAAATAGTCTGATTTTTGGGTTAATTCCAGTGCAGACCACAGAAACTTCCAAATAGGATACGGATCTCTCCTATTGACTTATATACCTCAGCAGGTCTAAGTTGGTGGATTTCGGCTTCAGACTTTTTGCAGCATCAGACTCTAATGAATCCCAAAAAAATTAGAGGTTTTTTCCCCCAGCTAAAAATTTTAATTTTTTAGTAAAAAAATACTCAAATTTTTCGAGTTTAACATGCGGACTTATAAATAACCCCCTTAGAGTCAGCCATTTTATAACAAACTATAAGTTAACTTAAAGGTCAACCACCCCCTTTAATGCTTTAGCAGTACAGAGTATAGAGATACAGAACATCCCCAGAACAGTACAAACACGTTTCTACTGGCGATGGATTTATTTTCATTGCACCATGGGGAGAAATCATGTGTTATTGGTGAGTACACTGTATCCCACTCTGTCAGTGCAAAGTAAAATATAGCATCTCAGACAATAGTCAGTCGTTGCGATGTGTAACTTTCATCCTCTCTTTTTATACTTCTCTGTGCAACTCCAGGTTGCTAAATAATCAAGTGAAAACTAATTCTGCAGCAGTCTGGGACAGGAAGATGGTTAAAATGTCTTAAAATGTCTTTAATGTCATAAACAGGTTCCCCGTGGGTGTGAACATTTATGAAATCATCTCATGAATAAAATATGTAACAAGAACTGACTGATTCTGTTTCTCCAATTAGTATTTAATATCCATGCTGAACATAACAGGATTTCATGCAAGTCAGTGGAAGGGTTTTTTGGGCACTTTAGTGCAGCATTTTTGGCTAATTAAGAACCCATTGCACAAAGCGCCCAATATCCCCTTGTGTGCCGCTGCCCTAAGGTGAGATTTAACAGAGCCCAACACCTAATTACAGTGTAACAATGGGTTTACATTTATTTGCAGTATGGTATGGGACCCGTTATCATGAATGCTCGGGACCTGGGGTTTTCCGGATAATGGATCTTTCTGTAATTTGGATCTTCATACCTTAAGTCTACTAGAAAATCATGTATTAAAAGGGGGGTTTACCTTTGAGTAAACTTTTATGATATAGAATGTCCAATTCTAAGCAACTTTTCAATTAGTCTTCATTATTTTTTTTTATATTTTCTAAATGATTTGCCTTCTTCTTCTGACTCTTTCCAGCTTTCAAATGGGGAGTCACTGACACATCTAAAATAAATTCTCTGTAAGGCTACAAACAGGCCCGGATTTGCGGCAAGGCCGCATAGGCCCGGGCCTAGGGCGGCAAAAATATAGGGGCGGCATGCCGCCCAGCCGCACTATGGGGACGCGTGCGTCCCCATTCAATTGCAGCAGCTGCGCCGGCGAAAAAACGCCGGCGCGCTGGGAAGGGGAGGTGAGGTGGGCGCTAGGACCGCGCGGCCGCCTGGTCGGACCGCGCGGCCTAGGGGCGCCGCATACTGAAATCCGGCGCTGGCTACAAATGTATTGTTACTGCTGCTACTGCCGCTTTTTATTACTCATTTTGCTATTTGGACCCTCCCCTAATTATATTCCAGTCTCTATTTCAAATCAGTGCACAGTTGCTAGTTATTTGGACCCTAGCAACCAGATAGCTGAAACTGCAAACTGAAGAGCTCCTAAATAAAAAACTGATTAACTCGAAAACCACAAATAATATAATGAAAAATGAAAACCAACTGCAAATTATCTCATAATCATATTAAAAGTTAACAACCCCTTTAAATAAACCCAATAGGCTTGCAATAAAGTTTGATTATACAGTATATTAGTTTGGGTCAAATACAAGGTACTGTTTTAATATTACAGAGAAACAAGGAATCGTTTTTAAAAAAAATTGAATTATTTGATTAAAACAGAGTCTATGGGAGATGGCCTATGCGTAATTTAGAGCTTTCTGGATAACAGATCTAGGGTTGCCATCTGGCCGGTATTTTACCGGCCTGGATGGTAAAAACTAAGGTTAATAGTAGGGAAAAAAAGATAAATATACAGGAAGGCCGGTATTTTTTTCCAGAAAAGGTGGCAACCCTAAACAGATCCCATAACTGTACTTCGCATTGTTGGTATTGTGCCTGAATGGATACTACATCAGTGTTCTTATAAGCTAATGGGCACCCTGACAAAAAAAGAAAGACATCAATAAGAGGGTTTGAACAAAAAACTGTTCTTGTGGTTCCTCTCCAATCCTTTCTTTAATCCAGAACTGCCTTTCAGTAGGGGCTTCTGACCTATTCACTGCCAGATCATGGTCCAGTTTCCCTTCTATCTGCTTCCACCAAAACATATCACTATAGTACAAGACACAGACGCTCTAATCTCACAGCATACGTATACAGCTGATATCTTCCGAGTACATAAATACTAATTCGGAAGCCAAGTGTTTGTCCAGGGGAGTAACTACAGAGGAAGCAGACCCTGCGGATGCAGGGGGGCCCAGAAGGTATAGGGGCCCCATGAGGCCTATAATTAATATTATTTCAATAAATATTGGTAAACAAGTCAATCTCTAGAAATTTTATGGGGCTGAAAAATAATTTGCTGTGAGGGCCTGCAATATCAAGTTACACCACTGTGCTTGCCTCTCAGCATCCCCCTCCATTACAATATAATAAGAAATTCCGAGTGACAACTCCAGCATGGAAAAGCCTAGACGAGACTTAATTTTCTTGTTCAGAAGGTCTAATGCGTTTTGGAATACATCCCTTAGTTAAAGGCTGTATGGCAAGTTATGAGACACAAAATGTGTTAGGTCTCCTGACAAATAACCTACTGCTTTTATAGTGCAAATAAAGTTTGCTGTCTTTTCCATGCTGGAGTTGCTGCTCAGAATTACTTATAGAATAAGTAAACCTTTAAAATAAGTGAATGTAATATTGATGAGTGCGCTATTCTAAGCACTTTTGCAACTTATGTTACATTTTTTACATTTTTAAGATTCTTTTTAACGGAAATACGTACTGTTAAAGGGAAATTCAACACTTAAAAAATATATATATATATTTTGCCTAATAAAAAAAAAACTATTCTAAGCAACTTTCTTCATTATTCATTACAATTATTCTATGGTGTTTAAGTTATATGTATTGCTACTGAAAGCAGTGTCTGTCCCTTTCTATTCTCTGTCCTGGTGGCTCAGACTGTTGATACAATGTAAGACAAGGCAGCTCATTAACAGACCTGTCTTTGCTGGGGAACTAAGACTTTTACAACATTGTTCAACAAGTAACAACCAGGAGTTAAGCAAATGCTGCTTTCAATAGCAATTGTTTTCCAAATAGCTGAAAATGTTTAATAAATGGATATTGGAAAGTTGCTTAGAATTAGGTTTACTTTTACTCTGCACATTTTAATTTTGGGGTTGACTTGTAGTTTAATCTGAATGAATTTTGTTACAACAGTGCCACTTGCTGGTCAGTTTCCAACCATGAACCAGTTGAGGAAATTGTCAGGAGAAAGAGAAGGGTCTTGGTCTGGTTTTCTTCTGTTTCGGAATGACATGAGAAAAAAGTTATTTGAGGTTTCTAATGTTTTTCCTAACTAGAGGAACCTCAGACCGGCCTCTTTATTTCTTCTGACAACTTCCTCCACTAGATCATGGTTGAAAGCCGACAAGCAGGTGACGTGGTTGTAACAAACATATTTACTGTACAATTTTCTAGAGATGCACCAAATCCAGGATTTGGTTCAGGATCGGCCTTTTTCAGCAGGATTCAAATTCGGCCGAATCCTTCTGCTTGACCGAATCGAATCATAATTTGCATATGCAAATTGGGGGCAGGGAGGGAGATCGTGTGACTTTTTGTCACAAAACACGGAAGTAAAAATTTTTTCCCCTTCTCACGCTTAATTTGCATATGCAAATATGCATATGCAAATTTGGATTCGGTTCGGTATTCGGCTGATTCTTTTGCGAAGGATTTGGGGGTCCGGCCAAATCCAAAATAGTGGATTCGGCGCATCCTTACAATTTTCCATTTCCTTATTTAAGGTTTTACTTATGCTTTATACATATATTATACACAATTACAGGTTATGAGATCTGTCCCTGGGCTTTTCCGGATAACAGATCTTTCCATAGTTCGGATCTTCATACCTTAAGTCTACTAGAAAATCATGTAGATATTAAATAAACTCAATAAGCTGGGTTTGCATCCAATAAGGATTAGTTGGGCTCAAGTACAAGCTACTGTTTTATTATTACAGAGAAAAAGGAAATCATTTTTAAAACTTTGAATTATTTGGATAAAATAGAGTCTATGGGAGATGGTCATTTCATAATTCAGAGCTTTCTGGATAATGGGTTTCCGGATAATGGATCCCATTCCTGTATACCCGACCTCTGATATTACACTCCTATAGTGTCTGCATTAATGGAATACTCCCAGTTCCCTTTCAAGACATTCTTTAAAGCCATTACTGATCTCCCCTGCAGATATTTGCTACAAGGAAACGAATACATCGACCTTTGAGGTAACAGTGCCCACCTATTAGAACATTAGGCCACATTTACCTTGCGCCTACAAAATACAGGTCACAGGAGGGATAGTGGTAGGCGAAATCTCTGCCAAACTTTGGAATCCTCAGTCGGTAGTAACGGCCATGCTGAGAATGGAGCTCTACATATCGGTCACTCTGAAGAAAGACAATCTGGAGAGGAGAAAGAAAGCAAGTTAGGCCTGTAACATTGGCCTATTCTTTTTATGTCTGTAACAGAGAAAATGGATTAGCTTTTAATTATCTGACCAGCTAATATTACAACATTCTCTAGCTATGGGGCTTTCCGCCCTGTTAAACATAATGAACTATTTACCACGAGACTAGATAATGTCAGAGGGCAGTAGTATTGCCTTACTTTTCCTCTGCTTCAGAAATGCAGTGTTGTGTATGTGGCATTGCTAAGAATCAAAGAAACACTAGCTTCCCCCGTGTGCCGCCATGTTGGTCAAGTCTGACTTCATGTCACCTGATCTATACTGATCTAATGAATCAGTCAGTTACCACCCAAGGCACAGGTAGCACAAGGAAACAGACTTTAACATTTACTTTAAAACCAGAGATAAAAAAACTATTTTTTATTTTAGAATAAGCAAAATTCAGAAGCAAAACTCTGGCATTCACCAACAGGGACGGGTGCTCTTGGACATACCTTTGAATAGTCTTCTGACAAGATGTCAAACTTAATCACTGGAAAATAAGAGTTAAAGCATTAGAATTAAATATACAGGGTACGGAATCTATACTATTTGAACATACAATGCCATAGTATTATGCATGTACTTGGGCACCTTGGACTTAAAGGAGAACTAAAGAAGTAGCTACAAATATTGTACATTATGATTTGGGATTCTGTACTAGCCCAAGGCAACCACAGCCCTTTAGCAGTAAAGATCTGTGTCTCCAAAGATGCCCCAGTAGCTCCCCATCTTCTTTTCTGCTGATTCACTGCACATGCTCTGTGCTGCTGTCACTTACTGAGCTTAGCGACCCACTCACAATATACACTACACATAGAATAGAAATGTCACACTATAAGGCTGATGAGTAATTAATACAGATAATTACTACATGGCAGCACAGAAACCTGTACAATTAGCATCAGAATTTAATAATCAGCCCTGTAGCATCATCTTATATTACAGGCCAATCTCATTTTCTGCTGGATAATTTGCGACGACCCCTTATCTTAGCTTATCTTGCTGCTCAGAGCACTTTCCAAGATGGTGACCCCCTGTGACAAGTTTGAGGTCCTGGATCATTGCTGCTATTGACAAGCTGAAACTTTAGGCTGGTGCAATAAGTATAGTATTTATAATATGGCTTTTTTAGCCATATACATTTTTAGGGTTTAGTTCTCCTTTAATCAGCTGATTCTGCTTAAAGGGGTTGTTCACCTTCCAAACACTTTTTTCAATTCAGTTGTTTAAAATTGTTCCCCAGAAATAAAGACTTTTTTCAATTGCTTGAAATTATTTATTTTTTACTGTTTTTTCAAAATCTAAGATTAAAGTTTAATGTTCGTGTCTCTGGTGTTTGAGTCTGGCAGCTCAGTAATTGAGGTGCAGAATCTGAACTGTTACAATTTTGCAGCATTTAGTCGATACATTTCTCAGCAGCATCTCTGGAGCATTAGCAACTATTGTATCAATTTTGACAGCTGCTTGTAATGAAACTCAGGGATTCTGCTCAGCAGGGACAAAGATAAGACATGTATCGATGTATCCATTTAGAACAGTTTACAGGGTCGGCGACCCCCCCGCCCAGAGCTGCTTCAGAAGGTGAAAAATCACACTTTACACTTCAATATCAGAAAAACGGTCACACATATAGAATACAAAAGTCATTGGAAAAAGTCATTATTACTGGTGATCTATCTGAAAACAACTTGATGTTTGAAGGTGAACAACCCCTTTAAAAGCAGCGTAAGAATACTGAAATATATATTCTCCCGGTCATCCCGTTTGCCAATAAGTGGACATAGAACCCTTCTGCATTACTTGACATACTCTCTTTAAGAACATAACTAACAACATGGGCATCAAAGTACGGATACTGTTATTACATTTCAGTGAAACTGAAACAGAATATATTGCTTTTCTAACCTTCAGAATCCAAACATCTCTCAAATTTTAAAGACAGCTGGTACGTGTCGTAGCAGCGGACTCGAGGCTTGTACGTTCCTGGAAAACGATTCAGACAAAAATAAAAAATAATATATATTAAAACCTCTGAAGACAACATTTTACTCTGCATACATATAACATTGCTGCTATTCCAATAGAGCACTACCATAGTGTATCATGGCTTTGGGTCTGCTCTGCAAAATGTAGCACCACTTTGGTTCTTTTGAGCACCATGCAGGGGTGAAACAATAGGTGGATAACACCCTGTGACTGATGGAGGGCAAGGCCAAGGGTAGTGAAGGCCTATAAGAAATTAAACATTTTTGCAATATAGGTCACCCTCCTAGGGCTAGGAGGCCCCTAAATAGATTTGCTGTGGCCCCAGTAACTTCTAGATACTCCAATCACATCTACTCCTCTGCAGTCTGAAATAATACTTGTAAAGCACCATTCTACAATGTAAATTCTAATAATGCTGCGGGTCTGTAGAGCAGTGTGCCATCCTGTATTGTTAACGAACAAGTTAAGGCAAATTAACTTGAAGGTGCAAATGTGTTAGTCCTTAAGCAGTAAAAATGCCCCAGTGAAAATAATGATTCCAGCAGCACTCCGATCAGTCGTTCAAACTTTTATTCGTGCCACTGGTATAGCCCGAAACGTTGCCTTGCTAGTGGCACAAATAAAAGTTTGAACCACTGATCGGAGTGAAATTAACCTGTGCAAAGAGGAACAAAACTTGCACCTAACTCTTCAATCAGTGTATCAGTGTAAGTGTGGCACTTTTTTTGACTTTTTATACAAAGATGCCCCAGTAGCTCCCTATCTTCTTTTCTGCTGATTCACTGTGCATGTTCTGTGCTGCTGTCACTTACCGAGCTTAGGGACTGACTTTTGATTATATTTTGTAACCTGTAACTAGGGATGCACCGAATCCAGGATTCGGTTTGGGATTCAGCCAGGGTTCGGCCTTTTTCAGCATGATTCGGCCGAATCCTTCTGCCCAGCCGAACCAAATTCTAATTTGCATATGCAAATTAGGGACGGGAAGGGAAATCGTGTGACTTTTTATATCAAAACAAGGAAGTAAAAAATGTTTTCCCCCTCCCATCCCTAATTTGCATATGCAAATTAGGATTTGGATTCAGGTCGGTATTCAGCTGAATCTTTCGCAAAGGATTCGGCCGAATCCAAAAGTGGATTCAGTGCATCCCTACCCATTTCCTTGAATTCTACAATAACTCTAGCCTACCCTTGTAATTTAAGATAATCAGTTTTCTGCTAGGATACTATTCTCCTCTATTTCCAAACAGGACAATAAGTATAAGAGAACTGGAGAGTGAAGCTGGTTTCATACTGAGGCGCATTTCCCATTGTGCTCATGTGTCATGTCCCTATCCGGTTATAAAATTGTTACACAAGAAAAAACAGTAGGAGTTTTCACCCCCATAATAATGATCTGTAAGAGGCTGAATGCATGAACCAGGTTTCCTATAGAAGCACATCAAAACTTCTAAAAAACTTCAAAACCTACAGTCCCCTGTTTTAAAATGTAGTCAGGTTTTACCCAAAACAGAGTAAAACAGGTTTTTCAGCCTGGCAAGTTAATAAGTTGAATGTACAAACTCGGGCCTATATAGAGGAGAATTCACACGTCCCTTCATACAGCAAGTCCACATAAACTGGAATTTGACCCAGTAAAACAGACCCTAACAAATCTGAGTAACCATTTCTTAGGGTTTTGTTCTATACTGCAGTGTTTCCCAGTGTATTCTATTGACACTTGTTCAACTCTGTACCCTGCAACAATACTAGGAAGCTGTGCTAAAATGTAGCAGGTAAAATTGATCCCTTCTACTTCACACTCCCTTCAAAAATGCAAATATTCAGGTACAGAATTCCATATATGGAAACCTGATATCCAGACAGCTCTGAAATACAGTAAAGCCTCCCCTACAGTCCATTTAAACAAAATAATTCTATATACTCAGTGAAACCTCAGTTTCACATCCCGTGATTTTAGGCTTTCTCCATTTTACACCCATTTTTTGTAGTCCCAGATAATTATAGTGAATTTCAATGGATGCTTTTCCCCGATAAAACACCAAAACTGTCCTTTTTTTGTGAAATTAAGGTTTTTAATACAAACCAGATACATATTTTGTCCTATATACACAGATATATACACACAGCAATACTTTGATTGTTACAATTTTATTATAATAATTTCAACAAGTAACATTGCAACACTGTGGTTTGTTTTTAACTGTTATTTAAAAGTAGCCTTTTGGTTTCCTATAATGGGTTTAGATAAATTAACCACTTACCACTAACACTTATGTGCAGCCATGAAAGTTGGTTATGCTGACAATAACATCACGTCAATCAGACTGTTGTTTGCCCACCTTATCATGTGTATAAAATGCATTTTCAATATTGAATTATTACTTTGAGAAAGGCCTGGGAAGGACCAGGCCGAAACGTCAGTCTGTAACTTCTACAATAAATAATTTTTTCCTTTTAAGAAGTCCTGAGAGTGCAGACCTTATTGCATTTTGGTATATATATATATATATATATATATATATATATATATATATATATATATATATATATATATATATATATATATATATATATATATATATATATATATATATACATATACACACACAAACACATATAAAGCAGAAATGACTTTTTCCTTTTAAGAAGTCCTGAGAGTGCGGACCTTATTGCATTTTGATATATATATATATATATATACCGTATATACTCGAGTATAAGCCGAGTTTTTCAGCAGCCAAAATAAGCTGAAAAAGTCTACCTCGGCTTATACTCGGGTCATTACGGTACCTAGTTGATCAACGCGACGTTCCCCCGGCAGCTCGCACACTTCCTGATTATGCGCATCTACTAGCACAGCAGCCTCCTATAGCACCGCCCTCTACTCGAAGAGCCACTCCTTAGCGACCCGTGATTGACTGCCTACGACGACGTCTGTCATCACTCAGTGCCGCCGTCAGCCGCACGTCAGGGAAGGGCGGATCATTTAGCTTGTTCGATTGCGTTTTTTGGCTAGTACCCCTGCAGGGCAAATAATAACAGCAAGCCCCATCATGTTGCTGTGCAGTGTTAATGCAGCTGCAAGGAACACTTTATGCTGCGCAATGAGGGAGCTGCCTTATTAAAAAGGGAATGACAGGCAACAAAAGTGTATCTACTAAGGAACGTATAAGCCAATGATTTTCTGCTGGATTCATTGCAGTCATCTCCAGGAAAGCCTACACCGTGCCCTCACCTCCCTCCCTTTCCTCTACTGCATGGATGTAAGTTATTCCCCTTATTGTATTCTCCCTTGCTGTGAACTGCTGGAGCAGGCATCCTCACCCTATGGCCTATATGTACTACAACTCCCAGCACTGTGTAATCTGTCTGTGCCACTGCTTTGGCCTCAGTCTTTTGGGCTGTGTGTAGAATAAAGTGCATGGAATTGCTATTTAAATATATATGGAGAGGACTGCTTGTTTTTCCATATGGAGCATGGGAGGAAAATTACCAGTAGCTGCTGCATTTCTCACCCTAGGCTTATACAAGAGTCAATAAGTTTTCCTAGTTTAAAGCCTTACATGTATTTTTAATACACTTCTGAATTTTTCACCAAAAGACTCGGTGTTGCTGGTCATTTCTGCTTTATTATTCATTTAACACACACACACACACACACACTTTTGCCTTTTTCTAGGGATGAGAGTGCTGCTCTCCAGACTATATATCCATAAAACAGCCATATTGGGTTAATTTAATAATCATTTTTTTTCTTAGCAGACAGCATGCAGGGATTCAAATTAATTACAAACAAAACCCATTGTCTGGTCCCAAACATTCCCAAAAATAGATCCTATACCTGTACACAAAGAATTATCAATCAGAACCTATAGGCATTACCTATGAACAAACATCTAATAATAAAGAGAAAATACACTACAGAGTCTTATAGAACTCTGTATTTTCATAAAAAGAACAAAAGGGGAGGGAAACCTTACCAGCCGCCATAATGTACTGCCCATCCCTGGAAACTTTAATGTTGGTACTGACTGTGGGCATTTCAAAATCCTGGATAAGCTCAATTCTCCTCCGGACGTCTATGGAGCAAGAAAGCATATATAATTAATACACACATGTAATGAGGACTGGTAACAAAAAAAGTCTCTCCTTTGCCTGTACCACTGCCTTTGTCCGAAAGGGTAAGTGAACAAATATTAACTAAATAATGTGGATACAGGTACTTGTAGTAATATATATATATATATATATATATATATATGCTGCACAACATTTAATAACACATTGTCAATAAGAGTTTGAAATTTACTACCGGAAGTACAGCCGTACCTGTTTCCACATCATTTACTTAAAAGAGTTGCTGAGTAGCAGGTAGTTTCAAATAATACAAAGTAAGAAGTAGCACACCAAGGAATATATAATCAGACCATCCACATCAAAGGGTTTTAAACACGTCATTTACGAAGAGGAGTTACTTGGAAATATCTAGGTGCTGGGGATCAATATGCACTGGAAGATGTAATGTAGGAATACAGGATAGAGATCCAGCCTGAACGTTAGAGACCAACTTGTAGCATTAAGAGAGAGGGAGAATCACACCACCCCAAAAGGATACAAATGTCGCTACTCACCCACATCCTTCTTCTGTAGAGCTCTCTTCTTGCGATCAGATAACCACTAGAAGACAAAAATAAAATGATCACAAAAACAGACAAATCTAAAATGCTCTACTACAGAGATGTTGACTTCAGTCTGAGAACTACAACCCCAGCACCCCCTAGGCCTTTCTTCAACAACAGGAGTAGGAGAACCAGATTTAATTCAACAGCAGCTGAAGGGGCACAGATTGGAAATCCCTGATTTAGGTCTCTGATGGCTGCTCTCTTGTCTAGCTCAGCCATGCCTGCCTGCAGCACTTTCTTTAAGTGGCTGGTGTATTTAATAAAGCTCGGCTGATGCTTTCTTCGTTACTGAACTCATGTCTTCCCAACCAAAACGTAGCCCATCTCTTCCTTTCACTAATACTACTGATAGCATGACCATTAATCCTGTTAATTAAGCACACTGCTTGGACGTCATCTTCGACCAGTCTCTCTCTCCTTCTCTAATATTGCCCAAACCTGCCATTTCTTCCTTCACAATATATCCAAGATACGCCTTTCTTTAACAGGCAACAGCCAAATCAATACTTCATGCACTTATCCTGTTTAGACTATTGCAATCTCCTATTAATCAGTCTTCCTGACTCCCACCTCTCCAATCAATCTCAAACTCCACTATCAGGATCCTCCTGCTCTCTCCCGAGAGGGAACCTGTCTAGCCCCAACTAAAATCGTTACAAAGGCTGCCTGTAAAGCAAAGGATAGTACAGGTATGAGACCCATTATCCAGAATGCTTGGGTCCTGGGGGTTTTCCGGATAATGGGTCTTTCCATAATTTGGATCTTCATACCTTAAGTCTACTAGAAAATCATGTAGATAATAAATACATCCAATAGGCTGGTTTTGCATCCAATAAGTATTAATTATATCTTAGTTTGGATCAAGTACAAGCTACGGTTTTATTATTAAAGAGAAAAAGGAAATCATTTTAAAAAATGTGGATTATTTGCATTAAATGAAGTCTATGGGAGAGCCTTTCCATAAATTGGAGGTTCCCGGATAACGGATCCCATACCTGTACATAAAACCCTACTACTAACATTCAAAGCCCTTAACTTCTCTGCTCCTCACTACATTTCTCGTACGTTCCTCCTCTTCACTCCATCCACATCCACCTCCATCCGGGTGATATCTGGGGTGCTTCGCCAATGAGGAGAGTTGAGGCTGTCGCCTCAGGCGGCAGTGTCCCACTAGGTACCAGGGGCGGCAAAAATGCAGCTCCTGGTACTTTAAGAATGTATTTCCCGGGGAGGGGGGGCAGCAGCAACTGCTGCTGCCTCAGGCGGCGGAGGGGCCAGGATCGCCCCTGGGTGATATCACTCCAATTTGCAGTACAGCAGTAAACAGTGATAGAAGTTTATCAGAGCACAAGTCACATGACTGGAGGCAGCTGGGAAATTGACAATATGTCAAGCCCCATGCCAGTATTCAAAATTGAATATAGCAAAATCTGTTTGCTCTTTTGAAACTGCAGAATTCTGCTGTAGCAGCACTATTAACTGATGTGTTTTGAAAAAGACATGCTTTTCCTTGACAGTATCCCTTTAAACTCTGTGTCCTTATATGATCTCTGTGTACTGTGTATAGTTATTATATTTATTGTGTAACTTGTCCTCCCTGTGTGAACTTTTATATATTGTATTTTTATTTATATTTCACTTGTATGCATTGTACGGTGCTGCAGCTAATTAACAGTGCTTTAAAATAAAGTTATGCATACATACAGTACATACATACATACATACATAGAAAAACAAACATTTCATGGACATCACTGACCAATAACACACATCCCTTACTGGGCTTTTTTAAAGTAGCCCTGGTTTAAGTATGCCCATTTGTATAAGCTGTAACTTATACAGGTGACAAAACTCTGCTGCTGCCCCTGAGACTGAGAAACAAGAAGCATTTTTGGGAAAGGGAGAGGTTTCTGTGTACAAGGGTCATTCCCCCATATGTAATAAAAGGCACTAAGTTTGCCCAGGAGCAGTAACCGATAGCAATAGTAAGTAGAATGCTATTAAACAGGAGACCGTAAAAGCTACCTTCTGATTGGTTGGTATGGGTTACTGCTTCTGGGCAAACTTAGTGCCTTTTATTACACAGACCTAATTATTTCTATTTAAACAAACTGATTATGGGGGGGGGGGGGTGTAGGAAAAACAAAACAAATGCCCTGTTGTGTTTTTTTAATTAAAAAAATAGGCAGAATACACAAGTCCTATTTGTTTGGTTCAAGTTAGACTTCAGCTACACCACACGCTCATGGCCCAATGCTAAGTGTCAGATCCCATGTTTGATTTCCATTCTCTGGGTCGGACTCTTGAAACTGTACAGAAAAAGTCAGTGCTCATGGATATCTGTTCATTAGCTGGCCGCTGCTACATTGTTTCAGGAGTCAATAACAACAGTGCAAAGAGCACAAACATGATCATTTAAAGGGAAAGGTGGCACAGATACAGGCAGGCCAATCAGAGAGAGTGTCCCATGGCACCGGATAGCTCGGGTGCTGTAGATAAGGGAAAAGCTCGACTCTTACCTCAGGGAGAGACTTCCCGCAGCTCAGATTATAAATCTTCACGTCGTTCACATTTGAGACCTGCATGTTTGTGGGGAACCTGGGTCTGAGATCTCCACATACCCCCAAAAACCAGCTCTGCCCAACACACCAACACACGTGGTATCGCTTCCTGGTACTTCCGGGTCTCGTGGTTACGGAACAGGAAAGAGGTCGTTAGACAGTGGATGGCGCCGCCATGTTGTGGTTGTCGTGGGACGAATCATTGCATTCTTGTCATCTACGCCTTAGTATAGTACCCATCTTCTGTGGCTATGTCGTACAAAATTACTCAGTCGTTAATAGCAACCAATGCCCATGTGTGAAACCCGCCAAAATCTGAGTTAGATCAGAATAGCCCTCCCCAAATAGGCTTATGCCTAATCTCCTAAGAAGCTGCTTCTGAGTTGGCGTTCTGTGCCCTCATCATTTATACAACCATAACATTGCATATTAGTTTATAGACAATGTTTTTATCATTCACATTATTAGTGTATTATCCTTTAATTGCTTTGTTCCAACCAGGTATGGATTGGGATTCAAACTCAAAGTTAAAAACAAATTGCTGCAAGTACACAGAGGCCCACACAGCCCAAGAAATAGTGACTGGCTATGGCATCTTACAGCAGCCCCTCTGGCATTTGCGTTTGCCAGAACCCACTGCCAGTCCGGGCCTAGTGCCAACATATTCCTCAGCACTTTACAAAGATAGTTTATCAAATATATGGGCACATTCCATTATTATTATATTGAATGATCCACAGGTAGGGTTGCCAACTGGCCAGTAAAAATGATGGTTGATTACAATGTTATTAATAGGGAAAAAAGATGACTATATAGGCAGCGCCGGATTTCAATAAGGGGCGCCCCTAGGCCGCGCGGTCCGACCAGGCAGCCGCGCGGCCCCAGCGCCCACCTCCCCTTCCCAGCGCGCCGGCGAAAAAAACGCCGGCGCAGCTGCTGTAATTGAATGGGGATGCACGCGTCCCCATAATGCGGCTGGGCGGCATGCCGCCCCTATTTTTTTGCCGCCCTAGGCCCGGGCCTATGCGGCCTTGCCGTAAATCCGGGCCTGTATATTGGAAGGCTGGTATTTTTTTCCTGAAAAGGCCGCAAACCTTATCTACAGAGATGTACCATGCACCCACCGGCTAAGGTCGCCACCTTTTCTGCAAAAATAAATACCGGCCTCCCAACTGTCCCGATTATGACAGCTCAACCAGCAGTCCTGAAATGTCGCAAGTTTCTCTTTGATCTCCTGCACTGAACAGCCAGAAAAAGATACAAGGTTTCTGAAATGTAATGAAATAAGAGGCTTTAGGCAGAGAGCCCAGAATACTCGGCAGGTGCTCTTAGATACATTTGTAGCCATTTAAGATAAGCAAAGATAGAATTTTAACTATTTAAGATAAGCAGGTCTCTTGGGGAAACTTTGACTTGCAGTGTTCAAACTTTTCATAACTTGCCAAATATTGTAAAATGGATGTGGTATTTAGGGGGTGTGGCCACAAAATGGGAGTGGTCAAAAAAATTGCCACGCTGTGCAGCGCCAGATCTTTTTCTCCCTCTTTCTGTTTTTCAAATGTTGGGAGGTATGGATAGCAGGATGGTGTGTTGTTATTGAACCCTGCAGTGGCGTAACTACCAGGGGAGCAGGAGGTGCAATTGTACCAGGGCCCACTCCCCCTTGGTGCCCGCCAGAGATCACGTCGCAGTGCGGGGGGCCTGCCTGAGATCGCAACTGTAAGTAACCCACAACAAAAAGTCTCAATTTTATCTGCAGGAGTAAACCAGAGTACAAGGAGAACAGGTGAACTTCATGCAGAAATAGTCCACTGGTTGGCATCAAGACATCAGCACTGCAAGATAGCAATGCCACCCCTGCATCACCATACTGAATATACAGTAACAGCAGAAAGGTCTACTAACAGCAAGAAGAGTAATCGAAAATCCCTATTTAATGACACAAAATGTCTATCCTTGCTCTTTGTTCTGTCTACATCCAAGTAAAGCTGCAGATATGAAGAGTCCATTTGTGGTAAATTCACCTAGAATATTATTTCTCATTTAAAAAATATTGAGGGGGCAGTTAACCCTTTGGCCAACACGAGTTTAATGAATATAATTTATTCCCAGCATACCTTTGTTTGTTGTTTTGATCACAAAAACAGATGGTGTTTATTATTCTTGAGCACAAACACTGCTCAGTGAATTCATGTAAATAAGGGGGCATACTGACAACAAATCTGTTTTATTTTAAGAAAATATACTTTTGGTATTACAGAACTGCTCCTAAGATTTAAAGTTTTCACCAGGATCTTAAAGGGAAATAATACCCCCTTTTATTTATATGAGCTCATTCAGGTGGGCTTAAGTAGAAAAATTGCATAAACAGTATCTGAACTGCAAAAAATATATATTTTTTTACACATGATGATAGCCTATTCCCAGCTCCTTATAACCATTTCACAACCCCTCTGAGGGCAGCGTCACACGGTCAGATTTGGGGAGATTAGTCGCCCGGCGACAAATCTCCTCTTCTTCGGGGCGACTAATCTCCCCAATGCGCAGAAAGCAGAGGGACTGCATGTAAACAAGATAGTGTCTATGCACCTTTTCTACATTATACCAACTGAATTTGCTCATGTCAAAAAGGGGGGCATATTTACCCTTTAAACTAATGTCAAATACTGCCCCCAACATTTATGTATGGGAGCTGTCTCACTACATACATGGGGTGGATTTCAGCTTGAACACTGTTCTTTTTATGGTTGAGTTACAAACGTAAGAAATTTTAGTGAGGCTAAGAAAACATAATTTGTAGTATTATTAAAAAAAAGATATAAAATAACTTTTTTTCATAGAAGGGGTTATTTCTGTATAAAAGTTTAATTTGCACTTTCTGGCCCACCTGCAAACTGCAATTTTTTTTATTGTAGAAAAGTAAATTTTTGTCCATAGCTTAATTGTCTTAGAGAAGTTACCAGGTGTGCAATGGAAAGCAACAATCATGCAAATGTATACGGTGAAACATAAATGTGAGGAATGAGAGATATTTTAATCGACACCTGAGAAATAATTCCATGACAGATATAACATTTCACTGGATGGCGGCTGTAAGAAGAGATGAGCTCAGTGTCATGTTTGCTGTTAGGTAATATTTCTGCAACAAACAATGTTTGTTGTTTTGTGGGGCTGCTCGGGGACTAAATGATGTCCCGCCACCTTACAGGAGGTGGAGGGGGACTGAATGGGAACAGCCCTAAATAAAAACAAACGTCACAGCAGGGCCACCTACCTGGCCCAGATAAAACCTGAGCTGCTGGGGAAGTACAGGACACACAGGTGAGAGCTGTCACTAGCTGAGGATCAGGAGCAGTGGGACAGAGAAAGACCCTGACCCAGGGAAAGGAACAAGAAAAGAAAAGGCTGGTGCATATCAAAAACTTCAGGCAAAGCAGAGTCTTCCTTCTCTCTTCCAGCTCCTCAGGTGGAGTCAAGTTTTGATTTTACTCACAGGGGGCTGGCTATGAAAATAACATTTCTACACCATAAGGTAAGAGACTCTATAAATGGGCAGCATGTTTCTCTTAAAATTTCTGCAGATCAACTACATTTAAATAAAACTGCATTTATGCTGGAGGTAGCAGGATTCTCAAAGTAATGGTGCCTGTTCCCTAGATCACTTTGTCGTCTAATATGTTAAACTGATTGTCTTAGGATACTGGGAAGTGTAGTTTGGCAACAGAGGTAGAGACAAATGTTGGCAATAAAATCAGATCCCAATATACTGGCTGAAGGGTTGAATTTTCTCATCAGGTGATAAACTGCATTGTAGATATAATTGTAACATTTTAGCCTACCTTAATCTATAAATCTGATAAAAATGGGAAGTGGGGTAAGATTATTTCCAGCCAAGCAAATAGACCTTGGGTTTGATGGAAAAAAAATTAAATTTTGACATGGTCGGGGTAATCACTTTCTGCAGAGTTGAGGATCTTAAAGGGATCCTGTCATCGGAAAACATGTTTTTTTCAAAGCGCATCAGTTAATAGTGCTACTCCAGCAGAATTCTGCACTGAAACCCATTTCTCAAAAGAGCAAACAGATTTTTTTATATTCAATTTTGAAATCTGACATGGGGCTAGACATTTTGTCAATTTCCCAGCTGCCCCTGGTCATGTGACTTATCCCTTTAAGGTTTTTCCACTGAAACTGAAGATCTGTTAGCAACAATAATATAACAATGTCTGATCTATCTATCTTTCCTCTAGTAAATCAGGAAATCAAGTACAGTTTGAGCGAAAATGTCTGAATTGTGGTTAATTTCGGTGCCTGGGGATAAAACTAACCTGGCAGCGCTGGATAGAATGAACACAGTGACTTCCAAGGCAAACTTGTCCAGCAATGCTAAATTTGTCATACCAGAACTGAAGGTGAGTGACAAAGCTGAGCATCTCCTGTCATGGTTTCAACACTTAATATGTTTATTGTTTTGTATAGGGAGTGAAGGTCAACCCCTCTTTGCTTTCCAAAATCGCTCCTACTGGGCTTTACTTGTCTTAATCCTCATGCCATATCCCAGATGCTGTAAAATATCAAATTTTCCTTGAGAGTTGACAGCTATATATACATTTCTGGAGATGTAGATTAACAACACATAGTGGACGACACATATGACTGCCCATAAATAGAGGTTACTGGCATATAGACAATGTCTTTCTTAGTGTTGATTTCATAGCAAGAGATTGGCTGGTAGGTACAGAACTTCTAGCAAGAATGTCCAGATTGTACTGATGTGGAATCTACTTTCAGGGAAGCTACCATTGCTATGACATTGACAAAATTCAGGGTCATATATACAATTATATATAGCTTATGATTGAAATCCCCTTTTAGAAATTGGAACATTGGAAACATCTAGGACAGTAGTCTAATGCAACTGGGCATTGTGGGGAATGCTCTGCTTTTGTGATCATCTGGTCACTAGATCAAGATCTACATGCAGGTTACCACCATCTAATTGGACACCAATGTTCTAGTAACTTGGTCCAGTCAGCCATTCATTTGCGAATATGAAACAGGACTTTCTGGAAGATATGTGGGAGGTCTGACCTTCACTCCTCTAGGGCATTTGGTAGAGACATCACAAGTGGTTGGAACCAGCTTGTTCTGAGCAAAGCAGGCAATAACCCAGAGACACATAATATGTTTTTGGTTGAGGGCTACAGTATAGTTCCTTCTTGAAATAGACAATTAAGGAACCAGAGTATTTTATATTTACATTTTTACATATAATACATTACTTGTACCTTCATTACCCATTATACATTTTAGCTCTGAATAAAATATTTTAAAATGATTTCCTTTTTCTCTGTAATAATAAAACAGTCCCTTGTACTTGATCCCAACTAAGATATAATTAATCCTTATTGGAGACAAAACCAGACTATTGGGTTTACATGATTTTCTAGTAGACCTAAGGTCCAAATTATGGAAAGATCCCTTATCCGAAAACTCCCAGGTCCAGAGCCTTCTGGATAACAGGTCCCATGCCTGCACTAAGCAAGAAACTTTCTATTGAAATATTATTATTTATTGAGTTTTACATTATAAGGAAGTCTGGGACAGTGCACTCAAGCAATAAGTAAATATCTTAAAGGGGTTGTCCACCTTTAAATTAACTTTTAGTATGGTGTAGAGAGTGATATTCTGAGACTATTTGCAATTGGTTTTTATTTTTTATTATTTGTAATTTTTGAGTTATTTCGTTTTTTATTCAGCTGCTCTCCAGTTTGCAACTTCAGCAGTCTGATTGCTAGGTTCCAAATTACCCTAGCGCCATGCATTGATTTGAATAAGAGACTGGAATATGAATACGAGAGGGTCTACATTTGTAGCCTTACAGAGCATTTTTTTTTTAGATGGGGTCAGAGACCCCCATTTGAAAGCTGGAATGAATTAGACGAAAAGGGCAACTTTTTCAAAAACTATACAAATTAAATAATGGAGACCAATTGAAAAGTTGCTTAGGATTGGCCATTCTATAAGATACTTAAAGTTATCTTAAAGGTCCAGAACCATTCCTTTAAATACAGAATAACATTTCACAGTTCCTTAGGGGAATTATGGGCTGGCCAGGACTGAGAATTAAAATAGGCCCTGGCATTTCAGGTACACAGAGGCCCAACCAGCCCCCAGCAGCCCACTAAATACAGACTTTTTATGGCACTTTATAGCAGCCCCTCTGGCATTTGCCAGAACCCACAGATTGCCAGTCCTGGCCTGATTATGGTGGTAGGGAGTCGGGGGAGAGTGTAAGTAGGAGTACATTTCTGGGGACCAGAAGGCTGGTACCCACACCCAACAGATCTGCTAGTAGTAATTCTAGGTGGACCCTCAAGATACTGAGGGGCCCCTGAAAGGTAAGCGCAAACTCTGACAAATCTTTGTGAAAATCTTTAAATTCTAGGCCATCCTATCCTAAGTACTATGCCAGTATCTCTGTGTTTAATTAGAATTCTTCATATCTTGGACACCAGCATTTCAGAAAGATAATCAGCAGCTTAATAGAACATATTCGGATACAGAGAAAACAAACAAATAAGTTATTGTGAAAATGAAACCAGGTTTCCACCCCTGCAAATCGAACAGGCATTGCCCCTAAGATTATTATGCCCCTACAGAAAATAATTCCATTTCAGGCCAGCCACAAGTAGCAGCTACTAATTTTCCTGTGTGGCCTGTACTAGCCTATCTCATTGTTTTACCTTGTCCTTATTTAAATGCAATATAAGTTCTACAAGGCATTCTGGGCTCTATATAAATAATGATATATACTTTCAGGTGGGGACTTTGGATGCCCTTGTTGGACTCTCAGATGAATTGGGGAAACTCGATACGTTTGCTGAAAGGTAAAACAAATCTTATTTACTACACACAATCCAGGAGCTGCTTCTGTTTTGAAATATACACTGATCTTGTTTAAGCCAAACATAGGCTGGCCCCTCTCTGGATCTGGGACTAAACAGAAGTGGACAGGTTTGGCCCCAACTCACTTTACTGCTGTGTAAAGTAACTACAAATGAGCTAAGGCTGTGCATATTCCTTGTGCAATGAAAAACTCATTGTGTTGGCAGTATTTTCACCTACCCAGTACAGGAATGTAATGTACTGTTGGTCTTTACTCACTACTAAAGCTCAAAGTCAGTACAGAATCATATGGCATTTGTATTATGGGTAATATATATAGAGCATCTGTATTTTGTTTGAATATCTCTGTGTTTTATAAACATAATGGGACATACTTTAATATATTGCCTTTCCGTTGTTTGCTGAATTTGCTTGTAGTTGTAGTTCAGTGACCACTTGGGTTATTGTCATTATTGTTATCTTTCCAGTAATGTGTATGTATGTGATATCTAGGTCTAAATGCATTAACATGTCTGTGGGCAGTTGCTTGACTCAGCAGCCTGGATAGGACTTTGTCGATTTAGGCAGAAGAGTGGATAAGATTAAAAACAGAATTAATTTAATGGAAAACTATACCCCCCAAACAACAGCTCATGTGTAAAACCCTGCTTCATGTAAATGAACCATTATCATAATAATATACTTTATAAGTAGTATGTGCCATTGGGTAATCATAAATAGAAAATTGCCATTTTAAAAAATAAGGGCCGCCCCCTGAGATCGTAAGATTCACTGTGCACACATACAAACCACATGTAAGGTCACATGAGCCAATTAACAGACAGAGTTCTGCCTTTTGCTTCCTCACTTCTTCCTGTTACAGTTAGTGTTGTAGTATTTCTGGTCAGGTGATCTCTGAGGCAGCACAGATAGAGTCACGAAATGGTGGTTCAAGGCAAGAGATGTAAAAGGGCAATATTTATGTAAATATATATTCCAGTTTGGTAAGATTCTTTAATATGTCATTCAATTTGATATAAACTATCTGTTGCTTAAGTATTCATTTTGGGGGTATAGTTTTCCTTTAAGAGAAATTATTCGGGGTCAGTATGCCTTTAAAGGTTTTCATTTACAAACGGTTCTCCAAGGTTAATGAACTATATAACCATCGCTAATGGTTGTAACTCAACCTTTGCAAACAAATGATGTCACTGCGTTCTAGCTGCAGCTTTCGTAAACGCAGACCATTATGCTTAATGCATGATACAATGACACGGCTTCCAGTCGTCTGATGGCGGCTTTGCTGAAAAACAGTATAATGTGTTGCAAGATAACTTCATATTTATTTAACAAAGATTTAACAACAAAGATACTGCTAGGAAGCAAGAGCTGGACCATTTTACCCCGTAGAGCCCCAAAAATGACCACTTGAATATCTATTCATCCTTTGGCAAGTCCTGTGTGTAACGTCTGCTTTTAAAGGCTAAGTAGACCTTTAAAATAAGTGAATATAATTGATTGATAATATATATATTAATTAGGTATGCACCGAATCCAGGATTTGGTTCGGGATTCGGCCAGGATTCGCCTTCTGCATATGCAAATTAGTGGCGGGGTGGGGAGTCACGTGACTTTTTGTCACAAAAAAAGGAAGTAAAAACCCTTTCCACCCCTAAATTGCATATGCAAATTAGGATTTGGTTTGGCCGAATCCAAAATAGTGGATTTATATATTATTTATAATTGATGAGGATGATATTCTAAGCACTTTTGCAATGTACATACATTATTTATTTTTTAATTCCAAGATATTAAAGGATACATGTACTGTTAAAAATGGATTTTATTACAACAGCGCTACCTGCTGGTCATTTTCTGACCAGTCTGACCACCAAGTAGTCAAGGAAGTTGTCAGGAGAAAAAAAGAGGCTGCGCTCATGTTCTTCTGCTAAGGAAATATAATTATAAGCCTTTCTCAAAGCTTTCCCAAGCAGAAGAACATCAGAGCAGACTCTTTCTTTATTCTGACAACTTCCTTGACTACTTGGTGGTCAGACTGGTTGGAAAATGACCAGCAGGTGGCGCTGTTGTAATAAAATCCATTCATATTAACAGTACATGTATCCTTTAACATCTTGGAATAAATAAATAAATAAGTAATGAATGTACATTGCAAAAGTGCTTAGAATATCATCCAGCGTTGTTGTAATAAAATTCATTCATATTAACAGTACATGCATCCTTTAATATCTTGGAATTAAAAAATAAATAAATAATGAATGTACATTGCAAAAGTTCCCATGGGTCCATAGCTGGTTAGAATAACATATAAAGGGCACGCCAAACGTCTGGAAGAAGTCTGGAATGCACACAGCTTCCTGCAGCTCTGTTAGTCAAGGTGAGGGTTAATGGACTTCTCTTATGAGCAGTCACCTATGGATAAGGTATCACATTGTCAGGAAACAGAACAGACAGGCAACTGAACTCTGCCTACCCTGTGCAAAATGGTTGCAACGAAAGTAGAGTACTTAATATTTTATAAGGCAAATATTCACTGAAGGTCTGTGTGTGGGAAAGGAGGGATCCAGATAAGCAATCATCCAAGGTCATTATATAATTTTGCCAAAGATAAAGACCCCCACTTTATATGCTTTAGGGTCAGGGCACAGGCTCAGATTCGGGGAGATTAGTCGTCCGATGACAAATCTCCTCTTCATCGGGGCGACTAATCTCCCCGAACTGCCTCCCGCCGGCTAGAATGTAAATTGCCGACTGGATGGCACTCGGAGCGCTTCATTTTCCGAAGCGCCTGATGTTGCCTCACAAGGAAACTTTAGGCGACTTCGGAAAATGAAGCACTCCGAGTGGGGCACAGGGGAGGCAGTTTGGGGTGATTAGTCTCCCCAAAGAAGAGAAGATTTGTTGCCGGGTGACTAATATCCCCAAATTGTGTCTCTGCCCTAAATTTTACACCCCCAATCCCAATAGTGCGCAATTTTCTTGGTTTTACCCCAGAATTTGGTTCACATTGCTAATTATGCATCTGTGAAACTGGCTTCATCCCTGTCGAGTACCTCGATTAGTGCCAAGGGGAACAGGTGACACGAAGAGAGGCAGAGGATGCCCCCAGAACAGTTCTTCATTTGAGCACAGGGCTTAGTGCAAATGGTTCAAGTTTCGGTTCCACTAGATATTTTGGCAGAACAATAGCTTTATTAGAACACTATTCCCCTTGGTTGAAATGTGCCAGCCTGAACTTGGTTTTCAAAAAATGCCTCACTGTAGCCACCTCTTCATAAGTGCCTATCCCGAAAATATCTGGAGGCACTACTGATTTTGGGCAGTGCCACAAAGATTGTTCTAGAGAAGCCACTGCAGTCGGGAAGTCAGCAGTGGATAGAAAAGTCCCCTCCTAATTATTACTAATACTACTTTTTTATATCACATTGGGTTCTTTATAAAAAGTGGAGAGCTATTAATGCCTGATTGTTGGGCTAGTTGAAGGCTATTAATGCCTGATTGTTTGGCTAAAAGGAACACATAGTAACAACAAAAAATGAAAGTTTTTTAAAATAATTAAGATATACTGTAATGTACTGTTGCTCTGCACTGGTAAAACTGGTGTGTTTGCTTCAGAAACACTGCTATAGTTTATATAAACAAGCTGCTGTGTAGTCATGGGGGCAGCCATTCAAGTGCAGGATGCTCAATAGATTAGAGATCTAAATTTAGAATAACCCTATTGTATACAGAGCTGTTATCTGCTGTGTAGCCTGTGCCTTTTCTCCTTTTTCAGCTTTGAATGGCCCCATGGCTACACAGCAGCTTGTTTATATTAACTATAGAAGTTATAGTTAAAGATAAAGCAAACACACCAGTTTTACCAGTGCCGCGCACAAGTAGAGTATGTTTTCGTTACTTTAAAACACTTACAATTCTTTTTTTTTTATGTTCCTTTAACAATAGGGAATATGAGATGGGCATAGAAAAGTTAATCTTAGCCCTACTGTTGCCTTGTTAAACCACCTATCCTCCTGCAATAAGGCCTGGATTTTGTTGAGAGGCCACCGAGGCCAGGCCAACTACATCCACATTGGTTCAGAAAAACTGGGGATGCGCAGGAGATACGATCGTTTTTTATATTTACATTGCACCAATCCCCATTACTCCGGTCTCGATGATGAAAATTTGAGTGACTAAAAGGGAGGGGTCAGGGGTGACGAACGACAGTGGGCCTAAGGGCGCCCACTATGTAAATCTGGCCCTGCCTGCACTCCTCCTACCCACAACTGCTACTCTGTGACACCCCGATATGTGTGGGGTTCATGCATTTGCCAGAATCCACAGATTGCCAGTCCAGGGCTGGGCTCAGGTTAGATTCCCCCTAACAAAGGCAGCTCTGGAAAATAATATAAACAGGTATGGGACCTGTTATCCAGAATGCTTGGGACCTGGGTTTTTCCTTATAACTGATCTTTCCATAATTTGGATGTTTTGTCCTTAAGTCTACTAGAAAATCATATAAACATTAAATAAACCCAATAGGCTGATTTTGCCTCCAATAAGGATTAATTATATTTTAGTTGGGATCAAGTACAAGGCAATGTTTTAGTATTACAGAGAAAAAAAAAATCATTTAAAAAAATTCAGATTATTTGATTATAATGGAGCCTATGGGAGACGGCCTTTCTGTAATTCGGATCTTTCTGGGCATCGGGTTTCCGGATAACGGATCCCATATCGGTAATATAAAGCAAGTGACGATGAGGAAGGAGAGACGCTATTGTTTCTAAAGCTTTGGGAAATCCCAGTGTACAGTACAGGCTGCCCAGTATGGCCTATTACTGTCAGACACACAGAGGCTCAGTAACTTGGTAGGGTGCAACCATCACTGCTGCGCCAGCTAAGAATAACACTGATGGGCAGAAGTATTTAGAGCAAGCTGTAGTATCCTTATTGTGTGATTATTTATTCATGTCCCATCCGTCTTTAGCTCTGAGCCTTTTTCCATGTCTGTCTTGCTGGGTTGGTTTATCTGTTCTAGTTTAACTTATGTCTCATAGGAATACTATCTGTTCTTAAAGGATCAGTAACATAATTTTTTTTTTTTAAAAAAAATTAATTAGTATACCACGAAAAAAACCCACCAAGACTAATTAAACTTTAAAATTGCACAGCCTTTATTAAGAAATAACTAACTGAAACTCCACTTGCACTCCTCTTCAGAAAAGGCGACAGGGCAAAGATCCATCATGCGGCGCTCGATTTCTCATCCCTGGCTATCTCCTATAAGAAAGGCAGGGAGGAGAAATTGAGCACCACACGATGGATCCCCGGATTGCCTTTTCTAACGAGGAGTGCAAGCGAAGTTTCGGTAAGTTATTTATAAAGGCTGTGCGATTTTAAATTTTAATTAGTCTTGGTGGGGTTTTTTTTCATGGTATACTAAGAATTTTTTAAAAAAATGTTCATGTTACTGGTCCTTTAAGCATTTGTAGAATATACGGCATGGGCTTTACTAGGTTTTACACTGTAATATGAATACCAAGCTGTTAGCTGTCTGCTGGTTGCAGATGCTGGGAAATATAGTTTTTAAAGGAACAGTAACATCAAAAAATTAAATTGTTTTAAAGTAATTAAAAAATAATGCAGTGTTGCTCTACACTTGCAAAACGACTGTGTTTGCTTCCAAAACACTACTATTGTTATATAAATAAGCTGCTGTGAAGCAATGGGGGCAGAAAAGGCTCAGGTTGCACAGCAGATAGAAGATAAGATCTGCAGAACATAATGGTGTTATCTGTTACCTGTGCCATTTAGCCTTTTTTCAATTTCTGCCATTGCTAAACAGCAGCTTGTTTATATGAACTATAATAGTGTTTATGAAGCAAACACATCAGTTTTACCAGTGCAGGGTAACACTAATGATATATATTGTTAAAACCCTCATTTATTGGTGTTACTGTTCCTTTAAAACCTAGAAGCCCTCAGCTTTGATTCCCCTGCAGGGCCTGTCCATCTCTTGAGTGTCAGTGACACTGCACGTGCTCAAGATGATATTATAGGGCTGCTTATTAATTGTTTCTGGTACTTTCTATGCTTCCATGTAATCTGAATTAATCACAATTAATTGGTCGTGAATGTTATATCCCTATGTTAGTCCCTAAGCTCCGGTAAGTTACTGCAACCCAGACCTGTGAATCAGTAGAAAAAAGTATAATGAGCTAATGGAGGCAACTTGAAGATGTCCAAGCGCTGTTAGAAAAGGCCAAAATACACAGTATAGCATTTTTAGCCTAATTTTCTATTGTTTTTTCTCTCCATGATTCTCCATCTCCAGACAAAATGGTGACCCCCCTATGCACAAATTTGAAACATACCTCCCAACTGTCCCGTTTTCAGAAGGACAGTCCCTCTTTTGACAGCTCAACCAGCAGTCCCTCGTTTGTACTGGGAAGTCCTGATTTTCTCTGCACTGAACAGCCAGAAAAAGATACAATGTTTCTAACTTAATTGGCGTTTGGCAGAGAGCCCAGAACAGCCAGACCTGCAGATAAGATACTTTTTGTAAAAATTTTGAGATAAGCGAATAAGTAATTGTAACAATATAAGATAACAGGTCTCTTGGGAGAAGTTAGACTCACAGCTTAAAGGGCAATTCACCTTCACTAGCGAAACTGTAGTAACTGGGAAAAAGAACACAGAAATATGTTCAAACTTTCATAACCTGTCAAATTTTTGTAAAATGAACATGGTAATTAGGGGGTGTGGCCACAAAATCGGCGTGGTCAAAAAATTTGCCTCACATGACCAGTGCCGGTAACAGTTACAATATTCAATCATTTTTTTTTCAGCTTGATTAAGAAGATTGCACAATATATAGGAGACGTCATGGATGATTCAACTGACAAAGCCCAAGAAACTTTGCTGGCGAATGGAGGTGAGCTGCGAATTCAACCCCTAACCCTTCATTATCCCTAACCCTAATACACTGGATATTCAGCTCTAATAATATGATATAAAACAGACTAAATAACTAGGCCACAGTCCTGTACAGATTTCCATATTGCTATTCTCTATTCTCAGTTGCCTGCCTGTGATGAATCTTATTTTGTACAAGACCTTATTATTGGACCTGTTATCCAGAATGCTCAGGACCTGGGGTTTTCCGGGTAATGGATCTTTCTGTAATTTGGATCTTCATACCTTAAGTCTACTAGAAAATCATGTAGTCATTAAATAAACCCAATAGGCTGGTTTTGTTTCCAATAAGGATTAATTATCTTAGTTGGGATCAAGTACAAGCTACTGTTTTATTATTACAGAGAAAAGGGGAATCATTTTTAAAAATTTGGATTGATTAGATTTGGATAACAGATCCCATACCTGTAGTATATTGTTTATGGCTGTTGTGTATTAAGTGGTCCTGCAGAACAGAGTTTATTCTACTCTCTGTAGTAATAAAACAGTACATTGTACATGATCCAAACTAAGATATAATTAATTCTTATTGGAAGCAAAACCAGCTTATTGGGTTTATTTAATGTTTACATGATTTTCTAGTAGACTTATAGCATGAAGATCTAAATTATGGAAAGATCCATTATCCGGAAAACTCCAGGTCCCAAGTATTCTGTATTCACCTTTAATGATACATTAATGATAAAACACTTCTTTTTGCCTCCTCATTTATATTTTATATATTTGATATATGTGTTTTATGTTCTGAAAAATACAACTTATTTGTACCTGTGCCAATCTGCTTCTTGGTCCCCATGTAACCATGAGCTTCAAACATGATGTTCTTTCAGGGAAGAAGAAGATCGCTAAAAACATGCACAGTATGTAACAATTTGTTTGCGGTGCATTTTTAAAAAGAGAACATTTTCAGCATGAATTTTACGAGTTCCTTCCTTTCGAGACCTGTCAATCTTGTTGTAGGGGTACAGTGATCAGGTTACGATGGATTTCTGAAGTAACAGCCTCGTAGCTTGGTCACCATATCCATATGACTTAGATAACAACGCTGTTCTGTCTTATGAATGCCGCCTTTATCTCATTACTCCTCTGCATGTGCCAAAACCGTTACGTTTTTTGGAGTATTTGCACCTCGGCAGTAACAGAAATAGCTGCTTTGTTGGCAATAGAATTTATAACCATAACCAACAAACCTGTTTTTTGCAGTGATGTTAAAACTGGATTTCTCTTATGTATACTCCTTTCCTATAGAGAACTGCCACAAGCTGGATTTTTGGAAGTTATTTCAGATACTACTGTAATGTAATTTTCTTTGTTTTTTTTTTTATTGGACACTAATGTTTTAATCAAGGGTGTAATAACAGGTGCAGAGCCCGTGACTTGGACCCAGGAATGTACTGTAGCAGACCTAGTGAAGTAACTAGAAATTAGAGGGTTATCTGATAGGGCTCATTTAGATACTGATATGCGATGGTGGAAAATCCAACCAATGTCAACCAATCACCAAACAAGCAAGTATTTTCATGATTTGGGAACGCAATTGTTAAGCTAGATGAAGCTCATCTGAACACGCTGTTGATTAGTCTGTAATAAGATCAAAAAAGGGACCACATTAACAGCTTGACTGAGTGTGAGTGATCCATAGCTCTAACAAGGATACTGATAAGAGTTGCCACCTTTTCTGGAAAAAAATACCAGCCTTCCTATATTTTTATGTTTTTTTCCCTATAAATAAAATTGGCATCAAGCAACATTTTTACCGGTCAGGCCGGTAAAATACTGGCCAGGTGGCAACCCTAATACTGATATAGGAGTAAACGTTGTATGGGGCGCACCAGAAAGCTTGCCTGAATAATATATGGCTGACACACACATAACTGACAGACACTTATCAACTGGGCAGGTTAAAAAATTCCACCGGATGAGGAGCACATTGACATGTTGATGCAGTTTTTGTTCAATGGGTCTTAGCCCTATCTGGACCAGCAAATGGTTGACTAAATTGGGCCAAGATATGCTTGTTTGGTAATGTCGGCAAACAAGTGGATCTGACCATGTATCAGTCATCCAGTTATAGTTCCATAAATAGCACGACAGCAAAAGTTTCACCCCAAATCTTATCTAAGTAACCTTCATGCTGATCTTTCCGGTGTTCCAAGAAAAGCAAATAAGCATTGTGCCCAAATCTCACCCTAACAGACCTTCAGGCTGACCCGCACCCTCTGCTACTACTCCATGCCCCCCCACGGGGGCAGCCACACACTTTAGGAACAACAGACTTACCAGGAACATTAAATCAGTTATAAGAATGTAATTAGTGAAAAATAAATTGTTGTCTATATATCCATCTGCCTGTAGCTCTCTCTGTATCTAGGTCTTGTTCTCTCTTCAGTACAGATGTAATTACACTCCCTGGTGAGGCCAGACAATCAAGTCTAGAGATTGTCCCTGTCCTTACTAACAGAGATGCTCCGTCACCCTTTACTATCAGTAGACCTGCCGGTATAAGGAGAACACTAGCCCCTACGTGAGCCTCAGTTGAATGGAAACACTGACAACTTTCCGCCCTTTGTAAGCAGGATCAGTTACACGGCTCCTAGCATATGAGATGGAAAGTAGCTGGAGTTAGTTATCAGTGAGCACAGAGAACTTGTTTCATGCTCAGTGTCCTACACGCTGGGCCTTTATCTGTCCCTTTATATGAAGATTATCCTTCTGCTGTCCTTCAACACCATTTGTCCTAACCTATGTTCAGCATGTGCCATTGTTCTATGGAGGATAGTGATGAGCAATCTGATCTTGTTCCTCAAATACTACACCACGCTCTTCGATATAAAGATCATCATTCATGTTATATATAGGTTTATGTTTCTTTTTAGAAGGGAAGTTTAGAATGAAACACATTTGTTTAAAACCCACAATGATTTAACCTAATCTCGTTACTGTTATAGATTCATTATTTATTTTCTTTAACAAATGCCAGAGGGGTTGCTGTTTTTATTGGTCATGTGGGGGGCTGATTGGGCAGCAGGTTACTTAAAATGAGTGGCTGGCATATGTGTGTGTATAGACCAGTGATGCCTAAAAAATCTGGTCAAGGTTCTTGTAGTCCATAATTGGACCCAGTTTAGCATTTCATTGCACAAAACTTTCCTCTTCTATCTACAGTGGACCTGATCAGCTACTTAGCTCGTTTTGAGTGGGACATGGCTAAGTATCCCGTCAAACAGCCACTGAAGAACATAACGGAAGTATTAAGCAAGGTAAATAGGCAGCAGATTTCATAATGTGGATGTGTTTTACATTCACACTCACAGGGACCATTTTCCACCCAGTCATTCTGCCCCATGTTTAGTGTTGAAGTGATGGATTCTGGCACTTGAAGTCCATCCCCTTTCAGACAATGACCACCATTGTATTGAAAGTAGAGGGACTTAAAGTGTCAAATTCCATCACTCCAACATGGAACAAGGTGAGAAGTAGTTTTTACACTTCCCTGTTGGTTGTCATGTTATTCATTATATAAACATTTCCTTGACAATATTAATTTTGTCATGGAGGGAAGGATACTAATCATTATTATTATTATTTGTTCCTTTTCAGCAAATGTCGCAGATAGACACAGATCTAAAATCCCGATCTTCTGCTTACAATAGCATTAAAGGAAACCTGCAAAGCCTGGAGAGGAAAACTGTGTATGTATAGCAATTTATGTGAGTGACTTTTATGTATAATCCAATTAAACTCAATGATCATGTAACCACTGTATTGTCCTGTATACATAGTAGGATTATGATGCATGTGGCATAAGGAGAAGCACCTAAACCAGGCCATGCAGCTTGTGGTGCTTTAAAACGCACATAGGCAATATCAGTCCAATAATTATTAGGGATGCACCGAATCCAGGATTCGGCCAGGATTCAGGCTTTTTCAGCAGGATTCGGATTCGGCTGAATCCTTCTGCCTGGCCGAACCGAATCCGTAGGGGCAGGGAGGGAAATGGCGTGACATTTTGCAAATTAGGTTTGGATTTGGTTCGGTATTCGGCCGAATCTTTCGCGAAGGATTCGGGGGGTTCGGCCGAATCCAAAATAGTGGATTCGGTGCATCCCTAATAATTATAGAATATAGTAGGGAATGGAGGTACTACAATATATAAGATACAATGAAAATGTTATGGAAATGGATAGGGATTTTGAGTATGGAGAATAAAGGTCCGGTAAAGCCTAGGCCATAGAAGGAGTGTAAGGAAACACACTAGTGTTGGGGCTAGTTAGGCTAAGTTGAGGTGCTGTAGCAGCTTAATAGGCTAATGTGATATCATCAGCCTAGGGACCCAAAAGTTGTAAATGATGCCAAGTATCCTCTCGAATGAGTGAGAGCTGAGGCACTGTGTATACTGCAATTTATATTATTATGAGTAAACCTGCTCATTCTGGTTCTCCATTAATGTTCACTATTACTACTAGATGTCATCAACAATGCTTTATAGAGTGTTAATCATTTACACGATATCCTGCCTCCATGGAACTTACAATCTAAGTCCCTATCACATTCACTCACACTTTGCCCACCTTACGTTTATTTAAGTATATACTAACTACTCTACTGCTTACCCATCAGCCTCTACCAAGTATTTACTGATCTTCTCCATCTATTTCTCTCACTGAGGTTAATACTGGATGATGTTTCTACCAGAAGGCTTCTGTAGGTAGTTGTTACTGGGTCATCTGCTTCTATCCTCTAAGTCCTCTATTTGGAAAGTGGGGTGGGGGAATCGACAGTGGGGTTGATGAAATCTTCAACATCTATGAACCCTCCAATAAGCTTGCCCTTGTTTCTGTACTAATTTATTTGCATCGTTTAGCTTTGCATTTGTTCTACAGGGGCAACCTCTTGACCAGAACCTTAGCTGATATAGTGAATAAAGAAGACTTTGTCCTGGACTCAGAATATATGGTCACACTTCTTGTGGTTGTTCCAAAGTAAGTTATGGATATCTCTCACCATGAATTTAACGTTAAACATATCCAAATCTATGAATAACTTTTGTACAGTATGAATATAAGTGTGTAACAAGAATCAACCTTCCCAAGCCCTGGGGAAAACATACTTTGTGGGGCTTCTTTATTCATATAAGGTAGGACTGTCCCACCTGTGGCCCATCTTGTAAACTACAATTGTTATATGAAATGGGCAGCAATATCAGGGACCATTAACTACTGCATTGCTCTAATGTAATGCCACTCAGTGAGTGAGTGAGTCATCTGCACTTCTACTTAGTTAGTTAGTTACTATAATATAATTACTAGAGTTACTACAATTATAGAACTATGATAACTCCAAAGTAATAACGCCATTTTCTTTGAAGGTCAAATTATGGTGTGTGGCAAAAAACATATGAATCTCTTTCTGATATGGTGGTTCCACGCTCGACCAAGTAAGTTTATTTATTTGAATTTTCTTCTGAAAAAAAGAATGTTTATAAAAAAGGAGGGGGTGGTGGAATATGCAGTTATTTAGATGTGACTTTAACTGCATTAATCTTTTCAATGCAACAGTCCAGTTATATTTTATGACCTAGAATTCAGATATATTTTCAATAAACCAAGAATTACAAAAGGATGTTTTTTTATCTGAAATATATAAGTACCGTGGATGTCACTAGCCTTGTACAAAAACTAGCTTTAATGTGATTTGCTGCTGGCAACTAATAATTGTGTGTTAGGGTACAACTACACAAGCGATTCCTGTGCGTTTGTGCCGGATCCGACGTGCTGCGCCAAAACATCAGATGAGATGGAAAACAAGATAAGAAATACAAATGTTGGATGGTGTCGCAGTGTTCATCCGACACGACTGTCGCATGCAGACGAAGCATGCAGCATCTTGCGTCAGACGAACACCTTGTTTTCCGACGCATTCAACTTGATGCCTGCATTTTGGTGCAGCGCGTCAGATCCGGCACAAACACACAGGAATCGTCCTTGTAGTAGTACCCTTAGGGGCACATTTACTTAGCTCGAGTGAAGGAATAGCTATTTCGACCATCGACTACGACTTCGAACGATTCAAACTAAAAATCGTTTGACTATTCAGCCATTCGATAGTCGAAGTACTGTCTCTTTAAAAAAAACTTCGACCACCTACTTCGCCACCTAAAACCTACCAAACACTAATGTTAGCCTATGGGGGAAGGTCCCCATAGGCTTTCTAGCCAATTTGGGATCAAAGGAAAATCGTTCGAATATCGCTAAATCCTTCGACTTCGATATTCGAAGTTGAAGGATTTAACTTCGAGGGTTGAATATCAAGGGTTAATTAACCCTCGATATTCGACCATTAGTAAATGTGCCCCTTTATGTTCATAAGGTTAATGAATTGTCAAGGATTAGGTAGGGGGAGCTGTGGAGACTGAAGGGAAAGGGCGAGTCCTTGAGGCAGGAGCTGTATGTGCCTAGGGAATACTTGAAGGGAAAGCAGGAACAGGTTGATGAGGGCGAAGAGTCAGTCTGGATCAGGTGCAGAACAGGACGGAGAGGGCGAAGATCAGGACTGGACTGGACTAGGCAGGAAGAAGAGGGCGACGACTCAACAGGAACAGACTGGACGGGGCAGGAGTGGAACAGGAACAGACTGGATGGGACAGGACGGTGCGGGCGTAGATCAGATCAAACTGGGGATAGAGTGCAGAGGGAGACTGGAGCGGATAGCAGGACAGGAGCAGGATAGCAAGAGAGGACAGGAGCAGGATAGCAGGAGAGGACAGGAGCAGGATAGCAAGAGAGGACAGGAGCAGGATAGCAAGAGAGGACAGGAGCAGGATAGCAAGAGAGGACAGGAGCAGGATAGCAAGAGAGGACAGGAGCAGGATAGCAAGAGAGGACAGGAGCAGGATAGCAAGAGAGGACTGGAGCAGGATAGCAAGAGAGGACTGGAGCAGGATAGCAAGAGAGGACTGGAGCAGGATAGTAAGAGAGGACTGGAGCAGGATAGCAAGAGAGGACTGGAGCAAGATAGGAGTGGAGCAAGATAGCAAGAGAGGAGTACAAGGTAGGGTCGGAAAGCAAGAATCAGGAACAGGCGAGACAAGGTCGGTACAAGGTGAAGTCAGGGCAAGGTACAAGGTGGAACAGGAAGCAGAAATCAGGAACAAGCAAGGCAGGGTCGGATCAAGGTCAAGGTTGGGAAGGTACAAGATAAGGTAAAGCAGGACAAGACAAGGACAGGCAGACAAGGCAAGGAGGAATAATAAGGGAAAAGGGGCAAGAGCTAGAACTACCTAGTTAGGGGCGCTGTCGCAGTACTAGGAAAACCATGCAATGCTCTGGCAAGGAGTGGTCTAAGTGCTGCCCTTAAATAGGGAAGAGTCAGCCCTGATTGGCTGATTAAACTAGGCAGCAGCTGGGTTGTGGCTGTAGATGCCAAACATGCTGCAGCTGAGCTGGGGCTGGAGGGGCCAATCAGGCGGCAGCTGGGCTGGGGCTGCAGAGGCCAGGTTACACATAGCGAGCAACCCTACAGGCTGCTCACCTGGCCAAATGGTTAAGGTATCGAGCCAGAAACCGAAAGGTCCCCGGCTCAAATCCCAGCAATACCTGACATGAATAGGGTAAAGAGAAAGAAGTGTAGGTGAAATGTAGCATGTAACAACCTGTAATTATATAGGAGAAAATAATATTCCTGGTTCTGCTATTCCATTGAGTTCTGCCTACTATAGTAGAGCAGACTGGGGGCAAGTAGAGCAAGGACTTCTGGAGGCCTGAGTTTCACAAAATTGCGTCTCTAAGGACCAGCTGCCCATTTGTCATAGATGTATTTTGTCCTGTTCTTCTGTATATGTATGAGTTGGAGCCTCTCCAGCTTTCCTTCCCATTGGTTCTCCCAATTGTAGGTGGATTGCCCCGTTTTGATACCATGAGACTGAGAAAATAGAGCAGTGCCCCATTATCGGATGTACTTTGTTCTCTCTTTGCAGACTGATTGCCGAGGATGCAGAAGGAGGCCTTTTCACTGTGACCTTATTTAGAAAAGTAATGGATGACTTTAAAGCCAAGGCCAGGGAAAACAAGTAAGATTTCCAATGTGATTAATTAAAGAAAACAATAAATATTCACACCAGTGGACACCACCATCTTGTCTTTAGAATACAGTGCATCTGTAGGCATGTCATACTTCCTCTGGTTTTCATAATAACATACGCTGAAAAAATGCAGTTGTCCATCAAGTTCAACCTTTTACGTCCATATGCCAGTTGATCCAGAGGAAGGCAAAAAAAAAATCCTTCTGAAGCCTCTCCAATTTGCCTCAGAGGAGGAAAAAATTCCTTCCTGACTCCAAGATGGCAATCATGGATCAACTTGTTCTATGAGCTATCTTCCATAACCCTGTATTCCCTCACTTGCTAAAACGCCATCCAAGCCCTTCTTAAAGCTATCTAATGTATCAGCCTGTACCACTGATTCAGGGAGAGAATTCCACATCTTCACAGCTCTCACTGTAACAAACCCCTTCCGAATATTAAGATGGAACCTCCTTTCTTCTAATCGGAATGATGTCCTCACATCTGCTGAAAGGACCTACTGGTAAATAAAGCATCAGAGAGTTTATTGTATGGTCTCCTTATATATGTATACATAGTTATTGAGACAAAAAGTGTATTGATCCTTATGGGAAATTCCTGACTCCATTATCAGACTGGGAATTTGTGAGAAAAAAAGTAAAAAATGTTTTCTCCTTCCCACCCCTAATTTGCACATGAAAATTCGGATTTGGTTTGGTATTCGGCTGAACCTTTCAAGAAGGATTCGGGGGTTCGGCCGAATCCAAAATAGTGGATTTGGTGCATCCCTAAATGAAATACTGTACCCTTCCTTCAGGCAGATTTTCTTCTCTTTTCTTCTTCATGACATCTCTCCCTGGAGTCACTGACATGATGGACACATGAGCCTCTCCAAAGTAACAGAAAACAGCACTTTGTGAACAAAATATTCACTTTCTGATGTGAGCACATGACTCCTGGAGATGAAAGAACATCAGAAATACATAAGGAAATAGCTAAAATGGTGCAGATCTAAATATCAGCAAATCTTTATTACATCCCATTTCCTTTATACCAGCCTTTATTACTAGAGTTTGTTAATATATTTGAAGGGTAGGGAATTCCACAAAAAAATTCCACCCCATCCCACCCAAAAAAATTTTTTTTAGTTTGGGAGTTGCGTTTTTTCAACTAAGAATTTTAGAGAATTTGACCATTTTGCTTTTGCCTATAAAAATGGATATTAAGTTGAACTTCTCTTAAACCCTTTCCTTGCCAGACTGTTGATTCTTTATTATTGCCAAGGAAGTTAAAGAATGCCAAAAACTCTCACATTCTACACTCCCACATTCTACAAGTATGGGACCCATTATCCAGAATGCTGAGGACATGGGCTCTTCCTGATAAGTGGTCTTTCCGCAACTCAGATTGACATACCTTATGTTTGATAAAAAAATCAGTTAAACATGAATTAAACCCAATAGGATTGTTTGCCTTCTATAAGGATTGGTTATATATTAGTTTGGATCAAGTATAAGGTACTGTTTCATTATTACAGGGATGTAATAGAGTCTATGGGAGATGGCTTACCTGTAATTTGGAGTTTTCTGGATAAGGGGTATCCAGATAACAGATCCTATATCTGTATTAAAATGAATGAGAACCATTGCAGGGTTGCTGTGGCTGCTAGTGTTTATAGGGTTAAAGACAAAGGCAAGTACAAGAACAGTGTAATGTCTTTTTCAGATTCATTGTGCGGGAATTTCTCTTTAACGAAAAGGAACTGCAGTCAGAAAAGGATGAAATTGTTAAACTGGTGGCTGACAAAAAACAGCAATATGTAAGTCAACCTGGATAATGAGTTTTTTTATATCCACTCCCTTCTCTAGAATCCTTGTTTCATTGTGATTTTTGTCACTTTATGCCACGCATTTTGCTAATATTGGCATAGTTTAAGTTTTTTTTCCAAGACTAGAGGTGTCAGGAACAGTAACACTAAAAAATGAGTGTGTTAAAGTAATGGAAATATCATGTACTGTTGCCCTGCACTGGTAAAACGGAGGTGTTTGCTTCAGAAACACTACTATAGTTCATATAAACAAGCTGCTGTGTAGCAATGGCGGAAATTGAAAAAAAACAGCAATCTATATGGCACAGGTTAAATAGTGGATAACAGATAACATTATGTTCTACAGAGCTTATCTGCTGTGTAACCTGAGCCTTTTCTCCTTTGAATATCTGCCCCCATGGCTACACAGCAGCTTATTTATATAAACAATAGTAGTGTTTCTGAAGCAAACCCATCAGTTTTACTAGTGCAGGGCAACACTGCATCCAGTGGAGTTACTAGAGTGTGCTGGGCCCCTCTGCAAAAAAATCTTCAGAGGGGCCCAGTGCACTCAGGTCATCATCCTCCTGCCCACTTCACACCCTGACTCCACCCACTCTCCACCCATTCCCAACCCTGCCCACTCTCCACCCCATGCCGGCTTGCACTCTGCTTCCCTGCCGCAGGTAAGAGAGCGGCTGGAGAGGGGGGTTCTTGTTGGCTATAGTGGAAGCAGACCCCCATTTTTCCCACGCCCCCCTGCAACTGTGGGGTCTGCTTTCTCTACAGTTATGCTACTGAATGCATTATATTTTTATTGCTGTAAAACACTTTCATTTTTTGATGTACTGTTCCTTTAAGGGGCCTTTTTACAACATTTGAGGCAGTGTACATAGTGCAAAAAATGGACACAATGTTCTGCTATTGCAGAATGGGTGGATCATTTAGTGCCCCTATCTATATAGATCTGCCAGAGTTTGACAGCACTATATTTATGGGGGAAGGAGCGATGTAGGAATCCCCCGCCACACTATGGGTCAGATTTACTAAAGGGTGAAGTGGCCGTCGCTAGTGAAAATTTGCCAGAAATCTCATCTGCATGGACATCGCCAATTTACTAACAGGAGTAGACAACCATTCACAAGCGAAAGAGACCATCACTAGCACAGTTTCACACTCTATCGCCAGAGGAATTTTCGCTCAGGTGAACGATTGTTTCTTCGCAAATTCACTAAAGTGCGAATTTTACACAATGTCACCTCTTTCGCGAGAGTTTCCTTTGCCACCTTAGACCTGGCGAACTGATAAGAAACTACATCCTCCTCAATCTTATGTCAGTGTATCCTGAATGCCGGAAAGTCATAAAAGTTGTAAAAAACTTTGGTGTTTTTTCATATTTTAAAGTTAGAGTTTCCTAACTATGAAAGATTTTTGTGTTAACAATTTTTCCCCAACCATTTGAGGGGCATGCCACATTTGTTTTAGGGTGGGCTCATTAGGGCATTAGAGGATCTTTTTTGTCTTTATTTTGCTTCCTTGGACATTTGTAATAATAAGTGGCCACTTCAAGCATTTGCACCAACATCTCTAATAAAGACGTATATACGACCTATCTATGTGCCCACCCTATTCAAATTGACCTAAGCTTAAGAGTACTAACATAATTTTGCTACGAAGAAATGAACGTTAGCGATAGATCGTTATAAAATACTTGCACTGAGGCATTAACGCAAGTGAACCTTCGTTAGCGTTCGTCTGCCCAGACACAACTTCGCATTTTAGTGAATTAGTGTAGTGGTAGCAAATTTTGTGGTGCGAAGTGTGGCGGAAGGTTCACTGGCAAAAAATCACCACCAATGGGTCCCCTAAATTGCAAATCATTCAGAGGACCCTATAGCAGGAGGCAGTGTCGGACTGGGACACCAGGGGCCCACCAAAAACTAGGGATGCACCGAATCCAGGATTCGGTTCGGGATTCGGCCAGGATTCGGCCTTTTTCAGCAGGATTCGGATTCGGCTGAATCCTTCTGCCCGGCCGAACCGAATCCGAATCCTAATTTGCATATGCAAATTAGGGGCGAGAGGGCAATCGCGTGACTTTTTGTCACAAAACAAGGAAGTAAAAAATGTTTTCCCCTTCCAACCCCTAATTTGCATATGCAAATTAGGGTTCGGGTTCGGTATTCGGCCGAATCTTTCACAAAGGATTCGGGGGTTCGGCCGAATCCAAAATAGTGGATTCGGTGCACCCCTACCAAAAACCCTTAGACGAGGGGCCCATCCAAACACCTTTAGACGAGGGGCCCACTCTAAGTATTTTTTTTCTTCCTTTTCTTACTCAACCTCTATTCTCCTTTTTTTTACATACTATAACCTATTATTCCATCTATTTAGCCTCTTTATTCTCATAGAAATAGGGAATGACCATGAAATAGGCCAAATGTTTAGAAGCAGCAGGGTCCACTGACACCTGGGCCCACCGGGAGTTTTCCTGGTATCCCGTTGGGCCAGTCCGACACTGGCAGGAGGCAGTGGCGGAACTACCGGGGGTGCAGGGGGTGCAAGTGTACCATGGCCCTGCCCCCTGCACCCCCGAAGGGGCCCGCGTCCCTGAAGATAAGCTAATAGTTTTTGAGTGCGCCGTTATCTACAGCACATTGCGTGTGACGTCAGTAACGGCAATGCTGGCCTGGTGAGGGGAGTGAACGGCAGAGACCAGGCACGGATTTGAAAGAGTCAGAGCAGACGGTGAGACTGAGAGGTACACGGAGGGAGAGGCGGCTGCATTGAACGCTAAGGAAAGGAGAAGGCTGGATGAGGGAACAGCGGTGAGAGGGGGAAGGCTGCATTAAAAGCAGACACTCAGGAAAAGAAAAGGCTGGGCCTGGGTGAAGGACTGGCAGTGAGAGGAACACGGAGGGGTAAGGCTACATGAAAGGGCTGTGTGACAAGAACAAGGGGAGGGGGAAGCTGCATGGACAGAGACGCTGAGGGAACAGCAGTGAGAGAGTAACATGGAGGGGGGGGGGAAGGCTACATGAAAAAGAAGTAATGAAGCAGCAGCCCTGCCCACAGTGATTGATAATGCTGGTCTGGGATCTCAGTCTCCTGCCTGTGTAACTTGTCCAGGCTGCATTGGGGAGGGGGGGGGGTTAGCAACACGATCAGCAGAAGAGACAAGTGCTACAGACCTGCAGTGATCACATGACAGACTTGCTGGCTGCTGCTGATTTGAATTTCCCGCCCCCACACTGGCTTCTCTTCATGAGGGACCAGAAAGAGTTTTCTGTAACACTGGGCTATGGACTTGCTAAAAGGCAAGTTGGTGGCTCAGTGAACCCCATCCCACCCCCCATCTGTCTCAGCACAGGGAGATTACTGGTAAGGACTTGGACTGTTTTTTTTTTTTACTAGCTGGCACATTTTAATTTTTGACCTCTGGAAGTTTGTTATTCATTTTAATATATATGCTTAGGTTTTTAAACAAACAACTGCATTCATTGGTTATTAGCTATGGATCTGCCACAATGTCAGAGTTCTGAGGTATTTATACATGGAATTGCCACCATACCTTCTTCCACAATGCCTTGCAAGGCTGTACATTTATTGCTACTTTTTTTTATTCAGGCTCTCTGAAATTCATATCCCAGTCTTTCCTTCAAATCAATTTATAGTTGCTAGGGTAATTTGGACCCTAACAAACAGACTGCTCAAATTGCAAACTGGAGAGCTGCTGAATAAAAAGCTAAATAACGCAAACCGCAAATAAAATAAAAAAAGCAATTGCAAAGTTTCTTTGAATATCCCTCTCTGCACCATATTAAAGTTAATGTACAGGTGAAGGACCTCTTTAATGCTGCACTGATTAACCCTTGTTATTAACGCAGTAAAAAATGTATTTCAGACTTTCATGCTTAGATCCTTTGAGGACAGGTATGGGACCTGTTATCCAGAATGCTCAGGACCTGGGGGTTTCCAGATAACGGCTCTTTCAGTAATTTGATTCTTCAGACTTAAGGTCTTCTAGAAAATCATTAAAACATTAAATAAACCCAATATGCTGGTTTTGCTTCCAATAAGGATTAATTATATCTTAGTTGGGATCAAGTACAAGTTACTGTTTTATTATTACACAGAAAAGGGAAATAATTTTTAAAAAGTTTATTTTTGATTATAATGGAGCCTATAGGAGACAACCTTTTCATAATTCAAAGCTTTCTGGATAACAGGTTTCGGATCCCATACCTGTACTAGTTGTCTTTCTCAGATTGATTTATTTTTCTCTGTCCCTATAAACCAGCAGCATTATTCATATATATTATAGGCAGAAATATCATTGTGCCATCCATGGGTGCCACTATTTACTGTCCAAAGCTGCATTATTTTCATAGGAGTAATGTTGTGATGTATGTATGTGATAAGCAACCATATTATCATATATCATATTAATGTTAGCTTTACTGGATTAACTGCTCCTATGACATTAGGTCAGTAATGCTGTGTTCTAGCCCAAAGCACTTGGGGGGGGAGCGTCACGTGGGGGGGGGGGTAGGGGGGCCCAGTTGTAAATGTATGCACCAGGGCCCTTAGGGGTCTAGTTACGCCACTGGCAGGAGGTAAGGAAAGAGCTACTCTGATACTGTAGTCTGCATTTCATGCTGGATCTGGCAGGAGGTCCTTTAGACTAAATGAAGAAATGCATGGGCATGTTCCTCAGCGTTCATTCAGCAGACACTTCATTACATGAATCACTGTATTCCTTTGGGAAGCTATCGCTCTCTATGCTTTGAAACGGAGTGCAGAGAATGGCGGCAGTTCAGCACAATGTGTGGTATGCAATATACAAAAAGAACAAAAAAGGATTGTGACCATTTTTGTATTTTGGAAACTGCCTTCTGTTAAGTAAATGACCTTGTAGAAATAATGATAAAGGGTATTTTGGGAAACAAATTTAATTCTCTTTAGTGTCATTTTGTATCAAAAGTCTGGTAGTTTAATGTTCTAAAAATGTAAATGACTGATGCCATTTTATCTGCACTGGTCTGTAGGAGCTCAAGCCTATAGAACAAGTATCAACACTGGGCAGCTTTGCACCTGGGCAGTAACCCATAGCAACCAATCAAATGTTTGCTTTCACTGATCTACCTGCTGCCGGATTGGAAACATGAATCACTGACTGGTTGCAATGGAATACTAGCCAGGTGCAGAATTGCCCAGTGTTTATAAATCAGCCTGGCTGATATAAAAGAGGGTCAATAAAGCATTCAGTTGTGTACTTCTTCAGTAGTGATGAGCGGGTCGGCCCGATACCCACTGGTCTGCGGGTTCGGGCCGACCTCGCACTCTTCCTTGCAGCTTCCGACTTCCGGTTTCATCTCTTATAGACGCTGCATCTGCTCGTCCCGCCCTTTTTGTGACGGCAACGGTGGGGCGGAGCAGGTCTATAAAAAGCAACGCAGAAGTCGGATGCGGGTGGGCGCGGGCCAAGGGAGGGCGGGTTAGGGTCGGAGAAATCCGACCCACACATCACTATTCTTCAGGATAACACAGAGAATGTTATCTTTCTGTGCATTGAGTGTAACTCAATTTAAGGAATAAATATCTTTCAGGGTCCTCTGCTCCGCTGGCTGAAAGTCAATTTCAGTGAAGCTTTCATTGCCTGGATCCATATCAAAGCCCTGCGAGTATTTGTGGAGTCCGTCCTTAGGTAAGAACCAATCACATTCTCCTAGGAACACTGTTATGGTTCTGATGAAAAGAAGCCTTTATGAATGATAACATTTAGGGGCTGATTTACTAAAATTAAAAAGGCAATCTCAACCTTTTTTCTGTATTGTGTCTGTGAAAAAAATTGTTTTTCTATGACTTAAAGGGATTGATCACCTTTGAATTAACATTTAGTATAACGTAGAGAGTGATATTCAGAGACACTTTTCAATTGGGTTTCATTATTTATTATTAGTGGTTTTTGAGTTATTTCGCTTTTTATTCAGCAGCGCTCCAGTTTGCAATTTCAGCCATCTGGTTGCTAGGCTGCAAATTACCCTAGCAACCACACACTGATTTGAATAAGAGACTGGAATATGAATAGGAGAGGCCTGAATAGAAAGATGAGTCATAAAAAGTAACAATAACAGTAAATTTATAGCCTTACAGAGGATTTGTTTTTTTAGATGGAGTCAATGACTCCCATTTGAAAGCTTGGAATGTATCAGAAAGCAAATAATTCAAAAACTATAGCAAATAAACAATGGCAACCAATTGAAAGGTTGCTAAGAGTTGGCAATTCTATAACATACTAAAAGTTAACTTGAAGGTGAACCACCCCTTTAATATTATTCTTGACAATGTTATGTCCAGAGTAAATTGCAGGCAACTCCCCCCCCCACACACCCACGTATACAAAAAAAAAGGAGTGACAAAGAATCTAAGACAAATATTTCACCAAAACATCACAGTCTTTATTTAAAGTTACACCAAAAAAACTGAGCTGAAATTTATAAAATCAAGCGTATAGTGTGATATGGAGGGGTCAATTAATCATCATAACTACTCTATGAATTTGTTTATACATTCAGATGTCATGCAGACATGTTGTTGGCCCCTGGAGTGATTGGTTAAAGGACAACTAAACCCTAAACATGAATATGGATTAAAATACCATATTTTCTATACTGAACTTATTGCACCAGCCTAAAGTTTCAGCTTGTCAATAGCAGCAATGATCCAGGACTTCAAACTTGTCACAGGGGGTCACCATCTTGGAAAGTGTCTGTGACACTCACATGCTCAGTGGGCTCTGAGCAGCTGTTGAGAAGCTAAGCTTAGGGGTCGTCACTAATTATCCAGCAGAAAATGAGCTTCCCCTTTAATATAAGCTGATGCTACAGGTTTGCTGATTATTAAATGCTGATGCTAATTGTACTGGTTTCTGTGCTGCCATGTAGTAATTATCTGTATTAATTACTAATCAGCTTTATATTGTGACATTTCTATTCTATGTGTACTGTATATTGTGAGTGGTTCCCTAAGCTCAGTAAGTGACAGCAGTACAGAGCATGTGCAGTGAATCAGCAGAAAAGAAGATGGGGAGCTACTGGGGCATCTTTGGAGACACAGATCTTTACTGCTAAAGGGCTGTGGTTGCCTTGGGCTGGTACAGAAGCACAAAACATAATGTACAACATTTGTAGCTGATTCTTTAGTTAGGCTTTAGTTTTCCTTTAACGGGGGTTGTTCACCTTTAGATTAAATGTTAGTATGATGTAGAGAGTGATATTCTGAGACAATTTGCAATTGGTTTTAATTTTTTATTATTTGTGGTTTTTGACTTATTTAGCTTTTTATTCAGCAGCTTGCCAGTTTGCAATTTCTGCAGTCTGGTTGGTAGGGTCCCAATTACCAATAAGAGACTGGGGTATGTATAGGAATGGGCATTAAAGATGAGTAATAAAAAGTAACAATAACAATACATTTGTAGCCTTACAGAGCCTTTATGTTTAGATGGGGTCAGTGACCCACATTTGTAAGCTGGAAAGAGTCAGGAGAAGAAGACAAATAATTTCAATACTATTATAAATAAATAATGAAGACCAATGGAAAAGTTGTTCAGAATTGGCCATTCTATAAAACACTAAAAGTTAATTTAAAGGTGAACCAACCCTCTAAGGTTGTGTAACTTGGCTGGAGACTAATACAAACTGTACATCTTCTCGTTGGTGAAGGTATGGCTTGCCAGTGAACTTCCAGGCAGTGGTTCTGCAGCCCAACAAGAAGTCCATGAAGAGATTACGGGATGTACTTAACGCCATCTTCAGGCACCTGGATGAAAGTGCAGCTGCAAACATGAAGGATGTAGGTATCCAGCTACGATGCTGATCATGAACCATGCCCTGGCCTCTACCTCAATGTAGCCTGGTGTTCCACTGGGGATGGGCACCCCAGCAAAAGGCATGTAATGGACCAGTCTCTCATTGTGCCAATCGTTTCACATTGAGACATGCCACATCCAATGCCTTTTGTTGGTGTGCCAAACCCGCCCCCCATCCAGTGGAACATTAGCTCCTATGCCTGAGAATGTCAATGGACACTAATTTTACTTTTGAAATAAACCACTCCTTGTGTAAAGGTGGTCATACACAGACCGCTCGGTAGGACTGATTGGCCCTCTGGCCGAACATATGGATATCACATGACAGGGTGGCGTAACTAGATGTTACAGGGACCCACAGCAAATTCAATTTATGGTCCCACTTACTGTGACATCCATCTTGTAGTTCCAAAGCTGCTAAAGGAATTGTTCAGTATACTAAATAGATAGGTTGTGCAAAATAAAAAATGTTTCTAATATAGTTAGTTAGGCAAAAATGTAATGTATAAAGGCTGGAGTGACTGAAAGTGTAACATAATAGCCAGAACACTACTTCCTGCTTTTCGGCTCTCTTGGCTTCTACTGATTGGTTACCAGACTTGAGGGGGTCTACATGGGACATAACTGTTGCTTTTGAATCTGAGCTGAATTGAGGATCAATTGCAAATTCACTGAATATTTATGTCCCATGTGGCCCCCCTTATAGTCACTGACTAACTCAGAGTTAAAGAGCTGAAAAGCAGGAAATTGTGTTCCGTTCTGTTATGTTAGACACCCAGTCACTCCAGCCTTTATACATTACATTTTTAGAAACATTATTAGAAACTTTTTTTTAGGGATGCATGGAATCCAGGATTCGGTTCGGGATTCGGCCTTTTTCAGCAGGATTCGGCCGAATCCTTCTGCCCAGCCGAACTGAATCCAGATCCTAATTTGCATAAGCAAATTAGGGACGGGGAGGGAAATTGCGCAACTTTTTGTCAGAAAACAAGGAAGTAAAAAATGTTTTCCCCTTCCCATCCCTAATTTGTATATGCAAATTAGGGTTCGGATTCGGTTCGGTATTCGGCCGAATCCAAAAAAGTGGATTCGGTGCATCCTTTTTTTTATTCTGCACAGCCTATCCATTTTCCCAGTTTTTATTTGTACGCTGAACTGTTCCTTTAATAAAAAACGATTGAAAAGAAATTGGTCAATAATTACGCCCTTACTTAATGGGCCCCCCTATATCACTGCCCCTCCCCCCCTTGCAGCCACAGCATCTGATTTCTCTGCATTTACTCCCCTGGACAGGACATCCATGTGCGTAGTCACTTTTCATTTGTTTGGCTGATTGCTTTGCTCACATAATTGTAGAGAAGCTGATCCACCAGGACCACCTGCCTAAACAGCTACTAACTATATCATAAAGTGACCTCAGAGTAATTAAAGCATAATAAACCTGTAAAATAAGTGAGAGTGCTATTCTAAGCACTTTTGCAATGTACATTCATTATTTATTAATTCCAAGATATTAAGGGAGACATGTACTGTTAATATGAATGAATTTTGTTACAACAGCGCCACCTGCTGGTCAGTTTATAATCAGTCTGACCACCAAGTAGTCAAGGAAGTTGTCAGGAGAAAGAAAGAGGCTGCTCTGATGTTCTTCTGCTTAGGAAAGACTTGAGAAAGATTTCTAATTATTTTCCTAAGCAGAAGAACATCAGAGGAGCCTCTTTCTTTCTCCTGACAACTTCCTTGACTACTTGGTGGTCAGACTGGTTAGAAAATGACCAGTAGGTGGCGCTGCTGTAACAAAATTCATTCCTTTAATATCTTGGAATTAAAAAACAATGAATGTACATTGCAAAGGTTCTTAGAATAGCAATCTCATCAATTTTACATTTTAAAGGTTTACGTATCGTTTAAATAATAAATCTAATAGGTGCCCGTATGAGAAACAGGATCAAACAGCGCCTCCTAAAGGCAAGTCATATGGAATTTTACACTTTTGTTGCTTTTTTCCCCACAGATTGGTATGGATATTCCCGGCTTGCAGCTGAGCAGCCAAGATTATTATCCCTACGTCTGCTTCAAGATAGACCTGACCAATTTGGACTTTTAACTGCTTCCCTCTCATTACTTGTACATGTATTTATATATATTCATGTGCCCAACTTATGTTATCCATTCCCTACACTGGGCTTGCTGGGAGCCAAATACACCCCTGGGTGGACTTGTATACCAACACAATCACTTCTGAATGCTTCTTTCTCTTACTCTGATCTATAGGATTTATTTGTCATCTCTAACCTGTGGCCCTACTAAGGTTGTTGAGAGGGGTCACTGGGATTTGTAGTCAGAGGGAAACATGTTGGAAGTAAAAATCATGTACAAATATTCTACAGAATCCATATAGTAGGATTCAGATACAACCAGTTTCCAATCAGGGTAGCCCAGGAACATGCCTGTATTAGAAGTGTCTGTATCAAGTGATCTGGTGTCCTCAGACCATAGAATCCTGTTCCATAGGGATCAAGGATAGATGTGACTGAGCTAAAGCTGATAATCTCTTAGTTCAGTACAGAGATACATTTAGGGGCAGATTTATCAAAGGTTGAGGTGAATTTTCAAATAAAAAAAAAAATCGAATTTCGAGCTATTTTTTGTGTACTTCGACTAGGAAATAGTCCAAATTCGATTCCAATTTGAAAATCGAAATTTACCATGTACTGTCTCTTTAAAAATTTGACTTCGACCATTCGCCATCTAAAACCTGCCGAATTGCTGTTTTAGCCTATGGGGGACCTCCTAGAACCTATTCGGATTCAAAAAGTTTTTTTGGGGAAAAACTTCAAATTGAATTAGATCGAATGTGCTGTTCCATCGATTCAAATTGCATGCTGCGACAACGTCCGACATTCCTATTACCTTATATTTGGCACATCCGACGTGACGCCTGCGCGTCGGAAAGGAAGGTATCGGATGTCAAAATGCAAATAGAAAAAAAAAAGTTGGCAAATAGTCGAATGAGTTCTTAAAGGGCCAGAGTATGATAAATCTCGAAAATCAAATCCGAGTTTAAAAAAATAAATAAATTGAATTTGATTTTATCATACTCTGTTTTTAATAAATAATTTGAATAACTCTCTAGTCGAATTTGACAGTTTTGACCATAAAAAAAACTCTAAAATTCGAATTTTCAATTTCGACCCTTGATAAATCTGCCCCCCTCAGGCTATAGAATCCTGTTCCATAGGGATCAAGAATAGATGTGACTGAGCTAAACCTGAGAATATAGATCTCTCAAGGTGGCCATACACGGAGAGATGTCGCCAAACGAGCGGATCTCTCCCCGATATGCCCACCTTGAGGTGGGCAATATCGGGCTGATCCGATCGTGGGCCCTAGGGCCCAACGATCGTATCCTAACAAATGGTAACTTGCGGTTGGATCGCGGGACCGCATCAACGAACAGATGCAGCCGCGATCCAACGGGATTTTTAGTCCCATCCGATCAAGATCTGCCCGACTTTAGGCCAGATCTCGATCCGGGAAGCCTGTCGGGGGGGCCCCATACACGGGCCAATAAGCTGCCAACTCGGTCTGTCGGCAGCTTTTATCGGCCCGTGTATGGCCACCTTTAGTTAGTACAGAGATACATTTATCAAGGGTTGAATTTCGAATTTAAAAAAACTTAGAAAATCATATTCAAAAAGACCAACTGAAATTAAGTCGGTTTTTTTTGGTCGAATAGGTCAGTTTTTGATCGAATAGGTCCGTATTCGGGCAAATTCGAACAAATCGAAGTAATAGCACATTCAATCGAATTCGAATCAAAATTTTTCCCAAAAAAACCTTTGATTTTTCAAAGTCCACAAATGGACTCCAAATAGGTTCTAGGAGGTCCCCCATAGGCTAAAACAGCTATTTGGCAGGTTTTAGATGGCAAATGGTCTAATTGGAATTTTTAAAGAGACAGTACATAGTGCAAATTCAAATCGAATTTGGATTATTCCCTAGTCGAGGTACACAAAAATAGCTCGAAATGGGAATTTTTTTCATTTGAAAATTCACCACGACCTTTGATAAACCTGCCCCTTACTGATCCCAGGATATAACAATGACATTGTTCCTGCTTCAGAATGTATAGCTGGAATGAACGTAAGTAACGTCTGCAGAGACAAACTGTTATTGTCTGTCTGTCTGTCAGTACATCGCACCAAGCTGCTTGCCTGAATATCCCTTACAACCTACATACATAGTAGCTCAATGTGCAACATTAATCATATATTTATATGGAATTATTACTGCTTTCTACCAGTAAATATTTAATTATACCATCTCTGCTAAATATATTGTCTCAAGTTGATGTGCAGGAATCATAATAAAGAAGCATTTTTTTCTCAATGTAGCCCAGTGCTGGAGTCCTGTGTTCAATTCCAGCCAGGGAATGATCTGCAAAGAGTGTGTATGTTGTCCCCATGTCTGTATGGGTTTCCTCCCACACTCCAAAAACATACAGGCAAGTTAAAGGAATTGTTCAGTGTAAAAACAAAAACTGGGTAAATAGTCTGTGCAAAATAAAAAATGTTTCTAATATAATTAGTTAGCAAAAATGTAATGTATAAAGGCTGGAGTGACTGGATGCAGGGGTGCTTCGCCAATGAGGCGAGTTGAGGCTATCGCCTCAGATAGCATCGCCCCACTAGGTACCAAGGGCAGCAAAAATGCTGCTCCTGGTACTTTGAGCGAATTTCCGGGGGAGGGCTGCGGAGGGGCCAGGATCGCCCCTGACTGGATGTGTAACATAATAGCCAGAACACTACTTCCTGCTTTGCAGCTCTCTTGGTTTCCACTGATTGGTTACCAGACAGTAACCAATCAGACTTGAGGGGGGGCACATGGGTCTTATCTGTTGCTTTTGAATCTGAGCTGAATGCTGAGGATCAATTGCAAACTCACTGATCAGTTATGTCCCATGTGACCCCCCTTATAGTCACTGACTAACTCAGGGTTACAGAGCTGCAAAGCAGGAAGTAGTGTTCTGGCTATTATGTTAGACATCCAGTCACTCCAGCCTTTATACATTACATTTTTGACTAATTATATTAGAAACATTTTTTATTCTGCACAGCCTATTTACAGTTTTTATTTGTACACTGAACTGTTCCTTTAATCGGCGCCTGATAAAACTGACCCTAGTGTGTGTGAAAGTTATAGGGACCTACGGTTGCAAGCTCCGCTGGGGTAGTAAATGCCGAATAATCTCCGCACATTGCTGTGGAATATGTCTGTGCTATATAAAGAATACTACTGCAGGTGTGGAACCATTATCCAGGAACCCTTTATCCGGAAAGCTCTTAATTACAGAAAGGCCATTTTAGACTCCACTTTGTCCAAATAATCCAAATTTTTAAAAATGATTTCCCTTTTCTCTGTAATAATAAAACAGTAGTTTGTACTTGATCCCAACTAAGATATAATGAATCCTTATTGGAAGCAAAACCTGCCTATTGGCTTTATTTCATGTTTAAAACACAAAAATGGAGACCGCTCATACTCACCACTAACTTCTCCCTCTGCCAGGTGCTCAGCCTCCAGTGTCCCCAGTGTAATGCGCACGAAATTGAGAATAGACGGCACTTCTGGGCTTATTTTATTATAGCAGGTGGCTGTACAACCTAATGAGTTTCAGGATGAAATCCCTTAATCATAGGCTATTTAATGTTTACATGATTTTCTAGTAGACTAAATCCAAATTATGGAAAGACCTGTTATCCAGCAACCCCAGGTCCCAAGCATTCTGGATAACAAGTCCCATACCTGTCATATAATTTGAAAACTCTTTGCCTAAAAGCTTGAGTAAGATTGTGACACTAGAAAGCTCATTTAGAAATGCGAGTGCACAGTTGGATACACAAGAGAACCCTGGTCCTTGTGAACTTTCCATGGATCCCTGAGCCGGTTCCATCAATAACCACAACTATTTTACTTGAGAAAAGCTTGTGTTGCAACTTGCACAACACAGACACATTCATTTAGATCTGTATATAAAAAAACCCTCTAATCCCACAGGAGGAAAGCGTTATATCAAATATTAAATTGGTTGTGCACCTTTGGTTTAACTTTTAGTATGATGAAGAGAGTGATATTCTGAGACAATTTGCAATTGGTTTTCATTTTTTATTATTTGAGGTATTTGGCAGCTCTCCGGTTTGCAGTTTCAACAATCTAGTTGCTAGGGTCCAGATTACCCTAGCAACCATACATTGATTTGAATAAGAGACTGGAATATGAACAGGAGAGGTCTGAATAGAAAGAGGAGAAATAAAAAGAAGCAATAACAATACATTTGTAGCCTTACAGAGCATTTGTTTTTTTAGATGGGGTGAGGGACTCACATTCAAAAGCTGGAAGGAGTCAGAAGAAAAAGGAAAATAATTAAAAAAATAAAAATAAATGGAGACCAACCTACAAGTTGCTTAAAATTGGCCATTCTATACCATACTAAAAGTTAATTAAAGGTGAACCTTTAACTTTTAGTATGTTATAGAATGGCCAATTCTAAGCAACTTTTCAACAGGTCTTCATTATTTCATTTTTAAATTATTTTGCTGCCTTCTTCTTTCCAGCTTTCAAATAGGGGTCACTGACCCCATCTAAAAGCAAATGCTCTGCAAGGCTACACATGTATTGTTATTGCTGCTTTTTATTACTCATCTTTCTATTCATGCCTCTCCTGTTCATATTCCAATCAGTCCCTTTTTCATATCAATGCATGGTTGCTAGGGAAGCTTAAAACCTAGCAACCCGATTGCCGAAATAGCAAACCAGAGAGCTGATGAATAAAAACCTAAAATGACTCAAAAACCACAAGTTATAAAAAAATGAAAACCAATTGCAAATTGTCTCAGAATACCACTCTCTACAATCAGGGATCCCCAACCTTTTTTACCCATGAGCCACATTCATATGTAAAAAGAGTTGGGGAGCAACACAAGCATGAAAAAAAAAAAAAAAAAAAAACCCTTGCGGTGCCAAATAAGGGCTGTGATTGGCTATTTGGACAGCCTACAGGAGGCTCTACTTGGCACTATACTTAGTTTTTAGGGAAATAAAACTTGCTTTCAGGCCTGGAATTCAAAAATAAGCAGCTGCTTTGAGGCCACTGGGAGCAACATCCAAGGGGTTGGTGAGGAACATGTTGCTCCTGAGCTACTGGTTGGGGATCACTCTCTACATCATACTAAAAGTTACCGCAAAGGCAAACAACCCCTTTCAGATCTCTCCTACAAGCTCTCACATCCCCATGATCACGTGACTACTCATTTTCCCCACCATCCACACACTGCATTTATTTTTGGGTGGTGCACTTCCTTTGCTTCCGTCTCGTTGCATCACTTCCCCCACATAAAAAGAAACCCACAATATGTCAAAAAATATTTTAATCATAAATTGAGTCAAGCGGATCAATTTGCAAATGAAAATACCCAAAACATAAAAATACATAAACAAACTGCCGTGTCAGCCGAGTTGCGCTTCTCAATGGCCACAAGGTAGTAGAGTAAACTGTCAGACAGGCTTATTCTCCAGCACCCCAACCCTGCCCCCACCCACAAAAGGATCACAGCGGCTCCCCACGATATGTAAAGAGAATACAGTGAGATTCACCGTTACATCAATTCACAGAATTTGTCAGTGTTCTCCCGAGAAGGTCTCTCTGTAGGTCTTGATAAAACCCTTCTCTCTATGAGTGCACATTTGTTAATTCATTTTAAAACAAAAGAAAAACAGGGAGATGGGTTGGGAGCACTGCGGAATCCAGACAATTACCAGTGATGGGCTGGTGTCCTCCCCAATCAGAGGGATGTAACAATATCACACACAGCTGCCGTCTCCTCACAACTCATCTTTCCCAATGTCGTCCAGCTCCACATCACTCAGATCAATATCATCCTCCGCTGGCAGCTGCAAGGCAAGGGGAAACTACATGTAAGCTCCGTTCTCACAAAGATCTCTAATCAGGCAGTTTGAAGGCAGAACTTTACCAAGTGTTATTTCTTACAGTTCAAATATTAAGGAAGTAGTTACAATTCTTAAAGGGGAATTAAACACTAACACCTTTAAAGAGCGTCCTTCTGAGCACTTTTGCAATTTACAGTTATTTTAGTTTAAAGGGATACGGTCACATTTTTTTTCCAAAAATGAATCAGTTAATAGTGCTGCTCCAGCAGAATTCTGCACTGAAATCCAATTCTCAAAAGAGCAAACAGATTTTTTTTTATATTTAATTTTGAAATCTGACATGGGGCTAGACATTTTGTCAATTTCCCAGCTGCCTCCAGTCATGTGACTTGTGCTTTGATAAACTTCAGTCACTCTTTACTACAAGTTGGAGTGATGTCACCCCCTCCCTTCCCCCCCCCCAGAAGCCTAACAACTAGGGAAGCACCGAATACAGGATTCGGTTCGGGATTCAGCCTTTTTCAGCAGGATTCGCATGACTTTTTGTCACGCAATTTCCCTCCCCTAATTTGTATATGCAAATTAGGATTCGGTTCGGTATTCGGCTGAAACTTTCACGAAGGATTCGAGGGTTCGGCTGAATCCAAAATAGTGGATTCAGGACATCCCTACTAACAACAGAACAATGGGAAGGTAACCAGATAGCAGCTCCCTAACACAAGATAACAGCTGCCTGGTAGATCTAAGAACAGCACTCAATAGTAAAATCCAGGTCCCACATTCAGTTACATTGAGTAGGAGAAACAACAGCCTGCCAGAAAGCAGTTCCATCCTAAAGTGCTGGCTCTTTCTGAAATCACATGACCAGGCAAAATGACCGAGATGCACCTACACACCAATATTACAACTCAAAAAAAAAAAAAAAAAAAAAAAAAAAAAAATACACTTGCTGGTTCAGGAATGAAATTTTATATTGTAAAGTGAATTATTTGCAGTGTAAACAGTGTAATTTAGAAATAAAAACGACACCATAAAAGGGATTCTATCTTGATTTTTAAGATATTAGTAGTTTTTACTCCACTTATATGATGAATTAAAAACTAGTGCCCCCCACTGTTCTTTTCAGCTATCCACCCACCAGATAATTTGGATACTAAAGCTGCCCATAGATGTAAAGATTTTTAAAAGATCTTTTCGTTATCGCGAGACCACGATTATCTTGAAACGATTGTCCAAAGACCATTTCAAGCGATATTGCCAGCAAAACTGAGGGTAGCTGCCTGCTTGGCCCTGCAAACATAGATAGATTGCACTGGGACCGATAAAAATTTTTTACAGACGAAAAAATCGTAAGATGCACAATCGTTCGATTCCCACTATAATTTGACGGATTCGTCGGAATGCACTGAAATCGATCGTTTACCCACAAAAGATCTTTGCATCCATGGGGACCTTTAGCCGAGAATAGTCTGCAGACACTTCTCTGCTCATTTCTATCGCCCGCAGTCTGATGTCTAAGCACTAGAAGGGAGTGCTACTGTTTCAGATGCATAAGTGACATATTAGATATACACAGAATTTACTAAAATATTGTAGATTGTGAAAGTGCTCAAAAGAGCACACTGAATAATTGTACATTTGCTTGTGTGTTCTCTTCCCCTTTTGGACTAGGCAGGACTAGAGAGGGTCACAGACTTGCTGGTAACTAGTACCTATAGGAGCATCAATGCAAAAACTGGTCTTAAAGTTGCATCGTGCTGTCTGCTTATTGCCAGAGTTAGATATATCAGATAAGGGGACTCCGTTGCTCTTAACTTAAAGGGGTAATTAAAAACCAAGCTTCATAATACAGGGGGTTAAAGTGAAAGTATGACCTTACCTCTCCATCTTTTCCATCCCAAGGTTCTACTGTATTGATTTTAGGAATTGCTCCTCCACCCACAGGTGATGTAGAACCGCGCCCATAAGAAAGCTCCCTAAATGGAGAGAGATATATACATTGTGAGGAAAGGTCAAAAATGCCCCCACTCAAAATAAAAGAAAAAACGTGGGTACTTATTAAAAGAATGTTGCTTTATATAGGCAATGGTCTGCTTTATTAGATTTACCAAATAAAGCGGTCACTGCGACTACTTAAAGGGATACTGTCATGGAAAAACATGTATTTTTCAAAACACATCAGTTAAAAGTGCTACTCCAGCAGACTTCTGCGCTGAAATCCATTTCTCAAAAGAGCAAACACATTTTTTTTATATTCAATTTTGAAATCAAACATGGGGCTAGACATTTTGTCAGTTTCCCAGCTGCCCCAGTCATGTGACTTGTGCCTGCACTTTAGGATGGAATTACTTTCTGGCAGGCTGTTTTTTCTCCTACTTGATGTAACTGAATCAGTCTCAGTGGGACTTGGCTTTTACTATTGTTTTGTTCTTAGATCTACCAGGCAGCTGTTATCTGGTTACCTTCCCATTGTTCTTTTGTTTGGCTGCTGGAGGGGGGGGTGATATCACTCCAACTTGCAGTACAGCAGTAAAGAGTGATTGAAGTTTATCAGAGAACAAGTCACATGACTGGGGGCAGCTGGGATACTGACAATATGTCTAGCCCCATGTCAGATTTCAAAGTTGAATATAAAAAAAAACCTGTTTGCTCTGATTTCAGTGCAGAATTCTGCTGGAGCAGCACTATTAACTGATGTGTTCTGAAAAAAAAAAAAAAAAAAAAAAAAAAAGTTTTCCCTTTAAAATATCCCTTTAAGGATCTGGTATAAAGCCAATAAACAAAGTAAACATCATTTTAATTCAACATTGAAATACAACACCAAAATGCAGTGTGAAGCCCCATGAAAGTATGTGTATATAACAGAATATAAAACTGCACCCAGTCTTGCAAAGCGGAAAAAAGTGGCAATTTATTGAACCGACATTTTGGTCTCAGCAGAGACCTTTCTCAATCTTGAGGAATGTCTTTGCCGAGACCAAAACATCAGTTCGATGAGTTACTCCTTTTTCCCCGCCCACTTTTAAAAGACCTGTAGTATAGTTTTATATGTTTATATGTTTTCTGCATGGTTTGGAACTTACCTTAAGAACTCGTTAATGCCCTGCTCACTAAAGGAACCTTTCAGAAGTGCAAATTTAATTTTTCTTGCATTGATGGCAGCCATGGCAGGGTACCCAAAGCCTCCAATTCCCAGTGAGGTTTCCAGATCCATCTGAGCTCCAGCCTCAGTCCACAACCACCTGAGAAGAAATAAATAATAAAGCCCCATAAACATACTGACCAAAGCACTGCTTACAAAAAACACTGAAAACCTGTCATGAAAAGTTGCTATGAATGATATTTTATTTATTTTTCATTATGATCAAAGTGTTTTTGGGTGGAGCACCCCTGAACAACCAGAACCACAGGTAGTCCTTGCAAAAATAATTTTGGGCCCCCACAGGCCCAATAAATTCGAGGACATCTTAAAGCAGCCCTTTTGGCATTTGACAGAATCCACAGAATATATAAGTGGGACATTAAAGAGGTTGTTCACCTTTGCTTTAACTTCTAGTATGATGTAGTGAGTGATATTTATGAAGCAATTTAAAATGGTTTTCATTTTTTATTATTTGTGGTTTTTGAGTTATTCAGCGGCTCTAGCGGTTGCTAGGCTCCAAATTACCCTAGTAACCATGCACTGATTTAAATAAGAGAATGGAATATGAATAGGAGAGGCCTGAATAGAAAGAGGAGTAATAGAAAGTAGGAAATACCAATAAATGTGTAGCCTTAAAGAGCAATTGTTTTTTTAGATGGGGTCAGTGACCCCCTTTTGAAAGCCAGAAATAGTCAGAAGAAAAAGGCAAATAATTAAAAACCGATAAAAAGTAAATAATGAAGACCAATTGAAAAGTTTTTGCTAAGAATTAGCCATTCTGCAACATGCTTAAAGTTAATTTAAAGGTGTACCACCCCTTTCAGGCTTTTCTGCCTGAATCCTAACTGTTTTGCAGGAACCTGACCTAATGCAGGACTCGAACATTAAATAATAAAAAGTAAGGTTTATATGAATCAAATACAGTATGAAAGGAGCAATTCCTACCCCCACATTTTCTTTTTGTACTTTTCTGCCATTTTCAGCATTACTTCCAAGTAAGAATTTCTTCCAGCAGCACCTGGGTAATGGAAAAAATAAATTTATAAAGACATTGTCCATAAATAGAAGTTCATGGAAAGAATTAAATAAGCCCTAATGTTCTATATGCTTACCTGTGTCAAGAATATGTGGCAACACAGCAACAATACACAACTGATGTTCATCACAGGTCTTCTTTACTATTTCTCCATTCAGGATCTGCACAACAGAAACCATCATAAGACAAGCATCACAGCTACAAGGATCCAGCAATATAAAGCTTTTCAAATGTCCTTCCTGACTCCCACCACACCAAAAGAAAATGTATATACAGGTATGGGACCTGTTATCCAGAATGCTCGGGACCTGGGTCTTTATGGATAACAGGTCTTTCTGTAAGTCTACTAAAAAATCATGTAAAAATTAAATAAACCCAATAGGCTGGTTTTGCTTCCAATAAGGATTAATTATATCTTAGTTGGGATCAAGTACAAGGTTTTATTATTACAGAGAAAAAGGAAATAATTTTTTAAAATTTGGATTATTTGGGTAAAATGGGAGTCTATGGGAGACAGCCTTTCCATAATTTGGAGCTTTCTGGATAACGGATCCAAGCCTGTACCTACATGTGCAACCGAGTCATTTAAAATTGAGTAATAAGTATTATATGTGAACATGGTGATGTAAGCATTACCTCATTAATCTCAGGGGGTGGGGCATTCTCTGAGAACAGATCCAGTGCACGGGCAACAATGTCAGCCCTACTCCTTCCACCATCATAATCCACAGGCTCTTCGCCTTTCTGGAATATCTTAATTGTGGGGAAACCTCTTATCTATAGGGGAAAAAAAAAAAAAAAAAAAAAAAAAACACTTAATGCACATGAATGCAGACGAAAATTCGACCTAAAAATTCTAATTGAATTCAAATTCAATCAAACTCAATTAGAGTTTTTTTTCTCCGAAAATGACAGGAAGGCTGCAAACATCTCCAAATTGATCCCTGCACCTTTCCCATTGACTTAAACAGCAATTTGTCAGGTTTTAGGTGGCGAATAGTCGAATTGGAATTCTTAAAGGGCCAGAGTATGATAAATCTCGAAAATCTAATTTGATTTGTTTTTTAAAAACTCATATCGAATTTGGATAACTCCCTAGTCAAATTTGGTCAAGTTTTGACCATAAAAATTTAGAAAATTCGAATTTTCAGTTCGTCCCTTGATAAATCTTCTGCCCCTTGAAGTAGTAACGTATTGCTTCTGTCCTGTTTTAAGTAGAAGCCCTTGTTTTCCACAACAGGAAGAATAATTTGAATGTATGAGATCTTATTACACAATAGTCACTATGTGTTCTACTCACCCCATAACGACTGGCCAACACCTGGCTGACAGTGGCATCTACAGCAGCCAATTTTACTTTTCCATTGGTCTTTTCCTTAACCTCAGTGGCAGCAGCTGCCCATTCAGGCTCTAAACTGAAAACAAAACATGATAAATCATTTGATTACAAAATCAGCAGGTCAGGGTGGGCAGAGAGTTGGAAAGAGAATAAGGATGGAGACAAAAGGGGGCGGTCTGTGAAGCAAAAAGTGGGCAGAGCCACATACAGTGACACCAAAGGGGCGGGGCAACATTTGCAATGGCCAGAAGCCTGAAAAAATGGTTAAGTTCTGAGCAAATTGGGGGCGGGCTAAGAGCTTTTTTTTATTTATTTTTTTTAAACAGTATTACAAATTACCGGCAACTATATTGCCGGTAAATTTGTAATACCGGCCTTGGCAGGTGTTTTACCGGTAAAATATCGGCCTGGTGGCAATCCCTACCTTTAAGCTACCGGTGGTTTGCTCAGTCTGAGACAACCTGGGAGTCCGACTGGTTGAAGGCTGCAGTAGCCCATAAGCAAAGAAATAGGAAGTTGGACAAGTAATGCAAAAAAAAAAAAAAAAAAAAAAAAAAAAAATTAGGGAAAGTAAATTTTTGGATGGAAGGAAAAGGTCTAAGGTTGCAATCCATCTTGTTTGGCCTAGGCAAAGCACACTTACCTTTTGCAATGCCCACACCAGGGAGCAAAAAACTCAACAAGCCACACATCATCGCTGTTCAGTACATTCTTATCAAATGTGTCATCTGTCAGCTCAATGACGTCTTTTTTACTCCCACCGCTGCCCCCACTGTGACTCTGTAGAAAAAAAAAAAAAAAAATAATGTAGTCATGATATAGGGAGCAAAAAAAAAATTTATTTATTGTGGTGATTCATAACTTAAAAAAAACATGAAACATTCATTCTATACACATTTGCATTTAAACAAGCGGGACTTTTCATATCCCCTCCGTTACCGCATATATACACCCTGTAGTAAAGGTGGCCATACACGGGGCGATAAAAGCTGCCGACAGACCGAGTCGGCAGCTTATTGGCCCGTGTATGGGGGCCCCCGATGGGCTTCCCCGATCGAGATCTGGCCGAAAATTGGTCAGATCTCGATCGGATGGGATTAAAAATCCCGTCGGATCGCGGCCGCATCTGTTCGTTGATGCGGTCCCGCGATCTGACCGCCCGTTTGCGAATGCTAGGATCTGATCGTTGGGCCCTAGGGCCCACAATCGGATCTGCCCGATATTGCCCACCCCAAGGTGGGCATATCGGAGGGAGATCCGCTTGTTTGGCGACATCGCCAAACGAGCGGATCTATCCATGTATGGTCACCTTAAGTCAAGAGTAGCTAATACTGGTGATAGAAATAGATGAGTATGGCCTCAGCTATTGTGAACAGTATAGAATCTCCCAATATGATAAAGAAATACAAATGGCTTTGTGCACGCAAACAATATCGAAACATCTATAAATGATATATATTTTTCATTTAACAGCTGCAGTGCAGTTCTAAAAACTATGGTCAAAAATAAGGGTTTGGTAGAAAAATCATGAACAAACTTATGGTTATCCCATGCAACCACTGAAACCTACCTGTCTTCCTGAATCAGATCCACCGCTCCTTCCTCCAAGCCTGTCCTTAACGAAGGAACGAAGCGAGTTTAATGCAGCATCTACAATGGCGTCGGCTGTCCTCCCACCTGTGTACAGTTGCACAAATACATGCACAGATTAATGCAAGGGGCAAAAATAAAAATATAAAAAAAAAAGGGAATAGGAGACTCGGTGGCTCCTAATAAGAATATTTTGTGAATAAAATATCAATTATCTTGCAAATCACTTAACAGAATTAGTCTAAGTGTCATTAACATGTTAATCATCAATTCTTCTGCTGGGTCCTGATTTTCCAGGCATTCGCTTCCCTAGCTGCTGCCACTTACTAGCCAACTGGACCCAGGCAGCACTGAGTAAGTCACCAGCAGGAGCATATGCTGATTGTTCAATAGCCACAAAGAGCATAAATAACATTTATGTTTACAACATAAAATTGTAAAGAGTGCTAGGGGGGAAACATGCAGCTCTGATTTTATATATTAGTACCAAATACCTTGATAATCATCTGGCTTATTCTTATTGGCTCCAAATACTTTGATTGTTGGAAAGCCTCGCACCCCATACTGACCACCCAATGACTGATGCTGATCGGCATTGACAGCTCCAACTTTCACCACTCCCTATAATAAACGCAAAAAATCAAAGTAAGTTTTGTACTTTCAGCCCAGCAGGCCGTTGCTTAACTAAGACATTGAACAGGAACACTGCACATTGGAAAGTAAAAAAATTAAAAATATTCTGGATGGTAATTATAGTACATTGTATGGCCAAATGTGTGGACAGCCCTTATAATTACTGAAATTGGCCAACACAGGCACCACTACATCATACAATGATATTCTTGAAAATTCGGGGCCTACTACTTTGTCGCAAGAGGTTCTTTTGTGTTCCAGCGCCTTAAAGGGGAACTATTGCGGAAAATGAAAATTTAATATAAGCTTCAGCATACTGAAATAAGAAACTTTAGTATTTCAGAAACAATGCAGAATATTTAATTGATTGTATTTAGAAAGCTTCTTATTTCAGTATGCTGAAGCTTATACAAAATTTTCATTGTTGCGGTAGTTCCCCTTTAATGCTCTCATGTACAGATTAACACCAATAGAGAACTGGTTTGTGGAGATGGAAGTGGAAGAACATGACTGACCTGCACACAACAAACTGAACCTGTGTGGGATGTATCAGAATGAAGTGAGCCATGCCTGATTGTCTTATATCAGTGCCCAAACTCTTACCTATGAATGGAAAGAAATTCCACCAACAATTTTCCAGCATCAAGTGGAAAGCCTTCCCAGAAGAGGAAAGGATTCATATTCATATCCTTGGTTAAGGAGATAGATGTTGGACAGACCATAAAGTGTATTTATTGCCAAGTGCTCTGTGTAGTGAGCCAGACTGCCAGTCATCTTTTGGCTAGTATATCCCACATTAGGGATGCACCGAATCCAGGATTCAGCCTTTTTCAGCAGGATTCGGATTCGGCCAAATCCTTCTGCCCGGCCAAACCGAATCTGAATTTGCATATGCAAATTGGGGGTGAAGGGGGAAATCTTTTTGTCACAAAACAAGGAAGTAAAAAATGTTTTTCCTTCCCGCCCCTAATTTGCATATGCAAAATAGTGGATTCGGTGCATCCCCATCCCACATATGAAGAAAGTGAACAGAAGCACATGTTATCTTCCGACCTGGCTCACTCAGTACCTCATTCATTCCAAAAAGAAAAAAGAGAACAGCAGCATATGCCATAAATCAAAATAAAAACATGCTCCATCTAAATAAGTAGGGGGTTATGTAATAAACTGCACTAAGTTTGCCCAGGAGCAGTAACCCTTAGCAACTAATCAGCAGGCAGAGTTTACTGGTCACCTGTTTAAAAGCAAACTCCTTATTGGGTTACTGCTACTTAAAATGCCTTATATTACATTTGGGGAATAGAACTTTTTTTGCTGCTACCTTCTCTTAAAAATATTAAGGATTACCTTTAAGGCTGTGGCTGCTTTCTTCCAGTCTGGAGTCAATCTCTGGCAGTGCCCGCACCTTTAATTAATCAAAAACAAAAAACTGTAGCACAAACACAACTACATCCTCTTGCTTTGTGTTATGTGAGGGTGTATGGAAAAAAAACACAAGGCTGTAAACATCAGCAATGCCCTTATCTGAGGTATACCTGATAATAAATACATGGCAATCTATACCCGGCTGTGGACAGAAGCCATTGTCAGTGCCACCCACACTAGAAACAAGGGCCTAGGCAATCTGTTTGGGGCTCTATAAACAGTAAAAGGGACCCCCCCCCCCAAAAAAAGTGCCAACAGAACACTTTTTTTTGGGGGGGGTCCTTTTACGGTTTATAGAGCCCCAAACAGATTGCCTAGGCCCTTGTTTCTAGTGTGGGTGGCACTGACAAAGGCTTCTGTCCACAGCCGGGTATAGATTGCCGGGTATAGATAAAAGAAAATATAAATCCAAGCAACTTTTCAATGAATTCATGGTTTGTTAACAGATATAAAGTCCATTGTAGAAAACTGAACTGAAAGCAGTGTGTTTCCTTTCCTGCTCGCTCGGTCTCTGACTTGAAACAATGAAACACAAGAACACAAGTCAGTTCTGGCTTCTGCTACATTGGTTCAAGAGTCAGAACAACCAGATACAGCTTTCTATAACAAATACATTTTCCAAACCACAGATTTTTATTTAAAAAAAAAAAAAAAAAATTGATGTCTATCTAATAGCTTCGAGTGACTTTTTTTTGTACATTATACAAAAAAAAAAAAAAAAAAAAAGTTTTTTAAGCAAAGTTCCCCTTTCTTAAAGGAATTAAGTGTAAAAATAAAAACTGGGTAAATAGGTTGTGCAAGAAAATGTTTCTAATATTAATCAGACCAATATAGTTAGGCAAAAATATAATGTATAAAGGCTGGAGTGACTGGATGTGCAGCTCTCTTAGTTACCAGGCAGTAACCAATCAGTGACTTGAGGGGGGGCACATGGGCCATAACTGTTGCTTTTGAATCTGAGCTGAATGCTGAGGATCAACTGCAAACTCACTGAACAGTTATGTCCCATGTGGCGCCCCTTATAGTCACTGACTATCATAGAATTATAGAGCTGAAAAGCAGGAAGTTGTGTTCTGTTCTGTTCCACATCCAGTCACTCCAGCCTTTATACATTACATTTTTGGCTAACTAACTATATTAGAAACATTATTTATTTTGCACAGCCTATTTACACCGTTTTTATTTTTATGCTGAACTGTTCCTTTAACATGTCTTGAGGGAATGCACTGAAACTGTATTGCTTGCCACAGTGTCCCTAGAACAGTAATAAACAATACAGATGTTAACTATATAACCCAACCCAAATCCTGAACTACAGCTCCCTAGAGACGTACCGTAACAGATTCAGCACTGTCCATTCCTTTTAGACCCTCCCATTATGTGTTCCCATTTCAAACTACAGAATCGCTGGCTTACATTACAGAAGCCAAATACTCACCAGGGGGCATAAAACTCCACCAGCCACAAACTGTCACTCTGGATAACTTCTTTATTAAAGTTGCTGGGTGTCAACTCAATCACGTCGTCGCTGGGTGAGTACATGGCACTTGCAGCCAAGATCAATGTGCAGGCCACTGCACCTATGGACAGAAAAGGACCAATGGAAATATTTAGTCTTGGAAAATCTACACACATTCCCAAATGTGTAATCTGGTTGCTAGGGTCCACATTACCCTAGTAACCAAATATTGATTTGAATAAGAAACTGGCATATTGATAGGGGAGGCCTGAATAGAAAGGTGAATAATAAAAAGTAGCAAAAACAATAAATGTGTAGCCTTATGGAGCATTTGTATTTTAGATGGGGTCAGCGACCCCCATTTGACAACTGGAAAGAGACAGAATAAAAGGCAAATAATTTAAAAAAACAATACAAAATAAATAATGAAGACCAAATGAAAAGTTGCTTAGAATTGGCCATTCTATAACATGCTAAAAGTTAAAATGTAAAGGTCAACCACCCCTTTAAAGTTAGTTTTAAGTTAACTTTTAGCATGTTATAGAATGGCCAATTTTAAGCAACATTTCAATCGGTCATTATTATTATTATTTTTTTTTTTAGGCTTTTTCGTCTGACTCTATCCAGCTTTTAAATGGGGGTCACTGACCCCCATCTAAAAAATAAATGCTCTGTAAGGCTACACATTTATTGCTACATTTTATTACTCGTCTATTCAGGCCTCTCCTATCCACATTTCAGTATCTTATTCAAACCAACGCGTGGTTGCTAGGGTAATTTGGACCCTAGCAACCAGATGGCTGAAATTGTAAACTGGAGCGCTGCTGAATAAAAAGAGAACTAACTCAAAAACCACAAGTAATAAAAAATTAAAACCGATAGCAAATTGTCTCAGAATATCACTCTCTACATCATACTAACAGTTAACGCAAAGATGAACAACTGCTTTAAGCTGGGCCTTGATATGATGCTGCTGTGGGCCCAGAAACTTGCATGAAAAAGGTGCCAGACTATTTGGAATCACATGGGAGAGCAGTCATTTAATGCTAGGGAATCATGAGAAACAGGTGCGTTGGAAATATCCAGTCTAGGGCCTGGGGCTCTCCCTGTAAAATTCAAGTAAAACTCGCAGGTCGGAGAGAGCTGCCAGTAATCTGGGAGCTGTAGTTAAACAGTGACACAGTGACAGCTGACTATATTTACTGTGCAAATGAAACCATTCTCTTACCAAGAAACGCCCTCGCCATCCCTGCGCCTTGCCCCGGTGCCCTTCCGCCGCTACTGCTGTTCTATAAGGATGCTACACCTCTGCCGGCTCTTGCTTATCTGCCCCACTCTGCCTCACAAGCACCGAGCTATGAGACTGCCTTCCGCCGTGTCCACCTCCCATTGGCTACCCTCAAAGTACCATTATTAGGCTTAGCCAATCAGGAGCCGACGGGTATCGCAGACGCTGATGACTCTCTTCCCTACATTCTCCGGCCGGAGGGAGCTGGATGAATGTGATTCGTTGGTCTCGCATGACGTTGTTAGTGGGAGGGGCTTGAAACCTCCTGCCGGAGCCTCACTGTGTCAGTGTCCAGAACGGGAATATGAGGGGCACGGCCATTGCCATGGTTACCTGTAACAACCAATCTGCGCCTGGCTCTGATTGTTGTACTAAATGGGGTTTCTGAAAGCTGATGTCGGATTGGTTAATAGGCTCATTTAATGTTTGCTTTGCTATTTTAAAGTATAAGTGCAATAAGTGAATGGTGCTCATTCTCTGAGCACCAAGTAATCGAGGATGATGTCAGGAGAAAAAAAAAAGAGGCTGTTCTGATGTTCTTCTGGGTAGGAAACAGTTAAGAAAGATTATAATATTTTGCTAAGCAGAAGAACATCAGAGCAGCCTCTTTCTTTCTCCTGACAATTTCCCTGACTACTCCGTGGTCACTCAGACTGGTCAGAAAGCGTATTAACAGTACATGTGGTTCACTTTTAAGTTAACTTTCACTATGTTATAGAATGGCCAATTCTAAGAAACTTTTCAGTTGGTCTTCATTAATTGCTCAGGATATCACTCTCTAAATCATACTAAAAGGTAACGTAAAGGTGAACAATCCCAGTCCTTTATATTGTGCTAATTGTGGGAGAACTGAGACTAGCATCTTCAAGGGCAATTAACTTTCATTAGCAAAACATTGCACTAAAACTCCCAAAAATGTGTTCAAACTTTCACAACCTGCCAAATTTTGTAAAATGGACAATGGTAGTTAGGGGGTGTGACCATAAAAATGGGCGTAGTTAAAACATTTTCACCTCGCTGCTTGGGAGGTATGACAGGACAGGTAAAGTGGCCAGTGGCGTAACTACTGGGCCCCACAGCAAATTATTTTTCAGGCCCCCAAAATGTTTAGAGGTTGACTTGTTTCTCCAATATTTATTGAAATTATATATGAATTAGGGCCTCGTGGGGCCCCTATACCTCCTGGGCCCCCCTGCAGCCGCAGGGTCTGCTTCCTCTATAGTTACGCCCCTGAAAGTGGCTATACATAGGTCAACAGTAGCTGCTGCTGAGGCACTCCACAGGACAACTGGCAGCTCACTGACCCATGTGTATGACAAAAGGTCAAAACTGTATTGGGCAGTTGATGCAGTGAGTCTGCATAAGTACCTGTTATGATCTGATCACTGGGCCTTGACCCAAAGACCAGAGCAGCCCAATATGTACCACCACCTGTATGACTAAAATGGGAAAAGATTGGGCCCGATTCTTGGGAAGGCCATACCTCCCAACATTTTGCAAGTAAAAAGAGGGACACATTTTTTTTTCGCATGTAGCGCAGCGAAATGTTTTGATCACGCCCCTTTATGTGACCGCATCCCCTAATTAGCATGTTCATTTTACAAAATTTGGCAGGTTATGAAAGTTTGAAAATATTACTCCTTATCTAAACTGTTTTTTTGTGTCTCAAAATTGTTACAAAGTATCTTATTTGCACCTGTTAGGTGTTCTGTGCTCTCTGCTAAAAGCCAATTAAGTGAGAAACGTTGTTTCTTTTTCTGGCTGTTCAGTCAGAGAAAATAGGGACTTTCCAGTACAAATGAGGGACTGCAGGTTGAGGTGTCAAAAGTGGGGCTGTCCCTCCAAAAAAGGGACAGTTGGGAGGTATGAAGGCCCAGGCCTAGGATGGCACAAATTAAGGGGCAGCATGCCACCCAACCTCTTCTACATTTTTCCTGAATCTTTTAGAATTGGGCATACAGGAGATTTCACTACTTAAGTCCCCAGAACTGAAGAGCATGCATGCACAAACAATAGGGGGAAAAGACAGAAGTGAGGGAGTGTAAGGGGCAAGTGCACCATCCAAGGGTAGGGTAGCCACCTGAAATCCAAACAGGACATTGAAGTTAATGATGGGGATCTGCCAATCGCCGATCGCCACATCATCAGTCCCGCATCCTCCCAACATTTTGGAAATAAAAAGCTGTGAGCCTGACTTTTCCCAAGGGACCTGTTATCTGATAGTGTTACAATTACTTATTTTCTTATCTAGATTGCTTATCTAGATGCATTTGAATTGTTGCAAAAGTATAAAAACAATAGTAGTGTTTCTGAAGCAAACACAGCAGTTTTACCAGTGCAGGGCAGCACTGCATTATATTTGTATTACTTTAAAACATTTTAGTTTTTTTGATTTTACTGTTCCTTTAATGCAGACGGGGAGTGTACAATGCACAGGTAGTCACAATAAAAGGGGTACGTTCCCCACCTGCAATAAATATGGTGTGTGTGCGACTCACTTGAAATCTTTCATACATTGTGCGGACGTCAGGACTTTTTTTTGCCCTGCAATACTCCCTGTAATAGGAATATGAATTTATATGCCTGTGTGTGATATTTATATTGATGGGAACACATGGTGCACCTGTCACAAGCAGCACCTAGTTTTGTACCTGTGTTTATTCATGTGTACATCTAGCACAGCATTTTGTGTCCAATTTTTGATTAGAGCAATGATGCCAGAATTCGGTGAGAAGTTGTGGGGTGGCTAAAAAAAATTTCACCCCCAAGAAGAGAGTTTCCCTTAAGTAACGCATAAAATGTGCCTAAAGCCAGCAAGAATGTAGGGGTGATGGCAGGTCTGGACTTGGACTCAAAATAGGCCCTGGCATTTCAAGGACACAGAGGCCCAACCAGTCCCCCCACCAGCCCACTCCACAGTGACTGTCTATGGAATCTTACAGCTGCCCCTCTGGCATTTGCCAGAACTCACAGATTGCCAGTCTGGGCCTGGTCGATGGCTGTTGAGGGAGAGCAACTGTACAGCTGCAGGTTCCAATCGGGCCTTTGCTTTTGCTATGCACCCTTCCACCTCTATGGTGGCTTGTCCTAATTGCCAATCCATTAAATTAGATTGCACTTTTTCTACTGTAATACAGTAAATATTTGCTGTGTACGTGGTGTATTTACTGTGTGCAGTGTACGCCATATAAAGGGTAAACAAACACTGAAAAGAGGAATTGCCAGTTGTTAGTCTTATAGACACGCAGCTGCTTCTATTAGTGGACAAAATATTAAACAACGGTGTTGCCTTATTTCGTAGGCTCAAGAGGAGGCCCCAAAGATGGGGAAAAATGATTTGTGGGTTGTTAAAGGGACTAAGCTTGCAAAGGGATAGTCTGGGGTCGGCATGGATCGAGAAAAGAGTTTTGGCATCATTGAAAATGTCAGGGAGCAATTCTGTCCTTACTGCCACTCTGAGGCAGCCTTTCCAATGGCGTCCCTTGCTTACCTTTTAGTTTTGGAGGGGGTTGAGGTTTGAATACTCATTTGCCTCATGGCAGTAGCACCCCTGGGAGAGACTGGGGCAGATCAGGGACACAGCCTTGCATCCTGAGCCTTAATTTTACTTGTAGGTATGGCACACACCCTGGGATCCAGGTGAGCAGAGGCATATATGGCATATTCTCCAATAGTAACAGGCTGATTTTTTGAACGTCGCCCAACGTTCGACAATTTGGGTTCGCCTTAGCTGGCGCTTATTTTTTACCTCTCACCCCAGACCAGCAGATACATGGCAGCCAATCAGGAAGCTCTCCCTCCTGGACCACCCCCACACCCCCTGGACCACTCCCCTTCCATACATAAACTGAAGCCCTGCAGCGTTTTTTCATTCTGCCTGTGTGTGCTTGGAAGAGCTAGTGTAGGGAGAGAGCTGTTTAGTGATTTGAGGGACAGTTGATAGTAACTTTGCTGGCTAGTAATCTACTTGATACTGCTCTGTATTGTAGGGACAGAACTCTGCAGGGATTTGAGGGACAGTGAGTTTAGGTTAGTTAGCTTTGCTGACTAGTAATCTACCTTCTACTGCAGTGCTCTGTATGTAGCTGCTGTGGGCACTGCTTCTGATCTCATCTGCTGACTGCTGTAATAACCCAATAGTCCTTGTAAGGACTGCTTTTATTTTCTTTTTTGTTTTTTTTTACTTTGCTACTGTAAGAGCCCAGTGCTATTAGTCTAGCTGTGTTGGGGAGTGGGACTGGTGTGCTGCTCCTCCTAGTAGTTCACCACTACCAGCACCAACCAGAGTCAAAATTGTTACAAAGTATCTTATTTGCACCTGTTAGCTGTTCTTAGCTCTCTGCCAAAAGCCAATTAAGTTAGAAACTGTTTTTTTTCTGGCTGTTCAGTGCAGAGAAAAGAGGGACTTTCCAGTACAAAAGAGGGACAGGGGGTTGAGTGGTCAAAAGAGGGACAGTTGGGAGGTATGCAAGTGCCACCTAGCTGTGTGAGCTTTTTCACATTCTGTCTAAATAACAATAATAATTCCGTGTCCGTAAACATCACCTGAGTGATGTTTTTACAGCAGCAATAATATATTCCGTATCCACTACTGTATACGTTGCCCTTGCAGGCATTGTTTGCCCAGTCTTTAACCAAGTGCCACCTAGCTGTGTGAGCTTTTTCACATTCCGTGTCCAGAAACATCACCTGAGTGACGTAGTGTGATTTCTGCCCTTTACAGCACAAAACGCAGCGCTGTGTCAACAATGTATTTTCAGATACATTTTTGCCCTTGATCCCCCTCTGGCATGCCACTGTCCAGGTCGTTGCACCCTTTAAACAACTTTAAAATAATTTTTCTGGCCAGAAATGTCTTTTCTAGCTTTTAAAATTCGCCTTCCCATTGAAGTCTATGGGGTTCGCGACGTTCGCGAACCGTACGCATTTTTGACGCAAGTTCGCGAATATGTTCGCGAACATTTTTTCCGACGTTCGCTACATCCCTAATAAGTTTTAGTTTCACAATGAACAACAATTCTTTATTCCCCTCTGCCCGTATAAAGAAATAATGGCTGATCAGGACAGGGTGTGAATGGAGGGTAGGAGTGTGGGGCAAAAATGCTGACTCTAGAGAAAATTATCATTTCAATGCATTATAGGAGAATATTTTCCTTTTAGGAATAAAAAAAGGTAATGCTTCTCGTTATAGGAGAATGTGCAAACATTTGAATTGTTCAATACTGGAATTGTTCAATACTGGAATGTATTGCATATTGTATAACATATAATTGGAGTCTGACTGGAATTCATTTTGCTGAAGGAAAGAAAGATATTTCCAAGAAAATTAATGGATATACTCCATTATATTTATGATCAACCATTTCCTCTGCAGCATGCCACTAATTAATTAGCTGGATTGTCTGACCGTGGTTTTTTGTTATTCTGTTTGATGCACAAAATTACATTTTCTATGATAAGAACTCTTTGGTGCAATACTTTGTGATGCTGAATGAACTCCCAGCATTAATAAATAGAAGAAGATGGAGCAGTGGAAGAGGTGGGTTATAGGACTATTACAGTTTAACATAAGAGCAGAGGCTTTGCATTCAGTAAAACTGACAGTTTGGTGTGGTCAGGGTGATCAAAATAGGGAGTAATTTCCAAGTTGTACGGGGTAGATAGCAGGTATAGCAGGACAAGGCAGCAACATTAACACTTTGGGTCCTATTTATGAAGCCTTGATTTTTTGCTGGTCGAGTTTTTAAAGGGGATAACTCAAATTTTAAGAGGAAAAAAAACTTGAATTTTTGGAGATTTACTATACACCAAAGCTGCTAAAAATCCAAATCTTTAAATACTCTCATTTAAAACCTGTTGAAGTCCTGTAGAAGTCAATGGCAGGTGTCCCTGAAGTTGTTTCTTGACATCATGATCTGTGCTGGATAATCCCATAAAAGTCTGTGAAAAGAAAAGAACTGAAAAAGGTTGTTCAATTCGGGTGACAATTTGTAAGATTTGAACTGTCGACCGATTTTGTTGCAACTTTTTCTCACACCAACTTTTTCGAGCTGATTTTTTGAGAAATTAGTTACATTTGTGGATGGGAGTTTGGTCGACTTTGTTTTAATAAAAATAATAGATAAGTTTGGGTTTTAGTAAATGCCCCCCTTTATATCATTGTTGACGGCTATACAGTATTTTTGGGTGCAGTTGGGAATGAAGGGCCAATACATCATGGCAAGACTGCAAAACAAATCATTTTCTATCCTCCTGTTGGCAATGAATGTGCCAATGTGGTCATTGACCAACTGGAAGTTGTCTGGCAGTTATGTCTGAGCCATTTCTTCAGACAGATATTGATTGGGCAGGCTAATAGAAGACCTTCATAAGCGGGCCAATAGACTGAGTTGGCACATCATATATTGGCCTGTGTATGGTCAGCAGAGTTCCTAAAGAAAATACAGTATACCCAAGTAGTAAATGACAAAATATTAAAGGAGACATGGCATAACTCAAAATCCCCCAGTCTTGATAAATACTATATGGTGCTGATTTCAATCTGAGCTAAGAATTATCATTATCTTTAAAAAATGACCCCTTTATTGGAGCTCACCTTAGATCCTCTATGGTCCATATATATGTTTCTAATTCCCTATTAGGTCTGTCTATGTGCTGTTTGGTATCCTACAGTCCAAGTGCTAAGTGCCACCGACTCCCCTGCACAACCCAAGAGAGCTGGAAAAGTAGATCAGATTGGTGGAACTAGTAGGGTTTTTGGACACATTTTCAATATAGCAGTTTAAAAACAACTTTTTTCAGCAAATTCTTTCATAATGCAATAACACAGTCTTGATTTTTACACAATCTGTCCCCATAATGATCATAATTGGTGAACCCTGTATAAATAGGAAATGATGGTCAGACATCATTTAAGAGTAAGGGGACAGAAGATAAAACTTTAAACCAAGACAAAACGAAAGTGCAAGTACAATAAAAGTCAAACTACAGGGAGATTTGTCTCCACAGAGATGGAAATATTCACTGAAAGAAACCAACTTGGTTTGTGAAAAGAAAACATGAAGATCAATTGGAAAGTTGCTTAGGCCAGTCTATAACATACTAAAAGTTAACTTGAAGGTAAACCACCCATTTAAATGTCTTTGTAAAGTGGTAGCAGTTTAGAAAGCAGCAATAAACATAGGCAGATTTTTCAGTTTTCATCTTTTTTGTTTAAAGGGGACCTGTCACCCAGACATAGAAAACTGTATAATAAAAGTCCTTTTCAAATTAAATATGAAATCCAAATTCTTTTTTTATTAAAGCATTCATAACTGTTGTAAATTCATTTAAAAATCTCAGCTGTCAATCAAATATTGCCTGCTCCTCCTCTATGCCTTAGGCAGGCAATTACTTTCACTTTCCATTCAGCACTTACTAGATGTCACTGCTCTCCCACATTCCCCCTATCACTTCACCATGTAATTGTGTAGCCAGGGCATGGGGATGGTCATCAGGTTCCTCCATTCTGGTGCACAAACAAGATTTTGAGCTGGTACAAGGCTTTCCTTAATAATAGTGTCCACAAAATGGCTCTTGCCTGCTTGCTATAATTATGAATTCCCAGACCAAAGGAAACAAAATTCAAATAATGTATATAGTGTAATTAAAGTTCATTTTGCTTGACTAAGATGATAAAATAGGATTTGGACTAATTTTTTCAGGTGAAGGATCCCCTTTAAGCCCCCTGTTGAGGTCCAAAATTTGGTCAGGACCCCGGCAATTCCAACCTAATTAAGCTTCAGACTAGATTTTGATAATATCTAGTAGAACAAATAGATAAAGTACCCAAATCTCACCCTAACTGACCCCAGCTACTGCTTCAGCCACCAACCCTTAGAGGTTAGACTTTGGAAACCAATGAGGGTTGGCATTGAGTAAGGTAGTACAGGACAAAAAAACAAGAGTGATTAAATTGATGTTGGCTAATAGATGTATAATTTTCACGATGTGTGTATCCAAGGAATTAACAACCTCATAACATGGACATTGGCCATTGTGTAGTTTGGGCAGGCTGCTGATAATTATAGGACAACAGTGGTAAAGGATGATGATCTGGTTCCTGTCTGCTTTCTTTACATGCATGGCCAATCTATAGACTGATCTTTCCTAAAATCAATCACATTTTCAAACAGTCTTCATCTTACAACAGTTCATTGGTTGAAACACATGTGAAACACAAGTCAGCAACATCAACAACAAAAGGAAAGAAAACATTTTGTCTTGCACATTTTAAAAACCTTTATCACACATACATGGGAATTTTTGAAATATGAATGTGTTTATTAAAACAGTTGTCCAGCGGGGGGCGCTGTGTCCTTTTCCATTAGAAGCCTTGCAGAAGATATTCCAGGCAGAACATATTCAGGCATAAATTGTTCAGAATGCAGAGATGTCAGTAGAAACTGTGTATTTCATTAGCTAATAACAGGGGTACACATTCAGTCTCTTTCATCAGCAGCTGCTGTCTATGCAAGCGATAGGGCTTCTTGCACGGCTGGATTGGAATGTAAATTTTATGTAAATGTTTATGGGAGAAAGAAGTAGGTGTATAAAATTGAATGTACAAAACACACAAAAAACACATATAGGGGGTTATTTATCAAGATCCGATTATCCGAACCTCGAATAATTCATAGTTTTCAGAGAAAAAAAAACTAACATTTTTTGAATCCAATGGTCTAAAAACGTAGAATCCAAAACGCCGGCTTCTAAAATCTCTTGAGGTCCTGTATAAGTCAATGGGGAAGGTTCCAGTGTCTGTGCTGATGTCCGTACCGATATCCGATGATTTGGGATTTCGGCACAAAAAACTCTGAAAACTAGTTTTTGCAGAAAACTCTGAACAATTCAGCGTTTTTGGGGAAAGTTCTGAAGTTTTCCCAACCCTATTTTTTCAGGCTTTTTTCTTCATAAACAATAAGTTCTATTTGGGAATTCAGAGTTGCTCGAATTTTGATTTTAGAAAAACTGTGATAAATTTGGACCTTGATAAATAACCCCCATATTGTGCTTATCCTATGAAACCAAAAGCCATAGCTACTTTTATTCTGTACAGTTAAAGGCTGCTTCACCCTAAAATAGTATCAAGGGATATCTCAATCAGTATTAGCATTTTTAAAACTTTTCCCAAACTGCCCCTAGTCTGCACTTGGGGCTATATGCATGCGCTGCATTTTATATATAGAAACAAATGCTGCCTCTGGCAACTGAACATTTGAATAAACTTCATTAAACTCTGAGGAAGGTGGGAGAGTACCTACTGGAGCAGTAATAATACACTTGTGCTATATAGTTTTGAGAGTCAGATTCTTACAGTAGCTGCACAAAGTAAGAGCGAGGGCAGATAAATATAAGAATGAAAGTAAGGTACATCAGCCAACGCGTTTTGTGCTTTTTCATGGGCTCATAGCCCCGCAACAACAAAACTCTAGGCCCCTCATAGCCCCACAACAACAAAACTCTAGGCTCTCATATAATATTTAATATAATAACAGGGTTATTATTTTACATATCTGCTTATGTTGATCAAATCCCAACCTTTTGCCATGAAAACTTGATTTATGTCAGTGAGGGATTCTGCTGCAAGTGATGGTCATTGCCATAGCCACATTGTGATTTAGTGTCACCCTTTGGTACGACCAGGCCAAATACCATTTATAAGAGAAAACATTCTGGTGGTTCTTCTCGGGGACTGATATAAATCTATGGCAACACCCACTAAAAGCTTCTTTTGTCTAAAGGTGTCAAAAATATAAATCAGGCTGGGTGGGGGGGAGCTCATTTTTCTACTGAAGTCTCTTGTTTATCTATTCTCGGATCTTAATTAGCCATTAAATCTTTGCACAAAACCATCTGCTTGTGGGAGGAAGATGTAAGATCTGATTAACCTTACTTTGGAGAAGTTCAGTATAATTGCTGGGGGGGGGGCTGGATAAAGTAGAATTGCAACATGAATCCATGCAGCAGATAAAGTGCAAAGGAATAGACTTAAATTGTGGTTCACCTTTACTTTAACTTTTTGTATGTTATAGAATCCTAAGCAACTTTTCATTTGGTCTACATTTCTTTAATTATTTGACTTCTTCTTCTGACTCCAGCTTTCGAATGGGGTTCACTGACCCAATCTAAAATATCAAATAATCTCTATGGCTGCAAATGTATTGTTATTGCTACTTTTTATTACTCATCTTTCTATTTAGTCCTCTCCTATTCATATTCCACTTTCTTTTTTAAATCAATGCATGTTTGCTAGGGTTAAGGTGGCCATACACGGGCTGATAAAAGCTCCCGTGTGTGGGGCCCCCCGACGGGCTGCCCCGATCGAGATCTGGCCGAAAGTCGGTCAGATCTCTATCGGATGGGACTAAAAATCAAGTCGGATCGCGGCCGCATATGTTCGTTTATGCGGTCCCACGATCTGACCGCCCGTTACTATTCATTAGGATCCGCTCGTTGGGCCCTAGGGCCCACGATCTAGGGCCCACGATCGGATCAGCCCGATATTGCCCACCTCAAGGTGGGCATATCGGGGAGAGGTCCGCTAGTTTGGCGACCACCAAACGAGCAGATCTCTCCGTGTATGGCCACCTTAAGTTAGACCAAAAACTTAAAAACCACAAATAATAAAAAATGAAAATCAATTGCAAATTGTCTCAGAATATCACTCTCTACATCATACTTAAAGTTAATTTAAAAGTGAACAACCCCTTTAAGAGGGGTCATTTACTAACAGCAGGGCAGGGAGTAAAATGCAAAAAAAAAGGCACAAGCCTCCAGCCCAAAGACCTGCAATCCCCCCAATGAATACAGCACTAACTGTATTCAGCAGCACTGTAGTCTTGAGGTGCCGGCAGGGGATAGGGCATACCTCCCAACATTTTGGAAACAGACAGAGGGATACATTTTTGACCACGCCCATTTTGTGACACCCCCCCTAATAACTGTCCATTTTACTAAATTTGGCAAGTTATGAAAGTTTGAACAAATTTCTGTGGTTTTTATGTGTTATTACAGTTTTGCTAATGAAGGTGAATTGCCCTTTAAGCTGTAAATCTTATCTAAAACTGTTACAAAAATATCTATTCTGGGCTCTCTGTTAAGAGCCAATCAAGTTAGAAACTTTGTATTTTTTTCTGGCTGTACAGTGCAGGAGATGATACAAATCCGGGACTGCGGGTTGACAGTTGGGACTGTCCCGCTCAAAACAGGACAGTTGGGAGGTATGGATAGGGTTGATACCTGCCCGGTTTTGACTTGGACAGCCCAGTTTTTTGAAGGGCTATCCGGGTCTAAATTAGGAAAACCGGGCAGGATTTCCTATGACTGACGAGGTGATCGGCCAATCGTCATAGCTCCACTCCTGACATTATGACCTGCAACGGACCGGCACCCAGGGACAGCTATACCCTCCTACCCAGCCATTAAGCACAGAACAAACATGCTGCCTGTAAGTGTACACCCGCTGAGTAATTCACATTAAAATTGAAAAGCTCAGGTTCCTAAGTGCAATCTGCTGATAGGGCGAGTAGAGTTACCTCTAGAAATGAATTGCTTTGTGGGTACACAGCTTGAATCTTTACAGCACAGCCCTCCACCCCTGTACTGAGCATCCACCTGCCCTCTGATAGATTTTGTTTCCAACTGGGCAAAAGCTTCAGTGTTCCCCCACAGGACATGTTATTAATTCCCTTTTCATGTACAATACTTTGGGAAGCACTGAATTCAAATGTGACTAATGTTGCTTTGGTTTGTCCTTGTGCATGTGCACGGTGGTTTGTATATTTTAATTCAGGCAAAAGCAACCTGTTTATTCAATAAAAGTTTGTAAATATTACTAGGGATTGTGTGTATTTTTCACTTCGCCCGAAGTTTCCTCATGAAAACAGCGCAGGAACAGGGAAGGCGTTTGGTCGCCGCAAAAACGAGGCAATTAGTTGCCAGGAGACCAAATCTATCCAAAACGCCTTGTCTGAACTAACCCTAAGAAAATAAACACAGGCAACAAAACGTCTGAAGTTCTATTCCTACTGGGATTAATATAATTTACTGGTGGTAACACAAAGCATCATGTAGACAACCAAAGCTGCAACTTTGTGTGATGCATACGGTATCTTTTACCAACAGCGATTTATATAAATCCTGGTAGAAATGTAATTTAGGATGTTTGTCATATGCACTGGAGGTTATACAGCACAGGTGACAATGACAAAACATCTGCTTGCTAAGTCTTGTAACTTGTCATCTAAGGGCTGACGGAAGAAAATGCTTCTACACCGGCAATAATTGAAATCACTGGTTGTAAAACCTATGCATCCAGAACTCTCCTAAAGTTTCTTGCGAGATACCTTTGGGATGAGCATAAGCAACTCGTACTCTTCAAATTCAATTATTGCAGGTGGAGAGAGAGAAATTTGTTGCCCTCAGTTTTGCATTTTTATCGCTGTTGACAAATCTCCGTAATGCGTAGATTTTTTTTCCATTGTGTATTTGTTTGTTTTTTTCTATCTTGGATTGCCATTTATCTGAATCTTTCAATGAGGCATCAATATTTGGCCAAATCGTAGAAATAATGGGTTTGGTACAGCCGTACTTCACATGTATTTTTAAACAATTTATCTCTTGTGTTCTGCTTGTTCATGTGTGGAGTTTCTGCCGGGTCAGAGGCTAATATGTGTCTCTGTGTCTGCACGAATGGAGTGATAGGACGTGTACTGTGTACAAATGTGAAAAATAGATGGGGTCACAGCCAAGACATGAAAGAAATCCATCCGAGATGAATATGACATTTCATGTTTAAATCAGGGTAACACACAATTACCAGCAGTAAAGCAGTGCTTAGCCTCTGTACATATCCAGCATGTCCTTTCCATATCACAGGGGAATATTGCTGTGGGCACATAGGGCAGATGAGCTGTATCATACCCAGGTGCTGCCACGTTTAACAGACTGTAAAGAAAATAGAAAGCTTTCTGGGAAAGAATTCATGTTTTCCTGAAACCTGAACTGTGAGGCTTGAGCTGTGCATAAATGTCACTTGATGTCCCCCGAGGATGCTACTTATGTTATTCATCTCCAGGTTCTCACCTCCAAGGCTAAAGCAACTCCATGTGAGGCGAGACATTTAAGCACATTTGCACTTGACTTTTTACGCTTTTATGAATATTTTCCCCTATTCTGCCTTGCGCTTTTACTTTGAATTATTAATATTTTGTGTGATAAAAAGCATTTGTGATCTTTCTGTTTATCTTATCTTTTAGAGTGTCAGCTTTAATGAGCAGGCTCCTCTTTACCCTGTGTGTCAGTGAGTATTTCTATGGGATTTGTGTGTTTGATGCATACACATCTAATGCACAGCCTTGTCAAATATGTTGTCCCTTTATAAAAACTTGCTGAAAGTAATAACATAATTTCCACCATAAGCTGAATAAGCATGAGTATGAGACACTATTCAGATATAGGAGTGGCACTTTTATATGTGGCACTTTTATATGTCTCATATATATGCTGATATGTGTATCAGTGGCGTAACTACCGGGGGAGCAGGGGGTGCGATTGGGCCAGGGCCCGCACCAGGGCCTGCCCCCTCTAGTTACGTCACTGGTGTATATAGTGGATAAGTTATCCCCTACCATAATCTATTGTATATGGTCACATAACTCATTGGTGCCGTCTGATATCTTTATAAATTTTATTCGAAGGACAATATTAATATTCATTATGATCTAAAGCCTTTGGGGGGCTGGTTTGGGCTACGGTGGCCCCAAAAGTGTGGGTGGAAAAGGGCCCTTATTTTAACAGTTATGTTCCCCTGCCCTGTCTCTGTTTCTCTGCCCTCCAGTGTGTCCATTTTTCTCCCCTCGTTTCTCCTATTTTACATTTTTCACAAAGGTGGGAAGAGCTGTGCCAGTGAGATGCAGCAGGTAGGGGTGCAGTGGGTGACAGCTTGTGGATAGCCAGAAAGGGTGATGTGGTGGGCAGTGATTTCTGGGGGTGGGGGCAGAAGGCAAGCAGAGGGGTTGGTAGTATGGAGTTGGGGGCAGCTGGGAGAAAGAGTTAGGGGGAATACACACACATTGGGGTATATTTATCAAAGAGTGAAGTTAAAGATCGCCACAGTCCTCTAGGGGTAAATTTACTATGCAGTGAAAATTCGCCATTGAGGGCTTCGCACCCATCACTACAATTCGCCAGATAAAAGTCGCTCAGACAACGCTAAACTTTATAAAGTTGCATCCAGGGCGCAGAATGCTGGTGAATTTTCGCTAGCGCTACTTCGGCAATCAAAGCGAAGATGCGCTAGCGTTCAATTATGCCTAGCGCAACTTTGTTAGAGGTCTTCGCTCAGGCTAATTTGCATACGGCGGGAAATTTAAAAGGATACTGTCATGGGAAAACATGTTTTTTTTCAAAACGCATCAGTTAATAGTGCTGCTCCAGCAGACTCATGCACTGAAATCTGTTTTTCAAAAGCGCAAACAGATTTTGTTATATCCAATTTTTAAATCTGACATGGGGCTAGACATATTGTCAGTTTCCCAGCTGCCCCTGGTCATGTGACTTGTGCTCTAATAAACTTCAGTCACTCTTTACTGCTGTACTGCAAGTTGGAGTGATCTCACCCCCCCCCCAGCAGCCTAACAACAGGACAATGGGAATGTAACGAGATATCAGCTCCCTAAAGCTGGCCATAGATGTTGAGATTTTTAAAAGATCAGATCCTGATCGTGAGACCATGATCTTCTCGGAACGATCGTACGATTGTACGAATTTACCATCAACTAAAAAGTCCAATTTGCCAGGAAAACAAAGGGGAGCTGCCTGCTTGGCCCTACAAACATAGATAGATTGCACTGGGACCGACACAGATTTTTTAATCCCACTAACCACACGATAATTTCAAAGGATTGGTCGGACTTCCCTAATATCGGTCGTTCGGCAAGAAGAATCGTCGCGTCTATGGGGAGCTTAACACAAGATAACAGCTCCCTGGAAGATCTAAGAAAAGCACTAAATAGTAAAAGCCAAGTCCCACTGAGACTGATTCAGTTACATTAAGTAGGAGAAATAGCCTGCCAGAAAGTAATTCCATCCTAAAGTGCAGGCACAAGTCACATGACTGGAGGCAGCTGGGAAACTGACAAAATGTCTAGCCCCATCTCAGATTTCAAAATTGAATATAACAAAAATCTGTTTGCTCTTTTGAGAAAGGGATTCTAGTGCAGAATTCTGCTGGAGCAGCACTATTAACTGATGCATTTTGCAAAAAAACATGTTTTTCCATGACAGTATCCCTTTAAAGTTGAATGGACGTATATGTTGCAGCAAATACATTACATAACACAAGTCCAGGGAACCTTAATAAAGACAATAGAGTTGTTATAATGCCCTACACATGAGCCCACTGTATAGTTAATGTTCCTTATGTTAGAAAATGTATGGGAGAACCCGGTAAGCCAAATTAAGGACTTTTGCAGGTTATCACTCTGAAAAAAGGAAAATACTTTTGAGACTTAGAACTTAGAAATTTTTTCCACTAAAAATATGATGTAAGTAACAGAAGATTGAGGAAGATCTATGCACTCCAATGAACTTCGCCTGGTCTGAGCTGGAGAAGGCAAGTCTGGCGAAAGTGGTAACGTTCAGTAAAATCCAAATCTGAAAATTTCCCTGGCGATAGAGTGCGAATGACCGCTAGCGTCTGTCTCTTTTGCTAACGAAGTTATGCCTGCACCTGTTAGTAAATCGGTGAAGTGCCAGAAACGTCGCCAGCGTTAGTCACTTCGCCCTTTAGTAAATCTACCCCTAAAAGTTCTAAATGCTGTGTCATGATTTATAAAAATGTAGTTTACAGTTTGGTCCACAGGAAAATGGCCACACTGTAGTTTATATAGTGAATAAAGTAGCCCCTATTGTAATATCTAAGGATTATAAATCCACAAGGACTTCCATAACCGCGTGGCCTCGTGTTTTTTTGAAGTTTAACAGTTTTTATTAATGTAAAATTATTTTACAATAAACACCAAAATAATCAAGTATACTAATGGTAATTAATCAGTTAGCATAATAACTTGCACAATACAAATATAAAAGTATGCACTGTAAATTGTGAACCAGATAACCAAAAATTAAAAACAAAGAGTAAGTAATTTCTTGTGCTGGAATAAGTCTCATTTTTGTGTTTTTACACAGGTCATGGAACACAGAGGTTGATAACTCCTACAAATTAATACCACTGTGGGTTTCTTACAAATGTACAGCCTCAAGGAGAAATGACTTGACACAATGGCATTTGACAGGCAGGCAATGTTCAAATTGAGCCATAAAAGTAGCAGCCCACTTTCTTTTTAATCAAGAGCAGCAGCCACCTGTTACCTGCTTACTTGGAAAATAATCAGTGTAGGAAATTGACATTTCATTGCGTAAGGGTCTTCTGAGTTATGTGTATGGAAGAGCTAGGGAGTCTGCAATGGGAAGTCTGCAATATAATTATATAATGGTTGCAGACATCCATAACAAAAGGTAAAGCTGGCCATACACTTGAAATCCACTCATTTGGTGAAGTCACAAAATGAGTATATCTTGCCCCGATATGACCACCTTGACGTGGACAATATTGAGTTGATCAGATCATTTGGCCCTATAAAAATGACAGGAGTGAGCATCAAAGAGAGCCATCAGGGGTCGGCAGCTTTTATTGGCCCGTGTATGGCCATGGCCACCTTAAGCTGCCCAATGGGCAAACCCCCAATAATTTATTATGCCAATTTAATTTATTATCCTTTAAAGGGATACTGTCATGGGGAAAAAAAAAATTTCAAAATGAATCCGTTAATAGTGCTGCTCCAGCAGAATTCTGCACTGAAATCCATTTCTCAAAAGAGCAAACAGGTTTTTTTATATTCAATTTTGAAACCTGACATGGGGCTAGACATTTTGTCAATTTCCCAGCTGCCCCTGGTCATGTGACTTGTGCCTGCACTTTAGAAGAGAAATGCTTTCTGGCAGGCTGCTGTTTTTCCTTCTCAATGTAACTGAATGTGTCTCAGTGAGACGTGGGTTTTTACTATTGAGTGTTGTTCTTAGATCTACCAGGGAGCTGTTATCTTGTGTTAGGGAGCTGTTATCTGGTTACCTTCCCATTGTTCTTTTGTTTGGCTGCTGGGGGGGGAAAGGGAGGGGGATGATATCACTCCAACTTGCAGTACAGCAGTAAAGAGTGATTGAAGTTCAGAAGTTCATCAGAGCACAAGTCACATGACTTGGGGCAACTAGGAAACTGACAATATGTCTAGCCCCATGTCAGATTTCAAAATTAAATATAAAAAAATCTGTTTGCTCTTTTGAGAAATGGATTTCAGTGCAGAATTCTGCTGGAGCAGCACTATTAACTGATTCATTTTGAAATTTTTTTTTTCCCATGACAGATTGACAGTATCCCTTTAAGCAAAGCTGAAAACTATAAAGAGGACAGCAAGCAGCGCTGGTGGTGACCCTATGTGCAGATGAATTCCTAGTAAAACATGGGTTGAGGGAATGTAAAATCGTAGAACCTTTATATAATGATCTGGGTGAGTGCAAAGAACATGGGAATACAATATGCACGCTCATTGTGGATAGTTAAATAGTCTGCAAATATTTGCAGTCGCTTCCAATCTTCACTTCTGCGGTGAAAGATGATGATGGAATTCTCCATTATCTCCTCCAGAGCACATCAATTTATCACAATTACAGATTGGCAAATTATGATATAGAGAAGGAATTTTTATAGCACCATGCCATGTTTGATTAATGCTGTGCCACCCCCAAACCTGTGGAACAAACTCCACATTTTTGTGATTGTTATATTTTTCTGTTATAAGCGTTTAATATCTTTTTGGGGGATGACATGTTCCATATGCATTTGACCCTTCCTGGAAGTTTTTCTCCTTTGCCCAAACCAGTGGGGCAGGCAGCTTCTGGCCAGCCAATTACCCATCCAGCAGTCATGGTCAGGTGGCATGTCTATTTCTGCCCACTGGGTCCCCTTTATTGTCATTGCCTCCCCACTCAGCTCTGTATGACACTTGCTGTTCACTTTCTTTTATAAACTTGTGCTTGGCCTGGCCCCTCTGGTGACATCAGACATAACCAGATCTGGTGCAGAATGGATAAGTCTGGGTTTGGGTTGGACAGGGGCAGAAATGGGACAATAAATTACTAGAGAGTTTATGCAACCAGGTAGGGTAGTTAATGAACACATATACCCACTGATATAACAATGCAAGGTTGCTCATCTGAGCACTTTTGCAACATTAATTTTTATTTTTAGATTCATGATATGTCGGCAAAAGCTTAAGTGCCTCCTACCTCTCAATGTAACACTTGATTTTACCTTGTTGGTACTCAATATTTATTTATCAATTATTAAGTTTTATGATGTGCAGGTCTCATTCAAAGGGGTAGATCTACTCAAAGGCGAAGTGGCTACTGCTAGCGTCAATTCGCTAGTGTTACTGCCCGCAAGGACATTGCCAATTTACTAACACAGGCATCCCTTCGCTAGTGAAAGAGACAGACGCTAGTGGTAATTCGCACTCTATCGCCAGTCCAAAAAAATGCTGGCGTCTTTTCCTTTTTTCAGAGCCTGCAAAATACCTTAAAATTGTTTTGGGTAACCGGGTTCCCCCATACATTTTCTAACATATGGAACATTAGCTATACAGTGGGCTCATGTGTAGGGAATTATTGTATAATTATATTGTTTTATTGTAATGTATTTGCTGCAACCTATACGTCCATTCAACTTCGCTGTATTCAAATTACAAGTCTTTGCAAGCCTCTAGCAAATTATTTGTGCTAGGCAGAAATGAACGCTAGCGCATCATCGCTTTCAATTGCTTGCATAGCAAAACGTAGCCAGCGTTCGGCGCCCATGAAGAAACTCTGCATTCCAGTGAATTAGCTTTGTCTGAGCCATTTTCACCTGGCAAAGTGCAGCGATGGCTGTGAATCGGTCACTGGCGAATTTTCACCCTCGAGTAAATCTGCCCCAAAACGTCAACGATTCTATCAACCAGGCAGTGGTGCAAATGTCAGCATCAAAGGCTAGACATAGGATGAAATATTATTATAAAAGTAGAAATTATGCCTCATAGCCAGGATACTTTCTCATTGTCATGGCCACTGACCCTAGCAACCAGATGAAACCGCACAAAGTAAAAAACAGAGAGCAAGTAAGTTTAAATCAACAATACCTTCTGTACATAAGCCGCCTGACAGCCACTTACAGAGAATATTTCTATTAATAAAATCTGTTCTGACTTTGAGCTGTTGCTTAGTAACAATTGGTAGGGCGTAGGAAACAATCTATTAGTGTCATTAACATACCTGTGGTTCCAGTGCTACAGGATGGTGGATGACAGCCTCCGTCTGTGGTATTTATGAGAAAGTTTATATGAGGGTAACAATGTTATAAATATGTTGATTATATAAACTGTATAATACTTTTAAGTAGGTGTGAATAATCGCATGCTAGTATTATGTGTTCCTAATATGTATTGGGCAATGTTTTCCTAACCTTTATTCCCCTCACATAGTAATATTCTATTCAGCACAATTAGTGAGAACTCTCTTGTCTTTAGTGGAGTTCAAGTAGGGAGAGATGGTGCCTATAGTAACAGTGGGATAATAGTCTCTAGGGAGTGTGGCTGTGGGATAGCAGGTATAGTAGGGAGAGATTGTGCCTATAGTAACAGTGGGATAATAGTCTCTGGGAAGGGACCGTGACTGTGGGATAGCAGGTATAGTAGGGAGAGATTGTGCCTATAGTAACAGTGGATAATAGTCTCTAGGGAGTGTGGCTGTGGGATAGCAGGTATAGTAGGGAGAGATTGTGCCTATAGTAACAGTGGATAATAGTCTCTGGGAAGGGAGTGTGACTGTGGGATAGCAGGTATAGTAGGGAGAGATGGTGCCTATAGTAACAGTGGGATAATAGTCTCTAGGGAGTGTGGCTGTGGGATAGCAGGTATAGTAGGGAGAGATTGTGCCTATAGTAACAGTGGATAATAGTCTCTGGGAAGGGAGTGTGACTGTGGGATAGCAGGTATAGTAGGGAGAGATGGTGCCTATAGTAACAGTGGGATAATAGTCTCAGGGAAGGGAGTGTGACTGTGGGATAGCAGGTATAGTAGGGAGAGATGGTGCCTATAGTAACAGTGGATAATAGTCTCTGGGAAGGGAGTGTGACTGTGGTATAGCAGGTATAGTAGGGAGAGATGGTGCCTATAGTAACAGTGGATAATAGTCTCTGGGAAGGGAGTGTGACTGTGGGATAGCAGGTATAGTAGGGAGAGATGGTGCCTATAGTAACAGTGGATAATAGTCTCTGGGAAGGGAGTGTGACTGTGGGATAGCAGGTATAGTAGGGAGAGATGGTGCCTATAGTAACAGTGGGATAATAGTCTCTGGGAAGGAAGTGTGACTGTGGGATAGCAGGTATAGTAGGGAGAGATGGTGCCTATAGTAACAGTGGGATAATAGTCTCTGGGAAGGGAGTGTGACTGTGGGATAGCAGGTATAGTAGGGAGAGATGGTGCCTATAGTAACAGTGGATAATAGTCTCTGGGAAGGGAGTGTGACTGTGGTATAGCAGGTATAGTAGGGAGAGATGGTGCCTATAGTAACAGTGGATAATAGTCTCTGGGAAGGGAGTGTGACTGTGGGATAGCAGGTATAGTAGGGAGAGATGGTGCCTATAGTAACAGTGGGATAATAGTCTCTGGGAAGGAAGTGTGACTGTGGGATAGCAGGTATAGTAGGGAGAGATGGTGCCTATAGTAACAGTGGGATAATAGTCTCTGGGAAGGGAGTGTGACTGTGGGATAGCAGGTATAGTAGGGAGAGATGGTGCCTATAGTAACAGTGGGATAATAGTCTCTGGGAAGGGAGTGTGACTGTGGGATAGCAGGTATAGTAGGGAGAGATGGTGCCTATAGTAACAGTGGGATAATAGTCTCTGGGAAGGGAGTGTGACTGTGGGATAGCAGGTATAGTAGGGAGAGATGGTGCCTATAGTAACAGTGGGATAATAGTCTCTGGGAAGGGAGTGTGACTGTGGGATAGCAGGTATAGTAGGGAGAGATGGTGCCTATAGTAACAGTGGGATAATAGTCTCTGGGAAGGGAGTGTGACTGTGGGATAGCAGGTATAGTAGGGAGAGATGGTGCCTATAGTAACAGTGGGATAATAGTCTCTGGGAAGGGAGTGTGACTGTGGGATAGCAGGCCCCTTTTACAAAGGAAGGAATTAGCAGGTTGATAGACAGAAGAGCAAGATGGGACAGTTCAACTTTATAACTTTATAACAGTGTTGCCCAAACTGTAGCCATTGACATATTGCTGCAAGTCAACTCACATCACTGACGGATAGCAAATAGACTGATTTATAAAATATTCAGTGCCCTCTCTCTGTTGGTGCATGAGCCTCTCAGATTAATGCTGATATTTATGACAAAGGTGCAGCTTGTGCCTCAGTGAGTAGTTATGGAGTAGGCATCAGTTAACGCTTCTTTGCCTGGCCTAATAAATATTCCTATATTTTCCAATCAATCACACTAACTGGCTTACACCAACCACACAAATACAGTACATCCACCTTTCTTTCATGTCTCTGTTAGATGTAGATGCAAGGTTTTTATGTTTGCTTTTTTGCATTTGGGGCAGATTTATCAAAATGCGAGTTTAGATTTTAATTAATAAAAACTCACTCACCTTTTTGGAAGTGTATTTATTAGTTATTGATAAGTTCAAACTTTCACAAATTGATATATATGCTCCTAGAAATCATATAGGAATGAGTAGAACTTGGGTGAGTTTTTATTTATTAAAATCTAAACTCATGTTTTGATAAATCTGCCCCCTATATTTGATATAATGCGACCAGCAAGAATTTATACTAGCTATTGCAAAAGAAAACTCTGCAGAATTCAGCCAAAGGGATTCATTGTCTGAAAATTAAAAGAATATATTCTCTGTTTATAAGGAATAGGCCTAAGGCCGGCCCTGATAGCTCCTGTCCCAATATTGATTTAAATAAAGGATTACTGTGATAACTGTACTGTGAACAGTAACACCAAAAAATGAAAGTGATTTAAAGGAATGACAATATAATGTTCTGTTGCCCTGCACTGGTAAAACTGGTGTGTTTGATTCAGAAACTCTACTATAGTTTATATGAACAAGCTGCTGTGTAGCCATGGGGACAGCCATTCAAAGCTGAAAATGGAGAAAAGGCACAGGATACACAGCAGATAACAGATAAGCTCTGTAGTATACAATGGGATTCTTCAAAACGTATCTGTTATCTACTATGTAGCTGTGCTTGAATGGCTGCCCCATTGCTATACAGCAGACAGTCAATTAGGTGGTGCCCAATCAATCAATAAATCAATAGGTCTGATATTTCATCCTTTGAATTATAAATAGAGATTTGGGGGAACATTTACTAAGCTCGAGTGAAGGATTCGATTGAAAAAAACTTTGAATTTCAAAGGTTTTTTTTGGCTACTTCAACCATCGAATTGGCTACTTCGACCTTCGACTACGTCTTTGAATCGAACGTTTCGAACTAGAAATCGTTCGACTATTCGATAGTAGAAGTACTGTCTCTTTAAAAAAAACTTTGACTACCTACTTTGCCAACTAAAACCTACCGAGCATCAATGTTAGCCTATGGGGACCTTAAGCTTTCGAATCATTTTTTGATTGAAGGATTTGTTCGATTCGAAGGCTTTAATCGTTCGATCAAACGATTTTTCCTTTGATCAGTAAATCCTTCGACTTCGATAGTTGAAGGATTTTACTTTGATGCTCGAATATCGAGGGTTAATTAACCCTCGATATTCGACCAATAGTAAATGTGCCCCTAATTGTAGACATGACACCAGTATAACCTACAATTATACACATATATGTATTTCATTTTATTGAGAATTAAAACATTAAATGGGTCATCCACTTTATAGGAAGTTTAGATGAGCATCTGTGCAATTGAAGTTGGTTAATTTTATCTCAGTATCCAGGGAATTTATTAAATATTTAAAAGGAGTGGTCTGAAATTGTCACATTGCATTTCTGTGTGAGTGCTGTTAGGGTGTGCTCAGGCGGAAGGCAAGCACTCATCTCTGGGCAGCATCCAAACTAAAAACCAAATGGAGAGAACAGAGCTTGGACCGGGCAGCTACGGGAGGGCGCGCACGGGAAGTGTCCGGCGATGGCCTCAGGGTGCTATTCGCATAAATCTGGCCCTGGATATTGGGAAAAACCCTGGTGGGCCCCAACCCTAACGGACCTGTCCAACCCAGACCCACTGCCACCCTGATCTTGCCAGAAATAAAAAAGCACATAGTATGTCAGGGAGGGGAGCTTGTGGAGCCGGAAGTTGGGGGTCCTTGAGGTGGCAGCCCCTGTATGCTTCAGGCCCCCCAATCCGATCTTCCCCACTATATATACAGGTATTGGACCTCTTTTCCATAATGCCCAGGAGCTAGGGTCTTCTGGATAACAGATCTTTCCATAAATTGGATCTTCATACCTTGTCTACTATAAAATCCTTTAAACATTAAATAAACCCAATAGGCTGGTATTGCCTCCAATAAGGATTAATTATATCTTAGATGGGATCAAGTACAAGCTACTGTTTTATTATTACCGAGAAAAATAAAATCATTTTTTAAAATCTGGATTATTTGGATAAAATGGAGTCTATGGGAGACAGCCTTTCCGTAATTCGGATCTTTCTGGATAACAGGTTTCTGGATTACAGATCCCATACCAGTACTACATTGCTCCATGCCAGGGACCATTAATTACCATTGTCTGTTGTAGGAAATATGTCTCCTTATTATAGGGAATCATGGACATGCATCCTAAACTGCTTGGGGTCCCGTGTGCAGGTATCAATCTGTTCCCTGTTGTAGATCTTCCTACACTTAGGGGCATATTTATCAAGGGTCGAATTTCAAATTGAAAAAACGTCAAAATTTGAATTTAAAAAGACCAACCAAAATTAAGTAGAAGGTTTTTTTGGTCGAATACGCACATATTCAGCTGAATTCGAATCATACGAATTGAAGGAATAGCGCATTTGATTGAATTCGATTCAAAAATTTTCCCCAAAAAAATTTAGATTTTTCAATCTAAATTGACACCAAATAGTTTCTAGGAGGTCCCCCATAGGCTAAAACAGCAATTCGGGAGGTTTTATATGGCAAATCGTCGAATTCAAATTTTTAAAGAGACAGTACATGATAAAATTTGGTTTCCAAATTTTGATGATAGGCAGACAGACAGACAGACATACTGTCAGATAGATAGTATTTATAATTCGACACAACGTTCTCAATGTAAATTATATAGGTGTGTGTAAGACGCGTTGGGAGATTGCCGGCTTCCCTTATCTCCCGGTGCATCTCTGCACAACTCAAGGGACGAAGGCATCCAGCGCTGACGTCACAAACTGGGCATGGACGCCAGCGTCACGGCGCTGGCGTTTGAGTGTCATGACGTCATCATTTGGCCCCAATTTTTAACTTTTTCTTTTAAAAAGCCCAGTCTCCATTTTGAAAGTGCCCTTCGCCTGATTCTGACTACGCCTTCTGTAAATCCCTGCTGGTACCTCGCTTTCGGACTTGTTTCTATTACGCACTTCCTTGTTGGTTTTCCGCAGCAGGAAGCCCGGGGCCCCAAAAGGGCGTCGGTGAACGACTGTGCATTTAAGGTACCCATCACTGTGCTAGGTTCCAGAGAATGTGACCGTTACAGTCACGTAATGGGAAATTGCATTATTTACTGTATAATAGCCATGTTGATGTGATACCTAAGGATAATAAATAAATGTTAATGTATAATAATTGAAGCTCTATGTTATTATTTAAGGCATGTGGTGGGCCAATTATTTCTCATACCTGTTGGAGGGCCAGATGATGTCATATAGTGTCATATTTTAAAGTCTATGGAGCGTTTGACCAGGCTAGGGGCAATAAAAATCCTATGATGATGGAAAAACTTACCTTTGTATCTAGGGGAGAACTAGACAACTTTCATAGGATTTGGGATCCATGGACCCACTATAGAGGCTTAACAACCTATCAATGTAACACATACTAAAAGTAATACTATAGTTCTGGAATGCCCAATAAGGCAATGGTCCAATTCACAGGAATAAATATGAATGTACCTTCATTTGTACAGCAGTTACCCCAACGGATACAAACTTCACAATGCTACCTGTTTTTGTTGGTTAAAAATGTTCTTTTTATTTGCATTTCTCTTCTTTCTTTCTTTCCATTTTTTTCTTTTATTGACATCCTTTATATTCCACATTATGCTTGTAACATATGCCATTGAAATAACAATATGATGTGTTCACAAAACAATATATTTTGAATATATTAAAATTACTCTTAAAGAGTATGAGTGTGATTTCCTGCAGCAGAAATGTAGATCGGATATTTAAATCAGAATGTGACATTAAATAGTTGGTCTGACATGGACAACGGTTCTTTTTAATTTGGACAATGACAGTAGTGTTACTGAGATTTATAGGGACCCATACCCTGTGCCTTCATGAGTGCTCAGAATCATATTTTTCTTGAATGTATTCCCACTATTGAGATAAAAGTAAGAGAATCAAAAATAGTCTCTTCCAACCTGCTATTCTGTAGCAACATATGCTTTGTTGGTCTACAAGTTCTGTTCCTGTGTGGGCAGAGAAGTGAAATTCAATTAAATTAAACTGCAGTTCTATATAGGGCAGAGGATGAGACACATTTATTTTTCCCAACCTTGTCTTGGCTTTCTGTAATATTTTCTGCAGATTTTCTTCTTAGTCCAACCATTGAATATCCAGTAGATGCAGGTACATATTTATACAGGTATGGGACCTGTTATCCAGAATACTTGAGATCTGGGTGTTTCTGGATAAGGGATCTTTCCATAATTTTGGATCTCCATACTTTAAGGGGCTTATTTATGAAACCTAAATTTTTTCTGGTCAAGGGAAAAACTTGAATTTTTAGACAAAGAAAAACCCCAAGGTTGCTAAAAATCCGAATCTGAAAATACTCCAGCTAAAACCTGTCGCTGTCCTGTAGAAGTCAATGGCAGATGTCCCTGAAGTTGTTTCTTGACATAATCCATGAAAAATACAATTCAAAAAAGTTAGGGCTTTCGAGCGTCAACTTAAAAAAAAAGGCAAGCGATTTGAACGCAAAAAATTTGATTAGAATCGTTGCACGATATTGTTGTGACTAGGGATGCACCGAATCCAGGATTCGGCTCGGGAATCGCCCTTTTCAAGCAGGATTCGGATTCGGCGAATCCTTCTGCCCGGCCGAACTGAATACTAATTTGCATATGTAAATTAGGGACGGGGAGGGAAATCGCATGACTTTTTGTCATAAAACAAGGAAGAAAAAAATGTTTTCCCCCTCCCACCCCTAATTTGCATATGCATATTAGGATTCGGATTTGGTATTCGGCCGAATATTTTGCGAAGTATTCGGGGGTTCGGCCTAATCCAAAATAGTGGATTCGGTGCATCCCTAGTTAAGACCTTACCTGCACCAAATTTTTCAAGCTGATTTCGTGATAAATGAGTTAGAATTGTGGATGGAAGTTAGGTTGACTTTGTTTCTTGACCTAGTGGTCTGCGTTGGATAATCTGGAAAATTCAGGATTTTTTGTCTGATTATCAGAAAAAGTCGAGTTTTTACAGCGAAAACTCGAGAAAATCGAGGATTTGGAGGGTCAGTCGTACAATATGAATTGACGGTTGATTTTGCTGTGACATTATTGATAAACAAGTTAAGATGGAGAAGGGGAGTTTGGTCGGATTTGTTTTCATTAAAAAAATTTGATTAATTCGAGTTTCAGTAAATAGACCCCTACGTCTACTAAAAAATCATTTAAAAAGGATGCAAAATAAAGAAATTGTGTCAGCATAATGAATCCAAACCAATGTTTTGCTCCAGCACCCTTCTTGTATTTTTCATTTTCTTCCTATGCTTGATTCCCCATTGTCACCCCAGGTATTGCATACATAGGTTGGAATATTATTCACATTTGTACCTAACCCCACCTTTACACCAAGCCTAATGATACGGACAGATGTGGAATTCTGGGTAATGGATGCTCCAGGTATCAGAGATCAAGTATAAAGCCTCTCTGTCTGCAGGTGAATAAAGATATATGTGTCCTCTCAACCTTTGGAGGTGGCTGGATGTGCCAGATCAAGTTTCCACCATCTTTCACTTTCATTTGGCAGGTCAGTTGTCCCACTCTTCTTCTGAGACTATAGAGCAGTGATCCCCAACCTGTGGCTCATTAGCATCATGTTGCTCACCAACCCCTTGGATATTGATCCCAGTGGCCTCAAAGTAGGTGCTTCTATTATAATTCCAGGCTTGGAGGCAAGTTTTAGTTGCATAAAAAACAGGTTTATGGCCAAACAGAGCCTCCTGTAGGCTGTTTGTCAATCCACATAAGGCAACTGAATAGTCAATAGAGTGTTTGACTGGGACACCAGAGGCCCACCCAAAAACCTTTGACCAGGGGCCCACCAAGTAATCTTAGACCAGGGGCCCACTCTCAGTACTATTCATCCTCTCCTCACTCAACCTCTATTCCCCTAATCTCTTTTGTTTTCATACTATAATCTACTATTCCATATATTTCACTACTTTGTTCTGATTGAAATAGGGAATGACCATGAAATAGGCCAAATGTTTAACAGCATGAGGGCCCACTGACACCTGGGCCCACGGGGACTTTTCCTGGTATCCCGGTGGGCCAGTCCGACACTGAGTCAATCATATTCTTTATTAGGCACCCCCAGGAATACTGTTCATGCTTGTGTTGCTCCCCAATTCTTTTTACATTTGAATGAGGCTCATGGGTAAAAAAGGTTGTGAACCGCTGCTGTAGAGAATTACTATAAAATATACACTTAAGTCTAATTATGAAACAGCCACCCGAATGGGAAGAGGAAAGTGTTTCACCACTGCATTTGTTAAAAGGGGTCAGGTCCGAGGTTGTCTTTATATTTATAGACTGACACTGCTGAATACATACAAACAGAAAGTGGTTCTCCAAGCACTTCAGCGCCAGTCCCTCAAGCTTATCTCACTCTTCCATCATTTATGAATTAAGTATCTTTCACACGTTCCTTTCCGTAGGATAAAGTGTTTCATTGTGACCTTCAGAATGTTATTCTGTCTCAAGGATGAAGATCATCTTCACTGTGTTAACTTTGCCTTCTGTTTAAAATGATCAGTTATAAAAATCCTTCATGGCTTTATTCACAGGCCCTGCAGTTGGGATTCAGGAGATAATACTCGCTTTCCTTATGAAAGTCAGCTCTATTGTGTTATAATTATTCCTTCATAACATGTTGATTAAATGGATATAACTAAATAAAAACTCTTTAAAAAAATAAAAAACTCTATAATGAACAACTAGGATAGGATTCAGCATCCCTGCAATGTCAGACTTACTTTAAAACTAAATATGAAGGATGCTTCATTACTTCCCAGAAGCTCTTAAGTGTACTGCGTGATTATTCAATGCCAAGTCATTACAAAAAAATCTAAATATACAGTTGACTGAAATGAATGAACAGTATAGTGATTTGCACTTGAATTTTTTTCTCACGTTCTGTTTCAGGAAATGTTGATGTTGAAGTAGGACTATAATAAACACATAATAGGACTATAATAAAGACAAAGGCGTATCTCTCATCCTCTGCCCACTAATGAAACTTCAAACTACATATGCTTCTATCTGACTTAAATGGGGGTAACTATCCTTGCATATAAAACATATATTTTTGAGGTTCCGATGTTCCGATCACCATCTGCCTAATAGTTCTTCCTCTCCTGCCGCTGTTCCCCCAATCTGACTCCACTGCAGGATAAACCCACCCCAGGCCTTGCCAGACCCCCCTCCCCAGAGGAAGGACCATACCAATGACCCCCACCTCTTCTGTCTTGTTACCTGGGCTCCAAAAGGCCAGCCCACTCGCAAAAAAAATTGCCATCAGTCAGTGTTAGACTGGGGGAGGGGCATTAGGGACCCATGCACACACCCCTGGGTCCCCAATCCCCCAACGGGCCCACTGCCCAGCTGCAATCCCCCTCTGCCCCCCCTTCCCCCAACAGCCTGTACCATCTCTCTTCATGTGATAAGGGGACTCAGGGAGGGCACACTCTCAGGCAGCTGCGGAGAATGGGTCTGGGCTGGCAGGGCCCATAAGAGCTGGGACCCACTGAGTTTTTTTCCTGGCGTCCCACCGACCCAGTCTTACTCTGATCAAAGGGGTTCCATGTTCTCACTAAGCCCCCTCAAAGCTGTTGATTGTAATGACTAATGTACCCCTTCTAAAATGTATAAAGATATCAGAGGTCTCTGGTTATGTGACCTGATAAAAGCACTTGACCTCCAGCCTCATGTTATTATATGGTCATGAAACTCCTTGGTGACATGGCCTGTAGATATCACTGTGCCCAGACTTATACTGTGCATACTTCCTGACAGTTTGAAAGTGAAAGTGTAATGGCTGTCTGAATCTGCTAATAAATCACTGTTATACTCTACTCCTCCTCAGCTACCCAAAACATAACAAGGATGGCTCTTCTACCTCTGTAGCAGCTTGCAGCTTTTCTTCCAAACCCTGGTGAGCCTACCATACCTTTTACTGCTTGGATCCATATGTTTGAAAATGATATTATTGCTGCTGACCAAGGGGAGATTTCTGCTGCTAGAAAGCGTGCTTTACTTATTCACTGCCTGGGAGCAGAGGGACAGCGTATATTCTATACATTACCATTACCTGATGATACTTACTGCTCTTACTGCTATAAAGAACTTTATCGTGGCAAGAGTAAATGTGGTTGCTGAAAGATATAAATTCCGCCACGTGGACAACGTAATGGCAAATGCACAGAACAATTTGTAGCAGATTTGAGAGAGCTGTTTGTTACCTGTTAGTTTGGGAATCTAACAGATGAAATGCTAAGAGACCAAATAGTGGAAAAAACAAACTCACCTCTCATTAGAGAGAGAGACTGTTTCTAGAGCAGGATTTAACCCTTGCAAAGGCTATTACAGTTGCTAGCCAAATTGTAACAGCAGTGGCAGAGGCTAAAACTCTCAGTCAGGGAACTGCTGGGAATGTACAGATTGTGAATTCAACACAATTCACCTAATGGTGAATCACAGACAGTCACAGGCAAAATACAGTGCTAAGGAAAGGGATTAACTGCAAAACTGTTCAGTAAATACAAATAGAAAATACTGCATCCGCTGTGGTTCAACACAACACACTTTAAACCATGTTACATGTCCTGCAAAAGCTAAACGGTGCCACAAATGCAAAAAAGTAGGACATTTTGCTAAGATCTGCTACTACTACTACAAATGTCACAGTATTAAGTGTGGATAAAGCTGGTACATTTATTCCAGACAAGTTTATATGCACTGTCATTGTCAGTACTGCTTCTGCTGACAAGGGACACTCCATTAACCTGATGCTTGATACAGGTTCAGCTGTTTCTATACTACCAAAGGATATTTTCTTGAAATACTTGAAAATATCAGCTTGTTGCACCTGCCCTGAAACTAGTCAGTTACTTAAAGGATCCAATCCCTGTGTTTGGTTGCTTGCCAGTGACTGTACAATTTGAATCAAATACTGCAAAATGTGACTTTTACATTGTGAATAAGGGTACTGCTATACTTGGAAGGGATCTCTTTGCTGCATTAAACCTACAATTAGTTGATGGTCTCATTACTACAGCACCAGTGCCTGCCACACAGCCTGTGTCTACAATTTCACCACAAAGCAACACTTCACTGGGCTGTGCAAAGAACGTTGTACACAAAGTTAAGTTGATACCAGATGTAAAACCAGTACCATTTCCTGATTCAGCATGGGAAAAACTTGCTATTGATATTGTGGGTCCTTTTACATATGCAACTATGGACTGCATATTTGCTATAATCTTGATAGACTATTACAGTAAATGGCCTGAAATTGCATTTGTTTCTCATATAACATCAGCCACAGTAATAACATTTCTGTCTACAGTCTTCAGCAGAGAAGGTAATCCAAAGGAGTTAATATCAGACAATGGACCACAGTTTGTCTCATATGAGTTTGAATTCTTTCTGAGATAGAGGAATATTGTGCATAGGAAATCTTCAGTGTATTACACACAAGCAAATGGAGAAATCGAGCGATTCAACAGAAGTCTGAAAGAAGCAATACGGATAACAAATCTTTCTGGGAAATCTTGGAAAGTATTCACAGCAGATTTCCTACATAACTAAAGAGCATGATGCCATGCAACAGCCCAATCATCTCCTGCTGAATTATTACATGGCAGACAGATGCGCACTAAGTTACATGTTGCAGACATCAAACTTCTACAAAATACTGTGCCTACAAAATCGTCTACTGCTGACATTGTGAAACGTCAACAAGCCAAATGCAAGGCTTATACTGACAGAAAACGTGGTGCAAGAGAAGTACACTTTCAACCTGGATCTTTAGTCAGAATTAAGAAACCAGGAATACTGAAACAAGGACAATCTAAATTTACTACACCACTTGAAGTGAGACGCCAGTCTGATGGATGCATATGGAATGCAAGTCGTCTTATTCCTGTTAGATATGACTTTGGAGAAGCTTCATTTGATGAAGGACATTTTCCTACTTCTGATGTCAACTGCAATAGGCCTGAAGAAAGTGAACCTATAAGGCGTACTGAGAGAATCAGAAAACTACCTGTATGGACCCAGGACTATGTGATGTGAATAATGTATATTATTGCTTGAAGATGCATTGTTGTTTATTACATTTGCCCAAATGCTTTCCTACTATAGGGGGAATATGTGGCGTTTATCCAAATAGCCTGTAGTTGTCACTGTTCTCAAGACTTATACTGTGCATAATTCCTGACAGCTTAAAAAATGAAAGTGAAAGTTATGTTGTGTAATGGCTGCATAAGAGCCTGCTAATAAAGCATCCTCGCCCCCTGGCTTCCCAAAACATAAAAATATCAGAGGTCTGTGGTTATGGGACCTGATAAAAGCACGTGACCTCCAGCCTCACGTTATTATGAGGTCATGAAACTCCTTGGTGACATAATAAATTACAGTATACAGTACTATAACCCCTATACTTTTTACTGTATCTTAAAACAAAATTGTAATTATCCCCTTCTTATCTGAGACATTTACACTCCTAAAAAGATCATTATCAAGACTTCAGAGGACACAATGACATATTAAGCTTTGTACTTGGCAACGGTCTTGTCATCTACAAAAATCATGTAAAACTGCTAAATACACTTGTTATTGCCATGGCAAGCACACATTTGTGAGAAATGTTCTGCAGGGATGGGAATAATAAAGGCCTGTCTTGCTCCCGTCTCTTCGGGGTCATTATGGTACATGGATTTATTTTGTTCTTTAGCAAGAGCATTGTTCTTTTGTAGCTCATATCTGTTAATCTTATGCAGGTTAATAATAACCACGTTTCAGGCTTTCAGAATTAATTACAGGTCTCAAGATGCAATTTGCATTTGTACAACAGAAATACATGACTCCAATTAATATACGAGATGGATCAGAGATATAAAAGTAACTGTGTGTTTATTGGGATTTACTGCTTCTTCTGCTCACACAGATCTGCACATGCTCAGGGATGCTAAAGAGCTGTCATGTAGGTCTGGATCAGTGCTGTCCGCCTATTGTGGACATATTATTATAGATAGCTATATTGTATTAAAATGTTGTCATTCGAGAGTAGTACTACTAGTTGTGTAGGCAGATTGGGAGGGGGGGGCATACAGATGCAAAACCTTCATAAAACCCTCCAACTTGGACAGCCATTGCCTAGTTCTTTCAATATTCTATTTATTGTGGCAATGAACAGAAAAAGGTCACAAATGCATTTGTGACTGGGATAGCAGGTATAGTAGTCAGAGATGTTGCCTATAGTAACAGTGGGATAATAGTCTCTGGGAAGGGAGTGTGACTGTGGGATAGCAGGTATAGTAGGGAGAGATGGTGCCCATAGTAACAGTGGGATAATAGTCTCTGGGAAGGGAGTGTGACTGTGGGATAGCAGGTATAGTAGGGAGAGATGGTGCCTATAGTAACAGTGGGATAATAGTCTCTGGGAAGGGACTGTGGGATAGCAGGTATAGTAGGGAGAGATGGTGCCTATAGTAACAGTGGGATAATAGTCTCTGGGATGGGAGTGTGACTGTGGGATAGCAGGTATAGTAGGGAGAGACGGTGCCCATAGTAACAGTGGGATAATAGTTTCTGGGAAGGGACTGTGGCTGTTGGATAGCTGTAATAAAATGGTGACTTTACAACAGCTATGCTGCCCCAACCAGGACCGCCATCAGAAATCACAGGGCCCCATACAACATAATTACCTGGGCCGCCTGGGCTGCACCCACCGCAAGCCCCACCTACAGGTCCGCCCTCCCCACCCCACAGGTCCGCCCCCCACCACACAGTAAAAAAAAAAAAAAAATAGTGGTGGCTAGGGTTCCCACATGTTAATTAAAAATAAAAAGATATTGGTGGTCAGGGCCCCCCATAAAAAAAAACATTTATGGCCAGGGCCCCCCATTAAAAAATATTGGTGATTAGGACCTCACATGAGAAAAAAAGAATTGGTGGCCAAAATTGGTGGCCTGCCCCCCCCCACATTATAAGTAAATTGGTGGCCAGGGCCCCTTAAACGTCCATGCCTTCCCGAAGTCAGCAGCTCTCAGAAAGATGGGGGGCCCGGCTAATCAAGAAAGTGTGGCATGTCCGGGCCCCCTACAACTCTCCCCCCTGTCCCCCCTGATGGCTGCCCTGGCCCCAACTATTATAACGTCTCAGAGAAGACTCAGAATAAGCTGTTGAGAGAGAAGTATTAGGCCATAGAATGTAAAATTGTAATGCTTAGATAAGTAGAAAGTATTGTTTAATAGGCTAAATTCTATATGTGCAGATAAGAACTGTTCGGCACTCATACTAATACCATCTAATAAGGGGAAATAAATGGAAGACAACTGCTCACCACACAAGATATATTTTCATTTTAAACATCTAATAAAATACATTATTGAGCAGAAACCTCTGAGAGAATGTGACAGACATCACAATCTGGATGATCTTTATTTCGAAATTCATATAGCCACTCAGGCTACTCCAGAATATAATCACCGTTTTGCTACAAAGCATGAAAGCAGTGTAGTGAACTCAGTGTTGTTTTATTTTTATCAATTCTTAGCAGATTGTGTACCGGGAAGTCAGCCTGCAGTAAAACCAATCACTGGAGCTCAGCAGATGATAAAATACCTATTTACCCATTCCTGGTGCTTTGAATTCTAATTTTTCAAAGAGTGGAATTTTCAGTAGGAAAATCAGACAAGCAGAAATGGGAACCCAAGTCGATACATTCATTTGCTAATGCTATGAGAATATTTCATGGCTTTGCTTAGGTACTTTATAATGTGTACGATGGAGCTTCATCTTGACTGAAATACAAGCCCAGATTTGGTAATTTGGTCAGTTTGGCCAATTTCACCAATAATGATTGGACATGTATGAACAGTGGGAGGTCATTCCAGCTGCCATTATCAATCCTGATGGAAAATTTCCATTGGTCGGCTGTAAATAATTGAAACACAGAGCAGCTGCGTTTTCATTTACTGATGTTCCGATTCTTTGGGCAGGAGAAATAAATGAGCGGAAGAATCCAAAGGGGGCTTTGCTTGTGTATGATCCTTGTATGCTCTCTGTACCTTCAGCCAGTGAATGAACGTTTAGTATGATATAGCGAGTGATAATCTGAAACAATTTGCAATTGGTTTTCATTTTTTAAAGTTTGTGGTTTTTGAGTTATTTCATTTTTTATTCAGCAGCCATGCAAATAGACAATTTAATTTATGGTCCAAATGACTGGAATATGAACAGGAGAGCACTGAATAGAAAAATGAATAATAACAAGTAGCAAAAACAATAAACATTTGTTTCTTTAGATGGGGTCAGTGACCCCCATTTGAAAGCTGAAAAGAGTCAGAAGAAAAAAATGATTCAAAAACTATAAACAATAAATAATGAAGACCAGCTGAAAAGTTGCTTAGAATTGGCTATTCTATAACAGATTCTGGGCTTCATGGTACCAGAGACCTTTAGTAGCAGAAAAGTGGGGCTAAAATACCCCATATCACCCCCGATTCATCTCTATGTCAATTGCTTGGCAAGAACTTGCAATGGGGGGCAATATTGAATGAAATCGTCTCGAGTGCCATTGCCCTTCTAGGATTGGATGTTGTGATTTAGACAGTGATGTGCTATGGCTACAAACAATTTTTATTTTTGAGTTTTTTAAAATATTTTATATTTTTTGTTCTGCCGCTCTCCAGCACATAGGACAAGACTGGAATTTATGGGCCTATAAGGTGACAGTTAGGCACTCACACCTAATGGCAATTGCTGGACACTGTTCCTTATGGATAAAAAGAGTCAGCTGGACTGTATTCATGATGGAATTGGATAACAATGTCCTTTGTCCGGATAGAATAGCGCTAATCCACTATGTGTGTTTAATTCCCGCAAGAGGGAGTTTATAATACATATACAGGTCACTGTTTATCATAGAGAAAAATTCTATTTGTTTGTTCTGTGGGTGGTTTCAGTGGCTTTTTATTCAAAATGAATGTGTTTGCGATTATAATCAAATTATACCTGTTGCTATTTGTATGTAATGTGTATGTTTAATGGATGCACCCTGCCGTTGTACAAAAATAACAATCATTTAGTTAAATCAAAAAGGACAAATGTCTCATTCAGTCTCTGAGCTGAGGACCACGCAGGCATCTGGCTACTAGATGGGTTCAAAGCAAAGCAATTTCTGTTTGTTTGTGGGATAAAAATCCTAAGTATCGCATTCAATGAGAAAGATTATGTAGCCGTGCATAATGCACCAGTGCGGTGGCCCATAGCAACCAATGCGACTTTTGTTTTAATTTTCTAACTTGAAAAATAGGGTGATCAGAATGAAGTATTTATTGGTTGCCATGAGCAACAGCGTTGGTGTCCCATCGCCTCCAAAATAGCACTTCAGAACTGTTAATGCTTTTCATCCAAGTAACGGAGAAAGGTAAAGTATAAACCTCTGATGATTCTGAGCAGGTATAGAACAACATAGTAGCTGATAGATGGACAGTATTTACCGCCCACTACAGTGACTGGTAGTACAGGCCACTGTCAGGGCCAGAATTGAACCTGGTGCACCCCCATGCCAGAAATTCCGCTCACCTCCCACATTCTTAACTGCTCAGACCCGACTTCCCCAAATTGCCCCACCATCTTCCCCTTTGTTTTGCCCATCTGCCTGCCTCTGAAGACTGCTCCAATGATTGTTTCCACTAGAGGACTGGGTGGGTGGGAAATTCAAGCTGCGGTCAAAATCTCCGCCCCAGTCCACAGTACAGATGTGGCTAGCAGATATTCTGCTCCCAAATTTTTGCCCGCTAGGTTAAGGCCTTTCCGGCCTGCCAATAATTCATGGTCTAGGCACTTTATAATCCTTCATATTAAACTTTTTCAGTTCAAAGCCCACATGAAGGGCCAACCTTTGGTCTGAAAATATTGTCATTTAGATCAGTCATTCTGCCACAGTTCCTGGAATATCTAGAAAAGCAAGTAAACATTGAAGCCAAATCTGATGCAAACATACAGGGGCGTAAGTAGACCCTGCTGCTGCAGTTGGGCCCAGGAAATTTAGGGGGCCCCATGAGGCCCTAATTAATGAGAAATCTCAATATATATTGGAAAAGAATATCAATCTCAGGACATTTCGGAGGCCCTAAAATTAATTTGCTGTGGGGCCAAATAACATATATTTATGCAACTGCTCACATACTATTAAGCTGGTCTTAAAGGTATAAAATGGCCATTCTCCCAATTCACTACATAACTTACCTTCAAACTAAGCCAATCCTACCACTGCTCTAAACTCCCTAGGGAGCCAGAGTATGGGAGTATACACCCGAAGATCTACTAGTTGGTGATGGACACCTATGGTATGTGCTGGGCCATATTGGGCTGATCTGATTGTTTGGTCCTCAGGTTGAGGAACGCATCAATGAGCCAACAGCCTGCATTGGCCTCTGTTATGATACCATCTTTGGCCCAACAGATTTTTTTAAAGCGGTCCAGTAGATATCTGTATGGGTGGAAGTCAGGGTGGGACCATATACATAGATAAACTGCCGACTGGATCTAAAGAGGCCCAATTGGCAGCACACACATGAGAATTGTTACACTCAAGGCTGCCATCAGGTGGACAGAGGCAGCATTTCTGTCTGGGGTCGGTTAAGGCAGGTGGTTCAGGCCAGAGCCGGGCCACACTGCCCAGGCACGCCTAGGCCAGCCGGGCAGTAGCGGCGCCTGCTCGAATCTGCGCATGCGCGAATCTACGCTCGTGTGCGCATGCACGAATCTGCGCTCGCAGAAGCTGCATGCGCAGAAGAAAAAAAGACGCGATAATAATCAGACAGTCAGGCAGAGAAGGGAACTGGACTTGGGGTATGCGAGAGGAGGTACGTGCCTGGCGCCCCCCCCCAGCTTTGTACCCTAGGCACGTGCCTACTCTGCCTACCCCTACATACCTCCCAACATTTTGGAAGTAAAAAGAGGGACAAAAAATTTTTTTCCGCATGTAGCGCAGCAATTTTTTGACCAGACCCCTTTCTGTGGCCACACCCCCTAATTACCATGTTTGTTTTACAAAATTTGCCAGGTTATGAAAGTTTGAAAATATTTCTCCTTATCTAAACCGTGTTTTTGTGTCTCAAAATTGTTACAAAGTATCTTATTTGCACCTGTGGCTGTTCTGGGCTCTCTGCTAAAAGCCAATTAAGTGAGAAACGTTGTTTCTTTTTCTGGCTGTTCAGTGCAGAGAAAAGAGGGACTTTCCAGTACAAATGAGGGACTGCGGGTTGAGCTGTCAAAAGAGGGACTGTCCCTCCGAAAAAGGGACAGTTGGGAGGTATGCCCCTAGTTCCGGCCCTGGTTCAGACTGTCAGAAAAGGGAAAAAGGCTTTGGTGGATCTGAGCAGATCAGGGTGTAGCAAAGATGGGTCTTAAATGTAGGCCTATTTAATAAATAGTATTACAAGAGGATGGGGAAAAGTCTTACAGGAATGGGATCCATTATCCAGAAACCTGCTATCCAGAAAAGATCGAATTACATGATGGCCATCTCCGATAGACTCCATTTTATTTTAATAAATTCTCAGTAATAAACAATACCTTGTACTTGATCCCAACTAAAATATAATTAATCCTTATTGCAGGCAAAATCACCCCATTAGGTTAATTTAATGTTTTGAATTAGGTTTTAATAGACTTACTAAATGGAGATCCAAATTACAGAAAGACTCCTTATCTGGAAAACCCCAGGCATTCCGGATAACAGATCCCATACCTGTATGCACCACATATGAATCCATCAAATATTTTGTATAATCTATAACAGTGTCGGACTAGGACACCAGGGGCCCACCCAAAAACCTTTGACCAGGGGCCCACCAATTAATCTTCCTCTCACACTCAACCTCTATTCTCCTAGTTTTTTTTTCCTTTACCTACTATATTCTTTTATTCCATCTATTTAGCCTCTTTGTTCTCATATAAATATGGAATGGGCATTAAATAGGACAAATATTTAGCAGCTTGAGGGCCTGCTGGCACCTGGGCCAACCAGGACTTTTCCTGGTATCACAGTGGGCCAGTCTGACACTGATCTATAAAGACACTTGTTTTTGTCAAGTCCAATTCTTCAAGCCCCTAAATATGAATACATGTCAAATGAGTTCAGCTCAGGCAAAGAATGGAAATCCTTTTATAGAAGCAACTGAAACAGCTGTCCGGTTTATTGGAATTCCCAGAGATCCACCGGAGTGACCTTGCTTTAAAAAGACCTCACTTTACACAAAGGATTTATTACCTCCTTGTTTTAAGTTTGGTAAAATATGTTGCTGACAGATACATCACTGACACATGTTTACTTGTACCAACAGAGTAAGTTAATAAGTCTCTCTCTCCAAATCTGACTAATTAATAAGTAGCTGAATTAGTTATGTTTGCCATTGTTATTCAGATAACCTTGGTGTGGAATTCAAGGTCTGACGAGAAGGTAATGAATGCAGGCTTGTAATTAAACCTGACTTTTACTACGATATGCAACTGTCATGTTATGGATTTCTCGTAAATGAAGTGAAAAAAGATTGGAGTTTATGGGATAGGTTAAAAAAAGCCCCCTGGATTGGATAGAAATGGAAGCTTCCAGGGGGACAAAACAGCAAATATATTTCTTTGAGATTCTTACAGACTAATAAATATATAATAAATATAATATGATTTTCAGAGGTGAACTTTCAAAACATTGTGCATGATGCTAGGCTGAACTATACTGTATTATGGAAGGAAAGGCAAGTTTCATTTGTTGCATTATGGGCATCCCATGGGTAAGATGTTGTCCCTCTAATTGCATTTACTTTTGCAGGAGCAAAAAAAGAGCATTTCTGGGCACAATACACAAAGGCACTCTGCACTTAATGTCTGGTCAATAGCAGGTGAAAAGTAGAAGTTTGCCTTGGTCCCCTTTTACATGAGCTAATTCAGTTGAGCTTATGTAAAAAAGGTGCATAAGATGAATCTGAACTGCCACAAATAAGTATAAATTTATGCTTTTTACACCAACACAGGGTGGTACTGGGCCGGCGGGACCCCGGGAAAAAATCTGGTAGGGCCCGCTAGCCCAGTACCCTGCCAGTGCGCCACCAGGCCACTGATCTCCCACTGAGGGAGTTCACCAATAGATGGCATGTTATATGTTATTAATAAATTCTTATTTAGCCAACAGTTGGCGATATAGTTAATACAGTAAGTTAGTTGTAGTACCTTACCCCAACCACTAGGGTCAATACAGGCACAAAGGTATAAAAGGGCAGCCACAACTAGAGTCAGCATCTTCAATGGGAGGGAACAGCCAGCATTACTAGAGAAAGAGAAGAAGACCAGATGGGGTGGAGTAGCGACAGACTAGAATAGGTAAGCGAAAAGTGCAGACAGGGTTATGTAGTAAGGACCGCCTTTTGCCCCAATGAAGAGAGTAGAGGAAACAGTTTATCCACAGAATAGGGACCGAAGTGAGAAGGATAGGCTAGTCAGAAGGGTTGATGCTTCTAGCAATTTGAGTCTGCCAGTAAGAAAATTCCTGCTTGGAATATTAAAGGGGCACGAAGGGAGTGTCGGATTGCTGAGCCAGGTGGGGGCATGGGATCCCAGGACTGGAGACACTGTATGAAATCCAGCCTAGCTATCTGGAATGAGAAGTGTAATCCTCTGGAGTGACAGCTCTATGTATGCACATGGAACATCTGCCTGTATAGCCTGTGTGGATTGTTTAGCACATGAGCCGGTATGCATTGACCCCAGGATGTACAAATAAAGTTCTGAGTTGCTTGTCCATTCAGAAGTCTGTGTACCTTTCATGTGTGGATGTGAGTGCACTGTTGGTTACCCCTCCTTACACTTGCACCCATCAGTTGGACCCTGCACCAACACACCTTATTCCACAGACTGAAAAGAAGCCTTGTTACTCCATTGTGAACTGAATGGTTCTGGGACTTGAAGTTGCTCTGATTTTCAAAGTGGGTGGTGCACAGATTCTCTGGGATGCTGCCTGGGTTTGGGTAGAAGCATCAGAGGATGTTGGTGTTCCAATAAAATGGATACAAAATACCACTTTATGTACTTACCTTTACTAAATTGTATTTGGAATTTCTACATTTTATGGCCATTCATGATGTATGGTTATGTTTCTCCCTGCACCTCTGCTTCTGTCTGGTCTTGAGATCAGATTGAAATAACAGAAGTCAAAGGGTCAGATAGTTTAAGTTCTGACAGTAAGATATATGGGCCGATGCAGATTCTCGCAGCTGAACAAAGGTCAACTTGACCATCAAGTAAAACAAAACTGTGCAAGGGAATGTGGATGTATACTGAGTTCATTTCCAGGAAGGAGTGCAGAAGCAGAACTTAAAGCATCTGACATTCTGACTTTTATAATCGGCTGGTATTGCAAGATTCTTAGGGGAGGAGGTGTTCCAGGCTGGAGGCAACTTGAAGGTGCTGGGATGGGGAGACTGGGAGGGCAGAAAGCGATCATTATGAACAGGGTCGGACTGGAGCCTTGGGGGCCCACCGGGGCTGCAAACGAAAGGCCCTCCTGGTAGTCCCCAGGGCCCCCTCCCGAGCTCCAACTCCCTGGCCTGCCGCATACTGTTCGCACACGCGTGGACACATCACGCTACTCCTGAATGCGCAGCTCGCGCATGTGTAAAAATGGCGCATATGCTCATTTCTTAATGGCACATCCGGTGCAGGGGTAGCAAGTCTGGGCCGGCGGGGCCCATGAAGGCCGGGGCCCACCGGGTATTTTCCCCAGTTTCCCGACGGCCCAGTCCGACACTGATTATGAAAGATCCATAACATTCATGTATATTTAGTACAGAACTGTGTGCTTAGGCACTGAAGGGACTGTAAACCCAAAAATACAATTTTGCAAACCTGTCTTTCTTCAATCTGGGCCTTAATTGCCTCAAAGTTGTAAAGGGACTTAACAGACTGGTTCACCTTTCAGTTAACTTTCAGTATTTCATAGAACGGCTAATTCTAAGCAACGTTTCAATTGGTCTTTTATTTTTAGATTCTGAACGGTTTGCCTTCTCCTTCTGACTCTTTCCAGCTTTTTAAACGGGGGTGGGTCACTGACCCCATCTAAAAAAACAAATGCTCTGTAAGGCTACAAATTTATTTTTGGGCCTCTCCTATTCATATTCCAGTCTCTTGTACAAATGAATGCATGGGTAATTTGGACCCTAGGCACCAGATTACTGAAATTGCAAACTGGAGAGCTGCTGAATAAAAAAGAAATAAAACGCAGACGTTAATTCCATGCTACATTGTCCCAACCAACCATTGGCAGGGAGACCAGCTGCATTATATATACATTATATTATAAATACATAAATATGCATAAATATGATGCTTATAATCAACAACAGTACTTTCGTCGAACCAGGGCCGGAACTAGGGGTAGACAGAGTAGGCGCCCTCCTAGGGCGCAGTCAGAGGGGGGCGCAATTTTGAAAGGAAAGAATTTTTTTTCTTTGTTTTTTTTATTTCTTTAAGTATGAACTTTTTTTTTTTTTAAAACATGTTTTTATTGAAGGTTTTCACACAAAAATTACATTGTCATGTATGATTAACATTATCTATCATTAATTCTAAAGTATTGTGTTCTGAGATTGGTTATGGTTTGTAAATGAAAAACAGTAACAATTGAACTTTCAGCTCAGATAAGAGATCAAGTAAGTTGAGGAAGTCTCTACATAGGAATCGATGAATAAGAACTTAACAATCTGTTGGTTTGGTGGCTCCTGGGGGGTGTTGGACTCGTACGATGTTGGTTTAATGGTTGGTTTCCAAGGTGCTGGGATGACTCCATGACCATCGGGTGTTCCGTGAGCAACGCTGTGTCATACCATGTTGTATAGCGAAATGTATGTATTGTGAGATGTCTGGTTTGTTGTGGTAGGGTTCCTATGTATGTCTCCCATGTCTTGAAAAATTTTTCAGTGTTTTGTTCCTTACTGGTTGTGGCTTCCAACCAGTCCATATAAAAAATGTGGTGTAGTTTTTGTTTCACAAAAACAATGTTGGGGGGGTCTTTACTCAGCCAATGCTGTAGTATCGTTTTTCGGGCTGCTGCCGCCAATTTCCCTATTAATTTTTTGTCTGTATTCGTTAATTGTGTTAGATTTGTAACATCGCTAAACAGTGCCCATTCCAATTGTGTCTGAATAGGTTTTCCAGCCATCTGAGCACCATAGTTTGTCACCTCCTGCCAGAAATTTTGTAGAGGGGGGCATGACCACATGTTATGTATTAAATCTGCTCTGGAAGATAGGCACCTAAGGCAGTCATCAGAGGGCAGAAGTCCCATCTTATATCTCCTGCTTGGAGTTAGATAAGCATTATGTAATATTTGTAAGGCCATTTCCTGGTACCTACTGACTGGAAGCAGTCGCATGATTTTTGTATGTTGTTGTAAGATATCTACAGTCGTGGAATTTGGAATATCTTTTGTCCAAGCAAAGCCTGGTCTTCGTTCATCTTCCAAGTCTATTGGTGTTCTAATCAATTGATATAAGTGTGATGTATGTTTTTCTCGTTTATTTTTCCAAATTTTGTTGAAATAACTGGTTTTATCAATATCAGTCATCTTTTTAATCTCATGCGTTGCGAAATGGAGAAGTTGTAAAGCTAAAAATATATGTTGAGTTGTAAACGGAAATTTGTCTGACAGTTTTGCCCTAGAAAATGCAGTATTATTTATGTCCATTATGTCATGTAGGTTTTGTAATCCCTTCTCTCTCCATTGTTGTAGAATTGGGTTACATATGCCGATTGGGAAGTTTTTGTTTTCTATCCATGACAAATATGGGGAAGAGTTTGTCGATAGCTTTTGTTTTTTCCTGACTACGTGCCACGCTTTGTATGTGTCCATCAATATTGGGTTGTTGCGTACAGTGGATGGCAGTTTGAGGATTGGAAGGTGTAAAAGGTAGTTAAAAGTATGAACTTTTAAGGTTCGTTCTCCAATGCGGCTGCCCCAGCAGCGTTCCGCTCTACTTCCCACCTCCCTCTTACTTTCCCTGGCTGGATCTGATTGCGCCTCAGCCTGCCCTCTCTCCCTCCTTTTCAGTTGCTCCAATAAGAGACTAGACAGATGCGCATCCATGCCCTGTAGTTAGTGGCGCGCCGGCGTAGTGACGTCACTCCGCACAGGGAGGGAGCTGTGTTGGTCTGGCCTGGAGCTTTGGAGAGAGCCCTCAAGCAGTGCGGGTGGGGCATAAGCAGCATTCTTTGTGCTTAAACTGGTGGCAGCTGGTGTTATTGGAGAACAGAGAGAGGTACACACTGAGCAGAGATGTACAGACTGATATATATATTTTTTTTTCAAAAAGTTTTTATTGTGAAAAGAAAGAAACATAATTATGAGTACAGGTCATATAGGAAGATTTGGTAACCACAGAATCTGGTAGCTTCCAGAAAAACAAAACAAAAAATTACACAATAGCATCAATGGGAAGCATTACATTTCCAAATATACCCATGTATAAAAGCCAAGTAGCTTTACCACATAATAACCCCGTACAACATTACAATGTAAAAATTACTTCAGAAGAGTAAAGAAAAGAAAGAGAGATAAAAAGAAAAAGAGAAAAAACAAAAAAGCAAACATAACACAAGTGAAGAGATATATCTGAGTAGATCACTACCTACTCCTCTAGATTTCAAAAAGTTTATGATATATTTTTAGTGTACTTTATTTTTGTTTGGTAACGTTACATTTTTATATAAAAGAAAAGGTAAATTCATGAATGTTTTGTAAGGTTTCTTTATTAAAAAAAACATAAGTAAGTGATTAGGTGGGAAATGGTCCTACAGAACGGGGGGTGGGGGCGCTGATTGAAGTCCTTGCCCTTCTTCGGTACGACAATTTCCTCGTGAGGCAACTTCAGGTGATTTCGGAAAACGAAGTGCCGCAAGTGTCATCCGACCAGGGGCGCTCCACCAATGAGGCGAGTTGAGACACTCGCCTCAGGCGGCAGCGCCCCCCTGGTTGCCAGGGGCGGCAAAAATGCCGCACCTAGTAACTAAGAGCCGAATTTCTGGTTTTCAAACCGGAAATTCGGCTATTCTAGTGCAGAGATCGCTATTGCTCTCTCTGCACCAAGCGTCGCGGACCGCCCCTGCCCTCTCCGGCACTATAAAGGTTAGTGCCGTGGGGAGAGAAGGGGGCGGCAAAAGAAGGCCGCCTCAGGCGGCATTATAGCAAGAATCGCCCCTGCATCCGACTGGTGGAAAGGTCGAGGAAGGCAGTTTGTGGAGGTTGTCGCCCTGAAGAAGAGGCAATCTACCCTTACCCTTAAGGATTCAGTTCGGCTATGAATCCAAATCCTGCTAAAAAAAAAACTAGGATTCGGTGCATCCCAATTTTTTTTTTCAGATTTAAAAAAAATAAATAAAATTTAAAAGGGAGATTTGAATTTAAAACGTCTCTTTGTAGATAAAGCAAAACCTCAATTTTACATCCCCTGATTTTAATTATATTATGTATATTACATTTCCCTGCTTTTATATCATTTTTTTTATGTTTCCATGAAAAATGTAAATTGGGGGTTCTACTGAAGAAAATATAATCTAAAAAGAGGATTTCAGAGAAAGGTTTGCTTTTCACACCATTTCACACCTGTGCAGCCCACAGTTAAATGGACATTTTATTTTATCTACAACTAGAGATTATTTCCTCCTCTGGACCTGATCCCATTTGTCACCTCATTAGTTAATTGAAGTAATGGCATGATGGGATAGTTAAGAGAAAACAGAAATGAACCTGGTGTAATTACATGGGATGTCAAAGAATAATGAATTGTTTCTAAACACAGATAGAATTTGTCGTCCAATCGATAGAAGGTTTGGGAGAGACAAACAATAAGAAGTATCAGGAAAACAAATGGGGGAATGGAATAGCAATAAATCTAAAGTAACAGAGGCCCATTTATCAAAGGGTTGCCATGTGCAAAGTGCGACTTTTAATGAAATTCACAGTATTCCTTCCTTAAATCTCTCATACATCTTAAATCTACTCTCTGAGCAGAGCCATTATAAAACAAGCACAATAACAGTTTATGGGGTCTATTTCTTTAAATTCAAGCGAGTGTTTTTTCCACTATTCGACAAAAGCACAGTGAAACAATGTTCGAATTTTTCCAAACTTAAGTTTTAAAGATAAAGGGGTTTATTTTTCAAAGGTTGAATTATAGAGCTTTTTAAACCCTCGAATGAACTCACAGCTCATTTCTAATTTAAGAAAAGACGCAAATAACTCAAATTAATCAATTTTCGGGCAACACCCTTAAAAAAAAAACAACTCAGACATCATGAAGGCTATTAACATCTTCAAATGGTTCAAGGGACCTCTGCCATTGACTCCTACATGACCTCAACAGGTTTCAGATTCAAATTATTTCAATGTTCTTTAAAAACATTTAATCTTTTGATTTTTTTTAAACATTTCATTTTGGTGAAAAGCCTGGAAAATGCAGCTTTAGTTGCAGTTGAGTTTTTAATTAATGTGAGATTTATGCAATTGATTAAATACCGCTATTGGTTCAAGATATCACTCTTGCCCTTTGAGGCTGAAATTATTTCACTAAATGGAACTGTCTTTGGGGGGATGTGGGGGGTTTGGAGGTCATAGACTGTAGTCAGTGTCTACTAAAGCTGGTTTAGTACACTTGTACAGATCACTGGTAAGGCCTCACCTTGAGAATGGGGGCCGTTTTGGACTCCAGTCCTTAGGAAGGCTATTAATGAGCTTGAAAGTGTGCAGAGATGTGCAACTAAACTGGTAAGTAGAATGAAACAAGTGAACACAACATTGAGGTTGTTTCTCTGGAGAAAAGGGACATGATTACTCTTCATTATAGGACATTATAGACAGATACTGGGGGATCTTTTCTCCCCATAGAAAAAATACAAAAAAACAAGAGGTCACTTGTGTAGACACAAGGAACCGAATTTTCACCTAAAGCAACACAAATGGTCAGTGTCAGACTGGCCCACCGGGATACCAGGAAAACTCCCGGTGGGCCCAGGTGTCAGTGGGCCTCTTGCTTCTAACCATTTTGTCTATTTCATGTTTATTCCCAATTTCTTTATGGGAAAAATGCTCAATCATGGAAGAATATAGTAAATACATAGAAAAGACTAGGAGAATAAAAAGGTTGAGAGAAGAGAGGAGGAAAAATTGTTTGGAAAGTGGGCCCATGGTCTAAGGTTTTCTGGTGGGCCCCTGACATCCCAGTCCGACACTGCAAATGGTTATGTTCAGTGAGGGCAGTAGGGCTGTGGAATACACTGAGGGCTTATGTTGTGATAGCAGATTCTCTTAAAGGAAAACTATACCCCAAAATGAATACTTAAGCTACAGAATTTATATCATATTAAGTGGCATATTAAAGAATCTTACCAAACTGGAATATATATTTAAGTAACTATTGCCCTTTTACATCTCTTGCCTTGAACCCCCATTTCATGATGGTCTGTGTGTTGCCTCAGAGATCACCTGACCAGAAATACTGCAGCTCTAACTGTAACAGGAAGAAGTGCGGAAGCAAAAGACACAACTCTGTCTGTTAATTGGCTCATGTGACCTAACATGTATGGTTTGTTTGTGAGTACAGTGAATCATACGATCCCAGGGGGCTGTCCTCATTTTTTAAAATGGCAATTTTCTATTAAGGATTACCCAATGGTACATAATACTAGAAAAGTATATTATTATGAAAATGGTTTATTTACATGAAGCAGGGTTTTACATATGAGCTGTTTTGTGCAGTATATTTTCATAGAGACCTACATTGTTTGGGGGTATAGTTTTCCTTTAATACAATTTTAAATATTATAGGAATCAACACAAATAATATTATATGGTGGAATTGCTATATGTTTGTAATTATACAGATTGTCTTAAAGTCTTTAAAGGACCAGTAACATCAAAAATTTTTTTTAAAAAATTCGTTAGTATTCCAAAAAAAAACAAAACACCAAGACAAATTTAACTTTAAAATCGCACAACTTTATCGAAACTCCGCTTGCACTCCTCTTCAGAAAAATGGCAATTGGGCAATCCATCGTGCGACGCTCGATTTCTCCTCCCTGCCTTATAGGAGATAGCCAGGGAGGAAAAATCGAGCGCTGCGCGATGGATCATCGATGTGTCGCCTTTCCTGAAGAGGAGCACAAGCGGAGTTTCAGCAGGTTATGTCTTAATAAAGGCTGTGTGATTTTAAAGTTTAATTCGTCTTGGTGTTTTTTTTTTCCTGATAGACTAATGAATTTTTTTAAAACATTTTTTGATGTTACTGGTCCTTTAAGAACAGCTTGGATGAGTTCTCATAATAACCAAGGCTACTGTGATCTCAAGAGCTATAGTCAGGAATGTTTTTAGGTCCGATGCTGCCCTAGGCACCCGACCTAAACACGCCCCCTTCATGACTCGCGTGACGTCACAGAAGTGATGTCACGAGCTGTGTGCATGTGACGTCACTTCCGCCAACCAGCCTGGCCCCATACCCCTCACCCCCCCCCAGCTCTTTCACCGGATTTCCTATGGAAATCCATGGAAGAGGCTGGGCGATTTTTTTTAAATGTAAAAAATTCATTTATAGGCACCCAAGGGCCGCACCCAAAACCTGCCACCCTAGGCACAGGCACTCAGGTGCCTTAATATAAATACACCCCTGGCTATAGTTAGTATCGTATATGTACAGTATATGTTCTGTATGAATATTTTATGTACTGTATATGTGCTGAGGGGCCATGAGGAAGGTTTAAACTTGATGGACAGTTGTCTTTTTTAAATTAAAATGAACTATATAATTATGGAAGGCTAAGCCAAGTGTAAGTAGTAATTCCCGTGCTCATTAGTAAGTGCTAATGAAATACCGGACCTGAAAAATATTTAAGCAAGGCAGGACAACATTTTCTTCCATCCCATCTCACATGCAGGTTTGGCCATTTCTCCCTCCCACCATAATGAATTTGCATTGGACAATAGTAAACAATAAACGACATACTGTCAAAAGTGTGCAAACTCCTTGTCTCTTTCCCCAAATTGGATCATTTCTATATACATTCCATTGGTATTTGTTTCTATGTGGCAGTGGAAAAAAGAAAGACAGTAATTAAAAGTCCAAATTCCAGTGGTTACAGATTATTAATAGCAACTTATTATGATGCCAATATTTCTCATTTCTCTAGTGCGGTGTAAAGATTAACATGTTGTTGTTGTATAAAATCAATTGGTATTTTTTTCCTTTAACAAATTCAGTTCTCAAAATTCCATTCTATAAATTTCTTTGTTTTCACATGCAGTCACTTGATGACAGATTGCCAGATATCCCGCGTGGCTCCTGCCGTGGAGCATAATTCAGCCTGGAAGATGTTCTACATTTCTAATTCTAACATGACGATGAATACAAGATTAGGGGGAATCAAGTCAACACGACAGAGAAAGTCATTTATCACCAAGATAGAAGTAAATTGAAGGTCACTCTTCCTTTTATCTCATTCTGTTATACTGTCCAATAAATCTATCGATACTCTGAAGGACAAAGAGTCAAAGTGACCCGGGATGTCTAGGATTCTCAACGTGCACTCTAGTAATAATAGCTGTCTATGTTCATTTTATGCTGCTAAACTGTCATATTTATTACTTTTTGAATAGTTTTTAACCTTCCATTGTCCTCAGTGGAGGTTTAGCCTTCTCTACTACATTAAGCTTTAACTATTGCTCCTAGAGTGAAATGAACTTTGGATCATACCAGAGTTACGATCTAGTGCTGGCTATCTAGTACTCATTGACAGGGTCCATTCCACCTTGGTGTCCTACACCAGGGCTTATTCTTCACTAAGCATAGCCTAAAGGCGGGGGTTCCCAGCCTTTTTTTTACCAGTGAGACACATTCAATTATAAAATGAATTGAAGAGCAACACAAGCATGAAAAAAAAGTGGGGGTGCTAAATTAGGTTCTGTTCTATTTTGTAGGCCCTATTTTGACTAAATACAGCTATGCTTGGCAGTACTTCTGATTTTATGCAACCAAAAAACTTGTCTCCAAGCCAAGAATTCAAAAATAAGCACCTGCTTTGAGGCCACTTGGAGCAGTAGCCAAGGGGTTTTGCTTATGAACCACTGGATGGTGATCATTGGCCTAAAAGGCTAACAAAATTGTTACTCTTCTATCTATCATACCCCTAGGGCGGGATCCACATGACATCCTTGCTTTAGAGAGAACCCCCCAACTGCCCATAGAGCAAGTCTACACCTGGATGGGGGGAAATCTCCTCCCATCAGGCCCGGACTGGCAATCTTGGGTTCTGGCAAATGCCAGAGGGGCTGCTATAAGTTGCCATAGATAGTCACTATATTTTGGGCTGGTGGGAGGCTGTTTGGGCTGCTGTGTGGCCTGTTTGGGCCTCTGAGTACCTCAAATGACAGGGCCTATTTTGAATCTCAGTCCAGGCCTGCCTCCCATCCATGGTTACCACAACCAAGCCGTCCATTAAGAATGGGAGGCTTACTACCCAAGCAGATTATTGCAGATTTGAGGTATGTACAGTCATACATGCAGGGACTGATTAATATGGGTTAAGGGGAGGAGGTGGCTTTAAGAATCCAGTAGTGAATGGGTCATGGGAGTAAAGGTGCACCAAGGAGGGAATGGAACAGGTACACAATTTTTGCACGAGGACCCCATGGATCCCTCAACCTTCCGTAAGTGCCAGGGCCCCCCAACATCTCTTACTCATTTTAAGCAAACAGTGCCGGGCCAAGTTAGTAGGGTGCGCAACGCAAGCCCCCTCCTACTGCGTGCATTAACAATTGAAAAATGCTGGAGGTAGCTGACACAGGGTCCAAAGTAGGGGTAGGCAGACAGAAATTATACGTGAATAGCTCCCCCCACAGTTGTGTCCTAGACATGTGCCTATTTTGCCTACCCCTAGTTTCGGCCATGTAAGCAACCAACAAAAATATAAATAAATCAGTGAATTAAAAATGAACCAAATCCTCCTCTCCTTGGAATGATACAGAGATGATTATACTGACACTGTCAATATTGCCAGCAGTGCCATTGGTGGGCAAAGATTAGGATGAATAACACAAACAGTAACTAGGAAACTCTAAAATAAACAAGCACAGATTGTGAGGGAACCACCAACTCATATTTAGGCAGCAGGGAACAGATGCATTATATCACAGTTCTGTCAGACACAGCCGTTGGCATATGAATGAGCTTGTTTTTTCCCCATGAATTTCCTGTGTTTCTGGTGAGGCTCCTGTTTCTTTAGGTTGAGGATGATGGAGCGCATGCGCAGGTTGAGGATGACACGCATCGCTCCTAGTATGTGTGCAAGCATGTGGGGGGGCAATGATCGCATGCCGGTCTTGTCTTGGCTTTATCCCCTGATTGTGTATGTTGCCTCTATCTCTGGTGAGAAGGGAGTTCAATTTAGGAGCTGCCAGAGACAACTGGGAGACCAAGGAGCAGACTGAATCTTGGCCCCCAGAATTATATCATATTCTGCAGTGCTGTGCAAAGTTTATACATCATTTGCATCATTCCCTGCCTCAGTGGAGCTTGCAGTCTAATTTCCTATCACATTATATACATACTAGGGTCATTTGTTTTATTTATCAGGAACCAGTTAACCTGTCTGAATGTTTTTGGAGGGTCGGAGCAATCCAAGTCAGTCACGGGAAGACCGTACAGACTCCTTGCAGATAGTGTCCTGGTTGGAATTGAACATAGGACCCCAACGAGGCAGTAACCACTGAGCTACCGTCCACTAGGGAAACACCATTTTGTATAATAAGTTGTTAGTGCTCAGCACCAGCCCTAAGCATTATCATCCATTCAAATCTTTACTCCCTAATGCAAAAAGGAAGCATTTGGGCAATTGTTTTCCTGTTCTGGAAGGAATTGTTGATGATTTAAAGACAACCCAACATACAGCATTGTTGCTGGCAGTATGTTGGTGCCTTAGATGCTACATTTGCTGACACATACAAGGTTAAAGGCCTGACATTATCAGCAAAAATGCTTCATATGCATGTCTGTATATAGAATGAGCCGCATTCAGTTCTATAAGTCAGACACATCTCCCAATTCAGTTCTAGATTTTCCCATTCATTACATGAAAACGATGATAATTTTGTTGCCGTTCTGAAAAGCACATGTAACTGATAGCAATTAGATAGCAGATAAGCAAACGCATTTCCTTGCAATCTTGGAAACCAAAGGAAAAACAAGTACCAAATAGGAATTACTGATACATTAATACAGATTTACTCTTTTTGTTGAGTGTTTGCCACTAGAGATGAGAGGGAAGGCAACATAAAACTCTGTTGCTTTGCCAAATATGCAGCTGCCCTAAAAATACTATTCCTGGAGCTGCCGAGTGCAGCAGTGGCTTGATATTAAACAGGTGCAGATAACATGGCCTTAGTTTATTCTGAATGAACAACTGGAATCATCTTATAGTTCATTTTAGGAAGGTGAATTTGGAAAGGGCAGAACTCTCAGACTTGGGACAAAAGACAAACAACTCTGTTTATTACTGTAAAAAATGGGTATGAGAGAGACAGCAACAAACAATATGAATGTGACATAAATGAATGGTAATAATATAAGTGATGGCATACAGTTGGTTGGTACTTTGGCTGCTGGGGTCAGTGACCCTGACAACCAGGCAGTAATTTCAGTTGAAGGCTAGGAAGAACCAAAATAGAAAGGATAAGGCTAAAAAAAAAATCAAAAGCCATGAAAAATGAAGACCAATGAAAATGTTCCTTAGAACTGGTACAGTTTTCCAGATAATGGATCTTCTGTAATTTGGATCTTCATACCTTAAGTCTACTATTAAATCATGTTAACATTAAATAAACCCAATAGGCTGGTTTTACTTCCAATAAGGATTAATTATATCTTAGTTTGGACCAAGTACAAGCTACTGTTTTATTATTACAGGGAAAAAAAGGAGATCATTTTGGATTATTCAGATAAAATGGAGTTTATGGGAGATGACCTTCCCAGAATTCAGAGCTTTCTGGATAACAGGTTTCCAGATTACCGTTCCCATACCTGTACAGCTTTGACCATTATTCCAATATTGATTTCAATATGTGTATAATTAAGTATATTATTTGGGTTTATAAAGTTCAGCCGTAACCTCATTAGTAAATCTCTTATTTCAATAGAGAAGGTAGTGCTCAAAGTAAATGCTTTAGATAAAAAAGTTTTTTCTCCAGAATTCCATAATTAGCATTATCATAATTTAACTGGCCACAAGCTGCAGGCTATTTTTTTAAAAAAATATATGTGGTTGCAAATTGTATGAATCCACACACTAAAACAGTAAGGCGACCCAAAAGGGAATTCTCTAACTGGACTGATGCCCCTTGGCAAGCCAGGAGCCCCCCTGCAAGTACCGGTGAAAGGGAAAATTAGTCCCTTTCATGGCAGAGATTACAGGATTTTAAATTAATACTAGGAATTGTGGATTGAAATTTTATGGAATCTTTTATTCTTGATTTTGGTAATGACCATTTAATAAGAGATAAATTCAGGTATGGGACCTGTTTTCTAAAATGGTCAGGACCTGGGGTTTTCCAAATAACAGATCTTTCCATAATTTGGATCTCCATAACTTCCATCTACCAAAATATCATTGAAACATTAAATAAACCCAATGTGCTCATTTTGTCTTCAACAAAGATTAATTATGTCTTTTGATCAAGTACAAGGTACTGTTTTAATTATCACAGGGAAAAAGCAAATCATCTTGCAAAATGTGAATTATTTTATTAAAATGGAGCCTATTGGAGATGGTCTTCTGGTAATTTGAAGCTTTCAGGATTATGGGTTTCTGGATAACAGATTGCAGACCTGTACCGTACTTCATTCATTCATGCATATTCAATAGGCTATAACAATGGGGGACAGGGCTGTAACTAGGGGTTGGCAGAATAGGCACGTGCCTTGGGTCCAACAAAAGTAGGGGCACCAAGCACGTACCCCTTCTTTCGCCTACCCCTGGTCCGTACCCTTTTTCCCCCACTGGTGCTCCTCCGTAAGGGGGGGGCGAAGTGGCCGGCAGGGTTGCCTTGGGCACCTGGCCGGCTTGGCCCGGGCTTAATTGGGACATGGTAACAAAGCAGCTGCTTAGTTTTTAGGATAGATCAGGCTCCATCTGTGTTTTAGAATGAAGAGGTCCCACTTCCACGGCTATAATATTAGCTGCTCTCCATGTGTTATTGATATAGAAGCCAGGAGTTTGGGTGGAGCAGACATGTAGATAAGGAGGATTCCCCATGTAGAAATTCTACCCAGAGCCAAGCTGCTAAATGAGAGTGGTCTCCTATAAAAAATTATTTTATACACTGAATTCTGCTCCGTTCCAAGTCCCACATCTGGTTGGTCATCATAAACTGCACTATTTGTTTCATCTCTGAAATGAACTATTGATTTCTATCACTAAGAGTTTTCAACCGGTTACAACCCACATACAACTGGGAGCCTAATTTAATGCATTATGTTTCTGTCAAAGCCATTTGCTACCATAACTCATCATGGCATCATACTTCAGCCTGTAAAATGTAATTAAAATCAATGCTTTGCCCCCAAAATTTACAGCCGCCTTTGAGACGCAAGGGAGAGTAAGAAACTGATTCAGCGACATTGGGATGCCAGTTTGCAGGTACTGGTCCCTTTTACTATAACGTGTATCACTCTGAGGAACGGCAATGGGAACTTTATTCTGTGCCTCACATGTTACATCTATTGGCAGCTTTCTCATTTATCTGCTTGATGAAGGTGATACATGAGAATGAATCATTAGCTGTCTGGCTGCTTATTGATTCTCATGTTCCCTTAACAAGCTTGTATAGGTCTCAGTGTTGTTTCTTATGCTTTATACTGGGGCTCATTATCGGCTACCTGTAAAGACTCAATCAGCACAGAGCCATAGTCCAAAAGGGAAAGAAATTCGGCAAGTGTGTCAGATTGGGCTTCCTAGGGCCCACCGAGGACTTAACATAGGATTTAACATCAAGGGCCACAACATTTAGATGTAGACATTGTTAAATGTAAAAGGTCTTATTGAGAACTAGGTTCAGTGTCGGACTGGGGTGCCAGGGGCCCACCTGAAAACCTTATACTGTGAAACCATTTTCCAACCTATTTTCTATCTCTTTCATCTTTGTTCCCCTATAGAAATGAACATGAAATAGGCCAAATAGTTAGAAGCAGTTGGGCCCCGCGCCAAGGGTTTTATTGGTATCCCAGTGGGTAGGCTTGCCACATCTTGAATAACAGGATACGAAGCACACCACCCTCAGGCTTTGCCTTTAAAACATTTTATTTCAGCTGCATTTCACACGCTGAAATTCCGCTGAAATAAAATGTTTTAAAGGCAAAGCCTGAGGATGGTGTGCTTCATATCCTGTAATTCTTGGGAGTGGATGCACCCTGAAAAAAGTAAGTGGTGTGCTGAAGATAAAATTTAGACTGTAGGGTTGCCACATGTCCGGATTTCACCCGGGTAGCCCGGTTTTTGGAAGGGCTGTCTGGGTGAAAAGTGCCTCTCCAGATTTCCGAATTAAGAAATCCGAACAGGACATTGAAGTAACTGACATGACGATCAGCCATTTGATGACCACCAAATCATCATTCCCACTCCTGACATCATCTGCACCGCCTCCTATATTACTGGCCCATCCTGCCCCACCCCGATGTTACTAAGCCCGTCCCCCTACATCACTGTCCCACCCTGCTTGATTTCAAAGAAAAAAAATGGTGGCAGCTCTACCGGTGGGCCAGTCTGACATTGTCTGTGTTGAACATATTCCTGCTTGGCTGGGGCCCACCGGGAGATTCCCTTGTACACTGCCAGGTCTGCCCAGCGGTAAAAACACTGGTTTGCTTTTCCTCCTATAGTTACTTATTATGATTGGCTGAGCACAGCCCATGGGAAGCAATCTTGTTTCTCTATTGAAGTCTCCATCTATCAATCTATATATCATTATATGTCATGCCTCCCAATGACAAACAGGGGAGAATTGGCAGGCATATAAATAGGCTTTTAAAGTAAAAACATTGTATTGGCTTCTCACATTCTCCATCAGTGGCATAAACCTTTACCAGCATTTTTTAAGCTGTTTAAAGGGAATGTCAACCTCAAAAATTATTGTTTGCCTAATAAAAGTAAACACAATTCTAAGCGACAAAGTACATCGGCACTCACCTGTCACAAAATCAAGCCCCAGGTGCTCCTCATGTTTATGAATATTAGGTGGTATTTAGGAGCACTCACTGGTGGTTTTTAAAAGTGTCTTTATTCACATGGGTGGGGGATTATATGAAAATTTGAATAAAGACACTTTTAAGAACCATCTGTGTTCCTAAATACCATTGGACACTACAGAATTCAAATGAAGAGGAAAATTGAACTGTATATACACTGATACTCTTTAAAGGAGAGATTTTTAGGCTTCTTGGGATCCTCCTTGTGCTTAGACATTGGGTTGAGCCTCCTTAACTCATAGTGATTTTACAGATACAAAAAACTTTATTGTGTCCCTTACCCTAATGTATTTGCTCAAGTAACCAACGTAAGCATTTTGCCATGAGTCATTTCCTTGTTTCTTCTACTAAAGGGTTAAAATTCAGTTTCCATTGATCAGCTGTTTTTACACAGACATGGCATTTACTCACACCTGGATACCTTGCCAAAATCTAATACAATGTGCTGCAGAAGCTTTGTGCAGAAGGTATGTATAAGAATGTGGCCCTCGGAGATATGTGTGTGCACGCTGGCCTGTGTGTGACATTTAGGTCAGACAATCTTTTTACTTTTTTTTACTAAAAACGAGAAAAAATGGGCAGTTCTAGCTGCCTTCAACTTGCTGGCCCCACATTCCTGATTGCTGGCAAAGGGAATCCCTTGAAGGCACCAACACTGACAATTTTCATGACAAAGTGTAAGGGCTGCGGCACAGAGGTGGTTGGATCACCCCTGGTAAATGTGGTGGGTACGGAGCATTTAGAACCCTGTTAAAAGTACAGGTATGGAACCTGTTATCCAGAATGCCCTGGACATGGGTTTTTCCAGATAACCGATCTTTCCATAATTTCGATCTTTATACCTTAAAGAAGAAGGAAAAGCTACAGAGACAGTTTATTGCCTATATATATAAATGCAGTTTATAGATTAGCCACAAAGATAGAACACTATATTTATTCTGCAGAATGCTTTACCATGCCTGAGCTCACAAAGCTCTCTGTTTGTTTAAGATAGCAGCTGCCATATTAGCTTGGTGTGACATCACTTCCTGCCTGAGTCTCTTCTTGCTCACTCATAGCTCTGGGCTCAGATTACAGCAGGGAGGGGAGATGGAGAGGGGGGGGGAGAGGGAGAAAGGAGCAAACTGAGCATGCTCAAGTCCTAGCCCGGGAGGTTTAAGATGAAAAAAGGAAGTCTGAAACAGAAGCCCATGTACACAATAGAAGGAATGAAATGCAGTGTTTCTTTTGACTGAGGACTCAGATCAGTGTTACTTTGAGGGTTTACTGGTGTATTTATAGGAACATTTCTGATAAAGCTTACTTAGTTTTAACCTTTCCTTCTCCTTTAAGTCTACTAGTAAATCATGTAAACATTAAATAAACCCAATAGGCTGGTTTTGCCTCCAATAAGGATTCATTATATCTTAGCTGGTATCAAGTACAAGCTACTGTTTTATTATTACAGAGAAAAAGGAAATCATTTTTAAAATTTGGATTATTTGGATTCTATGGGAGACAGCCTTTCCATAACTCAGAGCTTTCTGGATAATGGGTTTCTGGATAACATATCCCATACCTGCTGTTGGGATCGCAATGTCTCCAGAGTCTATGGTCAGACCAAGCTGTTTCTTGGCCTGTGGATAAACGCAGGCAGAGAAACAGTCTGAACACAACTTCACTCTGTGTTGCCTGGGTGAAGACACATGCAGAGGATTTATACGAAAATACATTCTCAATTGCTCCTCAGAGCTCCACGTCTTTATTCTCATTGATCTCTTTTTTTGGCAAAAAAAATTCTGAATTTTATCCTGCAGGACATCCACTAGAGAGAGAGAGAGTGTTAAATACAGGTTTGCTATTAGCTTACACAGCCATGTTCAGGTGGTTATTTTTGGGTGTTGCATTATGATATAATTTCCCTCATTGAACTGTTTGAACATATGATAGAACAGTACAATGCTATTAATCAGCACTCGTTTTGCTCTTTTTCTCCTTTTAGGACTCCTTTACCTTTAGGACAGGTTACAAAACAAGGATACGAGAGACCAGGAGTGTGCAGAACACTGTGGGATAGTGAGTACAGGTAAAGGATCCATTATCCAAAAACCTGTTATCCAGAAAGCTCAGAATTATGGAAATGCTGTCTCCCATAGACTCCATTTAAAATAAATTATTCACATTTTTAAAAATGACTCCCTTTTTCTCTGTAATAACAAAATAATAGCTTTAACTTGTATGAAGATCCAGATTATGGAAAAATCCCTTAAGGCACAACAGTATGAGGAGGGGGCTACAAGTGTTAGACAGCGACAAAACAGGCTGCAACTGTGAAACGCAGTATATTGAAAGGCAAAGGTGAAGAGACTCTAACTGTGGGTTATTGTTTATAGTAAGTCACAATAGTATCAGAGTAAGAAACTACCTAAGATGCAGCCAGGGAAAATAACCATAACTGTTGGATAATGTGTATAATAAGGGCAACCTTAATACGTCCGATCAGAACTGTCTAGGATGCAGCCTCCACCTTTTGTTAAACTACAAATATTATAAATAGTGGTTCCCCATAAAACCATGTGGTCTTTGTTACCAATCAAGACTATCCATAAGTGCCTGTTTTCAAAAACCAAATCTAAGGACACTTTTTTCACTTGTAAATATGCTGTATGAGAGTTGCACTAAAAGGGGACACAATGCGCACCGCCTGCCATATGTAATATGTGTTCAAGAGTTAACACTGAGAACTGCTTTGGGCACATAAAATCATGGAGATGTAGAAGGTCACCTTTAAAAACAGAGACACATTTTTAGAAGTAGGAAGTCACGCAAACATCACATTTGTTGCAGGTGGGGAGCTTACCCCTTTTATTGTGACCACCTGTGCATCAACGTTGCGGGGGGGGGATTAACCCCTGACGAAGGGAGGGTTAATCCCAGCCGAAACGTTGATGCACAGGTGGTCACAATAAAAGGGGTAAGCTCCCCACCTGCAACAAATATGATGTTTGTGCGATTCTCTTAAACATTTCCTACATTGTATTGACGTGTGCCGACTGCCTGGAGAAATCTGCACCACCGGGGAATGAATACCATAGGAAAGGTGAGAGGTGCGGTTTATCTACATACAGAACACACATTTTTAAGAGACATAACTGGGAACTCTTTCTCACATTTTCTTTTCTGTGGGATACAGTATTTAGTATTCACTGTAGTCAGAAAGGAGGAAACCTTTATCTTTATAAATTTGTATTAGTCTCTGGGCCTGAGTTGTCAAATTGCTTTAAACCAGCCCCATGGGAGGATAGAGACTATATCACTTTAATATTGCTATTCTGTAGGTCTGGTCATTTGCTTCCTTTACTTATTCCCGATGTGAATGGAAAGCCCAGTTTTTGTGTAACACGCCCCGCTATGCAGAAGACACCCATGTTTGATTTACATGTCTTAACTGGACAAAATGACCTTGATAAAAGGAGAGGAGAGTGAAAGACTGGTTAGAATTCTAAAAGTGATGGGGGAAGTGTCACTTCTCATAAGGGCAATGGCACATGGAGTGCTCCCTGCACAATTTCTAGCTCAGCGCGCAGGTGGCAAAACGTTCACAAATGCCGCTCCAATGACCCGAATGGTAATCGCCTGGACTCTGCTGGCGCACTTATCACTGTGGGCCCGTGTTTTTGACTGATAATCACCTGTCCCGTAACTGCACGAGCAGGGTCAGTGGTGTAACTACCAGGGCCGGAACTAGGGGTAGGCAGAGTAGGCGCCCGCCTATGGTGCAATCAAGATGGGGGGGCACACTTTTAAGGGGATTTTCTTCTTTTTTTTTTAAACCCTGGTTTGCTTGGCCTTTAATAGTTTTTACATTTTATAAACCACCTATTCCAGCCCCCTCTTGCCTCTTGATTTGTACTGCAGGCACTCCCCACCTCCCTTTTGGCTGCTGCTGGCACAGATACATATTTGGGAGCAATATGATGTTTGTTTTGCTCCTGTTGGCACAAATACATATTTGAGGGTAATATTGTGGATGTTCTGGTTGCTGCTGGCACAGGTACAGATTGGGGGCAATATGAGGGATTGGCTGCTGCTGGCACAGGTACTCAGATGATGGGTGCATTATGATGGATTTTTGGCTTCTGTTGGCACAGGTACAAATTAGGGGCAATATGATGGATTTTTTTGGCGGCCGTTGGCATAATTACAGGCTGGGGGTAACACTATGGATGTTTTGTCTTATGCTGGCACAGGTACAGACTGGAGGCTTGGGGGCAATCTGAGTGATTGACTGCCGTTAGCACAGGTACAAATGGGGGTAATATGATAGGTGCTGGCACAGGTACAGGGGGCAATATGAATGATAAGGTGGGAAATGGTAATGCAGGACCAGGTGGGGGGGCACTGATTGAAGCCCTTGCCTAGGGTACCAAAATACCTTGGCCCGGTCCTGGTAACTACCATACAGAAGACCCTGTAAGCCAGGACTGTTGGGTCTTCAGCCCCTTCTGCCAATTAATATCTCTCCTTTGAGGCAGGGGGTGACCATGTAATTGGAACGGGAACCTATGAGATGGGAGAGTACATACCAAGCCGCTTGAAGATTATTTTTGTGGGGGACCCAGCCAGTCTTATTTATGCCACTGGCAATAACTATTTAGATCAATGCAGAGGCAATTTCAAACATTTTTCTGCCCACCTGCTGGAAATCATAGAGGTGGCAATATGCTGGCCCTGTGCCATTGCCCTTCATCACTTTGCACACACTCAACAGATTATTGCTTTGATAGGATCATATTATACCTGTAGTAATTTACTGGTCTAGAATCCAACTGTTGTCTTCCTTATTTATTCCTAAATCTCTCCACAGTTGCAGGCCATTCCATCTGTGTGTAAAGCTCAGTTACTAAAGGAATGCAAAAATTAAAAAAATGGAGCAACTGAGCGTGTAAGTTTACTTGCATAGAACTCCAGCATCATTGTGACTTCTAGGCTGACTGCAGGTATTTTCACCAATGCTGCACCCATTTCTGTGCCCAGACCTGGGTCTACTGATTGTAATTGAGCTCTGGTGTGTCGAAGGAAGCATGTGACTGATCAGTTGGCCCATTTAGCACCCTCCAACTGCCAAGTGTTTTTGGTGCCATTTAGTACTGCCCAACAGTGCTGGATTTTCATTTAAAGTTTTATTTTATAGTTCATTCATTGCAATCAATTGTTTCCTTTCAATCTGAATATCAGTAAATGTGAGCTGCTGATTTCTTTACACAAAAAAATAATGATAACCTTGTTTAACTTTATAGACCTGGAATTTTGCAGTTATTTTTACTGTGACGCAAACATCTGCCCATAAGGCACTAAAACATTAGAACTTCCAGGAACCCGGGCCTCTTTTACTCCTGGGTGGTATCCAGAAATGATTGAAATAGTTCTAATAATTGGGGATGTATATTTATCTCTGGTATGAGAGTTGGCTGCTCCATTATTGTGTTTTGATAGATGTCTCGGCATTGCTGGGCCCACTGTTGCCTGAAGTGTATGTATACTGTATCAACTTAAACAAGAGCTCCACCACACACACATGTGCAATGTAAAGGTTATGTGACACAACACAATGTCTGTTTTGCCTGATCTCATTTTACACATACATCCATTGTCCCTCACACCCTCTGTTTTACAACAAAGGTCAACACACTTGTTGTTTTCCCCTTCATGGATAAACTGTCAGTCAAATGTATATAAATCATTTGACTTCATGGGTGGGAGATTGTAGTTTTCTTATAGAGTAAAGCAAGGTAATCTGTCCTCATAGGTATGCATTAGTGGCTGCTGATTGGCCAAAGCTTACCTGCAGAGGTAAAGGCGCGAAAAACTAGGAGGTTATAAATAGAGGCGCTGCCTGGAGTTAGCGCAGACGAGTGCAAGCTGGGCAGAGGATTCATTCTGTTTATTTCAGATTAAAAAATATACTATATAAGTTTTAAAAATTATTGCTGCAGCGGGAGAATATGAAGAATTGTTTTATTTGGCCTCTTGGCTAGTATATATGGCAGGGCCAGCTTATCATTTTTGGCAGCCTATGTTTCTTGCATGTGCAAGGCTGGCTAGGTGAAATTAAGGTAATATTAATTTCTGTACATTTTTGAGCATTTTCTGTTAATAAACGCTGCGGCCATTCTCTATCCTATACTGTGTTTTTCTTGAGTCTTTATTTTAGTTATGTTATGTGTTATAGTAAATATATAAAATGATAGCTTGGTTCTGGATATTCATGCTACATACGCCTCCCATGAGGAATCTTGGGGATTCTTATGCCCAGAGCAAGATGGTTTTCAGATCCCGATGAAGGAGGTTTATTTTTAGAGATTATCAAGGTTTTATAAAAAACCTGAATGCATTTGAAAAGATACACCAGCACACTGTATGCTTTCATCTGTTATTCTGTATCAAGTTAAAGAAGCCAATGACTGTGACCCTTGTGTCATTGGCCATCAAAAAACAATAATATCTGGCAATTCTCTACCTCAAGATGCCATTCTCAATGCAGATGCAACCTGATTCCAGATATGTAATAAAAGGTCCAAACTTCTAAAATGGAAAACAAGGAGAACCTACAGATACAATAAGACTCTTCTGGCTGTTTATGGCAGTGGTTTCCAGACTTTGTGTTCAGGCGTTCCTTTGTTGTCTGGCAGTTGACTGGGGTTCTCCAACTGAATAATGAGGGTACAGGTATCTGACCAGGTGATAGGAAGCAGGTTACACTCGCACACCCTGGTGCTACAAAAACAAGACTCCCCTGTGCACAGTGGAAGAGGAATCAACCACCTCGCAACCAACATGGGAAGAAAAGCAAGTCACTGGCACACACGGGTAGTGCTGGCAGGGCAAGCTTTTGCTAGTTTATTGCGGGATGCAACTTTTCAGGGGGGGGGGACCCTTTGTTAAGCAAGCTTGAATAGAACTCATAAAAATAGAAGCTGGAAGTAGGAAGCCGTCAGTGTAAGTTTGCGCAAAGGAATCGCTGGTGTCGGCCCGAATCCGCCTGATCATAGAGGGTCCCGTGGGTGTTGGTCTGGCCAGCACATCACTAGTCCCTTTATATTCTCTGCCGTGTATGACTGTTGATACAATGTAAGACAAGGCAGCTGATTAACAGACCTGTTTTTGCTGGGGAATTGTAACAACCACGTTATGTGGAACCTAGTTCAGTGAAAGTACCTGCGGACGCACAAGTAACCCCTATGAGTTCCATCTTTCACCGACGCCCTTTTGGGGCCCCGGGCTTTCTGCTGTGGAAGCCGACAAGGAGGTGCGTAACAAGTCCGTGAGTAGAGTAGATGTAGTCGAAGTCAGGCGAAAAGTTCAAGGCAGGCTTCAGGAATCGCAGTCAAGGGTCGGGCAGAAGTCAAGAACCAGGAATTCAAAGTCACAATAAACGCTTCGGCAGGAACAGTAGAACTGGAACCAGCTTGGTCATTTTAAAAATGGTGGACTGGCCTTTAAAGGGGATCCTATTGTGCACAATCCGGAAGTGCACACCTGTGCACTAGAAGTCGGGAAGAGACGCGCCGGAGGTAAGGGAACGGAGAGATCTCCCGGCGCGTCTTACAGGAATGAAGACTTTTGCAACATTGTTTAAAAAGTAACAACCAGGAGTTTAGAAAATTCTGCTTGCAAAAGAACTGGTTTTTACAAATAACTGAAAAATTTTAATAAATGCATATTGGAAAGTTGCTTAGAATCACAGTTACATAGTTAAATCGGGTTGAAAAAAGCCAAAGTCCATCAAGTTCAACTCCTCCAAATGAAAACCCAGCATCCATACATACACCCCTCCATACCTTCACATAAATTCTATATACCCATACATATACTAACTATAGAGCTTAGTATCACTATAGCCTTTGATATTATGTCTGTCCAAGAAATCATCCAAGCCATTCTTATAGTCATTAACTGAATCAGCCATCACAACATCACCCGGCAGTGCATTCCACAACCTCACTGTCCTGCCTGTGAAGAACCCCCTACGTTGCTTCAAATGAAAGTTCTTTTCTTCTAGTCTGAAGGGGAGGCCTCTGGTACGGTGATCCACTTTATGGGTAAAAAGGTCCCCTGCTATTTATCTATAATGTCCTCTAATGTCGAATGTTTTCTTTTATTAGGCAAATTTTTATTTGGGGGTTGACTTGCCCTTTAAAGAAGCACAGGTAACCTTAATATATTTATTCGGGGATTTATAAAAAACCCCTTTGGCAGGAGAGACACGTATAGACCTTTACATCTATAATTACAACTCCTGGGTGAAAGCTAAAGAGATGGGAATGATGTGATTGTACATAAAATCACTGTTACAGCAGGATTAACCCCCACCCAGGTGCAGGCACTACACAGATAAAAGCATTTAACTTTAATATTACTGAAGTGCATATTTGGAATGTTTAGATGAGTGATCGAACAAAGCACTGCAGTGCATAGCGGCTGCTACAGTGACATTTAAATCCACATTTCATGTTTTTAAAGGCAGAAGGGTTAATATTAAAGGCTTTTTCTTTCAATGCGGTAAAGTAAGAATCAAGATAATGACCGAGGCAGAAAACATTATCTATATGCAAGTCATGTGAGGCCAAGGAATATGCTTTTATGCACACATTCTTTTAACAAGCGACTACATAAATCTGTTACATCTTCCTTTTCCACTCCCCGTGGGAACCCATTTCTCTTTGTATATTTCATTTCCTGCTGAGAATTCAATATTCTGTATTATGGAAATACACAATGAGATGGTACCATCATTGGTACCATCTCATTGTGCAAATTCGCAAATTCACTAAAATCCGAAGTGGCGCTCAGGGGTAGCGTAAGGTTGTGAAGTTGCGCCAGCGTTGATTCGCTATGTAAAGCGAAGTTACGCTAGCGAAGGCTAATTTGCATATGGCGCGAAATTCAAATTTCAATGGAGGAACGTGTAATCAGCACTACAAATGCCAAGAAAACCTTCAAATCTGCAAATAAATATTTTATTTTGCCCTACATATGTGCCCACTGTCTAGGTAAGTTGCCATGAGTCAGGAAATGTAGGGGGGAAGGAGGGGAGCCCCAAAAATTTTTTCGATCTTTTTCAGCCTATCACCCATCATGCAGAAAACACGCCAGCGTTTTTTGGGACTTAGAAAAAAATTTGACTTTTTTGGAAACAATCCCTATCTACTCTATTGCGCTTCGCCAGGTCTGAGGTGGCGAAGGAAGTCTAGCGTAAAAGGTAGCGTTCAGTACACTGCGCAAGTTAGTGAATTTGCGTAGTTTCGTCGCTAGCGAAAGTTCGCCTGGCGTAAGGGTGCGAAGTAACACTAGCGAAACTACGCCAGCGTTCGTTAGTGAATTTGCGCAGTAGCGGAAATGCCAAATGCTAGCGAATTAACGCTAGAGTTCGGCGCTTCGCGGCTTAGTGAATTTGCGCCAAGTTGTGGGAGTGGGCAAGATCGAATTAAGTGGGTGAGAAATGTGGTACTGTACGTGGTGTTGCGTTTGGTAGTTAAGCAGAGTGAGGGTAGGCTTCTCGAAAGAAGTGCGTTTTCAGAGATTTCTTGAAAGCAGAAAGGTTGGGAGAAAGTCCGACAGACCATGGGAGAGAATTCCAGAGGAGGGGTGCAGCCCTTGCAATGTCTTGAATGCGAGCATGTGAGGAGGTAAAGGTAATGAGAGAAGAGTTGAGTAGCAGGTCAGTAGAGGAGTAGAGGAGCTATAATATATATGACTCATATATATATTAGTATTTATTACTCATGAGTATGTATGAGTCTTCAGGTCCCCATGTCTATTTATTAGCCCTCAGGTCCCCTTGAGTATTTATTAGTGTTCAGGTCCCCTTGAGTATTTATTAGTGTTCAGGTCCCCTTGAGTATTTATTAGTGTTCAGGTCCCCTTGAGTATTTATTAGCGCTCAGGTCCCTGAGTATCACTGTGGCTCCTCAATCGCTTGTTCCAGCCCTCGCTGCCCGGGAGGGGGAATCTGATTAAAGGGCCGTGACGTCAGCCAGGAATTCCTCTTATACGCGGCGACTGTCAGCTTGAATCTCACACCAAGTCGCAACTGCCATTCGCTCGCTATAAGTTTCACCCGATCTCCGCTGTTTCAATAACCCTATGAAATCGCTTTGCCTCGGTCATTTGGAGACACAGCAGAGCAGCACAAACAGCCTGGAGCTTAACGATGTACTGGGACATAAAGGAGTCAGTGCGGGGAATAGCGGGCAGAGCCCAGATCTGAGCGAGAAGGGCACATCGCACCAATCAGAGATCGGATACCTGTTTTATGCCATGATCTGTCTGCTCTGAACGCAGGATCCAATCGTTTGTAGAGAGATTAGAGTCCTTACCCTGGTGCCAGTCTGCAGGGAAGAAACTTAAGCGGGTTGGCCCTTGTGTAGGCATCATGGTACCGGCCAGTAGCTTGGAAGAGCTCAGCGGGAATGGGTCGGACTGCAGCGAAGAAGTGGAAATCACAGTGAATGTTGGAGGGATAAGGCAGGTGCTCTATGGAGATGTCCTCAACAGGTACCCGGAGACCAGGCTGGCAGAGCTCGTTAACTGTCTGTCTGGAGGGTACGATGCCATCTTCTCTCTGTGCGATGATTACGACCCTGGCAAGAAGGAGTTTTACTTTGACCGCGACCCCGACGCCTTCAAGTGTATCATTGAGGTCTACTTGTATGGGGAGGTCCACATGAAGAAAGGAATGTGCCCTATTTGTTTTAAGAACGAAATGGACTTCTGGAGAGTGGACTTGGACTTGTTGGATGACTGTTGCAAGAGTCACCTGAACGAGAAGAACGAGGAGTTGGATGAGATTGCCAAGAGAGTGCAGACCATTCTGGAGGATCAAGGAGGGGACACCTCCGAAAGTAAATGGAAAAGGTTCCAGAAATGTCTTTGGAAGTTTATGGAGAAGCCAGAATCCTCTTTCCCAGCCAGAATCACCGCTATTCTGTCTTTTCTTTTCATCTTAATCTCCTCTGTTGTCTTGTGCATAGGGACAATACCAGAGATGCAAGTGGAGGACTTGCAGGGCAACCATGTGGAGCACCCGACTCTGGATAACATTGAGACAGTCTGTATAGGGTGGTTCAGCTTGGAGTACCTACTGAGGCTGATCTCATCACCCAACAAGCTCCATTTTGCCCTCTCCTTCATGAACATCATTGATGTCCTGGCCATTCTCCCCTTCTATGTCAGCATTGTCTTGACTCACCTAGGAGCCAGCATTATGGGGCTCACTAATGTCCAGCAGGCTATCCAGGCTCTCAGAATTATGAGGATTGCCAGGATCTTTAAGCTAGCTCGTCATTCCTCAGGGCTGCAGACCCTAACCTATGCCCTTAAGAGTAGTTTTAAGGAGCTTGGACTACTATTAATGTATCTAGCTGTGGGGATTTTTGTCTTCTCAGCCTTGGGATATACCATGGAACAGAGTCATCCTGACACCCTATTTAAAAGCATCCCCCAGTCTTTCTGGTGGGCAATCATCACTATGACCACCGTTGGCTATGGAGACATCTACCCTAAAACCACCCTGGGAAAACTCAATGCAGCCACGAGTTTCCTCTGTGGTGTGATTGCCATTGCCCTCCCAATCCACCCCATCATCAACAATTTTGTGAAGTATTACAACAAGCAGAGGGTATTGGAGACAGCTACTAAACACGAACTGGAACTTATGGAACTTCATTCCAATGGCGGGTATATGGGTGCTTATGGAAGTTCTAAGGAGCTGTCTGAAGGCAGAGGACTATCAGTCAGAAATCACATGAAGGTTTCTCACAGTGATACATTCATCCAGGCTTTGACGGAGGACAAACACCACAGAACAAGGCTTCAGAGCTGCAAGTAGACTTGACTTTCCTCATCAGCTTACCCCTGACTCTACAATAATGCAGCAGTGGTTAAAAAAACAACAACCCTTTTTAAGGGTTCTGGTGACTAGTAGGTCACATTTCTAATACAGCAAATAATATCAGGTGGAATACTTTTCCAGAACTAATGAAAATGACTTTACCAAACTGCCAGATTGTCCTGTGAAAAGACCTTTATAAGTGTCAGTGATGTGGTATGTACAGTTGTTGTATGTATGTGACTCAAATAAAAGGAAATGTGTTGCTAGTTTGTGAGAGATTCTTCAGTGATGTCTGGCTTTAAATCAATTAATATCAATTAAATCAATTAATAGAATGTCCAGTGCACCATGCACGGTACTGTTACACTGTTACTGTACTTACTGTTATTTTCTATTATGCTCATTCTGTACATATACAGGTACTGGATCCCTTATCCGGAAACCCGATATCCAGAAAGCTCTGAATTACGGAAAGGCTGTCTCCCATAGACTCCATTTTATCTAAATAATACAAATTTTTTAAAATGTTTTCCTTTTTCTCTGTAATAATAAAACAGTAGCTTGTACTTGATCCCAACTAAGATATAATTAATCCTTATTGAGCATTCTGGATAACAGGTCCCATACCTGTACCAGGATTAAATGACAAGGGAACCCCGATGTAGGGGAACTGTCTGTCTCTGTATCAGAAAAAAACCTCTACTGAAAATAAGGATATTAAAGGGTAATAACAGAGAACGGAGGTTAGATAAGAGGGGGCCCCTGGCAGTGCAGGGAGTTCGGAGAGCTGGAGTTAGATAAGTTCATGCAGGAGTCTGGGAGCCTTATATGAGTTGTTAGAAAATTACATAAATCAGGGATGTTGAACTGCAATTCCAAAGGATTTCTGCAGGATTCAAGGAGTTGCACTTCTGCAGGTCAGCATGTATATAATGAAACTATAGCAGATCCTTTTTAATGTCATTTATCTTTTGCCCTCTATGGGGCCCGTCTTTTGGCTAATATATTGTAATGATACTGTAAATCCATAACCTTCTGCTTCTTAGCCTTGGTTCCCCAGATGTTGCTGGACTACAGCTCCCAGGATTCCTTTACCCTTGATTAGAGGGGCCCAAGGTTAAGGAAGAGGGGCCCTGGTTACCCTCATGAATTCATTTAGCTGCTTTGTGCACCTGCTGTATACTTAGCGCTACAGGGGGTGCTGCTCTTTATGACACTATAAAGCCCACATATATATATATATATATATATATATATATATATATATATATATATATATATATATATAGCTGTCACTCCCTGAGGACGGCTTGAGTTAGGAGCCGAAACGTTGGAATAGACAGCAATTTTTTCACTTGGAAAAGACCCAGAGTGCAGTTCATTTGTTATTTATATATATATATATATATATATATATATATATATATATATATATATATATATATATATATATAAAACAATCATAATAAACCGTACTACACAGGTCTTTAAAGATGCAAAAAGTGAAAAAGTTTATTCGACGTTTCGGTTCAAATACAAGAACCTTCCTCAGGTGGGGTACACTACCTGAGGAAGGTTCTTGTATTTGAACCGAAACGTCGAATAAACCTTTTCACTTTTTGCATCTTTAAAGACCTGTGTAGTACGGTTTATTATGATTGTTTTATATGTTATAGATTTTAACCAGCACCCAGGCAGCTGTTACTTTTGAATGTGTGCTCCAGCACAGGACTCAGTATATATATATGTATATATATATGTATATATATATATATATATATATATATATATATATATATATATATATATATTTATTTGTGCTATATATATATATATATATATATATATATATATATATATATATATATATATATATATAAGCACAAAAGGGATTATGTGCAGTAAGATATAATGAACTGTTGTCTGACACTGGTAAACATTGTACAGCAGCCCTCTCTGGAGTAAAAAAATTCAGAATGAAGAAAGTGCGTGTTACCTTTAGTTTATTAACGGTCTTACTGGCCCTTTAAAACAAAAGACTGAATGATTCATGAACAAAAACAGAGCTGTGATTTTTGGCCCCTGTTAAAAATAGATGTTTAGACCTTGCTGTTTATGCTGCAACAGTGTTGTATCAAATATTGCAGTTGCTATGGGGAACAAACACAAGGTATTACTGACGGCTGGAGTTGAAGGCATCTCGACACTTGCAGAACTATAATCCGCACGTGCAAAGTGCCAAGGAGATGGGAAATGTAAAATATGAGAATCAGCCATCACAACATCCCCCGGCAGGACATTCCCCAACCTTACTTTCCTCACTGTGAAGAACCACCTACACTGCTTCAGATGAAAGTTCTGTTTCTCTAGTCTAAAGGGATGACCTCTGGTGCGGTGATCAATTCTATGGAAAAAATAGATCTTCAGCTAACGGTCTCTAATGCCCTCTAATGTACTTAGTAACGTGTAATCATATCCCCTCGCAAACATGTTTTTCTCCAGAGAAAACAGCACCAACCTTGACAGTCTCCCCTCATAATTTAAGTCTTCCATCCCTCTAACCAGTTTAGTTGCACTTAGGGGCAAATTCACCAGGCGTAATTTTGACTTTTTTGGAAACAATCCCTATCTACTCTATTGCGCTTCGCCAGGTCTGAGGTGGCGAAGGAAGTCTAGCGTAAAAGGTAGCATTCAGTACACTGCGCAAGTTAGTGAATTTGCGTAGTTTCGTCGCTAGCGAAAATTCGCCTGGCGTAAGGGTGCGCAGTAGCGAAAATGCCAAACGCTAGCGAATTAACGCTAGCGTTCGGCGCTTCGCAGCTTAGTGAATTTGCGCCTATATAGTCCCCTCTCTCCAACTCATTTATATTCCTCTTAAGGACTGGAGTCCAAAACTGCACTGCATACTCCAGGTGAGGCCTTAAAGATCCATTATCTGGAAAGGGTCCCAAGCATTCTGGATAACAGGTCCCAGACCTGTACTATATTCCAGGCCACCATTCCTTATCTTAACCATTAACCTTCTGTGTGGCACTGTATCAAAAGCTTTAGTAAAATCCAAGCAGATCACATCCACTGCCATTGCAGAGTCGACGTTCCTGCTCAACTCCTTGTAAAAAGCAATTGAATGTGTTTGACTAGATCAGTTATGCATAAAACCATGCTGGCACAAACTATTATGTATTTGCAATGAAGTCAACTATTTTATCCCTTAATACCCCTTTGAAAAGCTGTCCTACCATTAACGTCAGACTATCGTTTTGAGGCTGAGAAAGGGATTCCTTTTTGAATAGCAGCACCACATTAGCAATTTGCCAGTCTCTTGGCACCATGCCAGACCTCAATCAATCCTGAAAAACTAAGTATAGCATTTTGTCAATCACAGAGCTGACCCCCCCTCTGACAACAGTGGTACCACCCCATCCTGATTAATTTTTTTACTATTTACATATTTAAAAAAAATGATTTTGGGTTCATTTTACTCCTTGTTGCAATGCCCTTTTCCATATTGATTTAACTTTTTTGCATTGAGCTTTTTTAACTTGAAAGCCGTAACACTGACAATTTTGTCAAACCACAACATTTTGGAACGACATTCCTTGCTTTAAAGGGGAATATACTTTCACCCATAGTAATAACTTGACCTAGTTGTGAAGCAGCCTCCATTTGCAATAGTAGTTGGTCCTCAATCTCATCACTTATTCGAAGTGGTTTGTAGCATACACCAATGATAATATTCTTTGTAGCTTTTTGCCCAGTCAAAATCTCAACCCAAAGGGATTCCACACCCTGAGCAGTGCCATCCATGGTTATTTCTTTATAGCACATCTGTTAATTCATGTTTTACATAAAGACCTACTCCTCTACCCTTTTTAATCTCTCTCTGTCTCCCCAAAAAGTAGCCATTTAAATCGACAGCACAGTCACATGTTCCATCCAACCAGGTCTCAGTAATACTCATTATATCATAGTTATTTGAGCATACAATTAACTCTAGGTCTCCCATTTTACCTGTTAATTAACCCTCGATATTCGACCGTCTAAGTAAAATCCTTCGAATATCGAAGTTGAAGGATTTACCGCATTTCCTTCGTTCGTACGATCGAAGGAAAAATCGTTTGATCGATCGATTAAATCCTTCGAATCGAATGATTTTCCTTCGATCAAGAAAACCTAGGAAAGCCAACGGGGACCTTCCCCATAGGCTAATATTGATGCTCGGTGGGTTTTAGGTGGTGAAGTAGGGGGTCAAAGTTTTTTTTTAAAGAGACAGTACTACGACTGTCAAATGGTCGAACGAATTTTAGTTTGAATTGTTCGATATGAAGTCGAAGTCGTAGTTGAAGGTCAAAGTAGCCAATTCAATGGTCGAAGTAGCAAAAAAAAAACATTTGAAATTTGAAGTATTTTTTATTCTATTCCTTCACTCGAGCTAAGTAAATGTGCCCCTTAAAGTTACTCTAAGTCTGTTTTTTTGGTAACAGAGGGAACTCTCCAGCTGGTAAACTGTATGCCCCCCTCACTCCACTTCCATGACCCCTTACTAATCCCACTGCCCAGTCTACCCTAGCTTCCCCATAATTCTCTGGCTCACCCCCCCCACCTAGTTTAAACACTTCTCCAATCTCTTGGCCATTCTTTCCCCTAGAACAGCAGACCCCCCTTCAATTGAGGTGCAATCCGTCACAACTATTTAGATTGTACCCCAAGGAAAAATTAGCCCACTGCTCTAGGAAACCAAACCCTTACTTTCTACACCAAGACTTTAGCCACAAATTAAGCTTCCTACCTGTGATACAAATGGGACATGGCAGACCATATATGAATGTGAGTGTGATCAAGTGAATCCAATATGGCTCCTTAGTTACAAAGTGGATGTACTGACATTAGTTGGAGTCAAGGGAACAACCGGAGTTGAGGTCATTAATAGGGATATATTAACATTAGTTGGAGACAAGGGAACAGCAGGAGTTGAGGTAATTAACTCATAAACATGTTTATCAAGGAGGAAGCATATATCTCCTTCACGTGGTTATAATTTTAGACATACAACTATTGTTTTCATTCTCATGGTCACAGTTCTGGGCGTATGGCCATTATTTTGGTATATGTCCACAATTTGTATAACGACCAAATTCTGTTATGATTGATTATTTTATTGTTACACTAGTATAAAAACTCAGCGGAGGGGACTTTGGGACTTTACAAGCAGACGCGTTGTGTAGAACTTTGCCCGATTGATTTGGCTTTGGGAGTTCGCTGTACTTGGCTCTGGGTCCCCCAGCTGATGTTCCTCTCAAAAGTCTACCAAGGGATGGATAGTTGCGATGTATTCAATCTGTGATGTATTACTTTCTTACAATATATTATTCTTATCTAATATTGATCAGTGTGTGTATGTTTTATTTCTATCCCTGCACATGATAAGTCTGCCAAGGACACTACCCTTGCTTTCTTCCTAAACTTGCACGTGGCACAGGCAAAATTTACAAAAAAATTACATTGGAAGACCTTCCATTAATCTTTAAGCCTACATCCCTAAACTCATTCTTTAAGGTCCTCCATCTACCATTTATTTTGTCATTAGTACCAATATGTACTAAGGCAGATGGTTCATGCCCAGCCCCAACCAATAATTTGTCTACCTGATCAACCATATGCCAAACCCTGGCACCAGGAAGACAGCAGATTTGCAGCTTTGTCTCAGAAAGACTGTTATCTTGAAAGACTGTTAGTTGTTATACATTGCATAGTCAAAAGGAACACACACCATTGTATCTGAGTTATCAGTCATAATCCGACTCCAACTCCTGCATGGAGAGAGACAGATCGCTGAGAGGAGGATAGAGAATAGTCACTTGATATTTCAGATAGTACAGAATTTTTCATTTATTATATTTAGAACATTTATTATCTATTAAATTGTGAGATTTTTAGAACTGGGAACTTTACTAAATTTCATACAATTTTCACAAGTTAAAACTCCTACTAAATTTTTTTTTGACGATAGTTCCCCTGTAATGTTCATTCAACACCCTCAGCATAAGCAAATACAATCAGCATTTTCTGTGCACACAAGATTCTCTTTCATCATAATTCATACAACCTGATGGAAAAATTAACCTACTGTACAGAATCTTGCAGCATGCCATACAAGCACTGTTCCAGTTGGTCTTTTTTTTTTGTAGATTTCAAATTAGTTTCCATTTATATTTTACCTGGAACCTGGAATTTTAACTGTCAGTGACCATGGCAACCAGAAAGCTGGCAATGAGCTAGCAATTGTCATGCCTAATTGGAGAGCTGCGGAACAAAAAGGGAAATAATTTAAGCAAATATAAATGGCAGTTTTGTGTTTCCTTTGATCTACCGTGTGGCTTCTCCTTCACATGATCAGGATTTTATATGGATTTTGCAAGGGCAGAACATTTTTCTGTTTAACTCTTCTTTACACTTTTCTAAAGAGAGGCAGAGATACCCTAGACTAGAGCAACGAACATGGGGCTAATTTTGGGGCATTTTGTGCATAATTGCTTCAAAGGTGGGCAGTAAAACCATCTAATTAATTTCAGTGGAAACTGTTGGACTCTTGAATATGGGTCCCAGCAATTAGCTTTTGAAAGGTAAAGGCACCTGGAATTTATGTTGCTATAATGAAAGAAGAGACACCATCTTGCTTTAAGTTGTTGTCTTCATACATGGCACTCTCTGCTGCCCAGGCTGTCATTGAGCAAATGGAGACATATGTGCTTTGTTTTGGCACCCAGAGATCTTCAGCAATTTTATTTTGTGCAAAATGCAAAAAACATGGTGGTGTGTGCCCATTGTTTTGCAGTTTGTTCCCTGCCTGGCACATAGTATGTCCCCCATATGTGTTTGCATGCCTGTCTTCAAACTGTACATACAGTATCTGGCCCTTTTTAAATAAAACCTTGCTGTCTATTGGATTTCTAATGAAACAGTTCAGTGAAAGAATTCAAGTCACCACCTTCCATAGTTATCGCTCCTTTGCATCATGGAGTCAGCAGTGGTGTCAACAGGCTGCACTCTTCTAATAAATAGTAATTCTTTGACTGCAGAAGAACACAAAGGTAGACGGGACACTCTCTAGATCAGTGATTCTTTTTAAAGCCAGATTGTCTGTTTCACACTCAGCTCACTAATGGGTGAATCACCATGTAATGTAGAACACTAGGGTCTACAATGCTCTCTAAAACTAATTTACATCCTTATGGGAGGGCATATGTTAACAAGATTTAAACGTATTCCCCTCTATGCTTATATTGACAAGACAGAAATGACCTCTCCTAGGGTCTCGGACACCTGCTTTCTGGCTGAGACTCTGCAGCAAGGTAGTGGTAGTTGGTTGGATATGTAACTCTCAACAGTGGTCCTTTGCCTTTCTGCTGAGAATAAATGTACCAGATCGACTCTCCTGGCCTTCAACTCTTTGTCATGTAAGATTGACGTTACAGGTATGTACCCTATAAAGACACTGTGGGCAGTTGATTGACACAGTCTAGACAGATACACTATGGTTTGCTACACTGGAAAAGCTACAGTTGTATTGAGAGGCAATGGTTTTAATAGGCCCCTCGCTTAGGCTGATCATTTCCAAACTAACTCTATATGGCTAAAACCCAAGTGAAGCCTCTAACATCTCCAGAACCTATTGCCCTAGGGTTGGGTTGGTATTTTGTTATTTTGTGGGGGTGTTTGAGCATCAAAACAATTTTTGTTTGCATTTTGATATCTACATTCACCATTGCTTTTTCTTCCCCCTGTTTCTTTCCTTGTTTTTCAGTCGAGTCACATAGATCACAACTCATTTTCTTGCATTTGTTTCTATGAACAACACAGTGAATATCAAAGACATGTTTTGTCTGTGTTTTGAATAGATGTTGTTAGCATGATACATTTTGTGTAAACTTCTACCTTTACGTCTATCTGTCTTATGACTAATTTACGTGGTTATGAATCTTTTATACTTGGCTTCAAACAATCTCTAACCTAAGGACATGCACAACCACTTCTATTTATCCTATTCATCCTGAGAACGGTATAAGGGTCAGTACTAGGCAACTCATCAGCCATCCAGCAATGCAAACATGTTTCAGCATCACTAGAGTCATTTGATTGCTCCCAAAAGTCTTAGCTCAAACTCCACATATTTGTCTCAGGTTTTCTATAGGAGCCACAAAGATTTAAGGTCTGTCTTGTCTTTTCTACTGAATCGTGCACCTATTGATGCAGGGGAACCCTGAAGCTAATGCTACCTAAAGGTGGCAATAGCTGCAGGGTTCTTACAGTCAGGGCCACCATCAATAACCACGGGGATCCATACTGCTAAGTTAGTAGGTAGATAAAATATGCCCCTCACATGTACAACAACACCCCTGATCCAACCTGACCACTCCCCAGTTATCCCAGACCTCACTCCCTGGTCCTGCCTGGCTTCAACACTGCTAGTACTGACAAAGAAAGTGATTGGAACAAAGTCCACCTTATTTGCAAAATATAACATTTTTGCAACAGCTACTGGTCAGAATTAAACTGGTTGAGTTACAAGGGCTCTTTAAATTTAAGAACTAGAGCACTAAGTTGTGCAAATCGTACTCATTTAGCCAGAACTTGTGTCTGGGACATAGGTGGACTCTGTACTTTATGCTAGATTATCCTTGTGTCTGAATCCCCAGCATGCCCCTATGAATACAAGAATACAGAACTGTGTATTCATCGAGGAGGCTCAAGCCTTGCACCTGTGTGTTTGTGTGTGTGTGGGGGGGGCCTGTTGGGGTAGGGTGCCATGTGGCTTGCACCTGTACCCTGACCTGATGTCCACAAACAACCCTTCCTGACATCATACAAGGGATACACACAATCTACTATTTTCGGATTTAACCAAACCTCTGGATCTTTTGTGAAAGATTTGGCCAAATACCAAACCAAATCCAAGCCCTAACCTACATATACAAATCAGTGCAAGGAAGGGTGAAAGAGAACCACGCTCATAAATTCTTTTTACTTCCTTTCCTGCGTGACGAAACGTCACGTGGTTTTATGGATTTGGTTCGGCCAGGCATGTGGATTAAGCCAAATCCGAATCCTGCTGAAAAAAGCCAAATCCTGGGTTAATACCGAAATGAATCCTGGATTTGGTGCATCCCTACATCATACTGAGACAGGTCTTAATGTTTAACTATAATTCATAAAAGAAAATGTTAAGACATTAACAAGATAAATGCACAAAAATAAATATTTCCATTTAAAGAGAAGGAAAGGAAAGGTAAAAGGGCACATGTATGTCTGCAAGTGCTGTTGTGGTCCCTGCACTTTCCCCACAATCAGTTGCGCAAATATCACCCATAGTCGGACTGGACAAGCAAGCCCCTGTGAAAAAAACAGGTGGGCACTGACCCTCATGGGCCCAGCCAGCTCAGGCCCCTTTTGATGGAAGCCAATTTTGTTGCAGGCTGCCAGCAACTGGAAGAGTTTGCGACAGTGGGTGGAGGGCCCTGAGGTGGCAACCCTGGTGGGCTCTGGACACCCCAGTCCTACACTGATAACACCACTTTTATTAAAGGTACTTGCACCAAAATTGTGCTGCTCAGTCCTTTCTGCTTTCTGTTTCAAAAGCCGTTTCAAAGCCGCTGCTGTGCTATTGACTCAAGCCTGGACCTACTGTAATCTCTGGACTAGGTGGTTGTGCCAGGGTTCCAACATCTTCTCCATCTTCTTCTCTTTCTGTATCTTCTCCTGGTCTGAGTGTGCAGTAGAGAGAAAAACTGAACTTAGAAGCAAAAATCCAATGTTTCACTAACTTCACATGTGAACCCGGCCTGGGTAAAAAAGAAAATTCAAGAACCAGAAGAAGATTGCCATATGTGCTCCTACAAAAGTACTCTGGGTCAATGTTCTTCTCAGCAAACAGAAGCACCAGCCCTGAGTTTCAGGAAAGTGATTATAATCACTGTGGGGTCCTTAACATTTGGCACCCCAGGGATTATACATTTTCTTCTCCTTTCCTTCTACATTTGTTTACTGTATACAAATGTGTAATCCACTGGAATCATCAATGTGAGGTTGTCATTAAAGCACAGCTCAGCCCTTATGTTTTAGAGCAGAGGCCCCCCATATTCAAATGTAAAAAGAGTTGGGGAGCAACACAAGTATGAAAAAAATCCCGGGGTGCCAAATAAGGACTGTGACTAGGCATTTGTTACTCCCTATGTGGACTGGCAGCCTACAAGAGGCTCTGTTTGGCAGTACATCTGGTTTTTATGCAACCAAAACTTGCCTCCAAGTTTGAAATTCAAAATTAAGCACCTGCTTTTAAGCCACTGGGAGCAACATTCAAGGGGTCGGGGAGCAATATGTTGCTCGTAAGCCACTGGTTGGGGATCGTTGTTTTATAGTTTGCAAAAATTTGTACCGCTTGCCAGTACACCTATATGAAAGCGAATCAGAGACGGAAATAACACATAAAGGCAGATTTATTAAAGGTCAAGGTGAATTTTCGAATGAAAAAAATTCGAATTTTGAGCTATTTTTTGTGTACTTCGACTAGGGAATAGTCCAAATTCGATTTGAATTTAAAAAAAATTGAAAATTCGAATATGAAAATTTATCATGTACTGTCTCTTTAAAAATTTGACTTCAACCATTCGCCATTTAAAACCTGCCAAATTGCAGTTTTAGCCTATGGGGGACCTCCTAGAATCCATTTGGAGTCAATTGGTGGACTTTGAAAAATCGAAGGTTGTTTTTTGGGGAAAAACTTTGAATCGAATTCGATCGGTTGTACTATTATTCGATTCAGACTATTCGAATTCAGCAGAATACAGACCCATTTGATCGAAAACGGACCTATTCGACCCAATTGCGACTTAATTTCAGTTGGTCTTTTTGAATTTGAATCTCGAAGTTTTTTCAATTCGAAATTCGACCCTTGATAAATATGCCCCGTAGTACATAATAAAAGTTGCAGTTTGGCAACAACCAGGCGGAGGACGGGGCGCAGGCTAGAGATTCCGACTATAACTTAAGTTCAAGATAATCCCATACGGAAGTGTGGGTATCTTATTGGTTTAAATATGGAACTGAGAATACAGAAGATTCTTTCATAGGGATTCAATGTCACAAACAGCCGGAAACATTAGCATCTGTGTGACACCACTAGAGAGTGACAGCACTGAGCCCAGGGCACAGACAGATTATTCCGTGGGCAACAGTCAGATATTCCGCCTGAGATCACTGGTGCTGCCGTATACAAGCGAAGTACATCAGAAAGCTGCCAGGGAAAAGACTGATGTTAGACTTTGCTCCGAGCACAACAGGAGCTGTTTAGATCTCAGATAAATCTGCCAAGTAATGATATAAGCAGAAAACATCTTACGGAATAGAAACCAGGAGGCTGGCAGCGCTTTATCTGGAGATCACATTAGACAGCCAGGAACTCTTTCTTTGAAAATCACATTTTAATGAGGAAATACATTTTTTTCTTTATATTCAAATTTAACAACATGACATTTTTTAAAATGTTGCCCTATTATTTTTTTTAATAATTTTTTTTTTATTGATATTGGGAAAGAAAGAAGGTACAGGTATGGGATCCGTTATCCAGAAACCGATTGTCCAGAAAGTTTTAAATTACAGGACTGCCGTCTCCCATAGACTCCATTTTATCCAAATAATTCACATTTTTTTTTAAAAAAAATATTTCCTTTTTTTATGTAATATTAAAAACAGTACCTTTCATACCTCCTAACTGTCCCGTTTTTAGAGGGACAGTCCCTCTTTTGACAGCTCAACCCACAGTCCCTCATTTGTACTGGAAAGTCACGTTTTTCTTTGCACCCAGAAAAAGAAACAACGTTTCTAACTTAATTAGCTTTTGGCAGAGAGCCCAGAACAGCCACAGCAGAAGATAAGATACTTTGTAACAATTTCTAGATCAGCAGTTTTTGAATTATTTGCCTTCTAATTCTGACTATTTCTAAAAAACAAATGCTCTTTAAGGCTACAATGTAGTATTGTTGCTACTTTCTATTACCGGTACTCAGAGCCGGGCCAACCCGGCCAGGCGCCTTAGGCAACCTGGCAGGCCACGCGCCGGCTCAGTGCGCGCTCGACTGCGCATGCGCAAAACTTCAATCCACCACGCATGCGCAGAATTTTGCTCCAGTGCGCATGCACGAAATGTGTTTGCGCATGCACAGAAGCGCTTAAGCTAAAGACACCAGCGGCAGTCGGGGAGAGACGGGACCGGACACAGGGTAGGCGGCAGAGCAGGTACGTGCCTGGCGCCCCCTCAGCTTTGCGCCCTAGGCATGTGCCTACTCTGCCTACCCCTAGTTCCGGCCCTGCCGGTACTCGTCTTTGTATGCGGATCCTCTCCTATTCCAGTCTCAATGCATGGTTGCTAGGGTAATTTCATTGACTTCATTACTGTAAAGTGAGAATATTCTATCGCATTCAATGTACATGTGATTTTCACTTTCCTCAGATATTTCCATTAGTGTCTATTCCTGTTCGCTGTCTCAGGCTGAAGGAGCTGATACATCTCTGGTTTTAAACACAATCTGATTGGAAAACACAGTATGGTAATTATTGCCTATAGTGTAACATTCATATCATTCTCCCAGCACCCATTCCAAAATAAGTATTTTCAGTGTTGGACTGGGACACCAGGGGCCCACCAAAAACTCTTAGATCAGGGGCCCACCCAAAAAACTTTAGACCAGGGGCCCACTCTAAATATTATTTTCTTCCTCTCCTCACTCAAGCTTTATTCTCCTATTCTCTTTTCTTTACACACTATAACCTATTATTCCTAATAATCTATTTAGCCTCTTTATTCTCATAGAAATAGGCAATAACCATGAAATAGGCCAAATGTTTAGAAGCAGGAGGGCCCACTGACACCTGGGCCCACCGGGAGTTTTCCTGGTATCCCAGTGGACCAGTCTGACACTGAGTATTTTAATACTTATCAGTGGTAATAGAGCTGTAACATAATTTATTCTGCAAATCGATTGAAATTAGAAAGGGTACTGGTATGGGACCTGTTATCCAGAATTCTCAAGATATGGGTCTTCTGGGTAAGGGATCACTTTGTAATTTGGATCTCCCAACAAAATTGTTTTGCCTACAATAAGTATTAATTACATATTTGTTCGGATCGAGAACAAGGTACTTTTTTATTATTAAAGGGATACTGTCATGGGAAATTTTTTTTTTCCAAAATGAATCAGTTAATAGTGCTGCTCCAGCAGAATTCTGCACTGAAATCCATTTCTCAAAAGAGCAAACAGGTTTTTTTATATTCAATTTTGAAATCTGACATGGAGCTAGACATATTGTCAATTTCCCAGCTGCCCCAAGTCATGTGACTTGTGCTCTGATAAACTTCAATCACTCTTTACTGCTGTACTGCAAGTTGGAGTGATATCACCCCTCCCTTTTTCCCCCCAGCAGCCAAACAAAAGAACAATGGGAAGGTAACCAGATAGCAGCTCCCTAACACAAGATAACAGCTCCCTGGTAGATCTAAGAACAACACTCAATAGTAAAAACCCATGTCCCACTGAGACACATTCAGTTACATTGAGAAGGAAAAACTTTAAAAATTTTACACTGCAGTGGAAGATCGCTCAGAACATTTAAACATGAAAACATGAAACATATATGGGTGGAGAAATGGCAGTGTATTCAAAGTCAGTTCTTGGACTGCCAGTTATCCAACTTTCCATTATTCCCAGAAGGACAGTAATCGCTGGGACCACAGCTGTTCTGGAGATGATTCCTTCCAGGCATGGAAATATGTGGGTGCAATGATTGTAATTTGAATAATGTAGAGCACATGTCCTGCGCTTAGGCTTTCATAACCTTGAGATATGAGGCGTCATCCTCAGCTTTCCCATTGCCGTAGCCCTCATTTGTTTTGTTATGCTGCAACTAATGATTGATACATAAACCCCATCAATGCCTCTGATCAAAGCCCTTGGATTCTGATTTACAGACAGCTAAAAACCTCAGGGCTCATGCAGCATTCCATTTCATGCAAGGTCTCCTGACCCTACATACATAATTGCCAAGAACTGGATACTGAAGGGATTTAGATCCTTTCAGTATAAAATAAATATTCAAGTAACTGTTGCTAATCAGACCAAACATGGATGTGGCATGTTCTTCTCTTTTTATTCCTCATATATTATATTATATATAACCAGCCCAGTGTCCAAAGCTCCTACTCAGTAGCGAGGAGGGGAGCAATTAATGATAAAGGTTCTTTGGTAAAATGAGAAGTTCACCTTGATAATATGTTTTAGGTATGGGACCTGTTATCCAGAATGCTGAGGTTTTCCAGATAATGGATCTTTCCGTAATTTGAATCTTCATACCTTAAGTCTACTGGAAAATCATATAAACATTAAATAACCCCAATAGTTTTTTCTTCCAGTAAGGATTCATTATATCTTAGTTGGGATCAAGTACAAGCTACTGTTTTATTATTACAGAGAAAAGGAAATCTTTTTTTATCATTTGGATAATTTGGATAAAATGGAGTTCATGGGAGACTGGCTTTCGATAATTCAGAGCTTTCTGGATAACGGGTTTCCGGATAGAAGATTAATATAAAGTTGTAGTATAAATGCCTGCTCCTCGTGAATACTTTCTGTGAAATGCAGGCAGCCCTGTATTCACGGTGCAGTGCAAAAAAACATGGTGGATCACGTCTGTTCTTTACCCTTTGCACCCAGCCTTGCACTTAATAAAAGGAAGAGACACTTGAAAACGTATTGGGTCTAGCGGACTAACTTTGCCCAATGATCTATTTTATATTTGCCTTTGAAACAATTATGTAAATAAAGGTATAAAAAGGGGCTTAACAACAGAAGAAGCAGACCCTGCAGTTGCAGGAGTGTAGAGAGCCCAGTAATGTCCTAATTAAAGGGGTGGTTAACCTTCAAGTTAATTTTTAGTATGTTGTAAAATGAACAAGCAACTTTTCAATTGGTCTTCATTGTATATTTTTTTAAAGTTTTTTTAAATTATTTGCCTTCTTTTCAGATTTCCAAGCAGGCCTGGATTTGTGGAAAGGCCATCTAGGCCTGGGCCTAGGACAGCCAAGATTTTAGGGGGGCGATATGCTGCCCAACCACACCACATTGGTTCAAAAACACTGGGGATGAGACACAATCATTTTTTAAATTTCCAGTGCTCCAATCCCCATTGCTCCAGTCCAGATGATGAAAGGGGAGGGGACAGGGGCAACTAACGGGAGGGGGCCTACGGGCACCCACTATGTAAATCCGGCCCTGTTTCCAAGGGGGGGTTCACTGACCCCATCTAAAAAGCAATTGATCTGTAAGACTACACATTGAGGGGCATATTTATCAAAGGTCGAATTTTGAAGTGAAAAAACTTCGAAATCCGACCATCGAATAGGGTAGTCCGACATTCGAAGTCTAAGTATTTTGAAGATTGTACATTCTCAAAATGTCTCAAAACTTAGCCAAATACTGGCTATAGGTTCTAGGAGGTCCCCATAGGCTAACATAGCAATTCGGCAGGTTTAAGGTGGCGAAGTGTCGAAGTCGAAGATTTTTTAAGGAGACAGTACCATTTTCAAATGGTCAAATTTGTGAAGTATTTTCAATTCGAATCAAGTCGAATTTGGCCTCTTCGATGGTCAAAGTACCCAAAAATTACTTCGAAATTTGAAGTTTTTTCATTCGAAAATTCACTTCGACCTCTCAATCTGCCCCTTATTGTTATTGCCACTTTTTATTACTCATCTTTCTATTCAGTCTCTCTCCTATTCATATTGCAGTCTCTTGTTTAAATCAACGCATTGTTGCTAGGCTAACTTGGATCCCAGCAACCAGATTGCTGAAATTGCAAACTGGAGAGCTGCCGAATAAAAACAGCTAAATAACTCAAAAACCACAAATAGTAAAAAATGAAAAACAACTGCAAATTGTCTCATCACTCTAAAAGTTAATTTAAAGGTGAACAACACATTTAATGATTAATTACAATATATTTTGGTAGAATAGGTCAATTTAGCAATGTTTTGGGGGGTCCTTGATTGTATTTGCTGGGGGACCCAATGGATATAGAACCAGCTATAGACAGCACTGAGCTATGGGACTGACAGGGTTCCCAATAAACAAGATAGTCAATATCTGAGAATTACATCAGACAACAGAAATCCAGAGATCTGGAACATCACACTGAAAAACTGGTGGCTTTTTAATCAAGTTCAGTGGGCATATCAGTCAGCCAGTTGTCAGGCTCTGTATAATTTCTATGTGTGTGTGTCTTCCTCCTCTTGTTTGAGAATGTTGTATAAATGGTAGTGAAGTAGTGATGGGCGAATTGGGTGCGTTTCGCATAAAAATGCGTGAATTTCCAGCAAAATTCGCGAAACGGTGTCCATTATTTTGGACACCGGTGTCCGTTTTTGGCAAAATTGAGCCGGCGTCCAAAAAAAACGGGGGCTGGCGATCGAGGGAATTTGCCGCAAATTTGCGCCTGGTGAATAAATTCGCCCATCACTAAATGGGAGCAGCAATTTCAATGCATTTGTGATTTAGCAGGCTGGGCCGGGAGCATCTGGGATGATCTGACACAACTAAATGGCACATTAAGGTCATGTTCAACGCTTATGTAAAGAAAATGTTGATTATTAAAGACCTGTCTAGGTGTTAATTACATCTGTGTGATATAAAACATTGTCAGGGCCTGGAGAGCTGAATATCTGTGATGTGAATAACTGTGATGCTTGTTCATGTATTAATCATATGCAGTAAAGACATTTAGCCTCATAATCATAGTTTTATTCTAGATGCCTTTCCCAAAGGAGTACAGGAACACTAAAACTAAAATCAGTTCTTTGTGCGGCTTGAGTATTTTTTAACAGGCCACATACACAGCAAGTGGGTTATTTTTCACAAACTTGGTGGTGATCTCCACATTTGATGCCACACCGTGTGCCATTGTCTTTAGGGCTTAGACTTGATGTCCGCTGCAAACGAATCAAAGGATAGTATAATAATAGTTAGCAGTGATTCAACAGAGTTCAGAAGATACTCTAAGCAGTGCATCTTTTCTATATTGTTGGCTATACCCTGTGTTTGAAGGTGAAATTGTATTAAAACAATAATCTCATATATATAATATAATGAAAAACGTGGACAGGCGGAAAAACTCCATGAAAGGCACATCCAGCTCATGGGCATCTGTATGAAAATTCCCATGCCATAAAGTAGTAGTCCCCAACCAGTGGCTCATGAACAACATGTTTCCCACCGAACCAGTGGCGTAACTAGTTGTTACTGGGCCCCATAGCAAATTCAATTTAGGGCCCCAAAATATTTATAAGTTGGCCTATTTTACCAAGATATATTAAAATTGCTAATTTATTAGGGTCTCACTGGGCCCCCTACACTCCTGGGCCCCCTGCAACCGCAGGGTCTGCTTCCTCTATAGTTACGCCCCTGCACCGAACCCTTGGATGTTGCTCCCAGTGGCCTCAAGGCAGGTGTTTATTTTTGAATTCCAGAATTGGAAGCAAGTTTTGGTTGTATAAAAACCAGATGTACTGCTAAAAAGAGCCTACTGTAGGCTTCCAGTCTCCATAGGGCTAACAAATGGCCAATCACAGACCTTATTTGGCACCCCCAGGAACATTTTCATGCTTGTGTTGCTCCCCAACTTTGTTTACAAAGGCAAATTATGTTTTTTGTTGCAAAGTTTTAGTGGAGTTGCCACCTTCCTGAGAAGAAAAATAGTCTCTTAAATCCAAGTCTTGAATATGTATTTAATGTGTTTCTTCCTAATTGTTCAGCCTTGAAACAATTTCTTCCAATGTCAACACGATACTTCCTATATTTTTATCTTTTTTTTTATAACAAAAAACTCTTTAGTAAACCTTAGCCACTAAATATATTTTGGGTACCTAACACATGCAGTGTCGGACTGGGATGCCAGGGGCCCACCAGCAAACCATAGACCACGGGCCCACTTTCCAAACTATTATTCCTCCTCTTTTCTCACTCAACCTCTTTATTCTCCTAGTCTTTTATATCTACTAACTATATTCTTCCGTTATTATGGATTTTTTCCCATAACGAAATAGAGAATGTCCATGAAATAGGCCAAATGTTTAGAAGCAAGAGGGCCCACTGACACGTGGGCCCACCTGGAGTTTTCCTGGTATTCCGGTGGGCCAGTCCGACACTGAATACATGTATCTAAATTGTGCTCAATGTCTTGTGTTTCCTTCAACCTCCTAGAAGTTTACTCTTAGGGGCAGATTTATCAAGGGTCGAATTTCGGTTGTGGTACAAGGCGTTAGGCAATAGAGTAGTCAGATCAGGCCAGTTCGGGGCAGGCAGAGAATAAATGTAGTCAGGCAGGCAAGGGTCAAACCAGGAAGTCAATCAGAAGGGTTAAGCAGAATCAAAGTCAGTTATCAGGCAAGGGTCAGGATACAGAAGGTAGAATCATCAAAAGCCAGGCAGGGGTCAAAATAGGAATCAGATCAGAATCAAATAGCTCAAAGCTTAAACACCACCAGGATAAACCTATAAGGCAAGGTCTGAAAGCCCGAATGAGCCTTATAGCTCTTGATATTTGCACCATTGTGCGCCGGCGTCATCGCCCCAGGGTGTCCACGTCGATATAAGGAATGAGACGCTGGCGCTTGTGCCCTAAGTATCTAATATGGCGGCCAAAGAGGAGCGGCGTGGCGGGCATCCCCACGATGGCGCGGTGGGCGTCCCCGCCGCACCACTAGACCACCACGTTGAGTGTCTTTTATTACAGTATTCGATCAATTCGATCTATTTAAAAAAAAAAAAAAAAAACTTAGACCACCAATTGACTCCATATAGGTTCTAGAAGGTCTCCCATAGGCTAAAACAGCAATTTTGCAGGTTTTAGATGGCGAATAGGCGAAGTCGAAGTACATGATAAATTTCGATTATATATATATATATATACTGAACTAAACAAATTAAACCAGCACTATAATTATACAACTTTAAGGAACAATTGGATTAAAGAGAATTTATCTGAATTTGGCAAAAAGAGACACTTTTGGTTACATGATTTGTACAAAGTATGCATAAGCTGATGCGCCCCGCCAAGGCAGTGCATGCACCAGTCCTACCTAAGTGAAAAAGGGTATTTTCTTTGGGAGGAGAAAGGCATACCTGCTTCTCTCTTCATTTGGTATGACCTCTTCCAAAGAAATATTCAGCATTTGTTTAGTTCAGTATATGATATGAGCCACACACCCATGCACCAGACTGATTTTAATTGCAACACATGGATGAGCTGCATTTTTTGTTTTTGTAAGTAAGTAAGTAGGACTAAGTAATCTGTAGGACTGTGTTTAGGGGGGCGGGGGTTGGGAGAGCAAGCATTAAAGGGAAAGCCACTTTCCTTTATAGAATATACAAAAACAAAAAATGCAGCTCATCCATGTGTTGCAATTAAAATCAGTCTGGTGCATGGGTGTGTGGCTCATATCATGTACTGAACTAAACAAATGCTGAATATTTCTTTGGAAGAGGTCATACCAAATGAAGAGAGAAGCAGGTATGCCTTTCTCCTCCCAAAGAAAATACCCTTTTTCACTTAGGTAGGACTGGTGCATGCACTGCCTTGGCGGGGCGCATCAGCTTATGCATACTTTGTACAAATCATGTAACCAAAAGTGTCTCTTTTTGCCAAATTCAGATAAATTCTCTTTAATCCAATTGTTCCTTAAAGTTGTATAATTATAGTGCTGGGTTAATTTGTTTAGTTCAGTATATGATATGAGCCACACACCCAGGCACCAGACTGATTTTAATTGCAACACATGGATGAGCTGCATTTTTTGTTATATATATATATATATATATATATATAAACAAAAAATGCAGCTCATCCATGTGTTGCAATTAAAATCAGTCTGGTGCATGGGTGTGTGGCTCATATCATGTACTGAACTAAACAAATGCTGAATATTTCTTTGGAAGAGGTCATACCAAATGAAGAGAGAAGCAGGTATGCCTTTCTCCTCCCAAAGAAAATACCCTTTTTCACTTAGGTAGGACTGGTGCATGCACTGCCTTGGCGGGGCGCATCAGCTTATGCATACTTTGTACAAATCATGTAACCAAAAGTGTCTCTTTTTGCCAAATTCAGATAAATTCTCTTTAATCCAATTGTTCCTTAAAGTTGTATAATTATAGTGCTGGGTTAATTTGTTTAGTTCAGTATATGATATGAGCCACACACCCAGGCACCAGACTGATTTTAATTGCAACACATGGATGAGCTGCATTTTTTGTTTATATATATATATATATATATATATATATATATATATATATATATATAGCTAAATATTGCTACTTCATGGCTCCATGTCCTAAAATACTTTATTGTCTTAAAAAAATACTGCTGTTCTCTTTCCCCTCCTAGATTGTACAATAGCTTACTCTTCAGTTTTCTATAGTTTAATATCTGAAGCTATTCTAGATTAAATCACTGATACAAGTACATGTATCAGTTCTGTTATCTAGAAAGCCATTATCTAAAAAGCTCCAAATTAAGGAAAGGCCGTCTCCCATAGACTCCATTTTATCCAAGTAATTCAAATTTTTAAAAATGATATACTTATTTTCTGTAGTTATAAAACAGTACATTGTACTTGATCCCAACTAACTAACTAACTAACATATAATTAATCATTTTTGTAAACAAAACCAGCCTATTGGGTTTACATGATTTTCTAGTAGACTCAAGGTATGAAGAGCCAAATTACAGAAACATTCCTTATCCAGAAAACCCCAGGTCCCTAGCATTCTGGATAATAGGTCCCATACCTGTACATGTAGTTGAGATGAATACAACCAGTGTGGGTCACTACCCTAAACAATCCCCATTGGTGTCATTGGAAAGTGCTGGCTCACTAAATATTACTGCTTCATAATTCATTCCCTAAAATACTTTATCTTGTAAAAAAAAAAAAAAAATGCTGCTTTTCTCTGTTGATGTATCTCAAAAGCTGAAATTTAATTAGCACCCCTAGGGGCACATTTACTAAGGGTCGAATTTCGAAGTTAAAAAACGTTGAAATTTGACCATTTGATACTTCGATAGTCGATCTAAGTAATAATCGATCTATTAAATCGTTCGAATCGAAAGATTCGAACGATTTTACAAAAAAATACTCAAAACTTAGCCAAACACTCAGAAAGGTTATAGGAGGTCCCCCATAGGCTAAACAGCAATTCTGCAGGTTTAAGGTGGCAAAGTGTTGAATTCAAAGTTTTTAAACAGACAGTACTTCGATTTTCGAATGGTCGAATTTATGAAGTATTTTCAATTCAAATTGAATTTTGGCATATTTGATGGTCGAAGTACCCAAAAATTCGAAAATTCCCTTCGAACCTTAGTAGATGGGCCCCTAGTGTTCAGAACAATGGCTTCTTGAGTTTACTATCTATGATGAGTTGGCATTGCTCAGTGAAGGTTAGCTCCCATTCATGTATCAATATAAATATATAAAAATGTTAAATGTGACTGATCTACTCACACAGTATAATATGCTAAGCTCACACACTGGACCTATCTGAGCATTTTGTTTTCTTTAAGAGTCACATATAATACTTTTGTGGCCTTCATCAGGTCAACCAAGCAAAGGGAGTGTTTTTTGGCCAGCTGAACATACAAGTTGTCAATGGAATAAGGAGCAGGTACTACAGTATTTGTTATTGTTAATACTCCAATTAAGACACAGGGCCACACATAAGACAACATTCATAAAACTGGCCCCACTTCTGTTGATTAATAAAGCAAGAAATCCTCGATTAATGTCCTCAATACTACCGTCTGTTGCTTTCCATGATGCATAACATTCTTCGTTTGCAGGCTGCAGCAGGCAATGCTGTAATTTCCATTTGAATAAACTCTTTCACACTGGTACACAGCCTATATAATTCCATAATAGCTTAGTGCTCCACCAGCCCGGTGTTCTCTCAGCGCTGAACTCTTAAGAAATAATTACATCAATTACATTACTTTTGGCTTCCAGAAAGCAGCAGGCTGCTGTGAATACTTTCACCCCTTCTTTATACTTCACAACAACGCACGTCCTCCTTTTCCGTGCTCTTCATGTCCTTCCACTGTATCCACAAAAGTCTTCCTACCCATATGAGGATCTATTAGTGGCTGCTTTTAGCCAGCCAAAGTTTTGGGGTTTACAAATCAGGGTGTATATTGAATGTTGAATGAAGAACTAGTAATGGAAGTAGAGCAGAATTGAGACAGTAGGGCAAGATGGGAGCAGTATCTGTTGCAATTACAAAACCGCTACCCCCCACCCATTAATTAAAGAGCAAATGTTTTTAATCAAGCAGCAAATGGTTTTCTGTGTATTCATTATAATGGCATTAAATCCTGAGAGGCAAGGAGCTTAAATGCACCATCATAAGAGCTGCTTTGCTTTTACTCTAGCAAGTGAAAACCAATTAAAATAAACACTTCAACTTCCTAATAGTGTAGGTTGTGCCCCAGTTAGTTATAGGATCCTGACAAGGAAGCGAAGCGTCAAGAACTCAGTTACTTGTACACATATAGGATCCATTATATGGAAACCCGTTATGCAGAAAGCTCTGACTTACGGAAAGGCCATCTCCCATAGACTCCATTTTATCCAACTAATACAAATTTTTAAAAATAATTTCCATTTTCTCTACAATAATAAAACAATACCTTGTACTTGATCACAACTAAGATATAATTAATCCTTATTAGAGGCAAAACCAGCCTATTGGGTTTATTTAATGTTTACATGGTTTTCAGACTTTAGGTATCAAGATCCAAATGACAGAAAGATCCATTATCCAGAAAACCCCAGGTCCCGAGCATTCTGGATAACAGGTCCCATACCTGTATATGGCAACAATTCATCCATATTACCCACTGTGTGTTTTATTATGAGAATTTGATATGATTTAACATCAAAGTAGCTAGAATTCCCAGTTTTGCATCAGTTGTTATCAGAGTATGATATTGCTGTTAGAGCAGATATGAGAGAGAGAGAATGATAATAAGACCACGGAAATGTTAATATATGCCGTCCATAAAATATGACCTACAGTCTTCCTTTATCGGTGTAGGTTATCACCATGCATGTGCAGATATATATATATATATATATATATATATATATATACAGTATATATATAATGTATATATATATATATATATATATATCCATTGTGCCGTCAGACACTGCTGATACAGCTGATCAGTCCGCTCTGCTGATAGATTCAACTGTAAATAAACAAAATGTGATTGTGAACTAATGAGAAGATAGCTGTGTGAGATATACGTAAAGAGCAGGAAAGGATATTGGTTAATTTATATATTCTGCTAATAATAATAAATGTCACCACCTTTATTACGACAGCTTGGACCTTTATTTTAGGCCTTAGTAGATAAGGGGAACATGGCCAGAAGAACCTAATGTCAGATGAGGTGGTTTCTCCATTGGTGCAGTCCAACTGTGGGTTGCTGTTTTCTACTGGGTATTGTGGAAACCAAGTGGTACTGTTGGTATAGACAGTTTTGGGCCAAAAAATTCTTTATAACCACCAGCAGGTACAGGAGGTTTCCATTATACAGAGGAAGCTGGATTTCTACTCAGCTATCAGTATAGACCAAGGCTATCTAGGAATACTGGTTAGTGATGGACGGATCTAATCTGTTTCACTTGGCCGAAAATTTGCAAAATGGCAAAGAATTTGCCAGACGCAGTGAAGTCAATGGGCGTTTTTTTGTGCAACTTTTTTTGTGGCATAATATTTCGCTATTTCCTACTACTGGCCATTTAAGGTAGTTTTATTGATACAGGTATGTGATCCGTTATCCAGAATCCTGGTATGAAGAAAGCTCAGAATTACTGAAAGGCTGTCCAATAATTCAATTATTTTAAGTGATTTCTTTATTCTCTATAAATATAAAACAGTAGCTTATACCTGATCCAAACTAAGATATAATTAATATTTATTGGAAGCAAAACCATCCTATTGGGTTTATTTAATGCTTACATGATTTTCTAGTAGACTTAAGGTGTGAAGATCCAAATTATGGAAAAATTCATTATCTGGAAAAACCCAGGACCTGTGAATTCTGGATAACAGGTCCCATACCTGTATCAGTCTTCATTGTATGAAAATAATCCTGTTCATGTCCTAGTAAATAATCAGTGCTGATTTATTTAGACTTGTATTTTAGGGCTGCACAAAAAATAATGTAGCTTGCAGCAAACATTCATGGAGGATGTGGAATTAACATGCATCCAGCTTTCAGCCTTCAGGGTGTGTTCCTATGGGAAATTTGGCTCTGGTTACAATGAATTGCAATATATTCCACTGCATTTCACTGGAGAGAATCCTATGTTGCAAATGGCTTGATTCAGTTGTATAGTTCTGAACCCAAAGGAATAGGGGCTGAACAGAGGAAAAGACAGACGAAGATGAATTGTCGTCTAATATTTAACCCTGATCTCCATTCCTGTGGGTCCAGACCTGCACAAGCCTGACTTGTTTACATCTGCACCGCACTCTTCTATGTTTTGGTTAAAAAAGTGATGGGAAACCTTGTTGATTCAATACAACGAGTGAGCAATGGGAAGCAGGTAATTTGTATTCCCATGTTTATAATGCTCTATAAGATCAATGGGGAGAATAACAGGGACTGTGTTCACAGAGGCTGGAAAAGCCAATATAGCTGTTGGGATTGATGAGTCATCATCTATTAAAAAGGGGCGAGCACCAAGGGATTGTGACCTTATAGTGGTTGGTGCACAATACAAGTATTCAGACTGCCAGTGTTGCCAGTGCCAGTGTGGTATTGGAAGGATTAACTTTCATTTGTTACATAAACTGTGTAAAACTGGTAAGTTACTTGCTATGTGAAGAACCCTGCCGTGAATAATACACAGGCACAACCCTGTTTAAAGTCAACCTGGAAGTTGTTGTATTTTCCTTAAAAAGAGCATTGTCACGTTTGCCTTTTGAGGGAATATACAATATAATATATCCTATAGCTTTCTTTAGTGGGGTACATATATCAACTACTGCTTCTTTAGTGGGGTGCATATATCAGCTATTGCTTCTTTAGTGGGGTGCATATATCAACTACTGCTTCTTAAGTGGGGTGCATATATCAGCTACTGCTTCCTTAGTGGGGTGCATATATCAGCTACTGCTTCTTTAGTGGGGTGCATATATCAGCTACTGCTTCTTTAGTGGGGTGCATATATCAGCTACTGCTTCTTTAGTGGGGTGCATATATCAGCTATTGTTTCTTTAGTGGGGTGCATATATCAGCTACTGCTTCTTTAGTGGGGTGCATATGCCAGCTACTGCTTCTTCTGCAACCTGCAATCCGCAACCCGCAAGTACCTTATCCATAACCCGGACCCGTGACCCGCTGACCATCAAGAATCAGGAAGTACTGTCATTGATTAACCGGAAGTGACATCATCGGAAGTAGGCATGGTCAGAAAAAAAAGGAGTAAAAAGGTAAAAAAAAAAAAAAAAGTAAAAAGGAGTAAAACAAGAAGTGCTGTCATTGTAAACCAGAAGTGACATCATTGGAATAAGACTGGATCAGAAAAAATGAGAAAAATCGCTATTGAGAAGACCCGCGGCCCGACCCGCAAAACCCGCAGAACCACTGACCCGCGTCTATACCCACACCTGGAACTTCTACCCAACCAGCTGCAGGGTGCATATATCAGCTATTGCTTCCTTAGTGGGGTGCATATATCAGCTATTGCTTCCTTAGTGGGGTGCATATATCAGCTATTGCTTCCTTAGTGGGGTGCATATATCAGCTATTGCTTCCTTAGTGGGGTGCATATATCAGCTATTGCTTCCTTAGTGGGGTGCATATATCAGCTATTGCTTCCTTAGTGGGGTGCATATATCAGCTATTGCTTCCTTAGTGGGGTGCATATATCAGCTACTGTTTTTGGCCCCTCAGAGCAGCATTTTTTTTATTGAGAATATGCAAAGTCAAGCTAATTAATTACCATCCACGAATTTAACAAAAAATCGGCTATAAAAGGAGAGAAAAGTCTCGACACAATTTGAATATTACAACTTTTCCGAGTTTCATGTCCGAAACGTATGATTTTTTCAAAAACCGACTTTTTCGGATTATCGTGCGAAAAACAGCGCAGATCACGATGTCAAGAAGTTGTAAAAGGGACATCTGCCATTGACTTCTACATGACCTCACCATGTTTTAGAAGGAGTATATTTCGATTTTTAGCAGCTATGGGGTATCTCTAAATCCCTTAAAATTCAGGGGATTTTTTCCTCTAAAAATTTGTTTTCCCCCTAAAAAAACTCAACAAGGAAAAACGGAGGCTTCATAAATAGGCCCCTATGAGTGTGTCCACCCTATGGCCCATAATCTGTTGTTGAACCACAACATCTAGCCCCCATGACATCTGCAGATCAAGCATTTACAATGGACAGTGAGTTTTAAATAAGCCCCAAGACAACAACCCTGTCCTGGGCAATAATATAAAATTGCTGAATGTTTCATTGTTCACTCTCCATCTTGAGCCATTTGCAGGAGAGTAATTATTGCTCTGCTCTTAGACAGGACGGACCATTTAGATAATTTAAGCTGTCATTCTTCTAAAGGTGAAAAATTCAAGGATTTCTGTCCAGGAAGCTGCGCTATTGACATTAATTGGAAACCCGTCTGGCGTGTATTGATTGTGCAGTAAATGCTGTTAGATTTTTCATTCATATGCCTGGCAATTTGTTAATTTGGTTCTTTGATGACATTTTATGGGCTGAATACTAATGACTCCCTTAGAACAACAGCCGCTGTGCCGTTGCCAGTTTCCTTAGGGACAGGGGCACAACAGCATACATGCTCATTCAGAACACAAGAACATATGTTTCCTATTAAACTGACGGTTGAGTTAATTAAGGTGCACACTGTGAATCCCACCCTCCCTGTAATAAAGGGAATAGCTGGAGAATGTGTAAAGTAAATACCTTGACAGGTTTGGAGAGCAATAGACAACTTCTGAGTAGGAGACAATCCTTACCAGATGCTACATTTGGATTTCTGCCTTTGTTAAAGTAATGCTACTTGCCTGAATCCTTTGCAGATAGACGCAAGTCTTAGCAACTATTTTGGGAACAACACAAAAAGCAGCCGAGAATACAAATACTAGAGAAAAGAAGCAGTAGGCATCTGAACTTGATCTCTCCAAAGCTGGCCACACACATATTTTTTTGTATAGTTCTGACCTAGTGGCCCACAGATTGGCAGACTAATAAACGCTGTGATGACACCTAAGTGGGTTGTCCAAAATGGAAAGCCCAGTACAGTCATTGGTGGTCCAAAAATTACAGCCCACACAGAAGGTGCATCTGTGCACAGAGCTGACACAGGTCCCCATGGCTGATCTAAGAACATTTTTAGGTTACTACACATAAGTGTATAAACAACTGTCTGCCTTGTGTTGAATTCTAAAAGGAATATGCAACATGGGTCTAAAATCTACTTGTCTTTAGCTTGAGTCACCCCTTTCACTTGTTTCTTGAGTGCTGCAGCGGATTGGGTACCCGTGGGTTACCCACATAAAAAAGCAGGTGGCCTGTGGGTTGCAGGTAGGAATATTGGGTGTGGTTATAGATACGATTTCTTATAGTATCACACTTATCTTATTGTCTTATTATCTATATTACCTATATTTTGATTGCTGGGAAATAACCAATGTACTTGGAATAGAAAATAACAAATAAACTGTAAAGTGTGAGGAAAAGGCTCCAGCACTGTCCTAGGATAATTAAAAATTCAAGAGCATCCACGTAGTGTGCACCAACCTAGGATCTGCCTTTTGGTCAATAATCCTGCCAATAATCTATAGAAGATTCTGAAGCATGTGCCTTCCTCTCAAGGTATATTTCTTTCTTCTTTCTTTTTCCTGGTCATCAGGTAGACTACTGCATGAACAGCAACAACAGTTATTTGCTACCCGTAGGCTTGTCCCTTGGAAAGAAGTTCTCCAATGCCCTGATCTGTCCCAGAATAAACCTATTGATTGGTAGGTTTCTCACTGATTCAATATGCTTCCATCCTAGCAGTATTATTATTATTTTCTACTAGCTTGCAATCAAATGTGGTGTAGGGGACCAAAACAGTCATGTATTTATGAATTAGCACAATTTTACGGTTTCATCTCACTGTGTGACCAAGTTTTATTGTATTTTTATACTCATTTGATACATTCCTACTGAATTTTTTCCTACTTCTTATCCTCATTTTCCTTCAATCGTGTGAGAAGGTCAACCTGCCCACTTATATGATGTGGATTTGCAGGTTAGTTAATACAAAAGCTCAGGCCTATCAGAGGCCAGTGATCCAAGGTTTAAGATGGACAAATTGGACAGACATGTTTTTGTCAATAACACATCCTTTGTATTCAACAGAAATATCAACCAGAGTTTGTCCTTACACAATGTTGACTTACAATAACTGCCCTACCTTCACTACCATAAAACCATAGAACATAAGCTAATGAATCACAATATTTTCTTTGTCTTTCTTCCCTTATCTGCTGTCATAAAACAATGCTATTACTTATATCAATAGCATGTTGAAACGTTCATTTCTGAAGCGTGTACTGGTTTGCATCATGGATGTAGGTCATAAGGCTAGCATTGAAACTATAAATATACTCATGCAACCTTGTGAGTTAAAAAAATCACATTTATTATGACATATTAAAACAGCAGTAGTCCCCACACAAAAGCTTTACGCATTTCATGCTACCCAGCACTTAATCATAGTTTTCCAAGAGTAGCATAGGGCTAGTATTGGTCCTAAAGTTGTGTTACATGCAGATAAAGGAGACCAGCTTCTTTAGTTGCTTCAAGGGTTTATAGGCTGGTAGGTCAGCAATAAGCCATGCCTTAGTTGTTCACAACCTATAATGCCATTACTCATTATCCCTGGGACATTAGTAATTGGCTATAGCAGAACAAGATACTAAAAAAGAGGGGTTGAAACAAAGCAACAAAACACTGTTAGGGAATAAGAGATGGTGTCAATAATCCTGTTATTTTGTGTCCTATAAAAATACAATTACAGCATTGTTTTCCATCAACACGTCAACAGCTGCCATGGCACAACATTAGTGCAGACATGTTCTGTTATTTCTCTATTAGACAACTTTGTCTTTCATTCCCCCTGCAGTTTCTTTTGAAGCAGTTTTCCATCTGACAGCACGTGTCATCATAATACACAGATCTATCATCAGCCAGTCATAAGGTAATTAACCATGTCAGTGCCCGTGGTGGATTTCCTGAAGAGCTGGCATCAAGGGAACAGGTTACAAACAGAAGGTTTATTTTGGAGCACATATGGTTGAGTGGAAAGCGGGCATTGATTATTTTCAAAATACATTTGTAACCTAGTAGGTAACTGCTTAGTCAGTCTACAAACTGCTGTGGGACTAAAAGGAAACCTGGGCCTTCATGATATAGGAGAGTTTAAATTTTGGCATCGATCTATTCATATCATAATGGCTATGGAGCTATTCTGAGGGTTTAAATCGTGTTGGCACGTTATTCAGCTGTAAAGTCAAAATCTCTCCAATATGTTGATGCAATGAACAACAATTTTTGTTGAAATTGAAGTTTCTGTCCAATTCTTTGTCCAGCACCCTACCTTGTAAATGATTATAGCAATACACTGTGCTTTGAATGACATCCTTAGGACTGTATATATAAAGACATAATTGGCTACTATAAACACACAGGAGCTTATCCTTCATGTGTTTCTCTTTTTCAAAGTTTCTGACCTCAACTTGGACAACTCAACCACAACTTTATGAAGATATACATGGACTGTATACTAAAACTGGGCATCAGTCAGGACCTCCATAGGGCTCTTTATTCTACTGGGTCTCATAGCAGCTCCCTAGTCTACTGCCTCTCATTATACTGCCTGTAAACCAGAATTATTTCCATATGGTTCAAAAACAGGGCCAACTGCTCTTTTAGGAAGCAGGAGACAGAAGGTACAGAAGGATAATATGAAAGGAGGCCAAAATGGCAACAGTAACCCTATGTATCTGTGTATGTGTTTGTAAATATAAAATATATGTTTTGTAAACCAGTTGCAATATATTATACATTATATTTATATCATATTTTATATATTATATTTACAATTAGGGAGGAGTAAAGTCTGTTTGCCTTGTTTACCTAAAAAAACATTACATGTCAAATTCAGTCTGTTTTTATTAAGGGTATAGGGTCAGTAGAGTATTGGGTGTCTATGGGTCAAATTGTGGATAGGGCACCATTCTAAATAGGACGTTCAATTAGTACTATTCCCATTTTTGCAAGGAGTTACAAGAGCTCCAAAACAAACAGCTCCAAATCCAGTTTGAGCTGTTGGCACCAGGTGTCTTAGGCACAATATTGGCCAATGGTATATTAAGATATGGTATGGATGGAAATATATCTGTGTCTGTGCCAGAGAACAAAGTCAGGCTTAAAGGAGAAGGAAAGGCTAAAATTAAGTAAGCTTCTGTATAAGACTTCCTGTTTTCAGTATAAACCACCAGGGCTAGGGCTTGAGCATGCTTAGTTTGCTACTCTCTCCCTTTCCCCCTGCCTCTTCCCCTCCCTGCTGTAATCTGAGCCCAGAGCTATGAGTGAGCAGGTAGAGGCTCAGGCAGGAAGTGATGTCACACCAAGTTAATATGGCAGCTGTCCTAAACAAACAGAGTTTCTAGAGCAGTTTACTCAAGTATGGTTATGCATTCTGCAGAATAAAATATAGTGTTATAGCTTGTTCTATTGTGGCTAATCTATTGGCAATAAACTGCTTTGGTAGCTTTCCTTCTCCTTTAAGCCACAAAATCCATTCTTAGTACACTGGGTCATTCAGATTCAGTCCTAAGCACTGTAGACATCATTACTCCCATAAACAGCCGTTAAATCAGAATTATGAGAGATTTCAAGTTAATCTACACCAATGTAACATGTTAACATTTTGACAAAAAGCATCAGTTTAGTCAACATAGGATATAGAATGACTGGAGCTTGGTTGGAAACCTACAGTAGTTTTCATACTTAATAATGAACACCATGGAAAACTCCAGAGGGAACATTGGCGATGCTGTAAACAGACGTGTCACTTGTTCTCTGTTCTGAAGGTCGGATTAAAGGGAAGCTGCGCATTTGTATTGTTTGATGTGCAGATCAAAGACACAAAGAGGAAAGTGCGTGCCTGGCACTTCACTATGGGACACATTCTCTGACTGAGCAAAATCAGGACATTCAACACATTTAATACTTGGAAGGAACCTCATCACCAAAATAAAATGGGCATGAAAGGAATGTCAAAGGGTTGACCTTGCCGTAATGATCAACTACAGAAGAAAATAAGACCAAAATAGGGTGGTAAAAAAGTGTTTGAGTGGTGAGGAACATCAAGATATAGACAGTGCTGAGAGCTTAACCTGGTGTCCTGCCAGCTCAGTCCAAGCCTGTGCAGAGAGAAGGATGTCACATGATACATGTCGTCTGCACAGGGTTGGATAAAATGCAGAGATTTCCCCAAACCTACAACTCAAACACAGCCAATAAAAAAGCAAAGGTTAGGGCTAAGTTATGTCTGCAATTGCAGTGAGCAAAGTGTAATTCTGAGCACAATTGCCATTTTTCCCCCCATAATGCAGCGGTTCCATAATTTCAGCATTATTGTTGCTCCTGATACAATCACGACCAGTGTGTCAAAATTGACATATTTGCACTCACACTTTGTTGCAAATCAGATTCAATTTCCAAATCCAGTTGTTATTGTAGGTGTTTGGTGCAAGAGTGATGTATATATCCAATTTTTTTAGACACGAGTGTGCTGGGCCTATTGACGCAGGATCCTGAGGGAAACCTGGAACTACTGCCTGGTCCAGATATGGCACTGACTTAAGGGTTCCTGTGCACTCGATTCTGGACAGGAGGCAGGAAGGACTGTGAGGTGGCCAAGTGCAACGATATGGAGAAACGAATACCTTTGACGAATGGGATTTAAGTGCAACTGACTGTGGGCAAATTTGTGCAAACACAACTTGGCTTGCAGTCATAAATGAGCCCTGTTGTCTAAAATGAACACAATAAAGGAATACAGAGGTTTTCAACCCCCTTTTTTTTTTTACTGTAGTATGTGGCCCCCCTTAGAATAAAATGCAGCCTGTAGTGAATTTGCCCATCTTTATTTTGGCTCTCCCTGATTTTTTTTTTTTTTTACACACACACATGGCCAAGGTCGTAATCAGGGAATCCACACAGGTAAGGAAACAATGGGAAACACAGGAACTTCAAGGTACTCACTCAGGATCAAGGTAAAAGTTATTCAGGAACAAGGTATACAAAGACAAGGTTTGCAGGAATCAAAGTTTTCAGGTAACAAGGTTTTCAGGTAACAAGGTTTTCAGGTAACAAGGTTTTCAGGTATCAAGGTTTTCAGGTATCAAGTTTTTCAGGTAACAAGGTTTTCAGGTATCAAGGTTTTCAGGTATCAAGGTTTTCAGGTATCAAGGTTTTCAGGTATCAAGGTTTTCAGGTAACAAGGTTTTCAGGTATCAAGGTTTTCAGGTATCAAGGTTTTCAGGTAACAAGGTTTTCAGGTAACAAGGTTCAGGTTGGCAGGTCTGGAACAAACAGAATACATTCAATGACTCAAAGCTCAGGGCAGGGTTTATAAAGGAAAGGTGATGGGGAATGGGACACACATGAGGGAAACTAGGTGGGAGGAGAACAGGGAGGAGACATACAGGAAACAGGCAGATTCGAGAACAATAATAACAAGGTTAGGACCAGCCTCAAGTGTCTCCAGTGGCTCACATGGCGAGTGCAGAGTCCTGGACAGAGAAAACCAGAGTTCGAGTCCCGACTGATCCTGACAGTCTTACCCCTGAATTCTGTCCCCTCTTGAAATATTGACCGCACATGCAGAAGGAGCACAGCGGGCTCTTCTCTTCAGTAATCTTCGCAAGTAGCATATTGGCGCATGCTCAGTTGGAGCAATCTTCAGGTTCGGGAACAACTGCACATGCACCGAAAGAAACGGAAATTGGCGAATAGGAAGACACGAACATTACAGAAGAGAAGAAGATGGCGTCCTTGAGCTCCGCTGCGCTCATTCTGCATGTGCGGTCACTATCTCTAGAGGGGAAAGGATTCAGGGGTAGGGATGTAGCGAACGTCGGAAAAAAAGTTCGCGAACATATTCGCGAACTTGCGCAAAAATGCGAGCGGTTCGCGAACGGTTCGCGAACCCCATAGACTTCAATGGGAAGGCGAACTTTAACATCTAAAAAAGACATTTCTGGCCAGAAAAATGATTTTAAAGTTGTTTAAAGGGTGCAACGACCTGGACAGTGGCATGCCAGAGGGGGATCAAGGGCAAAAATGTATCTGAAAAATCTGCCTGTGTGTGCTTGGAAGAGATAGTGTAGGGGGAGAGCTGTTAGTGATTTCAGGGACAGATGATAGTAAGTTTGCTGGCTAGTAATCTGCTTGATACTGCTCTGTATTGGAACAAAAAAATAAATAAAAGCAGTCCTTACAAGGACTACTGTTATTGCAGCAGTCAGCAGATGAGATCAGAAGCAGGACAGCTGCCCACTGCAGCTACATACAGAGCACTGCAGTAGAAGGTAGATTACTAGCCAGCAAAGCTACCTAAGCTTAAATGTCCCTCAAACCCCTGCAGACTTCTGTCCCTCCAATAACAGAGCAGTATCAAAACGATTACTAGCCAGCAAACTTTCAACTGTCCCTGAAATCACTAACAGGCAGCAGCTCTCTCCCTACACTATCTCTTCAGCACACACAGGCAGAGTGAAAAAACGCTGCAGGGCTTCGGTTTTTATAGGGAAGGGGAGTGGTCCAGGGGAGAGCTTCCTGATTGGCTGCCATGTACCTGCTGGTCTGGGGTGAGAGGGCAAAAAAAAGCGCCAACAATGGCGAACCCAAAATGGCGAACGTCGCGCGACGTTCGCGAACTTCCGGCGAGCGCGAACACCCGATGTTCGCGCGAACAAGTTCGCCGGCGAACAGTTCGCGCCATCTCTATTCAGGGGTAAGACTATGCAGGGAGGGGGGCCAGCAGGGGGATTTAGTTCTCCTATACCTATAAGGATTACTTATATCTTGGTTGGGAGCAAGTGCAAGTTACTGTTTTATTATTACAGAGAAAAAGAAAATCAAAATAATTTCTATTATTTTGATAAAATGGAGTCTCTGGGAGATGGTCTTCCCGTAATTCGGAGCTTTCGGAATAATGGGTATAATAATAATAATACCTGTGTATAGAGAGAGAGAGAGAGAGAGAGGAGAGAGAGAGAGAGAGAGAGAGAGAGAGAGAGAGAGAGAGAGAGTTGTACCTGATACATTTGTTATAATGAGTTACATTTTCAAATCCTTTGCACATAAGTTGTGATTAAATGTTATTCTATAAAACAATGAAAACAGACTGTAGAACCAGAAAGTGTTCTTTATGGCCCTGTATATTATTTCAGCCCCCTCTTGATTTCATTTCTATACAAACAAGGAGGTGCTGGCAATCCCTCTGTAGTCAATGGAATCCAGACAGTCCCCATCTGTTCTAATACATTCAAAAGGAATATTTGAATTTATAATGGTAAATGAGCCAAAGCAAAACACAAAGCAGAAAAGAAAAAGAAAAAAAATAATTTCCAATGATAAAATGATTTCCGACATCATAGGAAAATAATCAGCAATTAGTAAGCAGTGTAGAGAGAGCGACATGTAAGGTAATTAACTAAGTTTATGAAGGTATTTTTTTATTGCGATGTTGAAGACATATATTAGAAATGTTTCTAATATAGTTAGTTAGGCAAAAATGTAATGTATAAAGGCTGGAGTGACTGGATGTCTAACATAATAGCCAGAACACTACTTCCTGCTTTTCAGCTCTCTAACTCTGAGCTCGTCAGTGACTTGAAGGGGGGCCACATGGGACATAACTGTTCAGTGAGTTTGCAATTGATCCTCAGCATTCAGTTCAGATTCAAAAGCAACAGTTATGACCCATGTGGCCCCCCCTCAAGTCTGTAATTGGTTACTGCCTGGTAACCAATCAGTGGAAACCAAGAGAGCTGAAAAGCAGGAAGTAAGTAGTGTTCTGGCTATTATGTTACACATCCAGTCACTCCAGCCTTAATACATTATATTTTTGGCTAACTAACTACATTAGAAACATTTTTTATTTTGCACAGCCTATCTATTTAGCCAGTTTTTATTTTTATACTGAACAATTCCTTTAAAGCAGGCACTAGAAGCTCTACTGGGTGTTGGTCTGGAGCCCACCAGGAGTGCAATGTTAAGGGCCCTCCATGTAAACTGAAGGGTCAACCTCAAATCAATGAACCTTGTACTTCTCCTTCTTAATTTGGCAATGTGATTGCATCTAGCCGGGGTGTCCCACTGGCCCAGACCAATACTATTTAAGCTCCATTATGTTCAATGTTTAACAAGATAAATAAAGTGCAGATACAAATATTGGATATAAATATATGAGCGCTCACTTACAATGCCCCACACAGTGTGCAAATAGCTTCGTTTTGGAGCAGAAATGCGCTATAAAAGAATCATGTTGCAATAATGAGATAACACCAGTATCCCCTTAGATAGTAAATAATAGAACATCTCTCTCTCCCTGACAATAATCTCAAAAGATAGTATTAAAGGCAGCCCTAGATAGCACAACCATTGATTGCACTGACCCGCAGCATTATTAAATGAACCATGATATGATTTGCTTGGCATGTCGAACATTACTTTTAAGCTTACACCATCTTATCTTTTGCCTTCAGCTGCTTTTTCTATGTAAAGGTTACCATTTTAATTGAGGTCACTTTAAAGCATCAGAAATTCCATCTGAGATCTTTTCGATAATAAGTATAATGAAAGCAACTCGGGGATGTGAGATTTATGTTTAATGAATACGTTTGAACAAACTTAGGCATTAACCATTTCTCGCAATGGCAGAACCAATTCCTTGAGATGGTTGGACTCCCTGATAATGCATTACCTTCCCCACTTGTCTGGGAGATGGTTTATTCCTACGTCACTGACTTGCTATAGTGAAGGTGACCTCCGATGCAGACTGTTATTCCTCACCTTTCTTTACAACTTTTAGTGGTCTAGTATTTTCATTAAACTCTGTAGAGTTATGGAGCTGCTCTAATTGCATTTTAAGGTTCAAGGTTAGGAAGGTGAAAGACCTCACTTCTATGTTATTTAAGCAATTGAGAAAGATTAACAGAACCTCTTGTGAAAAATGTATGTTGGTTTTAGGGAAAGTCATTTTACCTTTTTAACTTGCTCTGTCTCAGAGTAGGGATCAGCTATATATAGTATTACCAAAGGGTGCAGGTATTGTTGAGACCAAAAACTGTATTTTATCCAGAACCTTTGAGCTGTAAATGTAGTACACGTATGCCATCAGTTATCCAAAAAGGCCATCTCCCATAGACTCCATTTTATTCAAATAATCCAAATTTTTGATTTTTGTACAGGTATGGGACCTGTTATGCAGAATAATTGGGACCTGGGGTTTTATTGATAAAGGATCTTGTAATTTGGATCTTCATACCTTAAAGGGATGCTGTCATGGGAAAAAAAATTCTCAAAATGAATCAGTTAATAGCGCTACTCCAGCAGAATTCTGCACTGAAATCCATTTCTCAAAAGAGCAAACAGATTTTTTTATATTCAATTTTGAAATCTGACATGTGGCTAGACATTTTGTCTATTTCCCAGCTGCCCCTGGTCATGTGACTTGTGCCTGCACTTTAGGAGAGAAATGCTTTCTGGCAGGCTGCTGTTTTTCAAAAGGCGATACAGTGTAATTGTGGCACCACTATTGATTTAATTTAAGATATGCAGGTCTTTTGGGGAAACTGTAACTTGCAGCTTAAAGGGCAATTCACCTTCATTAGCAAAACTAAGAACACATAAAATAAACCACAGAAATGTGTTCAAACTTTCATAATTCTTTTGTTTGCACAATTTAACTTGTGTGCACAGTTTTTAAAAACTGTCTTCTCAGTTCAAACAATTTTTGTGTTTTGTGTTTTACCGCAATTTGTTGTTTGGTCTAAATACTTGTGTGCGCTCACAAGTACACACCTTAGAGGGAACATTGACTGTGCTTTATTTATATAGCATTACTAGGACACACAGAGCTGAAGATTCTTACTGTAGACTGTGCAAATAATGGAAAGACTCCACAGAAATTGCCTTTCATGTTGACTGGACTAACATGGCAATTACGAACCACTGCTTTGATAAAAACATATGAGAATGGGAAGACTGGCAGCTTCCTGGGCTAAACACAACTAATTTTAGTACAGTATGTCCATCAATCAAAGCACCTGTCAGTGGGCTGGTGTCAGATATCTGATAAATGATTGAAAAATAATAGCTCATTAAGTATATATCTATTTATACAGATAATCTGCTTGAATTAACATGACGTTAAATGTGAAATGAGAAACTGGCTTGAGTGGGCATGAGTGTAAAAGAACTTGTAAAGGATAGAAAGGATAAAGTTTTAGGAATGTGATTTCTGTGCATTCTCAATAAAGGAGTGGCCTAGGCCCCACAGGCTTTCATCCCTTCAGTTATTTGTATTATTATTATTAATTATTATTATTTAAAATGCATCTACAATTCTTGCTTCTGTCTCATCTTTTTCTATTCCCTCTATCTATGCTCCATGATGGCAAGAATCATATCTAAGGATAATGAGGGTGCTAAGCTTATGTCTTGAAGGATCTCTTCAGTACCGCTTTGATTGCCAACCAGTGGCTCACAAGCAAAATGTTGCTCCCCAACCCCTTGGATGTTGCTCCCAGTGGCCTCAAAGCAGGTGCTTATTTTTGAATTCCAGTCTTGGAGGCAAGTTTTTGTTGTATGAAAACCCAAACAGAGCCCCTTGTAGCTTGGCAGTCCACATAGGGGCTACCAAATACCTAATCACAGCCTTTATTTGGCACCCACAGGAACTTTTTGCATGATTGTGTGGCTTCCAAACTCTATTTACATTTGAATGTGGCTCATGGGTAAATAAGGTTGGGGACCCCTGACTTTAACCATTAGACTTACTTCCAACAACATACCATAAGGGCGCATAAAGGTGAAGAATCCATTGTATAAGAAGAAAATTTAAGCTTAAAGCCTTCCACTGAGTGACTTCAGATCTCCAAGAATCATTATTATCATATTAAGGATGAGGCATTAGTATGTAGCAGGTCCTTTATTGGATAGTATCAAAACAATTTGAACCACCTATCGCATCTTTTGTTTCATTACGCATTATCTTTAAGTGTCAGGCCAATATAAATCTGCTGAAACTGGCATGTTTGATTTGTACTGGTAAGAACAATAATAGCTATTGTTCTGTCATCCACTTTCTTTAAATGTCAGCATTTCAACTGCTAAGTAAAACAAGAGTAGGATTAGCAGATTGCTCTAGCCCTCCAACTAGAACAGGCATGGCTGCTGCGCACAGCAGACTGGAGCTGTGGAAGAGGCAAGGCCTCTGGTTTTTTGTACAGAGAATCCCCAAAAGCAGTTGGTCAAGTAGCCGTAGAAAGTTGAGAGTGATTACATTTCCTGAGCTCCAATGATACTATGACATAAAGGAATTTTAATCCTAATGCAACTTCCTCTTAACAAGTATCTTCTAACTTAACCCTATTTATAAAGAACTTCAACATCCAAATTGACAAAAATATACGTGAGACTTGCTCACCATCCTAGACCTGGTAAATTTGCATTATTTATTGAGGAATATGTCTGTGAAGGTTCTCATTCACCCAGGTATTTCTATATTAGTAGTCCATTTTCAGTTTGAGAAATTGTTGTTTAGTTTCTCCGACATACAAGTCCGAGCACTCCTCCCTGCACTTTACAGGTATGGGACCTGTTATCCTGAATGCTCGGGACCTGGGGGTTTCCGGATAATGGATCTTGCCGTAATTTGGGTCTTCATGCCTTAAGTCTACTAGAAATTCATTGAAACATTAAATAAACCCAATAGGCTGGTTTTGCTTCCAATAAGGATTAATTATATCTTAGTTGGGATCAAGTACAAAGTACTGTTTTATTATTACAGACAAAAAGGAAATCATTTTTAAAAATTTGGATTATTTGGATAAAATGGAGTCTATGAGAGACAGCCATTCCGTAATTCAGAGCTTTCTGGATATTGGGTTTCTGGATAAGGGATCCTATACCTGTATACACAATGTTACTCCTCTTATGCTTTTGTATTGGGTCTTTTCATTGAACTAGTTGTTGCCTCAGTCTGTTGCTGTGTTTAAAGCAGACATGGATGTGGCGTCCATTAAAAATCCTTCTAAGTTGTTCAGACCCCCCAAAAATATATTGGAGGACCAAGTTTTTTCGTCTGTCTTGCTTTCCACCTTCATTGGTAGTTTCAGTGTTGTTCTTTCTCCTTCTACTCGTTTTAACAAAGGCCCAGCCTTGATACCGGCATGTTTTAAGGACCCCACTAAGATGTTTCAACTCTTTTGTCTGCGCGTCTGTGCTGGTGGGGATTGTGTCTGCTCTGTGTTGTAGTGTTCTGATAACCCCCAGTTTGTGATCTAGTAAATTGCCAGAATAAACTTGAAGCTTTATAAATAGGAGAAATCATCACTGAAAGTGAATGTGGAATTTGGGTTATAATGTTAGGTTGAGGTGTAAAATTACCATGAAGAAACAAAGTCAAGCTTTTTACTGCTGGTTAGACCATGTACAAGTTGACCTTAAAGCAGAAAAGAAAGGCCGTGGCTTGATAAATTATTGTACAATAAATATTGCGCAGGGGAGTTGTGTGTGTAGAAGGCAGAAGCTAAAGTTGACTTTGGTCGAGCAGGTTGGTTGATTTTGACCATACTGATCCACCATCTGAACATTTGTTCCAGATCAGGGAGCTTTATTAATTGGAAATCCTACAATCTTTATCTCCTAAATTTCATCTGCTAATACAACAGGTTGAGGAGTGCATGGTGCATCAGCAGTTGGGAAAAGGGAGCCACAGTTCTAGTGTTTCAGGCCCCAAAAAAGGTAAAAAATAAAAATAATAGAAATACAAACAAAAGATGGCCATACATGAGCATGACCACTCAAACAGCATCAACCCAACTGCCAGCCCAGGCCAATTGGTTGGACACCAAAGAGTATTGTCCAGTGTATGTCCATCTTAAGTTCTCCAACAAACACCCTTTGTTCTATGACCAATATTAAACAAATATCAGTTTGCCTTTACTTGTACAAAGCAGTTAAAATTGCACAAGGATGAAGATCAGAACAATGTGGAAAAAGTAGGAGATATTCTCAAGAAGGACTTCATTTCACTAAACTGCCATTTAGCAATTGGCCTGGTTGTGTGGGTTCCTCCTAATGTGGTCACCTACTGTGTTAATGATTATGTACAACTGCGGTTACTCAAAAATAATCAGAACACTGCTGCAAATTGTTCCATTGTAAAATTATGAAATTATTCTTCACGTATTGCTACATTCCTTCAGTAATTATATAATTAATAAACATTTGCTGCATATTCATAGAGCAGTTGTCAATGAGATTCTACACTCTTTTGACTTAATAATAATATGATGTTGAGTAAAGTGTAACCTGGAAACACTGGTACAGAGGTAGTTCAAATCAAAGCTGAAAATTCTACACTACAGCATTTACGCATTATACCCCAGTTAACTATTTTATTCAGGTTGGTCACATATGCCTAGTTATATCATAGTTATATCAGCACCATTTTTGAACAGACTTTTGAATGTAGTCTTGGGTTTAAAATTATTGTACTTATTCAAGTTTTATGCAGGTTTCAGTATGTGATAATTTTGAGATCCACCAGGCCATAGGGTGGTTGCTTGTTCTCCTGTTCCTGGCTATACTACAGAAGGAGGTGGTAACTTGGAAGGAAATGTTCTTTCCCATGGTCCTGGCTGCAGCTATCTGTAGATATATAAATATAGTTTGTTGGTGTCTATGGTTGTATGTATTATAATAAGGGACTGAGAAGTTAGATCAAGCAGAAGTCTTGATTTCGCTAGGTGTTCATCATTCTCCCCAACATAATTAAAGGAGTAATACAACTTAGGGGTTCAGTTCCAGCACAAGGCAACTACATCCCTTTAGCAGGGAAGTTTTGTGCCTCTAACAATGCCCCATTATCTCCCCATCTTCTCTTCTGCTAATTCCAAGCACATTCTCTGGGCTGCTGTTACTTGCCTGAATGTAGGGACCCTTTCACAATAAACTGCATGTATAGAATAAAAAAAAATCACAATATAAGGCTAATTAGTAATTAAATCAGATTTACATTTCATGGCAGCTCAAAAACATATGGAACTGGCACCAGAATTCAATAATCAGCCCTGTAGCATCAGACAACCCTTATTTTCTGCCTGATGATTTGCAATTAACCCTAATTGTAGCTTCTCAACAGTTGCCCAGATCAGACTGAGCATGTGCAGTGCCACTGACACAAAATCCAAGATGGTGAGCTCTTGCACACAACTTTGTAGGCCTGGAAGGATCATTACTGTTATCGAGATGGGCTAAAAGGAGCCAAAAAGCCCTTCACATGCCTTTACATGCAAAGTGAAGCCTTCTGAAACTTGAAAGTATTTACTTGTCCCATGCCATACACATAGCACTCAAAAATGAGAGTTTTTTAATTTTAGAAGGCTTTACTTTGCATGTAAAGGTGTGTAAAGGGCTTTTTGGCTCCTTTTAGCCCATCTCATCCTAACCAAGTTTTCTATTTCACTACCCCCTCAGAAGTCATGTCCCAATATCTTGCACTGATGAGATCTAACAAGATGGAAACAGGCTGTCTGCAAGTTTGGATATGTGGCTCTGAACCATTAGGCTGTTTCTGTGCTATAGTTGGCCAAAGGGACATAAATGAGTGATTTGCATGTCTCTTCCCATGATGCCTTATGGGAGAATTAAAAAAACTTTAATTATTGGTATTTAGGCAGTGCTATGTCTATGGCATGAGACAAGTAAATACATTCTGATTTCAGAAGGCTTCACTTTGCATGTTATAGAGATGCTGAGCCTTCAGGCTGGTGCAGTAAGTTCAGTATATAAAGTACAGCCATTTCTAGCCATATTTATTTTTAGGGCCTTAAGAGAGAACTTATCATCGTCTTTTAGGCTTTGATCAGCATCTTTTCTTTGCTCTTGCAGCAAAGGAATCCACAATCAGAATGTATTATAAGGGAAGTTTTTTGCTGTAACTTGGTGTTGGGTTGGTGTTATATGTGGAAAGGGCATATTACATTATTTCGTCATTTATTGATATTTGCAGTATAAAATACAGGCACCTCCAGTCTTCAACTTGTAAAACTGAAGCACCCGTTGTCTCCATTAACAATAGGTGAAGTTCTGCAGGTTGGACAGTCTCAATGTTTGTTCAGCACCCATAGTACCTTTGTATAATCCATTTATTTTCCAACTCCCGCTCTGTATACAATATAGTGCATAATACATTTGCAGAATAGCTCATTAAACATTTTTATTTTATATTCACAGGGGCCTTACACATGTAACTGCTAGCACTCTATGGAAGCCAACATAAAAATATTCTGTATCTATAATTATTTTCTGTTTCTGCAAGATTAAAAGAAATACTAATGTGTTTCACTTCAATGCTTATGTCTTACAGCCTTATTATCAGTCATATTCTTTTTAAAACAATGTGTTCTTTGTAATAAAACTGCCTGTTGCCAACAATCTTCCCTGATTGCCAGCTGAGCTCCTAACTGGTCACCAGCTGGGAGTTAGACAGTTTTTGTGAATAATCAACGAATAGGTTCCAAAGATATCCTACTAGTTATTATCCATAATATGTCATAAAGCTCCAGGTTTTTCACTTATTTCTCTAAACTGGGAGAATGGATGTTGAAAGCACCAATGAAAACGGGGCAATGTATATAGATCTGACACTGTGCTGTTTATGCACAAAAGGAGTAAAAGTTGTTCCCTTACAGCACACTTAGGGGCCAATTCACCAAGCTCAAGTGAAGGATGCAAAGTAAAAAAACTTCGAATTTCGAATTGTTTTTTTGGCTACTTCGACCATTGAATGGGCTACTTCGACCTTCGACTACGAATCGAAGGATTTGAACTAAAAATCATTTGACTATTCGACCATTCTCTTTAAGAAAAAACTTCGACCCCCTAGTTCGCCACCTAAAAGCTACCGAACCCAATGTTAGCCTATGGGGAAGGTCCCCATAGGCTTGGCTAATTTTTTTTGGTCGAAAGATAATCCTTCGATCATTGGATTAAAATCCTTCAAATCGTTCGATTCGAAGGATTTAATCGTTCGATCGAAGGATTATTCCTTCGATCGCTCGATTGAACTTTTTGCGCAAAATCCTTCAACTTCGATATTCGAAGTTGAAGGATTTTCATTCCCCAGTCGAATATCGAGGGTTAATTAACCCTCGATATTCGACCCTTGATGCATCGGCCCCTAACTGTATATCCCATGGAGACCCCATAGGATAAATGGATTTTGCTGTAAAGAGGAGCAAAGTGTTAAAACACATTGAAATGTTTAAAAACAAGGAAAGTATAAACCATCGAAAAAAGACACAGTATATAGATCAGGTGAACTAATAGGATGCCTTCGACTTGTTGGCATTACATAGTCTATTATGTATTTCTTTAGTCATTAGTAATAATAATGTAGTCGTTCAAGTCAAACAAATCATGAAATATAACTAGTATTTGGATGACCCTTCATTTGGGGTTACAATATGCAGGATAATTACTTTATATCCTTATTGGGAATGGAGAAGACAGGTCTAAGACTTTAAAGAAGGACATAGGAGCGGAGGGTGGATTTAGCTGTAGCAAGCAATGACATTCTACAGAAGGAGGTCCGTCAAAATATTGGTATGTATTAAAAGAGGGATAGATTCAGGAGCGAAGCGTTTAATGCTTCCGATAATACAGCACTGGCAGAGCCCCATCAAGAGTATGTAGTAAAGTTTTGGATTCAAATAAGCAAAAAGGTCATTATAAAAATAGAGCCCAGAGAAGGGTGATGAAGCTATTGATGGAAATGTCAGTTTTGAATATAAGCCTGTCAAATTGTAATTAATTACATCAGTGAAGAAGATTTAAGAAGGGTCTGATCGCTATGTATAATTCATAAGGGGACAATACCACATGTTGAGTAGACTCACAATTACCAGCATTAATACAGCTATTGGACCTGTTATCCAGAATGTTCAGGACCTGGGGTTTTTCAGATAACGGATCTTACCATAATTTGGATCTTCATACCTTAAGCCTACTAGAAAATCATTTAAACATTAACTAACCCCAATAGGATTGTTTTACCTCCAGTACGGGTTAATTATATTTAGCTGGTATCAAGTACAGGTAATGTTTATTATAACAGAAAAAAAGAAGATAATTTTTAAAAATTTGGATTATTTGGATAAAATGGAGTCTATGGGAGACAGCCTTTCTGTAATTTGGAGCTTTCTGGATAATGGCTTTCCTGGATAACGGATCCCATACCTGTACCCATAATTAAGGGTCTATCCAGTAATTGTCTTAAAGGATATTTGTCTTCTACTTGGGCAAACTGAAGATGAACCTGTTGGGTAATTTCTAATTTAGATTGCCAAAAGCATCCACTTAGCTCCAAAGGTAGATACTTTGTGTGGCCAAATCAGAGCTATATCCTATATGGCTAAAGTGATGTTATTTCTAGTCTTTTCTTGGTCTATATTCTGACTATGAAGCTTTTTTTTCACTGAACAATGCAAAAGCCCCAAAAGCTCCAAAACTTGTTAAATTATTTTCATCACAAGAATTTCCTTAAATCACAAAGTCTATTGTTTTTTTTTTAAAAAAAAAATTCGAAGTAAAAATCGTTCGGCTATTCGACCATTCGATAATCGAAGTACTGTCTCTTTAAAAAAACTTTGACTTCATTACTTCACCTGCCGAAGTACTATGTTAGTCTATGTTTTTTTAGTCTAAGTTTTTTATATTCAAAGGAAAATCGTACGATCCTGAGATTAAATCGTTCGAATCGTACGATTGGAATACGATAAATGAAATCCTCCGACTTCGAATTCGAATGTCGGAGGATTCTATTCGATGGTCGAATTTCGAAGTATTTTCCACTTCGAAATTCGACCCTTGATAAATCTGCCCCTATGTGTGTGAGGGTGTCAGATAGGGCACCCAGTGTGGGAGTCCGAAGAGTTACTGAGTTATAAACATATAATTTCAGCTCCAAGAAAATCTAACAGGTTGGTGGTGTGAGTCATACAGTCAGGGGCCGCTACAGAACTGATCCTGCACAGTGTGTCTGTCTGTATTCTGACTGTAAATAGAATAAAAGAGGGAATAAGTACAAGCTGATTGGGTTAATACCTTTTATTTGGAAAGATCTATATGAAAATGTAAATTGTAACTTAAAACAGGACCAAGTACTGAATGGATGAAAGACACGGGGCATCGTTTCAGGGGACTGGGCTTCCCTTACCTTCATTTGTTTATTGTAGACACAGTTTTGATAATTTATTGATATCTAACCTCCCTGTATCCAATGAAGGCATAGGAGAGAGTACAAGCTTTAATCAAAGCAGTGTAAATAGTATGAAGTATATTAGAGGATCCCAAACTAGGAGGCTGCCTTTCCCACTGCGGAGGCCAGTGAAGAGGAAGGGGGCAGAGCCTGAAACCAATTCGGGTGTTTTAGGGATTAGGATTCAATATCCTAGATATTTGAAGATGTATTACAATATTCTACATGGTGGTGCTTGAAGTTAAACTTGCCAAGAGTCACAGAATCTTTGGATCATGTCACCATGTGCTTTAAATTAAACTTTAAGAAAGAACTAGTCTATTTAATTGTTGCTTGTGGGTTGATACTTTGAAATGCAGTGCTGCTGTTCCTCATCATCGGCCTCAATGTGATGCTGGGTTTAACTGTACAATGCCAGAAACTGCTTTTGTACTCTGTGGGGCTGATTCACTAAGGGTCGAATATCAAGGGTTAATTAACCCTCGCTATTCGACTGGGAATTGAAATCCTTCGACTTCGAATATCGAAGTCGAAGGATTTAGCGCAAATAGTGCGATCGTACGATCGAAGGATTATTCCTTTGATCGAACGATTAAATCCTTCGAATCGAACGATTCAAAGGATTTAAATCCAATGATCGAAGGAATATCCTTCGATCAAAAAAAGTTAGCCAAGCCTATGGGGACCTTCCCCATAGGCTAACATTGACTTCGGTAGCTTTTAGATGGCGAACTAGGGGGTCGAAGTTTTTTTTAAAGAGACAGTACTTCGACTATCGAATGGTCGAATAGTCGAACGATTTTTACTTCGAATCCTTCGATTCGAAGTCGTAGTCGAAGGTCGAAGTAGCCCATTCGATGGTCGAAGTAGCCCAAAAAAACCTCGAGTTTTTTACCTTCGAATCCTTCACTCGAAGTTAGTGAATCAGCCCCTGTATGTATCCATGGCTACCAAAATAATATCTGTATAGTGTTGCTTATTAACTCATACAGTCATCTACTGTGTTCTAATTGATGATTGATAGATAGATGCACTATATATATATACATAACACCTACTGATGAATTTTAAAAGTATGGACTCTTTTTGATATTTATTAGACCTTTGGGTTTAACTATAAATAATATTTGTGATATATTGTCACACTGGGTGATTTGGTACACATCATGGATATGGGGTGCACATCATGTATATGGGGTGCTATGTTTAAATTGAGAGTTGTAGTTCCGCTGTGGCTATTAATATAATCAAAAAGACCTCTCTTTCTAAGGGGTTGCCACATGGACTCAGTGGGTGTTTTAATGATACACTGATGAGTTTTTAGGAGTTTTTTTTTAATTAACTACACTTGAGATACTTAAGATTATATGTGCACTTTTATAGAAATACATTTGCTAATAATATTCACATCTTATATGTGATAATGGATATAATGCACTGATTGATTGTAAGTTGATCGCCCTTAGCTGAACTATAACTCACTGCAACAATGTATCTAATGCTTTCTACAACATGTTTCAAAATAGAACTTTAATAATCGATACTTAAATAGCAACATAGTATATAGATTGTTAACACTGATTCAGGAAGCAGAGGAGGGAGCAATGTTCATTTAACCCCGCCGGTGCCATGGTATTAACTTCTTGAACACCTCCCTCTGGAGTGTATATATATTTATATATATATATTTCTCCTTTTCTCCTTTTTCGTTTTCACATGTTTGGGCTATTCAGGTGATTGGGTTTCTGTCACATGATCTGTCTAAACACACGTGATTGGGTGAGTGCTTATGCATTTTATCCTTATTAAGCTAATTCCCTATGACAATTCGGGTCCTGATAATGGTCTGAGAAGGAGACTGAAACGTCGGCCTGTTTTTAAGTATCCTAATAAAGTAGGTTTAATTTTTAAAGAAATTTTGTCTTAAACGTTCCTGGTGTGCACCCATTCATCTCTATATTTATTTACTCTATTGTGGGTAGCACCTGGGTCATTTGTCTTTTTTGGAGTGCGGAGAAAACACAAGGACTATATATATATATATATATATATATATATATATAGTGAATAAAATACCCCCTATTGTAAAGTATAAGGATATTATAAGTCACAAAGGAGTTCCATGACCATTTATGCTTTTATACAGGTCACGGAACTCCGAGGTTACTTCTAATATCCTCATATCTTTCAACAAGGGGTACTTTATTTAGTATAATACACTTGTTTTAGTGAGTCATGTGACAAAAATGACATCACTACTCACCGTTTATAACTAATGATGTCACTAGTCACCGTTTATAAGGATATAATTTATAAGATATCCATGACTTTTGTGTATTATATATCATTTTCCATGACGTTACCCCTTTCACCAGAGTCTGCTTTGCCAGGTTATACCTGGCGAACTGATAAGATGACGCTACATCCTCCTCAATCTTATGTCAGTGACATCATATCCTGTGATAAAAAGTAATAAAAAAGAAAAAAAACGTTTTTTATATTTTAAAGTGGGATTGTGTTTTAAAGTTGTAACTGTTAAATATTTTTGTTTTTTTAACCATTTGAGGGACATGCCACATTTGTTTTAGGCTGGATCTCTTTTGTCTTTATTTTGCTTCCTTGGACATTTGCACCATCTTTAATAAAGGCATATATATGACCTATATGTACCCATCCTATTCAAACTGACATAAGCAAATTAGTTAACCAAGTTTCACTAAGCAGAAATTAACGCTAGCGAAAGTTCGCTATGAATTGCTCAAGTTGATGAATTTACGCTAGCGAAACTTTGCCAGGGTTTGGCTGGTTAGACGTAACTTCGCATTTTGATGAATTAGAGTAAAAGCTGCAAATTAACGTCTGGCAAGGCGAAAATTCGCCCTTTAGTGAAATTCCCCCATAGATAGATAATAGACAGATTATTGGATAGATTGATAGAGAGATAGATGATAGATAGATAGATAGACAGACAGACAGACAGACAGACAGACAGACAAGGTCCCCATACACGCAAAGATTTATTTTGCCGAACGGCCGATTTTAGCGAAGTCCGACCAATCCTTCAAAATTATCGTGCGGTTAGTGGATTCGAACGATCGTACATCTTAAAATTTTTCAGCCGACATCTGTCAGGAAATTGATCGGCCAGGTTAAAAAATCTTTGTCGGTCCCAGTGCAATCTATCTATGTTTGCAGGGCCAAGCAGGCAGCTCCCCTTTGTTTTCCTGGCAACTTGGTCTTTTTAGTTGATGGACAATTCGTAAGATCGTACGACCGTTCCGAGATAATCGTGGTCTCATGATGATCATCGGATCTTTTAAAAATCTATGGCCAGCTATAGATAGATAGATAATATATAGATGATAGATAGTGAGAGAGAGATGGTTGATGATAGATATAAAGAAGATAGATAGATAGATAGATAGATAGATAGATAGATAGATAGAAGATAGATAGATAGATAGATAGATAGATAGATAGATAGATAGATAGATAGATAGATAGATAGATAGATAGATAGATAGATGGTGGATGGATGGAGATAGATGATAGACAGATAGATAGATAGATAGATAGATAGACAGACAGACAGACAGACAGACAGACAGACAGACAGACAGACAGACAGACAGACAGATAGATAGATAGATAGATAGATAGATAGATAGATAGATAGATAGATAGATAGTGGGGCCTGATATGTTGCCTAATTCAGAGCCGTCTATTGAAGATGACCCATAGGTGCTGCTGCCCTGGCCCCTGCACTTGAGTAGGACAGTTGAGGAGCCAATGCTAATTGTAGAATAATTGCTATTTGACCCCACCATCAATATGACGACCCTGTGTTGGATAGTTTGCCCCAGGCCTGTCAACCTCTAAGGACTCCTTTGCCTAAACAAGAAGTCTTTGTGAAGGTTGTATATTTGCATTAAAGAAAAAAAGAGAAGAGTCCCCCCGCTCCCACAAGGGCCAGTGTTTGATTCATAAAATAATGCCACCTTTGATAAGGGGCATCTATAGAAGGCACATTCCTTTCACACAAACCCCTATTTGTACCTTTTAAATCTTTTTCATTTGTAAAGATCGCTCTGTTATGCCCGCGCTGCTCCTCCAATGAAACAAGATATACAGCAAGAGGAGAATGGCACTCATAAAGGGGAAGTAATTGCACATTTCTGTACTGCAGCACATGCATTACGAGTCTATTGGAGTCGGAAACAGCGGGATGTTTGTTAGTCCCTCTGGTTACAAAGTACAAATCAGCCTGTACTGTAATCATAATGACTCCCAGATCCATTTGCAGCCCGGTTGTAAGTGCCTTTTTGTCTGTGGGATTTGTCTGTCTGCTCTGGACATTGTTTGTATGACAGATGCCACAAATTTTTTTATGCACTGAAAGTGAAGGCGAAATTCTCACAGCAGTGACAGTGAAATAAGCAGCTAGCAAGGTAGCACTTACTGGAATATTTGAAATATCAGCATGTAAAAAGCACTTGGATTTCTTCTTTATAAGTAGGGAATAATTATGCGGCACTGCCGTACGTGTCCTCCTACAAGTGTCCTCTGCTGCTGGAATATAAACCCTGTTGAACTCTCGGTCATTTTTAGAAAGTATTATTTAATTGTCACTCTTTAGAGAAATGGGAGCCCATGTGAACATCATGCATCCCACTGGCCAGCAGTTTTCCATCCCTCATTTGGCAGATTTTTCAGGAATAATGAGTTCTTGGCTAGTTCAGTATTATATAAAAGGAAAGGATACGGCCAAAGGCAGAATAACTGCAATGTGCATTTCTTGACACGACATGTTTCGGGTATAACAACCCCTTATCAAGTGACTTGATAAAGTGTTGTTATACCCAGAACATGTCGTGTCAATAAATGCACATTGCAGTTTTTCTGCCTTTGGCCGTATCCTTTCCTTTTATACAATACTGAAGTTGCACATACGTTTGGATGGGACGTGGAAAGGTGGCCTTGCTGAAAGGTAATTGTTGGGTATGAGATAGTTATTGTTGAAGAGTTCTTGGCTAGGTTTATTTCTTTGTGGTCTGATTTACTTAAGGTGCTCACTTAAAGGGACACTGCAATAATAATAATGTTTTGGGCTTCTGTACAAGCTCAAGGCAACCCCAGCCCGTTAGCAGTAAAGATCTGTGTCTCCAAAGATGCCCCAGTAGCTCCCCATCTTCTTTTCTGCTGATTCACTGCACATGTTCTGTGCTGCTGTCACTTACTGAGCGTAGGGACCCACTCACAATATACAGTACACATAGAATAGAAATGTCACAATATAAGGCAGATTAGTAATTAATACAGATAATTACTACATGGTAGCACAGAAACCAGTGCAAATAGCATCAGAATTTAATAATCAGCCCTGTAGCATCAGTTTATATTACAGACCAAACTCATTTTCTGCTGGATAATTAGTGACGACCGCTAAGCTTAGCTTCTCAACAACTGCTCAGAGCCCACTGAGAATGTGTGTGTCGCGGACATTTTCCAAGATGGTGACCCCCTGTGACAAATTTGAAGTCCTGGATCATTGCTGCTATTGACAAGCTGAAACTTTAGGCTGGTGCAATAAGTTCAGTATATAAAATTTGGCATTTTTAGCCAAATTCATTTTTAGGGTTTAGTTCTCCTTTAACATCATTACTGAATTCTGGACCCTGGACTATGGCAAACAATGCCATGCAAATTCTGTGATTCCCTTTCTTCATAGGTCTTTTTATCACAGAACATGAAAGGCTTTGTGGGGAAATGGAGCCTTGGCTGACGACTGCACATGACTGGTGGCAGCTGGGAAACTGACAATATGTCTAGCCCCATGTCAGATTTCAAAATTCAATATAAAAAAATCTGTTTGTTCTTTTGAAAAATGGATTCAGTGCAGAATTCTGCTGGAGCAGCACTATTAATTGATGTGTTTTGAAAAAAAAATGTTTTCCCATGACAGTATCCTTTTAAACTGTGGGGTTGGTCTCACAAGAAGGGTTCAATGAATGGGGTGATAGCCTGATAATCATAGAGAAATGAGGTTGAATGCTAATTATAGAAATAGATAGGGGGATAAGGGTGACTCTTACGGCCATATTTTCACATATCTCTATATGGGGAGAATTTACATTATAAATTGCCATGCAGGTGGCTACAGCTTTCACAGTGGACCATACCAATCCTTCATAAAGTAGAGGTCTATAGTCCAGTCTGATATGTTAATGGGGTCATCTCCCCACATATACCCATTGAGCTTGACACCTTATATGAATTCTGGATGAGACCTGGCATTAAAGCTCATTTAAGCTACTGCACTGTGCTCAGGCAGTTTTATGTGGCTTCCTATTTTGGCACCCTAGATAAAGAGTGGCCCTGCCCAAATGGTGGACCACAATGCCCAGAAAGTCTGGAGACCATTGCTATAAGAAAAGCACTCGCTGATAAAGAACAACTCAATATGCTCAAATAACTCAGTTTGATCTAGCTCATTTTACTTCTACCCATAATATTAATACAAAGCCTTTTAATCTCCATGGAAACAGTTTTCTAATTGTTACCCCATACCAAGCTAACGTTTATGGTCGCCTCCTCGTCAGCAGACAAATAAAAGCTGGTAGAGTTCTGTTTTAGCGGCTACAGGGTAGTCAATAACATCTACTTATTTCTTGCATTATAATGTAGCGTGGCTAGGAGTAGGAAATGCATAAATGAACAATGTAGTTCAGCAGGTGGAATGATGCTGTGCCCCATGCTGAGCCCTTCTGGCAGCGGGCGCTAATTATGAGCTCTGTGGGGGCAACGCGGTGTCAGCGAGGAAAATCATTACAAGAACAAGACAGGAAGCCCCTTGTTCCACATTCAGAAGCGCCTATTAATAAACCTCATCAGACAGCATTGTCTCACACTCCTGCTCTACAGACAGAAGCCACTTCCAGTTTATTAGGGATCTTCATTTTCAGTTTTGGTCATAGAAAAACTGAAAGATCCTAAAAAATAAATAGTAACTTGAAAAGGTCATTTGAAAACGAGAGGGGTCGTTTATGAACATAAGGGGGTTATTTATTAAAGTCAGAATGCCAAAAACTCTAATAATTCAAGTTTTTTTTTTACTATAAAATCCGAATTTTATAGTGGAAAATAGAACTGAAATTTTTTGGTATATATCAAACTCCGAGTGTATTAAAAGTCCGAATAAAAAACTACTTCAACTCAGACCTGCCTAGTTCATGTAGAAGTCAATGGGAGTCCCAAAGATATCCTGATCTGAGTTGGGTTTCATACAATAATCGAAAAATTTTGCGTATTTCGGCCAGAAATACAAAAAAAACTGAGTTTTCCGGCATCAAATCCAAAATATTTTATCGTTTTTTGCCGCACAGGAAATTTTCTGAAAAATGTATATATTGATAAATAAGGGGAAGGGGAATAAGGTCAGAGTAGTTTTCAGAAAATACTTTTGATAAATAACCCCCTAAGTGTATGTCGGTATGTTTGTATATTTTCATTTCTATAGCGCTACTTATGTTAGCACCACTGTACGGTAGAGCGATAAATTAATAGAACAAACAGGGGGTTGCTTCAATAATAGATACAAATAAATACAGAGTACAGAAGGAGACAAGAGGATGGAGGTGCCTGTCCCATAGAGGTTACAATCTAATTAGCTCTAAAGAGACCGAGGGAGTATTCTCTCTGAGGAGTTCCGGAATGGCATTCCAAATGTAAGGCGTAGCAAGAGAAAAGCGGGAAACAGCAGTATCAGTGAGTGGTGTAACAAGTTGTTGCTCTGAGAGGAGCGGAGGAAATGTCCAGGATCATATGGAGACACAAGAGAAAAGATGTAGTGGGATGCAAAGGAATGAAGGGCCTTGTGCAGAGATTTTGCCTGCAGTGTTTCCCTATCATTCCAGAGTAATTATGGCAGCATTCCAAGCTGCACCTCGATCATCAAGATGGACTCAATGGTGCTTGCATTTGGCTCCAACTGGGTGCAAACATGTGTAGCATTTTCAAAGCCGGGTTGTGTCACTTCTAGAGCACACATGCAAAATGGTGTTTGCATTTGAGTCTGGTGTGACTGTTGATTCATGTTAATGCAACCCTCTAAGAAGGGACCCCAAGACGAAGGAGGGTCCCCAAGACTAAACTGGGTAGCAAGGTGAATACATGTATGGCCAACTTTAGTATCTTGAGTTTCAAGTCCATGGCTCTATCAGCTCATGAAAAGTTTGTATATATGTGTGTTTGTTTGTTACTAAATAGTCTTTCATAAATGAATTCTGAGTCACCATTGGTACGTGGCTATTTCAGTCGAGGAGCTGGGTTATGACAGGGTCACCTGAAGTTGCAAGTTTGATCTTCCAAGATATGCTTGGAAATCTTGATTAAGGCATTGAGATGTACAGTATTCTGAAGGAAAAGGAATCAGGTTCTATAGGGAAACTTTAATAATTCAGTGCCTTTAGATATATTTAGGCCATGAAAATGACTTAAAGTCTTAAAGTGCTCCACTACTTTTTGTGTACAAAGCGCTTGAAATACATGAAAGATGTTTTATAACCAAAATTACTGCTGGACTTGTACTAAGAGCATTGTAATTGTATAGTTAATGATGCAGAGACATAGTAACACATAAAAATAAAAGTGAATATACAGATTAAAGCAACACAGTGGATTCAAAACCTCCCCTAGTTAAACTGCAGCCAAGATCTTGCATTTTTGCGTGTAGTCTCAAAAGTGAAGAAAGGTGGAACTGATTTTCAGGTGATGTTTCTCTGGGGTCAGAATACTGGGAGGATTTGGGGTTGCTTAATTTGTGATGTGTTCTCTGTAATGCAGGTAAGCCCCAAGTTAGAAACAGGAAGAGGTCATTCAGTCATACATGAATCTAGTCATTTTCCTCCTAATGTTGTGAAGCCCGACCAAGACCCTTGGTCCAAGCCCTTAACTACTCTTCTAAGTAGAGAGTTCCTAAGCCTGTGGCAATTTTGTTCCAGGGAACATTCTCTGGGTCTGGGGCCAAGCATGAGACAGAAAAAGACCTCTTTATGTGTTGTGGGAACTCAGATATACTAAGGGCAATAAATATGATCAGAATGTGCTTCAGCAGAGAAGATGGCTCACATTCAGGTCCTTGGATTCTGCTCAATGCAGGGAGATCCTAAGCCAGTGTCAAGTTTTTCTTCCAGAGAATACTCTTTCGGTCTGAATCTCCAACATTATATTGAATGAGGGTTAGAACTCTATTAGGTATTCTAAGAGTTCTAGTATAGTTAAGATAGTAAGTAAGATCACAATGTGCTTCATATGAATTATGCTTCAACAGTGTAGCTGGATGAGACTTTAGCCATTATACCATATTATACCACTAGGGCTTCAGCAGAGTCAACACTTAGGGGCATATTTATTGATGTTGCCCATAGCAATAAAGTTGTTCATTAAAATGATCAGGTATAGTAATAGTTGGAGCAGATTTGATACACTGTATACTTCTGTATCAGTGGTTTGCAATGGTTAAAGTTCCGAGAGCTGGCCTTTGCTTCCATTAACTCAGTGTTCTCCAACCAGCGGCTTGCGAGCAACATGTTGCTCACCAACCCCTTGGATGTTGCTCCCAGTGGCCTCAATGCAGGTGCCTATTTTTGAATTCAAGGCTTGGAGGCAAGTTTTGGTTGTATTAAAACTAGTGGTGCACTAAATTCATTATTTGGAATTTGGCCTAATTCTTCATGCAAGATTCTGTCAAATACTGAACAGGAGCCGAATCCTAATTTGCATATGCAAATTAGGGACGCAAATGGGAAAAAGTGGGAAAAAAATTTGTACTTGTTTTGTGCCAAAAAGTTACATGATTTCTGTTCCCGCCCCTAATTTGCATTTCAAATTAGGATGGAAAAGAATCCTGGAACCTGTAGGCAGACAGTCCACATAGGTGCTTCCAAATGGCCAATCACAGCCCTTATTTGGCATCCCCCTGGAACTATTTTCATGCTTGCATTGCTTCTCGACTCAATTTACATTTAAATGTGGCTCACGGGTTAAAAAGGTTTGGGACACCAACCTTATTGGATAACAACTTTATAGACACATGACAGCATCATTACTGACCTCCACGCTTCTAGGAGTATCTAGGACAGCAAACAGGCACCACCCTCGACACACATACTCACCAGGGCGATATTTAGATTGTAGGATTCTTATCATAGCACACAAATGAGTATAACCTTTCTTCATACGGAGCCATTTCTTCCTAGCTCAAAAAAACCCAGCAACTCTTAAGCATAAATACAATACACTACAGTATAATTACTACAGTGTAATAACCACTTGCAAATAATTACAAGCTTTATTACTAGGCAACACTCTAGAAAAAAACACAAACCCTCAACTCTCAGTCAGTTCAGCAGTGTAGGCCACATCTTACAGGGCCTTAAGACTAGACAACAAAGATACTGTAATCTGCTGGTGGATCTTCAGTATCCTGGCGTGTTGATCCTTCAACATGTCAAACATATTTGAGCCTCAGTTAAATCTTATTTACATGGACCATCAACCAGATCTCTCAGCACATTCGCTACCACTTACCAAAGTGGAACGTTACCCCTTAACAGCTTTGTGCTTTTATACCCAGGGGATGACCCAATACACAGAATTGCTGTTGTATGGATGTGAAAATCTTAGACACCCTTACACATTACAGACAGGCACATCCCTAGTAATATGGACACCTCCGTGGGTCCTTATGGGGACCTTGTGCTTATGTAACCCCTGCAGTTCAAACAGTGTACACCAGATGTCACTGTGCCAGAGTATAAAAGGTTTAGGAACCATGTGCTCTGGGTCCATTGCTTTAGCCCAACCAAGCAGGCTGGAAGGGAATGGGTAGTGCTGACCCAAGGCGCCTTGGCCCTAGTAATTAGACAGCTATACTCGTTTTATAGATCGCTCTAGGAGTGATAGAGAGGTTAATTAGTTGAGCAGCTCAAGGCTCCGCCAAGGAGATTAGAGGGATTAAGATCCCAGGGTATTACTGACCCAGAGTAAGGAACCCAGTGTTGAGATAGGGATGTCAGGAGTTCCCCTAGTCTGCCACTTAAGGTAATCCTGAAGATTGGGGCAATACCACATGCTGTCAACTTACTCTCTGCTGTATATTCCCTAGCCTGTGGGGATTCAGCCTATACGTGCTGTGAGTATATGCTTCCTTGGTGGGTCTCAGCCCACCAAGGAAAGTATCTTAAACTGCCCTGGCACAAGTCAGTTTATTATAGCGCTACACTGTTATGGCTACCAACACCACATATAGGCAGACAAAGAAGAAATACCTTGCTACTGCTTGCAATACAATGTTTTCTTTTAGAATGAATACAGGTATAGGATCTGAAAGGCCATTTCCTATAGACTCCATTTTATCCAAGTAATTCAAATTCTTAAAACATATTCCCCTTTTCTCTATAATAATAAAACAGTACCTTACACTTGACCCAAACTAAGATATAATTAATCCTTATTGGAAGCAAAACAAGCCTGTTGGGTTTATTTCATGTCTACATGATTTTCTAGTAGAATTAATGAAGGCATGAATTTGGTATGAAATTGCAGATCCATTATCCGGAATCAATACAGTTTTCTAAAAAAAAAATAAAAAACACATCTGTGAATCAAAATAAATATTAAAAAATCCAATTAATTATAAATTTTTTCCATTTCTGGCACTATAGATCTGCTGACAAAAGAATGAAAATTAGAGCAATGATCATCAGTATTAGTAACTGCTGCTAAATATATCTCATTTTCCCCTTTAACATAGTAACATAGTAAGTAAGGTTGAAAAAAGACACAACCTTATCTGCCAGTTGATCCAGAGGAAGCAAAAAACCCATGAAGCCTCTCCAATTTGCCTCAGAGGGGGAAAAATTCCTTCCTGACTCCAAAATGACAATCGGACTAGTCCCTGGATCAACTTGTACTATGAGCTATTTCCCATAACCCTGTATTCCCTCACTTGCTAAACACCATCCAACCCCTTCTTAAAGCTATCTAATGTATCAGCCTGTACCACTGATTCAGGGAGACAATTCCACATCTTCACAGCTCTCACTGTAAAAAACCCCTTCCGAATAGTTAGGCGACCCCTTTGCTTAAAGGGATCCTGTCATCAGAAAACATGTTTTTTTCAAAACGCATCAGTTAATAGTGCTGCTCCAGCAGACTTCTGCACTGAAATCCATTTCTCAAAAGAGGAAACAGATTTTTTTATATTCAATTTTGAAATCTGACATGGGGCTAGACATTTTGTCAATTTCCGAGCTGCCCCTGGTCATGTAACTTGTGCCTGCACTTTAGGAGAGAAATGCTTTCTGGCAGGCTGCTGTTTTTCCTTCTCAATGTAACTGAATGTGTCTCAGTGGGACATGGGTTTTTACTATTGAGTGTTGTTCTTAGATCTACCAGGCAGCTGTTATCTTGTGTTAGGGAGCTGCTATCTGGTTACCTTTCCATTGTTCTTTTGTTTGGCTGCTAGGGGGAAAAAGGGAGGGGGTGATATCACTCCAACTTGCAGTACAGCAGTAAAGAGTGATTTAAGTTTATCAGAGCACAAGTCACATGACTTGGGGCAGCTGGGAAATTAATAACATGTATAGCCCATGTCAGATTTCAAAATTGAATATAACAAAATCTGTTTGCTCTTTTGAGAAATGGATTTCAGTGCAGAATTCTGCTGGAGCAGCACTATTACCTGATTAATTTTGAAAAAAAAAGTTTTCCCATGACAGTATCCCTTTAATATATTTTTCTTGCCTTCATTGTTAATAGAATAAGTTCACGCTTTCCCCACAAACAAGAGATAAAAGCCATTCTCAGAGTCGTCGGGAAGGGTGAGAAAGCAGGTCACTGTCAGATGTATTCAGCATCAGATTTCATTCAAGCTATTGGGGCACAAAAGCTAAAAAAGTGCTCCCTGGAGGAAACCTGTCCATATATCAACAATGTCTAGAGATTTAGAATTATAAAAAAAATACTGCCTCTGTGTTTGGGTTGACATCCCATTAGCTTGTGAAAGATATGGCTGACGCAGATGCCTGCTCACTAAACCATTAACTAAGAGGTTTCTATCTCCTTGGCTTAGTGTGACCTCTGCTTTGTTATAGGTCATCTGGCTCAGGTGAATGCCACCTATTCAGATGGAAGCTTCACATAGCTGTGTGTTTAAGTGCATTTACAAATAAGTCCCTAAAAGATAATGTACTGGACTGTACAGTGTGCCCCCTCATATCCCAAAATATTAGACTGTCAACCATAAAAAACTTTGGTGAGTATGTCATGTTTCATTTCTAGGTATTTTCTAAAGGATTGTTATTGAGTTTTTTTGACTTGGCAAGAACTGTTTAACATCCCTTCTAAGCAGAGAATGTGTGAGGGAGATGATTCCCAATTATTTTAAGGGCTCTTACACACCGACATGTATAGGTTCCATTGACCCCATGCTTCTCTATAGGGACTATGCCCATGGCAGGGCCATCAAACCTTTTCTAATCCAAGTTTAATTAATTTATATCTTTGGGAAAACTCTTGAAAATTCAAATACAATCTCATAGAAGCCAATTGAAGGTTATTTTCGATATTTGAGCTACTTTATTATTTGAAACAGCCTACAATTTACAAATAAAAGGAACTGCGGTATTGCATTTTCATTGCAGTCGAGTGTGCGTTGAGTATTTTGGGCACATTTTTGGCAGGGTGACTGATTCTTTTTCTTTTCCTGCCATTTAGCGGGTTATTTATTAAAGTCAGAATGCCAAAAAAACTAAAAATTTTAGTTTTTTATTATAAAGAATTTTCAGTGGAAAAAAACCCTACATTTTTTTAAGATTTATTATATATTTCTGGCAAAAATCCAAACAATTTAGGCTTTTCGGGAAAAAGCCCGGAAATATTGAGCGATTCGTGAAAAAACTTGGAAAAAATTGTACGATTCGGGTTTTCGCCCGATTATATCTAGTTTGTCCCCATCCAATTAAAGTTTGGTCGGACATTTTTAATTTAAATAGTCAGAAAAATTCGGATTTTCATAAAGGATATCACTGCTAAAATGAGTTCTAAAATGAGTTCCTTCTGATTTTGAACACAATTATGAATTAATAAGGATAATAACACAGCTATGCAGTGTCGGACTGGGATGCCAGGGGCCCACCAGAAAACCTAAGACCGTGGGCCCACTTTCCAAACTATTATTCCTCCTCTACTCACTTAACCTTTATTCTCCAAGTCTTTTATATCTACTTACTATACCCTATTGTTCCATTATTAAGCTTCTTTTTTCCTAAAAAGAAATAGGGAATGACCATGATATATGCCAAATGGTTAGAAGAAAGAGGGCCCACTGACACCTGGGCCCACCGGGAGTTTTCCTGGTTAACCGGTGGACCAGTCTGACACTGCGGGTATGGGCCATGAACCCGTTTCTTCACCCTTCTTCTTCCATTTCTTTACCCTTATCCAGAATCAGGTTATGTGGTGCTCACCATCGATCCTTCCTAACAACCCTCTGCAACAAGGTCTTATAGGCACCGAGGCAAAGCCTTATTTAATGAAGGAAAGATAATATGGAGCAATCATTCACAGCAGAGTTGGTACTAAAATAACGACTCCTACTGCTGAATGGAAAATAGAAATGGGAACTTATTTGATTAGTTGACCTTCATTAACCTCGTCACAACTTATTAAGCGCACATCACATCTAGTCTTTTGACAGCAATATCATTAATGTAGTTGCGCAGAACATGCTATTTCTGTGATATAGATTCTGTTTATTGTATGTGGGGGCGGCCTTGATTAGTTGCGCTATCCGTTTCATTAATCCATGGCATGATGTCAGGTCTTTTCTATGTATACTTATAGGGAACAGCGCAGATAACTAGTTAAATAAAGACAAGTAGATAGTTAGCTTCTCTGATTAGATGACTATTTGTGGAGGTTTGAAGGGGAGTGTCATTATGTCACAAAATCAAGACATTTTATTATAATACAATTTTCTGTTCTTCATGTTTTAATGGCTGTTTTCTGGCACGTTTCATATGTTTATATTGGTATATATTGTATTGGATCATCTATTTACACTGCCTCAGCCTGAGCTTTCTTACTGTATCCAACCCACTCTCATTGTCAAATGCAGGCATCTCCATGCTAAATGCTAGGAACGTTGCCACAGTGTTTGCCTTTATTTGTGAAGTGGTGACAAGTGGCCATAGGTGTTTAGACCTCCACTTTGCTTTCATGGTGTGTCCATTAGTTGGTCTATACACAAGAGCACAGAGAAGCCAACTTGGATCTGAAGGCCATGTCTGACTCTGCTACCCCATTCTGCCTCACCCCCTGTCGTGCTCCCTGATCCACTACTTCAGATAGATACTGGAGGACTTCAGGTGACAAGTCTAGTAAGGATGGCCATACACGGAGAGATCCGCTCATTTGGCGATGTCGCGGAACGAGCGTATCTCTCTCCGATATGCCCACCTTGAGGTGGGCAATATCGGGCTGATCCGATCGTGGGCCCTAGGGCCCAACGATCGGATCCTAACGCATGGGAAACGGGGGTTGGATCACGGGACCGCATCAACAAACAGATGCGGCCGCTATCCGACGGGATTTTTTGTTTCATCCGATCGAGATGATCTCGATTGGGGAAGCCCGTCGGGGGGGCCCATACACCGGCCAATAAGCTGCCGACTTGGTCTGTCAGCAGGTTTTATCGGCCCGTGTATGGCCACCTTTATTTTAATGGAGCAGGTAGATTAGGTTTTGGTTACAAATTACTAACAGCAGGGGACAGTCCTGTTACTGTGAGTGACCACGTCAGGAGGGTGGGTGACTCCCAAAAAATATGGGTGAGTGGACATGTCTGGAACCAAATTTTAGAGCTCAATGAAATATGGAGATGAATTAGGGTTTAAGTGGACTTTCTAATTCTAAGTAATTAGAAGCTGGCACTTCCATTCCACACTTAAATGCCAGTTACAAAGGTACTTGCTGCGGGTCTGTTTCCTCTATAGTTAAGAGAATCCCGCCTCCGCAGCCACTTTCTTAGCTTTTCCAATGCTAGTGGCCAGGGCATCCAGTGAATCACATGCTAATGCATGTTATTTATGCTGTCCACGTGCCATTTGTACTATAAATGAACTTGCACTGCAACTTGATTTTAAATTGATGAATCACATGCAAGTTGTTGTGCAAGTTTTTCATTGGCAACGACCCTGGAATTTAGTGAAAAATGCTGCAATATACATATGATACAGGTATGGGACCTGTTATCCAGAATGCTCTGGACCCGTGGTTTTCCAGATAATGGATCTTTCCATAATTTGGATCTTCATACCTTAAGTCTACTAGAAAATCATGTAAACATTAAGATTGCCATTTAATAAAGTCCGAATACCCGAAATTCCCTGAAATTTGTGATTTTTTTTTATATAATAGGCTTAAAAAAAATCATTAATTTTTCGGAATCTATTAAACCCAGAGGGTTAAAAAGCCAGAATATAAAAACAGGGCATCTCAAACCTGTCCAGGTTGCATAAAAGTCAATGGGAACAGTTCCATTGATGTTTGGTTGTGGAGGGGGTTTCGGGCAATTTCACAATGTTTTCTGAGCTTTCGGTTGAAAATTCACGAAAAATCTTAAAAATCTTTTTCCCGCAAAGGTAATTTTCTGGAAAATTTAATAATAAATAAGCGTTAAAAACCCAGAGCGGGTTAGATCGGAGTTTGTAGCAGCCGATATTGAGATAAATTCGGACCTTGATAAATAAGCCCCTAAATAAACCCAATGAGCTTGTGTTGTCTCCAATAAGGATTAATTATATCCTAGTTTGGATCAAGTATCATGTACTGATTTATTATTACAGAGAAAAATAAATAGTTTTAAGAAATTTGAATTGTTTCATTATAATGGAGTCCATAGGAGATGGCCATTCAGTAATTTTGGAGCTTTCTGGATGACGGGTTTCCTGAAAACGGAACCCATACCTTTACTAGGAAACAAGAGTTATTCCCAATGCTGAGCAAGATCTACTGTAAGGTGACTTTAGATGCAAGGCTGCAAGAAAGATTGTAGAGATTGAAAAGAGTTCCAGCCAATAGCAGAGCAGAAACATGTCCTTCCTTCCTTCCATTGAGTTGTGTGCTCATTTGGTTCCCGCACCATAAGTCTGACTATGGGAAGCTTTCAGAAAAAAATCATATTTGGTAGAATGTAAAAAATTATTATCAATCAAAAAACTAAGGCAATGCAAAAATAACCACAGTAGGGGGCAGATTTATCAAGGGTCGAATTTCTAATTGAAAAAAACTTCAAAATTCAACCATCGAATAGGGTAGTCATTCAAAGTCGAAGGATTTTTAAGATCGTACGATCGTATGATTTAATCGTACAATCATACGATTATACCAAAAAATCCTTTGACTTCTCAAAACCAAATACTGGCTATAGGTTCTAGGAGGTCCCCATAGGCTAACATAACAATTCGGCAGCTTTAAGGTGGCAAAGTGTCGAAGTCGTAAGTTTTTTAAAAAGACAGTACTTCGATTTTCGAATGGTCGAAATTGTGAATTATTTTCAAATCGAATCAAAGTCGAATTTGGCCTATTCGATGGTCAAAGTAATTCGAAGTTTTTTAATTCGAAAATCCACTTTGACCTTTGATATATCTGCCCCTAAATGTTTGCTCTTACTTTCCATTTTGATACAGGTATGGGATTCTTCATCAGGGAACACATTATGCAGAAAGCTTGAATCTCCCATAGACTCCATTTATCCAATTAGTCCACATTTTAAAAGAAGAATGTACTTTTTCTCTGTAATAATAAAGCAGTAGCTTGTACTTGATCCTAACTAACATATAATTAATCCTTATTGGAACAAAACCAGCCTCTTGAATTTATTTAATTTTTACATGATTTTCTAGTAGACTTAAGGTATGAAGATCCAAATTAAGGAAAAATCTGTAACTCCAGGTTCTGAGCATTCTGGATGAAAGGTCCCATACCTGTACCAATAAATGCGGGGCCTTGTCTTTGAGTGTGAAGGACCATCTATGGAGAAGTGTGCCACAGCTTTTAGCAGGCCCAGAGGTCTTTTTCATGGTCCCAAGCCTCTGATGAATTCAAAGAAATAGGTAAAAGTGCAAATTACAAAATATACTTGGTAAAAGGTGTAGGGCAATTTAAGGCCCAATTGCACAGACAGGAGTCCCTGTTGGAATTCAGATTGAAAATGGACAAGGCTATAGATTCTAATATTGAAAAGAATGTTTAGCAAACCAGTAATTAATTACAATAGAGACACCAGCGGAAAATGTTAATTTTTATATTTTTGTAAAAAATAAAATAAAATAAATTTGTTGTTTGAGTCAACTGTTGGGCCACAGAGTTCTTTTTCAGAAAATTAGAGGCCCCACAAGCCCTCTGACGTGCCCAAACCCCATCTTCTCTAATTCTTGGTTTACTGCTCAGAACTTATCTTCAGTCTCCAATTTTTTATCAAACTGAATTTTTCTATAGTCAATGGTGAAGGGCTCAATGTTGTCTTCTCGCACCTCTATGGTTAATTGGTAATTCCACAGAAAATATGTATCCTTTAAAACACATCAGAAGTCTTAAGACATCAACAGTGCAAAATGTACATTCTTACTCCAATAACTTCTAGGCATTCTTGGCCAAGTTTCTGAATTCTGCAAGGAATATTTCACACTGTGTTTTCTGAAAATTGCAGCCTAATTATACCTTCAAAGCGGCGGCTTTGTGAGGGAAAATCACATTTCATTTGCCTATGGGGAACATGCTCGGGTATGTTGTTAACAGACGTATATTTTTTGCATTTCTAAATACATATGTATAATTAATTTACCCAGCCTTTGAATGCATTTGGCTGAAATAATTTAAATTAACTTTTAATGAGAATGTGTTAAAAACTCAGATCTCACAAGACATTCAATATTGGCTGTTTTTAATTGATGTTACTTACAAAAGACGTTCTGAACCCAGCTCAGACCATGAAAACTTGACTTGATTTTCGGATTCAGGTTTTTTGCAGCATCGCGGGGGGGGGTATAATAAATCTCGTCAAATGAAGGTTTTTTTTCCCTCTAACAATTTGTGTTTTCTAGTGAAAAAAACTTTTCGAGATTTCACAAAATGACCTTTGATAATCAACCCCCTTAAACGGAGGGGTTAAATTATGTTGCATATCTTTCTTTTCTGTCCTATTGCATTAACTGACTGGTAAAGATGAAAGTTTTGGCAGTGGCAGCTTATCAGTAGGTTAGCTGGAGTGTCTGTAGATAGTGTTGCCACATTTCAAAATATTCTTACCGGCCAGTGTGGGTGGTGACACACCTGGAGGCAGGATGATGACGTATAGCGGTGAGATGATGACAATGAGGGGCGGGGCAATGACATCACCAGACTTCCAAGAGAGTCTTTGGGAAGGATGAAGAGTGAGAGACAGGTAAGTTTTTACTGGATGAGAGAGGAGAAACAAACCCTTAATAAAAAAAAAAACCCTACCCTACATAAAGCTGGCCATAGACGCAAAGATCTGATCGTATGAATCGAGTATTTATACGATTTTCAGGCCGTGTGTAGAGAGTCCCAACATTTTTCGCTGGCGGAGATCGGCAGTTTTTTAGATTGGACGGTTAAAAGATTTCAGTCGGCTGCCGATAATATCTCTGTATGTATTGCCAATAGTACGATTTTCAGAGGGAGACTGTCACTAGCTTAAACTTTAGTCCCATTGCTGTCAGGGGCAGAACATCGGCTGATCTGTTCTTTTACTAATCCCCTCCCCCCTCCCCTCAGCCTAGCTGCCCCCCGGGCAAATGCCCCTAACTCTTTGCAGCGCATGTTGTTGCGAAACATAAAATTACTAGACTCTTACAAGAAGATGGCCGCTGTCTATGTAGGGTAGGGTTTTTTTATTTAGGGTTTGTTTCTCCTTTAAGGGGGTGAGGCAGGGGCTTAACAGGGTGGGGATCAGGGGCTGTACTTTTGGGTATTACTGGTGGCAACCCTATCTGTAGAAGAACAGCCATTGAAGGTGGAAACAGGGCTGCACCCAATAAAGGATTGGCAGGAGGGCCAAAAAATATTCCAGATTTCAAATCCAAGCCAGAAGACAAAAAAAAATTCAGGTTGGGCACAAGGTCAGCAGGACTGTATTTAGGTCCGATGCTGCCCTAGGCACAGGCCGTTTACAAAAACATAAAAAAATAGGCACCCCGAGGGCCATCCCAAAAACCAAGTCAGCCTAGGCACAGGCCCTCGGGGGCCTTAATATAAATACGGCCCTGAAGGTAAGTACAGGCAGCTCTCTATAGAGAGCTCAGTGTCATACTAGTAGCAATGATCACTTCTAAATAAGACCAAACTGTTGGAGTCTAGTCTACCAGCAACCCTCTTGCACTGCACGTCAGGCTGAACATAATCTTATGTATACAGTGATTGAATATGTGTGAGCTCCACGTCTGCAACATATACCTGCTTCAATATGGGTCAAGCTGAGTGCACCCAGCGGATTCTAGTGTTGGGAGCCTGACATACTGTAGCTACAAGATCCCAATGTGGCTGTGCATAATAAATGATAAAGCAGTGCAAAGAGTGTCAGTGACGGTTCTCATTCATCCAGGTCATGGTCTATCTATAGCGATGGAAGATGGAAGATGTTGCACTAGTCATCCAGCTGGCTTTGAATTGAGAAAATATAGCAAGTCCAGTTGATTTGACTTATTACTATAGATACAGTGCAAAGAGAATATCTACATAATAATGAGTAAAATACGGATGGAGTACATTAAAGGTAGCCATATTAAGCTGATTTAGGCCATTCAGACGCCAACCAAATGATATCTGGCTGAACATTGGACAAATGTTAAACAGACAGGTTTGATTTTCCAGAGACAGGTTTGATTTTCCCGACCTGCACACCTGCTCGTTGTTGTGGCTCTTGATCCAACTGCTGGCATTACAGCAATTTCCAACCTCAAGGAGGGCCTATCTTAAACAAGTGGCACGTCCCTTTTCCCTTTGAAATAATAGAGGTGCAGAATGCATTTTTTTGTACTATCTCTATCTATAAAGCTTTCTTTATGTAGTATTTATGTAACTTGTTCCATTTCAGGCTGTGGGACAGCTGGGCTGATTAATCAAATCCAAACTGCTTGAGTAAAACATTTATTGTTCACATTGTTCTACTTTTTTCCATTGTGTTTTAGCCCTTTGCTATGTGAGATGTGTGGGAAACAGATAATAATCAACAAGGTATGTTCTTCACTTCAGTGCAAGGTAGAATAGAAAGACAATAGGAATCCTGGAAAGAAATCCACATTTCACTCCCTAAAAACATTTTCCTAAAGGCTGAAGGTCACTCACTGGGTTTTGAAGCACAACCAGGGTAGGTGCAAATCAGGTCCCAAGTACAGTCTGGTTTCACCTTTGCTGTTGCTAACGATTATAGTGCCTGGTTTTCTGATCTGAAATGGGCAGTGTTTGGCCGCCTCCATGTTTAAAAACAGTGGTGTATCTAGATGTTATTGGGCCCCACAGCAAATAAATATTAGGGCCCCAACATAACCAGAGGTTGTCCTTTTTTTACCAATATATGTTGAAATTGATCATTATTCAGGGCCTCATGGGATCCCTATACCTCCTGGGACCTCCTGCAGCCACAGGATCTGCTTCCTTTGTAGTTACACCCCTGTTTTAAAAGCTTCATATACATGGAATAGAGTTAGTAAAAGGCGACACTATAATATTTATTTAGGGCTTTTACATAACAAATATTGTAAGTTCGACTAAGTGGGATACAGTTTTAAATGTCATTTTTAATATAATTTAAGGATACATTTTGGCCATTTCAATCAATTGTTATCTAAAAAACGGAAAGGTATCCTTACATGAATTACTTACCATTAGTTATAGAAGGATTTGACTTACAAAGCAGATGCCCAGGGGGATTTAATGCTCCCTTTCCTAGAAATCCTTTCAAAACATCTAAAGCAGACATACGAAAGCAATCATTGAAGTACTTAATCAATTTAAATTCTTATTCATCATTGTAGAATTTTGTAAAATATGCTCCATGATTAAAAATAATAGCCGTAAAGAAAATGCAATCTCAATCACTCAAAACCACTTCAAAGTTTAAAATAGTGGAGGTCTGAAGTTTTTCATTTTTGCCTCAAGTGCTCTACATTTTGTTAGACGTACAACAACATACATGTCCATCCTTCCAATACAATTATGCAATAACAAAGATATGCTATGAACGTATTTTCCCTCTTGCCTTCAAAGTCTTAACCCAAAAGGTCATTATTCTAGTGATTATGGATTTTAAAAACCATGAGGCAGATTTACTAAAGTGCGAAGTGACTAATGCTGGTAATGTTTTGCCATCGTTACAGAGACTCCGTTGACCTACTAACGGGCGCAGGCGTCACTTCGCTAGCGAAGCAGATAGACGCTAGCAGTGATTCGCACTCTATCGCCAGGCGTTACTCCACAAATTCATTAAAATGCGGATTTTACTGAACGTTACCTCTTTCGCCAGACTTGCCTTCGCCAGCTCAGACCAGACGTTGTGCAATGGAGTGCATAGATCTTCCTCGATCTTCAGTTATCTACATCATATTTTGTGAGTGGAAAAACTTTTAAGTTCCAAAAACGCTGGCGTCTTTTCCTTATTTGAGGGTGATAGGCTGCAAAAGTCCTAAAAAAATATTTTTGTGTAACCGGTTTCCCCCATAAATTTTCTAACATATGGAACATTATTTTATAGTGGGCTCATGTGTAGGGCATTATAACAACTCTGTTGACTTTATTAAGGTTCCCTGGACATGTCTAGTTATCAGTATAAATGTAATGTATTAGACAACTTTAAATTTCCAGCCGTATCATCATCATCATTTATTTATATAGAGCTGTCAAGATACACAGTGCTTGCAATTATGCAAATGAATTTGCGCTAGGCAGAATTGAACGCTAGCGCATCTTTGCTTTGAAAATTAATGAAAATTCGCCAGCATCCACCTGCCAGGACGAAACTTCGAATTTTCACAAGTGTTGCGATGGGTGTGAAGCCATTGCTGGCAAATTTCCGTCACTTAGTAAATTTACCCGTATGTATGTAGAGCCTGTTCTGATGGTACATCTTAACACAAGGTTCTGCTTCTTGTGATTCAGGATGCCTAACTTCTGGTGGTCAGGCAAACTTGGGACTCCACTACAATGGTACTAGGGAGACTTGCAACTAGGTTTGCCACCTGTCTGGTTTTGAATCTAGTTTTTACATGGTGCCTATCTGGATTTCAGAAGTCTGAGACCTGGGTAGACCTGATTGACATGCATTTTGATCAATCATGGGCCTCCACCCTTGACTTTGACAGCTAATTCCCCTTGTGGGGGGGTCCTCTGCCTCTGATGTCACATGCTTTCACCCCAGGCCCAAAATTCAAAGGTGGCAACACTATTGGAACCTTGCCTTTACTTGATCTGGTCCATAGAATGGATCATGAAAAGCCACACATGCAAATAAAATACTAACACACACAAAACCTACTGTTGGTGCCTATTTAATATGCAACAAAAACAAACTACCGGCATTCTTAATATACTACCTGCAGTCCTTAGGTAAGAGACGTTATCTTTGTCAAAAAAAAAGTACACACCATGAATTCCTCCCTTGAGATGTTACTCCTCCGTAACAGTTACAAACACCAAAATGCTCCTTAAAGAGTTTTTTGCAATAAAAAGCTTAATGTCCTATAATATATTGATAGGTTGACTGTAGCGGATCTCTTTTTCTATTTGTATGAATTACAGTTAGGCCCATAAATATTTGGACAGAGACAACTTTTTTTCTCATTTTGGTTCTGTACATCACCACAGCTTTAACTCCGTGGGTTGAACAAAAAGATTTTCATAAAAATGTGAGGAACTAAAGCCTTTTTTTTAACACAATCACAATCTCTAAAAGTAGACTTCGCATTAGTAAAGTATATGCACTCCTGACTTAAGGTATGGAGATCCAAATTACGGAAAGTCCCAAGCATTCTAAAAATACAGGTCCCATACCTGTTGTGGCAAACTGGTAACTTGCACATGTAACTTTTGAGGAGATTAGTCAATGGTGGGCAGGCAGCATAGGACAAAGGAGCAGAAAGACAGGGACATAGACTTCTTCAAGGAAATCCCGGGTTTATTTTCAGAACTTTCTCCCGAGTAATATTCAGCCTCCGGGCTTCCACAATCTCTTCACAATACTCTCTGCCAGAGTCACAAGCTTGTCACAGGCTCCCTCTGCTTCATGCAGTATCAGGCGGCACCCCCAGCTCCTCTGGGAGTTCCTCACACAGCCAGGTCTCCTACCGTCTCCTACCTGCTGTGCCCTGCTGAGAGACCCACTCCCCCATTCCAATTAACTTTAAATTGTCTTTCCACAGGACAGGTTTCATGTGGAAGGTGAACTCCAATGTCTGGACTGGATCTGCGGAATATAGTAAGTGGCTACTAAAGTCTTTAAACAGAGAATGGATTCTCTGTTTTACAACTCCCTTCCTGGAGCCTCTCTCTGTACCTGGGGAGAAATTAAAGGCTAGAGTGACTTTTTTCACCTTTTCCTAGTCACTCTACCACACTGTATAATAGCAGGGCCGGAACTAGGGGTAGGCAGAAGAGGCACGTGCCTAAGGCGCAAATGTGGAGGGGCGCCAGGCACCGTACCTCTTCTGCACCTTGCCCCTAGTTCGGATGCTTCTTTCCCCACCTGTAGTAGCAATCGCTGTCTTTCTAGGCGCGCACAGATGCGCACCCTTCCTAGACTCGCACTCTTCTGCGCATGCTCGTGTGCACGATCGGCTTGTGTGCTTGATCGCCCGTGAGCGTGCCTGTGCGAGCGCGCACTTCAGAACTGGGGTGATGTAGTCGGTTGGGTTGCCTTGGCGCCCGACCGACTTGGCCCGGCACTGTATAATAGAATCAGGTGTAGGAGCATATGGTGCAGTTTAGAGAGAATTCTATGAAAAGTACCAGAATTGTAAGTCAAAATATTTTCTTTTGTACTTTTAAGAAAAAAACATAGAATTCCAATGGTTCCATAAAAATCTATATTCTAATCGACAGCATTGCTTGTAGAGACCTGTAACGTTCAGCGCTTATATAAGGGGTTGAACTTGATTGACGTATTCCCTTCTTTCACCCCAAATTAACTATGTAACCCCTAGATATAATTTCAGTACTTTGGATGATGAACATGAAGGCTTGGAGATAACTGACCCTCTAGGCTAGAGTGGAGCTAAAGAGGATGAAGTCTGTATAATGAACGCACAGAATAAATACATTTACAGAATAGAGAGACGGGCAATTTATTCTGTCTCTGTATTTTACAAATAATATTTAAAAATCCATATTTGTACAATTCTCATGCAAATCCTAAACAATGTTTAAAAAATAATATATGAAGTTATTGAATTCTAAAGAATGAAAGAAGCTTTAAATGTGATGCAAGCTCCTTTATCCTTAACTTACAATTTCACAGGCGGAATCCCAGATACACGTTGGTCCTCGCTGCTTTGAAGAAGAAATGCACTGGATTTTAATTTAATTAGAATTAGTATATATAAGAAGACGCATCTTTTCTCCTGGTGCTGAATGTTATTAGCAGCTTATCTGAAAATGGGCTTTCAGTAATTAGATTCTTGGATAATATTGCTTACACGTAGGCTTTATTTTCTTCTGCCTGTTTCGGCAAATCTGCAGTTTGCCAAATGGCCAGTTTGGAACCTTCACGCCTTAAATGGAATTTGTCTTTTATATTAAAAAATATGCCTAAAACTAGTGTCCATTTAATCACTCTAATATTTCTTCTGTAAAGACATTTATTGATTAATAAATTAATTAATTAATTCTCCTGCTGCAAGACTTTCATGCTCCCAGATTGATTTCCTTGGCCTAGCAACTCATTTCATCTAAAAAGCCATAATTCCAGCATATGACATAATGATGATTTTTGTTGCCTCTTTAAACACCGGGCTCTGCCTTTTAACTTGGTGTTGTGATTTTGTGCTTTCTTGAAGAACACTCAGTGACCACATGCCATATCCTGCAGTTAAAATATTTTCTTACACATACAGAGACACTACAGAAGTTGATGACAATAGACATGGACACCATGCATGATACAGGCTTAAAGCCAACATACTCTTAGGCTAAGGCCACACTAGGTGATATCGCCGCGATTTGACTCGCGGCGACTTTTCGCCGCGACTTTTAAGTCGCAATCGCTGGGGAAACTTTTGCGCAGCGTAAAAAAAACACACGCGGCGATCTTTTTTCTACTGTCGCTCGAAATTGCCTCGCTAGGCGATTTCGAGCGACAATAGAAATAAGATCGCCGCGTGTGTTTTTACGCTGCCGATTTTTCGCGATTCCCCATAGACGCCAGCGCAAAAGTTTCCCCAGCGATTTCGGCTTAAAAGTTGCGGCGAAAAGTCGCCGCGAGTCAAATCGCGGCGCTATCGCCTAGTGTGGCCTTAGCCTTATAGCATATGAAGAGAATGGTGGTTGGACAAATGAGCAAATTGTTGTTTGTGCTGCTGTCTTTGATGTAATCTGCTCTGCCCCCCCATTCAATGGGCCCAACAATCAAAGGTGGCAACCCTACTTGGAACCTTGAACCTAAATGCACAGTGCCTTTCCCTAACAAGGTCTATAGAATGCATCATGGGAAGCCCCACTGTCCATAAACAATTTGCAAATATAGTAAAAACAATGTGTTGTCTTTGCCTGAAGGCCTTGATTCACAGTGCCATGATCCTCTAATGACAATTCTGTACCTGGGCAGTACTATATATAGTGAATAAAGTACCCCCTCTTGTAAAATATAAGGATATTATAAGTTACCGAGGAGTTTCATGACCATATAAAAACACGAGGCCGAAGGCCGAGTGTTTTTATAGAGGTCATGGAACTTCGAGGTAACTTCTAATATCCTCATTTATTATAATACACAAGTTTCAGTGAGTCATGTGACAGAAATGACATTAGAACTCACCGTTTATAACTGATGACATCCGAACTCACTTTTTATAAGGATATAATTTACAAGATATTCATAGCTTTTGTATATTATATATATATATATATATATATATATATCTATATATATATATAGATATATATATCATCATCATTTATTTATATAGCGCTGTCAAGATACGCAGTGCTTTACTGCAGTTATAACAAACAGGGAATAAATGGTGGATAACAGACAAGGATTACAGAGTACAATAGGGTTAGAAGGACCTAGAGATTAGAATTTACAAACTAAAGGTTAGGGTACAATTGAGACATGAAGATTATATAAACACTTTGTCATTTTTGATACAGCAATGATTAATTAAGGTACATCGAATAAGCCTCTTTAAACAGATGGGTCTTTAAAGAGCGCTTGAAAGTTTGGAAAAAAGGAGAAAGAAGGCAGAAGCCCGAGAGAAGTCTTGTAGACGAGAATGGGCAGAAGTGATCAGAGGAGAAGTGATATATATATATATATATAGTACTGCCCAGGGACAGAATTGTCATTAGAGGATCACAGCACTGTGAATCAAGGCCTTCAGGGTCAGGAGCACATCGTCGTGCCTCAATTGGATTTTTAAATCTGTCTGATCAATATCTACCAAAATCTGGCCCTAGCAGGGTTTGATGTGAATGATGTACGCTCTGTGGAATATGTTGGTGCCCAATAAAAAAGGGTAATAATAATCATGTACTACATTGCATTGCACTTGAAAACATGCACATCCGTCTATTCTACCCTTCTGCTTACTCCCCTGAAGAATGAACCATAATGTGCCAAGGAAACCAGAGCTTGAACATCATCTTCAGGTCAAAGCAACATTATTTATCCTTATTTCTAAACGATAAGAACAAATTTTGATTGTTTTGTGAAAATGTAATGGCCTATTCCTAGAATTTTGGCAAAATCAAAACGCAACATTTTTCCTGCGTCCGTCACCTACACGCGCCTGTATGAGTACAGCCCCATTGGAAAAACGTAAAGCGTCTATTGCTGAGCTCCCCTTGCGGCTGAACGCAGAAAAACGGAATGCAGGGGAGCGCAGCTACAACCGCTAGAGCCCTTAACCTTGAAAGCAGCAAGTAAGTTGCAGGTAAAACTTAGTCCCTTTGTAAAATGTATAATGAAGCAATAGAATTCTTAATGAATCAGATAAAATTGAGCGTAGGACTGGCCAGATATGGGATGACTTTGACGTAGTTGGCAGCTTAAATATATTGCAATATATGGACAAACAATCCCTGTTTTGTTTAAAGGGTAAGGCATTTTTCAGTAGCAGTATGCACAAAATGTCTCTGTCTTAAATACTGTATATTGATAATTTGCAGAGTGCAGAGGACATTTTTTTTTAGAAAAATCTGAAGTGAATAAAAAAAGATTTCCTTTTGTTTTACCAATTGTATTTTTTCTCTAAAAATTTATGTTTTTTTAAAAATTTCTATAAACTAAAAATTTGAGGGTAAAAAAAATGAAAAACTCTAATGCAAAACTTTGCCAAGTAAATACAGTCGAGGTCCCATAGGAGATGCGCTGATCCTATTGGACATTTTTTTTAGCCATTCTGACTTTTAGGGGCAGACATATCAAGGGTCAAATTTCAAAGTGGAAAATACGTCGAAATTTGACCATCGAATAGAATCCTCCCACATTCGAAGTCGGAGGATTTTATTCATCGTACGATCGTATTATGATCGTATTCCGATCATACTTCGAATCGTACGATTCAAACAATTTTATCGTACAATCGTATGATTTTCCTTTGATAATAAAAAAAGTAGAAAATTGCTCTGGAAGGTCCCCATAGGCTAACATAGCACTTTGGCAGGTTTAAGTTGGCAAAGTATTGAAGTCAAAGTTTTTTTAAAGAGACAGTACTTCGATGGTCGAATGGTCGAATAGTCGAACGATTTTTACTTCGAATCGAAGTTGAAGTAAATTCGAAGTCGTAGTATCCAATTCGATAGTCGAAGTATTCAAAAAATTACTTCGAAATTCAAACTTTTTGTACTTCGAAAATTCACTCGAACCTTAGTAAATCTTCCCCTTAGAGTTTTTTTCACTAGTAATTATCTAGATTTTAGAGATATTCATGTTTTTTTTCTACACTTCTTTATGTTCATACTTTTTATATTAGGATCTTTAAATAACTGTCAGGGCATTCGTGATTTTAGAGAAAAAGAGTTTAATCATGGTTTCAAAAACTCTATTACCACTAACATTTGATCTTTAATAAATGGGCCTCCCCTTGTCAGATCACACTCTCACCTCCACATCTCGTAAAGGATTCATGGTTATAATTTGGATTCAGTTTACATAAAATTGTATAATAATATTTAGTACCATTCTGTAAGTGGTCTAGCGGGGGTGCGTGTCGCGATCGCCGCCCGGAGCAGGTCCAGGAGCTCCGGGCGGCGCGTCCTCTTCTGCCGGCGTCGCTCCCAAAATGGCGGCGCCCATGGCCGCCACGTGGGTAAGCGGCGCCGGCGCGATGACGTCAGTGCGCCGACGTCGGCGCAAGGGCATCAATGACGTCACTATGGCGCCAAATTTGAATAAAAAGCCAGTTTAGACGCCAGAATGGCGCCCAAGTATAGGAAAACTTCCCCTAAGCTTATCCTGGGTTCCCTGTGTGCCTTATTACCTTAATCCTGTTCCTGCCTTGTATCCTGACCCCTTGGACCCCTTTGCCTGGACTTTGAACTTGTTGTTATCCGCCTGCCTTGAACTCTTGCCTGGATTCTGACCACTCTCTTGGATTAACCCCTTGGACACCGCGACCTTGTTCCCTCAAGAGGGCTTCCTCCTTGATCCTGACAACCTCCCTGGAGGGAGCTCCCGGCTCCCTGACATTATACTTGGGCCATGGATCCAACTGAGGAAGCTACGCCTGATGTCGGACGAGCGCTCCGCGGACTGGCATCCCGTATGGAGGATTATGAAGCCCAGCAGTACCGCATTGGGCAGGCACTTGATACCCTCCTCTCTCGGATGCCTCCAGCACCCCCTGCACCCCAAGCTGCGGTAAATCCTTCCTTGGCGGCCGCTTCTTCCACCGCAGGGTCCTCGTCAAGTGAGCCTCGCATTCCGCCTCCTCCTCGCTTCAGTGGGGACCCACAAGCCTGCAGAGGTTTCGCTACACAGTGCCAGATCCAGTTCGAATTCCAACCCTCGCACTTCCCCAATGAACGTTCCAAGGTGGGGTATGTGATGTCTCGATTGGTGGGCAAACCGCTTGAGTGGGCAACATCTCTTTGGGAGAAGAATTCTCCACTGACTTTTGATGCCAAGGCCTTTCTTCAAGCATTTCGTACTGTGTTTGACGCCCCGGGTCGGGTCACTAATGCTCCTTCTCGTCTTCTGCAACTCCGGCAGGGAAACCGCAGTGTCAGTGACTATGCTATTGACTTTAGAACTTTGATGGCTGAGACTTCCTGGAATGATGATGCCTATAAGGCCGTATTTTATCAAGGTCTGTCTATTCGCATTAAGGATGATCTTGTCTCCAGGGAGTACCCTGACCTGCTGGAGGATCTGATCGCACTTTCTATCAAGGTGGACACTCGGCTCAGAGAGCATCAAGTAGAGAGGGAGCGCTGTAAAAGATTTCAACCCTTGTTGGCTTCCAGAGACCTCTCCTGCAGACTCCGGCTGCTCTAGCCTCTCCTTCTCCTCCGGAGGAACCAATGCAAGTTGGAAGGGCTCGTCTTTCCGAACAAGAAAGACTTCGTAGACGAATGGCCGGCTTATGTCTGTATTGTGGCGGACAGTCTCATTTTGCGAACTCTTGTCCGGTGAAGCCCACGAGTTCTGTCCCCCGAGGTATATCTAGGGTAACGCATGTAGGGGGCACTACTCCAAAGTCTCAAGAGAACTCTCACAGGTTTCTCCTTCCTTTACAGATCCGCCTAGCCTCTAAGACTATCGTTGGCTCTGCTTTCATTGACTCTGGAGCTGCTGGGAACTTCATGGATGCTCAATTCGCCAAACACATGGAAGTTCCCTTATTCCCATTGTCTACTCCTCTCCGTGTCATTGCCATTGACGACAGACCCCTGGAGGTTGAAGTTGTCTCCATGACGACTGGGGAATTGCCTGTGCAGGTTGGGACGCTGCATAAAGAAAGACTTTCGTTCCTAATTATTTCCTGCCCATCCGTTCCAGTTGTGTTGGGTCTCCCTTGGCTACGCCTGCATAATCCCTCCATTGATTGGACCGCAGGACAGATTACCCGTTGGAGTCCATTTTGCCAGCAACACTGTCTTCCTGCTGAACCCCTCCGGAGGGTGAATATCTCTTTGTCGGATCTGAAGTCTCTACCTCCCTTTTACAAGGAATTCGCTGATGTGTTCTGTAAGAAGTCTGCGGAATTCCTTCCTCCACATCGCTCCTACGACTGTCCTGTCGAACTCCTGCCAGGAGCCATGCCCCCCAGAGGCCGCACTTACCCTCTCTCTCCTGCAGAGACTACCGCAATGAAGGAATACATCCAAGAAAATCTCCAGCGGGGGTTTATCCGCCCTTCTACCTCTCCTGCAGGGGCTGGGTTCTTCTTTGTGGAGAAGAAGGACGGAGGCCTTCGGCCATGTATAGACTATCGGGGCCTGAATAAAATCACTGTCAAAAACAGGTACCCACTACCCTTGATTGCAGAGCTCTTCGACCAGCTGAAGGGGGCGAAGATTTTCTCTAAGTTAGATCTCCGGGGGGCGTACAACCTCATTCGCATCCGTGAGGGTGACGAATGGAAGACGGCTTTCAACACTCGTGACGGGCACTATGAATATCTCGTTATGCCCTTCGGCCTTTGCAATGCCCCTGCCGTCTTCCAGGAGTTTGTTAACGATGTGTTCCGGGATCTCCTAGGAAGGTTCGTAGTCGTGTACCTGGACGACATCCTGATCTTTTCTAAAGACCTAGAAAGCCATCGCTCCCAGGTGAAGGAGGTACTCTCTCGTCTGAGGAAGAACTCTCTCTTCGCCAAGTTGGAGAAGTGCGTCTTCGAGGTGTCTAAGATCCCCTTCCTAGGATACATTATCTCTCCTGAGGGATTTGAGATGGACCCCGTGAAAGTGTCTGCCATCAAGGAGTGGCCTCTCCCGCTGAGTACCAAGGCAATCCAGAGATTTATCGGATTTGCTAACTACTATCGGCAGTTCATCCGGGGGTTCTCTTCCCGCATTGCACCTATCCTGGCCCTCATCCGGAAAGGGGGTAAACCCAGCTTGTGGCCTCCATCTGCCATTGAAGCTTTTCAATCCTTGAAAGAGGCCTTCACGTCTGCTTCTGTTCTCCGACACCCCAATCCTGAACTACCCTTCTGCATCGAAGTTGATGCTTCTGAAGTCGGAGCCGGAGCCATCCTGTCTCAGAAACACCCCGCTGATGGGAAGTTGCACCCCTGTGCTTATTTTTCCAAGAAGTTCTCGTCCGCAGAGCAGAACTACGATGTCGGGAACCGAGAACTCTTGGCTGTTAAACTTGCCCTTGAAGAGTGGCGTCACCTCCTGGAGGGTTCTCTGATTCCTGTTCAGATTTACACCGATCATAAGAATCTCGAGTTCATCCAGTCCCTCAAGAGGCTAAACCCCAGACAAGCAAGGTGGGCTCTCTTCTTCTCTCGATTTAATTTTATCTTGACTTATCGCCCAGGCTCCAAGAATCGGAAGGCCGATGCCTTGTCTCGTAGCTTCACTCCGGTGGACCGCTCTCCTGAGAGACAAGAGCCAATCATCCCTCCAGTCAAGATTATTGCCTCCCTGTATCCACAGTTTGCCGACCAAATCCTGGCTGGTCAGTCTTCTGCTCCTTCAGATACTCCCATTGGAATGGCATTTGTTCCTCCTGAGCTGCGTCTGCCTATCCTGCAACAGACCCATTGCTCCAGGCAAGCCGGACATCCTGGCCCAGCTAAGACGCTTGAACTCTTACGACGCCTGGTCTGGTGGCCTGATATCCGCAAAGATGTGAAGGACTTTGTTGCTGCTTGTAATGTTTGTGCCACATCCAAGTCAAGCCACTCCCGCCCCAGTGGGTTACTACAGCCCTTGCCGGTTCCTTCTCGTCCCTGGACCCACCTGTCCATGGACTTCATTGTCGAACTTCCTCCCTCCTGTGGGAACACTGTGATCTGGGTTGTTATTGATCGTTTCTCCAAAATGGCCCATTTCATCCCTCTGAAGAAATTGCCCTCTGCGGTGGAGTTAACCCAACTATTTATCCAGTACATCTTCCGCCTGCATGGTTTCCCGGTGGAGATCGTCTCCGATAGAGGCACCCAGTTTACCGCTAAGTTCTGGCGTTCCCTATGCAAAGACCTGGGAATTGTTCTTCAGTTTTCTTCTGCATACCACCCGCAGACGAATGGGGCAGCTGAACGTGTCAACCAAGCCCTGGAACAGTTCCTGAGGAACCACGTATCCCTCTGCCAGGATGACTGGTCTGATCTCCTCCCGTGGGCGGAATTTGCTCATAACAACGCCTGCCACACTTCCACTGGAAGGTCCCCATTTATGTCGGTGTATGGCCAACATCCTCAAGCCTTCCCACAAGACTTTGTGTTGTCCGATGTTCCGGCCGCTGATGACCATGCAGCCCACATGTCTGCTATCTGGGCTGCAACCAAGTCCAACTTGGAGAAGAGTGCTCTGGTTCATAAGACGTTTGCTGATCGTAGACGTAGACCCTCTCCTCCCTACAAGGTCGGTGATAAAGTCTGGTTGTCTTCCAGGAACATTCGGCTGAAGATACCATCTCCCAAGTTGGGTCCAAGGTTTGTAGGTCCTTTTTCTATCTTGGAGGTGATTAATCCTGTGGCTGTCAGACTTCAGCTTCCCCCTGAGATGCGAATTCCCAACGTGTTTCATGTCTCCTTGGTGAAACCCGCTACCTCCAACCGCTTTTCTGTTGTCCAGCCTCCTCCTCCTACTATCTCTGTGGATGGTCAACAAGAATATGAAGTGGAGAAGATCCTTGACTCCAGAATCTCCAGGGGATCTCTTCAGTACCTCATCAAGTGGAAGGGCTTTGGCCCTGAAGAATGTTCCTGGGAGGGACACTCTGATGTCCATGCTCCTCGTCTGGTGAGGGAGTTCCACTCCAAATTTCCCCAGAAACCAAATCCTGGTGGTCCGGAGGCCCCCCGTGAGGGGGGGGGGGTACTGTCGCGATCGCCGCCCGGAGCAGGTCCAGGAGCTCCGGGCGGCGCGTCCTCTTCTGCCGGCGTCGCTCCCAAAATGGCGGCGCCCATGGCCGCCACGTGGGTAAGCGGCGCCGGCGCGATGACGTCAGTGCGCCGACGTCGGCGCAAGGGCGACAATGACGTCACTATGGCGCCAAATTTGAATAAAAAGCCAGTTTAGACGCCAGAATGGCGCCCAAGTATAGGAAAACTTCCCCTAAGCTTATCCTGGGTTCCCTGTGTGCCTTATTACCTTAATCCTGTTCCTGCCTTGTATCCTGACCCCTTGGACCCCTTTGCCTGGACTTTGAACTTGTTGTTATCCGCCTGCCTTGAACTCTTGCCTGGATTCTGACCACTCTCTTGGATTAACCCCTTGGACACCGCGACCTTGTTCCCTCAAGAGGGCTTCCTCCTTGATCCTGACAACCTCCCTGGAGGGAGCTCCCGGCTCCCTGACAGTGCGACGGAGACGCCCGTCCCATCCTCCCTCTTCAGCACTGATGCGCATACTGACAGGAAAGAAGTGGCGGTGTGGATGACGTCATCACGGTTTGGTGCAAGATTCAAATTTTCTGGTGCAGGCGCCAAATGTATGTTGCCCAACGTAAAGGTCTATTATTAGTTCCTAGTGTTATTATTCATATATTCTGATCCTGTTATTGACCCTGCCTGTTTCTGACATTGCCAAGTCCGTTGCCTGTCCTGACCCTAGGCTGTATATAGACTTCTCTCTTGGATCCTGCTCTGTACTTCATATTCGGTGTGTTTTGACTCGGCCTGTGATCTCGACTATTCTCCGGAATCTGTACTGCCTGATCCTGTTTTGTATTCGCCCTGTCCTGTCCCTTACCACGCTTCCTTTTCTCCATTTCTATACCACAAGCAGTTCCCTGTGCCCAGAACTCTCTCCCTGATCCTCTCACGTTAAGACCTGGCGGCACCCGAGTAGCGGAGGGCTCATCCCGAAGCGAAAGGTGGCTGTTATAGGCGGAAGATTGAACCGCGACCAGGAACACATTCCATGTCATCATGGTTTGGTTTACAATGGAACTTCTTTTGTCTGTTGTAGGACCAAATTTCGGCAAAATAAAGGGACCCATCATAAACCCTATGGGGACCATTTTTGGGTAAATGTAGGATAGCCTGCTCGCACAACCCTGGCCTTCAGCAATTCGACGCCTGGTGCACGGTGTCGGAGGGATCGGCACCCCCCTTTTGCAAATCTCTGGACTAACAGGACTGGAACAGTGCTGGACTTTATACATTATGCAGGGAATTTCCTATGCTTCAATTTTTGGATTTTTGCCTTTTTATAGGTAACTGTTTTGTGAATACAAACCAGCATTTTTCTACCAATTTTTCTATGGAACTTTTTAAAAAATTTTATGATGAATTTCTGCACTATTGGTATTACTATTTATATTATGGTCCTTTTATTACCTTAACTGTGATTTTACACGTGGAATTTCAAGGGTTAACTTTTGTGTTACTAATGATGTATGTAAATGAGGGGATTGACCAATCAAATGATGTGAGGGGTGTTATATTGCTTACACTTGCACATTTTTTCTATGCTTGACAAAGGGGTCTGACCCCGAAACGTTGCACGTTTGCAGAATAAATACGCAAGGGTATAACCCTGCTGTTACTAGCCTTTGTGTGCCAGTGTCTTCTTGGATCAATTGCTGAGGGGGGTGCCGATCCCTCCGACACCGTGCACCAGGCGTCGAATTGCTGAAGGCCAGGGTTGTGCGAGCAGGCTATCCTACATTTACCTGCTGTTTTCGGTAAGCCTTGCCCTGCACCCCATCTACTTGTGCCTCCGTAATTATGTCTTTTGCAGACATTGCTGCTACCACCAACCGGAAAGCTGAAACTTTTGGTTTTACCGAAACCGAACGAAAAAGGATTTTGCAGGCTGCGCATAGTCTGCCCACACCCACCACTTCATCAGAGACTGAGATTTACCGTAAGCTTGAACAACTGAAACGCCGTGAAGTAGCATGGTCCCTGCACGCCTCCTCTTTGGCCGAGTACGCGAGGGCCCAGAGAATCCCACGTGGACTGCGGGTCACATTGAAGCCGGCGCTGTTCAGGGACGACGAGGATTTCAATACGAAATGGCGCGGGATACTCAACAGGTGCAGTCTAGATCTGATCGCTCTTACCATTCAGCAGCTGCACTGCGGATCCAAGGAATTGAAGCAACAGATCCACGCACTAGAGGGCGAGTACTCCGCCATACCAGAGGTGTCCGACAAGACCGCACTGCAGGAATTGGAACAGAAACTCAATTCGCTACAGCAGGAAATCCTTCATGTCAAGTTGAGGAAATTCAAACGGGACACGCAGGACTACGAGCGAGGAGAAGTATATTCGTGGAAGGATGCAAGGCGCAAGTATCGCAGGCAACCGGGATCATCTGCAGCACGGTCGGACAAATCTTCCGCACACTCAACAGAATTGGAACAAGCTTCCCCCTCTTCCTCGCAGAATTCTTTTGGATCCTCGCCTTTTTTAGGGTCAGGTCTGGACAAAAAAAGCGGAAGATACGAAGGGGGCAGAAGAGATCAGTGGCACTACCCGACGAACAAGCGCAGGGGCACGCGATACCATCGCAGGTAAATACTGTATTTAATTTATCTGCTTGCGACTTATCTACAGATGAACTTGCTGTACTTGACAAGGGTTTGGGCTTTGTTCCTATTCACACTGCTGCACCTTTTTCATTTACTATTGATTTATTTAAATTTGTCAGATCACTTAAACTTAAAGCTCATTTTTTTGATAAGGAAGATACCGTTAAAAAGGATGATTTTACCAGACAATTAAAGACCAAGTTGGGTACTAAAAGTACTTTTGTGCCTCCGGGTAATTTTCCGGCCATTGAAATTTTTGAAACTATGGTTGCCTTTGATATTAATAAAATACTACATAAAGTTAATTCATCAAAAAAGGCTGGCCTACAGAATATTACCCAGGCAGAAAAGAGGGCACTTGATTCATTGCAACAAAAAGAAAATGTAATCATTACTAAGGCAGACAAAGGGGGTGGAATCGTTGTATTGAATAAAACTGATTATACTAACGAAGCATTCCGCCAATTGTTCAATACCAGCCATTATAAAAAATTGGAGACAGACCCCACTTGCAAATTTAAAAATGAGTTGAACATATACCTCAATGCATGTGTTATGGAAGGAGTGATAACGGAGGAAGTTTACCAACTACTTTACCAGCAATTCCCTAAAACACCGTACGTATACTTCCTTCCTAAGATACACAAATGTCTTGAAAACCCTCCTGGTAGACCCATAGTGTCTAATGTGGGATCATTGTGGCAGCCTCTTGCCATTTACATTGACATGTACTTACAAGGAATTGTACCTATGCTTAAACCCTGTCTTTTAGATACCACCGATTTTATCAATAGGCTTGGCACAATCACTTTGCCGTCTGGAGACTTTTGTTTGTGCTCACTAGATGTGAAGGATTTGTTCACCTCTATTCCTCATTATGAGGGTATTGAATGCATGAGAACTTATCTGAGCGCAAGCAAACTCCCAGCCTTCAAAGTAAACTTTCTGTGTGAACTCCTTGATTTAGTGCTTACTAAAAACTACTTCTCTTTTGCTGGCGAGTTTTTCCTTCAACTGCAGGGCTGTGCAATGGGGGCCAACATGGCCCCTGCATATGCAAATATCTTCATGGACAACTTTGAGCAGAAATATATTTTCTCCAATACTACCTATCGCCCATTTATACAGTCCTACATGCGGTATGTGGACGATACTTTCTTTATCTGGACAGGTTCAGTGGAGAGTTTACAGGCTTTTGCAATTTACTTAAATGAGGCCCATCCCACCATCAAATTTACGTTAGAAACCAATATTAGTGAGTTACACTTTTTGGATGTTAATGTACAGGTAGTGGGGACCTCATTTGTGACCTCTATATACAGGAAACCCACTGACCGTAACAACCTACTAAAAGCTTCTAGCTTTCATCCACAGGGTCTCTTGAAGGGTCTCCCCAAGAGCCAACTATTACGTGTTAAACGTATAACATCTACAGATGCTTTATATGAGCAGGAAGCAATTAAAATGGTCAATAAGTTTGTGGACAAGGGTTATAACGTGAGCGAATTAAATGCAATCCAGAATGAGATCAGGTCTGTCCCAAGGGAAGATACCCTTAAGAATAAACCACGAAATATACTTAAGGGCCAGCGCATTCCTTTTATATCAACTTTTGATACCAATAACAAGGCCATTAGAAAAACTATTCTTAAGCATTGGGGTATATTGCAATCCGATCCAAAAATTGGGCACCTGTTTAAACAGCCTCCGGTCTTTTCTTACAGAAGAGGGAGAAGTATACAGGAACTTATAAAACCAAAAGTGACCCCTGTCAATAAACCCCTTCTTACATTATCCACACAGAACAGAGGTACATACCCCTGTAGAAATTGTGGGCACTGTAACGGTATCATCCCAGGGAAGCATGTGGTACATCCCCAATTGGGTAATAAGTATGACATCAAAGGGTTTTTCACGTGTGATACCAAGGAAATTGTCTATTGCTTAAAGTGCCCCTGTGGATTTGTGTACGTTGGCCAAACCAGCAGAGCGATGAAGGTGAGGCTTAATGAGCACAAATCCACAATTCGTAATTATAAGCCTTTGCCCACTGAACAAGTTGGTATAGTGAAGCCGGCGGAAAAAGGGAAATCAAAAAAAGAAACACTGCTTGCTAAACATTTTTTTACTAATGGCCACAGAATATCCCAACTACGTTGGCAAATATTAGAAAAAGTAACACATAAACAAGGATTTGATATTAAAAAGCTTTTATTGCAGCGTGAATGCTACTGGATCTGGCTACTACAGTCCAGGCACCCTAAAGGGTTAAACGAGGATTTCAATATGACATGTTACCTCTGACTTTTTAACTAAAGCTTTTTCCACCTTCTTTCAGATAATTATGCAGCATGATTCCCCTGCAGGGACAGAAACTAGTTTCATCTGTAGGGTAAGATTCAACCCTCTCGTATGTAATCCTGGTTCTGTTACACTGTTGCATGATGCTTCAATTGATCGATATGATAAATGTTTGGATATATTGTTGCGCTTAACAGGTTGTCTCTGATTCTGATATATTGTTGCTTATACTATTTCTTGTTTTGCAAATCTCTGGACTAACAGGACTGGAACAGTGCTGGACTTTATACATTATGCAGGGAATTTCCTATGCTTCAATTTTTGGATTTTTGCCTTTTTATAGGTAACTGTTTTGTGAATACAAACCAGCATTTTTCTACCAATTTTTCTATGGAACTTTTTAAAAAATTTTATGATGAATTTCTGCACTATTGGTATTACTATTTATATTATGGTCCTTTTATTACCTTAACTGTGATTTTACACGTGGAATTTCAAGGGTTAACTTTTGTGTTACTAATGATGTATGTAAATGAGGGGATTGACCAATCAAATGATGTGAGGGGTGTTATATTGCTTACACTTGCACATTTTTTCTATGCTTGACAAAGGGGTCTGACCCCGAAACGTTGCACGTTTGCAGAATAAATACGCAAGGGTATAACCCTGCTGTTACTAGCCTTTGTGTGCCAGTGTCTTCTTGGACCATTTTTGGGTCCCAATCCACAGGTTAGACATATCTGCTCTATTCAATACTACCATTAATATAAGACATTGAATCTTAACATTTTCCAGAGCAAGTCTTTTTATGACAGAGCGGGTGGCAGCTGTACCTTCTGGTTTTCTTTCTTTTTTGCAAAATAAGAATTTTTCTCCAGTAATACATTATGGGGTAGATTTATCAAAGAGTGAAGTTAGAGATCTCCGCAGTCCGCAGAGTGAAATACCGCCTCTCTCCATTCATTTCTATGGGACTATCGAAGGCGTATTTATCAAATGATGAACTTTCACTTTCACCCTTTGAAAAATATGCCTTTAAAAATCCCATAGAAATGAATGGAGAGAGGCGGTATTTGACTCTGCGGACTGCGGAGATCTCTAACTTCATTCTTTGATAAATATACCCCTTTATTACATACGCAGCATGTTTGTTTGATGGTGGAAGAGTCTCTACTTTTGTCTATGTTTAATAAACACTAAACTGTTCATGTCATGCATAATTGTAATAGTTTTTACTTAATACTTCCACATATGTTTAATGTCACCGGGCATCTCTATGAAAAAAAAGCAGACATGTGCAATGACTGAGTTACCCTAACTAGATCATACGTTCAACTGTGGTTTGCATTGCCCATTGGCTACAAAATACATTTGCCGTTGATAATTATACATTTTTCTCAAGTCCAAGATGAAGATGAAAATGAAATTAACATTGTAGCAATGTTCTTGGGTTCCTATAGAACCTGAATGTTCTCGGCTTCCTGGCACAAGACTCGTTATTTTCATCTTTCAAACAATTAATTCCCAGCTTGTGACATTCCCAAGCCCCCATGCCGGTGCTTTGCAGCAGAAAGCAATGAATGAGTCACTGTTTAAAGCTAAAACTAAACACTGATGTTCTATAAATAATATCTGAGCTTGGTGATACCCCACACTCACAGGTTTCTGCCGCTTCCATTGTCTCTGTCTTCTCTATTGATGTTGCCTGTGGTGTAACTGGGAAACATCACATCTGCCAGGAGGAAGGATTCCATATGTTTCTGCAACTCTCCAGTAATTAGCACAGGTTAGAAATTGTTTATGCTGCATTTGGTCAGGACTCAATCATACTCATCTAATGTAGATTACGCCAATACTTTCATTGTTAGGGATGTAACAGCACAATGTGAATCCATGTCCCAATCATGACATGGCAGAAACAACTGTTGAATATAAAATAATAAAAATTACCATGGGGTTTCCATGAACATAAAGAAGACAATAGTATCTAAATGTATATGTTACCTATTTACTGTAGATGTATAGTTAAGTTGTGTTGAAAAAAGACCAAAGTCCATCAAGTAAATTTTTAGGGGTTGAACGATGGATTTTGGCCTGTTTAAACACAGACTGTATTCAGGTGACTTCAAATCTTGGGCAGTTAATGGGCCATGTTATCTAGAGAATTCTCTAAGGGTCAGGGCACACGCTCAGATTTGGGGAGATTAGTCAAATCTCCTCTTCTTCGGGGCAACTAATCTCCCGAACTGCCTCCCGATTTACATTCTAGCCGACGGGAGGCAGTTCGGGGAGATTAGTCATACCGAAGAAGAGGAGATTTGTCCTCAAATCTCCCAAAATCTGAGAGTCTGCCCTGACCCTAAAAGCCAGCAAGGCTATTTCCCACAATGGATTTATGTCAATAAAACATTCTGAACAAATTTACCTTTTCCTTTAATATATATATATATATATATATATATATATATATATATATATATATATATATATATATATATTGCTTTAGTTATTTAAGTGAAATTTTTTAAGGAAAAGAGACTTTTGCAGATCCTAATGCACTAAATGATTTGGTGTGGAATGGTATAGATGCCATTAGACAGTCACAATTTATTGGGCTGGTGGAAGCTATTTGGGCTTCTATGTACTTGAAATGCCAGTTCTTATTTTGAAACCCAGTCCAGGCCTGTGTAGGGGCAAATCCTCTGGTCCAACACAACAACGTCACAACTTGTCATTCAGTCATAGTTCCATCACCAGCTGACCTAGATGCTGCAGCCACCCAAAAGGACTTAATAGACCATTATCTGAAAAGATATGAAAATAAAATTATCCATGGTGATCCCAAGTTTGTTACAAGTTTAATTGAATGGCTAATCTAATGGCAAAAATAACTATTTGTGTTGTTACAATTAAACAGCATCAACTTAAGCTAGGAACTCCACGGGCGATTTTGGCGCGATCCGACGCGCTGCGCAAAAATTTAGGCATCAAGTCGGATGCGACGGAAATAAGGTAAGAAATGGAAATGTCAGATGAGATCGAATTGTTCATCTGACGCGACACGACTGTCGGATGCAGACGCAGCGTGCATCTGACGTTCCTGTTGCTCACCTTAATTTTGTCGCATCCGACTTGACGTCTGCGTCTTTGTGCAGCGCGTCGGATCACGTCGAAATCGCCCATGGAGTTCCTTCCTAAGTATTCGAGTTCTCCCCCAATTGCATTCATTCAAGTTTTTTACATTTCAGTTTTTTCATAAATAAGCACATATTTGAGTTGTTCGAGGTAGAAACAACCTCACAAACTTGACCTTTGATAAATAACCCCCTATATGTCTTCTGTATAAATAAACAGGTGCGCAAAAACCCAATATTAGACTTTGTGAGCGTGTTGTGTATGGTTTTGGCTCTAGTCTAGGACCTACAGTTCCATGATTCCCTAGCTTGGGAAGCAGGTGTCCGGCACATGAATCATAGCCGAGTAGGAGGCTTGGAAAATAACATTATTAACAAATAGGATTTCATTGCCATGTTTGTTTTATCCATTGGTTTGATATAATAAGTCGAAAATCTGTAAAATTAGAATCTTCATTTGACTGATACCCTGTACTCAATTCCATGCTGTTTATACAGAGATGGCAGCGCACCTAATAAATAAATTAGCCACAAAGGGTGTGGATTTTATTTGTCAGAAGACAATGGAAGCGAATTCTGCAGGCGTCAAAATGGCGAGTACCCCTATAAGTTAGATGCACCCCTTCTTTTCATACTTACATTTGCAAATGTAGCCTACCCAAGGGTATGGCTTGATAAAGTAGTGATATGACTGTGGTGACACTGCTAAGATTTCCAGTAATTACCAACATAAGCAGAAAGTGAACCCAGATTTATGGGCTGAAATGATTTGGAAGTTAAAGGAGAATTCAACCCGTAATAAAAAAAACCCTCCCCCCATCCCTGGGTCTGGGTAGACCCCCCCTCGGTAGACCCTCCTTCCTCCTCCCCCCCAGCCTACCTGCCCCCCCAGGGCAAATGCCCCTATTTTTTTACTCACCCCTCCGTGCAGATTCTGGCCTCAGAGTTCACGGTAGCCATCTTCTTCTTCTCCGGTAATCTTCGTGTCTTGACGGCATTTTCGCCGCATGCACAGTTGGAGTAAGTTTCCGGTCCCGAACAACTCTGCATGCAACAAAAGTCACGAAAATTGCCGAGGCCAGAATCTCCATATTCTAGTTGGGGGTAACAGTAGTTTTTCTCTCTTTTTTAAATTGCCCCCTGCCAGCGCTAGGCTACCCGCACTGCTCGTTATGTGCATGCACGTGATGTCATAAGTGAGTTACACGCATGAGCTCTGAACGACATGGCTGCTCACGGTGCGAGTGTCCTAGCGGGGGCAATTTTTTTAAAAAAAAACTACTGTTGGGGATATTTTTTGACTAGAAATGCAGAAAATATAAATGGTCAAAAATAACAAAATGTAATGCAATGCAATTTAAATCGGTTAACTCAACACTGGTATTTGATTTTAACAATAAAGGAAATTAAGAATCTGACATATTACATATGGGAGCTCCCCATAGGTCCTAAAAGCCAGCAACCGAATCAGTTCTCAAAATGCCCTTATAGGTTTGGGGTGTGACACTAGCCCTTTAAACCATGACTCCTACACAATCTACATACTAAATTGCTAATTAGACATCAATGTTGATGCACTGTGCACATCTTCACAATAACCAGTGCAGCCTGCAGCCTGTGTCTGAATGAATCCTCATTTTGCTGCTAAGAATGAGCATTTTAGATGTGTTCATATTTAAAGGGTGAGTTGGCAACTTTATTGTATGTAATTTGAGTGTATACCCACTGGTGGTGTTTAATGAGCTTGCCATGTGTTGCTAAGTTCCATCATAGAAGAACTAGATCAGCTTGTGAGTATAGACCTTATATATGTGATATTACACCAGTTTGGTGAATCTGCCCATGTAGTCCTGTTAAATGATATCAATATAATATGGTACAGTCCCTGCAGGCCAGAGTTACACCAATCAGAGTTACACCATACCTTTTAGCTTTAATGATTGCTGGAGGTAAAGTAATGTTCAACTGCTGCTAGGCTGGTTAGTTATAGCTACAAAACTATGCTGCTTAATATTTAAACCAAGCAATTCCTATAGAAATCTATAGAGCACAACATAATGTTAAGTGAGGATATATATATATTTTTTTTTTCAGTTTGCTTCAAGGTGACATTAGCAACACAGACACAACACAAATTTGCGAAAGGACGAAAAATTCACAAAACTTTTTAACTACGTTACGTTTTTGTGGCACCATTTTTGTGGCTGCTTTGAGAAGGCAAAATCACATGCATTTTTTGCTCAGTTTACTGCTTCACACGTGTCCAACATTGACAGAAGACTAACCACTAAACTGCTTTCTCAATAGAAAAAAGGCTCCTATGTTGCCAGTTTTTTAAAAACGTCTGTGATTTTTCATAATACCTCTGGTAATAGTATCTACTACTATAACACTATGTTGCAGATCAACCAAAAAGTATCCGGTGTAGTTTATATATAACTTCTATCTTACAAACACAGGCACGACTAATAAGCAATCTGACCTCCAACAGATAATATCTGGGTCAACTACAAGAGGTCCTCTGCACTCAGCCCATTATCAATATGTTTAAGACAGCGACATTTTGTGCATACTGCTACTAAAAAATGCCTTACCCTTTAAACAACACAGGGATTGTTTGTCCATATATTGCAATATATTTAAGCTGGCCAACTACGTCAAAGTCATCCCATATCTGGCCAGTCCTACGCTTAATTTTCATCTGATTCATTAAGAATTCAATTGCTTAAGTATACATTTTACAAAGGGACTAAGTTTTACCTGCAACTTACTAGCTGCTTTCAAAGTAAACCCCCATACTTGGCTGCCCTTTTATTAGACACCAGTGGGATCACCCGACTATAGCTGGGAAGGGTGGGAACCCTGTGTTGTTTAAAGGGTAAGGCATTTTTTAGTAGCAGTATGCACAAAATGTCGCTGTCTTAAATATATTGATAATGGGTTGAGTGCAGAGGACTCTTGTAGTTGACTATATGTATTTTGTGGTCACACCCTCATTGCACCCCCGCCTAATGGTTTTAAAAAATAGTGGTGAGCGCAACTTTCCCTTGTTTGTTATAGATAATATCTGGGTGTATCCCACATTAAGGGGCAAATTTATTAAAGGTCGAAGTGACAATTAGAATTAAAAAAATTAGAATTTCATTTTTGTGTACTTCGACTAGGGAATAGTTCAAATGCTATGCTAATTCGAATGCGTTATTACTTTAATTCGTACTATTAGAATTCAATCCGAAACGGACCTATTCGATCAAAAAACGGACCTATTTGGCCAAAAAAAATAATTAAATTAATTTCGGTTGGTCTTTTTCAATTTCGAAGTTTTTCAAATTTGAAATTCAACCCTTGATAAATCTACCCCTAAAATGAATAAACCATATATTTCTATGTATGACATTATATAGACAGTGGGACGGCTCAGATCCATTGGCTGATGTGGAAGGATAAAATGATGTACACATTTATCGCATGTTTCTTTTTTTGTCGTGGCATTGTCGCAAAGTTCAAGGGGAATCTGCACAAGGAGAAAATTCCGCTCATCACTAATAGCAACTGTTCATGAACATATATGCTTGGCTCCAGCACACAACAAACCTTCATAACCCCCACTAGTTGCTTCCTGCAGCTGGAGTCTGGCCCATAGCAGTTGAGGTTGAAAAAAGACACCTCCTGGATTTCCATTCTGATCCAACTAACAGAATCTGATTGTATAGTGTGCACATACTCAGCAGAGCGCCATAGAAACCAATTGATGAGTTTCTTCCTTTCTCATTTGTAGGACCCACCTAATAGTTCAGGATACAGGTCTGGAAGGACCAGGGTTTTATTTTGGATAAGGGGTATTTCTAATTTGGATCTTCATACTTTTAAGTCTAATAAAAGATCATTTAAATATGAATTAAACCCAATACCAATGCTTGTTTAGCCTATACTAAGAATAATCTATATCTTAGCTGGGATCAAGTACAAGGCACTATTTTAGGGCAGAGACACACCCTGCAATTGGGGGAGATTAGTCGCCCGGTGACAAATCTCCTCTTCTTCGGGGCAACTAATCTCCCCAAACTGCCTCTCCTGCCTTCCCGCCGGCTAGAATGAGAATCGTGGCAGGACAGCACTCTTGAGCGCCTCGTTTTCTAAAATCGTCCGAAGTTTCCTTGTGCGGTAACTTCAGAAAACGAATCACTCAGAGTGCCATCCGGCCGGTGATTTTCATTCTAGCGGGCGGAACGGCAGGGGAGGCAGTTAGGGGAGATTAGACGCCCCAAAGAAGAGGAGATTTGTCGCCAGGTGACTTATCTCCCCAAGAAAACCTATTTTAAATAATTTGTTTAAAATTGAGTCAATAGGAGACGGCTTTGCCATAATTTGGAGCTTTCTGAAAACATGATATCATTAAGGGGGGCACAACCTCTAACCTTCCACTTTAAATAAAAGAAATGCATTATACACTGGCACAATAAGAAATTGTAATCATTTTGCTGCCTATGTTTGACAGCAGATATTCCCAATTGCCCCTTGTTTGGCCTAATAGTTACATCCACTGAATTTGCCCGGTACATTTAAGGCTCAGAGATGACTGATGGCAAACTCTCATAGTGACACCCAACAGTACACGTAACTGAGTATTCCCTCTGCATGAAAACAGGGAGCACATCCAGAAACTACTGTTGGGAATCCTGCTTACTCTTCTTACTAAACTGGTATTATAAACTGCGTTATTATTCAATAAATTGTTAAATGGGCAGTTCATCTTCTTTTGGTATAATTTAAATGGGCAGCATATCATATGGTTGTACCTTACTTTATAAATAACACCAACCAGAGTGTCCTCTAATGTGGAGCATCCAAATGGAATTTTAATTTGGGGTCCCACTGTTTAGGAGACCCTAGTTATGGTGGACTCCTTTCTGCCCTATGCCAAAACCAGATCTGAAGCTGAAAGGAGCACGCTTCTGAGTTGTCTTGTATGTGGGCTCATTTAGTAACACTGACCAACTGACCAACAGTTTTTTTACAGATTTTCTATTGCTGTTGTTTTCAAAGCATTGGTTATAGAGGCATTGCAGCCATGAGACACGGATATCCACCTGCAGCAGACAATGCGCCTCCCAGAGAGGCTTAAATAGGACATTTTAGCTCTTTTTTTCCCAACAGTGAGTCAATAGCTTCTACCAAGAAAGGGGTTGAGGCACCACCAGACAGACAATGAGACAGTAGGGGATTGCTGAGATCTGTGGCCAGACGAGGCACATTGCCCTTAGATTGTAATGTAGAGTTGAGCCCTACTAAAAATATATATGGATACTCCTGATAAATTGATCATATCCCCATATTTAAAAAGAGGTCCAATTTGTCAAGTATTCTGCTTGGTAACCAAACCAATACACAATTGGATCTGCTTGTTTAGCCGGGTCACTAAATAACCCGGATCTATGAACAACCAAATGGTGGACCACAGTGGGCTGGCCAGATCATTAGGACCATTAAAAAGACCCATGTAGACTGTTGATTATGGATTGTATCAGTGACCCAATACAATCTGTTATCATGGGATTTTCCACCTGGCACAATCAATAACTTACCAAAAATGTCCTATTTTAAAGTCCCTAAATGGGCCAACAGGCTATTGATTCAATTAAAAATGGCTAGTATCTATCTATGAATGGCCATCCACTCCTATAAATATGGGGTTGTTCTTTTATTTACTTTTTCCAGTTCTTCTATATCTATTATTTGTAGATGTGATACGTTCTACTAAGAATCACAATGAAACACAATAACGATGTATAGGTGCCATATAACTGCAGTGACATACTTTGATCATTTGAACCTTTTATTTCCTTAGCTTTCAGGATAACCCAGACTAGAGAATCTATATGGCATTAAATGCAGAAGACTCTTTTGATATTTACTCCCAGTTGATCCAGAGCTTCTGCAGATATGCTGAGAACACTACCGTTTCAGAAAGCCAATCCCCAGCTTTCAATGCACAAAAGGAATTCCAAACTTGTCAAGACCGTGCGTGCTGTACACACTCTGAAGCCCATACGCACATTTTGATGCAGCAGTGGCAGCTCTTAGAAGAACAGTGGGAGTACATTGACCATCTGAAGACCGATGTAGCAGCCCTGAAACAGTTGATGCATGGTTTCATGAACTCATTAAGTGGCACTGACAGTGGCATGGAGCGTTCAAATCATTTTCTTCCTTCCCACCAAAACCCAACTTTGCTTAAAGATGAGGAAATTGTTGCAAGTGCTCTAAACAGGCCAAGCGCTGATGTCAATGGATTTGAAGAGAACATCACTACAGGTGCCCAAATCCATGCAGCATTTACCAAAAGCCCCAAAAAGATGCCTGCCACAAGCACTCCACGGAAATCTGAAGGTCTGTGGAGCTGCAGTCCAACCCTCGCTACAGATGGCTATTTTATGCTTCCTGACATAATCCTTAATCCCCTGGATGGAAAGAAGCTAGTTTCCATGCTGCGCAGCTCCAACTACGAGCCACATCGTTTTGCAGAGCTTCTGTTTCAACATCACGTTCCCCATTCCCTCTTCCAACTGTGGGCCAACAAAGTGAACTTTGATGGTTCCAGAGGGAAACTTGGCCTGCCCAGAAACCTAATGATAGACATCTTGCACCAAACATCCAAGAGGTTTGTCTTGGGCCCAAAGGAGAAACGGAAGATTAAGACCAGGTTGAATTTGTTGTTGAGGACACGTCAGGATAGAGCTTGGTGGGACGTTGGCCTGTAGGCCAAAGGTTTAAGTTTTTGTTAAGATTTTGACTGTTTTAAGTAGAGTGTTATAAATGGTTTGCTGTGTCCGATGTAATGCACTAATTTGCACAAATGCACTTGACTGGTAAGCTACCTGTCATGCACTAGATGTTATATCACATAGCAGAGCAGCAGGTTAGGAGTGAGTTTATTCACAGATTTTTGTTTTATTTTTTACCAATTCCTTTCCAGCACCAAGATCACAGATTGAATCAATCACTGATCTGTAGCATGCACTAATGTGTTGAGGAGTGATAAGACTTTCACGCACTGGGTGTTGTATCACATAACAAAGCAGATTGCGAGGAATGGTTTCATGCACAGCTTTTGTTTTGGACTGATTTACTTATTCTTTCCACAGCCACAGCCTATGTTAAGCACATGTGTATGTTCTGTATAATGCACTGATTTGCACAATGGCACTTTGGAGTTATTTGAGTGATTGATATGTTTCCCTTCCTGCACCAGACACTGTTTCATATAACCTAACACAAAACACTAGACTTTGCACACTCTGTGAATACACAATCCACATGCACCAACTATTCCTAGAGAAGAGGATTAAGCATACACCCCTATATGTAGTAGAAGGCACTAAATCTGCACAGGAGCAGTAACCCATGGCAACCAATAAGATGCTTGCATTTAAATTGGTGACTAGTAAATTCTACCTGCTGATTGGTTGCTATAGGTTACTGCCTCTGGGCAAACTTGGTGGCTTTTATTACATAACTCCAACAGACTGGTAATATGATAAATACTATGCAAAAGAAGGGATGGTGCTACATGTTTTCATGGCCATGTCTCTTGCTGAGTAGTTGTTTTAACACAGAACCCAAGTGTTGTATTAATGTCTATCCTTTCTTTTAAACACGTCCCTATTGCCAAAATGGTTATTTTGGCAACAGAGAGAACAGGGGGATTATTTCACATATGTTAGACACAAGTCTCAAGTTCATTCATTTTAAGCTTGAAAGTTAAAAGTGCCACATTGGGCAGTGTTCTCTGACCTTATATTATGTCATCAGCCCTTTATGCTTCTGATGGGAAGGTAACGGCACATACTAAAATGTCATATCCCTGAAATACTCATAGTGCAGGGCCTTCATTGTGACACAATTATTAGCATTGGTATCTTGTAATATTGTAGCAATGGGCTGCATAGTGATACAGTGGTTAGAATTTTTATGAGGCACTTTCTTCAGTCCCCCTGGGTTTTAGAAAACCCCAGCTTCCATGGAAGTGAGGGATAAGGGCATCAACAATCACCACCATTGGTCATAGCCTGAGAGGTGAAAACCAGAAGCATTATCTTTGTAAACATGAATAGGAGAGACAGCAGAAAAGAAGGAAAGATTCATCATTGTCTTTTTTTAGTCTTTGTTACAACCTGTAGGTACTGTCTGCCTTATCTTATGTTCTGAAGGTTATCAGTAATGACAGGCCCTAGGAACCAGCTTGTGTATTACATTCCACCATATCAAGTGGTGATCATGATCATCATTCTGCTGGACAGGCCGTATCTACAAGATACTCCACCACAGGCCATTTGGGACATGGCAACACTAAAAAAAGAAGTAAAAGCTCACATGGTAGAGATTCATACGCAGTTATTGGGCAACAGCTTGGTCCTGATTGGGTGGAAATATGCATAAGAGCAGTAAAACATATAAACCCTAGACATATGCTTTATCTAGCCTAGAGAAATTGACCGGTTGATTGGTCAGTCACCATCAATTTCTGGTGGAGTGAGAACTTACACTTCCTTTAGGGGCCTAGAGTATCTATGGTTTATATGAAAACCGGCCTAGCAGAGTGAATGCCTTCTATCAGGTCCAGGTACTGAAACAGAGCTTGCATAATTTAGTGATGTCATCATATGATGTCATTGCCCTCTGAGAGCTCCTGACATGTCGGATGGGTTTTAAAGCTACAGATCATTGTTGATTTGATAAAACACCACCACCACCACCCCTCTTCCTGTGCACAAATTTGTGTCTCTTTAAGTTATTATATAAATGGCAATCACCAAATAGTGATATTGGTGGTATATAGATACAGAGCATCTTGTTCAGGTTTTCTAAGGCTGCCCGTCCTTGTCCGTTCCCTCCTTCTCCAGTCCCATGACCATCAAGAATGTAACGATGGATACAGCAGACCCAGCTGGGGGTTAGTAGAGGCAAGTGGAATTATAGGGGAGTGGCGGTGGTTCTGATTGTTCAATTTTACTATTTGTGGGCAAAATAGATAGTGTTCTTTAAGGTTTTGGGCAAAGCCCATTTTCTTTTCCATTTATCTTGCCAACTTATAGTAAGTTGTCTCACAGTACCTGGCATATAAGCTGTAGGAAAGAGATTTGTGAGCAAGGGCTTGCACCCCTCGACTTTTCTCATGTGCATGCCAGGTGGTGCATTCCAATGTATGCCATGATACTTCTTGATTTTTATTTTATTGGTTCCATTTTTCCATGCAGGTCTGTACCAATGTAGACGAGTGATGAATGCATAAGAAATGGGTTGACTGAATTCTATCCCCTGGGTATAGAGCCACAGGAATGAGAGCAATTAACACAAGTAATTCCATAGGAAAGAATATGCTGGCGCACAACATAAGGGCAGTTGTATGAGGAATAGCTCCTGGGTGGCAGTTATTATGTTTGATCCTTCTTTATTCTGGTATTTTCTCCTTTAAAAAGTGCAGTAACCTCTGCCTGTGGTGCTGCCTCAGTCACTTAATTATGTTGTGTGAAGTTCTGCAGAAGTCATTAAAAAAACCCAGAAAAATAGCCTCTAGTGGGTGAAAAACAGAGCATCAAGCTGAGCAGCGGATTCCCTTCAGAGTAAGAAAGCAAAGTCTGAAAAGTTAACCCGTAATAATTTATAGCGTAATTATCACTTGTTTATTCAAATGCTGTACATCCTAGTCTTCATTTACCATAATAAAGAACATACAGACATGGGATTTAATACCTGGAAATGTATTTATTCAGAAATCGCGCAATGCCATTTTGTGTAGCACTCTTTGACCTGGGTAAAAAGAACATGTTAAAACATTGGCAGTTTTCTACTACACGTATGGGACCTGTTATCTAGAATGCTCAGGACTTGGGGTTTTCCGGATAACGGATCTTTCTGTAATTTGGATCTTTTTTTTGGATCTTTATAGGTCTACTGGAAAATCATGTAAACATTAAATAAACCCAATAGGCTGGTTTTGCTTCCAATAAGGATTAATTATATCTTAGTTGGGATCAAGTACAAGGTACTGTCTTATTATTACAGAGAAAAAGGAAATCATTTTAAAAGATTTGGATTAGTTGATTATCATGGAGTCTATGAGAGATGACCTTTCCGTAATTCGGAGCTTATTGGATAATGGGTTTCCAGATAACGGATCTCATTCCTGTACTAGTAGTGGACTTTCAGCTCACTGACTCTTCGAGTTGCCATGCTAGCAGTTCATGGGCTAATGGACTATTCACATATTGGCTCCATTGAGACACTGTTCTGCATATTGCTCTCTTTTAGCACAGTTCTTGTTCACTATATGTCATGGACCCAATGCTCTCACTTGGGAAAGACTCTTATGTTGCTAAAACTAGAAGATAAAACTTTGGATTAGATTAGCTGCTGGCGTCCAATTACGGATGCATCAAAGCCACTATTTTGGATTCTGCCGAACCCCCGAATCCTTCACAAAAGTTTCGGCTGAATCCAAATCCTAATTTGCATTTGAAAATTAGGGGTGGGAAGGGTAAAACATTTTTTACTTCCTTGTTTCGTGACAAAAAGGCCCTAATTTGCATATGCTAATTAGTTCCGGATTCAGTTCAGCCGTGCAGAAGCTCTTGGCTGAATTCGAATCCAGCTGAAAAAAGCCGAATCCCGAACCAAATCCTGGATTCTGTGCATCCCTAATGTCCATGCCGCCGTACATGCACAGACTGTTCCTGTGCCGGCGCAGATGGGGCAGAGAGCTGGCTACGTTTTTTTTTTTTTTTTTAGTTTTTATCACTCACGATTTGGGGCTGGCCCATGAGGGTCGGGCCCATCGGGTTTTTTCCTGGTGTCCCGCCGGGCCAGTCCGACCCTGAATACAAACCCCACCACTGTATCATACATGGAAGCACATGGACAAAGTCACATAGATTTCTGGAATTTTTATTTTAATATTTGTTGCCTTCCTCTGGATCAACTAGCAGTTAGGCAGGTTAAAATACAGTTAAAAGGTTGAACGTGATGGACGTGTATCTTTTTTCAACCTAATTTACTACTACTTATATGTTTCTGATTCATAAAAATTTAAAACCTGTCACAAGGTCACCCCCCCCCAATTGTACAATTCCAACTTTGGATAATGAAATAACTACTCCGAGACGTGTCTGTTCAGTGGCACAAAATGCACAATTATAATATATATGTATATATGTATATATATAATATAATGTAAGGCTTAATTACCCGACTGACAACAAACACAGGCTGTAACGAGTGCCCTTCTGAACTTGACATCACTGTGTCTTATATGAAATTTCACATCTGCTTAAATAAAAAGAAGTTGTGACCTTGGGGTTTGGATGTTCATGTTGCCCCCATCAATGAACAGAGACTTGAACATACAAGTGCTGTGCTTGTTATATGGAATATAATATATATTATACAGAATCACTTTTGTACTGACAGCAATGTAAGAAATCCTAATGGGGCAGCAGTGCATGTCATTAGGCTGCTAGGTAATGCCATAAAAGGTACAGGTTGCCAAGGTCTAGTTGTCCCTAGCAACCTTGTATCTGCTTGTGAATGTTGCCTGCTGATTGGCTGCTATAGGCCTGAAGCAAATGTTGACTCTCCAGGTATGAAATCCCTATATCAGAGTATTATTCTTTTAAAAGTTTGTTTTAGGCGTGTTTCTATGGCAATGTGCTCTGTGATTAACAAAGAGATTAAAAATACTTGGTTGCTATGGCTGCATGGTAACTTGGTAAGGTTTCCCGGAGCCCCCTCCCCCTGCATTTTATATCGCACTTTAATTATATTTCCTTGGAACGTGTGCTTTGTCAGTACCCATTGTGGCATCAACTTGGGGTAAATGCACTATGATTTGTGCAAATCTGTATGAGGTGCAGACTAAATGGACTTTTTACAAACAGAACCAGAGACAAATATGCATCTGGTTAGTATTTTAAACCTCTTAATTGCACTAATAAAAGGTATGAGATCAATTATCTGGAAACACGTTATCCAAAAAGCTCCAAATTACAGGCAAACCGTCTCCCATAGACTCCATTTTATCCAATTAATACAATTTTTAAAAAAAATTAATTTTCTCTGTAATAATAAAACAGCTTTTACTTGATCCCAACTAAGATCTAATTAATCCTTATTGGAAGCAACACCAGCCTATTGAGTTTATTTAATGCTTAATTTTATTTTCTACTAGACTTAAGGGATGAAGATCCAGAAAGCCCCGTTATCCAGAAACCCCCAGGTCCCAAGCATTCTGTATAACCTGTAGTATCATTCACAAAGGACAAACAGCCATTTTTGGGAACATCAGGACAAAGTGTTTGTGTAAAAATACAGGAAAACATAATATAAGGGAAAAGAATCCACTGAAATGCATTATAAATTCTACCGGGGAGGTTTTGTGAGCTGTAATTAAGAAATTAATGAAGGACAATTGGGACATTCTATTGTATATAAAAACAGAAACTTGAGTATTTTGCCCACCCAACCCCCAATGTTATTTTTTTTTCTTTTTTAGTCCAAACTCTCCGTCATTTCAGTTTCTCATTTAAGAGTAACTAGCATTCCCTTTGCTTTTTTTGTGCAAGTAATGTGGTTTATTGAGTACTAGTTGTTAGCAGCATGGTTCTTCTTGCCTTCCAGTGTGGAATGAAAGGGAGGAATCCCTAAGGTGAACATCCGAAATGGCAGAGTGTACAGTGGGTTACATCAATCAGGGGAATGGAGCAGAGATCTGAAGCTTAAAAGTGTAACATTAATTAAGTTCATGTTTTGCCTGACTTCAGATCATGGTTGGGTCTCTTTCAATCTATTCATTGCTGCTGGCACTAACCTCCCTGCTAAATCTCATTATCCTTCACTTGACAGCAGGTACTTCTCTGCCTTCCATGATTAACTTTTATTTTCCTACACAGAGGTATTTAACTGATCACAGACATTTTTTTTACAAAATTATTGATATACTAAGAACTTGCTAGAATCACCATGTTAACTTACTATACCTGCTATCCCACAGTCACACTCCCTTCCCAGAGACTATTATCCACTGTTACTATAGGCACCATCTCCCCCTACTATACCTGCTATCCCACAGTCACACTCCCTTCCCAGAGACTATTATCCCACTGTTACTATAGGCACCATCTCTCCCTACTATACCTGCTATCCCACAGTCACACTCCCTTCCCAGAGACTATTATCCACTGTTACTATAGGCACCATCTCCCCCTACTATACCTGCTATCCCACAGTCACACTCCCTTCCCAGAGACTATTATCCACTGTTACTATAGGCACCATCTCCCCCTACTATACCTGCTATCCCACAGTCACACTCCCTTCCCAGAGACTATTATCCACTGTTACTATAGGCACCATCTCCCCCTACTATACCTGCTATCCCACAGTCACACTCCCTTCCCAGAGACTATTATCCACTGTTACTATAGACACCATCTCTCCCTACTATACCTGCTATCCCACAGTCACACTCCCTTCCCAGAGACTATTATCCACTGTTACTATAGGCACCATCTCTCCCTACTATACCTGCTATCCCACAGTCACACTCCCTTCCCAGAGACTATTATCCCACTATTACTATAGGCACCATCTCTCCCTACTATTCCTGCTATCCCATAGTCACACTCCCTTCCGACAAACCCTACTATCCACCGTTACTATAGGCACCATTGCAGTCAATGTGTTGTATGTAACTTAGATCTTTCAGGTATTCTGTATACCTACAACTGTTGCTTTGCAGCTAATTTGTACTTACACTCCAAAACTTTAAAAATGGGGGAAGAATTTACAAGAGCCCACACAATATATCAATATATATAATATAGATTGCCCCCTATGTTTATGTCCCCAAAGACAGTTCTGAACAAATGGACGTGGGCAGTAAAGCAACATGACCAATTCTGCAGCACTGGGAATCCTAATAGTGGCCACCTTCCTTCATCCCACATCATGCGTGAATACTCAATTTCAGCCATGTCAATCAGAGGCTCTTCCGGAGCAGTAATTACCTACAGATCAGGCAGTGTATGTCAGTTTGTTAGCGAGTGGGTACAAAGAAATCCCCAGCCACTCTACATCAAGTGCCGACTTCTGAATAAAAAATCAAGTCTCTGTGATTCAGAATGTCGGGCTCTTTATGGAGCACCTTAACTCAGTGATAGCAAGTAATGCAGACTCGACATTAGTTTGACAGCAGTGAAGCACTTATGCAAATGGCTGCGTAGGCTTGCACTCACAGCGTCTCTGCCACGCAGGGATCCCTTATTTTTAACACATCTTAACAGTCACCCACAAAACAAGGACAAGAAGCAAATTAGAATTTTGTTTCCCTGTGAAATAAAAAAAAGGTTTTCAAAAATATATTTTTTATATAAAATATATTTTTATATATTATTAAATATATTAAACTGCCAACAAATGATTTTGCATAGGGAATTGATGGAGTGGGATTATGACTTCATACAGCACATCATTATAGTGAGGAGCAGATCACATTTGTGCACTGACCAATCATCATACCCATGAAAATGTTTCGGAATTAGCCTCTCAGACATATTTCCAAAAATATCTAGGGCATTCACCCCAAAACTTGTTCCATCTGAGCTGCAAGATGGGCTTCCAGGATTATCTTGGAGACCAAACAGGCATTTTCTCAAACTCTTGGCCTAACAAGGCTTTTGGCTGGTCCTTTTCACCCAAGTCTGAGCGTTCCTAGTGGGACAGTCCGGGCCCACTGCCTGTAATTTGTACTTTGGTGGAACTGTTGGGTACGGTTCAGCTGAATGCAACGTATAGGGGCAAATTCACTAAAGCACGAAGCGGCTAGCGCTAGCGCAAATTTGCCAGTGTGACGTCATTTTGTTACTTTGCCGATTCACTAACGAGCGCTGGCGTAAATTCCCTAGCGAAGTGGACCTACTCTAGCGCTACTTCGTACCCTTAAGACTTGCCTTCGCCACCTCAGACCAGGCAAAGTGCAGTAGAGTAGATAGGGATTGCTTGAAAAAAAGTTTTTTCTAAGTCCCAAAAAACGCTGGCGTCTTTTCATTTTTTAAGGGTGATAGGCTGAAAAAGATCGTAAATTTTTTTGGGGGTACCCTCCTTCCCCCCCTACATTTCCTAACATATGGCACCTAAACTATACAGTGGGCACATGTGTAGGGCAAAATAACAACTCTATTTTATTTTATGAAGGTTTCCCAGGCTTGTGTAGTGTAATGTATTTGCTGCTACATATAAGTCCATTGTACGTTAACTTGGCACCGTATGCAAATTAGGCATCGCTAGTGTAACTTTGCTGTGCTTGACGAATTAACGCTAGCTCAACTTCGCTATCTTTCGCCTCCCTGAGCGCAACTTCGGATTTTAGTCATTTAGCGGCACTCTGACAAACTTCGCCTGGAAGTGCAGGGAAGCTTGCGCTAGCGCAACTCTGCAGGTTAGTGAATTTGCCCCTTAGTGATTTGTGTAGGTTGGTTGTGGCCACAGGAACCAAGTTCCTGAGAAACACTGTACTAGATAATTACTAGATAATGCAAAAATCTCGAAAAATTTGTGATTTTTCTTTTTATAAAATCGGACTTTTAAAAAATCACAAATGTTTCGGAATTTTTAAATCCCGAGAATGAAAAAGTCCCAATCAGAAAATCCGGCATCATCTGTTGAGGTATCATAGAAGTCAATAAGAGAAGTCTCAATGATTTTTTGATGTGCGCTGGGTTTTCGTGCAATACCCCCGAAGTTATTGGAGTTTTCAGGCAAAAAAGCATAAGAAATAGGAGTTTTCGGGTGAAAAAATCCGAAAAAATTGTGAAAATCAAATTTTTTTCCTGCAAAGCAAATTTTCGGGAAAATTTAATCAATAAGTGTATAAAACCCTAGCGGATTTGATCGGAGTTTGTAGCAGAAAATGTTGAGATACAATCGACTTTGATAAATAACCTCCTGTATGTACAAGCTAGTGATGTGCAGGTCGAGTAAAATCCGACCCACACCCAACCCTAACCTGTCCTCCCTCAGCCCACGCCTGCCCGCCCTCGACTTCCAGGCTCCTCAACCTGCGCCTGCCACACCGATTACATCACAAATGGGGTGGGGCACATGTCTATAAAAAAGGAAGCCGGAAGCCGTCAGTGCAAGGTGGTGGGCGGAGAGACCAGGAAGAAGATTCAAGGAAAATATTGAATCAATACAGCTTCAGACAGTAATTTTCAAATGCAATGTGTTTTATTCAGCAGTGTAGGCACACTACATGTTTCGGGCAGAGCCCTTTAAGCCCTTTATTTATATAATGATTGCATAGCAAGGCTTATTGACATACATTTGAGTATTTATATTTTCCATAGTGGGGCCAAACCTGTTTTTTATCCCTCTGAGAACTCCGGGAGACTTTGGAAAATGAAGCGATCCGAGTGCCATCCCGCTGGTGATTTAGACTTTAACTGACGGGCAGCAGTTCAGGGAGATTATCTAGTATAGGTCAATCTAAAAACAACTGGACTTGCTGAGTAATCAATGAAGACGTTTCACTACTCATCCGAGCAGCTTCTTCAGTTCAACTGACTGGTGTGGGAAGTTCTCGGCATATAAACTCTTCCACTAATCCATTTACAATGGCACATTGTAACTCTTCAAAGAGGTGACATCTGAAGAAACTCACAGAGTTGTTGATTCTGTGTAGTTGTGATAGGATTATCCAATGTGTCATGCAACTCCTAGATACAGCTGTTACTTGTGAGAGTTGCATGAATGGATGTGTGAAGTGTTCTGAATCCGCCGGGGTACAGATGTTAGAACAGCATTGTATGTAGCAGACAGGTGGTGTCGAAGGCCCCCACCTCTGTTCAGAGATGGTCTCTCCACCTTGACATGAATCGCCTCTTTCACGCCTCGTTCAAACCAGCGGTCTTCTTTATCCAAGATTTGGACCATGCTGTCTTCAAAGGAGTGTCCCATGTCTTTTAAATGTAGAAAGACAGCTGAGTTTTGCCCTGTAGAGTTCTCCCTCCTGTGCTGAGCCATTCGCTTGGAGAGCAGTTGTTTTGTCTCCCCGATGTATAGATCTGTGCACTCCTCGCTACACTGGACTCCGTATACCACATTGCTTTGTTTTTCTTTTGGTGTTGGATCCTTTGGGTGTACCAGTTTTTGTCTCAGTGTGTTGCTAGGTTTGAAAAACACAGGGACATGGTGCTTGTTGAAAATCCTCCTGAGTGTCTCTGACACTCCAGCTACATATGGGATGACTATGTTTCGCCTACTATGTGTCTCCCCTACTCTGTGAGTTTCTTCAGATGTCACCTCTTTGAAGAGTTACAATGTGCCATTGTAAATGGATTAGTGGAAGAGTTTATATGCCGAGAACTTCCCACACCAGTCAGTTGAATTGAAGAAGCTGCTCGGATGAGTAGTGAAACGTCTTCATTGATTACTCAGCAAGTCCAGTTGTTTGTAGATTGACCTATACTAGATATACTATGACCTGGATGAATGAAAATCTTCATAGTCATACTTAAGGGAGATTAGTCGCCCCGAACAAGAGGCAATTTATCACCGGGCGACTAAATCTCCCCGAAATTTACAGTGTGTCTCTGCTCTTAAAAGGAATGTTCTCTTGCGGTTATTTATCGTATATTTATTATCCAGCCCTGGTGATTGAAATAGAACACAATTAGTTGCATACAAATCAGGAGTGGTATTTTTGCCTCTTCCGATTCTCTGCCATAGAGATAAGGGCATTAATAATGCTAAACCCTCATTCTATGTCTTGAGTTGCATCCTGCCCGTGGTACAAGTAAGCAAGAAAGGTCAGGAGATCCCATAAGACTTTCATTATTTCAATGGAAAAGGGAGGAGGGGATGCTTCTATTTCCATATATCCAAAGGGTACAGAACATACATGAAGCTTCATATTCCATTGGGGAGAGGTTTTAACGTGCACTAAAAAAAGGAAGCTTAGATGACTAATTAACAAGAAACTACATTTTCAAGATCAAGATATAATATAATATTTGGAGATGATGGTGCCCAGTTACCACCTAACATACACTGTCTGCCCTTTAAACATATAATTATTTATTGGTATGGAATCCATTATCCAGAAAGCTCCAAATTACAGGAAAGCCATCTCCCATAGACTCTATTTTATCCAAATAATCCAATTTTTTTAAAAATGATTTCCTTTTTCTCTGTAATAATAAAACAGTAGCTTGTAATTGATCCCAACTAAGATATAATTAATCCTTATTGGAAGCAAAACCAGCCTATTGGGTTTATTTAATGTTTACTTGATTTTCTAATAGACGTATAAAGATCAAAATTACAGAAAGATCCATTATATGGAAAACCCAAGGTTCCGAGCATTGTGGATAACAGGTCCCATACCTGTATTATGTTTTCATATGTTAATTGTAAATGTGTTTTAGGGTAGGACTACTTGGAAGTTTTTGGCGCGATCCGATGTGCTGCAAAAAAACGCCGGTGTCAAGACGCATGCGACGGAGATGAATGCATTGTCCAATGAATGCATTGGATGGTGTTGCAGCGTTAATCCAACGCGACACGACTGTCTGATGCAGACGACAGTTGTGTCGCATCGGGTCACCGCTGCGACTTCATCCGACATTTCCATTACTTACCTTATATCCATCGCATGCGATTTGATGCCGGCGTTATGTTGCAGTGCGTCGGATGTTCATGTAACCCTACCCTTACAATAAAGGACTCATCTACTAAAGTTGATACATGCACCAGCAGATAATAGCTTTTTCAAGGTAAGACACAGTGACATCCAGAGCAAGTTTAACAAGGTTTTCGCCTGTTTTTTTTAACAGCAGGGTTTTCAACAAAACCAGGAACTCCATTTCATTTTTACCCAAGACCTGCAACAAACAAATTAAACTTAATTTTCCTAAACCCAAAACCACAATTGGAACCAGTTAATTCAGGAAAATTACAGATTTTTAACCAAGAGCCAAGGGGTGTAAAATCTGGCAACACCCATGGTTCTGATCTCCCCAACCCCACCTTGCTACCTCCACTTGCATGTGTGCCTGCCTACTTTGTCACATACTTGCATTCTCTATACCTTTTTGTAGAACTGCCAAGATTTTAACCTAGACCCTTGTCTATGTCTATGCTGCCTTTTCCTAGTTCCAGCTCTGTTTCTAATTCACAGTTTCCTCTGCTCAGCTTAATCAGTTGCACCCCCTCCTCTTCCTAGTTGGTATTCTGGGCAGAGATCAACTCTCTCCCTTTGATCACCCCAAATGTCCTCTGTGTCTTCCGAACCTGTTCACATCTAATCATGGAAAAGAAAGGGCATGATGTATTGGCTGTGCTTGGGAGCCTTGTATTACCTGCACCCACATAGTTCTTTCTAGTCCAGAGCCCGTCACTGGTTTCCATAAAACCACCAATAACTGTGTTACACACTGTGTCTCTTTGCTTCTATTCTGCCATAGAAAACAGCAGTTTTGTCTTGCTTTATGGCAGGTATAGTGTAGTATTATAACCATTTTATGGGCTTGGATAACTTGTTCTTGCGTCATACGGTAGACAGTCCACTATTGTTATCAGGGTAGATCTCCTGACGGGGGCCAGGCGTTGAGAGTAGATCCCAGGGTAAAAAAGTCTGGCCCCCCTTGATATAGTACACGGCACTGTTTTATTATTACAGAGAAATGGGAATTATTTTTTGAAATGTGGATTAATTGGATAAAATGGAGTCTTTGGGAGCTTTCTGGAGAACAGGTTTCCAGATAATGAATCCCATACCTCAGTGATCACAGCCCCTTTTATTCTCCATATTTGCTCTACCTCATTGAGCATTCTGGGAGAGATATACCTTTTGTTTGTACCCAGCTGTGTGGCACTGTAACTGTGCACCATATATATTTCACACAGACTTATCATTAACATATAAGCGATATGGATTTTATGGCCAACAAAATGAGTAAATGATTGATTTTCCAATCAACTAAATAAAATTGGAATGGATTTCAAAATTAACAGTTTGAGGCTACTATGGATTTTCTGTTTATGGGAATAAAACTGTTATAATGTTATAGATTGCATTTCCCTGTCAAAATGAAGAAAAATGGAAAAAAAGTTTTTTAAAATTTTGCCTCAATGTTTTATAGATGATCAAACAACTGGTGCTTGGTACCAGCACATTAACATAAGCATTGTTATGTCGGATAATTGGGTATATTCCCAGCAAGGTATTCTGGGTAAGACTAGATTGATTTCTTTACACTGGAAAAAGGGCCTGTAGACTTCTGTCTGGAGCTACTTTCATTTTTTCTAACATAAAAAACAACAGCATTGTTTGGGATCGGGACAGAACTATAAAGGAAGCAGAACCTGTCCAAGAGGAATGGGTGGTCCAGTGGAACACTGACTGAGAAGCAGATACATAAAAATTGCCTTATCCCATATTTGATGGAGGCCTTAAAATGCTTTTAAACATGCCACTAGACTCCAGGGCAACTTCTGATATGGATACATGGAAATGTATAGTGGTGCTTGATTTTGGGTGGTCTAAAGGGCTAATCTCCTCGGCTAATGAGTAGGGATGTAGCGAACTGCCGTTAATGTGTTCGCGAACGCCGTTCGCGAACACCGGCAAAAAAGCGAACAGTTCGCGAACAGTTCGCGAACTTCGAACGCTCGATAAAATCGTTCGATCGAACGATCGAAGGATTTTATTCGTACGATCGAAGGATTTTCGTTCGAATCGAACGATCGAAGCTATTCGATCGAATGATTTTAATTCAATCGAATGCTTATAATCGTTCGAACGAATGGAAATCGTTCGATTTTAGCGATCGAACGGTCGAATGGTCGAATGGTCGAACGAAATTTTACTTCGAATCGAACGCGAACACCAATTGGCGAACGTCGCGCGACGTTCGCGAACATTCGGCGGACGCGAACAGTCGAAGTTCGCGCGAACTAGTTCGCCGGCGAACAGTTCGCTACATCCCTACTAATGAGAACTGTTACCTATATCATGTGGGACGGAGGTCTACCAATTGGCCCATGGGCTTTGTGACTAATTCATGTTCCTAGTGTACATGATGAAAGAGAGAGCACATGTCTCTTTGGTCTTCGTCGGGAACCAGGGATGAATACACTAGGAACCTGGAGTACAATGTCTCTGTATCAAATGAGTCCTAAGGTGACCAACATCTTAGAGGTGTCTGGGAACAGGGACCCTGTTAAGGAGGTAAAGGTTGTGGTAGTCAGGGCCGTATTTATATTAAGGCACCCGAGGGCCTGTGCTTAGGTGCCTATAAATTATTATAAATATAAAAGGGTGCCTATAAATTATTATTTTTTTTAATTAAAACCTCTTCCATGAATTTCCATTGGAAATCCAGTGAAAGAGCTGGGGGGTGAGGCATAGGGCGCCAGGCTGGTTTGCAGAAGTAATGTCATGCGCATGCGGCGTGTGACATCTCTTCTGTGATGTCCGTGCGTGTGACATCACGTGCACAATGCACTGACGTCACAGCACAACGTAGGGTGTGTATCTAGTTCCGATGTCTAGGGCAGCATCAGACCTACTGTAAATACAGTCCTGGTGGTAGTCATAGCATACTCCTAGGAGATAGTGAGATAGAGAGGCTTGCTTAGGCAGAGAAGCTCAAGCTCCACTAGGGAGAAGTAGAGTTTGGCCTAAGTATTGGAACCACAGTCTGGAAATGGTTTGCTGTTTTCTTTCCCGAGAAGCATCCAATGGAGGCAATCCATCTCACTGAGGTGTTTTTTCTCATAAGGCTACTCCTTCACACGCTTACTATCTCCTACAGATAATTGTGCATGAACCTCTGTAACCTCCAGAAGTTCCTTATTCAACTTGTAGAGGGGACAGCCATGGCTGGTGGACATATACATACTCATACTTTATTGGCTGCTTATTGCAGTGAAACATGGCACAGACTGGGAAACTGTTTTCTGGCTGGAGGATATTAGTTAAAGAATGCTCAATGCATCTACAGATTCTCTCTCTCTATGCATTCCTTACACTCTCACAGCATTCCTCTCCTGAAGCCTCCAGGACCCTTGTCATGTAGTGGATGTGGAAGGGTAAAGGTAAGGTGGCATCAGATCTCCAGCCTCAGGAAACAACAGTTTTTTCTTTCACAATCTTCTCAGCTAATCAAAGAACTACCACCCCAAAAATCAACCCAGGAAAATGAAAATGATATTTTGCCCTTTGGTCCCGATGGGCTATTGGCAATTTTCTGCTACTTTTACCCAATAATTCCTTATAGTAAAAAATCATTCTAAACCTTGACCTTGACAGGTCTATATTGAAGCTGTAATATGTGCCAGACAGCTCCATGCAATAACTCATAGGTCACCGGATGAACTTTAAAATAAGTGTCACAAAGGGGCGAAAATGTCTTGAGCTGAAAGAAAGCGGAACAGTTATTATTCTGCACCATTAAATGAAAATGCCAAACACCGCGGGTGGGATTCCATGGACAATAAACAAGTCTGCTGAAAATCACGTGGAGCTGCCATTCTCCGCTCAGAGAAAACACAAATACATAAGACTTTGAAAAGATCCACAGTGAAGCTTTTTTCCTGTTTTAGAAAAGGAACTGTTTATTGCAAAAAAGGAAACACATCAGGGCTTATTTAATTACCCATAATGCAGCTTGATCCCTCATATAAATCTTTGTGCCATCAGAATCAAGGGCTGAGATTTTGCAACTAACAATCAATGGCACACGTTAATGTAAGGAGTGGCCAAATGGCAGCCTGCGAGTCCCAATAAGGGGTCCCAATTCTTTAGTTCAACTCAACAAAAGAACTTCAACTATTAGCATAATAAGATCTTGCTCAGGACGGCACCTTTTTTATATATTTATCTTCCTTCCCGCATTGGACCATTGCCCCACGATGCTGCATTTACTTATCAGATGGATTGTGGGGGTTCTGCTGGGAAATAATTGGTTGAACCCTTTTTAGCATACAGGCATTTAGACATTTATAGATCCTGCTGTAATCCTTGCTTGGGCTAAGGGATAATCCAAAGACTACAATGTTTGAGCACAAGGGACAGCCGTGATATGCAATATGGCTGCTCACACACATAAGATATTCATGTGAATATCCAGAGAAGGAATGCTTTGTCCATCCAATTTGCTATTCCATCATTTGCACAATATGCTTCAAATAAAACCATGTGTAGCACCTATTTGGCTATATACCAAATACCAACTGGTGTGATAGAGCAAGGGTTACACATGACCCTCTTTCACCAGGATGGACTTTCGAAAAAACTGTTATGTTATTGAACTACAACTCACTACTGCCAAAAATACACAAAAATATAGTTGGACGCCAGGGGTTCTTTGCAAAACAGTAGAAGAGGTTTTATTTAAAACAAAGCGCCACAGGGATTGCAATAATCACACATGAGGTAGCTATAGTACATCTCCAAGTACATTCACAGGTGTGCCGAGACAGCATATAGACCCACCACACTAGGAATAGCCCAAAGAAGCTGAGAGATCAGCTTCCAGGATTTCAGTACCTTATGTGGCTTGGACCCCCATAGCAGACTTGGAACAGGGTTACACCATAGCCTAATTCCCTCGTCACTACTGGGTCCCTTCACTACAGGCAATGCAAAGCCTGGGGGAGAGCTACTCCCTTCTATCCTCCTAGTTGGAGCTTGAACTGCTCTTTCTCACTAGCTTCACTGCTGGGTCCCTACACATCTATAAATACAAGTTTCTCACACAGTCTAACCTTGCCTCAGGCAGCAGTGAGCGTCCAGTTACAAGGAGCAGCAAAAAGTCACCTCTTGTAACTTTAAGAGCTGAATTTTCCAGTTTTTAACCCATAAATTCAGCTCCACTAGTGCATAGCGATATAATGCTCTTTGCACTAGCGATGCACCCCCTTGACCCGCTCCAACGTTGATGTTTTTAAAGGAGAACTAAAGCTTAACAAAAGAAGTAGCTAGAAATGTACAGTACATTATGTTTTGGACTTCTGTACAAGCCCAAGGCAACCACAGCCCTTTAGCAGTAAAGATCTGTGTCTCCAAAGATGCCCCAGTAGCTCCCCATCTTCTTTTCTGCTGATTCACTGCACATGCTCTGTGCTGCTGTCACTTACTGAGCTTAGGGACCCACTCACAATATACAGTACACATAGAATAGAAATTAATTAATACAGATAATTACTACATGGCAGCAGTGAAACCAGTGCAACTAGCATCAGAATTTAATAATCAGCCCTGTAGCATCAGCTTATATTACAGACCAACCTCATTTTCTGCTTGTTAATTGGTGACGACCCCTAAGCTTAGCTTCTCAACAGCTGCTCAGAGCCCACTGAGCATGTGACAGTTAGCTTTAAAAAAAAGAGTAGAGTAAAAAGGACAGAAGAAAGGAAACCATAGCGGCCTAGAACTTTCTCAATGTTCCGCTCCATTCCTAATGGAAAGTTCACATGAGCCCCAAACTAATGTATATGTACAAGATTCATACCGGGCATCATTAATCATGCTGTGCATTGTTGCAGAAAGGTCACTTGCCCAGTAATTGCAATGGGTTTTTTAATTTTTCCAATTGCTCATCAGTTTATTGGATTTTTAAAGCTAGCCGGGCAGGCCAAGAGAAAGAAGGAGAGCGCACCAAACAGTGTGGGAGCACAAGGTAAGAAGAAAAACTGCTACTGTTATTCTCCTGGTGCAAGCATAGGTAATGCTTTCAATCTATCCACTGATCTTACTGGTATGTCTGGAGTTAATGGAGTAATTATTGGCCATTTCCATTGATCTCACTGGCATGTCTGGGATTAATGGAGTACTTATTGTTAATTTTTCTGTAATCCTACTGGCATGTCTGGACTTTATGGAATGTTCATTGGCCATTTTTAATGACCTTACTTGCTTAAAGTGACCATTTATACAGTGATTATACTGGCACAGCTGGGGTTAATATGCTGATTATCGATAATCTGTAGTAATTATATTAGCAAGTCTGGGGTAATTATTCTCACTATCCATTTCCTGGTGTAACTATACTGGCAAGTCAGGGTTATGTTTTGGTAAAATGCACGTGGTGTTTATGGATTTGCCCAAAAAGTGGACATGGTTGAAGAGGACAAGATATTAGATCTGCCAACTGGATCTTTGCCCAGGGCCCACCAAGGCCTTAAAAAAGACCCTGCACGAAGGATAGGACTGTAATATGAAATAACATATGCAGCTAATAAACCCATTAGTCTGCTGTTCCAAGGAAAAGATTCCTTTCCTTTGGCAGATACCTTCACAGCCCAAACAAAGTCTTATTTCCAACTTTCTGCTTCAATCTGTTAAATTGAATGCAGACTGGGTCAGTCGTGAATAAAAGCAATTTTCCCAAGTCAGTGAATTGAAAAGGCATTTAAGTGTTAGCGCTGTATATAATTGGCCGGCATCCGGTAAACACAGATATCCGCTGGCAAGTGCTGTGAGGTTCAGTACAATACACCCCACGGCTCTGCGTATTGCTGTGTCTGGAGATAATGAATTGGCGGGCCTGTATCTCAGCCAGGCTTCTGAAGATTTATTCATATTCTGTAAATACGTTTTTATTACAATGTTCTCAAAGAGTAAAGAATAATAGATAACAAAGCGATCCACAAATGCAGCACAAATCATATTGTCTGGGTCTTGCTTGGGATTATAGCTCTGCCATTGGTGAAACAAATATCATGGCCAAGTAAGTATTCCACACTTAAAGGAGAACTAAACCCTAAAAATGAATATGGTTAAAAAATGCCATATTTTATATACTGAATTTATTGCACCAGCCTAAAGTTTTAACTTCACAATAGCAGCAATGATACAGGACTTCAAACAGGGGGTCACCATCTTGGAAGTGTCACATGCTCAGTGGGCTCTGAGCAGCTTTTGAGAAGCTAATCTTAGGGGTTGTCGCAAATTATCAGAAAATGAGGTTGGTCTATAATATAAGCATATGCTACAGGACTGATTATTAAATTCTGATGCTAATTGCACTCAGAGCCGGATTTGCAGTGCAGGCGCCCCTAGGCCACACGGTCCTAGCGCCCACCTCCCGCACACCTCTCCCGGTAAGAGCACACGTGGAGCACTGGGGAGCTGTGCGTCCCCAGTGCTCCTCAGCAAGCGGCTGGGCGGCATTCCGCCCTTATGATTCTGCTGCCCTAGGCCCATGTAGTATTATCTGTATTAATTACTACCTTATATACTCAAGTATAAGCCGAGTTTTTCAGCCCCCAAAATATGCTGAAAAACTGTACCTCGGCTTATACTCGGGTCAAGCGCAAAAACGGTCGCCGGCGCCTAAGAATATTCGCCGGCGCCTTAAAATAGTAGCCGGCGCCTAAGAATATTCGACGGCGCCTTAGAATAGTAGCCGGCGCCTAAGAATAGTCATCCAAAAACGAGATTGAAATGTACCAGAAGCTGCTGCATTTCTCACCCTCGGCTTATACTCGAGTTAATAAGCTTTCACAGTTAGGTAAAATTAGGTACCTCGGCTTATACTCGGGACGGCTTATACTCGAGTATATACGGTAATCAGACTTATTTTGTGACATTTCTATTCTATATGTACTGTATATTGTGAGTGGGTCCCTAAGCTTAGTAAGTGACAGCAGCACAGAGCATGTGCAGTGAATCAGCAGAAAAGAAGATGGGGAGCTACTGGGGCATCTTTGGAGACACAGATCTTTACTGCTAAAGGGCTGCGGTTGCCTTGGGCTGGTACAGAAGCCCAAAACATAATGTACAACATTTCTAGCTATTTCTTTATTTAGGCCTTAGTTCTCCTTTAAACTGTAACAATAAAACAGTACGTTGTACTTGATCCAAACTAAGCTGCATGTTGGTGGCAATATTGGTGGTGATATTCTGAGACAATTTGCATTTGGTTTTCATTTTGTATTATTTGTTGTTTTTTAGTTATTTAGCTTGTTATTTAGCAGCTCTTCAATTTACATATTAAGTAATCTGGTTGCTAGGGACAAATTACCTTAGCAACCATTCATTGATTGGAATAAGAGACTGGAATATGATTAGGAGAGGACCTTACTAGAAAGATGAGTAATTAAAAGTAGCAATAACAATACATGTGTAGCCTAACAGAGCATTTGTTGTTAAGGTGGGGTCAGCGACGCCAATTTGAAAGCTGAAAAGAGTCACAAGAAAAAGGCAAATAATTATAAAACTATAAAAAATAAATAATAAAGACCAATTGAAAAGTTACTTAGAATTGACCATGCTATAACATACTAAATGTTAACTCAAAGGTGAACCACACCTTTATATTTTCAGTAGCCACACCAACAATAACACAATGTTGTGCCCCTTTCTTCTTTGCTGTATGGGGATTTTAACACTCTGGGGGGCAATGGGACAAGCAAAGGGCTAGACAGTCAAAAAGCAATAGAGCAATGATGAAGCATGGGGAAAAGCATTAATTAATATTTAGCATTCATATAATATATTATAATATAATATAATAATATAATAATTATTAATAGCATTAATATTTCTATTCCACAATACAAAGTGAAGCAATAAAACTTGGATTTATTAAAGGAGAAGAAAAGATGACTTGCAAATAATAACCAATATATGGTTAACAGTGAATCTGACCTGGTTAGCCAAAAATTCGTGAAACTGTGAAAATTCGGCAAAATGCAGTCTATGGGCATCATTTTTGCAGTGAAACTCAGTGAAAAATTTTACTCATCACCAATGGTTAATATATAAATATATATACTAAACAAGGTAGACCCAGCACTCTCAATATATAACCCTCTGAAAAAATATTCTTGCACAACTGAACTGTAACTTTCTTTAAAAAAGACACTTTTAGTTACAAAGTTTGTACAAAGCATTGTGACGCGCCCTGTCAAGGCAGTGTCACTGTGTCAGTCCTATCCTAAGTGAAAAAATAAAGTGTTACCTTTGGGGGGAGACAGACCATACCTGCTTTTCTCTTTATTTAGCATGATCTCTTCCAAAGACATCATTATGCGGGGGTTGGGAGAGCGAGCATTTAAGGAGAGAGCCTATATATATATATATATATTAGGGATGCACCAAATCCAGGATTCGGTTCGGGATTCGGCCAGGATTCGGCCTTTTTCAGCAAGATTCGGATTCGGCCGAATCCTTCTGCCTGGCCGAACCAAATCCAAATCCTAATTTGCATATGCAAATTAGGGGTGGGGAGGGAAATCACGTGACTTTTTGTCCAAAAACAAGGAAGTAAAAAATGTTTCCCCTTCCCACCCCTAATTTGCATATGCAAATTAGGGTTCGGATTCGGTTCGGTAATCGGCTGAATCCAAAGGAAGGATTCGGGGGTTCGGCCGAATCCAAAATAGTGGATTCGGTGCATCCCTAATATATATATATATATATATAAAGTAGCTTATAGCTGTATGCCCCAATTCTAAGAAAAGAAAACATAATTCTAAGCAGCTTTTCAATATATATTTATTAAATATGTTCAGTGATTTCAAAGTTATTTGGAAAATAATTGCTATTGAAAGCAGCATTTGCTTAACTCCTGGTTGTTACTATTTAAACCAGGGGTCCCCAACCGACGGGCCGCGGACACTCCTGCACTGGGCCATCGAGCCCAGCGCACAAAAACAAGGGGCGCCGGTGCACCCTAATTGGACGCGGTGCATCCAAACATGCTGCTGACCCCCGCCGCCCCCGCCAACCCCACCACCGACCCCATCCCCAGTTTTTTTTAACCCAATGTGGTTAGTAACTGATTTACACTAAGAGGGTTATTTATTAAGCGAATACCCGAAATCGGAAAAATTCAGATTTTTCGGACCTTAAAAAAAAAACTGCATTTTTCGGGATTTATTAAAGTCTAATGGTATGAAAACTCTGAATCCGAAGACCCGGCATCTCAAAGCTCATGGGGTCCTGTATTAGTCAATGGGGAAGGTCCCAGTGTCTGAACGGCTGTCAGTATTGATATCTGATGATTCAGGGATTTTGGGCCAAAAAGTCAGAAAACCACAAAAAAAATTGTGTTTTTCTGTGGAAAAGTCCGAAAACTATGCAGGCAAAGGTCCGAAGTTTGCCTGAACCTATTGTTTTGAATGATAAATAAGGTCCATTCAGTAATTCGGAGTTGCTCGGATTTTCATCTCAGAAATACTGAGATGAATTCAGAGCTTGATAAATAACCCCTAAAGCCCCAATGGGGCTCACAATCTAGTCAGTGCAAACACTAGGCTGCCATCAAGTCAGTTTCCATCTGGTGGTGAAAGGGTGGAAAGAAAGATAGAAATATGTTTCCCTATTAATAATGTCCTGTTTGCACTCAGGAGCGGTGCTTTGAGCATTGACAACAATTAGCAGTGAGAGCAAATGACAAGTGTTGGGTTAAACAAATATTTGTCATAAGAAGACCTGCTCCACTTGGCCACTGAAACCTCCTATTGACATAACTCAGCGTGAGTCGGACAGGCACGGCGGTGGCAAAAGCAAATAATTATAACATGAAATTCTGTTTGTAGGAGTTTGCTAGAGAAATCGATGAGGACAATAACCCGTTATTCTTGCTCTGGGTTGTTTCTCTGGTAACCAGCGCAAGCAGAACCGTTAAAATTACAATCAGAACACGCGCTGAATGATGACAGCGAGGCATAATTGCAAGCTTCACCCACAGAAAAGCTGCTTTGGTACAATCCGGAATGTTATAGAAGAACACAGGCAGCAAGCAAAGCACTTGGAAAGGCAACTAAAGGAAACTTCATTATACGTGAATATACTGTAGCAATAAAAAAGCTGGGGCTGGCACAACAAAGTATGGCAAATATGAGACTAGTCCCATAAAAATGTGCAGAACATAGTGTGGCACCAATACTTTTAACCCATAATTATGTAAGATTGCTGCAGAATATTTATTCAAAGTATTGAATCAACCCCCGACATGCCAGTGAGATGACTTGCAGTAAATGGATTCAGAGCGTTGCATTAACCCCAGACATGCCAGTGAGGTCACTGCAGAATATTGATTCAAAGTATTGCTTTAACCCCCGACATGCCAGTGAGATGACTGCAGTAAATGGATTCAGAGCGTTGCATTAACCCCAGACAAGACCAGTTAGATCACTGCAGAATATTGATCTAAAGCATTGCGTTAAGCCCAAACATCCCATTGTGATCACCTCAGAATATTGGTTTAAAGCATTGCTTTAACCCAGATATGCCAGCAAAATCCCTGTAGAAAACGGATTCAGAGCATTAACCTCAGATATGCCAGTGAGATCACTGCTTAAGCCCATACATGCCATTAAGGTCACTGCAGACTATTGATTTAAAGCACTGCATTAACCCAAACATGCAAGCAAAATTACTGCAGAAAATGGAATCAGAGTAATGTATTACACCAGACATGCCAATGACATCAATGCAGAATATTGATTCAAAGCATTGAGCTTTAACCTCACACGTGCCAGCAAGATCACTGCAGAAAATGAATTCAGACCATAACATTAACCCCTGGCATGCCATTGAGGCCACTTCAGAATATTGATTTACAACACTTTAACCTAGACCTGCCAGCAAAATCACTGCAGAAAATGGATTCAGAGGACTGCATTAACTCCAGACATGCCAGCTAGATGAATGCAGAAACTGTATTGAGAGCATTGCATTAACCCCAAACATGCCAGTGGGATGACTGCAGGGAATAGATTCAGAGCATAGCATTAAAGGGCATGGAAAGGCAAAAAAAAAATCCCATTTTTAAATTCTTTAATGAAAAAGAAACCTATCTCCAATATACTTTAATTAAAAAATGTGTACCATTTTTATAAGAAATCTGACTGTATGCAGTGAAATTCTCTTACTTGCTCTGACTGCTGTGGATAGGAATTGTCAGACAGTCCCTAACTGCTCTGCAGGGAAACAATCATACTTATGAACAGCAGGCAGCAGGGGGAGCCCCAGCCTTACTTCCCAGCCATGCAGAACTCAAGCAGCTTTGTTTGTTTCCCTGTAGAGCAGTCGGCGACTGTGTAGAGATTTGTATTGGATTTTATTTTTGCCTTTACATCCCCTTTACTGTTTCCAACTCCAGCTGCAGGGACAAAGATCATGGAGCCAGATTTAAACAGATAAATTGGGATTCTATTTGGAGGATTATTTTGCTGCAGCCACTGGTTCTGCAGAGTTGGAGAAAGTTTGTATTAAACAATACAAAAACTATAAAATATACATTAGATTACGACAACACAGGACCCAGTGCAGTCTGTATATTCAGTCTTGTTGTATCGGCTTCTGGCAGATATTATTTGACTTGTGCTGTTTTGATCATTTATGACGATCCCTAAGCAGCCCAGATCACACTGAGCATGTGCGCAGTCTTGGTCTTACAAAGATGTTTAACAAAGTTCCAAAATGATGACCCCCTGTGGCCAACTTTGAAAGTATAAATCATTTGTTTTATTAAGCTTCTGGTGCAGTAAGTTCATGTTTAGTATACAAAATACAGCATTTGTAGCCTTATTCTATTTTAGACTTTACTTCCCCTTTTTGATACATACGCTATGTGAAGCACTACAAGTTGCTCCAGCAGCAACAGAGTTCATTTTACAACTTTTTCCACAACCCTTGTATTACTGTGTTTGGCAGGGGTTCATTCACACAGTAAACAGAGAGAAATTAGACCTCAACCTCTCACATATAGTGTTGCCAAGACAACAAGAGGCCTTTTTGTGTAAGAGTATGTTAGAATTACCTTTCCGCCAGCAATCACAATGGTAAAAGTCATGTTTGCTGTAATTGAGCTGTGATTTTACCCTGATTATATATATTGGCCAGAGCTCACGCAGGCTATAGGATCTGCAAAACTATATTATTATACAATCAGGGGCCATATCATGAATGGTGCACACAACACCCAGGGCCAAATTTAAAGAAAAGGTGGCCCCAGGTCATGCAGGATGGGACCCCAATCTTTCCCAGGGGGAAATATAATTATGTAAATCAAGGAAATCCAAGCTGCCACCCTCCGTGTTCATTTATCTTTATATATATGTCCTACAGGAGTATTCACAGCTTTAGTCACATGAGATTCTAATATACAATATTCAGTCAAAAAAAATACAGTCATACCAAGAAATATACAGTAGCTACAGTATTTATTTAAAAAAATAAAGTTACAAATTAAAGGGGGTTGTTCACCTTTAAATTAACTTTTTGTATGATGTAGAGAGTGATATTCTGAGACAATTTGCAATTTAATATTTCCTTTTTTATTATTTGCGTTTTTTTTAGTTATTTAGCTTTTTATTCAGCAGCTCTCCAGTTTGCCAAATTACCCTAGCCACCATGCAATCGTTTGAATAAGAGACTTAGTAAAGGACCTGAATAGAAAGACAAGTAAGAAAAAGTAGCAATAGGAATTCATTTGTTTTACTTAGGGGTGCCGAAAGTTAGGCACACCCAAATGATTGTATCTACTTAACTGATACTTTGGGCCGATGCTCCTATCAGCAGAAAACTGCACTGGTCCGGGGTTATACCAGCGAGCACCCAGGGCCCAAGGCAAACCAGCTCATGCGGCGCCGACTTAGCTCGAGTGCACATGCGCAAGGTGGCGTTCACATGCACATGAAAGACTGTGGTTTTAATTCTTTTTGCGCTCCTGTGCATGCGTGAATTGGCGCCAACATACGCATGCGTGAAGTGCAAAAAGAAGTAAAAACCACAGAGAGTCGGGCACAGAGGGGACCACACATGGGGTAGGCAACACAGCAGGTACGTGCCTGGCGCCCCCCCAGCTTTGTGCCCTAGGCACATGCCTACTCTGCCTACCCCTTGGCCCGGCCCTACAGGCACCACAGAGCGATCCTCTTCCATCTTCTTCTTTCTTCAAATTTCCCGGGGCAAACACATGCTCAGAAATAGCTGACTTTTCGTTAAAGGGATTCTATCATGATTTTGTCATGATGTTGTTTTTATTTCTAAATTATACTGTTTACACTGCAAATAATTCACTCTACAATATAAAATTTAATTCCTGAACCAGCAAATGTATTTTTTTAGTTGTAATATCGGTGTAGGTGAATCTCAGGTAATTTTGCCTGGTCATGTGCTTTCAGAAAGAGCCAGCACTTGATGGAACTGCTTTCTGGCAGGCTGTTGTTTCTCCTACTCAATGTAACTGAATGTGTCTCAGTGGGACCTGGATTTTACTAACTGAGTGCTGTTCTTATATCTACCAGGCAGCTGTTATCTTGTGTTATGGAGCTGCTATCTGGTTAGCTTCCCATTGTTCTGTTTTTAGGCTGCTGGGGGGAGGGAGGGGTGATTTCTCTCTCCAACTTGTAGTACAGCAGTAAAGAGTGACTGAAGTTTATTAGAGCACAAGTCACATGACTGGGGGAAGCTAGGAATCTGACAATATGTCTAGCCCCATGTCAGATTTCAAACTCAAATATGAAAAAATCTATTTGCTCTTTTTATAAGCTGATTTCAGTGTAGAAGTCTGCTGGACCAGCACTATTAAGTTATGTGTTTTGAAAAAAAATGTTTTTCCCATTACAGTATCCCTTTAAAGTTCGGCTTTTCGCTGTACTGCGCATGCACACCCGCGTGAAGAAAGACGCAGGAAGAGTATTGCTCAGTTGAGCTCGCTAGAAGAACCCTGGGGTTTCAAGTAAGTAAATAGAATCACTTGGGGGTGCCTAACTTTTGGCACCCCCAAGTAGAAAATGCCTTTCCTTTCTTATTTAAAGAGCATTTGAAAGCTGGAAAGAATCAGAAAAATAAGGAAAATAATTCAAAAACTATAAAAAAAATAATAATGAAAACCAATTAAACTTTTTAGTTAACTCAAAAGTTAACCGCCCCTTTCATAGGTTCTCCAACTATTCAAACCTTAGGGAGACCCTCTAACCTTGACTGTATGTAAGGGTTGCCACCTTTCTTCCCAGCAGGGAGGTTGGACCGTAACATAGAGGGAGGCGGGGCTGTAATGTAATGGAGCGGGACGTGGTGTAGCGAGGGCGGGATGTGATGTAGGGGGTGGGGCTATGACGTGGCGATCGCGATTAGCTGATCGCCACATCAATCTCAGGGAATCCTGCCTGGTTTTCCTAATTTGGAAAATCGGGCAGGCAGTTTTGACCCAGACAGCGCTTCATAAAACCAGGCTGTCCGGATCAAGACCAGACAGGTGGCAACCCTACTGTATGTTCCACTAGATGGCAGCAGGATGGCACTGCAAGAATTGGCATTGCTGTATGACGGCTGTATGAAGAACAAACGTCGTCCCTTATCAGTCACCACAGTGACAGCAATTATGTACAAATAAGTACAATTATTTAACTGTAGCCTCTCTAACTGTAAATGAAAGTCCCCAGCTCCACCGTAGCATTCCTACTTATTGAGCACATGCTCATACTGGCAGTTGCGATGTTAACTGAATGGAAAGGACACTGCTATAATTACAGTGCTGAATGGGGACATTTCCAACGTCCACTTATGAAATGTCAACACCCATGGAGTTTTATGGTTCCTTTGTGGAAGCACCGTGACTCAGACACCTTTCTTTGTTTAATATAAGACCTTTTGCTTGAATTATTCCTCTATAATGTGTGTCTAATCATACATCAATTTCCCCAGCAAAAAAAAACAATATGGGGCTTTTATGATCGAAAAGGGAATATGTTTTCCATTAATTTTCTGTCTGCTAAAGATGAGCCGTGTTATGCCGCGAGCCACCCGTTCTCTAAAGGGAAATGTCAATTCAAGTTAATCCTGCCTCAGGGAATTATTTCTGGAACAGTATAAAAGATATTGAAATCTTCTCACACTGAAAAGGGAAAAGTTACACAATCTACTTAAATCTTCTCCAGGTCTTTACAGCTCTTCATTTCCATAATTGTGCCTATAGGCAATGAGGCTCCCCCTTAGCTCATAACAAGATAACAGATACATGATCAAACTTTTGCATCAGTCATTTAGCCATAGTTCCAGCAATGTATAGAAAAGAAATGAATTGCTATCCCCTAACCCAAGTCTATCTGACCTCTGTGCTAGAGTCCTGCGCGGGTCCATTTTTTGGAACCCGTACCCGCAACCTGCAATCCGCAACCCTAACCCACAACCCGCATTCTTATCTGCTTGGAAACACTTCCCGACCCTACCCGCAAGTACCTTATCCGCAACCTGGACCCGCGACCCGTTGACCATCAAGAATCAGGAAGTGCTGTCATTATAAACCAGGAAGTGACATCATCGGAAGTAGCCGTGACCAGAAAAAAGGAGTAAATATCGCTGCTGAGAAGACCCGCGGCCCGACCCGTGACCCGCATCTTTACCCGCACCCAGAACTTCTCCCCTCTACCCGCAAGGAACCGCAGATTTTTGCGGGTAACCGGCGGGTACTCGACCCGCTGCAAGACTCATCTCTGTGCTAAACTTCCAAGAGTATTTAGAAGAACAAATTTCACCCTAATTGGTTAAAGGGGTGGTTCACCTTTAAGTCAAGTTTTAGTATGTTATTGAATGGCTAATTTAAGCAACTTTACAATTTATTTTTTATAGTTTTTGAATTATTTGCCTCTTTCCAGCTTACAAATGGGGGTCACTGACCCCATCAAAAAACAAATGCTCTGTAAGACTACACATTTATTGTGATTGCTATTTTTTATTACTGATCTTTCTATTCAGGCCTCTCCTATTCAAATTCCAGTCTCTTATTCAAATCAATGCATGGTTGCTAGGATAACTTAGGAGCCTAGAAACCAGAATACTGAAATTGCTTAATGGAGAGCTGCTGAATAAAAAGCTAAATAACTCAAAAAACAGAAATGGTAAAAAATGAAAAACAATTGTAAATTTATCAGAATATCACTCTATATCATACTATTCATTTTTAAGTGAACAGCCCCTTTAATGCTGAATGTAGTTACTGCTCCAGACTCTACTGGGGGGCAGCCCCACAGATGGAAACAACTGCTTTAAGGTAAGTATCTTAACTAGCAATGCTCAGGAAACACTTGAGGTATACAAGGCATAGGACCTGTTATCCAGAAAGCTTGGGACCTGGGGTTTTCTTTAACTTTACTAATAAATCATTTAAACATAAATTAACGCCAATAGGATTGTTTTGCCTCAATTAAGGAATAATTATATCTTAGTTGGGATCAAGTACAAGGTACTGTTTTATTATTACAGAGAAAAGGAAAAACATTTCTAAAAAGTGGAATTATTTAATTAAAATCTACGGGAGACAGCCTTTCCCGTAATTCTGAACTTTTTGGTTAACAGGTTTACAGATGATGGATCCCATACCTGTATTTCATTGGCCCATTCTGCCAATCCAAGCTGTTTGTGCTTCTTGCATCTGTATCGTGTGGGTATCTAGATCTAGAAATGGGGAATGTATAGACATACAAAGCAAATGGGTGAACAGGAGGCTCATGGACCCACCAGGGGTTTTCCTTGTCTCCCAGTGGGCCAGTCCAACACTGTATGAAACAGGGACAGGTATGGGGAAAAGTCATAGTTTATTAGTGTTCCCTCGCAAACCAACATTTTGACCTGCTGCAGACAACTCAGCATACTGTTGTGCTAGTCCGCGTTCCAAACTGCCAGCTTGTTAGGCCAGGAATTAACACACTGCCAACTTAACCCTTTGAGTGGTGGCTGCATTATTTAAATGTGGACAGTCTGCATTTTATTATCTGGATATATAAAGTTTATGGTGCCGGCAGCTGGGTCCTTGGCAGCTATCATGTCGATTTTACAATTTGTGGGAGATGAGTGGTTAAATGTTAAAAAGAGACACAGTCAGATTCTTCCCTGCAATAAACCCCCATCTGTCGTTGGTATGGATATATAAAGCTCACAATACAGCCCAAATTATCACTAACTGTTTTCTGTGCAACCATTAAGTGCTTGAAATGGCAAAGAGTAACACCCATTGTTTAATCTATTATCTGCATACAGAACATCCCTTGTTTTTAGTTTGCATTTAATTCTGTACCCTTCAGTTGGCGGATCCTTGTGCATGTAAGGCATGGACTATGAAAAAAAGCAGAATAGTGCCACCTAGTGACAAGAGATAATGTTGCAGGAGCAGCAGTCAAATAATGTATAGCATTGCATGGAATTTGATCAGTAATATTGTAGCGGGTCGGAAGAAAGACCTGGGGTGATGCAGGAAGGCACAGCCTCCAGTTTGAAGGGGAAATTATATAAATGAGGGATGTCCATCCTGATGAACTGAAAATTAATCAGCAATGCTCCTGGCAATGGGGGCCTTAATGCAAACCAGGGCCACCTCTTCTAGAACTCTGGCTTTCCTTGGATACAAAAATGTCAAAGGCATAGATCATGAAACCCAAAATGATGGGCTACACATATACAGATTGCATGAATGCATATTGTTTTTTTTTTTGCTTTGAAGTATTTGGTATTCAGTCTGTTCCGCATTCACAAGGCTCCTTTGTCTCTCATGCTGATTCATTCCCTGTAGTCATCCTCCTTATTAGCAATTAGTTCATTGATTTCCATTACATATCGGGTGTCTGTAGGTGTAACTGAGCCTGTGATTAAATGCACGGTTGCACTCAATGTGCCCGGCTCCGCTGGCCAACACCTTGCTAATTAAACAGCTCAATTTCCAGCAGGGTTGCATGTTAACAGCTGCTTATGAGTTATTGGTTGAGTGGCCTTGCTCTAGATCCTGTTGGACTTCCTCCTCCCCTTTCCATGTCATGTTCCTAAGCATTTCTTATGTCCCCTGATCCTGCCTCTGGCTAAACTTGGGTTCTCCATACTCTCCTGTTCCCTTTCCCTTCACACTTCAGTGATTTTCAACCAGATATTGGTTATACATGTGTAGAGTTGCCACCTTTTCTGGAAAAAAATACTGGCCTTCTTATATTTTTATGGTTTTTCCCTATAAATAGCATTGGTATCAAGCCACATTTTTACTAGCCAGGCCGGTAAAATACCGGCCAGGTGGCGACCCTATACATGTGCCAATAAGCTGCTGACTTGATCCAGAAGACAGCTTTTAGTGGTCCGTGTATGGCCAAATTAAGGTTGTGGTTGACAAACTTATTTGGTTGAAGCCCAGTTTTGAGGACCCCTTATTGGGCCAGGACTCTATTATCTTCTAACAAGGATGCAAATATATGAAAACATTGCTGAACCAGCCATTAAGTCCTCCTTCCAAGAATACTGACAAACATAAAAGAAGTGTTCACCACAAATTTGTCTGGTTGGCCTCCAAGAGTATCTAGGGCAGCAAATAAGCATTCTCCTCAAATCTAACTGGCCTTTATGCCCTCTAGGTTCCCCTAGGGGGGAGGGAGAACCCGACAGTTTGGGAAGCACTGCCCTTGGGTGTCACAACTGGGTCACTGGGCACTGTCATATGGCACTGGGCTGAACTTTCCCATATTCCTGCCCCAGGTAACACAGCCTACTTACAATAGGTTCCACCCTGACTACATACTTTAAGCACTGCACTATGGGGCAATCTCTGACATCATAGTTATGTATCATGCTGCCATGGTGGGTCGGGATGGGTGGCAGACTGGTGGTTGGTAAAGGTTCTCTGATCCCTCATCCATCCAGAAATATAGATGGCAGCCTGCTACCAACCATCCTTGGCAGGCATTTTAGTGAACAACACATCCCAGCATCATTAGCAGTAACGTAACTACCCCCTGCGGGGTCCGGGTGCAGGCCATGCAGCTGTGCCCCCTCCAAAAGTGTTTTTTTTTGCTGCAGGCCCCGAGGGCAGTGGTGTAGCTAGAGGGGCCCAACACACTCCAATCGTCCTCCTTCCATCCACGTCCCGCCTCCGCCCCCTCCACGCCCAGACTCCATCCACTATCCGCCCCTTGCACCCCCAGTAGTTCCGCCACTGATCCTTGGCAGGTTTTTAGTAACCGTCAAGCTTGCCAAACATGAATGCTGATGTCAGCTGACCGATCCTATTAATATTTTAGCATCATTGATCAGGATGATTTGTCCATCCACAGTTAAATACATTAAAAGCTGTCATCATTTTATCATATCATTTTAAAGATCATATACATGACTGAAAGGCCTAGGAATCAGCTGTTAGCACCCATACAAAGTCTGCTATCCTTCCAAATCAAAATGTTTTACAATAATAAAATAATTGCATTTCCTCGTCCTAAAATCGCTCGCTGATAGCTGGAAGCATTTGTCAGACAAGACGTACTTATTTTTTCTTATTAAGGAAAGGTGAAGTTAATTAATACTTTCCAGTATCCATAACTGGTCACAGCTCATCAGTTTGAGCCCATTTGTTTTGAAGGTAGAGTATATTCTCGCCCCTTTCCCCTGCGGCAGCAGAAGTCTTGGACAGATGGGTTCCTTGGGCAGATTCCTTAGCAGTGCCGGTTGCTGCCTGGGCTCATTGTACAGAGGAATATTCATGAGCTCAGCCCTAGATCTGGTTTCCAAGGGAGATAGTAAACAGACTGGGGATATGTGTGTGCCTCCTTCTCTTCTACTTACTGCACCTCCAGCAACACAAGACTCGAAGTCAGAACTCAGCCAAAGCTTTGCACAGAGTCAGTATCTGGGTGAAATCTGAGGAAATGTGCAGAGAATAAAACCTCTTTCTCCTGATGTATTATCCTGAGGGGCAAAATATACTTTTTTAAAGTGTAACTGCCCCATTGGCTACAAGGAGTGGAGATGGACAGCCGGCATGATGCTATACAGAGGAGCACCTCAGCAGGGTACAGACTGCCAGACAGAGGGACGGCAAAGCAACTTGCCTCAACCTCCTCTGTCTCCTTTAACAAGTCTGTTCCAGGGGCCCAGCCCAACCCTCAGCCGAGTGCCAAGGAGAAGCGCTGCTGGGAGGATACCGTGAGGCACGACCAAGTTTGGCGGGAATTTGTGGAAGCTGAGAGAAGAGGTGGAAAACGATGGTGAGTCTCTAGCCGTGTGTCCTACATGAACTCTGTCAGCAATCGCTGCATGGCCTTTCTTTCTTAGCAGAGCACTGTAACAGACCATTAGCTATAAGAATAAAGGTCCAGCTGTTTAGTCAGGGCCTCCTTTACTTTATACAGGCAAATAAAACATGACTGTATCAGCCATTCAGTTATAGTTCCCAGAAAATGCTTAGGTCTTTCTATATCAGTCTATTTGCCATTCAATGTAGGCTTCCAGGGCTATACACAAGGACAAATTATCTCTGATTTTACCCTCAGGGTAAGGGCACACCTGGAAATTTAGAATGGATTTAGTCGTCATGTTACTAATCGCCTCTTCTTTGGGGCGACTAATCTCCTTGAACTGCTTCCCTGTGTCTTCCGCCTGCTTCAATGAAAAAATGCCTGCGGCAATGCCCACACGCCGCTTCGATTTCCAAAGTCACCCGAAGTTTGGAAATCGAGGAGTGCCTCTTGTGCATTGCCGCCGTTTTTTCATTGAAGCAGGCGGAAGACAACGGGGAAGCAGTTTGGGGAGATTAGTTGCCCCAAAGAAAAGGTGATTAGCCAGGCGTCTATGTCCCCGAATCTCCAGGTGTGCCCTACCCTAACTGGACTTCAGATTGGACCCACCAAACAGCTCTCACCGCCCCTAGTGGAGAGAACCCCACAAGTTTGGGAACCACTGGTAAAATGAGCTGCTCATGTGGATATATAAATAAGCAACCCATGGGCCAGACATTGTATGATAGAGGCACACGATATGCATAGCAACATTGCTCTGCTGAGCAGAATCCCAAGGGAAATGTGCAGCCCTATTCACCGTAACCCACTGGCCAGGGGTGTAAGAAGCGAGTGCCGGGCCCCCCGCCAGAAAAACTTTCAGAGGGCTTGGCACACACAGCCGCTCTCACCCGTAACCCACCCGTTTGCAACCGCCCTCCCCCGCACAAGCTAGCACAGGTGCAAGTGCATTTAGTAGAAGAAGAAAAAGAGTGGTGGGAAGGGGGTATTCGAATGCTATAGAGGAAGCAGACCCCACTGTCTGGGCCCCTTTTTCCCCTGCATTCTTCCCCCGGACCGTGGGGTCTGTTTCCTTTATAATTACGCCATTGCCACTGGCAGAACACTGTTTATGTCCCTGCACCCAACTGCCTGACAGTCTGCCAAAACAAGAGCCGGACCTGTAAGTATCACCAGAGCCAGAGGCTGTGCCAGAAAAGCATTATTTATTATTTCAACTTATGGTCCCATGTAGTAGTGTATGAGGCACTGTATGTCCTCATGCTCCTGTCACTGTAACTTTAGAAGCAGCGAAAGAACACAGTCCTCTCATGTTTTATAACAGAGCTCATTTATAATTGTGGACAGATTCTAAGAATCAGGGTTTCCGTTGTGTTCCTTATGCTTTTTATGGGAAGCAGTGATAGGTGGATTCATACATTATTACTAGGCTTGCACCAAATCCAGGATTCGGTTCAGTATTCAGCCAGGATTTGGTTCGGTATTCAGCCAGGATTTTTAGCCTCTTCTGGCAGGATTCATATTTGCCAAATCCTTGTGCCCGGCCGAAACAAATCCCTAAATAATTATGACTTTTCAGAACAAAACAAGGAAGACAAATGTTTTTAACCGCTTGCACTCTGTTTTCTCCTCCCTCTCACTGATTTGTCTATGCAAATTAGAAGTCTAATTCAGCCGAATCTTTCAAACAGGATTCAGCCGAATGCAAAATAATGAATTCGGTGCATCCCTAATTATTACGAGTGCTGTGGCTCACCCTGCCCCGGGTGCTGTAATTCCTATATAATATAACAGCATCAATATTCACTGATATTAAACAGCCACTCATTTGGATTTTCTTGTTTCTTGCAGGCATGAGAATTGGGGATTTCTGAAAGAGTATGATTCATTGGTAAGACATGCCCTTCCCAAACACACACTTACTGCTACTGTTCATATATTGGGAACCAGCTGGCCCTTTTAGCATACAACAGTAAAAATCACTGAGGGGGCCAGTTTGCCAACCTGCTACCCAGGGTACATGCTCAGTCATCTTTTTTCCTGTTTCCAGATATAGCTATCTAGCAAGTTGCCTAGACTCCCTTTTTGTCAGTTGGTGGCATCACTGGGGAGAAATTCCTTTCAAACATACTATGTTGCAGTGACTTCTCTGGATTATAATGTCTTGTATGATTGGTAGGGCCATAGCTACAGAGGAAGCAGACCATGCGGCTGCAGGGGGGCCCAGGAGGTGTATGGGGCCCCATGAGACCCTAATTTATAAGCAACTTCAATATATACTGGTAAAACAGGATAACCTCTAGATATGTTGGGGCCCTAACTTTACATTTGCTGTGGGGCCCAGTTACTTCTAGTTACACCATTGATGGTTGGCTTTGTTTGTCTATTGCACTTCTTCTGTTTGTAGTTGAAGGAGAACAACAGGTAGCATCAAGTTGTTAGACACCCCCAGTGGTTCTAGTTGGTTGCTTCCTATCCCAGATCAGTGCTCCTCTTTTTGAAAAAATGCAACAAGCTGTGAGTGTCACACCACCATGGTGCCTGAGATACGGAACACAAATGTGGCGAAAACTACTCTGGAGTAGAGTTATAGACGAGCACCAGTCCTCAGTAGTAAGAGACTAGTATCACTGGGGGGGGTCACAATTTGCGCCTTCCATCGATTATACTGTCTGTTTTGCTTTAATTTAAACAGCTGGGTAACTCACTGGCACTTTAGAAATACATGATGATAACATACCTCCCAACTGTCCCGTTTTTTGAGGGACAGTCCCTCTTTTGACAGCTCTACCCACAGTCCCTTGTTTGTACTGGAAAGTCCCGTTTTTCGCTCCACTGAACAAACAGAAAAAGAAACAAAATTTCTAACTTAATTGGCTTTTGGCAGAGAGCCCAGAACAGCCACAGTAGAAGATATGATAGCTTTGTAACCATTTTGAGATAAGCAAATAAATAATTGTAACAATTTAGATAACAGGTCTCTTGGGAAAAGTTACTCACGGTTTAAAGGGCAATTCGCCTTCATTAGCAAAACTGTAAAACGAACATGGTAATTAGAAGACGTGGCCATTGAAATAGGCATGGTCAACTTTTTTGTCCCTCTTTTTATTTCCAGAATCTTGGGAGGTATGTGACGATGAGCCTCCTGCAAGAAAGTGAAATACAAATGCAGCCTGAAATGTATTGTGTAGATTGTGAAGGCCAGGAACTTCTTTACTTCTATGGCCCCTAACATGTGCCACTTTATCTTTATTCTGCCCCCCCCCCCAGCCTGTACTAATAATGTTAAAATACACAGTAGTATTTATATATCAATATATGCATACAGTCACATAATAAAAGATACCATGCTTGTTACAGGTCTAGCAGCCAATTAGCAGGCAGCATGCACTGGTTATCTGTGTAAAATAAACATCTGATTGGTTGTTAGGGATTAGAACACAAGGACAAACTTTGCATCATTTATGACATATTCCTGTATGACTCACTGGCCTTTGTAATTAAAGGTGCAATGTTTGCCCTGGTCTAGCAACCTCTAGCAACAATTCAGATGATTGTTTTGAAACAGCTGACCAGTAAATCCTACCTGCTTGAGTCCTGCAGTGGGTCGGGTTCAAGCAGGAAAAATGCAGGTCGGGAGTCTCAAAACTTGTTTCTTTTGTACCTTTTAATGCATTAGACCCTTTAGACTACTTTGTGCTGTGTACAGAGCTGTGTAAGAAAAACAAAATGTTACACTTACACCTTCCTGCCTCCTCTTTTCACAGGGAAATAAAAAAGAAGTAGAAGAGTTGCCTAAAGAAGTGCCTGTTTTTTCTGACCGAGTACCGAACACCACGAACCAGGCTATTGGGAGTCGGATGAACACCGAGCTGGGGAAGACTCTGGTCCATATGGATTATTTTCTCACGGGGGGGAACCAAAAGAAGAAGCTTGGAAGTGAATTGCTGCCCAGCTAGGAACCCACTTACAGACATAATGGACTCTTCCCTAGTACAATACAAAGATGACAGGGAGATATACAAGCCCCAGGAGAGTTTTCTGCTACACTAGGACAAGGGATACAAACCAGGAAGTGATAAAAGGGGTTTGTGTGCCTTTAAATGAACTTTCAGTATGATGTAGAGAGTGATATTCTGAGACAATTTGCAATTGGCTTTAATTTTTTATTATTTGGGGTTTTTGAGTTATTCAGCTTTCTATTCAGTAGCTCTCAAGTTTGCAATTTCTGGTTGCTAGGGTCCAAATTAACCTAGCAGCCAATTATTGATCTGAATAAGAGACTGGCATATGAATCGTAGAAGGACTCAATAGAGCATTTGTTTGTTTTTTAGATGGGGTCAGTGACCCCCGCTTGAAAGCTGGAAAAAGTCAGAAAAAAGTCAAATAATTAAAAAGATAAATAATAAAGCCCAAATGAAAATTTGCTTAGAATTGGCCATTCTATAACATGCTAAACGTTCACTTATTGTGATCCACCCCTTTAAAGGGGAAGTGAAGTCTAAAATAGAATAAGGTTAAAAATGCTGTAGTTTGTATAATAAACATTAACACGAATTTACTGCACCAGAGGCCTAATAAAACAAATGATTTATGCTTTCAAAGTTGGCCACAGGGGGTCACCATCTTGTAACTTTGTTAAACATCTTTGCAAGACCAAGACTGCGCACATGCTCAGTGTGATCTGGTCTGCTTAGGGATCGTCATAAATGATCAAAACAGCACAAGTCAAATAATATCTGCCAGAAGCCGATACAGCAAGACTGATTAATAATCAGAATATGCAGACTGCACTGGGTCCTGTGTTGTCATGTAATCTAATGTGGATTTTACTGTTTTTGTATTGTTTAATACAAACTTTCTCTAACTCTGCAGAACCAGTGGCTGCAGCAAAATAATCCTCCAAATAGAATGCCACTTTATCTGTTTAAATCTGGCTCCATGATCTTTGTCCTGCAGCTGGAGTTGGAAACAGTAAAGGAGATGTAAAGGCAAAAATAAAATCCAATACAAATCTCTACACAGTCGCCGTCTGCTCTACAGGGAAACAAACAAAGCAGCTTGAGTTCTGCATGGCTGGGAAGTAAGTCGGGGGCTCCCCCTGCTGTTCATAAGTATGATTGTTTCCCTGCAGAGCAGTTAGGGACCGTCTGACAATTCCTATCCACAGCAGTAAATGTAGGGAGAATTTCACTGCATACAGTCAGGTTTCTTATAAAAAACGGCACATTTTTTAATCAAAGTATATTAAAGATAGGTTCCTTTTTCATTAAAGAAAGTAAAAATGAGATTTTATTTTTTTTGCCTTTACATGTACTTTAAGGTCTCATCCAGAGCACTAATTTGGGGTTAGAGCAAAGGTGCCACTCAGTTTACTACAGGCTTACACTGGGAATGCTACACGAGGCCACAGTCATTTAACCTCCCAACAGTCCCGCTTCTGACAGCTTTTATACAGAGAATAATACAAATACTACATTCCACTGCCACAAACACACGCTGCCACCAACACATTCCTCCCAACCTCTGGGCGCAGCTTCCCACATTCCATAACAACCTAAGTGCCCCGCCCTTCTATTCCGTCACTACAGGTGAGCCCCGCCCCTAACTGGCCGGCTCCAATTGTGGAGAACCTAAGGCGATCAGCCACGCCCCCCTGCCCATCCCTAAACACTACTCGGCTCCTGTTGGGGAGGAGCTAAGATGGTTAAGCCCGCCCCCCGCGACCGAGATAGGAAGAGGAAATAGAGTTCCATCGCTAGTTTTAATTGTATCCCCAGAGCCCAGGTCCCGCGGTGCCAGGGAGTGAGTGTGGGCGCAGGGATGTTTTCCCAGCAGGAGATGTTGTTCTTCGCTAATTGGAGCACGTTACTGGCCTGCATGGTGCTCAAATTCCCCCAGATCCTGTCTGTCATGGCATCCAAGTCCGCGGAGGGTGTGAGCCTGCAGAGTGTCCTGCTCGAAGTGTCCGGGTATGAACGAGTATATAATATATATGTGTGTGTGTTATGGGCACGTGCTTTCCAGGCACATTGCGCTGCTGCGTCACATTGAATGGGGCAGGGGCCCAAATAGACGTCATCAAGCAGGTGATGTCTGTACATTGGTGTATTGGGCGGGGGCGGGCACCTAGGGGAGGGGTTATGTGAGTCCAGTGTCTGTTTAGCCTCTGCACCCCACAGTACAAAGGGAAAGTTCACCACTAAGAAGCCATTAGTCAGGGGTGCAATGAGGCTGTGACCAGGGACAATCCTGGCAGCTTTTCCTCCTGAGGCGACTTGCAGCTTCGCCGACCCCCCATCTGTGATACAACTGCAGAAAACGAGTAACTCAGCTCTTAAGATGGCCGTGGACGCACAGATCCTATCGTACGAATCGGGGATTCGTGTGTGGACAGTGCCGACGTCTTTCGTCCAGCGGAGATCGGTCGTTTGGTCGATCGGACAGGTTTCATTTTGACCCGACCGATCCCACCGGAGTCCATTGCGCATCGTAATCTGATCGTTCGGCCGTTCAGATTACCCCCGATATAGTCATGCACGTTAATGGCATATCGGGAAAAGATTCGCTCATTTGGCAATGTCGCCAAAAGAGCAGATCTTTGCGTTTATGGCCACCTTTAAAGGAAAACTATACCCCCAAACAACGTAGGTCTCTATAAAAAGATATCACATAAAACAGCTCATATGTAAAACCCTGCTTCATGTAAATAAACCATTTTCATAATAATATACTTTTCTAGTAGTATGTGCCATTGGGTAATCATAAATAGAAAATTGCCATTTTAAAAAATAAGGGCCGCCCCCTGGGATCGTATGATTCACTGTGCACACAAACACACCAAACAAACTATTGTTTGACAGAGTTGTGTCTTTTGCTTCCACACTTCTTCCTGTTACAGTTAGAGTTGCAGTATTTCTGGTCAGGTGATCTCTGAGGCAGCACACAGACCATCACAAAATGGTGGCTCAAGGCAAGAGATGTAAAAGGGCAATATTTACTTTAATATATATTTCAGTTTGGTAAGATTCTTTAATATGCCACTTAATATGATATAAACTATCTGTTTCTCAAGTGTTCATTTTGGGGGTAAAGTTTTCCTTTAAAGTTTCTCAACTCACCTCATTGGCGTAGAACCACTTGCTGTCGCCATGAAATTCATACAAAGACAAGAAGTCCTCTGTGTTCTGCACTAAACCCATTATCCCCCCAACTAGTAAAGGCCTCTTGTATAGTGACTCCCACCTTGCCTGACTGCCTGCTCTGACTGAAGATGACTGTTTAGGGAGCGGGGCTCTAATATGCAGCTGTGGGTAGTGCAGGAAAGTAAGGCCTTCTAGTACATTCAGATATGGCTGGAGTGGGATTCAAAATAGGCCGTGGCATTTGAAATACAAAAAGGCCCAAACAGCCCTCCATTAAATAGTGACTGTGGCAACTTACCGCCGCCCGTCAGGCCCGGGCTGGCAATCTGTCCATACGGGCAAATGCCCGAGGGGCCGCTGCATAGTTAGTTCAAGTGGGCCGCTCGCACAGGGTCGCATTGGGCCGGTGGACCCAGGCTCTTTTGGGCCCCACCAGCCCAGACTGCTCCTGAACTCCCTCTTGTACCGAAAAACTTGCAAGCGTGGATGCGCGTGTATGCGCGCGTATGCACGCACAGGAGATGCGCAATAGTTTGCCACTGGCCCTGACCCGCTCCTGCAGAAAAAACTTACAAGCGTGTATGCGCGCGTATGCGCGCACATGCAGAGGGAGTACAGGAGATATCGGCGGCACCTAGCGCTGGGCCCTCAGTTGTGCATATTTTCCATCTATGCGTGTCCCAAGCTCGTCCCTGCACTGAAGGTAACCATGTCTCATAGACTTATGGATCCCAATCCAGCCCGAACACGGCTCACGCTGCAACCTTCTATTACCAGAATAGTGAAAACTGCAGCTGGAACGAGTGAGTAAGCCAACCTGCCACACGTAAACAATATATCCACTATATTTTCTCTGCTCTGGTGCCTCAGAACCGCCACAATACAGAAACAGTTAATGTAAAATGCCTTGCCAGTATAAATAAACGTCAAATAAGGAGTATAGTGCCATAGAACTTAGAATACCCCAATCTAAATTATAAGCAAAGTAAGCAAGAGGCTAAGCATGAGGAGCATAAAGTCACAAATGACCCTCATCCCACTTGTGTATATGCTCATGATTCATGTCATACATCTCAAAATGTCATAAGCAATAGTTATAACAACAGAATCATTTTATTTTAGCCTTATGTCCAAATAAGTATTTCAGATATGGGATCCTTTATCCAGAAAGTTCCGAATTATGGCATGGTTGTCTCCTATAGACTCGTTTTTATCCATTTAATCCAAATTTTTAAAAATGATTTCCTTTTCTCTGTAATAATAAAACAGTAGCTTGTGCTTGATCCAACCAAATATAAAATGAATCCTTATTGGAAATAAAACCAGCCTTTTGGGGTTATTTAATGTTTATATGATTAGTAGATTTAAGGTATGAAGATCCAGATTATGGAAAGTTCCATTACCCAGGTCCCGAGCATTCTGAATAACAGGTCCCATACCTGTAATGCTTTTGACCAGGCCCGGACTGGCAATCTGTCCGTTCGGGCAAATGCCCAAGGGGCCGCTTTATATTTAGTTCAAGGGGGAGCTGCTCCCAAGATAATTAAGAAGGTGAACACACTCAAGTACCTAGGCTTACTAGTGGCCAAACCTTAGTGTCATTGAACTTCCCGAAAAGAAGTCACTGAGGGGTTGTTCTGTGACCATATAAAGACACAAGGCTGCAGGCTGAGTTATACAGGGAACTCTGAGTATCACTCATGTATTATAAGGGATAATGTACCCCCTACTGTAAATGATAAGGATATTAGAAGTCACTGAGGGGTTCTTTGACCACATAAAGGCTCAGGCAGAAGAATCTTTAACATATTTTACATTAATTACACTTAAGTGAGAAAGGCAGCTTTTTTGCAGTTGTACCCCAATATATGAGTGGATGAGTACGAGACCATCACATGTTTACATGTGGGCTGCTTTGATTTTTTTGCCCGGGCTGCTTTTTATTCCCAGTCCGGCCCTGCCGCCCGTCTGCCATTTGCTAGAACCCACGGATTGCCAGTCGGGGCCTGGTTAGGGAAGGGCAGAGTCAGCTGTGATTGGTGCAGGTGGGTCAGTTGATCTGGAACTACACACAGACCCCACTGTCAGGGGTGTTATTCTGTGTATATCAAGCTATTAGTGGTATGGTAATTGCCATGTGCTGTATCAGCTCACAGCTGCTCATAGATAAACCCAGGGTCCCTCTCAGGTTGAGTAGCTGCTGGTAGGTGAGGTAGTCCATGTATCCAGCCATGACTAGTCCACATATGGAAAGGGGAATCTAATAATGATTAGTGCCAGGGTTGCCAGGTCTAATTTTCAAAATCAGCTACAAAACCAGCCCAGAACTAGCCAAGAGGCACTTCAAAAGTAGCCCCATAATAGCACAATATGTGCAGTGAAAAAAAAAAAATCTATATGTGAAAATACGCCTTTATTACATTTTTACAGATTTGCAAATGTTTTCATTAAGTAAAATGGGACAAATTCGCCCGTCACCAGGGACGTTTCTATAGAGTGGGGCCCAGGAGGTATAGGGGCCCCATAAGGCCCTAATACATATATAATTTCAATACATATTGGTAAAACACGTCAACCTCTTGATTTTTACCCCAAATTTGTCTTGAGAAAACACAAGAATGCTTAAGAGTGACGGAAAACTGGTGTACAGAGCCCAAAATCTGTTAACTCCCACACAAGTTAGTCCCATTGCATGCTGGGTATTGTAGTCTTACATTAAACGTGGCAGTTGGCGAATTGTTAAACAAAAACTACATTACCCTACATGCATTGGGAGACAGGCTTGACACATTAGGGCAAGACATAACTTTGGCTGGTATCCAAAGTTCAAACCAGCCAAAGGCCCAAAAAGTAGCCCAAATCCTTACCTTGGCTAGTTTGTACTTTCAAAACCTGCCTGGGCTTTAAATTAGTAGCCCAATTTGGCTGGAAACTCACCAACCTGACATCCCTAATTAGTGCAGGTAAGATGAAGGAATCCATACACCCGCCCATGACTGTTGCAGACAGGGCAGCCATCGGGGGGGGCAGGGGGGAGAGTTGTAGGGGGCCCCGGGGGTAAGGGGGGCCCGGCCACACCACACTTACTTAATTAGCTGGGCCCCCCATCTTTCTGAGAGCTGCTGACTTCAGGAAGGCATGGACGTTTAAGGGACCCTGGCCACTAATTTTCTTATAATGTGTGGGGGGGGGCTGGCCACCAATTTGTTTTTCTCATGTGGGGTCCAAGCCGCCAATATTTTTTTAATGGGGGGGGGCCCTGGCCACAAATGTTTTTTTATGGGGGGCCCTGACCACCAATATCTTTTTATTTTTTGTGGGAACCCTAGCCACCAATATTTTTTTTTACTGTGTGGTGGGGAGGGCAGACCTGTAGGTGGGGCTTGCGGTGGGCGTAGCCCAGGGGGCCCAGAAAATGTTGTTGTATGGGGCCCTGCAATTTCTGATGGCAGTCCTGGTTGCAGATACAAAGGTGAAATGAGCAATGATTGGTGCAGATGGGTGAGGAGAGCTTGGCACCTTATGTGCACCCATGATAAGTCCAGACATACAAGGATAGAAACCCTGTACCCAACTATGGCTGCTGTTGGTGGGCAATGAAGGATGGGAAGGGAGACCTTTATCCAAACATAAATGGTGCAGGTAGGAATGGGTGGGGCACCCTGTATACTTATTGCTTTGCTACTAATGGGTCATTTAGTGGGTGCCCTATAGTATCTATGAGTAGGCAAGCTCTATGACTGTGGCTACACCCACCCTGGACTTTATCTCCTGTATATAAGTGTTAAACCTCCAGCCTGCAGTTGTAAATGACACACGTGGGCTGAACCAAATGAGTGTATGAAAGTGGCACTGTCTGCTTACAGAATAATTCATACGTATATGTCCAAACATCATTATGTGATATAGAAAACAGAAAGTCATTGCTTTTCTGCCACAATTAATGCAGGTTTTTTTATATTCTTTCTGCCACAGTTTCCTTTTTTTCCTGAGATACCAAATATACTACAATTACCCCATGGAAACTTACCTTGAGTACCCAATCCTGATTGCCCAAGGTAAGTCATGCAGGATACGGAGCCTTTGTGCGACAAAGAAACTGCTCTTAAAGCTTTTATTAATGAGCCATAAAGTATGTGATGATGCAGGAGGATTGCCCTTATTGTAACCATTACTTTTATGTATGTGCTTTAGATGCCGTCCTTCTGCTGTTTCTGTTTCACTATACGGGAAGCGTGAAGAATGCGCTGCCATATGCTGGCATGTATCCTTTGTACTGCTGCACTCGATTGGCCACTGGCTCCCCTTAAAGGTCCAACATTTGGTCAGGGTTATATAATGTTTACAGGTATTCAAGGAAAATATCCGCATGTCAGTCATAGTGCAAAGAATATCCAGGATAGCAGAAAAACTTTCACCCCAAAACGTCACCCAGATAGGTGTTCTCCCCAAATTGCACCCTGACCAGCATTCAGGCTGAGCCCTCCCCGTGCCACTGCTGGCTCCTGCAGACAACATTTATATTATATTTATATTTGAACTGTTCCCTTAAAAGTTTAGTTGTGAAAATTTGAAGAATTCAACTTTTTTCACTAGAAAGCTCGAATTTTTAGAAGAAAAAAAAATAGTTTTATTTTGAGATTTATTATACCCTGATACTGCAAAAAGGCTGAATCTGAAAATCAACCATCTCAGACCTGTATAAGTCAATAGGAGAGGCAACTATCTCAAAGTTTTTGTGGTCTGCTCTGGGCAACTTGGGGAAAAAAGCCTGAAAATTTTGAGCAATTAGGGAAAAAGCCTGAAAAAGTGAGCATTCGGGTTTTCGCTTGATTTTATTGAGTTTTTCTGGTGTCAGAGTTTTTTTTTTTATTAATAAATAATGTATATACTTGAGTATAAGCCGAGTTGTTCAGCCACCAAAATATGCTGAAAAACTCTACCTCGGCTTATACTCGGGTCAAGCGCAAAAACTGTCGCCGGCGCCTAAGAATAGTCTCCAAGAATATTCACTGGCGTCCAAGAATAGTCGCCGGCATCCAAAAACGAGACGCCGGCACCTCCAATGGGAGCAGAAACCCTCAATTTTTTGATTGAAACTTACCAGAAACTGCTGCATTTCTCACCCTAGGCTTATACTCAAGTCAATAAGCTTTCCCAGTTTTTGGAGGTAAAATTAGGTACCTCGGCTTATACTCGGGACAGCTTATACTCGAGTATATACGGTAAGCTAAAATCCCCCATAATGTCCTCTATACAGTGTTTGTTATCAGGGTTGGGCCAAGCTGAAATGGTGTCCCCCCCTGTATTATACCCCGATGCTGCAAAAAGCCAGAATTCAAAACTCCACCATCTCAGACCTGTCGAGGTCCTGTAGAAGTCAATTTGAAGTATTTGTGCTGGGTTTAGCACTAAAATCTGAATTCTTCAGGGTTTTCGGGCAAAAATTCGAGCAACTCAGGGAAAAAAAAGCCAGAAAAAAATTGTGAAAAAAGCCCCAAAACTTTAAGTGATTTTGGTTCAATTTTATCATGTTTTCCGCAATCTTATTACATTTAGTTTTTTTTATTAAAAAAATAAATAAAGCTAAAATAAGACATGGGGGTTTGGTCATGGTTTTTCTTTTTATAAAATAGGAGATCAATTCTGATTTTAGTTGATAACCCACATAGTTTCCTCCATTACAGTGTTTGTTATATTTACTCTTTTATGTTCCCTAATGTTTGGGCAGATTTTTTGCAGCATGGAACATCCTAGCGCTTGACAAATGGATAATCGACTTGGCCCTGGTGAGATATACAGAAATCCAGTATTTATATATATATATATATAATGCCTGACATCAGAGTTACACATGGGCCTGATCATTTGTGTAGCAATTAGGTGACATGTTGTGCAGTAAAAAGGTAATATATGGGGTTGTATCAGCCTAATTGTGCCACTGTGGGGCATGAAAAGTGGGCACAGTTTTGTAAAGCTGCACTCAAACAGGAATTGATGTATGTCATTCTGCTGGCGCTGAGTACAACGGCAGCCTTGTATTTACCACTTGTTCGAGCAGGTGTCAGGGCTCTGTTGCTTCTCAGGCGCCGAGTAGATGCCACCCTCAAACTGATGCACCGCACTAGTATAAGTGAGCTCAACGGTGTACTCAGTGTTTTAATGGGGCCAACTCCACAGCCAGTTTTGCTGCTCCAGACATTAGTAAATAAGCCCTCTTGTCTTTAAAATTTTGCTTAATGGATAAGTAAACCTTTAGAATAAGTGAATGTAAAATTGATGAGGATGCTGTTCTAAGAACCTTTGCAATGTACATTCATTATTTATTTTCTTTTAATTCCAAGATATTAAAGGATACATGTACTGTTAATATGAATGACTATTGTTACAACAGCGCCACCTGCTGGTCATTTTCCCACCAGTCTGACCATCAAGTAGTGAAGGAAGTTGTCAGGAGAAAAAAAGAGGCTGCTCTTCTGCTTAGGAAACAGTTGAGAAAGTTTTCTAATTATTTTCCTAAGCAGAGAAAGCCTCTTTCTTTCTCCTGACAACTTCCTTGACTACATTGTGGTCAGATTGGTCAGAAAATGACCAGCAGGTGGCGCTGTTGTAACAAAATTCATTCATATTGACAGTACATGTATCCTTTAATATCTTGGAATTAAAATAAATAAATAATGAATGTACATTGCAAAAGTTCGAAAGTTAGAATAGCACTCTCATCCATTTTACATTTACTTATTTTTAAGCTTTACTTCTTCTTTAATTTTCCTTCCTCTGACATATAAGATTTGGTGAGGGCACCTTGTAATTGTATAAAGTATAAACTAACCAGTTCTGTCCTGCAGTACTTGTGCACAGGGATGAGCGCTGCAAGCAAGATTATCCAGATCCAGTATCTGTGGCTGACTAAAGATTCGGGCCAAGCTAGTGCGCTGACATGGAGCTTGGCGATGTACACCAGTGCAAGTAAGGTGCCACACACTCTCGCTTGTAGGATAAGCATCGGATACACACTAATCAGTGCTAGTAAGGTTCTGTGCCCAATTTTCACTCTGTGAGCCTCTGCTGCAAATGCCAGTGCAAATTAGATCCCAGAATTCTCACTAAGACAGGTAATTCCATGAGCCCTGACTACATACACCAATGGAAGAAAGGTCCTGTGCCCAACACTCTCAGTAGGAGGGGTAATTCCTTTACTTATCTCTAACTTTGCAGCTGATCCCAGTTGAAATAAAGTTGCAGCAACTGAAACCTATTCCAGGTGCCTTTATAGTGCCAAAGTCGTAGCCAGGGATGGACCATACATGTATGTTTGTTTGTGGAACACTTCTGTTCCCTGACACAATGTGACTCTAGCTTTTTGCTTTGATTACAGCGAGGATATTCACAACTCTAATGACGACTGGAGACGCTGCAGGTATGGAGTGCACACAAACCAGTGCCATGACATTTACTATGTCAGTTGCAGTTCTATATATTTCTATCCAGGCCTTTCTGGGGTTCACATGAGAGTTCTGAGGTCACGCATGTCACATGACACGGAGCTCACAAACCAGTGCATTCTGCATTCGAATAATTAGCCCTGATGAATTCACTGATGAACCTCATTCTGCTTGATGGTTTCTGAAGACCCCTAAGCTTAGCTTCTCAACAGCCGCCCCGAGCCCACTGAGCATGTGCAGTGCCACTGACACTCAAAAGATGCCTAACGAGATTAGAAGATGAGGAGTAGGTGGACACCTAAGAAGGCCTGGATCATTACTGTTAGAGGGCTGCTGAACTGGATATAAAATTTATTTTTTTAGCCATATTCATATTTAGGCTTTAGTTTAACTGATTAAAGGAGAACTCCAGCTTCCAAATCAAAATTTGATAAAGAGGCCCACATAACACAGAAGCCCCTTATATACCCATCGCATTAACTGTTTCTTCAAAAAGTATAAATAAATGCCATTTTCTATGCTGAAATCCAGCTGTTTAACAGTTCTTCTCTTTCTGCATCATTTGAAATCCTGACAGGGAAGGAGGGACTAAACACTGATGTTACAAATTGTAACAACTTCTCCACAGCTTACAGACAGCATGCAGGAACTACATAACCCACAATGCATTGCACTGTGATGTTCCATTCCTTATTGAAATCACATGTGCAGGGAATTGTGGGGTTAAGAGGATGCAGGCTGAGGACAGATGGCTGGTGATACAAAGTAACAGTAGTCAGCCAGCTCACCAAAGTAGTCAGACAGATCAGCAGGAGAGCAGGGGGCTAGGCTTAGGGAACTGTCAGAAACCATTAAAAATCATGAAAAGTCTTCATATTTTTTAATTGATGTATATTGCAAAGTTTCTTGAAATTATGTTTACTTTTCAAAAAGCTTAAATTATCTTTGTGTGGCGTTTCCCTTTAAAGCTGGCCATAGACGCAAAGATCCAATCGTACGAATCAATGTACAATCTGACTTCCCTATCTCCCGACCTGCCACTAACCATTCAGATCAAATAAAGTAATAAAAGAACAGATCAGCCAATGTTCTGCCCCTGACAGCAATCGTACAAAAGTTATGTCCAACCAAAGCTAGTGACAGTCTCCCTCTGAAAATCGTACGATCGGCAATACATGCAGAGATATTACCCGCAGCCGACACAAATCTTTTAACCTGTCCGATCGACCAAACGATCGATCTCCACCAGACGAAAAATGTCGGGACTCTCCACACACGGTCCGAAAAATCGTACAAATCCTCGATTGGTACGATCAGATTTTTGCGTCTGTAGTCAGCTTAAGGGGCTGGGCAGGGTTTAGTTACGGTTGGAGGGTGTGTTCAACATAAAGGTTACCAGGTCACTTGGAATTCTAATAAATGCAGTTGCAGCCCTTCCAGCTGTATTTCTTAGACATGAGCCTGAATTTTGAAGTGATCTGTTAATGGGGTGGTTCCCCTTCAAGTTAACTTTTAGTTAGTATGTTATAGAATGGCCAATTCTAAGCAACTATTCAATTGGTCTTCATTATTTAATCTCTAGCTTTTTCAATTATTTGCCGTTTTTTTCTTACTTTTTCCAAATTTTTTGTTATTGCTAATTTTTATTACTCCTCTTTCTATTCCAGCCTCTTCTTTAAATGAATGCATGGTTGCTAGGGCAATGTGGACCCTAGCAACCAGATTGCTGAACTTGCAAACTGGAGAGCTGCTGAATAAAAAGCGAAATAACTCAAAAACCACAAATAAAAAATGAAAACCAATTGCCTCAGAATATCACTCTCTACATCATACTAAATGGTAATGCAACAACCCCTTTAATTGTAGTGTAATGAGAGCCCCTCCCCCAACAGCCCTGCAATAGGCACAATGAATCCTATGGCCCCTGTAACGGATGTGTCATGCGCCTCTAATCCAGTAGGATGCTGGGAGTTGTAATTCAACACCCTGATACATTGACTCATACGAAGAGATACACTTTCAGCTTTAACTTCAGGTAATACCTAAATGGGTTGTTCACCTTTGTGTCAACTTTAGTGTGATGTAGAGAGGGATATTCTGAGACCATTTGCAGTTGGTTTTCATTTTTTATTATTTTGTGGTTTTTGAGTTTTATTTAGCTTTTTATTCAGCAGCTCTGCAGTTTACAATTTCAGCAATTATCTGGTTGCTAGGGTCCAACTTACCCTAGCAACCATGCCCTGATTTGAATAAGAGACTGGAATATGAATAGGAGAGGTCTGAATAGAAGGATCAGTAATAAAAAGTAACAATAACAATACATTTGTAGCCTTACAGAGCATTTGTTTTTTAGATGGGGTCAGTGACCCCCCCCCCCCCATTTGAAAGCTGAAAAGAGTCAGAAGATAAATAATTAAAAAACTATAAAAGATGAAGACCAATTGAAAAGTTGCTTAGAAAAGGCCATTGAATAACATACTAAAAGGTGAACCTTTAACCTGCAGCCAAAGATTAACTCCTAAATGACATTGTGTCCCTGCAGTTCTCTTTCGCTTTTTGCTGCTGCTGATTCTCAACGCCTGCGTCACAGTCATGATACTTATGTACAGGAAGAAAACGGTGAAGACAGAATAATCGTGCGCCCGTTGCTGCCAGTGTTCCTATCCTCTATTATCTCCAGTACCCACTGCAAGTTCTTATTACTGTTTCACAGCCTTTCTTTTCCCAAGGGCAGAGACTGAGCGAAGGGAACGTAGACCTGTTTCTATTTCTGTGGCACAAGAGAAGGATTCGGGGCCAAATGTGGAGATGATTCTAGACTGGAGCAAAGTTAATATGAGCACTGATTTGCCTGGAGCATTCCAAGCAGCCTTTGTGCAGTTGTTGCTTTGTGTATATGCTGCAAACATTCCACTGAAAGTGACTGATTGATGGGGCGGCTTCTGATTCCTTCACGTCTGTCTGGGCCAGAAACCCTTCAGATAAGAAGTGAAAAAAATGACAGTTTAAGATTTGACCTCAAAGGAGTCCCCTGCCCCCAGGGCATCAATTCTTCTTCTTCTTTAGTAGTTTCTCCAGGTAATGTTCTGTCTGTAGCAGACAGCAATGTGGGGCCTTATTAAATGAGCACATTATATCCATTCCCTGTAGTTCTGAAATGGAAACGGCACAATAATATTCAAGAGCGAAGTGGTAACATTTGAATTCTAAAATGTATCCCCCTCGCAGAAAACAGGCATTCGTTCATTTGTGGCCCTTTATGCTCTCGTCAGTTACAGTTCTAGTCAGGCTGGGAGTGTTAAAGGGGTAGCTCATCTTTAAAGGATAAGTAAACCTTTAAAATATGTGAATGTAAAACTGATGAGGTGGCTATTCGAAGCACTTTTGCAATGTACATTCATTATTTATTTATTGTTAATTCAAAAATATTAAAGGATACATGTGCTGTTAATATAAATGAATTTTGTTACAACAGTGCCACCTGCTGGTCATTTTCTGACCAAAGTCTGACCAGTCAAGGAAGTTGTCAGGAGAAAGAAAGAGGCTGCTCTGATGTTCTACTTAGGACAAGGTTTCTATTTTTTTTTCCTAACCAGAAAAACATCAGAACAGTCTCTTTCTTTCTCCTGACAACTTCCTTAAAGGGATCCTGTCATCAGAAAACATGTTTTTTTCAAAACGCATCAGTTAATAGTGCTGCTCCAGCAGAATTCTGCACTAAAATCCATTTCTCAAAAGAGCAAACAGATTTTTTTATATTAAATTTTGAAATCTGACATGGGGCTAGACATATTGTCAATTTCCCAGCTGCCCCTGGTCATGTGACTTGTGCCTGCACTTTAGGAGAGAAATGCTTTCTGGCAGGCTACTGTTTTTCCTTCTCAATGTAACTGAATGTGTCTCAGTGAGACATGGGTTTTTACTATTGAGTGTTGTTCTTAGATCTACCAGGCAGCTGTTATCTTGTGTTAGGGAGCTGCTACCTGGTTACCTTCCCATTGTTCTTTTGTTTGGCTGCTGGGGGGGGGAGGGAGGGGGTGATATCACTCCAACTTGCAGTACAGCAGTAAAGAGTGATTGAAGTTTATCAGAGCACAAGTCACATGACTTGGGGCAGCTGGGAAATTGACAAAATGTCTAGCCCCATGTCAGATTTCAAAATTGAATATAAAAAAATCTGTTTGCTCTTTTGAGAAATGGATTTCAGTGCAGAATTCTGCTGGAGCAGCACTATTAACTGATTCATTTTGAAATTTTTTTTTTCCCCATAACAGTATCCTCTTGGTGGTCAGACTGGTCAGAAAATGACCAGCAGGTGGCGCTGTTGTAACAAAATTCATTCATATTAACAGTACATTTATCCATTAATAAAAAAAAAAAAATGAATGTACATTGCAAAAATGCTTAAAATAACACTCATCAATTTTACATTCACTTAGTTTAAAGGTTTACTTATCCTTTAATTCTTAGCAACTTTTTAATTGGTCTTATTTTGTTGTTTTTTTAATTATTTGCCTCCTTCTAAATTTCAAATGGGGACACTGAAGAAATGTTCTCTATGAGCTCAATGCTACAATATGAGGCTACAATTGTGTTACTTTTTATAGGTTATCTTTCTATTCAGGCCTCTCTTATTAATACCCCAGTCTGTAGTTACTAGGGTAATTCAGACCCTAGCAACCAAACTGGCGAGCTGCTGAACAAAAAGTTAAATAATTAAAAATGCACACATAATAAAAAATGACGACCGATTGAAACTTCTCTCGGAATATCGCTCTCTATATCATGCTCATAGTTAATTTAAAGGTGAACAACCCCCTTTAATGAACATTGTCTTGAGCTATGAAATAATTACCTCCCATCTGCTACAGGAGTTCCTAAGATTTGATGCTCAGCGTTAAATCATTTATTCATTATAATACTTTCCAGACTTATTCCTTTAAGGGATGCACCGAATCCACTATTTTGCATTTGGCCGAACCCCCGCGAAAGATTCGGCTCAATACTGAACCAAATCCGAATTTGCATATGCAAATTAGGGGTGGGAAAACATTTTTTACTTGCTTGTCTTGTGAACATGATTTCCCTCCCCGACCCTAATTTGCGTATGCAAATTAGGATACGGTTCGGCCGAATCCTGGATTCAGTGCATCCCTAATTCTTTTATCCACCATTCATTCTCATATTTCCTATTCTGTTTTGGAGATATAAATTGTACTTGGAAACAACCAATCAGAGCTAAGCTTTTACTGACCTGGTGCAGTTAGCAGCTGCTGATTGGCTGCTTAACGTGCCCCCTGTTATTATCTATTGGGCTTAGGGTTTATTGAGTGTGACTGTTACAGAGAAGGTCCCATCTATGGGGCAAATTCACTAAGATGCGAAGTTGCGCCAAGCGCAATTTCGCCGCACTTCACCAGGCGTAGTTTCGCCAGCGCTCCGCAAATTCACTAAAATCCGAAGTTGCGCTCAGGGGTAGCATAAGGTTGTGAAGTTGCGCTAGCGTTGACTCGCTATGTAAAGCGAAGTTACGCTAGCGAAGGCTAATTTGCATACGGCGTGAAATTCAAATTTCAATGGAGGAACACGTATTAGCACTACAAATGCCTAGAAAACCTTCAAATCAGCAAATAAAAATGTTATTTTGCCCTACACATGTGCCCACTGTCTAGGTAAGTTGCCATGAGTCAGGAAATGTAGGGGGGAAGGAGGGGAGCCCCAAAAACTTTTTCTATCTTTTTCAGCCTATCACACATCATGTAGAAAACACGCCAGCGTTTTTTGGGACTTAGAAAAATTTTTGACTTTTTTGGAAACAATCCCTATCTACTCTATTGCGCTTCGCCAGGTCTGAGGTGGCGAAGGAAGTCTAGCGTAAAAGGTAGCGTTCAGTACACTGCGCAAGTTAGTGAATTTGCGTAGTTTTGTCGCTAGCGAAAATTCGCCTGGCGTAAGGGTGCGAAGTTACACTAGCGAAACTACGCCAGCGTTCGTTAGTGAATTTGCGCAGTAGCGAAAATGCCAAATGCTAGTGATTAACGCTAGCGTTCGGCGCTTCGCGGCTTAGTGAATTTGCACCTATGACTCTGGATTTCCATGCAGACCAGTTTGGATGGACAGACATTTGCTGCACTGGAAAAAGAAATGTATAACCAAACACTTAAACTTGTTTACATACAGTATAGTTATTGCTTATAGTTTTACTGGTATTGCTAAGAACGGGTTGGCTTATATGTTTTTTAATACAAGTTAAATGATCGAGTTAGGAAAAATACAGTATATATCACAAAGTATTATCCTTTCATGGGTTTAAAGACCAGACGGGTTATATTGTTTAAAAAGGGCATTCATTGTACTGTATTTATCAAGGTGACAATAAATTGGTTGTGTAGCTGCACCTGGCGTTGTGTTCTCCCTCACTCTTTTATATTCCCAAATGAATTAGTAATTTTCTTGCATTAAAGAGCTGATTTACATACACTGCTGACAATATCAGCTCTGCACAACTTGAAAGCAAGGACCTGATTGGTTGCTACTGCTTTTGTGCAGTGATCACCCAAGATAAGTCCCTAACCTTGCCCCCTTAGGATGCTATTAAGCCCCTCCCTAGCCTTGATCTATGTCCAAGTGATGGGAAATTTAAGGGAAAGTATAGTAAGCGCCTCTGGGGCAGAATGAACTGTAGACTGTGTGCCAGCTCTATATAAATAACAGGAAAAACTAAAATACCCCTTTTTCTTTAGCTGAGTTCATTCAGTTGATGGTGCTTGAGTTTCCAGAAATACATTTATTTCTTCTCACTTTAACAGAGACATCCAAACCACGATGAACTGTCAAACCCTTTCACATCATCCCTTGTATTGTTTTCCTCGCCTTGTTCCATTGTGAATTGGTTGGGCTGAGATTCAACTCCTCCCTCACCTTGTTCCATGATAGATTCTGGGAATTGAATTCTTTTTATAGTGGGTGGAGCACAGATTCTCTGGAAAGCTGAGGGACTACAAGTCCCAGAATCCATCATGGAACAAGGGGAGGGAGAGGTTAAATGCCAGCCTAAGCGTTGTTGAGAAATAGTCTCTAACTCATAGGGGGGAATTCACAAAAGTGTCGGTAACTTTCGAAAAAATGTCTTTAAAATGTCGTAGAAAGTGTCGTAGCAACAGCCGACAAATTCACAGAGCATTTCTCCGACAATTTTCTGACACTTTTGAATTAGTGTCGTTAAAAGTGGGCGTGGTTTTTTTGGCGCCACTTTTCCCGACATTTTTATGAATTACTCGTAAACTCATTTTTTTTACCGACAATTTTTCAGACACTTTAGGCTCTCCAAAATGAAAATTATCAGACTTACGAGACATTCAGAGATGGTAACATCTGCCTTTGTGAATTTGCCGTTCATACGACATTTTACAAATTTGTCGACCGCCACTTCTGGGTCACTTTTTTTACCGTCACTTTTGTGAATCCCCCCCATAGAATCCATCATGGTGTCATCTCAGTCTATTTATGACAGTGTTTATGCCCCTTTGAGTAAGTGTCAAAATGTTTCCCCCCCCCCTTTAACAGAGCAGAAATATTAAACGTACAAATAAATGTAAATAAAGGCTTATAGCAAACACCACAGTCAACAACAAGCTTCTGCAAACATTTCCCTTCTTGAGAGCCCCCCTGGGATGCCCAGTAGTGAATATGGTTGGAGGAGATTCAGTATATGTTGTCTCAGACACTTCTGGAATTGTAGCAAAGTTTCTCTGTTCCACAAAAGGGGCTGAACCCCAAGTGTATATTGGTAGAGTCCATTCCTTAATTATAATTCAAAATGCAATTGTCAGCGTAAATAAATCTACTTCTTATGGAAAAGTAGAGCTAGAGTCCTGCATCAGGTCTAGGACCTGCAGAATATCAGCAAACCCGCCCCCCCCCCATTCCTTGGCCGTATGGGAAGTTTGCGGGTGACCTGGCTGGGTACCCAAAAAAGGTGTGGGCTTGATCCCTCCCACCCACCCTTGAGATTCTTCCAGTTTTTACATTTTTTGGGGAATATTTGGCACTGGAGTCAGGTTGTCCCCTGGGTCAGGTTGGGGGAACATACAGGTCCAATTTGCAGGTTCGGGGTAGAGATTTAAAAAAAAAAAAAAAATGGACCCGCGCAGGACTCTACCAGGTGTTCCTGCCGCAGTCCCTCAGCTCAGGGGAGCCGATAATCCGTGAAAAGAGAAATAGCAAGTTTAGGGCACTCTGGAAACCACATGCAGATCAGACCAAATATTATTTGTTAAAAGGTATTAAAAGAATTTTTACTTACTAGGTCAAATATAAACGAAACACGTAAGGCTTGAGATAATTGTACAGGTATGGGATCCCTAAGCTGGAAATTGGGTTTATTTAATTCTTACATGATTCTCTAGTAGAAAAGGTATGACAATCCAAATTACAGAAAGACCCTTTATTCAGAATGCCACAGGTCCCAAGCATTCTGGATTACAAGTCCCATACCTGTACCTTTATCCCTAGCTCTGCCAACCTTCAAACTAGGCACATTTCCATGTAATGTTACACAAGTGACCTTTTATACAGACAGATACAGACAGACTTATACAACAGAAATTCACAGTAAGTGACAGAACAGTCCAGCGCTAACTTAACTGAATATAATTTAACAGGAACATTATCAGCACATGAAAAGAAGTGCCCAGACTCCCTGGTTTGCTCTTTTGAGTATTATGTATATAATATAGCTGGACTTACACATTTCCCCATTTGTGCAGGAAACATCACATACAGTAAGTGCTTAAAGGGGGTTGTTTGCCTTTGAGTTATCTTTTAGTATAGTGATATTCTGAGTCAATTTGCAATTAGTTTAATTTTTTTTATTGTTTAAGGTTTTTGAGTTATTTAGCTTTTTATTCAGCAGCTCTTCAATTTGCATTTTAAAGGGGAACTATCGCAGAAATTACTGAATAAGAATCTGAAATAAGAATCTTTCTAAATACAATCAATTAAAAATTCTGCATTGTTTCTGAAATAATCAAGTTTATGTTCACTATTCCTCTCTCAGTATCTGTTTCTCTTCATTCTGTCTTCATGCAGCAGTTGGGTGTCAGATAATCATTGACAGTTAGATCCAATATATCTTAAAGGGGGCTTCCTTTTGCCTAGAAGATGTATTAGAGCTCACTCTATTAAAATCACCAGACATCATGTCTCTCTACATGCAGAATTTGTGCAAAAGGCAGTTATTTTGTTTGTACTGAAATCAGTTATTTGAGTGAGCTCTAATATATCTGCTAGGAAAGGAGCCCCCTATAAAATATATTGGATCTAACTGTCAATGAATATCTGACACCCAACTGCTGCATGAAAACAGAATGAAGAGGAACAGATGCTGAGAGAGGAATAGTGAATATAAACTTGATTATTTCAGGAATGATGCAGAATCCTTAATTGATTGTATTTACAAAGTTTTTTATTTAAGTGTGATTAAGCTTATATTACATTTTAATTTTTCGGAATAGTTCCCCTTTAAGCAATCTGGTAGCCAGGGTCCAAATTCCCCTAGCAACCATGCATTTATTTGAATAAGAGGCTGGAATATGAATAGGAGAGTCAGAAGAAAAAGGCAAATAACCGTAAAAGTATAAAAAATAAATAATGAAAACCAACTGAAAAGTTGCTTAGAATTGGCCATTGTATAACATAATAAAAACTACCTAAAAGGTGAACCACCGTCACCTTTGAATATTATGTATAGAGTAATATTGAAAGACAATTTGCAATTGGTTTATATTATTTGGGGTTATTGAGTTATTTATTTATTTGAGTTATTTAGCTTTTTATTCAGCAGCTCTCCAGTTTACAATTTCAGTTCAATCCGGTTGCTAGGGTCCACATTACCCTAGCAACCATGCATTTATTTGAATAAGACTGGACTATGAATAGGAGAGGCCTGAATAGAAAGATGAGTAATAAAATAACAATAATTTGTAGCCTTACAGAGCATTTGTTTTAGATGGAGTCAGTGATTCCTAATTGAAAGCTTGAAAGAGAAGGCAAATAATTGAAAAACTATAAATATATATATATATATATATATGCCCGACGTTTCGGTCCCGATTTCCTTGAACAAGACCGAAACGTCGGGCACAGACACAATAAAGAAATTGGCTTTTACTACAAGGAGTGCTGGTCTCTGAATAATCCATAGACAAAAATCAGCAGCACACTGTTAAGTTGCAAAAGTGCTCAAGTGCATAATTTATTTAGCCCATAGCATACAAAGGCAACGTTTCGAGCCAACCAGGCCCTTTATCAAGCCCAGTGTTACACCATTAACAATCCTTTTATAGTGTACACGCCCCAACCCCTCACTATAAAAGGATTGTTAATGGTGTAACACTGGGCTTGATAAAGGGCCTGGTTGGCTCGAAACGTTGCCTTTGTATGCTATGGGCTAAATAAATTATGCACTTGAGCACTTTTGCAATTTAACAGTGTGCTGCTGATTTTTGTCTATGGATTGATGTGACCCGAGGACAGGATTGGGTCTTCTAGTTCAGCACCTGGCACTTCAACGGTGTTTGTTTGGGAGGTGAGCGCTCCAATTTTTGTGACTGGTCTCTGAATAATTGGTGTATACATAATTACCGTGCACCCCTCCCTTCGCTGAAATTATTTGCCTTGGAGTGCGGATACTCACTTGGAAGCACGTATATATATATATATATATATATATATACAACTTTTCAAGATGGACCAGCACTCCAGTTTGTTCAATCAAACGTGAATATTTATTTGAATAGTCACTCTCGTGTCCAACGTTTCGGCCCACATCTGGGCCTTTATCAAGGATGTGTGAGAGTGATAGTGAAAACATTTAAATACTTAAAATGTAGGCGTGTACATGACATCATTACCAATCAAATTAGTGCAAATTCGTGAATGTGATTACATATTCTTTCTGTGTTTTTCCACTCTATGTCCTTCTCAGATTGTGCCACAAGATGTCGCTATTTTCACTCATTTTCATGTGTTATACAATTTCGTGCTAAACAAATTATATAAAGTATATAAAGTATATAAAGTGTACATCTTGTGATTGTGAGTACAATATACATGGCAATAAAAAGATTAAAAAATAAAGCATCTTACAGGTATCTTGATAATCTGCTTGTTATGTCCCAATACAGCAAAAATTAAAGTCAACATCTAAAGAAAAAAGGAAAAAGGAAAATCATATACATGTATATGATTTTCCTTTTTTCTTTAGATGTTGACTTTAATTTTTGCTGTATTGGGACATAACAAGCAGATTATCAAGATACCTGTAAGATGCTTTATTTTTTAATCTTTTTATTGCCATGTATATTGTACTCACAATCACAAGATGTACACTTTATATACTTTATATACTTTATATAATTTGTTTAGCACGAAATTGTATAACACATGAAAATGAGTGAAAATAGCGACATCTTGTGGCACAATCTGAGAAGGACATAGAGTGGAAAAACACAGAAAGAATATGTAATCACATTCACGAATTTGCACTAATTTGATTGGTAATGATGTCATGTACACGCCTACATTTTAAGTATTTAAATGTTTTCACTATCACTCTCACACATCCTTGATAAAGGCCCAGATGTGGGCCGAAACGTTGGACACGAGAGTGACTATTCAAATAAATATTCACGTTTGATTGAACAAACTGGAGTGCTGGTTCATCTTGAAAAGTTGCATAATACCATTTGACCGGGCACCCACTACGAACCGAGAGGGTTAAAGTGCAGGTACTTTCTGAACTTATATATATATATATATATATATATATATATATATATATATATATATATATATATATATATATATAAAGGAATGCAAAAGAAATAAAAATCGACATTTTTACATATGGGAGTGCTGGTTCTTCACAGAATGCAAATACATATATTTTAACCGCGCACCCCAGCTGAAGAAGCCATACTAGAGTGCATTGGAGTGCGGATACTCATTGGAACGTTTATATATATATATATATATATATATATATATATATATATATATATTGTGGTTGCTAGGGTGCAAATTACATTGTTCTGACTAAAAACTGGAATATGAATAGGAGAGGGTCTGAATAGAAAGACGAGTAATAAAAAGTAGCAATAACAATACATTTGTAACTTTACAGATCATTTGTTTTTAGACAGGGTCTGTGACCCCCATTCAAAAGCTGGAAAGAGTCAGCAGAAGACGGCAAATAATTAAAAAAAAAACTATACGAAATAAATAATGAAGACTAAATGAAAAGTTGCCAGGGATTCGTCATTCTATAACATATTAAAAGTTAAGGGCATTGGCTGTGCAATTATAAGGCGGGCAATGGTGATAGTGTAAATATGTAAAAAAAAAAAGCCCATGTTGTACCCACAAGATTGTTGTTATGATCTAGGGTTGTGCAGCTGTTGGTAACACTTCTGCAGCAGTAGTTGGTGTTCTGATCACTGTAATATTTTTAAAGTGGCCATAGACGCAAAGATCCGCTCGTTTGGCGACATCTCCAAATGAGCCAATCTTTCCCCGATATGCCACTAACGGGCATGGCTATATCGGGGGTAATCTGAACGTTCAGCCCTATGGCCGAACGATCAGATTACGATGAGATCGCAATGGGCTCCGGTGGGATGGGTCGGGATCAAACTTGTCCGATCGACCAAACGACCGATCTCCGTCGGACGAAAAATGTCGGGGCTCTCCACACATGTTCCGAAAATCATAAGAATCCTCGATTCGTACGATAGGATCTTTGCGTCTATGGCCAGTTTAAGGGGAGAGACGACTTCTGACTTGAAGACGAACTACAGAATATTGCCTTTAGCCAACAGCATACAATGCATAACATTCTAATGACAACTAGGGATGCACCGAATCTAGGATTCCGTTCGGGATGTGGCCTTTTTCAGCAGGATTCAGATTTGGCCGAATCCTTCTGCCCGGCCGAACCGAATCCTAATTTGTATATGCAAATTAGGGACGGAAATCACGTGACATTTTGTCAGAAAACAAGGAAGTAAAAAATGTTTTTCCCTTCCCACCCCTAATTTGCATATGCAAATTAGGATTTGGTTTGGGCGAATCTTTGGAGAAGGATTCAGGGGTTCGGCCGAATCCAAAATAGTGGATTTGGTGCATCCCTAATGACAACAAAAATTTATATATATATAACACGAACGATTAGCAGGACAAATCAAAGAGCAACATTCGAAGCTGAGTATTTTACCGAAAATCGTTTGACATCACAGACCTCTCTGCACACTCTGACACGGAGGCTATGATGTCAGCAGGCACATATGATGTCAGCAGGGAGTGATGGAATCAGAGCAGGGAAAGTATATGATGCGTTAGGAAAATGACATTAAAAAGTTACTTTATTCAGTGATACAGATATAATTTGTTAATAGGCAACGGTGAGAAGAAGAAACGGCATGGGAAAAGAATGACCAGTGAAAACACAGGGTATAATCATGGGGTCGGGGCTGAAGGCTACATATTTTATTGTCAATATGGTTAACATTTTATCATACTGTTTCTGTATAAAACATGCACTGTGGGGGGATATTCAGGAGAACAGCATGAATGAGCCCCTATAAATTAACTCTTTCCTTTCCGTGTAAAGATTAACTCATCAGTTATTAATCCCAGCTACACAACCTCCAAATACTCCGTTCTGAAATTCTATATCTGAAGCTTTGTGATAGAGAACAGTTCCCAGAATATTAAAATACATGTACAGTATGAATAAGGCATGTCGGCCCTTGGGTGCCTGTGCTATGGACACTTAAAAAAAGAAAAAACAGACGACAAATCCGATTTTTTTTTTGTTTCAAAGAATAAAAACATAACGTGGGGGGAGGGATCGAACCAGGTTGAAAGAGACCATAGCACTTATATATTCTATAGTGGAACTGTGACTGACACTGAGGGGCAGATTTATCAAGGGTTGAATTGAAAATTTGTAACTTTCTAAATTTTTTATGGTCAAAACAGTCAAATTCAACTAGGGAGTTGTTCAAATGCGATTTGAGTTTTGAAAAAAAAAATTTGAATTCAGTTTTCGTGATTTATCATACTCTGGCCCTAAAAACTCAAATTCGATTGTTCGCTACCTAAAACCTGCCGAATTACTGTTTAAATCAATGGGATACGTCCAGGGATTAATTTGGAGTTGTTTGCACCGAATCCAGGATTCAGTTCAGGATTCAGCGTGCCTTTTTTTTTGATTATTTATCATTTGTGCCCCTGAGGAAGACCCTTTTGGTCGAAACACGTTACTTAGTGGGCTCACTAAGTATTTTGTATCTTTTGTTTATTTTTTTTTTTTTTTGGGTGTGCAATCTGTTTTTGACTTTTTATATGAATCCTTGTGCCTGGCAGAACCAAATCCGAATCCTAATTTGTATATGTAAATTAAGGGCGGGGAAGGAACTCACATGACTTTTCGTGACAAAAGAAGAATTGTTCCCACTTTTTCCTTTCCTGGCCCTAATTTGCAAATTCAGATTCGAATTCCGGCCAAATCTTTCACCGGGAATTCGACCGAATCTTTCACCGGGGATTCGGTGCATCCCTAGTTTGCAACCTTACTGACATTCGCGTTTTTTTTTTTCTGAGAAAAAACTCGAATCGAGCTTTTGAAATTCTAATCAAATTCGATTCCATTCATCGGAGTTTAAAAAATTTGGTTTTATTAATAAACTTCGATTGGTTGAATTTCAAATTTCGGGGGGAGTTTTTAAAAATTCACATGAATTAGAAATTCGACCTTTGATAAACGTGCCTCTGAGAATCTGGAGAAGGGAAGTATGGTTGGGTGGGGGTGTACTAATAAAAAATGGAAGCTCTGACCATGTGTCTGCAGCCAAACTGGCAGTTTTCAAAACAAAACCCACAAAAATGGCTTTTTTTTTTTTTTAATACATTCAAAACAATAGGCTAGCAATCGTATGTTTTAGTACGTGTAAAAATAGTGCACTGTCCCCCTTCCCTCTCAGCACAAAATGTCGTATCGCCCAGAGAGCTGGCAGTTGGTGATGGAATGGTCCAAAAAAAAAAAAAGAAAGAAAAACTGAAACGTCAATTAAGGCATTCGGGGTTCCTTGCAGTAAAAGGCTTACGGTTCTATGAAACCAGAGACAAGCTGCTCAGCACTTCCATGCAGTTATTTTTTTTTTTGTCCCTATTAAAAGAAGAAATAAGGGGTGGGGGGGGGGTTCCTAATAAACACTATGGCTTCATACATGTGCATAGGTGCAGCTGCAGTAGTTCACTGGATCTGTCGTTGCATACAAAAATAAACTGCCATTCTCACAAAGCCTCTTATGGGTGTACAGTACAGTTATATATATATATATATATATACATATATATATATACACGCAGTAGAACGGTCGTTTAAACGGGGGTTTCCGGATTGGCCGTTCATCCAGGTGAATTAAATGGAAGCTGTGATGGAACTATCAGTAGGTTTGTCCTTTAGGCTGAATGTAGTGTGAGGTTTTGCAAAGAGCGCTTTGTGGAACAGCAGCTGGCAGTCAGGGGGCGGCAAATTGTGGCGCAGATCTGTGTTCTCTATACATAGGGAAGGTATCGCTATATCTGCTGCTGACCAATCAAAATCCGGAGTGATGATACGCTAATCCCAGTGTGATAACAGCTGCCCTGGGATCTCTGCCCCTGGTCAGATCATACATTATTCTTTCACTTATATATATCTATAACAATTTTATATATTGCAGCAACAATTTTGTAAACCTTTGTTTCATATATAGCACAGGAAAAAAAAAATATATATAGTTTGTTTTTTTTTCCGTTTTTGTTTTTAATAGACACTATGGGACATTGTTGAAGGCTTTCAGTCTTATTTGAACTGGAAGAAAACGAACGTCTTGAAATGGGGACTGCATTCACGGAAGGCAGTTAGCTGAAAAGCAAGAGGGAAAACAAATTGGTTAGTGTTTGTATCCAATAAAAAAGTTGTTCATAGTTAATTCCTTTATACTGCAACGCACAGACACATGCACCTGAGCTTAGGGACCGACTCACAATGTACACTAGATATTCATACAATGTAAAATTCACAATTTATTTCTGCTGAATGCATTAATGATTTCCATTAATAATAAAATTATATCCATATTTTTTTTAGGATTACGTGGTCCTTTAACCTTATAAGAGCCATTTAAAAGAGTGAGATTTGGGCAGACTGCAGTTAAAACAATGGCTTCTACTTTAAGAGGAAGATTTATACATGAACAGGATGGAAAGGAATAGTATTCCAGGCCAAATCAATAGTAACTATTTTTGGTGTCGCTGGTCCTTAAAGGAGAAGTAAAGCCTAACTAAAGAAGTAGCTAGAAATGTTGTACATTATGTTTTGTGCTTGTGTACCAGCCTAAGGCAACCACAACCCTTTAGCAGTAAAGATCTGTGTCTCCAAAGATGCCCCAGTAGCTCCCCATCTTCTTTTCTGCTGATTCACTGCACATGCTCTGTGCTGCTGTCACTTACTGAGCTTAGGGACCCACTCACAATATACAGTACACATAGAATAGAAATGTCACAATATAAGGCTGATTAGTAATTAATACAGATAATTACTACATGGCAGCACAGAATCCAGTGCAATTAGCATCAGGATTTAATAATCAGCCCTGTAGCATCAGCTTATATTACAGGCCATTTTCTGCTGGATAATTAGTGACGAGCCCTAAGCTTAGCTTCTCAACAGCTGCTCAGAGCCCACTGAGCACGTGAGTGTCACAGACATTTTCCAAGATGGTGACCCCCCTGTGACAAGTTTGAAGTCCTGGATCATTGCTGCTATTGACAAGCTGGAACTTTAGGCTGGTGCAACAAGTTCAGTATATAAAATACAGCTATATATCTAAAATCTAGCTATATTCAAGTAAAGAGCTTAGTTCTCCTTTAAAAACCAATGCGTCTACAGTACAGGATTGCAAAGAACTATAAAATAAACCTGTAAGAGAGAAGGGCACATAGATGATAGAAAACCCCACAAGGGGCAGAACTCAGAAGCACACACCATTCCCTGGCCAGTCTGTGAGTACTGGATTGACATGCCCCTATTAAAAGGAACACAGCATATTCATGCAGCAAGTATTCAAAAATGCCCTGTGGGTTCTTCCTATGGCTGCGGCACTCTATAGTGAATCCTGCAGGTTGGTTGTGCCTTACTGAGAGCACGGATAATCGCTAAATCCCCACTGCCGTTTATAAGGATATCCTGAGACAGGCAGTAATTGGCCTATATCTCCAGATTATCAGCTGTAACATTGGGGTGCAGCGCTTGCCCACCCCAAGTGAGAACACCTATTTCTCTGCTCATGGGAGCAAGTTGCACTGAACAAAGTCAAATCAGCCCAATTGCTGAGTGTTGCTCTCCAGTAAGCTACTGAGCTTTGTATAAATAGAGGCTTTTTTAGGAACAGATCCACATACTCTCCTTGCAGGAGGTGCTACCACCATGTGGTGATCCTTGATACTGCACAGGGAGTTGATTTTTTTATATTATATTGGCCAGGGTAGAAGTGAGGATCTCAGGTACTAGAAGCCGGATGATGGCACAATCGTAGCCAAGGGCGTTGAAGTTTTCAATGAAGAGAAGCACCAGCCCCATCATTACAAATCATCTGCCTACCTGCTCCTATTTATATCCCTGGAAGCAGCCACAAATATTTTGATAGGTTACCTGTCTTCTGGTGACTCCTACTGATCATGATCAAGTGCTGGAAGCCTTGCTTGGCATTACCCAAGAAAACACATTTTTTAAGTTGATAATTAGTCAAGTAAATCGCCCCACGCCTTAAAGGAAATGCTAAAATTAAGTAAGCTTTACCAGAAAGGTTTATATAAATACACCAGTAAACCCTCAAAGTAATGCTGCTCTGAGTCCTCTGTCAACAGAAACACAGCAATTCTTTCCTTCTATTGTGTACTCATGGGCTTCTGTATCAGACTTCCTGTTTTCAGCTTAAACCTCTAGGGCTAGGGCTTGAGCATGCTCAGTTTGCTCCTCTTCCCCTCCCTTTTCCCCCTCCCCGCTTTAATCTGAGCCCAGAGCTATAAGAGACACTCAGGCAGGAAGTGATGTCACATCAATGTAATATGGCAGTTGCTATCCTAAACAAACAGAGTGAGTCTCTAGAGCTGTTTACTCAGCATTCTGCAGAATCCATATAGCATTCTAGCTTGCACTATTGTGGTTAATCTATTGGCAATAAACAGCTTCAGTAATTTTCCTTCTCCTTTAAACTATTTGTGCTAGTCCCTTTCTGCTTCTACCCCAAAAGCATTCCCAAATACAGCCCTGCTGCCAGTAACGGATCTCCCAAAGCAGAAGATGAAGAGTATGTACAGTGAGAAGCAGATCTGGCCTTGGTCACAGCCAGGTAACCAAAAACCAAACATGGAGGCCGCCAACCCTACTGCTCAGCTCTGCTTCTGGAAATTCGGTGTGGGGCTTGTTTTACACAGCAAAACATGCATTAATGCACAGGGTACTGTAATGGGAGATAGGGACACTGCAGTTACATTAGATTTAGCCCCACATCAAACAGGGGGAAAAAAAATAAAAATACGACAAATTCCCATATTCCTGGAAGCCTTTGCTTTTTGGAATGTTGGGAGTCTGTAGATGAACACCGGCTTAAGAGTCACGAGGCAGCTGGAAGAGAAAGGGTTAAGTTATGCGACTGCACAGCACAAACACACGCACGCACTTCAAACGCAGGCGCCAGAGAGGATTTTTTGCTCAAAACCACCTGCTTTTACCCAATTTAGTTCTTCAGAAATCAAAAACATCCTCATCATCATCCTCTACATCATCAAGAGACCAGTCCCAGTCTTTAAAGGCCAGATCAAGTAATCTGCAACAGGAGTGTCCCGGGATAAGGAAAATAGGACAATACCGTCATTATTTATTATTCCCCCCAGGTTCAGGCATCACAAAGATCTTACTATTCTCTAACAATAGTCAGATATCAATATTGGGAGTTTCCTGAAATGCAAATACCAGTAGCTACTGCGCTGCATTCATCCTCTGAACTGGTACTGATGATTAAAGGAAAACTAAAGCTTAACAATGAAGTACGGTAGTATATAGTAAATGCTGCACATTATATTCTGGGATTCTGTACCAGCCCAAGGCAGTAAATATTTGTGTCTCCAAAGATGCCCCAGTAGCTCCCCATCTTCTTTTCTGCTGATTCACTGCACATGCTCTGTGCTGCGGTCACTTTCTTGAACTTAGGGACCCACTTACTTAGGTCAGATATTACTTGACAGCATACAAAAAAATCACTCAAGTTTTAATTATATCTCAACACCGGCCCAGATCACACTGAGCATGTGCAGTGCCACTGACACTCCAAAGATCAGAAGATGGGGAGCCGCTATGCACAGCTTTGAAGGCCTGGTACATTACTGTTATTTGTCTGCTGAATCTCTGGGCTGGTACTGTAAGTTCATTATATAAAATACAGCATTTCTAGACTTTTTTTAGGCTTTTGCTCTCGTTTTAGGGTTCCAACTAGCAGTTTGGGACACATGATGCTTTCCATTTGTCACATTCTATGCAGTCATTAGGAAATGATCCATAGAAAAGGGAATTTTTTACAATAAAGTGGTGGTTCACCTTTAAATTAACTTTTCATATGTTATAGCAATACCAACTTTCAATGGTCTTCATTGTTTATTTTTTTATAGTTACTTTTAATTATATGCCCTTTTCTTCGGCTTCTTTCCAGCTTTCAAATGGGGGGTCACTGACCTCCATCTAAAAAATAAATGCTCTGAAAGGCTATTTGCTGCTTTTTTTAAGGTTATTGCTGCTTTTTTATTACTCATCTTTCTATTCAGGTCTCTCCTATTTAAATTCCAGTCTCTTTTCCAAATCAATGCATGGTTGTAGGGTAATTTGGACCCTAGCAACCAGATTGCAGAAATTGCAAGATGGAGATCCCCTGAATATAAAGCTAAATAACTCAAAAACCACAAATAATAAAAAATGAAAACCGACTGCAAATTGTTTCAGAATTTCACTGTCTACGTCAAACTCAAAGGTGAACAACTCCTTTAACAATGACTATTCCTAGGGCCTAATTAAATCATGGGCTGTTGTAAGGAGCACTTCAGTCCAATCAGGCAGGGAATATAGAATCTGGGTCATGTTTCAGAAGGCATAGAGTCTGGCCAACAGGAATAGCTAAATAAAGAAAAATACACATATGTTCATATCATTTCCATGTGATCATGTGATCATGTGATTGCCTTGGGAGGAGAGGCTGGTTAAAGAGAGAAATCATTAACATTAAGTCGTGATCAACAGAACAAACATCATAAAAACGATTTTATTTATTTTTTTTTAAAATGGTTTGCAAATAAACCTACTGTATATTACTGTGGCACATCTGCACGTAAAGGGGATCGTCACCCCATTTTGCATGATGAAAAAAAATACAATTCTTAGCAACTTCTCCAAAATACATTGATATTCAATAGTTTAAACATCGTTTTTAAATATATTTGAAAGCAGTATTTGTTTATTTCTTCTCTGTTCTCTGACTCAGGAATAATGGCACCTCCTCAGGACCAGCAGATGGAAGCACTTGCCTGGGAGTGTCCCCCCTGTGGGTTACTAGTCAAAAGCTGAAACACAAGGTTTCAGGAAGTCGCCCCTTCTTCAGAGACACACTCCCATCTGAAGACTGGGCTGGCGAGACACCGGGAAAAAACCCAGTGGGCACCCGACGGGCCAGACCCTAAGCTGCCGAGCCCCCCCAAAAAAAATCTCCGGCAAGTCACGCATCAGCGTTTGCACATGCTCGGCGTGTCCTGGCTTCCGTGCATGCGTGGTGTGCGCTGGTGTTTGCGTATGCATAGCGCACACCACCGTTCGCACTTGCACGTGGGGGCCCCCGGAATGTTGGACCCCGGTGGGCCCATCATGCTCCAGTTCGCCCCTGCACTCCTGAAACATTGTGCTTCCACTTTTGACTAATAAACCCCAGGGGGACACACCCCATGCAAGTGCTTCTGTGTGCTGGTCCTGTTCTGACTCAAGAAACAATGTTGCAGAAGGCTGTTATCCTTCAGGTCTGCACACCAGCTGACTGCTACATTGTTTCAGGAACCAGAACCTGCAATGCAGAGAATATAAACATTCAACAGAAATTACAAATAACATTAGAACCATTACAAAGTTACAGTATAATGGAAAGTTGTTTAGAACTACATTATCTTTCATAAGGAAAAACAGGTATAGGAAAAAGTCCTCATTTATGGCTCATGGGCCATTTTCATTGCTACTTGTCATCCAGGGGAAAATAGCAGTGCTCAAAAATCCCAGTATAGACTCACTCTGAACCAAGTGAAGGGGTTCTCTGAACAGTACACTTCAAAGGGGTTGTTCACCTTCCAAACACTTTTTTCAATTCAGTTGTGTTTAGATTGTTCCCCAGAAATAAAGACTTTTTTCAATTACTTTCCATTATTTATTTTTTACTGTTTTTCCAAAATCTAAGTTTAAAGTTGAATGTTCGTGTCTCTGGTGTTTGAGTCTGGCAGCTCAGTAATTCAGATGCAGATTAATCTAAACGGTTACAATTTTGCAACATTTAGTTGATCGATTTCTCAACAGCATCTCTGGAATATTAGCAACAACAGCTGCCTGTAATGAAACCCAGAGATTCTGCTCAGCAGGGACAAAGATAAGAAATATATCAGCTAAATGTATCAATTTAGAAAAGTTTACAGGGTCGGCGACCCCCCCTCCCAGAGCTGCTTCAGAAGGTGAAAAATGACACTTTACACTTCAATATTAGAAAAATGGTGACACATAGAAAATGGAAAGTCATTGGAAAAAGTTGTTATTTCTGGTGATCTATTTGAAAGAACTAGTTGTTTGAAGGTGAACCACCCCTTTAAGTGTGTATTGTACCCGCAGGCAACCCTGTGTACTAAGAAAACATCAGTAAACTGAAGCTTATATACACACACACACGTCAGTGGGAATAACAATGCATTTATGCAGCAGCAGTGACTGTGGGTGCATTAGAGGTGAAGTACCACTGCACAGATTAGTAGACTCCCAAGCAAAGCACAGGGTGCAAGCAGCAAGAGTCGCTGCCCAGCCTTTTACTTACTTGTGCATATGGAAAGGGTTAAAGAAAGTCAATGGAGAATGATTCGGAGGGCAGGACCAGGGCTAGAAAGAAAATTAGTAGAACAGAATGAAATGATTGGAGGAGAGGGAAAGTAAGCACTGAACCCCGTATGTTAGCCAGTGGGTGAATGAACACAGGGATCATTAGCTAGCAGGTAAGCAAGCAAAGCTTCTGAACACAAGATGATGCATTAGTGCATTATGTGTTTACCTAAAATAATGCAGTAACGCATGGAAGATGTTATGATGGTGTCATTTGATATGTACTGAATGCTTTAGCAGACCACGTTATTCTATACATTTACATACACATGGTCCTGTCTGGTGCCCCAACCGTCACAACACATACTGATTTCACACATACTGATTTCACACATACTGATTTCACACATACTGATTTCACACATACTGATTTCACACATACTGATTTCTCTACCTTGGTTGGTGGCAAGGATTGAGTCAAGTGTTTGGTAGTCTATGGATCATGTGATTTGTAGTAAACTAAAGCCCAAACTCTGTCCCATGTAAAATTGATGAGGGTGCTATTCTAAGCACTTTTGCAATGTACATTCATTATTTTTTTTTTAATTAATGGATACATGTACTGTTAATATGAATGAAATTTATTACAACAGCACCACCTGCTGGTCATTATCTGACCAGTCTGACCACCAAGTAGTCAAGGAAGTTGTCAGGAGAAAGAAAGAGGCTGCTCTGATGTTCTTCTGCTTAGGAAAGATTTGAGAAAGGTTTCTAATTTTTTTTCCTAACCAGACAGATGTAGAGACAAATTTCCAATTCTTCTTGCCATTATTTAGACAGTTTTGCGACATCCCCTTATGTCTCACTCACAACATAGTAATCGGATGTCGTTTTGTCCTTGTTGATGCTACAGAAATGAATTCGTTAGTGGAGGTTAATACATTCGCAGTTACATTACCTGGGTTTATTTGGAGGAAGCTGTCGGCTTGGCCGCCTCATGGACTGGTTTAGCGAAGCCTTAGCAGGAGGCCGTGGAGAGGACCGTGCTTGATGCTCAGAGGCTGGGGGCTTCTTGGGGATCTTTTTCACCAGTCGACTCACCCACTTCTGCTGTTCTTCTGTGGAGTTGGCTAGTAATAGTAGATTCTTTGCGGTGGAAATATCATAGTTCACTGGAATAAAAAGAAGGTTCTAGATAAATATGGAAGGCAGAGGGAACAGAATGTATGCTCTAGCTGGAACTGCACACTAGGATGTGTATCAAATTGCAATTGAATTCAATGTTTTGAGTTTCACTGTAATGATACACATATGCAATCATCTGAGTTATACTAGTCTCTCCCCTGAATTTGCACCAAGTCTGTAGTGTGAACCAGGGTCGGCCGGCCGTAGCCAGGATCAAAATATGTTACAAAAATTACAATTGCAGCAGGAAAGATTGTCGTTCAAATCAAACAGTAGCCCAGTGCTCTTTAGAAAAGAATTCTGATATATATGTAAGTAGGATAGATGTCCCTGGATGTACACGTATTACCCAGAAATGACTGAATGTCTTTGTAAATCAGGGACTTGTTGCACCAACCTTTGCAAGGTGCTATTATCTCTTCTTTCTTGTCCATGTGATCCTTGTGGCACTTGATATGGCAGCGCCGACACTCCAGGGCAGCGGGGGGTTTAAACATGTGCCACAGGGGCTTCATACAAGCGTCACAGCTAGTGGGGAAATGGTAGAGTGTGGGGATGAACTCGTGTCCTTTGTGACATATGTAATTGGACTTCTCTAGAGGATCCACTTGGAACTCCTGTTCTTTCTTGCTTTCTCCTTCATTGGCGTATAGAATCTAAAGGGAAAAAGTTTCATTAGCTTCTTGGGATATAGGCAACTAATAGAAGCACATCACTAGCAGGGATAAAACATTAAAGGAAACCTATTCCCCCAAAATGAATACTTAAGCAACAGATACTTTATATTAGGGATGCACCGAATCCACTATTTTCAATTCGGCTGAACCCCCGAATCCTTATCAAAAGATTTGGCCAAATACTGAATTTGCATATACAAATTAGGGCTGGGAAGGGGAAAACTGTTTTTACTTCCTTGTTTTGTGACAAAAAGTCATGTGATCTCCCTCCCTGCCCCTAATTTGCATATGCAAATTAGGATTCGGATCCAGTTCGGCCAGGCAGAAGGATTCGGCCGAATGCGAATCCTACTGAAAAAAGCCGAATCCCGAACCGAATCCTGGATTCTGTTTATATCATATTAAGTGGCATGTTAAATAATTTTACCTAACTGGTATACATATTTAAGTAAATATTGCTCTTTTACATCTTTTGCCTTGAACCCTCATTTTGTGATGGTCTGTGTGCTGCCTCAGAGATCACCTGACCAGAAATACTTCAACTCTAACTGTAACAGGAAGAAGTGTGGAAGCAAAAGACACAACTCTGTCTGTAATTGGCTCATGTGACCTAAGAAATATAGTTTGTTTGGTATGTTTGTGTACCAGGGGGCAGCCCATATTTTTTAAAATGGCAATTTTCTATTTATGATTACCCAATGGCACATACTACTAGAAAAGTATATTATTATGAAAAAGGTTTATTTACATGAAGCAGGGTTTTACATATGAGCTGTTTTATGTAATATCTTGTTATAGAGACCTATGTTGTTTGAGTTGTATAGTTTTCCTTTAATGAGCAAAAACAAGTGAGTTGTGGCAATATTAGTTCCCATCATGCTCAGGGAAAAGCTCAGCTCAAAGGCCCAGGAGCAATGTATAAAAGAGCCTCTAAGGGGCTCAAATAGGTTCAACTGCCCTACATAATGGGGTCTTGTAGGGCATAAAGGTAGGAAAAGTGCAATGGTACTAGGTATAGGAGATTAAGATGATGATAGAAGGGCAGAATGGTATTAAGACCCTTAGTTGGTGAGCCTTTCAGTTGTTGGAAGCGATAGTTGAAAATAGCTAAATAGCCACATAATGGTCCATGGGTATGTGTGGTTTTGCTTGGACTATAAAAATGAAAAGTAAAATGCACACTTGCCTGGAATATCCGTGGAATCTCTTTGGCATCGGCTCGATATACATCCGTCTGAGTAACTGGTCGCACATGGAACAACTTACTGCAAATAGCAAGCATGAGATCATTAAATCATGGAGACAGCAGCCAGGTTAGTGAGATATAAGGATAAAATAGAAAATTTAGAACACGTTAAAAGTCCAGAATATCATAAAAGTATTGTGTAACTGTGCAGGTTCACGATTCAATCCGTTGTATCATGACTCCATAACCATTAAAATGAGGTCGTCTGTAGCGATTTCCTCATGTAATAGTAGAGACAAACTACACATAAATAAATATAAAAACAATAACCAAATTACTTGAAGGTACTGCTCACAGAGGGGATTGATTGTATTGAAGAAGCCCTGTTAGAAACCAATCTCTCACATCATCTGATATATTTCTTAATTGACTGTCTGTATTTGGTCTTACAAAAAAACTATTTTAGATTTAACGAGCAATATTTCTGGCAACGCCAGGGAACGTCGATGGGTGCAGCGGTTGCCCCTTCGTTTGCAAATATTTTTGTACATTATTTGGAACAGAAACTGTTCACGAAAGGCCCATACAGCAGTCATATTATCAAATATTGGAGATATGTGGACGACGTTCTCATCATATGGAACGGACCGGAAGGGTTGTTCTATCAGATGATTGAGGAAGCAAACAAAAAGCATTCTACTATTAAATTCACCTGTGAGATTTCTGCTTCTTCTATTAATTTTTTGGATGTTAATATAAAACTGTGTGATCAACAAATTCTGACACAAATGTTTTCTAAACCAACAGATCGAAATACTCTCCTCTCCTGTGGTAGTTTTCATAACCCACGTATTATTGATGCTATTCCGAAGGGACAATATATAAGAGCAAGGCGTATATCGTCCAACCATGAACAATTCCAGTCCTCAATGCGGAATATCACCAATAAATTTCTTAATAGAGGTTACAAAAAGAAAAAATTGGCACCCCTTGTGGAAGAAGTGAACCAATTAGATCGGGAGGAGTTATTACGAACAAAAGGAAAAGTGAATAAAGATGTGGAGAGAGTACCTTTTGTCACAAAATATGGTAAACAAAGTAACTGCATTGAGAAAATCATAAAACAATATTGGCCTATTTTGGGACAAGACAAACAGTATGGAGGTCTTTTTAAAAAACCACCGCTATTTTGTTATAAAAGGGGCAAATCTTTGAGAGATATGTTGTGCCCTTCTGATGTTTACAAAAAAGATACTAATTTTGCTAAAACCTCAAAAAAAGGTACCTTCCCATGCCTCAGTTGTGTCTGCTGCTCTTCAGTTATAAAAAATAGTACGGTTAATCACCCAACGAAGGGTACTCCCATAAGGATAAAAAACTTTTTTACCTGCGAGACAAAAGTTGTAGTATACATGCTGAAATGCCCTTGTGGCATGGCTTATATAGGACAGACCATTAGAATGGTCAAGGAGCGAATTAAAGAACATAGGAACAACATAAGGAATTATAAAATTGGTACAGCAACTGATACAACTGTCTCAAGACATTTTCATAACCAGGGCCATAACGTTAGCCAGCTAAGATGGTTGGTTTTAGAAAAAATAATACAGCCAAAAAGGGGAGGTGACATACGAAAATCCCTTGGACAACGGGAAGCGTACTGGATAAAAAGAATGAATACAATGGCCCCTGCAGGTTTGAATGACCATTGGAGCTTATCTCCTTTTTTATAGTTAAACTGTTCATGTATCTCTTTCTTCACAGATATTGAGTACAGCTTGTGATTAGAATACTTTGTTGCAAGCTTCGGCAAAGGGTAAGACCTTTTGTATCAATAGTTATTAATGTATAGGCAGTTGAAACAATGTAACCTTTTGGTAGGCTCTTTTTGTGAGCAGTACCTTCAAGTAATTTGGTTATTGTTTTTATATTTATTTGTGTGTAGTTTGTCTCTACTATTACATGAGGAAATCGCTACAGACGACCTCATTTTAATGGTTATGGAGTCATGATACAACAGATTGAATCGTGAACCTGCACAGTTACACAATACTTTTATGATATTCTGGACTTTTAACGTGTTCTAAATTTTCTATTTTATCCTTATATCTCACTATATTATATTATACATGTATTATGTTCTTATGCAATTGATTATTGTACCTCCCAGTGGTAAGGGTTAACTGTGGCTAAAAAGTTTTTTGATGGAGGGGTGGGACTTCCTGTATGGCACTATAAAGCACTTTTTCACTTTGGTTTGTACACACTTGATAAAGGGTACTTGCTGCCCGAAACATGTTGTGTGAATGGCACAATAAAGATTGAATAGCAGGTATTCTGCTCTTTGCTGTTTTCCTTGATTTGCTACCCTACTATATTGAAGTTGACTTTGTGGTTGCCTGTGACGGAGCACCAGTGCAAATCAGGAATATCCAACCAATGCTGGGTGTATGTGTGTTACCTTCGAATGTGACATTTATGGGTCTGCTGTTTGAATGGATGCTGTGAAATTATTAGACCTGGGGCAAAAATACCCCACAATTTTGCACAAATTGTGCAACAAGTGCCATGGTGTTTGCATTAATTAGTTCCTGTGGAAAGAGGGCTTCAATAGACTAAGTCTAACATCAAAGTATGCTGTCATTTTGGCTCAAAACACTCAAAGAATAGAGGCAAATACAAGGAATAGAGAAAAGAACAAAAACTTTCCCCCAGATAGATATAAAAACTAGAAATTCACATACAGAAGGTGCAGGGTTAACCTATTTTCTCATTGTAATGAAAAGTATACCACGCATCAGTAAAATCAGTGGGAGTTATCCAGAGCCACTCCTGCAATGAGACAAGATGAGAACCTTGCCTACTGGGTGTTAAAAATCCTCTAGTAACTATAGGGTGAGGGGGGCAGCAGCCCCAGAAAAGGCGCCGGAGTTACTAATCATAAATTAAAGCTGAGGGAAAGCAATGTGTGAACTTAAAGGAAAAGGAAAATCCCAAGACAAATGAACGTAAAACTGCTCAACATTTTTTTTCTAGTTTTTCAAGATATTAGTAATTAATATAATGAATCTGAAGCAGCAGCTGTATTTCGTCTGGCTGCCAATTCGAAAGGGCAAATCACCAGCCAGTTTAAAGGAATAGTTCAGTGTAAAATTAAAACTAGGTAAATAGGCTTAACAGAATAAAACATGTTTCTAATAGGGATGCACCAAATCCAGGATTTGGTTCGGGATTCGGCCAGGATTCTGCCTTTTTGCATATGCAAATTAGGATTCAGTTCGGTTATCAGCAGAATCTTTCGAAAAAGGATTCAGGGGCTTGGCCGAATCCAAAATAGTGGATTTGGTGCATCCCTAGTTTCTAATATAGTTAGTTAGCCAAAACTGTAACGTATAAAGGCTGGAGCGAGTGAATATCAAATGAAAAAGGTTGGCACAAACTGGATCACTCTCCACGATGTAGTTAAAAAATGTATTTATTTAGAACAACAACATCCCAAATGGCTTACGCGTTTCGTGCCTTTTGGGCACTTAATCATAGGCTGAGCCTATGATTAAGTGCCCAAAAGGCACGAAACGCGTAAGGCATTTGGGATGTTGTTGTTCTACATAAATACATTTTTTAACTACATCGTGGAGAGTGATCCAGTTTGTGCCAACCTTTTTCATTTGATATTCTGTCACAGTGCCTTCCTGAGCTGAAGGCTTAAGGTGTGAGCACCTGGATCCCCCAATGCACTGGGTAAGTTAAACCTTCAAAAAAATTTTACAATTTGGAGCTTGAAGCACTATACAAATTATTTATGTATATAATCTCTATACTGGAGTGAGTGGATGTCTAACATAACAAAACAAAACAGAACAGAACACTACTTCCTGCTTTTCAGCTCTCTAACTCTGAGTTAGTCAGTGACTTTAAGGGGGCCACATAGGACATAAATATTCAGTGAGTTTGCAATTGATCCTCAGCATTCAGCTCAGATTCAAAAGCAACAGATATGACCCATGTGGCCTCCCCTCAAGTCACTGATTGGTTACTACCAGTTAGTGTAAACCAAGAGAGCTGAAAAGCAGGAAGTAGAGTTCTGGCTATTAGCAGTGCATAATATATTACAAATGGCCACATTCAGTGTACTTTGTGTGAATGGTTCACTCCATACTTACTCAATGTCCAGCACCATGGATGGGTTTGACAGCTCCTTATCCTGCTCGCTGTCATAAAACAGGATCTTCCTGCTGCTCACCACTACATACTGCATCAAATCAAAGGAGAGGGTGTTAAAGAACGCAGTCGCATTATGTTAGTATTCTCAATTATTCATTACAGTCACTACAATTAATTCAATTGTCATTCGTTTTTCTAGGGTCGACAAGGAAATCTCTGAATAATAAAAGTGTTGGAATGACGCTAGTAGATGCCCACCTGTTGTTTAACTACAGATTCAATGGTATATCCAGCTAAGGAGGATGGGAGCTGTAGTCCAGCCCACGCTGCCATTTTCTACACTTCACTTGTCAAAGTCTTACCTTCTTATTCCAACCAAACTTTTTGGCGTTGCGCAAAGGAAGTGACAACCATCCTTCCAACCTGGATTCTGTGGGGACAGGGGCAAAAGTCAGTGACAAATCCCACTCTGTTGCCAGTAAACTCAGTGCATCAGCTTATCAAACACATAACACTTCACATCACATCATTCAAGGCACAAGCAAATCCAGGCAAAGCCGGCGCAAAGTGAGCCTGTGATTTAATTTTGACAACTACTCCAGCCACCTATGACAACCAATCAGATGTTTCCTTCTTAGCAGACTAGTAAATGTGCCTATTGGATGCAATGCAATATTAAACCTGGAGCACACATCACACCTGATATGTTACCTACCTGAACATTAAATGGGAACTATCGTGAAAATGAAAATTTAATATAAGCTTTATCATATTGAAATAAGACACTGTCTAAATACAATAAATGAAAAATTCAAGTTTATGTTCACTATTCAAATCTCAGCATCTGTTTCTCTTCATCCTGTCTTCATGCAGCAGCTAGGTGTGATACTCATTGACCGTTACATTCAATATATCTTTCCTAGCAGATGTATTAGAGCTCACTCAAATAACTGATTCCAGTACAAACAAAATCTAACAAAATAACTGCCTTTTGCACAAATTCTGCATGTAGAGAGACATGATGTCTGGTGATTTTAATAGAGTGAGCTCTAATACATCTTCTAGGCAAAAGGAGCCCCCTTATAAGATCTATTGGATCTAACTGTCAATGAATAACTGACACCCAACTCCTGAATGAAGACACAATGAAGAGAAACAGATGCTGAGAGAGGAATAGTGAAGATAAACTTGATTATTTCAGAAACAATGCAGAATTTTTAATGGATTGTATTTAGAAGGTTTCTTATTTCAGTGTGAAGAAGCTTATATAAAATTTTCATTTTCACGATAGTTCCCCTTTAATGTTTATGATCAGACTGAATACCTGGATACAAGTTCGGGACAGTGGAGCGGCATACGGGTAATGGAACACTGGGTGATTTGTCACCCCATTGGAGAGGGGGTAAAACACTAGAAATCACCTCCAATTCAAAGTGAAAGGGAATCTGCATATGGTGACATAGGAATAACGCCAGAAAAACGGAGATCCTGCATTCACATTGATGGGAGGGGGACGAGGTGGGTGATTTCTGGTGTTTTCTCCTTCCATGGAGTGTGATAGTGCTGGTCTACAAATCACAATATATCACCAGTTCCCTAAAAGGCAACAGGACAAGGATATCTGCAATTTAAAAGAGTCAATTTAAATAAGCAAATGTTCCTTCCATGGTTATGTTTTCTTAACTTGATGTGATGCCGTGCCAAGCTCATAATTGTGGTTAAAGGACAGAAAAACAAAGTCTACACGGCACAGAAATATCCGGATACAGTTCTTATATAGTTATCCTCAGTGTCACACAGGCATGCAGCTTACCAAAACCTCCCTACCTGACTTGTGGCCATTTCATTTATTCTTTTTGCTTATAATGCATGCGATGAATAAAGATGCCATTGTACCACCAGGTGGCTTTGAATTTATGCCTAAAGATGCTCACAATGACTGCAATTAGCCTATTAATACAGGTATGGGATCCGTTATGCAAAAAGCTCCGAATTACAGGAAGGGCGTCTCCCATAGACTCCGTTTTAAATAAATAATTCAAATTTTTAAAAATGATTTCCTTTTCCTTTGTAATAATAAAACAGTAGCTTGTACTTGATCCCAACTAAGATATAATTAATCCTTATTGGAAGAAAAACGAGCATATTATGTTTAAATGATTTGATCCCCTTATCCAAAAAACCCCAGGTCCTGAGCATTCTGGATAGCAGGTCCCATACATGTACTGCCAACTTGTAATAGTCTTGTGGGAAATGAGGAGAATGTAATATTGGCAGCACCTAGAACATATTACTGCTTCAACCAGGCATGCAGCAGAGTCATGTAAAATATATGCTTATGTAAGAGACATCCCTGAAAGTCCCTGAAATAAAACGTTTTCCTTGATGTAATCCAACAATAATCATTTTGTACTCCTCAATATGTTATAGCATTACCAAAATCTATAGGGCTGCAGGATTGCCAAGTGACATTCTAAGATCATTTGAAGTGGTTTTGCTTGACTGAATCATTGACCATAATCTATATTCTCTCTTGTTAGGGGAACCACTTGCCATACCCTCACAACATAGCTGCTCTTTGGTTGGTGGAACCACTTGCCATAGCCTCACAGCATATCTGCTCTTTGGTTGGTGGAACCACTTGCCATAGCCTCACAGCATATCTGCTCTTTGGTTGGTGGAATCACTTGCCATAGCCTCACAGCATATCTGCTCTTTGGTTGGTGGAACCACTTGCCATAGCCTCACAACATATCTGCTCTTTGGTTGGTGGAATCACTTGCCATAGCCTCACAACATATCTGCTCTTTGGTTGGTGGAACCACTTGCCATAGCCTCACAACATATCTGCTCTTTGGTTGGTGGAACCACTTGCCATAACCTCACAACACAGCTGCTCTTTGGTTGTTGGAACCACTTACCATAGCCTAACAACTTAGCTGCTCTTTGGTTGGTGGAACCACTTACCATAGCCTCACAACATATCTGCTCTTTGGTTGGTGGAATCACTTGCCATAGCCTCACAGCATATCTGCTCTTTGGTTGGTGGAACCACTTGCCATAGCCTCACAACATATCTGCTCTTTGGTTGGTGGAATCACTTGCCATAGCCTCACAACATATCTGCTCTTTGGTTGGTGGAACCACTTGCCATAGCCTCACAACATATCTGCTCTTTGGTTGGTGGAACCACTTGCCATAACCTCACAACACAGCTGCTCTTTGGTTGTTGGAACCACTTACCATAGCCTCACAACATAGCTGCTCTTTGGTTGGTGGAACCACTTGTCATTGCCTCACAACCTACCTTCTCTCTGCTTGGTGGAACCGCTGACCAAAGGCCTCACAACAATTTACTTTGAGTAAATTTACTGTACAGGTTTGGGATACAGGTAACACATATAGCCCAGCTGCAACGTTGTTTAAATTAATTCCATTTGCAGAATGCTCAGTTAATTCATAGTTGCATTTATCATCTAACATCAAGGGGCAGATTTATCAAAGTGTGAGGTTAGAACTAACCAAGGAAAAACTCGCTCACTTTCTATTCATTCCTATGGGATTTTTAAAAGCATATTTTTCAAATAACAAACTCCGTTTTGAGTGAGTTCTAATCTCACACTTTGATAAATCTGCCCCTTGATGTTAGATGATAAATGCAACTATGAATTAAGTGCAGTATGTGAAGAATTCAAAAATGGGAAGAGACCAACTACTAGTAAAGCAGTGGTCAAGCAACTAATAGTTGGTCTCTTCCCATTTTTGAATTCTTCGCATACTGCAAAAAATTATTGGCAACCCTGGGGGTTTCCCTGGCAAGGGACCACTTAATATCTTATAATTTTCTTTTTCCTTACCTTTTTTCTTTACTTTGATTTTTGTTCTAAGAATGGAGTCAAACACCATTATTTATATGCTTATTTGTGAATTAACTGCCCCCAAGTGTAATTGATTGCATTTATACCGATAACCGACAGCCAAACCCAATTTGCCCCAGCTTCATGCACGGTCAGCAATCAAGCCAAGCTTCTGGGGTCCAATTTTAAGTGTTAATAAAGTGTCACTTCAGCATCACTCCTGGTGTTAAGTGGGGGCAGGAAATATCAAAGGGGTTATCACAAGCAGTGCAGAACACACTGGTGAACAGGGACGTCACCTTCACTATCATCACTATCATCACTATCAGGCTCAGTAACGACACAAGGGAAGGGCTCCTCATCTGAATCAGAGTCAATGCCAGGGAGCAAGCGAGAACGCAAGGGCTTAGTGCCAATGGTAACAGAGGTAGAAGAACGCTGATAGGTAAAGGACATGGATTCCGTAGTACGGGACTGTGTGATGTGAACTGGAAACCCAGCACAGGATGGGAGGAAAGTGCAAAGGAGATGTTAAAATGTGCCAAAGTAAGGAATTCAACATAAAAAAAACACAAAAAGTTATTTGGACATGTGGTGGCGCCGACATCAGGCTTATAAAAGTAATTTATACTTTTGATGTTTATGATATGGAGGGCAGCCATGAAATAGGAAGGAGGAGTACAAGTATTACTTGTACTGTATGCCCAATGCCTGTAATGTATGAGGCTGTAACTTATTGCACACACAGAATGTTACTCTCTGCACTCTCTGGCTATGTATAATAACATCATTTTAATATTCTTCAGCCCTCAAACCTGAGGAAAAGTTGAAAGTGGCTGATTATTTTTTTTTAATTCCTGTATATCGACGCGTGCGGTGGAGAAGGAGTATCTAAATAAGCAGACAAAGCCCGGCTCTCTTGTAGGAGTCAATACAGGACTTGAAGCATTTGAAACTTACAGATATACGGTTTAAACAACTTTCTCAAGTGTAAGCTGGGTTTTCCTGGAAATCTCCCCCCCCCCCCAAACACATTGTACATCCCTGAATAACATCTTTTTTTCTATTAGATTGGGGCCCCAGTCATCCTTTAATATATAGGAACCTATGAAATCCTATCCAAAATTGCGGAAAGAACTCTAACACCACATTGGATGGTTAAGGGTAGTGGAAGACGGGGAGATTAGTTGGCATACGAATCACTTCCGATTTCCAAGGTCGCCAGAAAATTCCTCGTGAGGCAACTTCGGAAGTGTATGCCATCCCGTTGGCGATTCATATTCTTGCCGGTGGGAAGGCATATGGGGAGATTAGTCGCCCGAGGTAGGGGAGATTTGTCACTGGGGAATTAATTTCCCCATCTGCCAGCACCCTTAGACACAGGCCAATAATTATCCAATCAGCTGGCCTTTGCTTGCTTCTGTATCTAAACTTGCATTGGCCTGGGTTCAGACACAAGGAGCGGATTACGTTGTAAATATGCAAACTCACACGTTTCCAAGCAGAAAATCCATTCTATGAGTCTGCACTCACGCCAGCCCAAGCGCCTGAAAGTTTAGACACAGTAACAAGCATAGGCCAGAGGAGCAGCTGATTCTCAGTGTGCGTTTATACACAGACAAAGAATCAGCCTGTGAAGCATTGGCCTAATGCCAATCCTGATATAAAAGGATCCTCTTTGTCTGTTTTCTTCAATTTTGGAGGAAACAACATTACCTGGAAAGCCATCTTCAGCATCTGTGTCCCCGTGTCCACTGCCGATACTCGTGCTGTCGAGGCCGAGCATTTGCGACCGGAGCTGCTCGATGTCACTGTCTTTGCTATCTAGCGCCATCTGCAGTTCGATTCGGACTTGGTTCTCATCTGCTATTTGCTGTTGAGAAAACATATCAAAGTCATCACAATGTCCAGTAGTGTAGTCATAACACTGGATGTCCAGATTGTCATGGGAACAAATAGGCACCCATTTACATATCTACATAGACATAGCTACCTCTCTCTACTAATTAGAGCTGGGATCTCTAATTGGATGGAAACTATAAACTATATATATATATATATATATATATATATATATATATATATTCTCCTCCAATGAACTTTTAGTATGATGTAGAGAGTGATATTCTGAGACAATGGTTTTCATTTTTTTATTATTTGTGGTTTTTGAGTTATTTCACTTTTTATTCGCTGCTCTCCAGTTTGCAATTTCAAACTAACCTAGCAACCAGGGCCGGCCTTAGGCCTATTGGACCAATTGGGCCCAATAGGGCCCCGCACCACAGCGCAGCACAGATAATATTTCCCACAGCACATGATGCTGCCTGGCCTGCCCCCAACTTTGAGAGTCCAGCCCATCCCCAAATCCATAGGTCCAGCCCACCCCCAACTCTGATAAGCCAGCCTATCCCCCAACTCCATAGGCCCTGCCTGCCCCCAATCCAACCAAGCCTGCTCCCAAGCTGAATTGGCCCAGCCTGCCCCAAACTAATTGGCCCAGTCCACTCTCCTATTTCCTCCCTCTCTCTCTTACCCTGTGTGCCCCTATTATGTGCCCCTATTTCATCCCTCTCACTCTCTTACCTTGTCTGCCCCTTTCCTTTCTATTTTGTGCCTGTATGCCCTTATTTTCCTAAATACTTGGTGTGTCAGTAGCCAGCAACACTTTGTCTAGGGGCACCGCCAACATGGTCCCAATTGGGGCCCACATTTGATAGGATCAGCCCTGCTAGCAACCATGCATTGATTTGATTAAAGAGACTGGAATAAGAACAGGGGAGGGACTGAATAGAAAGATAAGCAATAAAAAAGTAACAATAACTATGAACAGAGCACTCGTTTTTAGATGGGGTCAGTGAACCACATTTGAAAGCTGGAAAGAGTTAGAGGAAGAAGGCAAATAATTAAAAAAAAAAAAAAAAATAATAAAAATGAAAACCAATTGAAAAGTTGCTTATAACTGGCCATTCTGTGTTTTATTAAAAGTTAACTTAAAATCACCCCTTTAAAGAAAAGGATTCTTACCGCCTGCATATCATTCATCTCCCTCTGGTACTTGATGACAAGCTGGGAGAATTTCTCACGCTCCGATTTCAAGTCAAGCTGCAGTTTGCGGTTCTCCTTTTCCTTCCTTCGTACATCTGTGTCAGGCCCTCTCTTGGTGGGTAACTTGCGGTTCATGATCTCCGCTAGCTTGTTCACAGCCTAAAAATGGCACAAAACACAGGTATCATGTCTCTATGTATAAAATAAGGAGGAGTCCTGTTAGCAGGTGCAACACAAAGTTTAATGCAAAATCCCGATAGGCAACATGAAGAAGAGAAATCATTTCACTGTTTCATAGTCTATCTTCATTGTTGCGGTCAAAGTATTGTAGTAGAAGGCAGGACAAATCCAAGGCAGTAACTACGACTGCAAAGTGCTTTATTGGGGAAAATGCTCCACATAATGTTTCAAGCCAGGCCCTTTATCAAGTGTCACACTAGTTACTGCCTTGGATTTGTCCTGCATTCTACTACAATAATTTGATCATGTCATTTTGGGGTGTTGACACAGGACACCCTTGTAAGAGAATCCACCAAAAACAGCTAATGGTGAGCTACAGTTTACTCTAATTTTGTATCTTCATTGTTGGTCACAGTTCCCTGGATGGCACCAGTGTTCTCCACAGGGGGTTTTAGCTGGGCATTCTGCATGAGGGTATAGTGTTCCTTTAAGCAGCCATGGAGTCTCCTGCACTGTTCTTCAGACAAGCAGTGTACGGCGCTGGTGAGAGTGAGAGCCCCAGTGATCTGTATCTGCTGTTTGCAGCCAGCTGAAGGTTTCTTGTCCAAAGAACAGTACAGGAGACCTCATGGCTGCTTAAAGGGATACTGTCATGGGAAAACATGTTTTTTTCAAAATGCATCAGTTATTTCTGCACTGAAATCTGTTTCTCAAAAGAGCAAACAGTTTTTTTATATTTAATTTTGAAATCTGACGTGGGGCTAGACATATTGTCAGTTTCCCAGCTGCTCCCAGTCATGTGACCTGTGCTCTAATAAACTTCAGTCACTCTTTACTGCTGCACTGCAAGTTGGAGTAATATCACCCCCTCTCCCTCCCCCCCCCACCCAGCAGCCCAACAACAGAACAATGGGAAGGTAACCAGAAAGCAGCTCCCTAACACAAGATAACAGCTGTCTGGTAGATATAAGAACAGCACTAAATAGTAAAATCCAGGTCAAACTGTGACACATTCAGTTACATTGAGTAGGAGAAACAACAGCCTGTCAGAAAGCAGTTCCATCCTAAAGTGCTGGCTCTTTCTGAAATCACATGACCAGGCAAAATGACCTGAGATGCACCTACACACCAATATTACAACTAAAAAAAAAAACACTTGCTGGTTCAGGAATTAAATTTTATATTGTAGAGTGAACTATTTGCATTGTAAACAGTGTAATTTAGGGATAAAAACTACACCATAAAAATCATGACAGAATTTAATTATCTGTTTCACCACTCCACCACAGGGAAGGGAGAGGGATGGGGCTTTCTCTGGCATATCAAACTCAGGACAGTGTCCAAATTAATACTTGCAGTGTGAATACAGTGTTTTTTCTAGGGCCAGATATGTCATTTTCTTTAAAATAGTGTTCATAAGTGTGACCCACGATACTGCAAGGTTTACTTTTACTTAGTAAATAATAATACTGCAATGCTGGGCAATACATACATATACATATGTATATTATACATATACTTTTTTTTTCCCACCCGGCTACTTTTTCTTTCCACCCTGCAGAAAAAAATTTCTGGGGAGAACACTGGTCACTAGCATACATTACAACATGTTATAGCATAAAGTTTATACTTGCTGCAGGTCAGAGACAGTTCCCTGGCCTAAGTCACTACAGCAGACAGTTTATAATCACTCTTTAGTCACTCAGAATTCCCTTGCTTTATATAGTTTGTTCTAGACAAGGCAGACTATGTTCTTCCGGGTCAGACACCATTGCTTGTGCTTGAGAAGATAGGCTATACGGACTGCTGGTTGGACACAGCTCCCAGGCCCTAATTCGCCCTCTATTATACATATTTTGTATCCTCAAAGGTGGTTAGATGTAATCTTCTGGGCTGCTAAGGGTTAAAGCACACTGGCAGATTCGGGAGATTTAGTCGCCTATTGACTAATCGCCTCTTCTGCAGGGTGACAATCTCCCCAAACTGCCTTCCCCCTGCTATAATGACAAAACGCCAGTGCCAATGCACTCGCAGCTCTTCGGTTTCCGAAGTCGCCCGAAGTTTCCTCGTGAGGCAACTTTGGACGACTTCGGAAATCGAAGCGCCACGAGTGCATTGGCGTGGGCGTTTTATCATTATAGCAGGCGGCAGGCAGCTTGGGGAGATTGTCGCCCCGTGGAAGAGGCGATTAGTCGCCAGGCGACTAAATCTCCCCGAATCTGCTCATGTGCTTAAACCCTTAGACTTCATAAACACCGTTTATCAGTCAGTGCTGCATTCGGGACCCTTTTACCTCTTGGACCCTCCTAGCAGTCACAGGGTCTTCTTCCCTGCTTTGTCATTTACCTGTGTCTTCAGAGTCCTCTCAGTCAACAGCTGCTTCTCAAACTGTGTCTTGATGGTAACAACGCTGTTTTCTTCCTCTTTCAGCCTCTGAATTTCTGTATGAAAAGACATTAACACGTCTACTACGTAAAACGGCGGCACAAATGTAAGGGTTACCAAAGTGGGAATGTTATTCCAGGTAATGTCTACATAAGTTTTGGAGCATTTTAAAAAAAAAAATGTCTTTTCTGCAATATGAGAGATACTCACGTTCATGGGCTTCTTTCAGCCTGTTATTTAAGTCCTCCTTCTCATTAGCCAAATTACCCACATCGATAGTCAGTGTTTTGTTAGTTTCCTCCAACTGCAGAAAGACAGACATGCTTACCATAAGGTGCCAAAATATTGCACTTCCTTGGTGGAGTTACTGCTCACATATTATCACTATTACCTATATTGTGCAAGGTATTGGCTAGAAATAATTTCAGGCTATCATTACCTGCCACATGTTGCATGACTCCCTTAAACCAAACTCTTTTTTCAGTTCAATTGTTTTCAAATTGTTCCCCAAAAATAAATACTTTATTTCAATTACTTCCCATTTTTTACTGTGTTTCCAAAATCTAAGTTTAAAGTCCCTTTCTCTGGTGTTCAGTTATTCAGGTGCAGATTCTCAACAGTTTCAATTTTGCAACATTTCGTTGATCCATTTCTCTGCAGTATTATCAACTATTGTATCAATTCTAACAGCTGGCTTTAATGAAACTCAGGGATTGTGCTCAGCAGGGTAAAAAGAAATGTATCAACTAAATAGATTGATTCAAAATAGTTTACGGGGTTGGCCACCCACCCTCCCAGAGCTGCTTTAGAAGGTGAAAAAATTAAATTTTACACTTCAATATTAGAAACACTGTAACACATATAAAATAGAAAGTAATTGGAAAAAAATCTTTATTTCTGGTGAATGAGCTGAAACCAACTGAACTGGAAAAAATGTTGGAAGATGAACAAACCCTTAAAGAGGCAGAGGCATAAAGTGGTGGCAATCCCAAAAGTTTAAGGACAGGCACCAGTCCTTACCTTAAAACAATCCCTCTCTGGGCCACGTCATCGTTATATTACTAAAACTGGTACTTGACGATATCCCTTAAATAAAACTGCAATTATGACATAAATATGGATTGTATTCTGTGATACACTATTTTGCTGCTCACCAGAAAACTGGACACTGACAGCAATAACAAACCAGATCTTTGCGTGAAAGCCAAGTAAATCCTATGTGCCTCTCTGCATGTTGAATAGCTATAGAGTTACCAGGATAAGCCTGCCAGCAGTAAAGCTAAACCCTCTCTACGTACAGAAGTAATTGTAGCGTATTTTTCAGCCAGTTCCTGCTTGTGCCGCGCCATCATCTCCTTTATCTCTAGTTCCTTCATGATCTTCTCTTTCTCCAGGTCGGAGTACTGTTCCTCAGCGATGGAACGTGCCAGTTGCTCGGAGTCGGCCTTGGTCAATGTGATCTCCAGCTGAGCCGCCAGTGAGTCTCTGTTAAAAGGAAATAATGATGATGACTACAGAATGATTTCATTGGTTGTTTTAAGGGCCCTAACTGTATCATGCATCAGCAGTACCACCACAGTAACTGGTTCCTAGAATCAGAAGATTTAAGCCAATTACAGTCATATGAAAAAGTTTGGGAACCCCTCTTAATTCTTTGTAGTTTTGCTTATCATTTGGCTGAGCTTTCAAAGTAGCAACTTCCTTTTAATATATAACATGCCTTATGGAAACAGTAGTATTTCAGCAGTGACAAAGTTTATTGGATTAACAGAAATAAGCAATATGCATCATAACAAAATTAGACAGGTGCATAAATTTGGGCATCCCAAAAGAGATTATATCAATACTTAGTTGAGCCTCCTCTTGCAAATGCAACAGCCTCTAGACGCCTCCTATAGCCTTTAATGAGTGTCTGGATTCTGGATGGCGGTATTTTTGACCATTCGTCCATACAAAATCTCTCCAGTTCAGTTAAATTTGATGGCTACTGAGCATGGACAGCCTGCTTTAAATCATCCCATAGATTTTTGATGATATTCTAGTCGGGGGATTGTTACAGCCATTCCAGAATATTGTACTTCTCCCTCTGCATAAATGCCTTTGTAGATTTCCAAGTGTGTTTAGGGTCATTGTCTTGTTGGAATATCCAACCCCCTTATAGCTTCAACTTTGTGACTGATGCTTGAACATTATTCTGAAGAATTTGTTGATATTGGGTTGAATTCATACGACCCTCGGCTTTAACAAGGGCCCCAGTCCCTGAACTAGCCCCAAAGCATTATGGAACCTCCACCAAATTTGACAGTAGGTAGCAGGTGTTTTTCTTGGAATGTGGTGTTCTTCTTCCGCCATGCAAATCGCTTTTTGTTATGACCAAATAACTAGATTTTTGTCTCATCAGTCCAAAGCACTTTGTTCCAAAATGACTGGTTTGTCTAAATGAGCTTTTGCATACAACTGACTCTGTTTGTGGCGTGAGTGCAGAAAGGGCTTCTTTCTCATCACCGTGCCATACAGATGTTCTCTGTGTAAATTGTGCTGAATTGAAGAACGATGTACAGATACACCATCTGTAGCAAGATATTCTTGCAGGTCTTTGGAGGTGATCTTTGGGTTGTCTGCAACCATTCTCACATATGCCGCTCCTGTATTTTTCTTGGCCTGCCAGACCTGGGTTTTACAGCAACTGTGCCTGTGGCCTTCCATTTCCTGATTACATTCCTTACAGTTGAAACTGACAGTTTAAACCTCTGACATAGCTTTTTGTAGCCTTTCCCAAAACCATGATACTGAACAATCTTTGTTTTCAGATCTTTTGAGAGTTGCTTTAAGGATCCCATGCTGTCACTCTTCAGAGGAGCACAACTTTCAATTGGCCACCTTAAATACCTTTTCTCATGATTGGACACGCCTGCCTATGAAGTTCAAGGCTTAAAGAGCTAATCCAACCAGTAATCAGTATTGAGCAGTTACATGCATTCAAATTAGAAAAATTTCCCAAATTTTTGCACAGCCAGTTTTTCACATTTGATTTCAAACAACTGAATACTAAACATCTTTGTTCAGAAAGCACATAAGTACTCAGATGTTCCTGGGAAATTAAAGACATACCACTGTTATCTTTTTTGTTAAAAGTGGAGTAAACTATTATGCAGGCTGAGAGGGGTTCCTTTTTTCCTTGGTCTGATGTTCTTCTGGTTAGGAATAAAATTAGAAACCTTTCTCAAATCTTTCCTAACCAGAAGAACATCAGAGCAGCCTCTTTCTTTCAACTTCCTTGACTACTTGGTGGTCAGACTGGTCAGAAAATGACCAGCAGGTGGTGCTGTTGTAACAAAATTAATTGATGTTAACAGTACATGTAGCCTTTAATATCTTGGAATTTAAAATATAAATAAATAATGAATGTACATTGCAAAAGTTCTTAAATAGCACCCTCATCAATTTTACATTCACATATTTTTAAGGTTTACTTATACTTTAAGCCTCCAACAAATTAAAATGGAAAAAGTTTGATCTTACTGTTGCTGCTCTGTGGACAACCGGGTCCTTTCGAAGCCACAATGTGCTGTGTTTTCAAACCTAAGCACAAAAGATTTCTTCCATTACTCACCTCTCATCCTGGAGTTCTTGGACCTTCTGCTGCACTTCTTTGTACATCTTGCCCTTGTCCTCACACTCCTCTTTCAACTCCCGTACCTGGGTCTTATACAGTGTCTATAAAGGGGGAAGCATGACAGCACGTGACTTTTCCGTTTAGATATATTAAGGATCCAAGAAACCTTAAAACTGCAATTTCACCAAGCTAGTTATTCAAAAACTACTCTTAAAGGAGAACTAAACCCTAAAAACTAATGTGGCTGAAAATGCCATATTTTATAACTTGTTCCACCAGCCTAAAGTTTCAGCTTCTCAATCGCAGCAATGATCCAGGACTTCAAACTTGTCACAGGGGGTCACCATCTTGGAAAGTGTCTGTGACACTCACATGCTCAGTGGGCTCTGAGCAGCTGTTGAGAAGCTAAGCTTAGGGCTCGTCACTAATTATCCATCAGAAAATGAGGTTGGTCTGTAATATAAGCTGATGCTACAGGGCTGATTATGAAATTCTGATGCTAATTGCACTGGTTTCTGTGCTGCCAGGTAGTAATTATATGTATTAATTACTAATCAGCCTCATATTGTGACATTTCTATTCTATGTGTACTGTATATTGTGAGTGGGTCCCTAAGTTCAGTAAGTGACAGCAGCACAGAGCTTGTGCAGTGAATCAGCAGAAAAGAAGATGGGGAGCTACTGGGGCATCTTCGGAGACACAGATCTTTACTGCTAAAGGGCTGTGGTTGCATTGGGCTGGAATAGAAGCCAAAAACATAATGTACAACATTTCTAAGCTACTTCTTTATTTAGGCTTTAGTTCCCATTTAAGGCTGAAAACAGAAACATGGCTACAGGGGAATCATTATCAACACCAGCTTTAACCTGCAGCTGATGCTGTATCTGGAAATATACAGTTGGCTATAAACTAGAACTATGGGAATGCATTGATAACTATCCAGATCACTGCGAGATGCAGTGGAGCTTGGGATTAAGTGCTAATTATCCTTGTCCACAGAGGCCAATAATTATAAATGGTAGAAAATGTTCTATGTATGCAGCAGACAGAAAAATGGTTCTGTTTATACGTACTGAGAAATACTGCTCAGCCTCCAACTGGTCTTGAAGTTCCTTCATCTGTCCATCCGCATCTACTCTTTCTCTGCACAATAACAAACAGGACACTATATGGATACAGTACAATTGCACATAGTGTTAGTGCTGTGTATGAGTGCAAGCCAAATGCTGGAACCAAACTACTTGCTCATTTCAGTCCAACCCATGTTGTTTCAATGTCTCTAAAATGTTCCTTAGCTTAAAACAAAACGCGATGTTACCATTACCCGTTGTGCTGTGAGATAGAAAAGATCGGCAACCTGTAGTTTTCCACATATTATTGAATGACAGATACCTAGGGCTTAGGGGGAACCAATTTGCCAATTATCACATAGGAAATCTCTGACAAGTGCTCTGACAAACTCTCTACTTGTTCTATCTAGAGACTCCCATTTACAGCAGCAGTTTGGTTTCTCATACTTGCGCAACTCGTTGTTCTGCTTTTCCAGGTTCAGTTTGATCTCGGTCAGATGGTTGACCTCTTGCTTCAGCTGCTTCTCAGACATCTTCAGGCAATTCACTTGCTGCAGCTGCATCTTCAGATCATTCTGCGACAGGCTGCGCTTTTGCGTCTCTTGTTCTGCTTTTAGCGTTAAGTTTTTAATCTGAAAGAATGAGGGGTGCAAATTACATCCTCCCCTAATAACCTTTAGAAGCCAAGGAAATAAAATATGAAATGAGGATAAAATCTACAATTCCATGGCTGAGCAGACAGCGCTGCCCCACAACGACCGTGCCATTTTGCAGGAATGAAAATAAACCAAGCGTGCTCAGCAAAGAAGCAAAAACAATATGTTGTTGTGTTGGAACACAAGTTACTGATTTTACTGATTCACACCATACTGCTCTTCAAGAGCCCAATCATAAGGCTTCCGTTCTATTACTATTAGGACATCTTATACAGCCATGTTGAGCCACAATTCTTGGCTATTATAATGGGGATCAGTTTTATTATAATGAATTCTATGCAGCTAAGTTGGCCCACCTTTCAAGTTTTGGTATAATGGTCCTCCATTCTGTTGTCCCACAATACATTGCACTTTTCTAATAATGGGGCTGCCATCTCTTACATAGCATCATATGCAGCCATTTTGGTTTCTTCACAGCATGATTTTAATGTAATTTTAACCGTTGCGCTTCAAAGTTATTAGAAGGGCCCTGCCCTATTAAAATTCTTGCGCAGTGATGCATTGCTGTTTTCATTAGAGTCACTAGGCCATGTATCCTATGCAGCCCCGTATACCTCACAATTTATTGTTGTTTGTTCCTATTCCTTTACCATAGAAGTCTTTCAGTCCCTGCAAGTTATGATGTAATTCTAACAAAAGGGCTCTGTTGTATTACAAAGTACCACTGTTTTATTTCATAGTAATTCAAATCATGGGGCTATTCCATTACACTGTACCTTGTTCAACAATACTGGCTCCACAGTCTATTATACACCTCAAATCACCATTTCATTGCTATGTATGCTATACCAGTACTTACATCCTCACTGAGTTTGTCTTTGAGTGCTTCCAACTCATTGATCTTTTGCTTTGCTTGTTTGAGGTCACAGTCCAACATGGAGTATTGTTTCTCTGTCTCCAGCAAATTATTCTCCAGCCTCTGCTTGGCCACGCGTTCCTCCTGAAGCTTCTTCTCCATGTCTGTGGGAACACAGCAAGACAATCACCTTTAAGTTAAATAGCTTCATACAAAACAGCATCCAAGCACTCTAAGGTTACCACAAGAAACATATCCTTAAATACTAATTACTGGTTCCCTTAATGTTTAACTGCAAAGTAAAATAACTATCACATCTTCTTAAAATGCAAGTGAGGCTGTTATTTATTAAAGGGGAGCTATCACGAGAATGAACATTTAATATAAGCTTCAGCATACTGAAATAAGAAACGTCAATCAATTAAAAATGATGTACTGTTTCAGAAATAATTAAGTTCATCTTTACTATTCCACTCCCAGCATCAGTTCTTTTCATTCTGTCTTCATGCAGCAGTTGGGTGTCAGATAATTATTGACAGTTAGATCAATAGATCTTAAAGGGGGGCTTCTTTTGCCAAGAAGATGTATTAGAGCTCACTCTATTAAAATCACCAGACAGCATGTCTCTCTACATGCAGGATTTCTGCAAAAGGAAGTTATTTTGTTAGATTTTGTTTATACTGAAATCAGTTATTTGAGAAAGCTCTATAAAGTCGTGCGCGGAACCAATTTGTTAAACCTGAACCCGACCCGCAACCCGCATGCTTACCCGCTTGGACTCGCTATCTGACCCGCAAATACCTTATCCGCAACCAGACCCGCGACGAGTTGAGCATCAAGAAACAGGAAGTGCTGTCATTGTAAACTGGAAGGGACATTATTGGAAGTGGGCGTGATCAGAAAAAAGGAGTAAAACTCGCTATTGAGTAGACCCGCGACCGACCCACTACCCACAAACCCGGAGAACCGCCGACCCACGTCTATACCCGCTCCCTAAACTTCTACCGGCAACCCACAGGTTTTTAGGTAACCTGCGAGTACCCGACTCGCTGCAGGACTTTAAGCTCTAATACATCTGCTATGAAAGAAAGCCCCCTTATCAGTTATATTAGTTTTAACTTTCAATGACTATCTGACATCCAACTGCTGCATGAAGACAGAATGAAGAGAAACAGATACCGAGAGAAAGATATTGAACATAAACTTGATTATTTCAGAAACGATGCAGAATGTTGAATTAATTGTATTTAAAAAAAGTTTATTATTTCAGAATGTTGAAGCTTATATTAAATTTTCATTTTCGCACTAGTTCCCCTTTAATGTGAGAAACAGTGTTCGGAACCGTGTTTTGCAAGAGAACAAAGTCGGTAGAGCTTTTAGTTGGTTAATAAGTAGCGATATTGTTCGATAAAATGCAACCCAGATGTGACACTGGGGCCCCAAAACAAGCCAGAAGGAGTTAAAAAAAGATAAAATGATCCCAATGCCTCAAAATACCTGAGAAATGAGGTTGCATTCCGGCAGTATAATCTTACCAATTACTTAGCTTTATTCAGAGATGCCAATGCCTGCGTACGGCTCATTGTGTTTACTTTGGCACAGATATACCTAGAGCTTTATGTCTGTACTTCTAAGCGTGTGAGGTCCAGCCTTCCCAGATAGAGCTCTATGTACACCTCGCAGGCAGGAATGTACCGTGACACGATGTGACCTCTTAAAAAGCTATGTTCTACTGCTCACTGATTCTTGTGGTCGCAAGCTTAAACGTCTGCAGCATTGCCATGTAGTTCGTCATCTTCTTGGGATCACATTAGCAGCTACCCAAAAGCCTATGGATATTTCTAGAGTACAACTGTAATCTCTTTGCTACATGCCACAGAACAGATACGGGTAAATACATTCTCTAACTAAACTAGTACAACAGGCTATTTTCTTGGCCAAAGTTTTAACAATTACAATCCCAATATGCAATAATGCATAACCCTGGGTCCTGCTTAAGCTTATAAAATAGCTTATAAAATTGGGCCAAAACGTATCCTCTATGATCATGCTCATTCACTGACTGGATTAAATCTACATAAACCTGTACTGAACTACAACATTCTCATTAACATGTGAGAATTGGTTCCAAGCAAGAAGAATTAAAGGAAAACTTTACCTCCAAAATGAATATTTGAGCAACATATATTAAGAAAATACTGCAGCTCTAACTGTAACAGGAAGAAGGGTGGAAGCAAAAGACAGAACTCTGTCTGTTAAATGGCTCATGTGACCTTACATGTATAGTTTGTTTGGCTTGTTTGTGTATGAAATGGTTTATTTACATGAAGCAGGGTTTTACATGTGAGCTGTTTTATGTGATATCTTTTTATTTGTGTGATAGGTATCATTTTCCTTTAACCAACCATATCATACCTTTCATTGCTTCTGACTTGGTCTCCTCGATGGACTGATAGATTTTGTTCTTGTCAGCAAGCCGAGCCTTTGTGGCTTTATGTTCAGATTCCTCTTTCTCAACGCTTTGCTGTAGTGCTTTCAATTTGTAGGTCATATCTATTTCCATATTGCTCTTTTCCTACAAGAACAGGAGAGATGTAAGGACTAACAATCATCCCATCTAATAGTGTGGCAAGTTAACACCATGGCAGAACTGAAGAGCCTGCAAAATTTCTAAACTTTTTGTGCATTCTGCATAGTATGGAAGCAGAGTCAATTATTTTGTGATTGAGCCGAATCCTTCTTGAAAGATTTGGCAAAACCCTAAACCCAATGCATATGCAAAGTATATGCATTGGGTTAAAGAGAAGTTAAAAAATGTTTTACCTTTCTTGTTTTCATGACAACATGTGATTTTAAGGATTCAGATTTGGTTCAGTCAGGCACTTAGCTTTGGCCAAATCCTGCTGAAAAAGGCAAAATCCTGAACCAAATCCTGGATTTGGTTTATGCCTACAGCATAGGCACCATCAACACCTCTATGTTTCATAAACAGATGGTCTTTTTGCTTGTTTTCTGTGGTAACAAAATAAATGGCAGCCCCCACTCATATATATATATATATATATACATATACACACATATATATATATATATATTATGAATCCCAAGTTTCTTACCTTCTCCAAAATGGCTAGCCTTTCGTGCAATTGCTGCTTTTCTGCATCTGCCCTTGCTAGCAGCTCTTTGCCTTTCTTTAGATCCTCTTCCAAGACAGATATTCGTCCTATCAACAGAAAAGAATGGGGGTGACACATCTTGCCAAGCCTTAACTGCACAACTTAATTCACAAAAAGGAAGTTATTCATAATGGAAACAAGTACAAATGAAATTGAGAAACAAGTGGAATATAGTGGCAGAGACAGTTAATTTATAGAAAAGTAGTATGGCTTTACTCTCTTTATTTAGGTTAGACAAACCACTGGAGATCTAAAATAACTTAGTTGTTCTTTGGTCCTCCGCTTGTAAGCATAGATCATTTAAAGCTGGAGTGCCCATACTCTACTAATGCAAGGTCTGCTTTTAGTGATATAGTCCCATTATGATCTCCATCCATAAAAACTTTGTAAGCATTCTGTTCCATGAAAAATATAATTTAAAAATTGATTTGGGAGAAAATGTATATTGCTATATTTAACAAACAACTATTTCTTATGTAACCATAACACAATAAATATCTGAATGAAAAGCATGAAATAGTAGGGCGATTTAGACAAACTGTTTGTTGACAGTGTCTTGAAATCTACTGATCACCAGCTAAAGATCTAATGGTAGATCCAGCTCTAGGTTTTGTTTAAAGAAAGGTATATTTGAAGGTTTTTTTTTTTAATCACACAATACATAGTCAAGGTAAAGGCAATTGCACATAACTGGCGGATCACATACCTTGAAGGTCACTTATAACTTCAGATCCCTGAGTGCGGTCTCTCCGTTCTGACTCCAAAGCCGACTGCAGGTTAATAAAGTCCTTTTCTAGTTTCAACTTAGCATTCTCCAACATGCAGGTCTTATCCTGAAACTCGCGGTTGTTGGTTTCTAGCTGCTGTATCTGTTTGGACATCTCAGTCTGAGTCTTCCTCAGCCGGGCAGCTGCATCAGACTCTGTGCGGAGCTGCATGTTGGCTTCATCCAGCTGCCAGAGAAGAAGAATAATAATAAGCATGGTACTGGGCAGGATGGGTTCACATTAAAGTTTAAGTAGCTCTTGCCCACCTGTCTTTGTAGCTGATTCATCTTCTCATTCGATATTTGGGAGTTTTGGTTTCTCCTTTTCATATCTTCAAGTTGATCCTTTAAACTGTTCACTGCAAAACATAAAATGTTTACTTCACCCTGCAAGGAACACTTTGTTCCATAAACCTTTATAATATCAGATAATAAGGACAGTGCTAAACTAAGAGGTACATCAGCATATGGTACAGGGGGGATACCTAAATCTCTTGGGCCCATCCTGTTGCCCTTCAGCTGTAACATTCACATCCAGCCATTTCACCAACCACCTATGTCTGACATTTAAGTGATACTGACACTAAAAAAACTACTATTTAAAATATGAATGTACATTAAAAGTTACCTATAGGTCATGTTGATCGATTTTTGCCGAGAGGCTTGCTTATCTAAGTTATTGTTAGTTGGAAGTTCCTAAACCTGACTGTTTTGCCAACCTGACTGTCCCATCTCAGCCTGTCAGTTTCTAATGGTAACGGACTCCTACTGCACAAATATGGCAGCCCCCTCATACAGGAACATGGGGCATCAGACAGGTAATGTAAAAGCATTGTGCAAATACTTTATGGCAAAATTATAAGTAGCTTTCAAAGCTTTATATACATTTACACCTCTAGGGTGATTCTAGGGAAATTTGGGGAAGAGCAACCAGTAATGTCTACCTCTCTAACAAAAAGCACATTTCCTTTGAGAAACAATAATGATGTTATGCCCATGCCAAATAATATTGGCAACAGTGGACACATGCTCCAATCACTATATAGATTTTTCCTGTTTTACACACCATTTCTTTCTATATTTCACTGATTTTCAATTATTTTTGAACAATTGACTAAATGGTTTTTAAAAGAATGTGTGTTCTACTCTTTAGAACTGAAGGTACATATAAAACATCTTCCAAGCAATTAACCAGCCCTCTTCTTCCTTCCTGATCCTTTGCGAAGATCTTCCTTGATTTAGCTGTAGCCGGCAGTGCCTGTACATTAGGCCTTGTTTATCATTCCAATAGTAGATAAGGTTTCAGTACTTTCTGCAACACAATACGGACCTTCATTTTCCAAGCTGCGCTTCTTGTCAGCATCATTCTCTGCTTTTCTTTGGTACTCTGTGTTCTTGTGCTGCAGAAGAGCCTTCTCACGCTCAAGCTGCCTCGTTGTCGACTCTATGTTTTTCCTAGAACTTGCCTGAAAGTCACAATTCAAAACGACAGCTCAGTTCCATATCTTTCCAAAAAGATATTGGATATTTAACCATTGAAAAAAAGTCTCCAGTTTTGATAAAAATAAACACATAAATATAGAAAGAAATAAATGGGCTCAGCAGCAAGGGATTCTGGGTTGCACAAATGCTATACATACCATAAGGACGACCTCACAAGCAACAAAGGCATACAGAATATGGGGCTATTGTAATAAAACATTTACTACTGGTCTAATAACTAATAGCAACCAATTAGCAGTTGGAATTTATTAGTCAGCTATTTGCTAATGTTGCATCATTTATTACTTTATCCTTTATGTCTTTAGAGATTACACAGCACTCACCTCTTCATCCAGCTCCTTCACGATCTTCTCCAAACGTAAATTTACAGCTCTAGGAAACATAACAATATTTGAACCATTACCATGTATGTTTGCAAACATCTGCTATCCAAAATATGCCATAATCAGACATGGCAAACCTGAGGAACCCAGCTTTTTTCTCCACTATGTGTATGTATGGTCAGCTCAAAATGATCAATTTGCCAGCTCAACTTCTGGTACCAATTGGACAAAATCAGACGGATATATTATGTTCACATGTTTTCAGACACAGCTGTGCCTGTATTTCTGCCTAGTGAATTCCTGGATATTTACATGCAGCATTTTACATGCGTTTTGCTCAGAAATTGGTCCAGCCATGTGGGGCCTACTTAAAGGAGAGGGAAAGGTAAAAACTAAGTAAGCCTTATCAGAAAGGTCCATCTAAATATACCAGTAAACCCCCAAAGTAATGCTGCTCTGACTCCCCTGTCAAAGAAATATTGCATTTATTTCCTTCTATTGTGTACACATGGGCTTCTGTATCAGACTTCCTGCCTTCAGCTTAAACCTCATTGCCCTGGGCAAGAGCATGCTCAGTTTGTTCCTGTCCCCCCCCCCCTCCCTTCTCTACTGTAATATGAGCCCAGAGCAGGGAGAGACTCAGGCAGGAAGTGATGTCACACCACATTAATACTGCAGCTCCTATACTAAACAAACAGAGAGCTTCTAGAGCTTTTTACTCAGGTATGGTAAAACATTCTACAGAATAAATATAGCATTCTAACTTGCATTATTGCAGCTAATCTATTGGCAATACAATGCCTCCATAGCTTTCCTTCTCCTTTAAGTCAAGGAAGATTATTTTTCAGCAACGATAATTTTTACTGACAACCATGCAAACAGCATGGCTAGGCAAAGATCTCAATAATGCTTTGGAATATTTTTGAATAATCCCTAGTTGCAGTTAGGAAAAGCTGGTCATTAAGTCATAATGACCACTGGTTACTACATGGTACTTGGAGCTGGTAAGACTAGTCATATTTAGTAAAGCTATGATATGAACCATAACCCACATATAGGTCAAACATGCAATGTATCACAAGCTGCAAACCAATGCCAATGGTAATGCATTACTACTACAGGTATGATTTCCGTTATCCAGAAACCCATTATACAGAAAGTTTAGAATTAAGGAAAAGCCGTCTCCCACAGACTCCATTTTATCCAAACAATCCAATTTTTTTATTTTTTTTATGTTTCTCTGCAAAAATACAACAGTACATTGTATTCAAACTACGGTATTATCAATCCTTATTGGAAGCAAAACCAGTCTATTGGGTTCATTTAATGTTTACATTATTTTATAGTAGAGTTAAGGTATAAAACTCCAAATTACGGAAAGATCCATTATCCAGCAAACTCCAGGTCCTGAGCATTCTGGATAACAGGCCCCATACCTGTACTACACATACATAGTATTTACTCTCCTTACTTTTTTTGGCAAATGCAAGAAATCTTCCTGCATCCACACACATCAGCAGGAAAGGGAATCCATTTCAACCCAAATCAAACAGAACTTCCCTGCAGTGACACTGGCCACTTACCTGAATTTTTGCTCCAGTTCATCTTTGGTTTGCATCTCATTATGGAGCTGCTCCTCCAGCTTGTTAATGACTTTTTGCAGGTGTGCTGACTGCTGCAATAAGAGAATGGGAGATACCAATTTATTATAAGATATTAACTGTTAACAAATCATTTATTGCTTTAAGTGCACTGGGCTCCCAAAAGCAGTGAGCCCTGGGCAGATGCCCCTTAACTTGCATTATTAAAGCGGCCCTGTATATTGGTACATGTACCTGGCATGAATCCAGAGCAGCCTGGGTGGACCAAACAGAGGATTACTAAAGTTGACTAGCCAATATTTTGCCCAGTAAAAGACACTTGCTAATTTAGGTGGGTATTTTAGTGGGCTGACAGATCAAGGTAAATATACCAAGGGATAAAGGTAAATACAATGTCAATTCTAGGCAACAGTTTTGTGCAAGATGCACAGACCAAGAGACCTAGGGGTCCGTTTACTAAAGTGCGTTAAAAATTTGCGCACAAAATATAGACAAACTTGTTGTCAAATATGTTTTCGCCGGTTTACTAACCTGCGGTAAATATAAATTTGCAAATTTTCTTGCGCAAAAATATGTTTTCGCCAGTTATCGAATTCGCGGAAAATAACGCTACGTACACATTAACGCCTGGTTTACTAAACAGCGAAATGTGCAAAAGACTAAATCTACGCAAGAATATTCGCAAAATTTTACCACCACCTATGTAGTGGCGTAAAAGTATTTTTTTGCCAGAAAATTCTCAAGGGGCAGGAAATATCCCATAATATTTTTTTTTTTTACCCATCATTCTTTGCTGACAGGAAAGAGATCTGTAGCTATTGCTGACAGGATGTTTTGGCTTCTGCTTCTATCTCCTGCAATAGCAGCAGCTTCAGCTCAGAGGCGTATTATTGGCAGCGGCATCACAGTCCAAGGATTCGTCAGCCACTACGCTTTTTTGGTTTCATTGTGATTGGCTACATTAAACGGTGCATTCCTATGAAGAGATTGACTGGTATGATTTCTTGTTCATATGATTCTATTGGCAGAAGGGTTTATATGATGCAGACATGTTTGATTGGTGTTACTCTGGTGATGTTGTTGGATGGTATAATCATCAGTCAATAAAGTTTATGAGTTTTGAAGGTGCATTTCTGGCCATAAATGTCACAGTACAAATTGCCATAATAACCGCCATAAAACGATTATTTTATAGCATAAATATTTCCAAAAACGTAATTTGTCGCCAGAAAATTAGCAACTCACTAAAATGACCGCTAACGTAAGCCAGTTCTTTAACGTAGTTACCGCAAGGGATCGCAATGACTTCTGAGCGCATCGCTGTCTAGTAAACTTAATCGCTGCGAATATTCTGGCAGAAAAATATTCTCAGCCATAACATGCGGAAACTTAAAGTCAGATTTACCGCACTTTAGTAAACGGACCCCCTAAAGACGTATGACAGAGCAGACCAGCACTTACTACTTGCAACTTACACCCACACCATCATATTGATCCAGCTAGCACCCATTACCAAGCCCAACCTGTTAGGGTGAGATCACATGGGGTGTTTTTATGTTGCTTTTTTAAAAAAGCGAGGTCAAGTGTAAATACGCCAATGAAAGCGCAAGTGCATGATAATATGCGTTTTTCAGCCTGTAGTTTTCATTTCACAACATGTATTTCTATTTATTCTCATTCCCCACAATTCAGCACGAAGCCACAATTTTCCAGCTTAAATATATTGCAATATATGGACAAACAATCCCTGTTTTGTTTAAAGGGGAAGGCATTTTTTAGTAGCAGTATGCACAAAATGTCTCTGTCTTAAATATATTGATAATGGGTTGAGTGCAGAGGACTCTTGTATTTGACTATATGTATTTTGTGGTCACAGTCTCATTGCACCCCCGCCTAATGGTTTTAAAAATTAGTGTTGAGCACAACTTTCCCTTGTTTGTTATAGTTATACAGGAGCAGTGACCAGCTCCATGTTGTAGCTCCCACCCTTCCCAGCTATAGTCAGGTGATCCCACTGGTGTCTAATAATAGGGCAGCCATGTTTGGGAGTTTTACTTTGAAAGCAGCAAGTAAGTTGAAGGTAAAACATATTAGTCCCTTTGTAAAATGTATAATGAAGCAATTGACTTCCTAATGAATCAGATGAAAATTGAGCATAGGACTGGCCAGATATGGGATGACTGTGACGTAGTTGGCAGCTTAAATATATTGCAATATATGGACAAACAATCCCTGTTTTGTTTAAAGGGTAAGGCATTTTCAGTAGCTGTATGCACAAAATGTCTCAATGTGCTCAATATATTGATAATGGGTTGAGTGCAGAGGACTCTTGTATTTGTCCATGTGAATTTTGTGGTCACAACCTCATTGCACCCCCGCTTAATGTTTTTAAAAATTAGTGATGAGTACAACTTTCCCTTGTTTGTTATAGTAAAGACTCTGATTCAGTTCGGTATTTGGCAGAATCTTTCACAAAGGATTTGGTGATTCAGCCAAATCCAAAATAGTGGATTCGGTGCATCACTAATTTCTACTCCCAGAGCACATGGCAGAAGTAACAGTAAGTAGGGTTGAAAAAAAGATACACTGCCATCAAGTTCAACCTTTTAACTCTATTTTAACCTGGCTAACTGCTAGTTGATCCAGATCAAGTGCCAGCTCCATGCATAATACCTCCATACCATGGCAAACTTCCACACCCTGTGCCCCCAGCAAGCCAACAGCAGCCAGTTGTGACTAGAGTTACCACCATTTCTGGAGAAAAAGAAAAAAATACCGGCCTTCCTGTATTTCTATGTTTTTTTTCCCTATAAATAACATTGGCATCAAGCAACATTTTTACCAGCCAGGTGGCAACCCGAGTTGTGACAGATGTATATCTGCGGGTTGGACATTTATGAATTAAACCCTATGCTTCTAGTGCGCTAAGAATGCTGAAATATTCCCAAACTGCTCTGGACACCAAGTACAATTCTCACATTCCAGAAAATCAGACACCCTCTAATCACGGACATCTGGCGCTTTTCTTCTCCTAAACAGCTTTAATCTTTAATCAGCTCGGTTTTTGTTAGGCTCCGACAGTCATAAAAATGCCAAAATCAGACACTCAAGGCAAGGGGGGGGGGAAGACTTTTAAAGGAAATCAGATCCGAGCTAATCCAAAACACACACAGAGCAACGCTCTGCCGAGGGAGTAAACATGATTCCACTTTCTGATAAAATGATCCAGAGAGAGAGAAATGTGTCACAATGTCACTGCAGAATGTCGGCGACTATCAGATTGGGCTAAGTAAGAAACTTTGCAATATCATAGCTCCCACCCACACTGGCAAGGTATACATCAACTGGCACCTAGGCTTCGACTAAGCAAATATTAAAGACTTTTGGATAAAAGTAATGCTAGCAACCTGCACTTGGGTGTGCTCTCCAACTAGGGTTGCCACCTTTTCCAGAAAAAAATACCTTCCTATATATTTTCCCCTATTAATAACATTGGGATCAACCATCATTTTTACAACCCCATCTCCAACTCACCTGCGTCTGCTACACTACTGCTGCAATTCCCAGACAGTATTAATACAAATATACAATAATATGCAGTCATGTGTACAATAAAATGCAAAAAGAAACCTACTGGTTCCTCTTTAACATATGGGTTTTAAACGTTGCTGTGATTTATGGACACTACTATTGACAATTACGCATTTCTATAGGGACGTAACTTCATGGACATTGGACTAGATTACGACACAGTCTGATGATGGTACTTGATGAATATCTCTGGTATATTCCAAGTTGCAGTTTGAATTATCTCTATTTGGAGTGTTTGGAGCAGTACTGTACCTATACCCAGACAGACAGTAAATGTATCTGCTGCCATATCACCCTATACCTAAGTAAAATAAGGTGCGAGACTGATGTGGAGGATACCGTGTCATTACATTGACTTTTAAAGGAGAAGGAAAGGTTAAAACTAAGTAAGCTTTATCAGAAAGGTCTATATAAATACACCAGTAAACCCTCAAGGTAATACTGTTTTGAGACCTGTTAAAGGAAACACTGCACTTCGTTACTTCTATTGTGTACACATGGGCCTCTGTATCAGACTTTCTGTTTTCAGCTTAAACCTCCAGGGCTTGGGCATGCTCAGTTTGCTCCTCTCTGCCTCCCTTTCCCTCCTCCCCTCCCTGCTGTAATCTGAACACAGAGCTATGAGTGAGCAGAGAGACACTCAGGCAGGAAGTGATGTCACACCAAGCTTATATGGCAGCTTCTATCTGAAACAGAGAGAGTTTCTAGAGTTGTTTACTCAGGTATAGTAAAGCATTCTACAGAATAAATATAGTATTCTAGCCTGCTCTATTGTATTTAATCTATTGGCAATAAACTATTAACCCACCAGTGCACCAACTAGTTTCCTAAACCACCAAGGGAGGGAAGACACTAAAATGTGTGGGCATAGCTGTAGGTATGTTCCACACAGCTACTGTGACCATTTCTCTAACTTACCCAATTTAACTAATTATTTTATGCACTCTCAGCACTCCACGTAATCTTTTCAAGGCAAGTTTTTCCTGATCAGGCGTACTTACCTCTTTCATTGGTTGGGCAGAGGATTTTTTCTCCTTACAGTTTTGGGAAGACTCACTTAGCAATCTAAAAGAAAAAGTTAAGAAAAAAAAAGACATGAAACAGCTCTCTCTCATAAAAATACTTGGGCAAAGAAAGAAGATTCCTAAACAATGTCCAGACTTTCAAGTATTTATATTATGATTTAGGCTATAAACAATGATGTCATGTTAAGATGCAGGGACCTGGCTAAGAGGCATACCCAGCTAAGGGTTAAACCAATGACCCCTGTGTGCCTATAGGCTACAAATCTCAGCATATCCGTGTGCTGACCAGCATTTCTATACAATCTGTGGGGAGTTATCCATGTCGGCAGCTTAATGCCCAGTGTATGGGACCCTTCCCTCCCAATGTCTGTTTCTCTTCATTCTGTCTTCATGCAGCAGTTGGGTGTCAGATATTCATTGATAGTTAGATCCAATATATCTTATAGGGGGCGTCTTTTGCCTAGAAGATGTATTAGAGCTCACTCTATTAAAATCACCAGACATCATGTCTCTCTACATTCAGAATTTGTGCAAAAGGCAGTTATTTTGTTAGATTTTGTTTGTAATGGAATCAGTTATTTGAGTGAGCTCTAATACATCTGCTAGGAAAGATATATTGGATCTAAATGTCAATGAAAATCTGACACCCAACTGCTGCATAAGGACAGAATGAAGAGAAACAGATGCTGAGAGAGGAATAGTGAATATAAACATGATTATTTCAGAAACACTACAGAACATTTAATTTATTGTATTTAGAAAGTTTCTTATTTCAGTGTGATGAAGCTTATATTAAATTTTTGTGATACTTCCCCTTTAAGTCTGATTTTAACTGGTTGAAAATAGGTTTTGTGGTAAATATCTTATTACAACACCTTCAACTAATCCCCCATTTCATAAGTCAGTGTGCTGCAATTGTGCTTGCCATGTCTGAGCCGCAGAATTGGTATAATCAATATAAAAGGTGTCACAAAGAAAATGGCAAGCAGCTATATGGCAAGCAGCTATCACATATGCATAAAAATGAAAATATACAATGTTGATATTTGCCACTGCTTTCATGACGATGCACTGCTGGTAAACTTACAGATTTTCACGGTAGTAGGTGAAACCTACAAAAGGCAGTTGGTTTCCTGCAAAGGCTTTCGGGATCTGAAAGGTTTCCGCGTCTCCCTTGTCATCTTCGATGTCGTCAAAATTACTGGTGTCAATGTCACTAGCCAGCTCTGGAACAACAGGCGCAACCGCTGGAAGCAGGGAGAAAGAATGCTTGGCATCAGTTATTCCACTCAAACACTTGGCTCCAGCCTGGAACATAGAGGTCTAGAGATAATGAACTGCTAAACTTATTCACAGCACAGGAAAGATTGGTTCCACATAATACAATTATGCATTTGCAGAGTCAACAAGGAACATTCCTTTTCACAACTATGCTGGAACACTGGTTTAATTGTTGAAGATGTAGAACATTGGGGGGTTATGTAATAATAGGTGCGAAGTTTACCCCAGTTCTAATGTCCCAAAACGACTATGCTGGAAAGTAAAATCTGATTCTGGTTCCTGTGGGTTTCTACACTTGGTGCAAACGATACACTTGTTATTACTTCTCAGCATTCTCCACCAGTTCAGCTGGTGATTCTCCCATAGAAAGACATTGGCTGAGTGATGTGGGCCAGCCAAGTAAATGTCACTTCTACAGACCCACAGGTGCACATATGGGCTCCATCTTCCTTTACTCATCCTCCATGTCTTTACGCATGTTGTATACCATGGGCAATGATCTCAATGCACCCAATTTGGTGGTGAGATGGAAAAAGCAACTGTATTTTCTCCAATCAGGGCAACTACAGCCAATCAGCAGCTTCTCTGTTATAAAGATAGCTTGAGTGTCAGCCATTAAGCATAACCAATAGAAAAGGGGATGACTATTGATCAGAATTATGCGCAGGTACATTCAGGCAGCGGGGTAATGCTACACAACGGTGACATTAATAAGCCCCAAATACTGGGATCTTTGTCCTCCTTTTTCTAAATACTGGTCAGAGCTCTTGCCAGCCCCCTCCACACACCACAAACATATTTCTTCTTCCTGCAGGTCCACTGCATAATCAACGGCATGAATTAGCATGTTTAAAATACGCTTTAATATGAGTACTTTGTACCTTTACGTACATAGTAAATCCACAGCTTTAATCACTATTTAAATACACAATAGATGTACGGAGCAAAGTATGTATGTGTATATATATATGGTATACTATATATATATATATATATATATATATATATATATATATATACACACACACACACACAATCTGCCTGATGTAAATGATTTTTATTGCATATCCATGAGCACAGTATGCATAACGCACATACGAATGCCAAACTATTGAGCTAGCGAACTATAATATGACTTTCGGGGAGTGCTGGAAGATGTAGTTGTAGAACAGCTAGTATAGGTGTGTTAGTCTAATTTCAACCTGTACAAGGTGAGTCTCGGGATAGAAATACAAGGTTAGATCGGCACCCCCCTGCACACACACTTACTTTCCCGAATGTTGTCCCAGTTCCACTGGTCGTTCTTGAAGAAAGGGTGCTGCTTTATGTCTTCGATTCCGTTCCTCCCGAGTCGCACCTCTCTGTACATAACAAAGCAATCAAAAAGTTACATCTGGAAAACCCCAAGTGCCTGAACCATTTTGTCTTATTATTGTACGAATGGCTTAGAAGCCTTCCCATGCAGTTAACCCCAAAGTGCTATTAATCCAACACAGGGGGCTTCAGCCCACCTCTGCTGATCCGGCAGCGTGCGATTAATACTTGAGAGCAAGCGGGGGGAAAACAGACAGTCTGTTAAAATGCCACGTGTAGAATGAAGCCGTTTTCCACCCTGATCCTGCAGCAAAAGGGAAGCTCAGCCAATATCGGCCAGCATTTTAAATTAAAAAGGATCCTTTCACAGGCTGCTGCCAAGCCATATGACAAGGGAGGCATATGGAGGTTTGCACTTGTACTGCCAATATTCATTAACCCATTGGCAGCAGAGAATTCAAAAGAAGCTGTTCTACCTTCCAAAAGGGTTAATGCACGAACCCCCCCCCCATAAGTTCTAGTAAGCGATGTATAAACAAACAGTTCCCAAGAAGGAACCGATCAATGGCTTCTGCAAAGTAACGTCGGATTCCTTGAATTCGGCTCACTGTCAATATTTTCATTGGCTGCAGGGAGTCACAGGAGAGACAGGGAAACAGGCCTGGCAGTGATCCGTAGGGGTGCACGGGTGCCCTCTACACAGGGTCCCTTATTCAAGTTGAAGAAATCCGAGGATTCTCTAGGCACCTACAGGCTGTAGGGGGATGAAATGAGCACTCTCCTATGTATGAGACGTCTCTCTGTTCCTCACATACAGGAAAAGAAGTACTAGAAAAGAGCTATTTAGCCAGTTTTATTAAAAGAAATACCATTATTTCACTAAATTACAGTGAAAATTACTTACAAACAAACCGGTAGTTTTTAGTTCTAATTTGCAACAGCTCATTAATTAGTCTGTGGGGGGATTACTTTATTATTTTGAAGTGAAACTCCAAGTTGATGACTAATCTCTAATATTTAAAGAACAACACAAAAAAGTTTTTTTTTGCATTATATAGTGAATAGTACCCCCATTTGAAAAATATATAGTGAATAAAGTACCCCCTCTTGTAAATTATAAGGATATTATACTGTAAGTTACCGAGGAGTTTCATGACCATATAAAAACACGAGGCCGAAGGCCGAATGTTTTTATACAGGTCATGGAACTCCGAGGTAACTTCTAATATCCTCATATTTTACAACTGGGGGTACTTTATTTATTATAATACACAAATTTCAGTGAGTCATGTGACAGAAATGACATCAGAACTCACCGTTTATAACTGATGACATCAGAACTCACCGTTTATAAGGATATAATTTACAAGATATTCATGGCTTTTGTGTATTATAAGGATATTATAAGTCACTGAGGAGTTCCATGACAGGTCTTGGAACTACAAGGTTACTTTTAATATCCTCATATTTTCCAACAAGGGGTACTTTATTTATTATAATACACAAATTTTAGGAGTCATGTGACAAAAATGACCACTACTACTCACCATTTATAATTGATGACATCACTAGTCAGCATTTATAAGGATATAACTTACAGGATATTCATGGATATTATGTTGTTACACAACATTCCTATACAGGTATGGGACCTGTTATCCAGAATGCTCGGGACCTGGGGTTTTCCAGATAACGGATCTTTCCATAATTTGGGTCTTCATGCTTTAAGTCTACTAGAAATTCATTTAAACATTAAATAAACCCAATAGGCTGGTTCTGCTTCCAATAAGGATTAATTATATGTTAGTTGGGATCAAGTACAAGCTACTGTTTTATTATTACAGAGAAAAAGGAAATCATTTTTAAAAATTTGGATTATTTGGATAAAATGGAGTCTATGGGAGACAGCCATCCAGAATTTCGGCGCTTTCTGGATATCGGGGTTTCCGGATAAGGGATCCTATATCTATATACAATTACAGTGAAACCTAAATTTTTCATCCCTTGATTTAAAATTTTCCCTCATTTTACGTTGTTGTTCTGTAGTCTCATCTATATATTATGCATAATACATTTACCCGATTTTACATTTTCCTAGATTTTACACCGTTTTTTTGAGGTCCCCTGAAAAACGTACTGTATTAAATTTTGATAGATGTTAATGTAATTGCTACGGAAAGCACCGCCTGCTTGTATTCTTTGCACTGCTGCTTCAGACTACTTATACACAATGTAGCAGAAGCTCAGTAACAAAATTGGAAGGCAAGTGACTTCTACTACATTGTTTCAAGAGTCAGAAAGAAAACAAATAGATACTGTTTTTAGTCAGAAAGAAAACAAATAGATACTGTTTTTAGTTGCAATTAGAATAACTTTGAAACCGCTAGAAAGCTGAAGTTTTTAATGAGGTAATGGACCCGTTATCCAGAAATTTGTTATCCAGAAAGCTCTGAATTATGGGAAGGCCATCTCTAAACGACTCCATTTTATTTACATAATCCACATTTTTTTTTAAAAAAAAATTCCTTTTTCTCTGTAATAATAAAACAGTACCTTGTACTTGATACCAACTAATATATAACGAATCCTAATTGGAAGCAAAACCAGCCTATTGGGTTTATTTAATGTTTACATGATTTTCTAGTAGACAATGTATGAAGATCCAAATTACAGTTATCGGGAAAAGCCCAGGTCCCGAGTATTCTGGATCACGGATCCCATACCTGTATGTATATATATATATATTTATTACAGAGACAAAACTGATTCCCCAGATTGCAGGAAACTACCCATTAACCCTTAGGCAAACAGAGAAATACAACACCTCCCTTAAACCCAAATTCACATAATTAGGGCTAAAGAAGGGCAAAAAGAACTTTACATGCAGCATGCAGTTAGAAATCTTTTTACTTCCTTGTTTGTGTGACAAAAAGTCATACGATTTGAAAGATTCGGTTCAATCAAGCACTTAGTTTAGGCCCAATCCGTCTTAACCCTTTAAGTGCCAGCAGAATTTCACATTTTGGTTACGCGAAATGCCAGCCGTTTTTGAAACATTTTGTGCTCTCTCACTTTAGGGGCATTTTCTGAGGGGAAACCTATAGTTTACCTAGGAAAACTATACATTGTTTTTTTCGGTAGAAACTGAGCTTTCTAAATCTGCCTGAGTTTTCATGTATTTACACATGTGCAAAAAAATTTATAGTGCTAAATACCAAAAAAAATGAAAAATTACATTTTTCATCGTATATCAATTTATACCAGAAAAATATTTCATTTTACGGATGAAAATCCAACTGATTTGGAAAGCCTTATGTCTCTCGAACGTGCCAATACCAGATATGTATAGTTTTAGGGAGATTTAGGATTTCTGTACAGCAAAAACTCCCGGCAGTATATTACCAAATTTTGAAAGCACTAAGGCAGAAAACGGCATGCTTTAGATTCCAAGGCAAAAAATCCTGAAACCGTAGGTTTATCCCAGAAAACCAAACATTTTTGAAAAGTACACATTCTGCCGATTACAAAATGGGTAACTATGTCTCTCTACTCCCAACTACCAAACATAAAAGCTTGTCTGAACATAGCGGTTTTTCAACAAAAAAATTCAAAATTCTGAAAAATCATTTCAAAGGTTTTATTTTGCTGCTCCGCATATCCCAAACTATATTAGGTACCAAGAAAAAGCATCTGAAATATGATTGCCAGGGGTCCACTGAACAATTTGATACCCATTATGCATAGGTTTACCAAAGTATCTGGCATTTAGAGACACCAATATGTAGTTAGCACATCCAAATTGTTCAGGACTTTACTTCAGCTACTGAGAAATCAACACATTGACTGCATTTTTTGTGGGGTAAAAACACAGAAATATATGTTTACCCCCCAAACCCATATATTTTTGGAAAGTACACATTCTACTGAATCTAAAATGGGTACCCATGCCTTTCTGCTCCAAACTACTGAGTCGCAAGGCTTTCCCAAAATTGTCGGTTTTGGTGAAATATCTGAAAATTTCCTCAAACCTTCAACTTCCCAGCACCATATCACCCATGTATCATTACGTACTAAGAAAAAGCACCCTAAATATGATTGCCAGGGTTCCTCTGAACATTTTGGTGGTCATTGTTCATAAGTTTACCAAAGTATCTGGCATTTAGAGGCCCCAAAATGAAGTTAGCGCATACAAACAGTCCTGTGGGTAACTTCAGCTAATGAAAAATCAACACATTGACTGCATTTTTGTGGGGTAAAAACACAGAAATATATGTTTACCCCCCAAAACCCATATATTTTTGGAAAGTACACATTCTACAGAATCTAAAATGGGTACCCATGCCTTTCTGCTCCAAACTACTGAGTCGCAAGGCTTTCCCAAAATTGTCGGTTTTGGTGAAATATCTGAAAATTGCCTCAAAGCTTCAACTTCTCAGCACCATATCACCCATGTATCGTTATGCACCAAGAAAAAGCACCCTAAATATGATTGCCAGGGTTCCTCCGAACAGTTTGGTGGCCATTGTTCATAGGTTTACCAAAGTATCTGGCATTTAGAGGCCCCAAAATGAAGTTAGCGCATACAAACAGTCCCGTGGGTAACTTCAGCTAATGAAAAATCAACACATTGACTGCATTTTTGTGGGGTAAAAACACAGAAATATATGTTTACCCCCCAAACCCATATATTTTTGGAAAGTACACATTCTACTGAATCTAAAATGGGTACCCATGCTTTCTGCTCCAAACGACTGAGTCGCAAGGCTTTCCCAAAGTTTTCGGTTTTGGTGAAATATCTGAAAATTGCCTCAAAGCTTCAACTTCCCAGCACCATATCACCCATGTGTCATTACGTACTAAGAAAAAGCACCCTAAATATGATTGCCAGGGTTCCTCCGAACAGTTTGGTGGCCATTGTTCATAAGTTTACCAAAGTATCTGGCATTTAGAGGCCCCAAAATGAAGTTAGCGCATACAAACAGTCCCGTGGGTAACTTCAGCTAATGAAAAATCAACACATTGACTGCATTTTTGTGGGGTAAAAACACAGAAATATATGTTTACCCCCCAAAACCCATATATTTTTGGAAAGTACACATTCTACCGAATCTAAAATGGGTACCCGTGCCTTTCTGCTCCAAACTACTGAGTCGCAAGGCTTTCCCACAATTGTCGGTTTTGGTGAAATATCTGAAAATTGCCTCAAAGCTTCAACTTCCCAGCACCATATCACCCATGTATCGTTACGCACCAAGAAAAAGCACCCTAAATATGATTGCCAGGGTTCCTCCAAACAGTTTGGTGGCCATTGTTCATAGGTTTATCAAAGTATCTGGCATTTAGAGGCCTCAAAATGAGGTTAGCGCATACAAATAGTCCTGTGGGTAACTTCATCTAATGAAAAATCAACACATTGACTGCATTTTTGTGGGGTAAAAACACAGAAATATATGTTTACCCCCCAAACCCATACAGTTTTGGAAAGTACACATTCTACTGAATCTAAAATGGGTACCCATGCCTTTCTGCTCCAAACTACTGAGTCGCAAGGCTTTCCCAAAGTTGTCGGTTTTGGTGAAATATCTGAAAATTGCCTCAAAGCTACAACTTCCTAGCACCATATCACCCATGTGTCATTACGTACTAAGAAAAAGCACCCTAAATATGATTGCCAGGGTTCCTCTGAACATTTTGGTGGCCATTGTTCATAAGTTTACCAAAGTATCTGGCATTTAGTGTCCCCAAAATGAAGTTAGCACATACAAACAGTCCCGTGGGTAACTTCAGCTAATGAAAAATCAACACATTGACTGCATTTTTGTGGGGTAAAAACACAGAAATATATGTTTACCCCCCAAACCCATACATTTTTGGAAAGTACACATTCTACCGAATCTAAAATGGGTACCCATGCCTTATTGCTCCAAACTACTGAGTCGCAAGGCTTTCCCAAAGTTGTCGGTTTTGGTGAAATATCTGAAAATTGCCTCAAAGCTTCAACTTCCCAGCACCATATCACCCATGTGTCATTACGTACTAAGAAAAAGCACCCTAAATATGATTGCCAGGGTTCCTCCGAACAGTTTGGTGGCCATTGTTCATAAGTTTACCAAAGTATCTGGCATTTAGAGGCCCCAAAATGAAGTTAGCGCATACAAACAGTCCCGTGGGTAACTTCAGCTAATGAAAAATCAACACATTGACTGCATTTTTGTGGGGTAAAAACACAGAAATATATGTTTACCCCCCAAACCCATACATTTTTGGAAAGTACACATTCTACCGAATCTAAAATGGGTACCCATGCCTTATTGCTCCAAACTACTGAGTCGCAAGGCTTTCCCAAAGTTGTCGGTTTTGGTGAAATATCTGAAAATTGCCTCAAAGCTTCAACTTCCCAGCACCATATCACCCATGTGTCATTACGTACTAAGAAAAAGCACCCTAAATATGATTGCCAGGGTTCCTCCGAACAGTTTGGTGGCCATTGTTCATAAGTTTACCAAAGTATCTGGCATTTAGAGGCCCCAAAATGAAGTTAGCGCATACAAACAGTCCCGTGGGTAACTTCAGCTAATGAAAAATCAACACATTGACTGCATTTTTGTGGGGTAAAAACACAGAAATATATGTTTACCCCCCAAAACCCATATATTTTTGGAAAGTACACATTCTACCGAATCTAAAATGGGTACCCGTGCCTTTCTGCTCCAAACTACTGAGTCGCAAGGCTTTCCCACAATTGTCGGTTTTGGTGAAATATCTGAAAATTGCCTCAAAGCTTCAACTTCCCAGCACCATATCACCCATGTATCGTTACGCACCAAGAAAAAGCACCCTAAATATGATTGCCAGGGTTCCTCCAAACAGTTTGGTGGCCATTGTTCATAGGTTTATCAAAGTATCTGGCATTTAGAGGCCTCAAAATGAAGTTAGCGCATACAAATAGTCCTGTGGGTAACTTCATCTAATGAAAAATCAACACATTGACTGCATTTTTGTGGGGTAAAAACACAGAAATATATGTTTACCCCCCAAACCCATACAGTTTTGGAAAGTACACATTCTACTGAATCTAAAATGGGTACCCATGCCTTTCTGCTCCAAACTACTGAGTCGCAAGGCTTTCCCAAAGTTGTCGGTTTTGGTGAAATATCTGAAAATTGCCTCAAAGCTTCAACTTCCCAGCACCATATCACCCATGTGTCATTACGTACTAAGAAAAAGCACCCTAAATATGATTGCCAGGGTTCCTCTGAACATTTTGGTGGCCATTGTTCATAAGTTTACCAAAGTATCTGGCATTTAGTGTCCCCAAAATGAAGTTAGCACATACAAACAGTCCCGTGGGTAACTTCAGCTAATGAAAAATCAACACATTGACTGCATTTTTGTGGGGTAAAAACACAGAAATATATGTTTACCCCCCAAACCCATACATTTTTGGAAAGTACACATTCTACCGAATCTAAAATGGGTACCCATGCCTTATTGCTCCAAACTACTGAGTCGCAAGGCTTTCCCAAAGTTGTCGGTTTTGGTGAAATATCTGAAAATTGCCTCAAAGCTTCAACTTCCCAGCACCATATCACCCATGTGTCATTACGTACTAAGAAAAAGCACCCTAAATATGATTGCCAGGGTTCCTCCGAACAGTTTGGTGGCCATTGTTCATAAGTTTACCAAAGTATCTGGCATTTAGAGGCCCCAAAATGAAGTTAGCGCATACAAACAGTCCCGTGGGTAACTTCAGCTAATGAAAAATCAACACATTGACTGCATTTTTGTGGGGTAAAAACACAGAAATATATGTTTACCCCCCAAACCCATACATTTTTGGAAAGTACACATTCTACCGAATCTAAAATGGGTACCCATGCCTTATTGCTCCAAACTACTGAGTCGCAAGGCTTTCCCAAAGTTGTCGGTTTTGGTGAAATATCTGAAAATTGCCTCAAAGCTTCAACTTCCCAGCACCATATCACCCATGTGTCATTACGTACTAAGAAAAAGCACCCTAAATATGATTGCCAGGGTTCCTCCGAACAGTTTGGTGGCCATTGTTCATAAGTTTACCAAAGTATCTGGCATTTAGAGGCCCCAAAATGAAGTTAGCGCATACAAACAGTCCCGTGGGTAACTTCAGCTAATGAAAAATCAACACATTGACTGCATTTTTGTGGGGTAAAAACACAGAAATATATGTTTACCCCCAAACCCATACATTTTTGGAAAGTACACATTCTACCGAATCTAAAATGGGTACCCATGCCTTATTGCTCCAAACTACTGAGTCGCAAGGCTTTCCCAAAGTTGTCGGTTTTGGTGAAATATCTGAAAATTGCCTCAAAGCTTCAACTTCCCAGCACCATATCACCCATGTGTCATTGCGTACTAAGAAAAAGCACCCTAAATATGATTGCCAGGGTTCCTCCGAACAGTTTGGTGGCCATTGTTCATAAGTTTACCAAAGTATCTGGCATTTAGAGGCCCCAAAATAAAGTTAGCACATACAAACAGTCCCGTGGGTAACTTCAGCTAATGAAAAATCAACACATTGACTGCATTTTTGTGGGGTAAAAACACAGAAATATATGTTTACCCCCCAACCCCATATATTTTTGGAAAGTACACATTCTACAGAATCTAAAATGGGTACCCATGCCTTTCTGCTCCAAACTACTGAGTCGCAAGGCTTTGCCAAATTTGGCGGTTTTGGTGAAATATCTGGAAACTGCCTCAAAGCTTCAACTTTCCAGCATCGTATTGTCCATGTATCATTACCAGCATAAAGCATCCTAAATATAAACATATGGGTCTACTAAACAGTTTGATGCCCAATGTGCATAGATATACCAAACTATGTGGCGCACAGAGACCCCCAAATGACAATATGTATAGACATTTTCACTGCTGACGCTCTGGCTGCTGCAATATGAGCACCTGGAGTGTGTATTATGCGACATTAGACCCCCCTAACAGTACAGAGACCCCAGAAAACCATATATTTTCAGAAAGTACACATTCTGACGAATCCAATATGGGTAAATAAGTGTTTCTACTGCAAACTGCCAAACTGCAAAGCAATGCTGAACATAACGGTTTTTATCAGATTTCTGAAAATCGTCACAAAGCTTGAATTTTACCCCATTATATGCCCCACATTTCATAACGTATCAGCATAAAACATCCTAAATATGAACGCCAGGGGTCTACTGAACACTTTGATGCCCAATATGCATAGATATACCAAACTATGTGGTGCACAGAGACCCCCAAATGACAATAGTGTATATAAATTTTCACGGCTGACGCTCTGGCTGCTGCAATATGAGCACCTGGAGTGTGTATTATGCGACATTAGTCCCCCCTAACAGTACAGAGACCCCAGAAAACCATATATTTTCAGAAAGTACACATTCTGACGAATCCAATATGGGTAAATAAGTGTTTCTACTGCAAACTGCCAAACTGCAAAGCAATGCTGAACATAACGGTTTTTATCAAATTTCTGAAAATCGTCACAAAGCTTGAATTTTACCCCATTATATGCCCCACATTTCGTAACGTATCAGCATAAAACATCCTAAATATGAACGCCAGGGGTCTACTGAACACTTTGATGCCCAATATGCATAGATATACCAAACTATGTGGCGCACAGAGACCCCCAAATGACAATAGTGTATATACATTTTCACGGCTGACGCACTGGCTGCTGCAATATGAGCACCTGGTGTGTGTATTATGCGATATTAGACCCCCCTAACAGTACAGAGACCCCAGAAAACCATATATTTTCAGAAAGTACACATTCTGACGAATCCAATATGGGTAAATAAGTGTTTCTACTGCAAACTGCCAAACTGCAAAGCAATGCTGAACATAACGGTTTTTATCAAATTTCTGAAAATCGTCACAAAGCTTGAATTTTACCCCGTTATATGCCCCACATTTCGTAACGTATCAGCATAAAACATCCTAAATATGCACGCCAGGGGTCTACTGAACACTTTGATGCCCAATATGCATATATATACCAAACTATGTGGCGCACAGAGACCCCCAAATGACAATAGTGTATATACATTTTCACGGCTGACGCGCTGGCTGCTGCAATATGAGCACCTGGTGTGTGTATTATGCGACATTAGACCCCCCTAACAGTACAGAGACCCCAGAAAACCATATATTTTCAGAAAGTACACATTCTGATGAATCCAATATGGGTAAATAAGTGTTTCTACTGCAAACTGCCAAACTGCAAAGCAATGCTGAACATAACGTTTTTTATCAAATTTCTGAAAATCGTCACAAAGCTTGAATTTTACCCCATTATATGACCCACATTTCGTAACGTATCAGCATAAAACATCCTAAATATGAACGCCAGGGGTCTACTGAACACTTTGATGCCCAATATGCATAGATATACCAAACTATGTGGCGCACAGAGACCCCCAAATGACAATAGTGTATATACATTTTCACGGCTGACGCACTGGCTGCTGCAATATGAGCACCTGGTGTGTGCATTATGCGACATTAGACCCCCCTAACAGTACAGAGACCCCAGAAAACCATATATTTTCAGAAAGTACACATTCTGACGAATCCAATATGGGTAAATAAGTGTTTCTACTGCAAACTGCCAAAAAAAGATACGTTGTTTAGAGTACAGTGCTGGAATTAAACTGAAAGTAAACTTCAGAAAGGAAACTTTGCTCTGAGTGCCATACTGCTGGCAATTTCCATACTAGCCGGCGGGAAGGCAGCGGAGGCAGTTGGGGGTGATAAGTCGCACCAAAGAAGAGATTTGTTGCCGGGCGACTTATCTCCCCGAATCACAGCATGTGTCTCTGCCCTTACTGCTGCACAGCAAGTTGGAGTGATATCACACCTCCCACCCCCTACTAGTAGCCTATCAACAGAATAAAGCCCCCCCCCCCGACACCTGCATTGCTAAAAATGCTCCCATGCCTCACCTAGTGCCAGATATGAAAACAGCATTATGTGTGCAGTGAGTGGAGTGCTGACTCCCCTGCACAGCCAGAGAACTGAAGTGGGCAGGAAGTGGAACAGATGGGCAGGGCTGGTTGGGTTTTGGGGGAATTTTTCAATAAATCAGCCACAAACACTTTTTTTAAGCACATTCCTTCTGTAATTAGAGGAGATACCATATGAATGGTTACATTTTCATCAGACCAAATTTTTATCAGAGGGAACACAGCCAGAAGAGGATATGCGACTTCTCGAGCACAGGGGTCTCCCCCATTGAACTTTGCTATAGATTTATTATTTATAAAGGGAGGGTGCCCATTTACCAGCCAAAACAAAGTCTGAGGTCAATAAATGTATCAATCTTTCAAAGCCATCCGCCTCAATCTTTACCTAGATGAAATTTGTAGCCTAATCAGGTATCAAAAAAAACCTCAGATGTCAGAATGAGTTAATGAAGTATTTATCATAATATTGACATAGATAGAAGAGATACTGCATATGTCGGATAGAATTAGAAATAGGTACTGAACAAGAATTCTTTGAAATCTGGCTTCCCTGGCTAACATGAAGTATGAAGGCATTATATTTTGCTTTTTCGCCACGCTTTCATTTATATGTATGTGTGGGAGCTGCAATGCTACAACAGCTCCATTATCTCCAAATCGATAACATTATACAGCGACGATTAAGCTGGCCATAGACGCAAAGATTTCCCTGCAATATCAGACGAACGATCCTACGTCCTCATCTCCCGACCTGCCACTAACCATTCAGATCAAACAAAGCAGTAAAGAACAGATCAGCCGATGTTCTGCCCCACAGAAATCGTAGGAAATTTTTTGTCCGACAAAGCTGACAGGGACAGTCTCCCACTGAAGATCATCAGATCGGCAATACACGCAGAGATATTATCGTCAGCCGACAGAAATCTTTTAACCTGTCCGATCGACTGAACGACCAATCGGGATGGCAAGATAAATGTCGGGACACTCCACACATGATCCGAAAATCGTACGAATCGAGGATTGGTACGGTTGGATCTTTGCGTCTATGGCCAGCTTAAATGGTGCAGCTGCAATTGTTGCTTCATCTAAAGAAAACAATATGGAGGATCATATAACAGGATGACTGGGGAACTGGCAGCTATGCTCTCAATCTCAGCAAGGCACCCCCGCTCCAGGTGTAAGGTATATGCAAATCAACAAGAGGGCTGAGAGAAAGCAAACAAAGAGGCAGAGCTTGCTGCTAAGTGCTCTTTATTGCACACAACATGTTTCGGGCCCAAAGCCCTTTATCAAATGATAAAGGGCTTTGGGCCCGAAACATGTTGTGTGCAATAAAGAGCACTTAGCAGCAAGCTCTGCCTCTTTGTTTGCTTTCTCTCAGCCCTCTTGTTGATTTGAATATGGAGGATCACACAAACACATGCAATGCCCCATGTTGAATGGGTAGTGCTTACTATGCAATTTGTACATTGCTTAATATACTGCACACAGTCTTGTAAAGTGAATGGACTCTTATTTACCCCAACCCTTCTAAAAAGTAACAGTAAAACAGTAACATCAAAAAAGTGTTTTTAAAGTGGACCCGTCACCCAGACACAAAAATCTGTATAATATAGTTATAAATTAAACATGAACATATATAGTATATATATATATATATATATATATATATATATATATATATATATATATATATATATATATTATAGTATAAATTAAACATGAAACCTAATTTCTATTTTTTTATTAAAGCTTTCATAGCTGTAGTAAGTGCATTTAAAAATCTCAGCTGTCAATCAAATATTGTATGCCCCTCCTCTGTGCCTTAGGCAGACAATTTCGATGTCACTGCTCTCCCCACATTCCCCCGTTCTCTTCACCATTTAATTGTGTAGCCAGGGCATGGGGATGGACCCCCATTCTGATGCACAAACAAGATTCTGAGATGATGAAAGGCTTGTCTTAATAACAGTGCCCACAAAATGGCTCCTGCCTGATTGCTATAATTATGAATTCCCAGACTAAAGGAAACAAGATTCAAATAATTTATATAGTGTAATTGAAGTTCATTTTGCTTGACTAATGTGATAAAATAGGATTTTGAATAACTTCTTTAGGCGACGGGTCCCCTTTAAGTAATAAAAATATAATGAAGTGTTGCCCTACACTAGAAAAACTGGTGTGGTGGCATCAGAAACACTACTATTGTTTATATAAATAAGCTGCTGTGTAACAATGGGGGCAGCCATTCAAAGGAGGAAAGGCTCAGGTTACACAGCAGATAAACCCTGTAGAACATAATGAATTTAAAAACTATTAAAAGAATAAATGAAGGCCAATGGAAAAATTGCCCAGAACAAGCTTCTAACTAGAAGTTATCCTGCCGGTGAACCACCCCTTTAAAGGCAGCTGTTAGAATTGATCCAATAGTTGCTAAAGTTCCAGAGATGCTGCTGAGAAATGGATCAACGAATGTAGTGAATTGTAACAGTTCAGAATCTGCACCTGAATTGCCAGACTCAAACACCAGAGATATCCAACGCCAATTCTGGAAAAATTGTAAAAAAATAAAAATGGAGAGCAATTGCAAAAAAGTCTGGTGAATAATCTGAAGACAACTAACCTGAAAAAAAAACGTGTTTGGAAGGTGAACAACCCTTTTGCAAGATGCAAATCTCTGTGTTGGGCTCTTTTATGAAATAAGAAAGAATCATCTAAAAAGAAAACAAACGCTGACAGATTTGCAAAATTGTGCCGGCAAAGCAGCGATCCTGCAGCAATTCCCCTTGCGTTCCTGTCAGAAACTGTGTAGGCTTTGAACAGCATGCATTATTCATATAGCACCTTAAACAGTATGGGAGTCACAGCAAATCTGACATTCAAAAGCTCTTTTAATGTTTGATCATGATTTTGTCACTTCTCTGCATTCCCTTCTACTGGGCTACCAGCTATAACTGGGGCTCAGACAAATATATGATGTATTATTTATTAAATGGGTGGTTCAACTTTAAGTTAACTTTTAGTATGTTATAGTATGGCCAATTCTAAGTAACTTATCAATTGGGCTTCATTATTTGTTATAGTTTTTGTAATTTTTTGCCTTCTTCTTCTGACTCTTGACAGCTTTGAGATGGTGGTCACTGATCCCATCTAAAAACAAATGCTCTGTAAGGCTACACATTTATTGCTATTGCTACATTTTGTAGCTTTTCTATTCAGGCCTCTCCTATTCATATAGCAGTCTTTTATTCAAATCAGTGCATGGTTGCTAGGGTAATTTGGACCATAGCAACCAGATTACTGAAATGGCAAACTGCAGAGCTGCAAAGCTAAATAACTCAAAAACCTCAAATAAAAAACAATTGCAAATTGACTCAGAATATCACTCTCTGCATCATACTAAAGGTTAATTTAAAAGTAAATAACCCTTTTAAGGAAGTATAAAATACCCTATTCTTTGTGACTTTTGTGGAGCTTTCTTTCAAATACTGAGAGGAAAATCCTGCTAAACAAATAAATGAGGGCGAGAATTAAAGCGGACCGGTCACCTACACATAAAAAGCTGCATAATGAAAGTCCTTTGCAAATTAAACATACATTATTTTTTTCATTAAAATATCCATACCTGTTATAAAGGTGTTTAAATGTCTGAGCTGTCAATCAAATATGGTCTGCCCCACCCCTATGCACGAGCAATTCCTACGTCACTGTACTCGTCACATTTCCCCTTTCCTCAGGCTCTATAATTACGTAGGGCATTGTGCACAGGGTCGGATTTACATAGCGGGCACCCCTAGGCCCACTATTGTTCGGCAGTATGCCGCCCTAGGCTCCGGCCTTGGTGATCTCTCCACAAATCCAAGCCTGATTGTGCATGGACATTAGGCCCCCATTCTGGTGCACACACAAGATTTTGGGGTAATACACAATTTGTTTTAATAACTGTCTACAAAATGGCTCTTGCCAGCTTGCTGTGATTATGTAATTCCAAGACTGAAGGAAACAAAATTTAAATAATAAATATAGTGTGAGTAAAGTTTATTTTGCACAACTAACATGATAGAAAAAAATTTGGAACTATTTCTTAGGGTGACAGGTCCCCTTTCTGGATTCTGGAGGCCTCTGTATTTGTGCAGAACAGGTTCACCAATTCAATGAGAGAAACCGATTGGCACAATGCTGACTAGTAGGGATGCACCGAATACACTATTTTGGATTCGGCCGAACCCCCGAATCCTTCCTTTGGATTCAGCCGAATACCGAAACCGAATCCGAACCCTAATTTGCATATGCAAATTAGGGGTGGGAAGGGGAAACATTTTTTACTTCCTTGTTTTTGGACAAAAAGTCACGTGATTTCCCTCCCCACCCCTAATTTGCATATGCAAATTAGGATTTGGATTTGGTTCGGCCAGGCAGAAGGATTCGGCCGAATCCGAATCTTGCTGAAAAAGGCCGAATCCTGGCCGAATCCCGAACCGAATCCTGGATTTGGTGCATCCCTACTGACTAGGCTCTGGTGCTGCCAAATAGTAGGATGAAGCTTTTGATCTGTCTATTAGACGGCAGCATGAATGCTGGGAATGTCATCCTAAATACAGAGCCACGTGCCGGTCACATACTCTCTGTTTTGTTACACCTACCGCTAATTCTGGTAAGCCCTGCCAAAAGCCTGTTCTTGCTACTGCTGCCAACTGGAAACAACTTGCTCTTCTAGATTTTCCGGTTTTTCGAATCAAGTTGAAGGTAAACAATGAGACACTTCATGAAGACACATCTTGAGGCACCTGGATCTAAGCTGGCAAAAAGTCAGCCATACACTTACACTTATAATTTTGTATTCTAGGTTGTGATGGAGGCCAAATGATCAAAACTTTCATCTATGTACAATTGATATTGGCAGGATCTGCCTATGCAATGTTAACCAATACATTATACAATGGTGGATGATTAACTCCTCTTCTGCAGTGCCAATCAGGTGGGTTGTCAGCCCGAAGTATTGAAACAACAACAGAAAGGTGGTTATACAATGTATGGCTCTGACAGCCAGCCAATTGGTCAGATATCCAAAATATCCCCAGTCTGGCTGTGCTCCAGAGTCTCTCTAATTACAAACAAGTCCCTCTAATTACAAAATTCTTCTTTTTAAAGGGGTTGTTCACCTTTGAGTTAACTTTTAGTATGTTATTCACCCCTTTAACAGAACACCCCACAGATTAATATGGGGAATAATGTACCCCCAATAAGAATAAAAAGAATATTAAGTCACCTGGAAGTTGCTTACATTTAAAGGTATGTTGCTGTTGAGTGTTTTATCAGGGTCGCCATGGCAGACGGGTCCCCAAGAGACATAAAAGTGTGATTGGTGGGCTGGGTTTTGGTGAATTGTGGGCAAGGTATAATGGGGTGGTGACTGTGGCAGATCAGAGGTGTGATTGTGCCTGCGCATGCTATTTTTTTTATTGGTCCATTTTACTTATTTGTAGGGCCTATGTGACCAATGGGTTTATAATTGTAACCACCCTCCGGGGAGGGCCCTGCCATTTTAGCAGTATGAGGCCCAGCTAGTAATTAAGGCCCCTTGGGGGAGGGCCCTGATAACTCAATAGCATGGGGTCCAGTGGTTCCGGTCAAGGGACTCCAAGGTGAATTCTTCTATACTTTTATTTAAAGGACCAGTAACATCAATACATTTTTTTAAAAAAATGTGTTAGTATACCACGAAAAAAAACAAAACACCAAGACTAATTAAACATTAAAATCGCACAGCCTTTATTAAGAAATTACTTACCGAAACGCCTCTTCAGATCCAACTTGTGGCGCTCGATTTCTCCTCCCTGCCTTCCTTATAGGAGATAGCCAAGGAGGAGAAATTTGAGCGGCGCACGATGGATCGTTGCCGTGCCGCCTTTTCTGAAGACAAGCACCCACGGAGTATTGGTAAGTTATTTCTTATACGAAATTTTGATGTTACTGGTCTTTTAAACATTAGGGACACAAGTCTGATGTGTTGACATCACCATGTATAATTAAATGATAACCTTATACTTACACAACATTTCATAGATTTTGTGTTATAAAAGTATATAGTTGTGTTACGACTTGTGTTCCAAAATGATGTTGAACTTTCATAAAAGCAAGTTTGAAAGTTGTGGTTTACAGATACAGGGAAATGTTGGTGTATCAGTCATTCAGCCATAGCTCTTAACCATCAAGAGCCAATAAATACAATATAGAATGGCATTTAGCAGGCATTGGCTTCCCTCTTCCACTTCTCTCACTACCCAGCTACATGCTGGTTGCTATGGTGGTTACCTGTCAGTCAAGAAGGCACAGATGAGGTTCTTGGCGTGCGCTGAGATCTCCACATCTTCAGGGAAATTTAGTGAGTTCTTATGGTCCATAATTTTACTGTATGTTCCAACAAGTGAATCAGCATAAAATGGGGTGTCCCCTGGAAGAAAACAAGATATCACTGTACTTGCTGTAACCGCTTTTTTTGTTCTGTTGGTGAAACACAATGAATATTGAGGAGTTCACTCCAGGTCTCGTATCCAGGCTAGTTTGCTGATTGGGTGGTTTCAATTTTACCGGGTGAAACTTTATAACTTTTATCACATTACCCATCATGTATGTGTATGTATTAGGGATGCACTATTTGAGATTCGGTGGAATCCCCCATGAAAAGATTCGGCTGAATACTGAACCAAATCCAAATACTAATTAGCATATGCAAAATAGGGAAAGGAAGGGAAAAAGGAGAAAAAAACATAATTTTGTGAAAAAAAAGTTATGTGATTTCCCTTCCTGCCCCCTATGCAAATTAGGATTCTGATTGGCTAGGCCCAAGGATTTGGCCAAAAAAAGGCCTTTGAAAAAGGCTGAATCTGAATCCCGCTGAAAAAAGGCCAAATCCTGGCTGAATCCCGAACCGAATCCTGGATCCTTGTATGTACGTAAGTTTGAAATGAGCAAGACTACAATTAAGCTATCACTATTCAGATGATAAAGTTTCCAGAGATATACCCATGTAGTTGAAACATGGTAATTGAGAATGCCTTTTAAAGGAGAATTAAAGCCTAACTAAAGAAGTAGCTAGAAATGTTGTACATTATGTGCTTCTATACCAGCCCAAGGCAACCCCAGCCCTTTAGCAGTAAAGATCTGTGTCTCCCAAGATGCCCCAGTAGCTCCCCATCTTCTTTTCTGCTGATTCACTGCACATGCTCTGTGCTGCTGTCACTTACTGAGCTTAAGGACCCACTCACAATATACAGTACACATAGAATAGAAATGTCACACTATAAGCGGATTAGAAATTAATACAGATAATACTACATGGCAGCACAGAAATCAGTGCAATTAGCATCAAAATTTAATAATCAGCCCTGTAGCATCATCTTATATTACAGACAAACCTCATTTTCTGCTGGATAATTAGTGACGAGCCCTAAGCTTAGCTTCTCAACAGCTGCTCAGAGCCCACTGAGCATGTGAGTGTCACAGACACTTTCCAAGATGGTGACCCCCTGTGACAAGTTTGAAGTCCTGGATCATTGCTGCTATTGACAAGCTGAAACTTTAGGCTGGTGCAATAAGTTCAGTATATAAAATAGGTTATTTTTAGCCACATTCATTTTTAGGGTTTAGTTCTCCTTTAAAAGGGTGGTTCACCTTTAACTTAACTTTTAGTATGTAATAGAATGGCTAATTCTAAGCAACTTTTATTTTTTTTTATATTTTTTTAAATTATTTGCCTTTTTCTTCAGACTCATTCCAGTTTCAAATGGGGGTCACTGACCCCATTTAAAAACAAATGCTCTGTAAGGCTACAAATGTATTGTTATTGCTACTTTTAATTACTCATCTTTCTAGTCAGGGCTTCTCCTACTTATATTCCAGTCTCTTAGTCATATTCTTGCATGGCTGCTAGGGTAATTTGGACCCTAGCAACCAGATTGCTGAAACTGCAAACTGGAGAGCTGCTGAATAAAACACGAAATAACTAAAAAAACACAAATAATAAAAAATGGAAACAAATTGCAAATTGTCTCAGAATATCACTCTCTACGCCATGCTAAAGGTTAATTTAAAGGTGAACAATGCCTATGGCATATACTGCAATTTTTTGCCACTTTTTCCTTGCTAGGGAGGACAAGCTGGGACTTGTAGAGAAACACAATGAGCACGAGGGGCTGGAAATGAGATAATCATGAACCAAGCTTGACATAAGCCATTTGGCTGGGATCACAGGCATTTCCGACTCACCAGCTATCACACACCTATTTACTTCCAGTTCAGCAATGAACTAATTCATTTACTCTGCACAACCAACTGCAAGACAAAGGACAATATTGACCTTCTATGCAGCAAATAATGATCAGTGCCAAGATACACTAGCTAACATAGCTTGGCACCTCAGCCACATGCTTTAATAACCTTGCACCAAAACGGCAGGAATCTGCGGCTTTCATTATCTATAATTCAAGGGAAACTAACAAGCAGAGCCCTGGCCTTTGTTTAAGGAAAGCTATAGCTAACATACATAATGCTTCTGTGTCTGAAAGTATTTAGTAACCTTCATGAATATTTATTAAATAGTTATTGAGCATGAGCAGAAGATATCCATCTAGCAATGCTGGGTTCTGCCTTGAAATGCCCTAACAACAGGAGGCCAGGAGTGTTTTCTTGTTCTTAAAGGAAAAGTTCAGTGTAAAAATAAAAACTAGGTAAAAAGGTAAACTGTGCAGAATAACAAATGTTCCTAATATAGTTAGTTATCCAAAAACGGCTGTAGTGAGCGGATGTCTAACATAATAGCCAGAATACACAGATATACAGTGGAATCACTTACCAACCAGCATCTCAAACAGGAAGACCCCCACAGACCACCAGTCGCACTCCCTGCCATAGTATCCATCCCCTCCCTGAGATTTCAGAACTTCAGGAGATATGTAGTCCGGGGTCCCAACAGCGGTATCACAGCGCACCATGCCTGTCTAGGGGAAGCAGGCACACATCAGAAACCAAGGCAGCATTAAATAAACTCAAAAAAAAAACTTTATATATATATATATATATATATATATATATATATATATATATATATATATATATATATATATATATATATATATATAAAAATAAATAAATATTTTTTCACTTGCTCCAAACAGGGTCAATGTTCTTTTTATAGTAAATTTCCTAGGGTCTAGCTGCCTCACACTGACTGCAATGGGGAACCTTCAATGCTTGCCCCAATCGCATGCAAGATAACTGCAGTGCTATATAGACAATGCTTTCAATAGCGGCCAATGGAAGTGATCCATAGTGTTCTGACCACTGCCGCAAGCAGTAGTTTACCAGATCCCTCATGCACCACAGGCTAAATTAAAAGTGATCAAAAGTAGGCCTCATGTCTCTCATTATTAAAGGGGAACTATCGGGAAATTTAAAATTTAGTATTAGCTTCAGCATACTGAAATAAGAAACTTTCTAAATACAATCAATTAAACATTCAGTACCTTTTCTGAAATAATCTAATTTATCTTGACTATTCCTCTCTCAGCATCTGTTATTGCTCATTCTGTCTTCATTCAGGAGTTGGGTGTCAGATGAATGATCCAATAGATCGTATAGGGGGGTTCATTTTGCCTAGAAGATGTATTAGAGCTCACTCTATTAAAATCACCAGACATCATGTCTCTCTAATGCAGAATTTGTGCAAAAGGCAGTTATTTTGTTAGATATTGTTTGTACTGGAATCAGTTATTTGAGTGAGCTCTTATACATCTGCTCAGAAAGGAAGCCCTCCTATAAGATATATTGGATCATTCGTCTGACACCCAACTGCCCCATGAAGACAGAATGAAGAGAGAAAGATTCTGAGAGAGGGATAGTGAACATAAACTTGATTATTTTAGAATCAATGCAGAATTTTTAATTGATTGTATTTGAGAAAGTTTCTTAAGTATGAGGAAGCTTATATTAAATTTATTTCCGCGATAGCTCCCCTTTAATAACATCCCTGTGTGTCACCAGGCAGATTGATCATGAAGAGCGAATGGAAATAACAGCTACAGCTATCGTCATATTTAGCTGCTAAAAATATATTGGTTATTGCTCCGTCAAACACTGGGATGAGTGCAGCCTTAGTATCCTGCTGTGCTTATGCAAAAGTATGATTCATCCAGGATTGCAAGCATTTACATTATATTTTTATGCATAATTTCTTAAATACCAAGGGCTGTTACGGATGGGATAAAAATGATAGGATTATAAATAACAGATCCCTGCTCAGCTTATCGGTCTTCTCGGAGTTGGCTTAGTGTGTGGTGAGTCACATCTTTCAGTTCCATATTTGCCTGCCTCTGTTATTTGTCAGCCCAAGCCTTCAGTGTCACTGAATACGCACTTATCAGCACTGCTGCCGGGGGAATTAGGGACTAATGGAGGTACAAGTTGTATGGCAGATAAGCAAGGTGAACAAAGTTTCTAATTTCAAACATTCTTTCCAAAAACAAGCTAAAAATTCTCACAATTCCAAATTGGAATCTTGTTAAGAAGAAAATTTTGTTTGTTATTTGCCCTCAAGGTGGCCATAGACAAATCGATAATATTATACGAAACAAATTTTTGTACGATATTCAGAGTGTCTATAGTGGGAGACGAGCCAACCAATATCGGCAGAAGACTTGGATATCAATATCAATATTGATTGGGCACCTTTGAAGGCACCCAAACATCAGCCATTGTTAGTGCTGTTATCTTCAGGTACAGATAGAACTGTATATCTGACGATTCAGCTCTACACGTGTGTATTGAAACAAATGATCTTTCTTGGAAACATCTTTTCCAAGAAAGATTGTAATTGTTAGATATATGGCCACCTTTAGTCTGTCGTACTATTACAGGTCTAGGACATTTTTGGGCCTGGCCATATAGTTACGCTGATGATGGTATCAGACGAGTTAAGCTCAAACCTAAAAAAGTTATGTGCCTAAATCCTTAGGCTTAAGCTGGGGGCATACGCATAAAGATGGCCAAACAAGTAGATCTGTGCACCCCATTTGGCCACCCAATGGTCAGATTATAACTTAAGCCTATGCAGTTAAAGGGGTGGATTACCTTTAAGTCAACTTTTAGTATGTTATTGAATGGCCAATTCTAAGCAACTTTTCATTTGGTATTCATTAATTATTTTTTTATAGTTTTTTTTAATTATTTGAGGACCCTTTCCAGCTTTTAAACGGGCTGCTGTAAGATGCCCTAGACAGTCACTATTTAGTGGGCTGGTGAGGGGCTGTTTGGGCCTTTCTGTACTTGAAATACCAGGGCTTATTTTATCTCCCAGTCCAGACCTGGGGGTCACTGACCCCATCTTAAAACAAATGTTCTTCTACGGCTACAAATTTATTCTTATTGCTACTTTTTCTTATTCAAATCCATGCAACCAGATTGCCGAAACTGCAAAGCTGCTGAATAAAAAGCGAAATAACTCAAAAAAACAGAAGTAATAAAATAAAATCCAATCGTCTCAGAATATCAATCTCTACATCATACTAAAAGTTTATTCAAAGGTGAACAACCCCTTAAAAATGGCCGTGGTATGAAGTTCAGATGAAGAATGATACTGAAGGGCACTACTTTGGTTATTCATTCTGGAATGAGCAATGGAAACACATGGCAGTGAGCAAAGACACAGACGTATCTCCACATCACCTCTGAGACATGCTTCTGCAGCAGAGCTGGCTTTCATAAACATTGGCACAATGGCACGTCAGTTAGTGCCTGTGGTCCTCTTCCAGCGCCATCACCTTCAGGCAATACAGGTCTACTCTGCAACTTAAAAATAGCCATGTACAGCTGTCAGTGTGTGTGTGTGCTTGTCTGATTCATTTTTATGCAATAACACCTCCAGGGTTCTGGCATATTTCTTTTAATTGCTATAGAATCCAAAATGTATTGCCAAATGTCTTCCAGTAGGTGGCGCTGTAAGAGACAGAATTGGTGCCAACTGCTGAAACAAATCAGAACAGATAAAAGTCTTGCTGCGGTGACAGTAAAGCATTAGGAGTGTCTATACATGATGTGTATGGGACATTGATGCTTGGCCGGGGAAGAGGGGGATAATAAAAGTAAAACTTCATGCTGCTACTAACATCAGCCAGGTCCATAGATGGGAGAGCAGCGGTCAGCATTTACAAAAGGAACTCTGGGGACAATATAACAGAGCTGATATCTGTCTCTACCCAGAATGCATTGAGAGCTCCCATAAAATGAGGCAATCCCAGCAGTAAAGTCACTGCCATTAGCCTGGAGGTGCCAGCATTACCATAAAAGGAGCCTGAGAGACATCCTTGTACAAATGCAACAAAGAAGATTATATCAACAGGGTATAGGCAGCCATCCAGTCTGGCAGTACTGAAACCCAGCATATCCTTCAACAGCTACTGAACTCTCAATCCCAAGATCCTCAGCCAGGCTTGCTGGCAGCCCCTGAACATGTGTGTCAGCATAAAAAATGCTCCCCAGTCTCTTAGCAACAGTGCAGGCAGTTTTACTTTCTCCTTCTGACACCAGACTGCAGCTCCACCCTGCATACCACTTCTGTCTAATATTAAAAGTGCACCCAAACCGTACAGCTGGCATGGCTCAGAATGCCCTTTTGCCATTAAAGGAGAAGGAAAGCTACGGAGGCATTTTATTGCAAATAGATTAGCTGCAATAGTGCAAGCTAGAGTGCTATATTTATTCTGTAGGATGCTTTACATACCTGAGTTTGTTTAGGATAGCAGCTGCAGTATTAGCTTGGTGTGACATCACTTCCTGACTGAGTCCCTCTAGGCTCACTTATAGCTCTGGGCTCAGATTACATCAGAGAAGGTGGGGGGGGGAGCAAACTGAGCATGCTCACGCCCGGGGAAAGGAGATTTAAGATGAAGGCAAGAAGTCTGATACAGAAGCCCATGTGTACACAATAGAAGGAAAGAAATGCAGTGTTTCTTTTGACAGAGGACTCAGAGCAGTACTACTTTGAGGATTTACTGGTATATTTAACCTTTCTGATAAGGCTTACTTAGTTTTAACCTTTCCTTCCTTTTAAATTCAATAATACATAACATAATAAAGATATGCTTCTATCACTGTGTTATTATTGGGAAGTTGGACCCGAAAACGAAAATTAAACAAGCAATTTGAGGTTTAAAGCTGGAATTAAAAAAAAAAATCTGTATTTAGAGAGGAAAGGGTTATATGTAATTGGGGTACTTCCACAAACGCAATGTTTTGGGGTAATCAAATAACAGGAATAAAGTCTACTCCAGGCCTAGTAACACATAACAACTGATGACATATTTGTTTTCAGACCAGAAGACCCAGAGTCAACTTTGGGCCTGTTATTACATTAATCCCATTGGCCAGAGGATATTTCATACAAAAATACAAGGCTCGGGTAAAGTGAGATGGACAGGTTTTTCCAGGACCATGTCAATATCACTTTAAAGGAACAGTAACAGCAAAAAAATATCATGTACTGTTGCCCTGCACTGGTAAAACTGATTTGTTTGCTTCAGAAACATTACTAGTAGTAAAATAGTAGCTAAATAAACTAAAACTATTTCATTTTATGATGTTACTGTTCCTTTAAAGGAGTTGTTCACCTTCCAAACACTTTTTTCAGTTCCGTTGTTTTCAGATTGTTCCCCAGAAATAAAGACGTTTCTCAATAAATTTTCATTATTTATTTTTTACTGTTTTTCCAAAATCTAAGTTTAAAGTTGAATGTCCGTGTCTCTGGTGTTTGAGTCTGGCAGCTCAGTAATTCAGGTGCAAACTCTAAAACGCTTACAATTTTGCAACATTTAGAAATGTATCAACTAAATATATCAATTTAAAACAGTTTACAGGGTCTGCGACCCACCTGCCAAAGCTGCTTTAGAAGGTGAAAAACCACACTTTACACTTCAATATTAGAAAAACTGTGACACATAGAAAATAGAAAGTCATTGGAAAAAGTCGTTATTTCTGGTGATCTATCTGAAACCAACTAGTTGTTTAGAGGTGAACAACCCCTTTAAGAACACTATGTAACATCCTACCTTTGCTGACATCCAACATACAGATATGTCTAGAAGTAATTTTCTCCAGTGGCTGCTGTGCTAATTGGCTGTCCTGACACAGGGCCTAGGGGCAGTGCAATGATCAAACTGATAGGGGACACTGACAACTAGAGTGCTCCACCCCATCAGGTCTTTACTCCCCCACCTCAAGTCGGACATCACAGCTGCCACAGCCATGGTGAAGTTGATATTAAAGCACATTAACGTGCTGCTAGCAGAAGACCAAAGATTTGTTTTAAACAGTAATAGCAGCAACATATATGATTTTAAAGTGATTCTGACATTTCGTGTAGCAGTATCACTTTAAAGGATTTGTTCAGTTTAAAAATAAAAACTAGGTAAATAGATAGGCTGTGCAAAATAAAACATGTTTCTAATATAGTTAGGCAAAAATGTAATGTATAAAGGCTGGAGTGACTGGATGTGTAACATAATAGCCAGAACACTACTTCCTGCTTTTCAGTTCTCTTGGTTTCCATTGATTGGTCACCAGGCAGTAACCAATCAGAGACTTGAGGGGGAGCACATGGGACATAACTGTTGCTTTTGAATCTGAGCTGAATGCTGAGGATCAATTGCAAACTCACTGAACAGTTATGTCCCATGTGGTCCCCCTTATAGTCACTGACTAACTCAGAGTTAGAGAGCTGAAAAGCAGGAAGTAGTGTTCTGGCTATTATGTTACACATCTAGTCAGTCCATCCTTTATCCATTATATTTTTGCCGAACTAACTATATTAGAAATATTTTTTTATTTTGCACAGCCTATCAATATACACAGTTTTTATTTTCACACTGAACTGCATCAAATTCCCTGCATTATGTCCTATGAAGACAACATACCAACACCACTGGGATTGATCCATTAGAGTGATGGTATTGTACCCCTGCTGATAAGAACCAGCCGCTGCATCCCTGCTATACTTACTTGGTCCATCTTCATGCACGTGCCAAAGTCTGCCAGCTTCAGGTGCCCATACTTATCCAAGAGCATGTTGTCAGGTTTCACATCGCGATGTATCAAACCCATGGAGTGAATGGCATTCAGAGCAAGGACAACCTCTGCTGTGTAGAACTTAGCCCATTTCTCAGGCACGTCATAATTACTCATAAGGTTTACCAGGTCGCCCCCTGGCATGTACTCCATCACCATATACAGGTGCTTCTCATCTTGAAAGGCACAAAAAAGCTGTGGAAAACCATGGGGAAAAATGTATTTAGTTTGAATAATGGGAGTAGTATGTTCTGCAGTTTGCACATTTATACCCCTTTCATGTAAGCATAACCAGCAATGGGATTGGAGGAGGAGACATGCACATGAGCATATATTAAAACAGGGGTGTCCAAATTTTTTGCAACGAGGGCCAGATTTGGTGAGGTGAAAATTTGTGGGGGCCGACTATTCAGCCTGACATTCTTTGAACCATTAACATCATTTAACTCATTTAAACAAGGAATCGCGTAGCCGTAGCTGTAATATTTGGGCACATTAATGAAATGATCTGCCTCTTGGTCTATACCGCTGCCTGTGTGCTGAAGGTGTTAGTAATAGACACGTACTGGCACATAGTGACGCACTGCTCTCACATACTTCTTTAGGGCTGAAGGTTCAATAGACGTACTGACGTGCCAGTACAGTAAACTAAAGTATGCAAGAACATCACTTCACTACGTGCCAGTACGTGTCTATTACTAACACCTTCAGCACACAGGCAGCAGTATAGACCAAGTGGCAGATCATTTCACTAATGTGCCCAAATATTACTGCTAAGGCTACGTGATTCCTAATTGCACTGTGCTGGCGGGCCGCATTATTAATTTCATGATGGAGGCTGAGGGCCGGTGTAAATTTGAAAACGGGCCGCATTTGGCACCTGGGCCTGACTTTGGACATGCCTGTACTAAGACAACCAATAAAAAACCCGGAAACCTCCTAGGAGGAACAACACCTTACCTGAACTACCCAAGGACTATTAGCGAAGGCCATGATATCTCGTTCTTCCCAAAAAAAGGCAGAATCAGACCGTTTGATCATTTCAAATTTACTAAGGAGTTTCATAGCGTAAACCTTCTGAGAACTTTTGTGTCGAACCTGGTGTAAACAGAATAAAAATATAAGATATTGTTTCTGCTCGCCGCCTTCTTTGCCTTGCTTATTTCCAAAAGCATTTACCGGTATATTCGTTTCTGTAAACAAGGTCTAGTTCTGTGTAATAATAAAACAGTACCTTGTATTTGATCCAAACTAAGATATAATTAATTCTTATTGGAAGCCTATTGGGTTTTCTAAGATTTTCTAAAAGACTTAAGGCATGAAAATCTCCGGTTGCAGAGCTCTGCCAGCATGTTCTGGGTGAGGCCCTGCAAGCAATGTTATGGTTTAACAGTCTGTTCAAGGGCTCAGTAGAATTATTTGTATTCCATTATTATTTTATAATCGCCCCTGAACATGTGACACAACAATTTAGCCCGTTCCATTGAGAGAGTTGAACAGCTCTATTTTAGAAGCTGCTGGTAGTTACATTATAGCAAGTAATTTTGACACTTCCCTGTATTTTACAGAAATAATATAATCAATTTTCCCTTTTTTTCTGTATGGTGGGATTATGCAAGGATCTGATAGGCTGGAAATATTTATTACACCACACTCCAGCCTATTGAAGCCCTAAACCACACTCAGCCTATGTAGCCACATGGCTGGTTCACACACACAGCCAATCACAATAAACCCTATAGCAGGGGTGTCCTAAAGGAAGATCGGGATTTACCAGTATCTTTAGTTGGAGATCAGTAGAGATCAAGACACTGTCAACAAATGGCTCGACTAAATTACCTTTCTGTTTTATACTTTTCATTCAGATTTATTGTGTTAAAGCTACATAAGAAAAATTTGTTTTTTAAATATTGTAATAAATTAATATAATATTTGAGTAATATTTTCCACGGAACAGAATGCGAACAATGCTTTTATAATTGTAGATCATAATGGGACAACATCACTAAAAGTAGACCTTGCATGATTAAAGTGTGAGCACTCCTGCCCTATAGAATCACCATTTAGGAGTCCTGAGAAATTTCTACTAATGTGAAACTGAAGTGCACACACACCACCGCAGTGACTCAATCAGTCGCAGTTCCCTGCTCACTGTCAGATAGTGACAACTAGCAGAGTCGTGCCGGATGGCAAACACACAGCTTCCTGAGAGACACACCACTAGTTCAAGTTATTTGTTCTATTGTTAAACTACATGAATAATGAATATAATTTGCCAGCAAAGGAAAAAAAACATATATGTAGTCGGCTACAAGCTATGCGCCTGCAAGCAGCTCATTATGGGTAGGATTACACAGCAGCAGTTACATCAATGCAACCCTGGAACCTCAGACGAGGTAGTTATCCTTTAAAGTAGAACTAAACCCTAAAAATGAATGTGGCTAAAAATGCCATATTTTATATACTGAACTTATGGCACCAACATAAAGTTTCAGCTTGTGAATAGCAGCAATGATCCAGGACTTCAAACTTGTCACAGGGCGTCACCATCTTGGAAAGTGTCTGTGACACTCACATGCTCAGTGGGCTCTGAGCAGCTGTTGAGAAGCTAAACTTAGGGCTCATCACTAATTATCCAGCAGAAAATGAGGTTGGTCTGTAATATAAGCTGATGCTACAGGGCTGATTATTAAATTCTGATGCTAATTGCACTGGTTTCTGTGCTGCCATGTAGTAATTAGCTGTATTATTACTTATCAGCCTTATATTGTGACATTTCTATTCTATGTGTACTGTATATTGTGAGTCGATCCCTAAGATCAGTAAGTGACAGCAGCACAGAGCATGTGCAGTGAATCAGCAGAAAAGAAGATGGGGAGCTACTGTGGTATCTTTGACGGGCTGTGATTGACTTGGGCTGGTACAGAAGCCCAAAACATAATGTACAACATTTATAGCTACTTCTTTATTTAAGTTTTTGTTCTCCTTTAAAGGCCAAGATACACATACAAAGTGATAGTTGATGCTCTGGGATGCAAGTGCACTGCCTGGCTGCAGAGAAGCTAAGTACTGTAGGGGCAAAACCAATCCAAAAACTACTTATATTAAAGGGGTGGTTCATCTTTAAGTTAACTTTCAGTAGACTATATAATTGCAACTTTTAAGCAATTTTTCAATTGGTCTTTATTATTTTTTTTTATATAGTTTTTAAATTATTTGCCTTCTTCCAGATTTCAAATTGGGGTCTCTGACACCTCACATCTAAACACAAATGCCCTTTAAGGTTACAAAGTTATTGTTATTGCTACTTTTTATTACTCATCTTTCTATTCAGTCCCTCTCCTATTTATATTCCATTCTCCTATTCAAATCAGTGCATGATTGCTAGGGTAATTTGGACCCTAGCAAAGAGACTTCTGAAATTGCAAACTCAAGAGCTGCTGAATAATAAGCTAGATAACTCAAAAAACACAAATATTAAAAAATGATAACCAATTGCAAATCGTCTCAGAATTTCACTCTCTACAAGTTATCTCTAAGGCGAACAGCCCCTTTAAAGGGGAACTATCTTGTAAATACAGTTTAAGAAATGATAAATAATTCTAAGAAACTAGTCATGCTGAACTAAGAAGAGATGTATATTTGCTGGCTACCCGATTTTCACTAGAACCTTAAAGACCACTATACAGCCCTGGTTTAAAGATAATGGGATGTGTGAGCTCTAATGTTAGCCACCAGCAGAATGTAGTGTTTCTACATGGCCATTCTATAAACAAGTTCCTAATGCTTGAGGAGATCCAAATCAGACAATGTCTGCCACCCACGAGAGGGGAATTCAGAAGCCTCGAGGGAAAACAGAACTAATAAGATAAATCCTGCATTAAGTCTCAGAATTTGTTTTAAACAATACATACACGTTTCTTTGTGAAAGATTAGTAATAAGTGACTCGTTTTACTCCAACAAATGGTTAAAGTCTTACCAACTGGACTTCCCCAAAGGCGCCTCTTCCAATGACTTTGACGACGTCATAGTCTTCGGCTTTCATCTGAAGCTTGCGGACTTCCCTGACAATTTTTTCATCTAAAAAATAAATAAATTCAATGAAATAGGGTCGAACGCAGGAAAAATGCAGCATGTTGCGTCTCAACCTGCGTTCGGCGCCTACACGCGCCTGTGTGAGTACAGCCCAATTGGAAAAAAATGTAATGCGTCTATTCCTGCGCTCCCCTGCGGCTGAATGCAGAAAAACGGAACGCAGGGGAGCGCAGGTAAAAACGCTCTTCAGTAAGAGCCCTAAAGCAGCTCTGGCAGGGGGGGAGGTCGCCGACCCTGTAAACTTTTCAAAATTGATACATTTAGTAAATACATTTCTTATATTAGTCCCTGCTGAGCAGAATCCATGGGTTTAGTTAAAGGCAGCTGAATCGATACAATAGTTGCTAATACTTCAGAGATGCGGCTGAGAAATGGATCAACTAAATGTTGCAAAACTGTAAAAGTTTAGATTCTGTGCCTGAATTACTGAGCAGCTAAACTCAAACACCAGAGACACGAACATTCAACTTTAAATTAACTTTTAGTATGTTATATAAATCTACTTACATCTATTTAAAAAGTTATCTATATTCTTGTTCTTTCGTAGTGCAGGGAAATCAAGGTCCAGGACAATTGAGTTAAGCCCATCCTGCAAAAGACAAAATGAAACATAATGTAAAGTATATATGGCCAATACAGTTTCACAATGAAATGAGCAACACCAGTATTTATCTCATACATATTTATTACATATATACCCACAGAGACCATAAACCAACATGTTGCTCACCAACCCATTTCCCAGTAGCCTCAAAGCAGGTGATTATTTTTGAATTCCTGGCTTGGAGGCAAGTTTTGTTTGTATAAAAATCAGGTGTATTATCAAACAGAGCCTCCTGTAGTCTGTCAGCACATAGGGCTACCAAATAGCCAATCACAGCCCTTATTTGGCACTTCCAGGAACTTTTTTCATGCTTCTGCTGCTCCCCAACTCTTTTTATATTTGAATGTGGCTCATGAGTAAAAAAAAAAAAAAAAAAAAAGTAGGGATGCACTGAATCCAGGATTCGGTCTTTTTCAGCAGGATTCAGATTCAGACAAATCCTTCTGCCCGTCCCGAACCAAATCCAAACCTTAATTTGCATATGCAAATGAAGAGCAGGGAGGGAAATCTGTGACTTTTTGTCACAAAACAAGGAAGTTAAAAATGTTTTCCCATCCCTATTTTGCATATGCAAATTAGTATTCGGTTTGGTATTTGAGCGGATATTTCATGAAGGATTCGGGGGTTCGGTCGAATTTGGTGCATCCCTAAAAAAAAAAAGTTTGGTGACTGCTGCCTTAGAGGAACAGTTCTTATTTTTAGTTTCTTTTTTCATAATTTTTTCTAAAATGTAGGCTTTTAAAATGAACTAAAGGCTGCATTGATTAAGCCTGTGGAGGATGGGCTAACCTCTGAGAATTATACAACGAATGTATCGGACAATAAGGGGCAGATTTATCAAAGGTCGAGGTGAATTTTCGAAATCAAAAAATTCTAGCTATTTCAAGCTATTTTTGTGTACTTCGACTAGGGAATAGTAAAAATTTGATATGAATTTGAAAATTGCTGTTTTAGCCTATGGGGGACCTCCTAGAACCCGTTTGGAGTCAATTGTTGGACTTTGAAAAATCAAAGTTTTTTCGATTCGAATTCGATCAAGTGCGCTATTGCTTCGATTCGTATGATTCGAATTCGGCTGAATACGGACCCATTCAATCGAAAACGGACCAAAAGAAACCAACTTAATTTCAGTTGGTCTTTTTAAGTTTTTCAAATCCGACCTTTGATAAATATGCCCCTTAGAGCTGTAACTGAACCACTATTACTGCCACTGGTAAACATGTGGTGGGAAGGGACAAAATTTATGTTTTTTTTTTTTTAATTTTAGAGAAACTCTAAAAAATTTAAATGTATTGAAAGGGGTCATTATTTTCTGGCTACTATTTTTCCCCCTTTAAATGAGGATTTATCTTTTGCAATGTTAGGTGCATACGGCGTGTGAATAGCTTCTGCTATGAGAAGGTTTTCATTGTACAAAAGCCAAAAGAAACAGTGTGTAATGTTTAGAGACAATACAGAGCGGTGTTGTACTGTCAGGAAACAACAGGCCCTGTTCTACAGCTGCTCACAAATGAATGATTTCACACGTGGCTTCCGTTGCTGTGGTATGGCCCCACTACAAACCCGCTTCCACAAGAACGGCTCCGCCTTATAGTTTTCCTGTCTAAGAAACAGAAATGTCATTTGTTCTGCAGACTTGTCACCGTCCTACAGAAATGACAGGGGTTAATCAGCAAGGCAGTGTTGTAAGGAAACTCTCTCAATGCTCAGCACGCTGCCCTACCTGTAATCATTAGATAATACTAAAGTGCTCCAGGCAACAGGCTTTTTATAGAATCCCCACCCGTCTACTCCAAGTTAACCCGTGTGCCGTGCCTAGAAAAGCAAAAGCGGAAGCACGCCAGTAGGATCACAGCTGAAAAATCCAACTTGGCAAAGGGCTTTTAAAGGAGAAGGAAAAGCTAAAATTAAGTAAGTTTTATTAGAAAGGTCTATATAAATACACCAGTAAACAAACCCTCAAAGTAATGTTGCTCTGAGTTCTCTGTTAAAAGAAACATCACATTTCTTTCCTTCTATTGTGTACACATGGGCTTCTCTATCAGACTTCCTGTTTTCAGCTTAAACCTTCGGGGCAGGGCTTGAGCATGCTCAGTTTGCTCCTCTCCCCCTCCCTCCCTGCTGTAATCTGAGCCCAGAGCTATGGGTGAGCAGGGAAACTCAGGCAGGAAGTGATGTCACACAAAGAAAATATGGCAGCTGCTATCCTAAACAAATAGAGAGCTTATAGAGCTGTTTACTTAGGTATGGTAAAGCATTATACAGAATAAATAGTGTTATAGCTTGCACTATTTTGGTTAATCTACTGACAATAAACTGCTTTGCTACCTTTCCTTTTCCTTTAAAGAAGAAGAGGCAGAATAAAATAGATAAAAGGTGCAAAAAAGGGTAAGGGGGTCCAACTTGTAGTCCAGCTCTCAGCAGCTACAAAATAAAAAAGTGCACTGAGGGGTTGTGGCCAATGATTACAGGTATGGGATCCATTTTCCAGAAACCCATTATCCAGAAAGCTCCGTCTCCCATAGAAAGTTAGTCTCCCCATAGACTCCATTATTTATCCAAATAATCCACATTTTTGTAATTTCCCTTTTCTCTGGAATAATAAAACAGTAGCTTGTGTTTGATACAAACGAAGATATACAGTAATTATGGATGCAGGATTCGGTTCTGGGATTATGCCTTTTTCAGCAGGATTCGGCTGAATCCTTCTGCCTGTCCGAACCGAATCCCAATTTGCATATGTAAATAAGGGACGGAAAGGGGAATCACATGACTTTTTGTCACAAAACAAGGAAGTAAAAAAATGTTTTCCCATTCCCACACTTTAAGATTCGGTTCGGTATTCGGCCGAATCTTTCGCGAAGGATTCGGGGGTTAGGCCGAATCCAAAATAGTGAATTCGCTGCATCCCTAGACATAATTAATCCTTATTGGAAGCAAAATCAGCAGCTACAAAATAAAAAAAAGTGCAGTGGGTTGCGGCCAATGACTACAGGTATGGGATCCATTTTCTCAGAAACCCATGATCCAGAAAGGCCATCTCCCATGTCCTTTTTCTCTGTAATAATATAACAGTAGCTTGTACTTGATCCCAACTAAGATATCATTTATTCTTATTGGAAGCATAACCAGCCTATTGGGGTTATTTCATCTTTACATGATTTTCTATTAGACTTCAGGCATGGAGATCCATACCTGAACTATATAAATGAAACGAACCATTCACAAAATGGCAAAACTAAGAAAAAATTTAGGGATGCACCGAATCCAGGATTCGGCCTTTTTCAGCAGGATTCGGATTTGGCCGAATCCTAGTGCCTGGCCGAACCGAATTTGAATCCTAATTTGCATATGTAAATAATGGGCGGGTAAGGAAATCACATGACTGTCACAAAAGAAGAATTTTTTCCACTTTTTCCTTTCCTGCCCATAATTTGCATTCGGATTCGGTTCGGTATCCGGCTGAATCTTCCACCAAGGATTTCGGGATTCGGCCGAATCCCAAATAGTGGATTCGGTGCATCCCTAGAAAAATTACAAAATTTCGGGTGGGGACCCCCTGTACCAAGTTTAGAAATGGACAATCATAACAGCAATAAAACTGTGTATGAAAGGCCACAACAAAAATAAGTAAAGTAGGGGCACCCTACCGTGTCTATCCAACCGTTCATCTTTAAAGTAAAATAGAGGGAATTGGGTCCACCCCAGTCTAAGGGTGGAAATAAATATGTGTGGTGAGGTTTCCCAAAAATTAAAAAACAAACTTTATTAAAAGCACAAAATCATTTATTAGAACAAAAAATGGGCTAATGCGTTTTGTGCCTGTGGGGGGCACTTACTCATAGTCTTATAAGTGCCCAGACCTATGAGTAAGCGCCCCAACCGGCACAAAACGCATCAGGCCATTTTTTTTGTCCTAATTAATGATTTTGTACTTTAATTTTACTTTGTTTTTGAATTCTTGGGAAACCCCACCACTCATCTTTATTTCCTACAGTTTAGAAATGGTGTTTATTTTGTAAGTGGAGCTACAGTGGTGTACTCAGCCTGGGGTGGTTCTGGGCCTGCCGCAGCAAACCCGACGCTGGTCAGTGTGGGGTGAGGGGGTGCAGGATCACTAGTGCTCAGAAAACTGTTAATTCCCTAGAGTTAGCGGAGGTGTATGGACAGATAATAACTAGAGTTATATAGCGTTGGACTTGAATAATCCCCTAAATTAGGACTGTTCAGCTGAAAGACTGGAGGCCAGATCCAAATGTTCCAAAGTCCAAATAGCTTTTATGGCCCCAAGGCTGCACTGAGTCTCTGTATGATAATATCATTGACTACAATGATGCCATATATGTTATCTCAATTATACATGAGAAAATGTGGATATCTCTGTCCTTGACACAGCTACTAGGAGCAGGGAGAAACAAGCCAGAATCAATCCCTTTAGGTTTCTCACAAAGATGGTTTCTGGTGAGACTTCAGGACCTTACTAGGTAGAATTACTGGTTAAACCCTGGGTGGATATGAAATTGAAACACATACAGGTTGGTCTTAAAGGACAAGTAACATAAAAAACTAATTAAAAAAAAAAAAATCATTTGTACATAACAAAAAGAAAAAACATCAAGACACAATTAACTTTGAATTAAAAAAATAACTTACCGATACTCCGCTTCCATCCATCGTGCGGCGCTCGATTTCTCCTCCCTACCTTCTAGGAGATAGCCAGGGAGGAGAAATTGAGCACCGCACAATGGATCGTCGCCCTGTCGCCTTTTCTGAAGAGGAGCGGAAAGCGGAGTATCAGTAAGTTATTTCTTAATAATGACTTTGCGAATTTAAAGTTAAATGTGCCATGGTGTGTTTTTTTTTCCGTTATGTACAAATGATTTAAAAAAAAAAAAAAAAAAATTATGTTTCTGGTTCTTTAACTCCCTTTAGGTTAGGTGAACATTAAAGGGGTGGTTCACCTTCAAGTTAACTTTTAGTATGTTATAGAATGGCCAGTTCTAAGTAGGGATGCAACTAATCCACTATTTTGGATTCAGCCAAAACCCCGAATCCTTTGTGAAAGATTCAGCCGATTACCAAAAGAATCTGTATCCTATGTAAATAGGGGTGGGACGGGGAAAACATTTTTAACTTTCTTGTTTTGTGACAAAAAGTCACGTGACTTCCCTCTCTGCCTCTAATTAGAATTCGGTTCGGTCAGGCAGAAGGATTCGGCCAAATCCGAATCCTGCCGAACAAGGCCAAATCCTGGATTCGGTGCATCTCTAGCTCTAAGCAACTTTTCAATTGGTCTTCATTATTTATTTTTTATAGTGTTCAAATGAATTGCCTTCCTCTGCTGACTCTTTCCAGCTTTCAAATGGGTGTCACTGACCCCATGTAATTAAAAAATGAATGCTCTGTAAGGCTACAAATGTATTGTTACTGCTACTTTTGTTACTCATCCTTCTATTCAGGCCTCTCCTGTTCATATCCCAGTTTCTCATTTGAATCAATACATGGTTGCTAAGATTACTTGGACACTAGCAACCAGGCTGCTGAAATTGCAAACTGGAGTGCAGCTAAATAAAAATCTAAATAACTCAAAAGCCACACATATTAAAAAATGAGAATCAATTGTAAATCATATCAGAATATCACTCTCTACATCATACTAAAAGTTCATTTAAAGGTGAACAACCCCTTTAACTTGTAAAATAAGTGAACAGAATGTTGAGAAATATTTCTCTCTGGTTACAATGTACTATTGGGTTGGTTTCTAGACTGCACATGATATGATGATCCCACAAATACCTTTAAGGTTATAAAGCCACTTGGATACCCCCACGATTCAGCCACGACAATAAGCACTACTCACAACATAGTAAAAGGCACTAACAAACCAAGGGTTTCATAATATATGAGTGATGGGACAGCAATGGTGATCACAACAGTGTCATAAGTCAATGAACAAACAGATTAAGAAACATGGGAGAATGTCCAGTGTTAGTACATACTGTGCTTCTGGCAGAAGCCAAAAGAGAGTTGATGAGTCACTTGGGGCAATAAAAAGCAGATTGCTTCACATGTATATGGCAGGAAGCCCTGATAGGACTAACACAGGGAACAGCACTTCTAGGAATAGCAGCTCTGCTTTCTTTCATATAAAGCCTTAACCATACAGACATGCTCAGACAGTGAGAAGCAGCCAGATCTCACAGACGTGCTACAGATACCAACACTTGCTTAGTTTTTCTTGCAATGATATCTAGATGCTCCCTGGCAGGATACTGGACAGACAGAGCATCGTTTTGGAACCATATATGGGCCAATAAGCTGCTGGCATGGGTTGCCAATGTCAGGCAATTCATGTCCAACTAAATCAGATATACCAATGAGTCACCTCTTTCCAAGAAACCCATAGCAACCAATAACTAAAGCTTAACTAAAGAGGTAGTTAGAAATGTTATGTTTTGTGCTTCTGTACCAGCCCAAGGCAACCACAGCCCTTTAGCAGTAAAGATATGTGTCTCCAAAGATGCCCCAGTAGCTCCCCATCTTTTTTTCTGCTGATTCACTGCTCTTTGCTGCTGTCACTTACTGAGCTTAGGGACCCACTCACAATATACAGTACACATAGAATAGAAATGTCACAATATAAGGCTGATTAAGTAATTAATACAGATAATTACTACATGGCAGCACAGAAACCAGTGCAAATAACATCAAAATTTAATAATCAGCCCTGTAGCATCAGCTTATACAGACCAACTTCATTTGCTGCTGGATAATTTGCAACAACCCCTAAGCTTAGCTTCTCAACAGCTGCTCAGAGCCCACTGAGAAAGTGAGTGTCACAGACACTTTCCAAGATGGCGACCCCCTGTGACAAGTCTGAAGTCCTGGATCATTGCTGCTATTGAGATGCTGAAACTTTAGGCTGGTGCAATAAATCAGTATACAAAATGTGGCATTTTTATCCATATTCATTAGGGTTTAGGTCTCCTTTATTAACACAGTTGAAGCACAGATTGGCTGCTGTGGGCTTTTGCATGTGCTGCTACGTCAAAATTACAAATCTTTATATTTGTATGGTTGCCCTGTCTTCACTGGTCAGAATAAAGCAACCAATCATCATACACCTATCCATGTGTGGGAAATCTAGCCAATCACCGCTAGCTTACACCTGCAAATTGATGCAAAGCTGAATTGACCAGCCAGTATAAGGGTGTGCATTGAGGTAGAGTCCTGCAGCGGGCCGGGTACCTGCAAAAACCTGCGGTTCCCTGTGGGTTGAAGTTCCGAGTGCAGGTAGACGCAGGTCGGCGGGGTTGCGGGTCGTGGGTCGGGCCTTCTCCATAGCAATGTTTACAATTTTTTCTGATCACGCCTAAATCCGATGATGTAATTTCCACTTTATGACAGTATTTCCTGGTTTACTGGTTTTTTTTCGGACCACGCCTACTTCCGATGATGTCACTTCCGGTTTACAACAACAGCACTTCCTGATTCTTGATGGTCAGCGGGTCGCGGGTCCGGGTTGTGGAAAATAATCTTGCGGGTCGGGTAGCGGGTCCAATCGGGTAAGAATGCGGGTTGCGGGTCCAGGTTGCAGGTTGCGGGTACGGGTTCCAAAAAATGGACTCGTGCAGGACGCAACATTGAGGAGTCTGCAGTCTACAAGGAGTTTGTGGGTTCTCTCTGTCCCTGTGTGGGTATTCTCCGGGTACCCCAATTTCATCACACACTCCTAAAACATACAGGCGGGCTGGGCTAATTGGCTCCTGATAAAATTGACCAATGAGCGAGTTTAGACTGTAAGCTTAGGATAGCCAATGAAATGGCTGAAAATGTAGACATATAAACTAAAATCAAAACTAGTTTTGCACTTAGTAGTAACATAAGTACCAAAATGTGTAGAACTCACACGAAAAAGACTTTATCTTAAGGTAAATAGATGTACCAAGAGACAAATTCGCTACTCTGATCCAACATAGAGCTTAGCATTTTGGGCCAAGGCTGGTGGTCCAGGCATCAGTTCTATCAGCATAAATTAGCGAAGAACACAAAGAGCATGGCTGAAGATTTAATGAAGAGGCTGCCAGCGCTTTGTATAAATTATTCTTGATTACATTTGGCTCACGGTGCTCTGCTGACGCTGTAAGCTTTTAAACAGACAAGCGTGATTCTCCGCATGCCACTGTGTGTTTGTCCTGTGGTTGGAAGGGTGCCAGCGCATGCCAACAGTACAATAACACGGCTATCTTGATGCAAACCACACACAGTCCTGGTGCATTATGCAAGAGACCAAGAAGCGTACAACAATCTTCTTTAGCGGAGGCTCAAAAGGGGAAATTAGCACCACAACAGAGAAGGTTACCATATATTTCCAAAAAAAACCACACTAAATTATGACAGCATAGTGTACTTTGTTCAATGATAGTTCCTTCTTTGTAAATTGTGAATTTCCAAACTGCAACCCTCCAGCTGTTATTGAACAGGGAATAACGGGAGTAAGAATGAAGGCATTAGCTACAGCAAGGATTATTAAATGGCAGTAAGGATGAATGCAATGGTTAAGGGCAGAGTACTAACTGGCAGTTAGGACGAATGTGTTGGCTAAGCGGAAAACAGAACTAAATGCGTTGGCTTTGTGCAAGGAGTATGAAATAGCAATAATGCTAGACTAGTGGCAAGGAGTAAATGGCAGTACGAATGACCGTCCTGGCTCGCATTTTTTGCAAAGTTTGCTCAGAGGCACACATGCATTTGTGTTCCCTATGAATAGATTGCCATTTGACTTTTTACTGCATATACATATTAAATCTATAACCCGCAATTTAATTTCTCAGTGTGGATCTGAAACCAGGTAAAAGCAAAAAAGTGGATTAAAAAAAGTTCACAATAAAAAAATGTAAGGGACTTGAGGACACAGCAGTTCAGCAAAAGTATATTTCAGGTTACTTCCTCATAAGAGGCTGTTCACTTAAAGGGCCACTATATAATACCTATTCTGGCATTGCTTTGGTATCTTTTCAGTTATAAAACAAATCATATGGAGGGATGCCATTTAAAACTGCGTTCAGCTTTCCACACCCACAATATCATGCCACACCCCTTGAGTTCCACACTAGAAGTTCTTCTGGTAAAGAGTTATCTTACTCCCACTCTATGTGACTAACACGCAAATCATTGTGTCTCAGCACCCACTAGCAGGTGGGCACAGGGTGATTTTAAGGGAAACTTTTACATAGTAGCAGTAAAACGAAGAGAAGCAGCAGGTGATGTGAGCAAACTTTATTAAGATGGACGGGGCCTTATATGCAACATATAATTCTACCCTCTTCCGCCTAACAACTGTCTTGGGGACTAGGTTTTTCTGAAAAAGCTTGTGGAGAAATGTAATGACCAATATAAAAGTTTGCTACAGTCAGACCCTCACTGCAACCAATCAAATTCTTACTTTCATTACTTGCAGCAGACCAGGAAATGCTGAACGGTTGCTATGGGTAACCAGGCCTGGTGAAAAACTGAGCATACGTCAATCCAATAAAAATAAGATAATACATATTAAAGAAGGAAAGGTAGAATATCCAGTGCCACTCTCTTGGATCATATACCATTTAATTTCCTTACAAAAATAAATAAATAACAAGTAATCAACTCTCCAGTAATGGGGATGCTGAAAACGTTAAAAAATAAAATGTAAAGCTAAATCAGGACATTACCTCAAGTTAGAGACTGTATGCAGGGAAAAGGGAACAGTATAACACAGTACTTCTTAATCTGATAAACTAGAATTGCCCCAGTTTCATGCAGAATTCCATCATATTTGGCTGACTACATCCCCATAGGATATGAAGATCCTACATGGGGGTGAAGAATCATGCCCCTAGGGAGATTTTGATGGAGGACAGATAAGACAGCAATAAAAAATATCCCCTGTGGGACAGATTCAAGGGTAACAGGCAAGACACTGCAAGCAATTGGACAATGGATACATTTCACCGCAACCAATTAAATTTTCTGACTGATGTCTAGGGATGCACCGAATCCACTATTTTGGATTCGGACGAATCCCCGAAACCTTTGTGAAACACCGAACCCGAACCCTAATTTGCATATGCAAATTAGGGGTGGGAAGGTGAAAACATTTTTTACTGACAGTCACCCGATTTCCCTCGCTGCCCATAATTTGCATATGCAAATTACTATTCGGATTCGGTTCGGCTGGGCAGAAGGATTCGTCCAAATCCTGCTGAAAAAGGCCAAATCCTGGATTCGGTGCATCCCTACGAATGTCGGATGAAAATCTTTCGATGCACGATAGTTTGGTGCCCCAATGACCTCACGATAATTTGACGGATTTTTTGGATTGCACGAAATTAGTTGAAGTATCATAATGTACAGTATATGGCCACCTTTAGTCTATCGTATAATCCCCAAGCATTGGCTGACAAGAAACAGGTTACTCACCAACCTCTTGGATGTTGCTCTCAGTGGCCTCAAAGCAGGTGCTTATTTTTGAATTCCAGGCTTGGAGGCAAGTTTTAGTTCTATAAAAACCAGGTCTTCTGCCAAACAGAGTCTCCTGTAGGCTGCCAACCCACATATCCACATAGGGGATGCCAAATAGCCAATCACAGCCCTTATTTAGCACCCTTAGTAACGCTTTTCATGCTTTCATGTTCTCCAACTTTTTACATTAGAAGATTGGGGAGCCCCCGGTCTAAGGAGACATCGCTCTGATCTATAATGTGGCTTGCAGAGAATGGTGAGGGCATTTAGGAAAAGGCTGAAGCTGCCATACTGATTTGTGTTAAAGGGGTGGTTTGCCTTTCAGTTAACTTTTACTATATTATAGAATGGCCAATTCTAAGCAACTTTTCAATTGTTCTTCATTCTTTTTAAAATGAATGACATTCTTCTGATTCTTTCCAGCTTTCAAATGGGGGTCACTGACCCCATCTAAAAAAAACAATGTTCTGTAAAGCTACAAATGTATTGTTATTGCTACTTTTTATTACTCGTCTTCCTATTAAGGCCCTCGCTATTCGTATTCCTGTCTCTTATTCAAATTAATGTATGGTTGCCTTGGCCGGGCCCCCTCTGCCGCGTGCATGTGCACTCGTAGCCGAGCACGCAAACTTGTACCTGAGCGCGCACATGCACACTGACCGGATGCGTCACCCCTCGCATACTCACGCATGCACGCAACCAAGCGCAGCGACAAGGACTGCAGACCGGACTGGGGTAGGCAGCAGTGAAATGTAAGTGCCTGGCGCCCCTCAAGCTTTGCGCCCTAGGCACGTGCCTACTCTGCCTACCCCTAGTTCCGGCCCTGATGGTTGCTATGGTCATTTTGACCCTAGCAACCAGATTACTGAAATTGCAAACTGGAGAGCTGATGAGTAAAAAGCTAAATAACTCAAAAAACACAAATAATGAAAAATTAAAACAAATTGCAAATTGTCTCAGAATATTCCTCTCTACACCATACTAAATGTTAATTTAAAGATGAACAACTGCCATCAGATGTCATTTTCAAGCACAATAATAGGAGAGATGTCAACCAATCCCATGTCATGAGGATTATGAATATTTATTCATTCTCAACCTCTCTCTCCTTGACTGTGAAGCTTCAGTGTAGTCAAATTGTTATTCATATTTTTATTTTCAGGTCGTCTTCTATTCATCCTCTATTTTGAAAAACTGCCAGCCAAGGCATTTTTGTGGAGACTATAGATTCTTACCAATACATAGTATATCTTAATTGTGAACACCACTGATTTACACATGCTGCCTATCATGGGCTGCTTCCCAGTTTGTCTCGTGTAGGGATGTTTGCCAGTATCAAGGTGCGTTTCTGAACTGTAATCAAGGGCACAAGGAGCCCGTTACACTTGCAATTCACATGAATGAGGAAACCACACGAGGAAGTGGCATTTTGATCACTGCCACAAGCACTGGAGACCAAATCTTAGCTATGCTCTTGCACATCTATTCTATACAAGGGGGGAAAAGAAAAGGCTTTTAAAGGAACAGTAACACCAAAAAATGAAAGTCAGTAATGAAAATATCATGATGTGTTGCCCTGCACTGGTAAAAAAGCTGTATTTACTTCAGAAACACTACTATTGTTTATATAAATAAGTTGCTGTGTAGCAATGGGTCAGCCATTTAAAGGGGGAAATGCTCAGGTTACACAGCAGATAAGCTCTGTAGAACATAATGGTTTTATCTGTTATCCACTATTTAACCTGGGCCATATACCGGTAGTCTTTTTTCAATTTCCGCCAATGCTATACAGCAGCTTTTTTAAATGAACTATAGTAGTGTTTCTGAAGCAAACAGATCAGGTTTACCAGTGCAAGGCAAAACTACATGATATTTTAATTACTTTAAACACTAATTTTTTGGTGTTACTGTTCCTTTAAGCACTGCTAATAAGCTGGTTCTAGTGTCTCTATGAGTAGACAGTTCACATTAGGGGGGTATAGCAGGGAGCACAGTAGCCATGTCCATATCTGCTGCCTCCAGCCACGTTACCTCCCATCAGTCTTCACTCCAGACTCTGTGCATTAGTTTTTGATCTTGATCCAAGAAATTCGAACTATTTCCTTCATCTCTCCCAACAACTCACCATCTCTGCTGCTGGTTTGGAATATCAGTAGATCTGGTTGTGTGCTATGGTTGTTCCCCCAATGCAGGTCTCATAGTTGAGGAGACAGTCTGTCTGGAAACAATTCAGGTGGCAAGACCTTAAAGGGGTTGTTCACCTTTGAGTTAACTTTTAGTATGACGTATAGAGTGAAGGTCAGTTAGGGTGACATTTAGGGTGAATATGTACTTGCTGTCCTTAAAAGACACACTAATACTTTCCTATAGCTGTATTCATTTCATGAGCTACTGACCAAAAGTCGGAACTTCAAGGGTCCCGACCAAAGGGTGGAACTTCAAGTGGGGCCTCAACTAAAAAAAGTTTGGCAACCACTGCCCTGGCAAACATAGAATCAGGGTCCTGAAACAAACCCCCTAAGTCAATTTGCGCCTCTAGCCTTCACCCTAAACTCTGCAAGGTAAATAAAAGGAAGTGGCCCTAACACGTCAAAGAAGTCTGCACTTCAGAAAAGCAAATATTTCTGCAAAGCTAATCAAGCCTAATGAACTAGTCCAGCTGCTATTTTCTCTTTGAAATCACGGCCTCTCCTTTTACCTCTTTTCAAAAATATTATTTCTAGAGTGTGATGTATTTGTTACTGCAGAAACGGAAACAGCTGCAATTGGGCTTTTTTGTGCCTTTTAAGCAAAACGTGACGGAGCTGAGGTTTATAGCCTTCTCTGTTTAGTAACCGCATCTATTGGAGAAAGCTGCTGGGTCAGCAAAGACACGGGAATCAGGGAAAACACGGTCGGCTTTCAGAGATCTTTGGCCGTCGTAGGGAACAACATAAGATTGCAAGCTCTATGAGGAACAGTTGTCCTTGAAAGGTCCATATACAGCACATTGCAATTTAGGGATTTTCTTCTGGATTAACTTGCCAGATATTAATGCATGTATACTTGCACAAATAATTGTAGCACAAGCTTGGTTATAGAATAGGGTGTTATAAGGTGACCAGGCTTATTCAGAAACACACTTCTATATTTACAGAGAACACTATTCTACTGTATGAAGTAGCTGTATGTATGTCATTCAATATCAAGAAAACAGTTATGTCAGTTCAAACAAAATGCAAGTGCCTGTTTTTCTATAATCACTTGTGTTGTTTCTGGTAGGGATGCACCGAATCCAGGATTCGGTTCGGGATTCTGCATTTTTCAGCAGGATCCTTGTGCCTAGCCGAACCTGAATCCTAATTTGCATATGCAAATTGTGGGCAGGGGCGGGATTACAAGGAAGTAAACCAATTTTTTCCACTTTTTCCTTTCCCGATTTAGTATGGTATTCAGCCTAATCTTCCAAGGAGGACTCGGGGATTCGGACGAATCCAAAATAGTGGATTCAGTGCATCCCTAGTTTCTGGTCAATGAACGATGATGCAGCCTCTAACTGCGAAGACAGCTCCAGTTTGACAAAAACCAGCAAATCATTTTAACAACAGTTATCAAACAAACAACTCCCTTTAAGCCTAAATTCATTTGCTAAAACTGAGACGGCACCATCCATGTGGGGGTCTTAATGAAATATATGTAGGCCATTGGCTGAAGGTCATTTAAGGTGAGATTTGGTGTGAATGCTTTACTCGTAGTCCTAGTTATTCCTACAAGCCTACCCTGGAGAACCAGTTCCACTGAGATTTGCTCCTGTGGATATTTTCATAACCATATCAGGATGACTGGTAGAACTCTGTAAAAAGGGTGGTCTTGGGAAAAATAACATGAAGAATAACCTACACAAATATGATTTGCAAACCTAGTAAAAAGCCAACAATATAACTGCATTGAAAATTTTCACTTCAACATATGGAGGGACTGCTCACAGATTCCCATCACATAGGATAGTTTAGTATTTTGGAAGATGCAATCATTCTTATCCTTTGACTCACCAAGAAAAGAACAGTTTTTGGTCTAGGACATTCTGTTGTAAAAAGAGTTGGGGAGCAACACAAGCATGAAAAAAGTTTCTGGAGTTGCCAGATAAGGGCTGTGATTGGCTAGTTCATAGACCCTATGTGGACTGTCCACATACAGGAGGCTCTGTTTGGCAGTACATGTTTTTTTTCAAAACTAAGTCCATAAATACAGGAATCCTAGTCATGGTTCCACAAGGCACAAGAGATGTCCCATGCTTAGACATGATAGAAATCTGCCATACAGGTTGTTCTCACAGTGAACACAAATCTTGAGGAAATCAAAGGCCACCACCAATGGCCTAAAAGTCATGAAAAAATGGATACCATCATCACAAAATCTGAGAGTCTTAGCACCTGTCTAAAATTTTAATGAGACCAAGGGTATTAATATAGTTGGTCTTCCCTTTGTGGCTAGAACTGACACTAGATGGTGGAACATTGTTGGATGGATTTGTTTCTATGGGTTCCAAGTTGGACACTAATGTTGGAGAGATCACACCTTGCTCACAGTTGGTATTCCAATTTATCCCACAGGTGTTCCATTGGGTTGAGGTCAGAGATCCGTGCAGGCCAGTCAAGTTCCTCCACTCCTATCTCTGCAAACTCATTCTGTATGGACCTTATTTTTTGAATGGGTACATTATTGTGCTGAAAAAGGAAAGAGCCTTGCCCAAACTGTTGCTATAGAGTAGTAAGCATGGAATATAGCTGTACACTCTATGGTTGTTTTTAGTGGAACCAGGGGCCCATCATTCCTATCAAACTTTACAATCTACAGGTAGCGTTTCTCATGGTACTTGCCAAACCCAGACTATTCTCTCAAACTATGAGCCAGGAAGCCCCATTCATCACTCCCAGCACATTTTCCATGTTCTCCAGAGTCCAATGGTAGCAACCTTTACACCACTCCAGAAGATGCAAATCTTCTCAAACAGTTGCATTAAGTTTGGGTATGGCTTCTTGTCAATAAGATCTATGTTTTTGGTGAGCATGCCTTGAGCTGATAATGTTTAGAGAGACAATGTAACGCAGCAATGTATAACAGAGTGATTCAACTGAGAACATGCAATTTTAGAAGGGATCATATATTCTACATGTTTTAACAACCCACCCACAAATACTGCTTGCTTTATTTGCTCTATCAACCTGACAGGAGCTGGCCATTATATAGTGAATAAAGTACCCCCTCTTGTAAAATATAAGGATATTATAAGTTACCGAGGAGTTTCATGACCATATAAAAACACGAGGCCGATGGTCATGGAACTCCGAGGTAACTTCTAATATCCTCATATTTTACAACTGGGGGTACTTTATTAATTATAATACACCAATTTTAGTGAGTCATGTGACAGAAATTACATCACTACTCACCGTTTATAACTGATGACATCACTACTCACCGTTTATAAGGATATAATTTACAAGATATTCATGGCTTTTGTGTATTATATAAGGATAATGACCATCTACTGTAAAATATAAGTCACCAGGAAGTTCCATGATCATGTGGAAACATGAGGCTGAAGCCAACTGCTTTTATACGTCACATGTCTAAGCAGACTTCCATGGGCAAATTATCAGGAAAATGGTGGAGCCCTTGCTTTATTTTCTTTTTTTTAAAAAAAGTGTCCCCTTGCTTTTATGAGGAACCCAAAGTCACACACAGATTGTGTCTTCTAAATTCATAACTGGTTAAATCGTTCTTCCTTTATTTACTAATGAGTGCTAAATGGTCGTTCTCTTTGATAGGATCTGATTTCTTATCACGCAACAATTCCGACCAAACAGCCTCAATGGAAACAAATAGGCATGGAACCATTAGCTAAAACCTTTAGCCCTATCCCTGGGTTACCCGATATCTCAGACTGAGCAAGTCATGACTCACGAGAATTTCCAGGCAAATTAATGAGAAACCTGTAGTGTTAATGAGTTACCCTAGGAAACGTTTCACCGGCTGGGATAGATATGGGCCCAGACTATTGTGGCTTTGAAAGAATGTCATTTAAAAAAAATGTTAAAAAAAAAAAAAAAAAAGATTGAAACACAAATACTGTCTCTTTGTCTTTCGTATGCCATACTTAAGCTGGCCATAGACGTAAAGATCTGATCGTACGGTTTTCGGACCGTGTGTGGAGTCCCGTCATTTTCGTCCGGCGGAGATCGGTCAGGTTAAAAGATTTCTGTAGGCTGTGGGTAATATCTCTGCATGTATTGCCGATCGTACGATTTTTAGATTTGGTCGGACATAACTTTCGTACGATTGCTGTCAGGGGCAGAACATCGGCCGATCTGTTCTTTTGTACTTTATTTGATCTGAATGGTTAGTGGCAGGTCGGGAGATGGGATGGCCAGCTTTACATTCAGTTTGTTTCATTTTCATGGAAATTTCTTCTCAAGGAATCATCACGTTACATTAACGTAAGGCACTCCCTTAGCTTTTCCATTTGCACATTTGAATTAAGTCACATGAGCTGTGTATATGGTTGTTTACATTTTTTTTCCTTGTACAGTAAATTAACAGCTGCAAAGTGATTTTGTAATAGAAGATGAAAGTCTGTTAAAGGTCTAGTTACCTATGGCAACCAGTCAGAAGGGAGCATTTACTGGCCGCCAGCTTAAAAGCAAACACCTCATTGGTTTAGCAGTAGAATATAAAAAATATTTGAAGTCAGCCAATAATTTAGACTAGCCATGTCTAGACATGCTGAGCTGTGCTTTCTATATCATACCTTTACCTATAGAGCACCACTCAGGAGAAAATTGTTTCCCCCACTGAAGGTGCAGGCCAATGGAGCTGGCACTCCAGTTGGGAGAAATAATACTTTTTAAAAAAAAATAAATAAAACCCTGGTAACAAGCACCATGTCTCCAGTATCAGTAGCATCAATATGACAAGGTGCTGGCTATAAGCATTTTTAGTGGAAAATTGTGGGTTGCAATGTAGGGACACAATCATGTACACAGGCTTAGTGTCCCGGCTTGCTCATTAAGTATATGACATCACACAAATGTCCACAATTAACAAGCGGAGAGGTTCTCTCATTAAGAGAATTTGTGTGCTAAAACACGGTTGTCTGAACCGGGAGCTCCCCAACCCATGAATTGGCTCCCGTTAGGGGTCTCATTTTAGCTGGCTATACATGTAAAGAGCCACTCGGTTAGGAAGGTAACCAAACAAGCTGATCCTTCCCTGACATGCTCACCTTAATGCCCCCATACAAGGACAGATATAAGCTGCTGAAGGTTAAGTGTATGGGGTCTCAGATGTTGATCGGGCAGGCCCTCAATCCGTCCGCCCGTATTCTTCTCGCTGTGATAGGATTTTTGGGCCCTAGGGCCCACAAACGAATCAGCCTGATATCGCCAACCTCAAGGTGGACATATTGGGGAGAGATCTGCTCATTTGGTGATCTCCCTGTTGCCTGCTTTAGGGTAAGAGATATCAGGTGATCATATTGGTTGGCCCAAAGGATCTCAACGGTGGTAACACAGTCCAGGTCAAGAACTGCATCAATGAGCTGTGCGGTCCTTACCCCAATGGGATTTTTAAACCTTCCCTTCGAACAGGCCCATTAGAGGCAGATAAGCTGCAGACCCAGTCTGAAGGGGCTGAATTGTCATCTTAAATCTGTCCTTTAGACCTAATAAAATAAAATCCAGGGCAGTCATCTTTTTTGTCCCCTGTACATGAGCTAATGGTATGGCTTTAACAATGCAGGGTACAATGTGCTCACTTAGAAGTTGCGAGCATTACACTGCCAATATTTGGGCACTACAGAAATTTAATTTTGTTCCCCCACAAGGTTACTTTTCATAACCCACTCAATCCCTGTAAATAAAATGGGTGACTACAAAGGCTGCTTGTCGCTATTTCAGTCAGTGGGGAATGTGTATAGAGAACAAGTGAGTTCTGTTTATTTCCCTATAGGAATGTGTTACTATAAACACGCAGGCAGATTACCTGCATTTCTAACCTGGGGAGATTAGAGCCATGACTAATGGCACCTCAGTTAGCCTTGTGTTTTTGTAAGAGGCTAGTGTATGCAAGTCATTGTCTGGAAGAAAGGCTCTTCAGAGGCCAGACTGTTTCTAGGGCCTCCAGTCATCATGAGCTAGGCCTGGTCTCTCACAGAACAATAAGTAAGCTTTGATATAAAACAGGCGCCGCATAGCAGTCCCTAAGAGACTCTTTAGCAGAGCTGGTTGTACATAAACTTTAATACAGCAGCAGGATTAAGCTCTTTATACAAGAGACGGAGGCTAAAGTAAAGTAATGTCGCTGTGCGACCCACTAAATCAAATTAAATACTTCAACTCCTGCCTGAATAGCACCACTAGACTATTAAATCTGCTCTTTAAATGCCACAAAAATTTATTGTTTTTGATTTAAAACAAAATGAAATCCAAGTGGAAAGAAAATATAGTTTTTAAGTGTGTGAAATAGGGTGGATAAGTGGCTCTTATTGCTACATTTAATCATGTTTTCAAGATGCTTAAATGGTCAATTTGATGGCCATGGTCTTTGTGGGTAGATAGAAACACTGTGAGTGAGAGGTACAGTAGATGAGTAAATGAAAGGCTGAAATGTGATTCAGTGGAGTGGGGCTGAAAAAAATGCTGGAAAGGACAAGTCCCTCATGTAATAGGTCTTTTTTTGTAATCCATGATAAAGGGAAACTATACCTCCAAACAATGTAGGTCTCTATATTAATATACTGCACAAAACAGCTCATATGTAAAACCCTGCTTCATGTAAATAAGCCATTTTCAAAATAATATACTTTTAGTAGTATGTGCACACACAGACCATCATGGAATGGTGGCTCCAGGCAATAGATGTAAAAGGGCAATATTTACTTAAAAATATAGACCTGTTTGGTAGTATTCTTCAATATGCTACTTAATAATAAATTATTTGTGGCTTAAGTATTCATATTTGGGTAGTTTTCCTTTAATGCAAATATCTCTATATAGGAAAGGGAAAGCTCTCGGGTAGTGTTTGTCAGACTATTTTGGTTCAATGCAAGCCCCCTCTATATACTAGAACTCTGTTCAGCCCAACACCCCCACCCCACTGAATCACAAGGTAATATATGTAGAAAAATACAGGTGTCTTAGTCATACAGCCATGGTTAGAACAGTAAACACCCCCCCCCCTTCTAGCTGCACTTTCAGGCGTATCTAGGAGGAAAATAGTCATTATCCCAAAATTGCTATCATGCCTAGGGCTGCTATGGGCACAACATCTGCAACATGAGACGACAACAAGAGACCAAATCTGAAGTTGTGCTCACAATGCCCTTTACTACAGGTTTTTACTACTTTCATTAGAGGGGTTGTTCACCTTCCAAAACTATTTTCAGTTCAGTTGGTTTTAGATTGCTCCCCAGAAATAAAGGCTTTTTTTAATTACTGTACATTTTTTTTTTATTACTGTTTATCCAAAATCTAAGATTAAAGTTGAATGTCGTGTCTCTGGTGTTTGAGTCTGACAGCTCAGTAATTCAGGTGCAGACTCTGAACTGTTACAATTTTGCAACATTTAATAGATCCATTTCTCATCTGGAGTATTAGTAACTATTGTATCAATTGCAACAGCTGCCTTTAATGAAACCAAGAGATTCTGCTCAGCAGGGACAAAGATAAGAAATGTATCAACTAAATGTATCAATTTAGAACAGTTTACAGGGTCGGCGACCCCCCCTCCCAGAGCTGCTTTAATTATAAGAAAAAAAACAATGACACAAAAATAGAAAGTAATTGGAAAAAGTCGTTATTTCTGATGATCTATCGGAAAACAACTAGTTTTTGAATGCAAACAACCCCTTTATATACTAAGATAGGGAGCAGTTACCATTTGAAGTACAGGAAATGAGAAAGAGTATGAGCTTAATGGCTTCTACAGATCACTAAAAAGGGAACAACAACTCATAGCCATGAGTCTGAACAACTGGATTTCTAAAAGGAAAGTAACACAATGTTTGTTTTCAGCTAAGCCAGAAATCAGATTGTTTGGTGACTCACATTTCCTCCTGGCTTCTACCTTTCTTACATGTGCGATTTATTTATGAAAGAAAGAATAATCATTCTTATAGACCCAAACATAACAAAATACTTATTCACATTAACATTATAACATTAACCAACATATGTCATATAACACAATCTGCCGACTTAGTCTGTGCTTAAATAGGCATGGTACTGGTTTGGGGCCTCTCGGTGCTTGTTTTTAAGACATTTAGGGGGTTATACTACGTTTGCCCAGGAGCAGTAACCCATAGCAACCAATAAGATGTTTGCACTTAAACAGGTGACCAGTAAATGCTAGCTGCTGATTGGTTGTCATGGGTTACTGCCCCTGGGCATATGTAGTGCCTTTTATTGTATAACCCCCTAAAAGTCTTAAAAACAAGCACCAAGAGGCCCCAAACCAGTACCATGCCTATTTAAGCACAGCTTATTGGCCCGTGTGTGGGAGTACCCGACAGGTTTCCCTGATCAATATGCGGCTGAAAGTCGGCCAGATCTCGATCGGGCAATGTAGTCCTGCAATCCGACCGTCCATATGGCATCCCTTATAATCCGATCTTTGGGCCCGGATCAGCCGATAACGCCCACTTCAATGTGGGCATATCGGCGAGAGATCCACTCGTTTGGCTATGTATCACCAACCACTCCCCACACAAAATAAACCAAATTCCTTAATTTGCAGATAGTTTTTTTTTATTATTATTTCATTTTGAATGTTTTTGTTGTTGTTTTGACAACTCTCAGAACTGTCACTGCTATCCAATTGCTTGGGCTTCATTACCCTAGTGAAAAGGCAGCAGCTAGGAATTCAGAATACAATATGTATAGGAGACGGCCTAAATAGAAAGATAAGCAGTGATATGAAAGTATGATAAAACTGAAGCCTCTAAATCAAAGCGTGCTTTGGTTTCTGGGGTCATTTTCAGATGAAGGATGGAAACATAATTCCAAACCCAAGCAAAATAAAACTGAAAAGTTGCTTAGAATAGGTCCCTCAAGAGATCTTGCCTTTTTAAAGGATACGGAAAGTTAAACTAAAGAAGTAGCTAGAAATGTTATACTTTATGTTTTGTGCTTCTGTATCAGCCCAAGGCAACCACAGCCCTTTAGCAGTAAAGATCTGTGTCTCCAAAGATGCCCCAGTAGCTCCCCATCTTCTTTTCTGCTGATTCACTGCATATGCTCTGTGCTGCTGTCACTTACTGAGCTTAGGGACCCACTCACAATATACAGTACACATAGAATAGAAATGTCACAATATAAGGCTGATTAATAATTAATATGGATAATTACGACATGGCAGCACAGAAACCAGTGCAATTAGCATCAGAATTTAATAATCAGCCCTGTAGCATCAGCTTATATTACAGACCAGCCTCATTTTCTGCTGGATAATTAGTGACGACCCCTAAGCTTAGCTTCTCAACAGCTGCTCAGAGCCCACTGAGCATGTGAGTGTCACAGACACTTTCCAAGATTGTGACCCCCTGTGACAAGTTTTAAGTCCTGGATCATTGCTGCTATTGACAAGCTGAAACGTTAATAGTAGAACAAAAATAATCAAGATGCAATACCAATGCGGGTGGTGTACTTAAATGCATTGCGTCTTCATTATTTTTGTTCTACTATTGAATGCATCCTGTTGAGTCACGTGATCAGGAGACACGCAGAGCCTGCAGCATACAAGTTATACAAGTATCGTGACTGTATTGGCACTATTTATTTAAGCTGAAACTTTAGGCTGGTGCAATAAGTTCAGTATATAAAACTTGACATTTTTAGCCCTATTCATTTTCAGGGTTTACTTCTCCTTTAAAGAAACATTGCTGTACATAAATAGGCAAACGCACCAAGCACAAGTTGCAAACAGATATGTTGATGCTCTGGGGTCCATCGTGATCCCTTCTCTCTTGCTGCCACTCCATACAAGGCCTCATACAGATATCCACATAATTTCTGGGATTTCTCTATAAAGCTCAACACTATCGCTCAACTGGAGAGCACCCAGGACCTTCTGGGTGCTTTCCCAGGAGCTTTTGTTGGTCCATCACTAACAGAAGAAGGAAACCCAACAATAGGATGGAAACATCCCCCATCATAACTTTTTTGAGGCTGACAATGTTGGAGCTACAGCCAGAAGATAAAGGGTTCCCGGTACATGTAGGTGAGAGCTGCCAAACAAAAATGTTACTTTAATCCAAACATTACACCTTAGTCTTGTTCCTTTCTGTCACGCACAAGACAGAGATAGCTTCCAGCTTTTTCTGATTTAAACACGTATTATTCTGAGCAAACAAACCATTAAGCGTGGCAATAAAAGCTGCCATGAAGCACCGAGCCAAAATAATATTTACATATGTGGTGTGTGAGCCGGAACAGCTGGAATGCCTCTCTTTGGTGCCTTTAAACTGCAGGTCACTTGGACGGAAGTTTCTATCCGACCTGTACTTTGGAATACAGATACTCACAAGCACTCAGCCTGAAACCTGTCATTGTAAATAAATGGAATAAAAGGAACGTGGCCATGCCAAGGAACAGGCCTTTGGAGATGATAAAGGTTTCTGGGTTCCTCTCAAATTTCCCCTTCTTAATCCGACAATAACCAGAGTGGGCCACAAAAATGAGTGCACAGAGAAAAGCCACAGACAACGGAATGCAAGGAACACAGTAAGAACTTAGTTGCACCCAGTGCTAGGTAGCAACGCAACCAAGGACTGTAACCTATAAAATTAACCCTTCGATTTAAAATAGGTAGGTCAATAATCTTTAATTAAAACCTCTGGCTCAGACGTTCACCAAGTCACAGCGCTTTGGTCTTAAGAAACTTTTTTTCATACGTTTTAGACTTTTTACATTGATACGCCATGTGAGGCCACAATAAAGCTTGCTCCATCTGTAGTTTTAAAAGAGAAGAGAAGCTACCGAAGCAATTTACTGCCAACAGATTAGCCACAATAGTGCAAGCTATAACACTACCGGTATATTTATTCTACAGACTGCTTTACCACACCCGAGTAAACAGCTCTAGAAGCTCTCTCTATGGGGCATTTACTAAAGGGCGAAGTGGCTAACACTAGCGAAAATTCGCCAGCGTGACATCATTTTGCCACTTCGCCAATTTACTAACAGTCCCTGGTGTAAATTCGCTAGCGAAGTAGACATACTCTAGCACTACTTCGCACCCTTACACCAAGCAAAGTTGCGCTCTGGCGAAGGGACGTAACTACGCTAATTCACTAACTTTTTTACTTTTTACTGGGTGATAGGTTGAAAAAGATAGTAAATTTTTTTGGGGTACCCACCTTCCCCCTTACATTTGGCACCTAAACTATACAGTGGGCACATGTGTAGGGCAATATAAGACCTCTATTAAATTTTATTAAGGTTCCCTGGCCTTGTGTAGTGTAATGTAGTTGCTGCAGCATACACGTCCATTGTACGATTACTGCACGCCATATGCTAATTAGTCACCGCTACCGTAACTTCGGACTGCTCATCGTATTATCGCTATCGCAACTTCGTAACCATTCGGTAACCTGTGCGCAACTTCGGATCTTCGTGAGTTTGCGCAGCCCTGGCGAAGCTACGCCTGGCGAAGTGTGGCAAAGCCGTAGTCCCTAACGCATTTTCGGCGCATAGTGAATTTGCCCCTATGTGTTTAGGATAGCAGCTGCCATATTAGCTTGGTGTGACATCACTTCCTACTCACTCATAGCTAAGATTACAGCAGGGAGGGGAGGGTTCGGGCGAAAATGGAGGGGGAGAGGGAGAGAGGAGCAAACTGAGCGTGCTCAAGCCCTAGCCCTGGAGGTTTAAGCTGAATACCGGAAGTCTGATATAGAAGCCCATGTGCACACAATAGAAGGAAAGAAAAGCAGTGTTTCTTTTCACAGAGGACTCAGAGCAGCATTACTTTGAGGGTTTACTGGATTTATATAGACCTTTCTGATATATATCAAAGTCAATGGATTTCTTAGGTATTTTGGAATTCTTAAATATTATTTGAATATTTACACTGGTGCAAAGTGAGTTCCCTCACTTCCAGTTCCAGAAGGCCAATCTTAAAGGAGAACTAAACCCTAAAAATTAATATGGCTAAAAATGCCATCTCACATGCTCAGTGGTCTCTGAGCAGCTGTTGAGAAGCTAAGCTTAGGGGTCATCACAAATTACCAAGTAGAAAATGAGGTTGGTCTGTAATATAAGATGATACTACAGGGCTGATTATTAAACTATGATGCTAATTGCACTGGTTTCTGTGCTGCCATGTAGTAATTATCTGTATTAATTACTAATCAGCCTTATATTGTGACATATCTATTCTATGTGTACTATATATTGTGAGTGGGTCCCTAAGCTCAGTAAGTGACAACAGCACAGAGCATGTGCAGTGAATCAGCAGAAAAGAAGATGGGGAGCTACTGGGGCATCTTTGGAGACACAGATCTTTACTGCTAAAGGGCTGTGGTTGGGCTGGTACAGAAGCACACAACATAAAGTACAACATTTCTAGCTACTTGTTTAGTTAAGCTTTAGTTCTCCTATATTGGGAGTGTTAAAAGACAGAGGCTGGCGCAGGCTTTTTATAGAAAAAAAATTCTATACTGGAGACCTAATACCTGCTGGTGTATTTAGAAAAGCCAAGACACCATTTTCTCAGCAATTAGCTTTGTGATGTAGATTAATTAATGCTCAATTACTAAGCAAGAAGTCATGTGCTACCACATTAATTAGGATGCAATATCAGCCATAGCACATTAAAAAAAAAATTCTAGTTCTAACGGAGAGTATGGAGAGGGTAGGGAATCCAACTAATACATTACTGCTGTAGATATTAATTGGTTCATCAACTGGGCAAATTGCATTTTGAACTGTGCCAATACACAGTGTCAGACAGTTTATGGTGCCTTTGAAGATAACGAATTGAAGAGGAGCAATAGGGGCACTTTCCTCCCTGATACACCTATTTTTGGGGCATCAGAATGAAAGAAGGCACAATAAAAAGGTGGCAATTCCATGTCTGGGCACTCATAATGTATCGATCTTACCAGCCATGGGGTGATCAGTTACACTAACAGTATTGTAAAGAGACATTGTAGAGAAATGCTTTTGCTAGGGAGAGCTCCATTTAGGGCCCCACTCAATTAATTAAAGGGATTCTGTCATGATTTTTATGGTGTCGATTTTATTTCTAAATTACACTGTTTACACTGCAAATAATTCACTCAACCATGTAAAATTTCATTCCTGAACCAGCAAATGTATTTTTTACAATTTATAATATTGGTGTGTAGGTGCATCTCAAGTCATTTTGCCTGGCCATAGACGCAAAGATCTGATCGTACGAATCGAGGATTCTGCGGAGAGTCCCGACATTTTTCGTCCGGCGGAGATCGGTCGTTTGGTCGATCGGACAGGTTAGAAAATTTCTGTCGGCTGCCGATAATATCTCTGCGTGTATTGCCGATCGTACGATTTTCAGTGGGAGACTGTCACTAGTTTTGGTTGGACATAGATATCGTACGATTGCTGTCAGGGGCAGAACATTGCTGATCTGTTCTTTCACTAATCTGACTGGTAAGACTTTGATCTGAATGGTTAGTGGTGGGTCGGGAGATGGGAAAGTCAGACCGTATGATGATTCGTACGATCGGATCTTTGCATCTATGGCCAGCTTTAGGATGGAACTGCTTTCTGATAGGCTGTTGTTTCTACGACTCAATGTAACTGAACGTATCGCAGTGGGACCTGGATTTTACTATTGAGTGCTGTTCTTAGATCTATCTTGTGTTAGGGAGCTGCTATCTGGTTACCTTCTCATTGTTCTGTTAGACTGCTGGGGGGGGATGGAAGGGGGTGATATCACTCCAACTTGCAGTACAGCAGTAAAGAGTGACTGAAGTTTATCAGAGCACAAGTCACATGACTGGGGGCAGCTGGAAAACTGACAATATGTCTAGTCCTATGTCAGATTTCAAAATTCAATATACAAAAATCTGCTCTTTTGAGAAACAAATTTCAGTGCAGAATTCTGCTGGAGCAGCACTATTAACTGATGCATTTTGAAAAAAACATGTTTTCCCATTAGGGATGCACCGAATCCAGGATTCGTTTCGGGATTCGGCCTTTTTAAGCAGGATTCAGATTCGGCCGAATCCTTCTGCTAGGCCGAATCAAATCGAAATCCTAATTTGCATATGTAAATTAGGGGCAGGGACATAAATAACGTGATTTTTTTTCACAAAACAAGGAAGTAAAAAATGTTTCCCCTTCCCACCTCTAATTTGCATATGCAAATTAGGGTTCAGATTCAGTTCAGTATTCGGCCGAATCTATCACAAAGGATTCAGGGGTTCGGCAGAATCCAAAAAAGTAGATTCGGTGCATCCCTATTTCCCATGACAGTATCCCTTTAAGCAAGCCCTGCAGATGATTAAAATATTCTGTGGATACGGATGTCCATGCTGCCAGTAGCTAGCTGGGAATGATAATTTTAACATACATGTATGGGACTTGTTATCCGGGAACCAATTATCCAGAAAGTTCTGAATTATGGAAAGGCCGTCTCCAATAGACTCAATTTCATCCAAATAATCCAAATTTTTAAAAACAGTACCTTGTACTTGACAAATAATTATACATTTCCCTCTTAATAATTACACAAACACACAGGAACATTTGTGATAAAAGAACAAGGACCTTAAGCTGGCCATAGACGTGCAGATGTATCCTTATGTCCAATTGCGTTGCAATATTCCGACCTACCACTAACCATTCTTATTAAATAAAATAGTATCAGATGATGTTCTGGCCATTAATTGACAGCAATCGTATGAAAGTTTGACAAATCGTAGTGACAGTCACCCAGTGATATGGTCAGGTAGGCAATACATGCAGATACAATACCGTTAGCTGACAGAAATCTTCTGATCTGTCTGATCGACTAAATGACTGATCACCTTGGCACGAAAAATGACGGGACAAACCACACACTGTCTGAAAATAGTACGAAACAAGATTTGTACGAGTTTATCTTTGCGTCTATGGCCAGCTTTGCGTATGCCATGCACGTGTAAAACTAAACAGCCTTATCTCTGTATCACTAAAACCCACAAAAATCTGCGTGGGTGTGTGAACATGATCAAGTCCTCGCATACAGAATTTATAGCTCCATTTCTCTTTGAACGATGACAAGCAGTTGATCGTTAGCCCAGGAGCACTGATATAGTATATAGGACACGGCTAACCAGCGGGGATCTGACAGCAAAAGGGAAAAGACATTATCTGATATCTAAAATCCCAGATGTGCTGCAGCTTCAGATTCCACAAAGGCTTCATCTGTCCAGTTCAATAAGGCACATTCATGGTTTTATGTTCATCCACCTCAAAAATGCTACATATGTGGATCTGCTTTCTGCAGCTATAATTGCATTCAAAGTGTTTTATCAGCTGTCCGTGCTTCTCCCCTGGCAGGGGTACCGGGAGCTCTGACCCAACATGAACTCGTCCTAAATAACCAGCAAAGGTGAAGTTGCTTCAGGCTCTCAGTAGCGAGACTTTCCACTCGGAGCAAGTGTGGAATCTAATGATTTGGCAGCCAGAAAAAGGGAAAGCCTGATAACTCACCCAGGAATGGCCAGCAAATCCTACCATTAATGGGAATATGTATCCACGTTATTTTCTTTCATACAGGAACATATAAGGGAATACACAGTTGAAGCCTTCATGACAGTCCAACCTTCAGCCAGGGTCCCCCTTAGCTCAAGAAATGAGGATAGATATAGATAGATTGATAGAGAGATAGAGAGATAGAGAGATAGAGAGATAGAGAGATAGAGAGATAGAGAGATAGAGAGATAGAGAGATAGAGAGATAGAGAGATAGAGAGATAGAGAGATAGAGAGATAGAGAGATAGAGAGATAGAGAGATAGAGAGATAGAGAGATAGAGAGATAGAGAGATAGAGAGATAGAGAGATAGAGAGATAGAGAGATAGAGAGATAGAGAGAGAGAGAGAGAGAGAGAGAGAGATAGAGAGATAGAGAGATAGAGAGATAGAGAGATAGAGAGATAGAGAGAGAGATAGAGAGATAGAGAGATAGAGAGATAGAGAGATAGAGAGATAGAGAGATAGAGAGATAGAGAGATAGAGAGAGAGATAGAGAGATAGAGAGATAGAGAGATAGAGAGATAGAGAGATAGAGAGATAGATAGAGAGATAGAGAGATAGAGAGATAGAGAGATAGAGAGATAGAGATAGAGAGATAGAGAGATAGAGAGATAGATAGATGATAGATAGATAGATAGATAGATAGATAGATAGATAGATAGATAGATAGATAGATAGATAGATAGATAGATAGATAGATAGATAGATAGATATAGATAGATAGAGAGATAGAGAGATAGATAGATAGAGAGATAGAGAGATAGATAGGATATATTGTGGTATCAGTCATTCTATCTAGGACAGCAGATAGAAAAAAAGCTAAAGCCCCGTACAGTCACTGAATAGCACCTGGGGGGCACAGTTTAGGAACCACTGGCCTAAGGTCATACATGGGCAGATTTTAGCTGCCACTTGGACTTGTTCAATCCGAGACAGAGCTTTAATTGCCCATCTCCAATGGTTCCACCCAAGTGATATCTGTCCGAAAATCAAGTTTAAATATTTTGTCAGATATTTTGAACAGATGTTTCAATATTTTGGGCTGTTAGCTAATATGTAAGTTTTTGATACAAATCTTTTTTGACTCTTTACATAGACTCAGTGGCAATCTAAAATATTTGCTTTGTGTTTCAATATGGCCAGCTTGGTCTCTTTACCAATACCATACCTCCTTTAGTGCAATAGCTTGGCTTTTTCATTCCAAAAGAATGCATCTACATGCTAGAATGCCATCAACATAGCAGTCCAATTCTTATGTATTAAAAATACAGGTATAGGATCCATTATCAAGAAACCCGTTACCCAGAAAGCTCCAAATTGTGGAAAGGCCATCTCCCATAGACTCCATTATAATCAAATAATTCAAATTTTTAAAAATGCTTTCCTTTTTCTCTGTAATAATAAAACAGTAGCTTGTACTTGATCCCAACTAAGATATAATTAATCCTTATTGGAAGCAAAACAATCCTGTTGGGTTTGATTAATGTTTAAATAATTATCTAGTATACTTAAAGGAGAAACAAACCTGCAACATAAAAAACCCCTACTCCCCTAAACTTTGTAGACCCTCCCTCCTCCCCCCCTGCCTAGATGGTACCAGGGCAAATGTCCCTAACTTTTTACTTACCCCTCGGTGCAGATTCCGTCCCCCGCAGTTCACGGCAGCCATCTTCTTTTCTTCGTTAAACTTCGGAAGTAGACCATTGTTTTCAGCGCATGCACAGTTGGAGTAATTTTCCAGTCCCGAACAACTGTGCAAATTTTCATGACTTTCGGTGCATGCGCAGTTGTTCGGGACCGTTGAATTACTCCAACTGCGCATGCGCTGAAAACGAAGGTCTACTTCTGAAACTTAACGAAGAAAAGAAGATGGCTGCTGTGAACTGTGGGGGACAGAATCTGCACTGAGGGGTAAGTAAAAAGTTAGGGGCATTTTTACGGTGTACCACCCAGGCTGTGGGGAAGGAGGGAGGGGGGTCTACAAAGGGTAGGGGTTTTTATGTCACGGGTTTGTTTCTCCTTTAAGGTACGGAGATCCAAATTAAAGTAAGATTCTGTATAACAGGTCCCATACCTGTACTTGTGAAAAAAAGGGAAAGTGTTGGGCTCACAATAGGTCTTTCACTTGTTATTTATATATGAATAAAGATAATTCAGTACAATATATGAAGTAGTTGCGCTACCATCAAGATATGAGTTACTTGAGAATTTACAGCCACTTCTGTTTATTTCTAGGCACACCAGGGCTGAACTACCTATACAAAAAATACATGATTGAGATGATTTACCTGTGGCTGCAGGACATTAAAACAATGATTAGCGACTTAAATAAAAGCCACTACTCAGTCGCCATTTTGTGCAATACAGGTAGCTACAACACTATGGCTAAAAGAAAGCCGAATGCCATATATTCCTTCACACAACTGAAACAAATGGTCGTTATCATTTTCATAATACTATAAATCAATCTAATTAACTAAACAGCGCACATAGTTTACAGGTGTTAAAAGACTTTTATTGAATCTTAATGTCCTTTTAATTACCAGTTCTGGAAAAAAAATGATGGAGGACCAGGATTCCTATATAGTTTTCCAGAGACAGACTATGTGGTTATAAACATTTTTAATAACAAGTGGAAGCAGCCAGTAGTTGAATATACATTCTGCCCTGGTTGCTACACATTTGTATTCCAGCTCCAGTATATAGAGTAATGGATTTCAGTTATACACAGTGACTCACGGTTTCCATGCCACTGTTGTAATAACAGCCTGTAGTGGAAAAAAAACAACCCATTTGCCCCAAAATGAAAACGAGAATAAGTGTGAGGAATGCGTTGGCATCTATAGTGCTGTGCATATTTATTGAAAAGGCTTAGGATAAATACTTATATATCAGGGAAAGTTCCTATATACCTTTCATTTCAAAGGGAAGACTAAAATGAAATGTAAATATCATACCTCAAAGGACACACCCCAGCTGCCATGGGAATTAGCCCCAAAGCCACCAATCTGGCTCTGCAACTCTGCTTATTCTCCATTAGCCCCACTTCTTTAAGGGTTCACAAATGTGGAATGCAATGAAGTAGACAGGACCATTTGGAGGTATGAATTTTACGGTTAGGGATGTCAGAGAGAAAGTCCTAAACATAAAACACCAAATTAATGGCGTCTACATAAAAATAGTCATATTGTCTCCCCTATGGTCAGCTGTACCAAGGGTAACTTTTGGTTCAGATAAATCTTGTCACTCCATTAAAATAGATCACGGTCACTCCTCTGAATGGTGTGCTGGGTTGTGTTGTTGATTGCTTTCTGAGACATTTGCTCCATCTGTATATTCTTGCAGGGCCAACCATTCTGTAGACAGCTTGATCACTGACATACAAAGTACATAATCCAGGGCTTAATCAAAGTTCATTATAAATATGGTTCATGAACATCCCCATAACATGGAAAAATTGATATTTCTCTTCAGTAGGGAAATATGGGATTACAGATCAGATGAAACTCAACTAACCAACCATGGAGGCCACCAGTTGTATTGTCTGTTGCCCATGTGGATGTGTACCTCATCAGTCAGTTTTATTTTATGTAAGGGTCTGTATGCCGGAACCAGATAGTGATACCAGAACCACCATCAAGGAGTCCTGTCATAGGTTCAGACTGCTGCAGAAGGGATTCTTGTCAAATGAGGAGAGGTTTTGGCAAAGAATAAGTGGATCAGATGGAGTTTCCATTGGGCCCTGTCCATGTGAAAGCATGGGTTAAAGTAAACTATTCCTTATGGAAGCCCTGAGTGACACACTAGGTAGAGTCACAAGTAGACTTGGGCTCTTCTTTGTTGCCAAACATTTGGCTAGGTATTCCTTACATATACCTATAATAAGCTTATAGATGTATATGGAGACATTTTGGTAATCCCCAACCAGTGGCTCGAGAAACATGTTGCTCATGAACCCCTTGGATGTTGCCCCCAGTGACCTCAAATCAGATGCTTATTTTTAAATCCCAGGCTTGGAGGCAAGTTCTGGTTGCATAAAAAACAGGTGTACTGGTTCTCCTATAGTCTGCCAGTCCACATAGGGGCTAACAATTAGCCAATCACAGCTCTTATTTGGAACCTTTGGAACATTTTTCATGCTCAACTCTTTTTAAATTTGATTGTGGCTCATGGGTAAAAGCAGTTAACAAGCCTTCAGCCTCACATTTCAAAGTAATTGGCCTTTAAACTCAGTTTGGAATCACGGTTCTATGTGAAAAGTAATTGATCTAACTAAATACACATTTTTAAGTTTAAAAAACACATTTGGATACATCCAGTTGTTTCCCATCACATTATCAGGTTTAGGTTTTGTCAAAAAGGACTACCCAACCTGAGGTCCACGGTCAGGCAAGGCCTTCCAAATGGATTTTAATGATCCCCAGCCTGTTGTAGGAGTAAATAAATGTCACTTAATGATATAATTATGTTATTATAATGAAGCCTGAATTCCACTTTACGTTGGAAGTTAAATGGCTCTAGCAAAAGGTATTTTGCTTCTTGGTTTACGGAAACAGATGTCACACGGGCAGGTATCCACATACTTTTTCCCATATATAGTGCATATGAATATTTATCACCCAAGTGTTTAGCTGTTTTTTTTTTAAGCATTTTAAATCATATTCGGTCATATGTTACATTTACAGGTATTACTAACTGCACCCGCTGCGGAAGGACAACATACCGGTAAGAAACAGAACTTCATTCGATTTCCCTGATCTGATAATATGAAGAGCGCGGGCATTAGAGCACATTCCAGCTCAATCCTTCTGAGCGTATCCAAGACTTCTAGAATTTCAGCTCTTAGCAAAGTTAATAAGCTGAAAAGTGCAGAGTTCTAGAGACGTCATTGGTAAGAAGCGAATAAGGAGTCACTTATTTGAAACCAGAAACCCATAGCACTTATTGGAGTGGGGTTGCAATATTTAATTAAAAGCATTTTAGGACTTTCCTTGGTTATTGATTCCTATGAATAGCCGAGCTTTATATCATCGTTGCGCAGGATGTGCCAGGGTGGCTATAGTGAAAAGTCCAAATAGTTACGCCAGAATTGTGGTGCTGACAGAATGATAAAGGGCAGAAAGTAAATGGATACACATATAGAATCATATCAATTACTGGTTTCATTATATGGACTCATCAATCTACACCACTTGCTTACACTACTTACTTGTGCTACATGGACATGCCCACATGCAAGACACAACCAATCAAAAAACTCAAAGCCTCATCCTATTAGAACACAACATCAGGGCATAGATTGATTCTATGTTCTAGAACCCTTATATGCTTGGATAAACACCATATAAAGCAGGGGTTGTGGGAGATTTTCAGGTCAGGCACCTACTAAAGTTAATAAATTTGTTCAGGGCCCCACTTAGCTCATAACAAGGTTTCAGGTATAGGGTAATATAGGTTATAATACCTAGGGCAGAAAGTAGATTTTCATCCAAAAGTGCATCCTAATGCATTTCAACTGAGTTTCTGGTTTATCTAGGAGAGTATGCTCCCCAAAACACAACCTAAATTGGCTACAGGCTTAAGCTGGCCATATGTATGGAGATCTGTTCGTTTGGCAACCCACCTTGAAGTGGAAGATATAGGGTGATCTGATCCCAGGCCTTAGAGCCCAATGATTGGCTCATAACGAGGAGAAAATGGGCTGTCAGGTTGAGGACTGCATCAACGAACGGACGCAGCCCTCAATCGAACGGGATTTTTAAGACTGGACAATCAACATCAGGCCCCATGCACCGGGCAATAAGATGCCAAAATAAAGGAGAAAGAAACCCACCGAAGCAGTTTTTTGCCAATAGATTAGCCACAATAGTGCAAGCTAGAACACTATATTTATTCTAGGGATGCACCGAACCCCCGAATCCTTTGTGAAAGATTTGGCCGAATACAGAACCAAATCCTAATTTACACATGCAAATTAGGGGTGGGAAGGGGAAACCATTTCCCCCTTTTTTCCCCCCTTTAGAGGAGGGGATTTCACTCCCCTCCTCTAATTTGCACATGCAAATTAGGATTCGGTTCGGCTGGGCAGAAGGATTCAGCCGAATCCTACTGAAAAAAGCATACTCCTGGCCGAATCCCGAACTGAATCCTAGATTCGGTGCATCACTAATTTATTCTGCAGAATGCTTTACCAAACATTAGTAAACAGCTCTCTATCTCTCTCTCTCTGTTTAGGATAGCAGCTGCCATATTAGCTTGGTGTGACATCACTTCCTGCCTGAGTCTCTCCCTGCTCACTTATAGCTCTGGGCTCAGATTACAGCGAGGAGGGGAGGGGGAAAAGAGAGGGGGAGAGGGAGAGAGGAGCAAACTGAGCATGCTCAAGCCCTAGCCCTGGAGGTTTATGTTGAAAACAGGAAGTCTAAAACAGAAGCCCATGAGTACACAAAAGAAGGAAAGAAATGTGGTGTTTCTGTGTTAAAAATCAGATAAGTGTGTTTAAATGTGTTTAGATATTCTGTGTTAAACACACTAACCAAAGTGGCTTCATCTGTATTTATATAGACCTGTATTTATATAGCTTACTTAATTTTAGCCTTGTCTTCTCCTTTAATCTGCCGGCAACTTATATCTGCCCGTGTATGGCCATCCTTCTGCCATTTCTCCAGGCCAAGAGGGGCAGAACCACAGTTTGGCAACCACTGATTTATTCTGTATTCCCATTATTTCTAAATAATTATGAAACTCTCTCCTCAGAGATTTCCATAAAGAACACAAAGGACATTTACAGCCAAGAGTTCTTACTCTCAGGAACAACCTGGCCTCAAAGTAAAGTCCAAGTCACACAAGGTGCCACTACATTATGTTAAACATTAAAATAAAATTACGAGCATTGCCTTTTACACAATCGCTTGTTGTTCAGTGTGGAACAGACGGGGAGTCATCTATTGTTAGTCTTTCTACAACAGAGATCAATATCAGTACACAATGTAATTAAGGCCCATAAAATTAAATTATAATTGTAAGAAATGAACTTTAGCAAAGACAAAGAGGGGAAGTGCTTTGGTCACTGAAGTTAAAGTGAGCTACAAAACACTTGAGTAAATTCACTTGCGAGGTTAGGGACAGATGGTTGTTCCTTGAAATTACAGTAGCCAGCGGTTTTGAGGGACAACTACTGTTCTTGCGAGGTCCAGCCAATTACCGCTGCTTTGAAAGCCCAGCTGTTCTGGGCTTTTGGGGAATTTACCGGTAGAATTTAGATACCAAAGCGTCCAGAATCACAGAGTGTGCCATTAAAGGGGTTGTGCACCTTTAAATAAATGTTAGTATGATATAGAGAGTTATATTCTATAACATATGAATCATTTACTTAAAGGGGATCCACCACTTTAGGGGGTTTGGGAGTTTTTTTTTATACTTCGAATAAACTCACAATTCAAATGTTTAACAGTTTATTAAAAAACTCGAAAGTAAAAACCTTGAATTAGTGTAATCTGGGTGAAAAACTCAAATACTCGAATTAAGGTGGCCATACACGGGCAGATAAAAGCTGCAGACAGACCAAGTCGGCAGCTTATTGGCCCGTTTATGGGGCCCCCCCGACGGGCTTCCCCGATAGAGATCTGGCCGAAAGTCGAAATTGGATGGGACAAAAAATCCCATCAGATCGCGGCCGCATCTGTTCGTTGATGCGGTCCCGCGATCCGACACCTGTTTCCCATGCGTTAGGATACGATCGTTGGGCCCTAGGGACCACAATCGGTTCAGACCGATATTGCCCACGTCAAGGTGGGCATATCTGAGAGAGATCCGCTCGTTTGTCGATCTCTCCGTGTATGGCCACCTTTGATCGCGTTTTTGAGCGAAAACCACAGGAAAAAAAACAAACATCAGGCTACAAACATCTTCAAATGGTTCAAGGGACCTCTACAATTGACTTCTACATGACCTTGACAGGGTTTAGCTGGAGTTTTTCCCAATTCAATTTATTTCCAGCTTCAGGGTATAATAAATGTCTAAAGATTTGAGGTTTTTTTAGGGATGCACCCAATCCAGGATTCGGTTCGGGATTTGGCCTTTTTCAGCAGGATTTGGCCAAATCATTGTGCATATGCAAATTAGGGGCGGGGAGTGAAATTGTGTGACTTTTTTTCAAAAAACAAGGAAGTAAAAAGTTTTTCCCCTTCCCACCCCTAATTTGCATACGCAAATTATGATTTGGATTCAGTTCAGTATTCGGCCGAATCTTTTGAGATGAATCCAAAAAAAGGGGATTCGGTGCATCCCTAATTTATTTTTTTTTAAACTTGGAAAACCCCCATACCCCCTAAATGTGCACCACAGCGTTCCATTTACTGATCAATTGAAATAGATGAAAATGTCTAAAGTCATACGGAATGCTTGGGTGTTTTCTGAAGATATGTGCTCAAGGGCATTCCAAAGTACTCAGAAGGACAGTTGATACAATGAGAAGGTACCTGCTTGCTAGGGCCCTCAGATGAGTCAAAGCTATAATTATTTCTAATCTAAATTTAGGCCACAGCATTGACTCCCTAAATGTAGGTGGTGAGCAGATATGGTGTCAAATAGCTGATGTATATATCTGTTAGCCAAATAAAGATCTTGTGTAAGTCACGCTATGTCATAATCCAAATGGGGGGCACACATAACACTCTCCCTCACTTACACGTTTGGAAATCTGTCATTGCATCTTTTTTAGTATTTAAGGCATGTACTATTTATATGGGAAAGGAATTATGGCTTATTACATCTGTTCACTTGGATGCACTCACCGGATTATTTTTAGTTGCACCCATTAGGGCTTCCCAGCTGGCTAAATATATCTCCGGAATAAACCTTACTTCATCCGCAGAACAAAAGTGTATGTTTGCCCTCAGCGTGTGACAAAGGATACAGTCCCAGAGCTGTATACCGGTATTAGTGTTTCTTTCCCTAATGATGCTGTACTCAACACTGAGAAGCAGTTCAATTTTACTGTGATTTACAGAGTGATATTCTGAGACAATTTGTAACTGGTTTTGAATTTTTATTATTTGTGGTTTTTGAGTTATTTAGCTTTTTATTCAGCAGCTCTCCAGTTTGCAATATCGACAGTCGGGTTGCTAGGTCCAAATTACCCTAGCAACCATGCACTGATTTGAGTAAGAGACTGGAAAATGAATAGCAGAGGCCTGCATAGAAAGATGAGTGATACAAAGTAGCAATAGCAATGAATGTGCAGACTTACAGAGCAATTGCTTTTTAGATGGGGTCAGTGACCCCCATTTGAAAGATGGAAAGAGTCAAGAAAAATTGGAAATAATTAAAATCATAAAAAAATAAGTAATGAAAACCAATTGAAAAGTTGCTTATAACTGTCCCTTATATAACATACTAAAAGTTATTGTAAAGGTGAACCACCCTTTTAATGCCTTGTTTCATTAAAGGAGAACGAACGCTTAACTAAAGAAGTAGCTAGAAATGTTGTACATTATGTTTTGAGTTTCTGTACCAGCCCAAGGCAACCACAGCCCTTTAGCAGTAAAGATCTGTGTCTCCAAAGATGCCCCAGTAGCTCCTCATCTTCTTTTCTGCTGATTCACTGCACATGCTCTGTGCTGCTGTCACTTACTGAGCTTAGGACCCACTCACAATATACAGTACACATAGAATAGAAATGTCACAATATAAGGCTGATTAGTCATTAATACAGATAATTACTACATGGCAACACAGAAACCAGTGCAATTAGCATCAGAATTTAATAATCAGGCCTGTAGCATCAGCTTATATTACAGACCAACCTCATTTTCTGCTTGATAATTAGTGACAACCCCTAAGCTTAGCTTCTCAACAGCTGCTCAGAGCCCACTGAGCATGTGAGTGTCACAGACACTGTCAAAGATGGTGACCCCCCTGTGACAAGTTTGAAGTCCTGGATCATTGCTGCTATTGGCAAGCTGACACTTTAGACTGGTGCAATAAGTTCAGTATATAAAATGTGGCATTAGTTCTCCTTTAAAAGGGCTGGTATTATCAAAAAGTGAGTCAGTCTGAATGCAGGTTTCATTGACCAGTCAGAAGCATCATCTGAAGTCCACCCGAGCCCCCTGTCAACCAATCACTTACACAGGAAGGAGGAAATATTCATTTGTTTTTATAAGGTCAATTTTAGAAAGAAAAAGTAAAAGAAACTGCAGTTTAAGGTAACTGAAAAAAGATCTGTGGTATACTGTCTGAAGATTATGTGTTTTGAGAAGGTGGATTGTCCCTTAAAGAAGTAAATAAACAAACAAGACTTTCTGAACAGAGTAACCTATGTAAATATGTTTAACCAAACAATTATATACAAAAGAAAGTGGTTGTTAACCCTACCTCTTACACAGGGTGCATTTTCTATTAAAGCCACTAAGAACGGTGAGTAAATGGTAATTGAATGCTGCCATATTGTTCTGGTACGGGAATCTGCTATCCAGAAACCAGTTATGCAGAAAGCTCTGAATGACGTAAAGGCCCTCTCCCGTAGACTGCATTTCATCCAAATTGTTTCAAAACGATTTCCTTTAATAATAAAACAGTAGCTTGTACTTGATCCAAACTAAGATATAATTAATCCTTATTGGAAGCAAAACCAGCCTATTGGGTTTATTTAATGTTTACATGATTTTCTAGTAGACTTAAGGTATGAAGATCCAAATTACAGAAAGTTCAGTGATTTGGAAAACCCCTGCTTCCGATCATTCAAGATAACAGGTTCCCCGTCTATACCTCTAAACCACAGTGGGATAGGTCCCTACTATAATATCAGATTTAAAAGAGAGCTAAACCCTGAAAATGAATAGACCTAAAAATGCCATATTTTATATGCTGAACCTATTGCACCAGCCTAAAGTGTCAGCTTGTCAATAGCAGCAATGATCCAGGACTTCAAACTTGTCACAGGGGGTCACCATCTTGGAAAGTGTCTGTGACACTCACATGCTCAGTGGGCTCTAAGCAGCTGTTGAGAAGCTAAGCTTAGGGGTCGTCACTAATTATCAAGCAGAAAATAAGGTTGGTCTGTAATATAAGCTGATGCTACAGGGCGGAATATTAAATGATGATGCTAGTTGCATTGGTTTCTGTGCTGCCATGTAGTAATTATCTGTATTAATTACTAATCAGCCTTAAACTGTGACATTTCTATTCTATGTGTGCTGTATATTTTGAGTCGGTCCCTAAGCTCATTAAGTGACAGCAGCACAGAGCATGTGCAATGAATCAGCAGAAAAGAAGATGGGGAGCTACTAGGGCATCTTTGGAGGCACATATCTTCTTTGCTAAAGGGCTGTGGTTGCCTTGGGTTGGTACATAAGACCAAAACATAATCCACAACATTTCCTTGTCCTTTAAAGGAACAGTAACACCAAAATATTAAAGTGTTTTAAAGCAATGACAATGTAATGTACTGTTGCCCTGCACAGGTACAACTGGTGCGTTTGCTTCACAAACTCTATAATAGTTTATATAAACAAGCTGCCGTGTAGCCATGGGGGCAGCCATTCAAAGCTGAAAAAGGAGAAAAGGCACAGGAAACACAGCAAATAACAGATCAGCTCTGTAGTATAAAATGGGATTCTTCAGAACTTATCTGTTATCTACTGTGAATCCTGTACTTGAATGGCTGCCCCCATGGCTACACAGCAGCTTATTTATATAAACTATAGTAATGTTTCGGAAGCAAACACACCAGTTTTACCAGTGCAGGGCAACACTACATTATATTGTCATTCCTTTAAAACACTTTCATTTTTGGGTGTTACTGTTCCTGTAACAGTCCCCAGCTGTGTGGCTGAAATTTGCCAAACTACCTGACCAAATCTGGTTATATAAGGTTATCTTATTCATGGTTTGTTATATATAGTGAATAACGTAGCCCCTCTAGTAAAATATAAGGATATTATATGTTACTATGGAGTTCCACAGCCATATAAAAGCCGGTCATGAAACTCCGAGGTGACTTCTATAATATCCTCATATTTTGAAACAGGGGATCATTTATTTATTATAATACACAAGTTTCAGTGAGTCATGTGACAGAAATGACATCACCAAGCTCCGATTATAACCGATGGCATCACTAAGCACCGTTTATAAGGATATAATTTACAGGATATTCATGGCTTGTATTATAACATTTTAACACAAAAGGAAGTTGCTAGATGCACTAAGGAAGCCTGTGGCCAGCCAGCTTGAGAAGCAATGGTAAAATAGTTTCTTTTTATTAACGAGAGAGAAAATTAATAGCATAAACGACATTGGCCCTGTTTATTTTCATTACACAATTACAGATGTAAAATAAAAATAAAAGGAGTCCTCCTCTTAGTCTCAAAAACCATGCGTGACCAATGCAGAGCTATTAAGCAGTTTCTCAGAGGAAAAGGGAAAACTAGTGCTTGATTTCTCTTGAGTAAAAGCTTTTTAAAGAAGTGCCTGGTCTCCATAACTCATTAGCATCTCAATTACTGCAATTCAGGTACAATTAATTGGTGGCAGCAATGGGAATAGGCTCAGGATAGGGATGCGTCACGCTTTCTGGCTTTCAGCTTTAACTGCTATGGTGCTCTAGGGGTTCAAACTGTGTCAGTCAAAATGCCCTTAAAGGAAAAGAAACACCAAAAAAAAAAGAAACCGTTTTAAAGGAATTACAATAGAATGTAGTGTTTCCCTGCATTGGTAAAACTTGTGTATAGAAACACTACTATACTTTATATAAACAAGCTGCTGTTAGCCATGGGGGCAGCCACTCAAGCACAGAATACTCAGTAGATAACAGATAAGTTATGAAGAATCTCATTGTATACTACAGAGCTTATCTGTCATCTATCCTGTGTCTTTTCTCCTTTTTCAGCTTTGAATGGCTGCCCCCATGGCTACACAGCAGCTTGTTAACTTTAGTAGTGTTTCTAAAGCAAACACACCAGTTTGTACCTGTGCAGCGCAATCCGTACTTTATATTTCCATTACTATAATGCACTTTAAATTTTTGGTGTTACTGTACCTTTAACTAACCGTCATTCAAAAGAATTTGAAATGCTCTGCATATGACGGGAGATGGTCATGATAAGAGTGAGAGCAGTTGTTTGGAAAACAGAAAATTATAATAATTCTAGATTGTGCTTTTGTTTTTACTTTTATCCATGGGATCAGCTAAATTAGTTTAAATAAAGATAACAAGCCTTGCAACTTGAATTGTCTGTCTGTGGCTTACAGATAGGAGGAGTTCATTATGAAGGGGGAGGGTTTATGTGAACACTGGGAGCGTTCTCCTCCCACAATTGCTCACAAGAACTTGCCATTAGCTTAAGCAAGGAGTATACTGCCCCTTTAAAGGAACAGCAACACCAAAAAATGAAAGTTTTTTTAAAGTAATGAAAATATAATATCATGTTGCTCTGCACTGGTAAAACGGGCGTGTTTGCTTCAGAAACAGAAGTTCAGTTAATATAAACTAGCTGCTGTGTAGCCATGGGGGCTGCCATTCAAAGCTGAAAAAGAAGAAAAGGCACAGGATACACAACAGATAACAGATAAGCTCCGGATTCTTCAGAATTTATCTGTTATCTACAGAGTATCCTGTGCTTGAATAGCTGCCTCCATGGCTGACCAGCTTGTTTATATGAACTATAGTAGTGTTTCTGAAGCAAACTTATCTGTTTTACCAGTGCAGGGCAACACTACATTACATTGTTATTCCTTTAAAACACTTGTCTGGTGTTACTGTTGCTTAGAAAAGCTTTGAGAACAGACAGAGTGACATGGGAAGGAAGAAGCAACAATAGCAGTTTAGTGCATGGAAGAATCTGCCATCAGACTGATCATTTATAGACATTCCTGCAGCTCTGCAAAAATATGACCATTTCTAAATACTCTCTTCATATCATTTTAACTTTTACAAAAACAAAAGTCATAGCAGAGACCCTCCAGGGGTTGGGAAGCTCAGCCATTGGCTGGTTGAGGGTGCTGCATTTTTGTGGATTAAACGGCCAGCGACTATTTATGTTGGAAGGCTCTGCATTGGCCCTATGAATCATAGACTCACAAGGATACAGTGACTTCTGAATTCTTTACCTTTAACTCGTTGGAAGTCCCAGAGGTACAAACACATAGCCTGCCCTATACCAGCCAACAGCCATAAAAACTTACTTTATGTAAAACTACCACTTTTTAATTATTTTTACTTAATTTCATTTCTGTAAATATTTATTACGGTAATGGGTTTGGCAATCATTGTTTTGGGGAATTTTGAGGAATGAATTAAAAAAAACACAACAGGATTGTTTTGCAACTGAAAAGGATTAAATGTAATTATGGGCGAATAAATTCCCTGGCACAAATTTGCTGCAAATTTCTCCTGCCTCAATTTTTGTGGACGGGCGTCCGAAGTCACTCGCATCAAAATCGGCGCGTGTCAAACTATTCAAACGCCCATTGACTTTAACGGCAATGACGGCTTAGACGAGGGCGTCGATTTGTGATTGTCAAAATTTTACATGAAAATGTCAGATTTTCACGATTTTTTCGTGAAAATGTCCGAATTTCATGGTTTTCGCCGTTTCCTGGATTTCGTGAGAAATTCACTAAGTTTTCAGTGAAGCAAAATGGGAAAAGTTCGCCCATCGCTAATTAAATGTATCTTAGGTGGGATCCAGTATAAGATACCGTTTCAATATTACAGAGAAAAAAGAAATCATCTTTAAAAATTTTTAAATTATTTGACTATAATGAAGTCTATGGAAGACGGCTTTCTGTAATTCAGAGCTTTCTGGATACCAGGTGTCCAGATAACGGATCCTATACCTAAACCTGAACTTACTCGAGAATAATATATACAGGACAAACACCAAGCAACGACAGGAGATAAGCATAAACACGAATAGGAGCACTTGTTTACATTACAGGCTTTAGTGGAAAGAAAATACATAAACAATATCAGATATAATCATGTTGATAAAAATTATACGGAGATCCCACACAAAAAAAAAACAGCAACAAAAAATAAACAAAAAAGTATTTGACAACAGCAGTGACAAAATTGCCAGCAGCATAATTGTAATGCAAATAAATCCATTATCATAAAGCAGAGAGGGGAGCACTTGGTGGGAGAGACCATGTTTCCAACACAGCGTGTATATTCCTCCCATAGTTCTGATACCTCTGTTCTCCCAGTAACATCTTGGTCATAGGGCTGGTATTAAAGGATAACTAAACCCTGTGACATAAAAAAAAGCTATTTCAAAGGGGTGGTTCAACTTTAAGTATGTTATATACTAATTCTATTTCTAAGCAACATTCCAGCTAGCCTTCATTTATTCTTTTTTACAATTTTTTTTAAGTTATTTGCCATCTTCTTTTGACCCTTTCCAGCTTTCAAATGGAGTCACTGACCCCATCTAAAAAACAAATGCTCTGTAAGACTACAAATGAATTCTTATTGCTACTTTTTATTACTCATCTTTCTACCCAAGTTAGAGTCCTGCAACGGGTTGGGTACCCGCAAAAAAAGCGGGCACCCTGCGGAATGAGGGGAGGATATTGAGGTGAGGGTATACTCGCGGGTCGGGTTGCAGGTCTCATCTAAATCTTATGTAATATTGTCTATATTTTCCTCTTTTTAAAGTTTTACAAAACTTGTTTCTGTTCCCGCCCACTTTTGATTATGTTACTTCCGGTTTGCAGCACCATCACTTCCTGTTTGATGGTGGTCGACAGGTTGCGTATAAGGCAGTTGCGGGTCCGGGTGGCGGATCAAAGTGAGTAAATATGCGGGTTTCGGTTAGGGTCGTGGGCTGCGGGTTCGGGTCTTAGAAATTGGTTCTGCGCAGGACTCTAATCCAGGTCCTCCTGTATTCATATTTCAGTCTCTTATGCAAATCAGTGCATGGTTGCTAGGGTAATATGGACCATAGCAACCAGATTGCTGCAATTGCAAACTGAAGAGCAGTTGAATAAAAAGCTAAATAACTCAAAAACCTAAAATAATAAATAATGAAAACCAATTCCAAATTGTCTCACTCTGGACATCATACGGTACTAAAAGTTAATTTAAAGGTGAACAACCCCCTTTAATTTGTATCTGCTCACATAATATACAGTTTTGTGCAGACCTCCTTCTCTAGGTATCAGCCTAGCACTGGGCACAGCACCAAATATGCCCTGGGCTCCGGGGAAAAAGTACAGGATAAAAATATAACAAGGATAAAAAAAAAAACCTTTTAATGACATTAACTAAGTTGGAGTTTATTTAAAGAAGCTGAAAATGGCTATAAATTGTCCCAACTAATTTTAGGAATTTATTTAAAAGCAGCTATAAATATGCCAAGTCCCGAATATTACTCTAGCGACTAAAAACAGCTACAAAACAGAAGAAATTTTAAATATTTCCTCCTGTTGAGGTCACGACGAGAGGCAAAAAGAATTGGGACTTTGGGCATTTTCTATCAAGTGTTTCACTTCTTTTTCTTTTCAACGGCAACCTTTGTGGCATTTACAAGTGCCCTATTCCTCGAGTTTATAAACAGGTAACTAAAAACTCACTCCACTACAGACTCAGGGCTAAGGGAATGCAGTTATGAATGCCTTTGTAGCATGGGAACGCTTCCCACATTATTTACTCAGCTAGAAGCTCCAAAGCCCAGTGGGCAGAATAATTCAGTTCAGACTCTTGGTGCCTGGCAAGCTAAGGATTCACAAAGGTAGGGGTTACTCAGTATAACGATCCAATGTGGGGTGTATCATCAGCTGAAAAGTGTGCTCCAGAGACAGTAAGATCTACCAACCTATTAGCAATTACCACTGATTTGTCGGTTGTTTGAAACAAAGGATCTGATTTTGATTTATTACAATGTCCTTTAAAGGGGTTGGTAACCTTCAAACACTTTTTTCTGTTCAGTTGGTTTCAGATAATTCACCAGAAATAAAGACTTTTTCCAATCACTTTCAATTTTCTATGTGTGTGTAAATTGAAGTGAAAAGCGTAATTTTTCAACTTCTAGAGCAGCCCTGGGAGGGGGGTCACCGACCCTGTAAACTGTTCTACATACATTTCTTATCTTTGTCCCTGCTGAGCAGAATCCCTGAGTTTCATTGGGCCAGACACACACGTGGAGATTCAGGTCGCCCAGTGACAAATTGCCTCTTCTTCGGGCCACTAATCTCCCCGCAATGCCTTTCCTTGTAAGGCAACTTTAAGCAACGAATGATCTCAGTGCCATCCCGCCAGCTATTTAGATTCTAGCCGGCAGTTCAGGGAGATAAGTCGCCTGGGGACTGAATCTCCCGTAAAGGCAGCTGTTAGAATTGATACAATAGTAGTTGCTAATACTCCACAGATGCTGCTGAGAAATGGATCAATAAATGTTGTAAAATTGTTACAGTTTCGAGTCTGCGCCTGAATTACTGAGCTGCCAGACTCAAACACCAGAGACACCAACATTCAACTTTAAACTTAGGGGGAGGTCACATGTGGAGTTTTTACGTTGCATTTTTAAAAATATGCCAATGAAACCACGCACGCATGATAATATAAGTTTCAGACAGTAGTTTCTATTTCCCAAGATGCATTTCAGGTTTTTCTAGTTCCCCACAATTCCACTCGGAAGAATTTTAGTAAACTTTTGTGAAAAAAGGCAAAGCGGAAAAGCAATTTAAATGCAAAGTGTAGCCAAACCGATTGTCAATAGGCAAAGTAATTACATCACCAGCATACAATGCCGCAAATACGTATATGCGCAATCCATCTCGCGAGAGTTTGGCCACCATATTGAAAATGTCTGGTGTATTTCAGTGAAGTGCATTTCCAAACCTGCAGATCCCATAGAGTTCAATAATATGGCGTATTAACGTTTCTGCTGAAAAATGCAAATCCTGGCGTTGCGTGGTGGATATTGGCTCACAAGCACCCATGGGAATCGCTATAGAGTGTATTCCATTATTTTCAATAGGGCTTCATTTGTGCGTATTTACGCTCGGCTGCAAGTTTTTAAAAACGCCATGTGTGATCTGCCCTTAAGACTTTGGGAAAATGGTAAAAAAATAAAAAATGGAAAGCAATTGAAAAAAGTCTGGAGAACAATCTGAAAACAACTCAACTGAAAACGTGTTTGGAAGGTGAACAACCCCTTTAAAGGAACAGTTCAGAATAAAAATAAAAACTGTGTAAATAGAAAGTAAACTGTGTAAAGTAAAAAATGTTTCTATTATATTTAGTTAGCCAAAAATATAATGTATAAAGGCTGGAGTGACTTGATCTCTTAACATAACAGAACACTACTTCCTGCTTTTCAATCCGACCAATCAGTCAAATTATCGTTAGTGGGAATCGAACGATCGCGCATTTTACGGTTTTTTCATCCGACATCTGTCAGAAAATTGATCGGCCAAGTTAAAATTATGTTATTGGTCCCAGTGCAATGTATCTATGTTTGCAGGGCCAAGCAGGCATCTACCCTCAGTTTTCCTGGCAATATCACTTGAAATAGTCTTTTTAGTCGATGGACAAATCGTATATTTAAACGATCATTTCAAGATAACGAAAAGATCTTTAAAAATCTTTACATTAAGTCAGTGACTATAAGGGGGGCCACATGGGACATAACTGTTAGTGAGTTTCCAATTGATCCTCAGCATTCAGCTCAGATTCAAAAGCAACAGATATGACCCATGTGGCCTCCCCTCAAGTCTCTGACTGGTTACTGCCTGGTAACCAATCAGTGGAAACCAAGAGAGCAGGAAGTAGTGTTCTGGCTATTATGTTAGACATCCAGTCACTCCAGCCTTTATACATTACATTTTTGCCTAACTAACTGTATTAAAAACAATTTCTTTAAGACTGCCCTGGTCCAGCAAACCATAGCTTTTCCTAGTTAATACAGACTAAAACAGCAGCAGCAGAAATGTACAAGCTGGACTTTATCAGTCACAGAGGCGTAGGTGCTGCCTGTAGCAACCTCATCAGTGGAAAAGTTGGACCCATGGGATTCCAGGGTAGGAGAAACCATCAGTCAAGTAAACAAACCTACACCGTTCATACACTTACATGTGGCCCTATGTACATGCAAAGTGTTAGATTCTAGAGTGGGGTTGAGCAAAATTAAATTGCAACATATGTTGAAAGCATCAGCATGGTGGCGTACGAACAACCCAAGAACAAAGATGAATCGTTTAAAGGGGTGGTTTGCCTTTAAATTTACTTTTATTATGTTAAAGAATGGCTAATTATAAACAACTGTCCAATTGGCCTTTGACTTTACTTTATTATAGTTTCGGAATTATTAGCCCCTTTTCTTCCGACTCTTTCCAGCTTTAAAAGGGGGATCACTGACCCCATCTACAAAACAAATGCTCCGTAAGGCTACAGATATATAGTAATTGCTACTTTGTTTTACTCATCTTTCTATTCAGGCCTCTCCTATTCATATTCCAGTCTCTTATTGATATCAATACATGGTTGCTAGAGTAATATGGACCTAGGCAACCAGACTGCTTAAACTGCAAACCGGAAAGCTGCTGAATCAGATGACTCAAAATGATAAAAAATGAAAACCAATTGAAAATTGCCTCAAAATATCACTCTCTACGACATACTAAAAGTTTATGTAATCCTGAATGACCCCTTTCAAAAAATAAAGAAACTGACAATTACAGTATACTGACTTAGAAATTTATATTGGAAGTAGACTGCTGGGGACACAGGGAGGTATAAGGTGCCGAGCAGTAAACAGACTAGAATCCAGAATGCTCTGGACTTGCCATTTTCCAGATAACAGATCTTTCTGTAATTTGGATCTGCATACTTTGTCTACTAAAAAATGATTTAAACATTAAATAAACCCAATAAGATGGTTTTGCCTTCAATAAGGATTAATTATATCTTAGTTTGTATCAAATACAAGGTACTGTTTTATTATTACACAGAAAACAGGAAATCATTTTTCAAAATTTGGATTAATTGGTTCAATGGAGTCTATGGGAAGCGGCCTTTCTGTAATTCGGAGCTTTCTGGATAACGGGTTATACGGATAATGGATCCTGTACCTGTGCCCACCCGCTGAGTCTTTCTGTGTGAATATCGGCGTTAATTGTAATATAACGGACTATTTAATGCGCGTGCTGAAGTCTCGTTTAGGCGTTTGTGTGCAGAATCGGCAGTCTTGGTCTGAATGGGACAACGCTGCATTGTGGGAAATTTACATAATACAGCTCGGTGATATTGGGGAAGACTGGACTGCTGGAGTTTGGTGCCTTATTGAGAAAAGTCTTGAGCATTTGGGACTTCAGTGAAAGTAGGTTTCTCTTATGAAAAATTATTTATCGGGGTTGCCTTTAAAGGTACAACAAAAATTAAAGTGTTTTAAAGTAATAAAAATATCATGGGGAGGCCGATTCACTATGGGTCGAATATCGAGGGTTAATTAACCCTCGATATTCGACTGTGAACTAAAATCGTACGACTTCGAATATCGAAGCCGAACGATTTAGCGCAAATCCTGCGATCGAACGATTGAACGATTTTTCGTTCGATCGAACGATTAAATCCTTCGAATCGAACGATTCCAAGGATTTTAATCCAACGATCGAAGGAAAATCCTTCGATCAAAAAAATCACAGGCAAGCCTATGGGGACCTTCCCCATAGGCTAACATTGACTTCGGTAGGTTTTATCTGCCGAAGTAGGGGGTCAAAGTTTTTTTTAAAGGGACAGTACTTCGACTATCGAATGGTCGAATAGTCGAACGATTTTTACTTCGAATCGTTCGAATCGAAGTCGAAGGTCGTAGTCGAAGGTCGAAGTAGCCCATTCGATGGTCGAAGTAGCCCAAAAAAACTTCGAAATTCGAAGTTTTTTTTATTCTAACCCTTCACCCGAATTTAGTGAATCGGCCCCGTAGTGTTGCCCTGCTCTGGTAAAACTGATGTGTTTGCTTCAGAAACACTACTATAGTTCATATAAACAAGCTGCTGTGTAGCAATGGTGGTAATTGAAAAAAAAAGTCTATATGGCACAGGTTAAATAGTGGATAACAGATAACACCATTATGTTCTACAGAGCTTATCTGTTATCTACTGTGTAATCTGAGCCTTTTCTCATTTGAATATCTGCCCCCATTGCTACTCAGCATCTTATTTATATAAACAATAGTAGTGTTTCTGAAGTAAACAGCAGTTTTACCAGTGTAGGGCAACACTGCATTATATTTTTATTACTTTAAAACATTCATTTTTTATTACTGTTCCTTTAAGTGTTACAGCCACACACAAAAAAGAGGAAGCAGCATGTTTGTGAATAGATGTATAGAACATGTGGTTATACATCCCTGTTAGGCATAGAAAGGAAACAGGGCTGTGCTTGATAAAACCCATCAGCTGGCACTCCATACACAAGGGCAAGTAACACACTGGCAGCAGTTTGCTCATTAAAGGGGTGGTTTGTATTTAGGTAAACTTTTAGGGGCAGATTTATTAAGGGTCGAATAGTAAATTTGAATTTTCGTTTTTTGTTTTTTTTTGGTGCCAATATACACAAATCCCCCAATTCGCATGTAAATTCAAAAGTGAGATTTATCACACCTTGACATGGAAACAGCCCTAATTCAAATATTCGCCACCTAAAACCTGCCGAGTTCAGTTCAAGTGCCACACTCAAGCAAAAAAAGGGACTACACTAGCCTTTAAAGGAACAGTAACATCAAAAAAAAAATTGTAAGTAATCAAAATATAATGCAGCATTGCCCTACACTAGTAAAACTGGTGTGTTTGCTTCAGAAACACTACTATTATTTATATAAATAAGCTGCTGTGTAACAATGGGGGCAGATATTCAAAAGAGAAAAGGCTCAGGTTACACAGCAGATAAGCTCTGTAGAACATAATGGTGTTATCGGTTATCCACTATTTAACCTGTGCCATTTAGACTTTTTTCAATTTCCACCATTGCTACACAGCAGCTTGTTTATATGAACTATAGTAGTGTTTCTGAAGCAAACACATGATATTCTCATTACTTCAAAACACATTATTTGGTATTACTGTTCCTTTAATATTAAAATATTACCCTTATCTTTCATTCTGCTAACAGCCTGGCCAAAGATCACATACAACATATTCCTGTCTGCTCCATAAACCGCTACTTCCCAAGCAAGAGCAAAGTCTCTATTCTAAAACCTGACTCATAAACCAGCATTTTATTTTTATTCCACACAGCCAGGATTGACTAAGGGTAGAACTCCATGGGCGATTTTAAATGTGATAGCTTCCGTTCCGACACGCTGAGATAAAGCGCAGGCGTCACGTCGGATGCGCCGAATCTAAGGTAAGTAATAGGAATGACGGCCTTTGTCAATGCGTGCATCTGACATGACACGACTGTCTGATGTGAACGTTGCGTCTTCATCCGACATTTGTGTTGTGCCGGATGCACGCATCGACAAAGGCTGTCATTCCTATTACTTACCTTAGATTCGGCGCATCCGACGTGACGCCTGCGCTTTATCTCAGCATGTCGGAACATGACACGACTGTCTGATGTGAACATTGCGTCTTCATCCGACATTTGTGTTGTGCCAGATGCACGCATCGACAAAGGCCGTCATTCCTATTACTTACCTTAGATTCGGCGCATCCGACGTGACACCTGCGCTTTATCTCAGCATGTCGGAACGGAAGCTATCACATTTAAAATCACCCATGGAGTTCTACCCTAAAGGTCAAGCCAAAACTTTAAAGGGGAAGTAGTGCCACACTGGAACAGATCAAGCACAGCGCCTCAGAAGACATTTAAAATGATGATTATTATATTATAATTAAGGTAAGCACTAGGGCACTACTGGGGCTGATTCGATCGTGGTCCCGACTCTCGGCCAGATATCGATCGGGAAGCCCGTCGGAGGGCCCCACACAAGGGGCCAATAAGCTGTTGACTGTCTGTCGGCAGCTTTTATCAGCCCGTGTATGGCCACCATAAGATTAGGGGGGATTTTCAAGCAGAAAATGAGGTTCTGGAGGAGATTATGCGTGGGTGAGAGTGTCCCATTTGCCATTTCCGCAGGCAGAGATTACCATATGGAAATGATTTAAGATGGCCATAGACATGCAGATATATCTAGATATGTCCGACGCAGGATCATTCATTGCAATCTCCTAAACTACCACTAACCATTCAGATTAAATAAAGTAGTACAAAGAACAAATAAGGCGATGTACTGGCCATTTATTGGGGGTTTAGTGGTTGAGAAAACCATTCCACACGTGGAGAATAAAATCAAATATCCAGCTTTATTTGGGTATTTAAAAACAACAAACAGGCATAAATTTACAGATGTACTCCTACCCTATGACATGTTTAGTCACCTGACGCGTTTCATGCCTCTCTCTGGCACTTCATCAGTCTGATGTCATATTTTATATAGTGACCTTAATGCATTATCCTAAAGTTTCAGCTTGTCAATAGCAGCAATGATCCAGGACTTCCAACTTGTCACAGGGGGTCACCATCTTGGAAAGTGTCTGCGACACTCACATGCTCAGTGGGCTCTGAGCAGCTGTTGAGAAGCTAAGCTTAGGGCTCATCACTAATTATCCAGCAGAAAATGGCCTGTAATATAAGCTGATGCTACAGGGCTGATTATTAAATTCTGATGCTAATTGTACTGGTTTCTGTGCTGCCATGTAGTAATTATCTGTATTAATTACTGATCAGCCTTATATTGGGACATTTCTATTCTATGTATATTGTGAGTGGGTCCCTAAGCTCAGTAAGTGACAGCAGCACAGAGCATGTGCAGTGAATCAGCAGAAAAGAAGATGGGGAGCTACTGGGGCATCTTTGGAGACACAGATCATTACTGCTAAAGGGTTGTGGCTGCCTTGGGCTGGTACAGAAGCCCAAATCATAATGTGCAACATTTCTAGCTACTTCTTTACTTAAGCTTTAGTTCTCCTTTTTTTATGATCGTGAATTAAAGCACAAAATGGAAAAACAGGTGGAGGCTGAGATGAGCGAGAGGTGAAAGTGCGGTTGGACCAGATAGACAGGAAGAGATGCAGGAAACAAAAGTGTTGCTCTGTTGCTCCACAAGTCATGATTACAGGTGCAACATCTGCTCCCTGTGCCTGTAGGGCTCTTGGCAATTACAATAATTATCCACATTCCCAGATATCACCGAGTACTATGGACTCAGCCATGTATAGCTTAAATATTGCCAGTTCTGGGGTACATGTGAAATGAACACTGCTAGCACTGGTGATGTGATTTAAGGCATTATGAGACATGCTATAGTCTCACCTCTCTTTTCAGGGTTAGCCCAGCAGATGAAATCAACAGGACAGCCGTGTTTGACATATATTTATTACTGTTAGGTTTGCTGCTTTTCTAGAAAAAAAAAAAATACCAACCTTCCTATATATTTATATTTTTTATTTAGCAGCAATCATCATTTTTACCGGCCAGATAGCAACCCGAATTACTAATAGAGGCGGATAGGGCACGCTCCAACCAAAATGCAGGTATGGGATCCGTTATCTGGAAACCCTTTATACAGACAGCTCCGAATTAAGGAAAGGCGGTGTCCCATAGATTCCATTTTATTCAAATAACCAACATTTTCTATGTACTAATAAAACAGTACATTGTAATTGGATCCAAACTAATAATTACATAGTAACAGAGTAAGTTAAGTTGAAAAAAAGACACATGTCCATCAAGTTCATCCTTTTTAACTTTTTTTAACCTGCCTAACTGCCAGTTGATCCAGAGGAAGGCAAAAAACCCATCTGAAGCCTCTCCAATTTGCCTCAGAGGGGAAAAAATCCTTCCTGACTCCAAAATCTAAATCAGATTAGTCCCTGGATCAACTTGTACTATGAGCTATCTCCCATAACCCTGTATTCCCTCACTTGCTAAACACCATCCAACCTCTTCTTAAAGCTATCTAATGTATCAGCCTGTACCACTGATTCAGGGAGAGAATTCCACATCTTCACAGCTCTCACTGTAAAAAAAAAAAAAAAGCCCTTATTGGAATCATTATTGAAAGCAGAAGCAGCCTATTGGGTTTATTTATTTATGTTTACATTATTTTCTAATAGACTTAAGGTATGAAGATCCAAATTACAGAAAGATCCATCATCTGGAAAGCCCCAGGTCCCGAACATTCTGGACCTGTCTTGATATTAGGGTTGCCTCCTTTTCTGAAAACACATACCATACTGCCTATATTTTTATATTTCTTTCTTTTTTATTATTTATTTATAACATTGGCAGCAAGCATTAATTTTTACTGGGCAGGTGGCAACGTGAATTATTATGAGAGGGCACGCTCCAACCGAAGCACAGTCAAAATGCCCTGTGTGCAACAGGCATGAGACTAATCGGGTTAACCAGCAAACCGAGGATAAGAAAGCTTAGCAAGGCAAAGGAAACAACTCCAAGGCAGTTCTGTATATATGTATATATATATATATATATATATATATATATATATATATATATATATATATATATATATATATATATATATATATATATATATATATATAAAAAGCAGCTTGCACATAAAAAGAATAGAAATAGACAAAAAAAGGGAGATATGTGCATGATTGCATGTCTATAAAGGCAAACAAAGACAACAGTTACAGTTCGGCAGAACTTTAACACCTTGCCTGACAACCAAAGCCCCAAGCAGTTCTCATCGCAGGCGGCTAAACAGCCCCTGTCGCCTTTAATGATGAGTAAAGGGACCTTATCCTAAGGGAGGGGTTTTTTTTTTACATAAAAGCAACTTGTTTCCAGACATTTAAGGAGCCTGTCAGGGCAAGCGGGCCCCCAGATAAAGTGTGTTTGTGCAGCCGCTCCACCCCAAATGCGGCGTGGATAAGGAAGAATGGGGCTGTTGTGGAATCCTGATGTTCTCAGACAGAGCCCACTGTATATACCTCCCAGGGACATTGCTGGCTCAGGCGTGGCTTCTTCCTGCTATTTCCCCGAGCCGGAGAGACAGGAGCCCAGTCATGCCTTGCCGGCCCACATCAGCTGCTGCAGCAATTTCCTTCTTTCCCTCTCTTTACTACAACCGGAATTCTGCTGACTTGGCCTTTCTTAGCCATCTACTGCAACGCCTGATCGCTACTTTTTCCTTAAAGGGATTCTGTCATGATTTTTAGGATGTCGTTTTTATTTTTAAATTACACTGCAAATATTTCACTCTACAATATAAAATGTCATTCCTGAACCAACAAGTGTATTTTTTAGTTGTAATATTGGTGTGTAGGTGCATCTCAGGTCATTTTGCCTGGTCATGTGCTTTTCAGAAAGAGCCAGCACTTTAGGATGGAACAACTTTCTGGCAGGCTGTTGTTTCTTCTACTCAATGTAACTGAATGTGTCACAGTGGGACCTGGATTTTACTACGGAGTGCTGTTCTTAGATCTACCAGGCAGCCATTATCTTGTGTTAGGGAGCTGCTATCTGGTTACCTTCCCACTGTTCTGTTGATAGGCTTCTGGGGGGAAGGGGCGGGGATTAATTACTCCAACTTGCAGTACTGCAGTAAGGGTCAGGGCACAGGCTCAGATTCGGGTGATTAGTCACCTGGCGACAAATCTCCTCTTCTTCGGGCGACTAATCTTCCGAACTGCCTCCCGCCGGCTAAAATGTAAATCGCCAACGGGATGGCACTCGGATCACTTTTTTCCCCGAAGTTGCCTCATGAGGAAACTTCGGGCGACTTCAGAAAACAAAGCGATCAGAGTGCCATCCCGACATCAATTTACATTCTAGCCGGTGGGAGGCAGTTCAGGGATATTAGTCGCCCCAAAGAAGAGTCGCCGGGTGACTAATCTCCCCGAATTTGAGCATGTGCCCTGACCCTAAAGAGTGACTGAGGTTTATCAGAATATATGACTGGGGGCAGCTGGGAAACTGACAATATGTTTAGCGCCATGTCAGATTTCAAAATTAAAAATAAAAAAATCTGTTTGTTCTTTTGAGAAATTAATTTCAGTCCAGAACTCTGCTGACGCAGCACTATTACCTGATGCGTTTTGAAATCGAACTGATGCCCTTTTGCCTTACTATACACACAAGTAGTTGCAGCCTCTTCTCAGCAGCATATCTAGTGATATCTAGTGCCAAAGGTCTAGGAGCTGCTAGGAATCAATGGTCTGAACCGTCAGATCACTGATCAGCCCAATGAAACCATCAAACTGTGTGTATTTAAAGGAGAAGGAAAGTCATTTGGCACTTGGGGGTGCCAAAGATTAGGTACCCCAAATGATCCCATGTACTTACCTGACAGCCCGGTCTCCTATCAGCAGGAAACTGCTCCAGCGCGGGGTTATTCCAGCGAGCACCACGGAACGATCCTCTTCCAGCTTCATCTTTCTTCTCGCAAATGCGCATGCGCAGTAGAGCAAAAAGCCAAATTTTAACAAAAAAGCCACTATTTCATTCTACTAAGCATGTATCTGCCCCGGGGAAATCTGAAGAGTGGTGCTCACTGGTATAACCCCGGGCCGGTGCAGTTTTCTGCTGATGGGAGCATCAGCCTCGGGTTTGAGGTAAGTAAATACATTCACTTGGGGGTGCCTAATATTTGGCACCCCAAGTGCCAAATGACTTTCCTTCTATAAACCTATGGCTCAAAGATTTCACTTACGCCAACGTGCTGAACAATCACAAGTCATTAGCTTGCTGCTAATAAGTCTCTGAAAAGTTAATTATGGAGCTGTTAACACTAATAGAGATAAGTGTAAGTAGCTGATCTGCTTGGAACGACACAAATTAGCTCCTAACAAGACAGTGAATCGAGCATGTGCCGTTTCCGGTATGACTATGCTGGCCCTCGAAGCTCTTATGGCCCTTCTACATTGACATAGAAAACATCTTTCGCTGTAGAATATTGGGCACGTTAAACCCAAAATATCAATCGCTATTGAACGCGGCATTCTCCTGGTTGTTACTATTTAAAGAATGTTGCAAAAGTCTTCGTTCCCCAGCAAAGACAGGTCTGTGAAAGGGGTGGTTCACCTTCAAACTAGTTTCAGATAGGAACGACATTTTAGAAATAATGACTTTCTATTTTCTATGTGTGACCGTTTTTCTAATATTGAAATGTAAAGTGTCATTTTTTTACCTTCTGAAGCAGCCCTGGGAGGGGGGGGGGTCACTGACCCTGTAAACTATTCTAAATTGATACATTTAGTTGATACATTTCTTATTTTTGTCCCTGCTGAGCAGAATATCTGGGTTTCATTAAAGGCAGCTGTTAGAATTGATACAATAGTTGCTAATACTCCAAAGATGCTGCTGAGAAATGTATCAACTAATTATTGCAAAACTGAAAAACCAGAGACAGGAACATTCAAATTTAAACTTAGATTTTGGAAAAACAGTAAAAAATAAATAATGGAAAGTATTTGAAAAAAAGTCTATTTCTGGGTAACAATCTAAAAACAACTGAATTTGAAAAAGTGTTTGGAAGGCGAACATCCCCTAAAGGGGATGTTCACATAACTTTTAATATGATGTAGGGAGACCATTTGCAATTGGTTTTCATTTTTTATTGTTTGTGGTTTTTTGAGTTATTTAGCTTTTCATTCGGCAGCTCTGCGGTTTGCAATCTCAGCAACCTGGTTGCTAGGGCTCAACTTACCCTAGCAACCATGCACTGATCTGAATAAGAGACTGGAATATGAATAGGACTGGGCCTAAACAGAAAGATGAGTAATTAAAAGAAGCAATAACAATAAATGTGGAGCTTTACAGAGCATCTGATGCCTGTTTGGAAACTTTGAAGAGTCAGAAGAAGGCAAATCATTAAAAATTTGTAAAAAAAAAAAAAAATAATGAAGACCTATTGAAAAGTTGCTTAGAATTTACCATTCTTTAACATACTAAATGTTAACATTAAGGTTGACCACCCCATAAATCAGCTACCTTATCTTACATTATATCAACAGTCTGAGCCACCAGGACAGAGAATAGAAAGGGACAGACACTGGTTTCAAAAGCAATACATATACATCTTAAAAGCCATTGGAAATTTGTAATGAATGTATATTGCAAACTTGCTTAGAATTATATTTTAAGCACAAAAAAAACACGTTCCCTTTAGATGTCACAAAGACTGGTGCACAGCTAGCAGAGTCCCCAGCACTGGATTCCAAGGCATTTTACAGAAAACATCAGCTCCGACAGGAAGAAAATTCCCAGAAATGTATGGAATTACAAAAACAATTCAGAATGTGCTGAGGGGGAGGAGGAAAGAGGGAAACTAAAGGAATCCATGCAGCTCTCAAGCTATGGTAGACTTCCAATCATTAATGGCATGATAAATGGCTATGTCACTCCTAGTGCAATCCGTGACTAATTGAACGGCTGCTAATGTACCATAGGACTAGTACATTCTCTGGGGTAAAAGAAGAAGATCACTGGAACATTAAAATAACTACAAACATTTCACTTTTTTCCATTAACATTTGGTAGGACTGCATTTGGAAAGTTCCCCCTTAAATTTTTTTTTAATTTTTTTTAAACATGTTATAGAGTTGCTGACTTGAAACATTGGGGCCCTGAGTTAAATTCTGACTTGGGCACCATCTATTATTGTTCCATTATTTAGTCCAAGATTGTGATAGAGACCTTAAACTGGCCATACTACTAGGAAGGATCCTAGGAAGGATTCCTATATGTCCATCTTGAGGTGGGCGATATTGGGCTGATCCAATTGTTTGAACAATCGATCGGATCACAACGATGGGGATACAGGCCATTGGTGTGAGGACCGGATTAACAAGTCTACGCGGTCATCTCTCTGATGAGATGTTTAAACATGTCCTATTGATATCTGCCTAAAATTTGCCCGTATAAGCTATCTTTATACTCACCTACGAATTTCAGGAGATGTCCCACCCAGAAGAACTGCAGGAGATGTCCCATGTCCCACCCAGAAGAACTGCAGGAGATGTCCCACGTAGGAGAACTGCAGGAGATGTCCCACCCAGGAGAACTGCAGGAGAATTCCCATCCAGGAGAACTGCAGGGCAACCTACTTGTACCTAATGTGCATTTTCAATTTAATAGAATATAACAGCATGGCTACATTGATTCATGTCTAGTAAAAGAATAGAGCAGTAAGGAGCACCACTGTGCCAATCACAGCAACATCTTCCCTCAGTTTTACATGCGATATGTTGCAGAAATAACATCTCTGTGCATGGCTGCGTGGGAGCATTAGGCCTAGATTAACAATGAGAGGTCAGCTTGTGACAGCAGGCAAACTAGAAAGGCAACATTACAGCTAGGTAAGTACTTACTCCTCCCAGGTCTAAATACGGCACTGCCCAGGTCCCCAACACCTAACATCAAACATTTATGCTGCTCACAAGTATTTCTCTAAGCTTACAGAGCTCCCACAATACCTGCATAATATCTGCAATCTCTATAATTATTTGTCCTCCCTGCCATTCCTAGTACACAGGGCTATCTATATATATATATAGCTGTGGTGCACTCCACACTCAAGCGTTCTCTTCATGCCTGGGTGCTGTCAAATATATTATAGAAAGTAGTTCCCCAAGATTGACGCACTCCAGGACTTCATAATGCAGTTTAGAAAAGAAAATTTATTGTCAACGTTTCGGTCCCGTTCTGGGCCTTTCTTGAGGGAACTACCATATATATATATATATATATATATATATATATATATATATATATATATATATATATATATATATATATATACACACACTATCTATATATCTATACTATTTTTCGAGAGTGCTGGCTACATAGTGGATTGATCTGACCCATCCAACCAGACCTTTGGCAATGGAATACATTATCCAGAAAGTTCCGCATTACAGGAAGGCCATATCCCATAGATTCCACTTCAATCAAATAATTCAAATAATTAAAAAAAAGTATTTCCTTTTTCTCTGTAATAATAAAACAGTACCTTGGGGGTCAGTGATCCCCCCCCCCCCGTTTGAAATGAAAGATGGAAAGAGTCAGAAGAAAAAGGCAAATAAATCAAAAACTGTAAAAAAATTAATGAAGACCAATTGCTTAGCCATTCTATATAACATGCTAAAAGTTGACTTTAAGTCTACTAAAACTATTTCAAACATTAATTAAACCCAATAGGCTGGTTTTGCCTCCATTAAGGATTAATTATATCTTATTTGGGATCAAGTACAAGGTACTGTTTTATTTTTCCAGAAAAAAAAGGAATAGGTTTTAAAATTTTAAATTATTTGATTAAAATGGGAAGACGGACTTCGCAGGATTTTGCGCTTCTTGGATAGCTGCTTTCTAGACAACGAATCACATACTTGTAATTAAAGCAGATTCGTATTCGGCAATATGAGAAAAACAGTGCACTTAGGGATGCTCCGAATCCAGGATTCCGATTTGGCCGAATCTTTCTCCCCGGCCGAACCGAATCCTAATTTTCATATGCAAATTAGGGGCAGGGAGGGAAATCTCGTGACTTTTTGTCACAAAACAAGGAAGTAAAAAATGTTTTCCCCTTCCCACCCCTAATTTGCATATGAAAATGAGGATTCAGAATTCTGCCGAATAATTCGCAAAGGATTCGGAGGTTCGGCCGAATCCAAAAAATTTGGTGCATCCCCACTTTGCATGCAAATTGATTAATGATCAGCACAGTTTCTATGCAAGATGTAACCTCACATTTTGCTAATATTTTCATGATTTCCAATTTGTATGTCTCATATATAAAGTAACAAGACAGAACTACAGGGAGATTAAAATCCTACTATTTCCGTAGCCAAACAGCCCCTGGATTCATTTATCTTCATATGAAAACAAATTGATAAGAGAAAGCCCAAGTGGATACATCTCTGGCATAGTCCTGATAATCAGGAGGGTGTCTGGGCACTGCAGACAGGAATGCTGGCCAAATAAAGCGGAGCCAAGAGCCCATATAAAAACACTGCTTTCCCTAATATACCTGTGAGAGATCCAATGCTGGGGCATATCCCACTTGCCATTTAATACCTATGAATAATTGAAGTGCCATGTCATAAGGGTCCTTAATGGATCTTTCTTCTACGGAGCTAGAATCTTTAACTGGCATATTTGAAGGGACAGGGGTTAACTACACCAGCAACCAGTGAGTGGTAAAATCAGAATGTAAATAGTAGAGGGCCTGTAAACAAAACTGGGTACAGGTATGGGATCCATTATCCAGAAACATGTTATCTAAAGAGCTCCGAATTACAGAAAGTTTATCTCCCATAGACTCCATTTTATCCAAATAATACAATCTTTTTAGAATTATTTCCTTTTTCTCTGTAATAATAAAACAGTACCTTGTACTAGAGTCCTATGTGGAACCAATTTCTAAGACCCGGACCAGACCAGAAACCTGCATATTTACCCACTTTGATCTACTACCCAACCCAGACCAGCAACTGCCTTATCCGCAACCCTACCCGCAACCCGCTGACCACCATCAAACAGGAAGTGATGCTTCTGCAAACTGGAAGTGACGTCATCACGGGTTTTGTAAAACTTTAAAAGGAGTAAAATATAAACAATATTACATAAGATAAGAAATTTAGATGAGACCCGCACCCCGACCCGCAGACCCGTGGGTATACCCACACCTGAAAATTCTCCCCTCATTCCACAGGGTGCCCGCTTTTTTTGCAGGTAACCCTCAGGTACTCAACCTGCTGCAGGACTCTACCTTGTACTTGATCCCAACTAAGACATAATTAATCCTTATTGGAAACAAAACCAGCCTATTGGGTTTATTTAATGTTTACTTCATTTTCTTGTAGTGAAGATCCAAATTACAGAAAGATCCATAATCTGGAAAGCCCCAGGTCCTGAGCATTCTGGATAATCCATACCTGTACTACAATAAAACAAAATCTCATAGTAAATCTGAAGTTTCATTGCTGGGGTCAGTGACCCCAACAACCAGACTGCAATTTCAGCTGAAGGGTGGAAATAAAATAAAAAGACTGATAATTAAAAAAAAAATCAACATACAAAATAATCAATGATCAGTCGGAAGGGGGACATACCACTGAAAATCATCCTCATTCTTTTTGGATCATCATTGAATGTACATGGGATTGATTTTGATTGGTAAATCCCCCTCAGACTGAGCTACAAGAAAGAGGCAGGTTGAGGGGAACCGCAGATCAACAACGGATGGAGGGCCACAGAGTGTTAGCTCGTCCCAAGCAGCTGCAGGAACGTCCGCATTCAGATGAACAAGGGAAACAAACGAGCAGCCAAGGCAATAGTTGATGTGTCTGTGACTAAACTGTCATCTGGCTCTGCAGAGGGAAGGAACAAGCATGGGAAACTGGATGATCACTCTGCAGTCCGGAGGCGAAGGATGTTGGCTCCTTATTCTCCATCGACAGAATCTTGGCAGTTTAACTCCTTTGCTGTGGGAGAACATGGAACCTTCCCCCCGGGCAGTGGAAAGATGAGCATTTGCGGCTTTCATACCAATGCCTACCAAAGCTATGTGCCAGCTATTGGGATGGCGGGGGGGGGGCTCAGCCTGTCACATGGCTGCTTAGGAAGTGTATAAGAATGCAATTCTGTATAAAAGCACATTAATATAATGTATAACTATGCTATCCCACAGTCACAGTACCTACCCAGAGACTATTATCCCACTGTTACTATAGGCACAATCTCTCCCTACTATACCTGCTATCCCACAGTCACACTCCCTTCCCAGAGACTATTATCCACTGTTACTATAGGCCCCATCTCTCCCTACTATACCTGCTATCCCACAGTCATACTCCCTTCCCAGAGACTATTATCCTACTGTTACTATAGGCACAATCTCTCCCTACTATACCTGCTATCCCACAGTCACACTCCCTTCCCAGAGACTATTATCCCACTGCTACTATAGGCACAATCTCTCCCTACTATACCTGCTATCCCACAGTCACACTCCCTTCCCAGAGACTATTATCCCACTGCTACTATAGGCACCAACTCTCCCTATTATAGCCCTATCCACAGCCACAGTCCCCATTGTTACTATTGGATCTGCCAGCAAAGTAACAAGTAGTGAAGATCCAAATTACAGAAAGATCCATTATCTGGAAAGCCCCAGGTCCCGGGCATTCTGGATAACCCATACCTGTACTGTATTGTACCTGTTACCTAAAACTGCTGCTCTGTTATTACACAGTTAATGCCAGGGCAGTCTGTCCTACTTGCTCCTCACTACACACACCTCTAACATTGTTTCTGAGCCTGTATGGGGACAGCAGTTCCTCTGAGGCAGCCACACTCTGGAATACAAATTAAGGAAATTCAAATATTTGTATATTGGCTCATAAAGTGGCACGTCAATTTATCAGACACTGTGGAGTATGTTGTTGCCATCTGTCTGGAAGTACAAAGGCAACACCCCATCATGGGCACTGATGTACCAGCCTTAGAGAGAAAATACACCCTAATTATAAATATAGAATCCAGCCATTTATTCTCCCTTATAGTTATGGATGAGGACATAGCTCAGTGCTGTCAAAACATTCCTCACTGGCATATTTATACATTAGAGTAGGAGTTGCCATATCACTTGCAAGGTCAGCCTTCAGCAGAACAGGATTGGGTTTCTTTATATTTTCCCATTTCTATTCTGCCTTTTTACAAACTTTGACAATATTTGTCTCACTGCTAAGAGTCCTAGAAAGCAAGAAAGCAGATTTTCAGCTTTATTTGTATTGTTTTATTGTTATTTATTTTTATACCAGTCTAAGTAAAAGTTTGCTTGCAGGCATATTTCCCCTTTAATAAGTAAAAATAAAAAGTGTTAGCATTTGTTTATACAGTGTATTGAGCCATGCGGATGCAGACTCACTTTACAAGTAGGGAGGGGGCTGACGTTGAACTCGAGGGAATGTGCCTCTTGTCTGTTTGATTCAGCCTCCTTGTCAACCCACACACATCAGCCCAAAAAATAAACAGAGTATGTTGCCTGCATTGCATCACATCCCAGTGCACTGCAAATACCAGTCTAATGCATCACCCTGCAGGCAAATTAAATAAACAATATACTGAATTATTTGCGGAGGAAGGAACCAAGCTAGGGCACATAGCTTGCAGCTAACCCCCTCAGTAGCCCTTCAGATACCCCCTCAATGGCCTGCAGCCACTCTCCTACCCCTCTGTGGCCCTGCAGTTCCCCTCCCCTCAGTGGCCCTGTAGCTACCACCCTCAGTGGCCCTGCAGCTGCCACCCACCCCTCAGTGGCCCTGCAGCTGCCACCCACCCCTCAGTGGCCCTGCAGCTGCCACCCACCCCTCAGTGGCCCTGTAGCTACCCCCTCAGTAGCCCTGCAGATACCCTACTCAATGGCCCTGCAGCAACTCTCCTACCCCTCAGTGGCCCTGCAGCAACTCTCCTACCCCTCAGTGGCCCTGCAGCAACTCTCCTACCCCTCAGTGGCCCTGCAGCAACTCTCCTACCCCTCAGTGGCCCTGTAGCTACCCCCTCAATGGCCCTGCAGCTACCACACGCCCCCTCAGTGGCCCTGCAGCTACCACACGCCCCCTCAGTGGCCCTGCAGCTACCACACGCCCCCTCAGTGGCCCTGCAGCTACCCTCCCCTCAGTGGCCCTGCAGCTACCCGCCTCAGTGGCCCTGCAGCTACCACACATCCCCTCAGTGGCCCTGTAGCTACCCCCCCCCTCAGTGGCCCTGCAGCTACCCTCCCCCCACTGGTCTGCCAGAAGAGCAAATTAGTGCTATTTAGTTTGGCCTTTGGGACAGTTTTCTTGTAAGGAACAGAGAGTTCACAGTGCACTAGAAAGCCACACACACAGGAGGTGTCAGACAAGGCTAACAATGTGACAAGCACCGCAATAAGGGGATGAGGCCAAATAATGATTCAATATAGACCAGCAGAGAGTGGGAGTTGTAGTCCATCATTATCTGCGGGCCTCTGGCCGACTTTCACTGATATTTTTAGAATAACATCTATTTAAAGGCTGACTAAACTTTAAAAATAAACTGATCAAGCAGTGGCCTTTAAGCTTTTGAGTAAACTTTCCCAGAATCCTCAGTGATCAGACATGACGCAGCCATAACTGGGGTCCCTTCTTTGAAAAAGTCATGATTAAAACAAAAAACGCCTGCAAATAAAGTCGCAGAGCTGTAGCCGGCCTACATCTCCCAGCATCCTTTAGTAGGCGCAAGTAACAGTTTAACAGAAGGAAGGGGGGGGTCAGATATTATAAATATAGTTATTAGAAAAGTCAGATATTATTTCATTAACCCTTATGCTGCTTAACCGCTTCAAACCAAGGATTTTGACTTATACAATACACATATATCAGCTTGTAAACACAGACATGCCCCCGGCCTTTTATTTGCTACTAAAGTGCCCACTTACCAACAAGCCCTCGACATTGATGGGGGAGCGGGGGTCGTGTAGAATGGCTTCCAGCGTCTGCCACCGGGTGCCCATGCATTCCTGTGGGGGAGGCATTTCTGCGGTGGGGTACAATACTCCTCGGCTTATTTTCAAGTTTAACAAACAGGTTTATCCTTCAGTCTCTTCCCAACACAGTCCCTCGCCACTTCTTTCTCTCCAGGAGCAAAAGGTCTGTGTCCCATGTGATGCCCCCTCCCCTTGCCGGCCCCCGATACTGAGCTGATCTAAGGGTAGGACCTATAGGAGATTCAACTAGTGTAGAGTTTTGGGGGGATGTTATGGCTAAAGTTTAAGGTCCATGCATATGTGTGTGTGATAGCTACTTAGCTAAGTCTTGTGTGTCTGTGTATTAAATTGTGTGTAGGGGTGTTAAATTGTGTATATAGGTGTTCTATTGTGTATATAGGGGCAGAGGGATGTGTAGGAAGGACAGATAATATGAATAGTACAAGTCTACAGGAAGTTAAGGCTGTTCTGGAGGAGTCACTCAGGGATGGACAGTTAGGGAGCAGTTCCCGACCCCCTGAGAAGGAGTGAGCAGCTAAAGGGGGTCCCCACGTGCATGTTAGTTAGAAGAGGGGGCCGCCGCCCCCCGTGCCCGCTCTCTCTCACAGACAGACAGATATCCGGGGGAAGCGGTACAGGACTTCCCTCCAGGTAAACTTGTAGATCCACAGGTCTCGCAGAGAGAAAGGGAAGTTCCGCCAGTGGGTCCGGCCAATGTGAATTCTCGGCAGGGGTGGCTGCAGCACAGTATCCGCTGATCCAGGCGGCTTGTTCCCCCACCGCCAAACAATTCCTCTTGCCGTGTGAATGCGCTTCTCCCGCACACTAACCCTTCTCCTTCCTCTCCCACTACTGCTGCTGCCCCCTCCTCTTCCTCCGGGGGCTGGGACTGCCTCCCCCCGCCCTGTGCGCGCTCCCTTCCCCTCCTTCCTGCCCGGCTCTCTCTCAGCCTCCTCTCTCTGTGTCTCTCTCCTCCTGCTGCTGCTACTGCCCTCAGTACCGCCCATGAGGGCGGAGACTGCAAGAAGATCTGTGGGCAGCCTCTTCTGCCTGGGTTCCCCTGTTGCTCAGCTTTTTCCCTCTCCCCCCCCCCCTATTTAATTGCTCTACCGACGGGTTCCATGTCACCGGCTTTGAGCCCAGCCTGTATCCGTTGCCTGGCGGTGATGGTGAGGACCCTGATCCAGCGGCTGCTGACTGGAATCAATAGGAGGATGATGAAGCTGCTCATTGCACTCGCCTTCATCGCCTTGATAGCCTGTGAGTGCCATACTGTCCATTCATTCTGTGGAGTCCGGGCCGGTGTTTTCTTATAAATGTCATTCACCAGCCTCATCACTTTCTCCTCTTTTTATTGCGGAATACATTCCTTTTCACTTTGTTGTGTTTGGAAATCCTAAAAGCAAACCTCTAGTTGTTAATGCGTGGCCTTTGTAATGGTAGTTCTAATTTGGGTGCAGATAGGATGAGTGGGGTTGTTTATGTGTGAGGGGCTGCTGGGAGTTGTAGTTTGCGTTCCAGCTTAGTAGTGCAGCGTGGTGTAGTGCTCAGGGTCTGTCGGTGACTTAAATGAAGGGACGGTGCTTTGAAGTTGGCCTGTTCCGTGTACCTGTTAGTAAAGCGCGCGCTAAAACGTGTAATCGCTGTATTTACGCATATGTCTAGCGTAACTCCTATGCCAGTCGCTTCCCCTGCGCTGCTCTGTGCTACGTAGCCTGGGGGAGAGCGAGAGAGGTGACGCGCTAGTGTTGCACAAAGCAGCCTTTTTATTCCCCACACTTTCCCATCTCACTTGCGATTGGATAACATCATAGTCATACAGCAGTGCTACACACACCTGATTTAAGCGTGTAGTCAGACTGTTATCCTTCAGCTTTGGCTTTCTGATTTCTGATTTCTGAAGCACTAAATAGTGCAGAAAAAAAAAATCATCCATTTAAAGAAATGGTATTCTAAGGAACTTTCCAGTATTCATTCATTAAAGGGGTTCTTCTACTTTGAGTGAACTTTTCGTACAATGTAGAGAGTGATATTCTGAGGCAACTGGTTTTTTTTTTATTATTATTATTATTGTTTGTGGTTTTTGAGTTATTTCGCTTTTTATTCAGCAGCTCTCCAGTCTGCAAATGTCCGCAATCTGGTTGCTAGGGTCCAAATTATCTTAGCAACCACGCGCTGATTTGAACAAGAGACTGGAATATGAACGAGAGAGGGCCTGAATAGAAAGAGGAGATATACAAGTAGCAATAACAATAAATGTGTGGCCTTACAGAGCATTTGTTTTTAGATGGGGGGGTCACTGACGCCTATTTGAAAGCTGGAAAGAATTAGAAGAAGGCAATTTAATAAATACATAATAACTACCAACTGAAAAGCTGCTAAGAATTGGCCACACATACAGGTGAACTACTCCTTTAACAGTATTCAATAGTTTTAAAGTAATTGGTGAATGCAACTGTAGTCTGTATGACTCTTGAAACAGTGTTTTGCATGTAACATTATATGGTGCTTCATAGCCGGTCTGTTAAATCACCCGGCTTCTGTTATATTGTTTTAAACGTCTGCCACCGAAAAAGAGACTAGTAAAGGATAGACGGATACTGCTGTCACCAGCATTTTATCCCTACAAATAATTTTATAACCACTGAATAGTTGTTAATGTGTATTGAAAACTTGCTTAAAATTAAAATCTATTATTAGTCAAAATATAATTTTTTGGGATCACCTTTAATTATGGACTAAGACCCTACATAACTACAAAAAGTAGGTAAAGAGCATCTGGGAAAATGCTTATCATTTTTTCAGACAAAATAAAATATTTTTTTACCTCTGTTCCTTTTTTTTTCTGCTACCACAATTACACTCTGATGGTCCTATGAAATAATTTCTATGTAACCTTTAGAACAACCATGGTCAAGCTGTAGCGAGTGCAGTGCATTTCAATGTGTTGAATATATGAATGCTAAATATATATATCTCTCTTCTGGATGAGTATCCGCACTCCAAAATCAATCTTGTAACAGGCAGGGGTGCACGGTAAGTCTTGCATACATCAATGTTTCATAGACCAGCACTCCCTTTAATGTGAAACAAATAATCTTTTTATTGCATCTTTTCTCCAACGTTTCTGTCCCTTTTGGGGGACCTTGAAAAAGGTCCCAAAAGGGACCGAAACGTTGGAGAAAAGATGCAATAAAAAGATTATTTGTTTCACATTAAAGGGAGTGCTGGTCTATGAAACATTGAGATATATATATATATATATATATATATATATATATATATATATATATATATATATATATATATATATATATATATATATATATATATATATATATATATATATATATATATATATATAATGTAGCACTGTGCAAAGACATGGTGCTGTTGTAGTCATGGTTTAACCCCAGCCATTGCAGAATAAGTAATGCTATTGAGCCCTGTTACCCCTGCCACCCAGATAATGGAAGGATAAATTAACCTGACCACTTTTCAAAACCACAGACTAAATCCATTTACTGCAGTTGCTTGGTCGTGCCTTGCATTACTTTACATACACAAAAAATATAAAACAGAGTAAGCCTGACTTATCTTCCATTATTTTCCCATTTGTTTGGTGGCATGAAAGTATGATCAGTGTTGAAGAAAGGCAGGTCTTGGGAGGTAAGGGTCAGTGACAGGGTTGCCAGGTTGGTGGGTTTTCCGCCAAATTGGGCTGGTTTTCAATTTCATTGGCGGGTTTTCAAAGTCCAAACCCGCCAAGGGCTAGTTTTGGGCTAGTTTTGGTTGCAGCCGCGGGTTTGGACTTTGAAAAACCGCGAACTGCTGCCCAGCCAGGCCGCTTTATTATCTGTGGCGTAGTCTTTTACTATTTATTATGCCTGCCGTCTGCTTCAGCGATACACCTTTTAGGATAGAGGGAAGAGGGAGGGCGGAGACTGCAAGAAGATCTGTGGGCAGCCTCTTCTTATGCTCAGTCTGCATACTTGTTTGCTATAGGAGTGCACATTCTCCTGATATCTGCCCTCACAATTGGCCCAGCCCACCTCCTACCAGATCGATGGCCTGCATGTGTTTGACTGTGTGTGCAGAGTTTAGCAAAGGTACACCTGCAGGAGCAGCACCGGCATAAACCTGCTTCTAATAGCTTATCTGAACCACTCTACCAATTAACTTTAAACAGCACCGATCAGGTAAGAGTGTGCACTTATCTCAATAAATGCATGTGGGTGGATTGCACTGCATCCAGTGCCTGTTTGCTGCTGCTCTGGAGTGCAAGCTCTTACTGGAAGGCTGCTGTTTAAAGTTAACTAACGGGTTAAGGTCACAAGACTGATCATTCATTCACTGGCTGCTGGAAAGGGGGGCTTTAAGGAGGTATAGCAGATTGTGTTGTTGGCTATGCTTGCTTGCTGCTGTTTCTAATTAACTGTTTCAGGGGAGTAGAGATAGAAGACAATTGCACTGTTCCGTTTCTGCTGTTTAAATTTAAGTTACATTACAGGGTATTGAGGCAGGATACAATCATATTCTTGCTTGCTGTATATGTGAGTTAATATTGGAGGTATACATCTGGGGATAGTGTAGGTAAGTGCAGCACAGAGTGTATATGGGGGATGGGAGGTATATATATAAGGATATTAGAAGTCACTGAGGGGTGTGATCATATAAAGGCACAAGGCTGCAGGCTGAGTTATACAGGGAACTCTGAGTATCACTCATGTATTATAAGGGATAATGTACCCCCCTACTGTAAATGATAAGGATATTAGAAGTCACTGAGGGGTTCCTGGTACAGGGACAGGGTGAGTACATGCCGCTGCCTCCCTTTTCCGTGGATGTCTCTTATATATGTCAGTGCATATCCCAGTTTTCTTACTGATCATCTCTGACTCCAGCAGCAATGCCCAACCTCCAGCTCTTGCACCCAAATGCAACTTCCAGTACACATGCACGCAGCCGGGGATGCTGGGAGTTGTAGTTGCACCAACAACTGCAGGATGTTCTTTAATGAAAAAAATTATTGGAAAATTAGAGGAATGTAATTGATTTGATACCCTTATTGTTTTACTTTATTTTATTAAGATTTGTAAGTTTAAGAATTGGGCTACTTTTGGGCTACATTTAAAATGGCTTTTGGCTACTTTTTGGCTAGTTTTTTGATAGTCTTTGGCTGGTTTTGAAATGAAAACCTGGCAACCCTGCGCTACTGCTGGGACAGAGCCGCCCTCCTCTTCCTGCACAAACATCCCATGGAGGGAAAGTGCCGATCACTCACCCACCCCTCTCCCCCTACTACTGCTGTGCTGCTTCAGCTCTCAAATCCCCCCAAAACTGCCTGCACTTCTCCTCTAACTGCCACATTCTTTTCAAATACATCAGCCTTCCAGGGTTGTCAGGTCTAATTTACTAAACCAGCCAAAGTCAGGACAAGAGGCACTTCAAAAGTAGCCCCAAAATAGCACAATATGTGCAGTGAAAAAGTCTAAAAGTAAATGTATATATGTAAATTTTCACTGTTTTGCAAATTTTTCCATGAAGCAAAATGGGACAAATTCGCCTGTCACCAGGGATGTAACTACAGTGGGGGCCCCAGGAGGTATAGGGGTCCCATAACAGGCCTGGATTTGTGATGAGGCCACAAAGGCCCGGGCCTAGGGTAGCAACATTTTAGGAGCGGCATGCCACCCAGCCAGCTCAAAGCTCCCCAGTGCTCCACCACTGAAGAGCGCACTCGCGTGTGCACCGAGAGCTTCTCTTCCTTAAGGGTCCGGCGCTAGGACCATACGGGGGGCACGTGCGCAGCGTCCAGCACTATGACATGAGGCCTCGGGGCGCCGCTTCTTAAAATCTGGCCCTGCCCATAAGTACATAATACATTTACAATTTCATTAAATACTGGTAAAACAGCTCAGCTCCTAGACATTTTGGGGGCTAGAAGATTTTTGCCCCAGAATTGTCTGAAATTGAGGAAAGTCACTGGAAAATGCAAGAATGTTTACGCATGACGGTAGACTGGGGTACAGAGCCCAAAATCTCCCAACTGCTACAGGCCAGTCCCATGGCATGCTGGGTATTGTAGTCTTACATTAAACTTGGCAGGTGGCAAATTGTTGAACAAAAACTACATTACCCAACATGCATTGGCAAGGCTCGGCACTTTAAGGCAAGAAAAAACTGATTTCCAAACTCCAAAGTACAAACCAGCCAAAGACCCAAAAAGTAGCCCAAATCCGTACCTTGGCTAGTTTGTACTTTCAAAACCCGCTGGGCTTTAAATTAATAGCCCAACTTGGCTGGAAACCCGCCAATCTGGCAACCCTGCAGCCTTCTACGCTTGGGTCAGCAAGCTGCAGCAGGGGACTCTGGGAACTGTAGTTTAATAGCTGGAAAGAGATGTTTTTGAACTTTAGAAAATTAGTAAGATTGTACACAAAGTTTTACATATACAGGTAGGGGACCTGTTATCCAGAATGCTCGGGACCTGCAGCTTTCCAGATAACGGATCATTCCATAATTTGGATCTTCATACCTTAGGTCTAAAAAAAAATAATTTAAACATTAAATAAACCCAATAGGCTGGTTGTGCTCCCAATAAGGATTAATTATATGTCAGTTTGGATCAAGTACAAGCTACTGTTTAATTAATACAGAGAAAAAGAAACACATTTTTAAAAATGTGGATTATTTGATTGTAATGGGGTCTATGGGAGACGGCCTATCCTTAATTCTGGTCTTTCTGGATGACTGTTTTCCGGATAATGGATCCCATACCTGTATATATTATACACAAGATTTGTTGCATATTGGTAGGGATGCACTTGACAGGTGATGAAGTGTTCGCTACTGGAGGTAGGGGTAGATATTTAAATATTACATTTGAAGCATGGTAAACAAAATATATAAATTTAATACACATGAGCCATCAATATGCTGTAAATTATACCCTTATAATACACAAAAGCCATGAACATCTTGTAAATGATATCCTTATAAACGGTGAGTTCTGATGTCATCAGTTATAAAGGGTGAGTTCTGATGTCATTTCTGTCACATGACTCACTGAAACTTGTGTATTATAAATAAAGTACCCCCAGTTGAAAAATATGAGGATATTAGAAGTTACCTCAGAGTTCCATGACCTGTATAAAAACACTCGGCCATCGGCCTCGTACTTTTATATGGTCATGAAACTCCTCGGTTACTTATAATATCCTTATATTTTACAAGAGGGGCTACTTTATTCACTATATAATACACAAAAGCCATGAATGTCTTGTAAATTATATCCTTATAAATGGTGAGTTCTGATGTCATCAGTTATGAACGGTGAGTTCTGATGTAATTTCTGTCACATGACTCACTGAAACTTGTGTATTATAACAAATAAAGCACCCCCAGTTGAAAAATATGAGGATATTACCTCGGGAGTTCCATGACCTGTATAAAAACACTTGGCCTTCGGCTTATTGATGTCATTAAAATTGGTGCTTAGTAACATCCTTTAATACAGTGGTATAACTTAAAGCAACCTGACCTCCCCTCACAATAAAATCCACAAGTGGTCCAGCGCTTACCCAAGTGAACGTTGTACCTGCCCACTAGTGATGTACAGGTCAACAAAAATTAGATCTAACCACAGACCCAACCCCAACCAACCTGGCAGGGCCGCTCTATTTATAGATTCATGCCCCACCCACCTATCTTTGACATCAGAAAGGGGGTGGGGCAGGTACCCAACTATAAATAGAGGTTGCTGAGGGCAGATGCGGGCAGAGTAAGGTCGCAGGCGAGGAGAGCTTGACCCAAACCTGGCCACAACTTGCAATCTTGTATGGAAGCCTGTCCAAGTCCCCGCCCAGATCAGTGGGGTCTGCAACTGCATCCATAATATAAGAAAGAACATGCCCCCAATTTTAAAATTAGAAAGCACCTTCGAGGTCCATGGCCTGTGTAAATAAGGGGTATATTATTCCTTGTACATTCAAATAGATCAACCAGTAGCAAGCCCTGCACACAAACCTGTGGTTCTCCAGGTATTAGGAGGCATGTGGCAATGGGAGGAATAAAAATGCTTGCCATTTGTACCTGGTGACTCATAACTCAGAGACTAGAATTCCAATGGCAGTGAAGTCATAGAGCAGCCAGGAGTTGTAAGGCTCACATGTCCCCTGCGCCATCTCCAAAAATAACTGCTGGAAGCCACGCAGATCACTTTGTCCTGTTTGGCATCCAAGATAGAGTTTAAAAAAAATGAATGATCCAATTCACACGCCATAAGGCACTGGCAGGTCAGCAGGGAACGGTACTAATGAAAGGGAATACTCATTGCTGTTGGATAATAAGTATTGTTATTGGCCACGGTCAATGAGGGGGGTCTGTAGGGGGGGGGGGGACTGTGAGGGAATTAGTATATATCAGGGATGTCCACCCTGCTGTTCTTCAGTTTTTGATGGACTACAAGTCCCAATATCCCCTGTGCTGATGCTGGGGCCCAATCTGCCCTACAATGGACTGTAGAGGTAATTTATTCACGCAAGGGTTGGCCAGTATCCCCTACATTACAACCAGCTTGATTCTATGGCAATTATTTTAGAGCAATGCCCAATATGCACATACTGGACAAATAAACAGTATGTAATATATATATTATACATTATATACATGACAAAAAAAAGCCCATAATAAATACAAAATTAGGGCATAGGACTGCCATACCAATTCATGAGCCCAGTAGCACAGTGCCTCTTAATTTACATAAGCCTCATCCCTACATAAGCCTCATGCTTTGGGTGCACCTACCATTGGCCAGGAGATAAGTACACAATTGCTTTCCTGCTACTTATTTTTACTGAATCTGAAATGGGGTGTTAAAAAGCTACAGGAATTCATACCATGACCAAAAAACTTAACCTTACCTCTTTTCCATCGCCTCTGACTCCCATTGCAGCCTTGCACCGTTTGATCCCTAACATCAACCTCCAAACATGGATCGCTAACGGTATCACTGATATTGGACATTTGTACTTTGCGAACTCCTTGCGGAGATTTGAGGATTTAGCTGAAAAATACGGCTTACCACTCTCTCATTATTACACTTACCTTCAGGTGACTCATTTCCTCAAGTCTCATCTTCCGAATGTGAACATCCTACGTCCTAAGACTAGAATGGAATACCTTTGCAGCAAAGCATGGGACGGTAAAGCCCTCATCTCAGATTGCTACCAACAACAGCTCCAATTACCAGATGACTTCCTCTTTCCGTATATGCAAAAGTGGGAGGATGATCTCCAAACTCACTTTGCCCCTGATATTTGGCAGCATTCCATATCGGCCCCCAAAGGGGCGACTAACTGCACAAACCACATCGAAACACATCTGAAAGTGCTTCACCGCTGGTACCTTACTCCGCAAAAGATCGCAAAAATACATACCCAATATTCCCCTATGTGTTGGAGGCAATGTGGGGATGTTGGTACATATATTCATATGTGGTGGCACTGTCCGTCAGTTCAACCGTTCTGGTCTGCCGTCTTTTCCTTACTAAACAACAGATTGGGCTACACCTTGCCCTGCCTTCCCCAAATAGGGCTCCTACAAATATATCCTGTGACCTATCCTAACCTTAACAGGAAACTCTTGTTCCACATTTTCAATACTGCGGTTACGTTAATAGCGAAATCCTGGAAACAAAAGGAGACTCCGAACATACAGCACTTACTCCAGCAATTGGAATTCAGGGAACATATGGAGAGACTGATTGCAGGAACGTTAGAGTCCAAACTCAAATGTAGCAAAATCTGGGATCCGTGGCATCCTCCAGGACTCTTGTGAGGTTCTGCTCTCTGCCATTGTTACTCCTGGGGACAGTTCGATTATGGGGATAGGGCCATATACCCTGCTACCTTGCCTACTATGCCAAATATGCCATGTACTATTTATGGTTTTTCTTTCATTCCATGATGCCTTACTTTTGCTTTATTTTACTTTCTCTTCTTTTTACTTTTCTTTCTTCTTTCACGTACCAAACAGTTTGCATATTGCTTGAATTTCGTTGTGCTTTCATTATGTACCACGAGTCAAGTGTATGTTCTGTACTCGTTTAATACATAATAAACATGCAAGTTTCAAAAAAAAAAAAAAAAGCTACAGGAATTCCCCCAACATCCATATTATGAAATTATGGAAAGGCTGTCTCCCATAGACTCCATTTTATCCAAATTTTTAGAACTGATTTTCTTTTTATCTGTAATAATAAAACAGTACCTTGTACTTAATCCCAACGAAGACATAATTAACCATTATTCAAAGAAAAACCAGCCTATTGGGTTTATTTCATGTTTACATGATCTTCTGGTAGACTTAAAGGATAAGTAAACTTTTAAAATAAGTGAATGTAAAATTGATGAGAGAGCTTTTCTAAGAACTTTTACCAAAGTTTATTTATTTTTTGTAATTCCAAGATATTAATGGATACAAGTACTGTTAAAATGAATTTTGTTACAACAGCGCCACCTGCTGGTCATTTTCTGACCAGTCTGACCACCAAGTAGTCAAGGAAGTTGTCAGGAGAAAGAAAGAGGCTGCTCTAATGTTTTTTTTTTGGAAAGATTTGAGAAAGGTTTCTAGTTTTGTTTTCCTAACCAGAAGAACATCAGAGCAGCCCAAAATTCATTCATGTTAAAGGTATATGTATCCTTTAATATCTTGGAATTTAAAAAAATAAATAAATAATGAATGTACCTTGCAAACGTTCTTAGAATAGCACCCTCATAAATTTTACATTTACTTATTTAAAAGGTTTGCTTATCCTTTAAGGTATGAAGATCCAAATTACAGAAAGATCCAGTATCCCCAGGTCCCGAGCATTCTCCTATACCTGTAATTGGAGTCAGTAGCAGGGTAACAAATTGGCTCTTGGATATCATGTTCCTAAGGCACCTAGATAATATAAGAAGGTAACACGTCTTCAGGGTGAATGCCCTGAGTTTCACCCAGGCACAATGGATACACTGGAAAGGAACATATGAAGCATAATACTCAGATATTGTCATATTATTGTGCTTGTTACAGTACCATGTTGTTTTTGTGGAAGATTGTGAATTGTGTAGAAGCCTGTGATTGACACCACGAGAGAGAAAGGTACCACCAAAGGCCATAAAGGACACCCAGCAGCAGGACAAAGGGACATCATCCATAATAGCAGGGAGGAAGATGCCCCTGTAGAGCTCAGCCAGAAGGCGAGACCAGGAACTCCAACATACTGCACAAAGACCAACCCACTGCATGCCAAACTACTCCCAGTAGTCGAGCACAGCAACTGTTAAAGGGGTCTTTAAGTTTTTAGTATACTATAAACTGGCCAGTTCTAAGCAACATTTTTAATTGTTCTTCATTATTTATTTTTCATAGGTTTTTGATTATTCGACTTTTTCTTCCAGCTTTCAAATGGGGGTCACTGACCCCATCTAAAAACAAATGCTCTGTAAGCTACAAATGTATTGTTATTGTTACTTTTTATTACTCATACTTCTATTCAGGTCCTCTCCTATTCATATTCCAGTCTTTTATTCAAATCAATGCATGGTTGCTAGAGTAATTTGGACCCTAGCAACCAGACTGTTGGAATTGTAAACTGGACAGCTGCATAATAAAGAGCAAAATAAAAAAATGAATTATAAAAAATAAAATGAAAACCAATTGCAAATTGTCTCAGAACATCACTCTCTTCATCATACTTAACGTTGACACAAAGGGGAACAACCCCTTTAAAGGAGAAATCAAACCTTTGGCAAAAAAACCCGTACCACCTGCCTCACGTAGACTCCCTCCTCCCCCCAGCCTAACTGCCCCCCTGGGGGAAATGCCCCTAACTTTTTACTTAACCCTCGGCACAGATTCAGGCATCGGAGTTCACCACAGCCATCTTCTGAGTCTGCATGTCTTCTTCCGGCGCTTCGTCAATTTCCGTCCATTTTGGCACATTCGCAGTTGACGCAAACCGGTAAATTGCTCCAACTGCGCATGCGCCTCTTCGAGGGTCTCTGTCTCAGCTTACAGAAGACCCTACTATACCTGCTATCCCACAGCCTTACTCCCTTCCCAGAGACTATTATCCCACTGTTACTATAGGCACCATCTCTCCCTACTATACCTGCTATCCCACAGTCACACTCCCTTCCCAGAGACTATTATCCACTGTTACTATAGACACCATCTCTCCCTACTATACCTGCTATCCCACAGTCACACTCCCTTCCCAGAGACTATTATCGCACTGTTACTATAGACACCATCTCTCCCTACTATACCTGCTATCCCACAGTCACACTCCCTTCCCAGAGACTATTATCCACTGTTACTATAGGCACCATCTCTCCCTACTATACCTGCTATCCCACAGTCACACTCCCTTCCCAGAGACTATTATCCCACTGTTACTATAGGCACCATCTCTCCCTACTATACCTGCTATCCCACAGTCACACTCCCTTCCCAGAGACTATTATCCACTGTTACTATAGGCACCATCTCTCCCTACTATACCTGCTATCCCACAGCCTCACTCCCTTCCCAGAGACTATTATCCCACTGTTACTATAGGCACCATCTCTCCCTACTATACCTGCTATCCCACAGTCACACTCCCTTCCCAGAGACTATTATCCCACTGTTACTATAGGCACCATCTCTCCCTACTATATCTGCTATCCCACAGTCACACTCCCTTCCCAGAGACTATTATTCCGCTGTTACTATAGGCACCATCTCTCCCTACTATACCTGCTATCCCACAGTCACAGTCCCTTCCCAGAGACTATTATCCACTGTTGCTATAAGCTACTATACCTGCTATCCCACAGTCACACTCCCTTCCCAGAGACTATTATCCCACTGTTACTATAGGCGCCATCTCTCCCTACTATACCTGCTATCCCACAGTCACACTCCCTTCCCAGAGACTATTATCCCACTGTTACTATAGGCGCCATCTCTCCCTACTATACCTGCTATCCCACAGTCACACTCCCTTCCCAGAGACTATTATCCCACTGTTACTATAGGCACCATCTCTCCCTACTATACCTGCTATCCCACAGTCACACTCCCTTCCCAGAGACTATTATCCCACTGTTACCATAGGCACCATCTCTCCCTACTATATCTGCTATCCCACAGTCACACTCCCTTCCCAGAGACTATTATTCCGCTGTTACTATAGGCACCATCTCTCCCTACTATACCTGCTATCCCACAGTCACAGTCCCTTCCCAGAGACTATTATCCACTGTTACTATAGGCACCATCTCTCCCTACTATACCTGCTAGCCCACAGTCACACTCCCTTCCCAGAGACTATTATCCACTGTTACTATAGGCACCATCTCTCCCTACTATACCTGCTATCCCACAGTCACACTCCATTCCCAGAGACTATTATCCCACTGTTACTATAGGCACCATCTCTCCCTACTATACCTGCTATCCCATAGTCAGTCCCTTCCCAGAGACTATTATCCCACTGTTGCTATAAGCTACTATACCTGCTATCCCACAGTCACACTCCCTTCCCAGAGACTATTATCCACTGTTACTATAGGCACCATCTCTCCCTACTATACCTGCTATCCCACAGCCTCACTCCCTTCCCAGAGACTATTATCCCACTGTTACTATAGGCACCATCTCTCCCTACTATACCTGCTATCCCACAGTCACGGTCCCTTCCCAGAGACTATTATCCACTGTTACTATAGGCACCATCTCTCCCTACTATACCTGCTATCCCACAGTCACACTCCCTTCCCAGAGACTATTATCCCACTGTTACTATAGGTACCATCTCTCCCTACTATACCTGCTATGCCACAGTCATAGTCCCTTCCCAGAGACTATTATCCCACTGTTTCTTTCTATAAGCACCATCTCTCCCTACTATACCAGCTTTCCCTACTTTCTTTTATGTAAAACACAGAGAATTTAATATATCCAGAAGGCTCGGGATCTGCGGTTTTCCAGATAATGATTTTTTTTTATAATTTGGATCATCATACATAACGTTTACTAGAAAATGTTATTGGCTCTTTACATCTGGGGGGGCCCCGCCAAAGTTGCCCCAATTGGGCCCCGCAGTTGGTAAGACCGGCCCCGGCCATAAGGGTAAGCGCATCACGCTATAGGTCCGTGTGTAATGATGCGTGTACATACAAAGTCATGTTTTGTTCTGCAATGACACAAAAAACGAGAACATTCATGTCACACCTCATTACGTCCCATTCAGCATTCCGCAGACAACAGAGATAACTGCTAACACTTGGCCTTATTTCTGCCGAAACCTGGTTGTGGAAAACACATTATGAAATGTTTCCTTTTAAATTCTGAAAACATGCAGCATGCCTTAAAGGCAGATAGATGTACCGTATGTATTAAAGGACCAACATGAAAATGATGACTTTGACCCGGCATGCGATTCATTTCTTTCCTGTACATTTTAAAAGCTTTTCTTTGAGGTAGAAGTCCTGTTTTTTTTTTTTATTGCAGTTTGTTTATAATCTGCTCTGTTCAGCCATATTTATCCGTTGTCTAAACAAAGCCCCACCTTATCTGTTTTGTTCCGTGGAACTTTTGATAATCTATTTATTGCACCCAAACGCCCTACCAGAACAACACTACAACACACTTTTCAGACTTGCAGAATAAGTAGATAATATTATGTGAGAATTATTATAGGTCTCTTTAATTTATTGGTGTTACTAGCCCTTTAAATGGTAACCTGAATAAAAAGCTAAATAACTCAAAAAACACAAATACTAAAAAATGAAAACCAATGGCAAATTGTCTCAACATATCGTTAGCTACTTTATACTCAAAGTTCATTTAAAAGTGAACTACCTCTTTAAATTAAAGGCAAACCACCCCATTACGGGCTTGCAGTATATTAAAACAAAGTCATTCAAAGACATCTTGGAAGCCCTTGGCAGGTCTGGACTAAGATTCAAAATAGGACCTGGCATTTCAGGTTCACAGAGGTCTAAACAGCCCCCCACAGTCCCATTAAATAGTGACTGTCTCTGGCATTTTACCGCAGCTGCTCTGGCATCTTCCAAAATCCGCAGTCTGGACCTGGCCATTGGTCAGGCTGAAATCCATAGACATCTCATGGAAAGTTGCCAGCCAGCCAATCTGTACAAGAGCGCAGCAGCAGTATCGTGATAATGCACCAGGCAACCAACGTGGCAACCAACCCTCCTGTGTATAAATATACGGATAGAATGTTCCATGGATGCAATAAACTGCATAGTCATATTACAGGAACAACATGGATAATAATATTGCCCTGTCCTCATTACATTAACTATATACACTGTAATATCAAGTCTGATTCTTACATCCCTGTACCCAATGGGGCAATTAAACTAGATCTAGTAAAAGCAACAAATAAGGTTTGTCTTTATCTCGGAGCCTGAGGTTTTAGCACCAGACCTTTGATCCTGCGAGAGCACCTGGATATTTCATATTCTCTAACAGACCAATAATCTTTATACACGGCCTGTCTAGGTGTAGCTCTTATCTGCCCATAAACACAGCCCTCACATTCACACAGTCATAAAACTGGGCTGTTCAAGCCTGTTTTATACTCTCAAAGGGCAGCACATAGTCATACTACTTGTGAGAGATATTTGCTTCATATGTTTGCTTTGCTCCAGCATGCGATAAAATGGCAAAATTGGCAATACATGTCCAGTCAATATTTATTTTGCGGCCTGGGGAGAAGCTGCTATGCAGTTTGGCATCCGAGTTATAAATTGAATAAAAAACAAAAGTGGCATGCATCTGTATTTACTTGAAGGCAGACGTAAGTAAGAGGGTTCATTTATTAAAGGAGAACTAAAGCTCAACAAATGATTAGGTTAGAAATGCTACACCTTATGTTTACATATCCACAATGCATATATAAATACAGAAACTTAATGATGCAAGGCTAATCAGTAATTATTACAGATGCACTTTATATGGCAGCATAGATGTAAGTTGACATCAGAATTGACTAATAATCAATCTGTAGTAGAAGTTTATATGACAATTTCCAATGATCCCTAAGTTAGTTTCTTAACAGTAACCCAGAGCACACTGAGCATGTGCAGTGCCACTGACACTCAAAAGATGACTAGCTCCTATGCCAATATAGGGCCATAGAATTTGCCGTTGCACCTACTGCACAATACTACTTGGTTCCCTTGTCACTCATCTACTCGCTCTCTTCTTCACTTATCTATCACCCATTTGCTCTGAACTGTGCCCCCTTGGCATATGACTTCCCTGTTTACCCTTAGTTCCAACACTACTTATGACACCCTAGAACAGTGCTGTTCAACTGGTGGCCAGTGACCCCCTCCCTTGTGTGGCCCCCACATTAAAGTCTGTCTGCTCTGACTGCTTACCTTGTGTAAACTTTATCAGTATTGAGATTAATTGGCCCCTGCATTGTTTACAAATTCAGAACCTGCATTGTTCACACCTATAATCCCCTGTGCATTGTTCACACCTGTGACACCTCTATTGTTCACACTCTAAAGACCTGTACTTGTCACACCTCAGACTGAAAGTGCCCACATTGTTCACACCTCATACAAACTGCTGGAGGGGCACCAGCATTGTGTCACTGTATGTAGCATAACATGAACTATTCATTTTAGCGTGGTCATGATAGGTTTCCTTGCTGTATACTACTTGCCCTATGCTCCCTGTGTGTGCCATACTCTACTTGCCCTATGCTCCTTGGATGTGTCATACTCTGCTTGCCCTATGCTCCTTGTCTGTGCCATACTTTGCTTGCCCTATGCTTTGTGTGTGCCATACTCTGCTTGCCCTGTGCTTCTTGTGTGTGTGTGTGCCATACTCTGCTTGCCCTATGCTCGTTGTGTGTGCCATACTTTGCCTGCCCTATGCTCCGAGTGTGCCATATTCTGCCTGAGATATGCTCCCTATGTGTGCCATACTCCGCCTGCCAAATGCTTATTGTGTGTGCGCCATACTTTGTCTGCACTATGCTACATGTGTGCCTGCTCTGCCTGCCCTATGTTCCCTATGGGACTATTAGCATTTGGAAATTGTTATTGGCCCCTAAGGTGTTTAATCATGTGCTGGGGGGTGCTGTATTATCCACAGAGGAGGAGAGGAGGAGGCATATGGATTTAAGAGTATGTCTGTTTTCACATGAGTAATAAGTGATATCTCTTCAGTGAGCACCAACCATTTGTTTTTTTGTGTGCTACCACCATTAATGTGCATATGGTCTCAAAAGTTCTTGTGGTTTAAACCGAGTGTGGTTTAAAAACAGGTTAACACTGTCTTCCATTATCGGCCCTCCACCATGCAAGCCAGAAAAATTTGGAAGTTGGACAGCACTGCCCTAGAAGATAAGAAAGCTGCAGGCTGCTGCAGAGGTAGAAGAGCCATCCTTGTCGCCATTTGTTATGTTTTGGGTAGCCGAGGATGAGTAGAGTATAACAGTGCTTATAGTAGAGTTATGCAGCCATTACACAACAATAAGCTTTCACTTTTAAGCTACCGGGAAGTATGCACAGTATGTCTGAGCACACTGACATACACAGGGTGTTTATAAAAAAAGTAATCTAGGATTTCCCTGAGAGTTCTACAAGAAAGTAAGGATGGGACCCAAATACCTTCTTGTTATTTGAACTTAGACATTCAAATAATAACCCCAACTTTCTTTCAAAACTTTATTTATTATCAATCAATATTGACAAGCCATTGCAATTTTTCTTTATAAAATGCACATGTTCTCCCACACAGAGGAGAATTATTACATTATATGAAAACATATTACAGAAAGTTACAGTGCCATATTGACATGTAAATAAACATAATGAAATATTCATATCAATAAACAAACTTACTTAACAATGTGTAGTGTCATTTATTACTTTGTATTCGTCTCCGTGTAAATTATGTCATGTACTAATAAGTGTCTCCTTATATACAGTATTTCGTCCCAGGGTTCCATCCTTGTTATAATTAAGGGCTCTCCCGTCTTGCACAATTGACAGCTACATCCATCACTGACTGGTATATCTAATCCAAGGGGTCCAGATTTTCATATAAATAGTGTATTTATCTGAGATAATACTTAATAATCGTTCATTAACCATAATCCAGTTCATTTTGGCTCGGAAAAAATGGATATGGGAAGTGAACGTGTTTTCCAGGAAGAAGCTATAGTTTGCTTTGCTGCAATGAAAATAAATTGAATCAATTTACGGAGATATTTATCAGATACTGGGAGTGGTGTATTAAGAAGTACCTGGATGGGATCTTTCCGAAGTCTAATCCCCGTGATTGAGTCAATTAAAGTAAATACTCTAGACCAGAGTCTTGCAGCTTTCCTGCATTCCCACCAGGTGTGTAACATTGTCCCTCTATTCCCACAATTTCTGAAACAGAGAGGGCTACAGTTTGGATAATATGTATGCAATTTGGCAGGGACCAAGTACCATCTACTTACTACTTTATATAAAGTTTCTTGTGCCAAAATGTTAATAGAACTCTTAGCAGTATTTATCCAGATTTGCTGCCATTCTTCCTCGCTTATGATGGTATTGAAGTCTTTTTCCCATTGCTTGGTATAAGAAGGAGGGGAAGAGTTAGACAGTCTCACCTCTCCTTATACAATAGTGAAATCACTCCATTACTACATGGAAACTTCAAGCATACATGTTCCCAAGGGGTTAAAGTTCCTATATTGGTAGAGTTTCTAAACACATCTGTAAGGTAATGATAAATTTGCATATACCGAAAATATTCAGTTGCCGGAATGTTACTCTGTTCTCTAAGTGAGTCCCATTTTCTAATACCTTGAAGTCCTATAAATTGGTATATAAAGCTCAAGTTATGATCCCGCCACCATTCAAAGTCACAGCATTGTAAGCCCGGGGGGAAAGCAGGGTTGCCACATATGGGCATTGCAGGAAAATACAAGGAACTCAAAGCTGTTTTTTTCCGAACCTGGTCCCACACGGCTAATGCCATTTTCACTATTGGGGTAGTAGAAAGAGGCCTTTCTTGCTTAGAAAGCCAAGGTAAAACGGCAGGAGTCAATGGTTTAATACGGTCTGCTTCGATTTGTACCCATAATGGAAGCATAGGGCGGTAGAAATGAATTATAGGCATAATCTGGGCTGCTTGATAATAAAATGTTATATTAGGAACACTAAGGCCTCTCTTCCCTTTCACATTTGAAAAATAACCCCAACTTTCATTATTCAGCTGTCTCTTTCCAGGGAAGCTTGAATGTTCTCTGGCCTTGCAAGATATTTGTATACCCTTCTCCTAAATACATGGCACAGGGTGAACAACAAATATAAACTAAAAGGTCATACCTAGGACCCTAGTGCCTGCTGTGACCACTGAATCTGGGCCACTGGCTATTGAGAGAAAACATATATAAAACAGCACAGACAATTGTATTTTTTATGACAGATCAGCAATGTCCAGGGGTTCATGTGACCCTAACTAATCAAAGCAGATACTTTAATCTACGTTCTTCTGCACTGGTGGGCACATTAGTTAAGCCTTATTCTTTAAAATATCTGATGCCGCTGCCAAGTGCCAAAGCCTTTGTTCATTAAAAAAAAAACTCTGTGGAAATTTCCATTTTCCCTTTTTCCAGTTTCTAGTTTAGTGAGTCATTTTTATAGAGTTTAACACTGATAACACAAACATAACATAATGGTAACCTTGCAGGCTAGATGGAAAAATCAAAGCATTAATTCAAACCAATAAATATAAACTGAGTTACTTACTATGGGCTGTTTTCAATTGTTTGCTATTAGGAGAGTTAAAGGGGATGTTCACCTTTAAATTAACTTTTAATATGACATGAAATTCTGCGACTATTTGCAATTGTTTTGAGTTGGGCCCCCCGCCCCTTTGAAAGTAGGAGCCAGCAAGAGTCAGAAGAAAAAGGAAAATAATTCAAAAATATAAAAATAAATAATGAAGGCCCATTTATGTGTTGGTTATTTAAATATTGAAGAAAAAAGTGTGTATTTATCTAGAGCTATAATTTTAATGGGGTATATCATTTTTAAAGGGATTCTGTCATGATTTTTAGGGTGTCGTTTTTATTTGTAAATGGCATTGTTTAGTTGGCGCCATCTCAGGTCATTTTGCCTGGTCATGTGCTTTCAGAAAGAGCCAGTGCTGCACTATGGAACTGCTTTCTGGCAGGCTGTTGTTTCTCCTACTCAATGTAACAATGTGTCGCAGTGGGAACTTGATTTTACTATTGAGTGCTGTTCTTATATCCAGAGCCGGGGCAACCCAGCAGGTGCCCTAGGCAACCTGGGCAGCCACGGCGCCGGCTAAGTGCGTGCTCTAGTGTGCATGCGTGAAATTACACTCAGGTGCGCATGTGCGAAATTTAGCTCAAGTGTGCATGCGCAAAATTACTCTCAGGTGCGCATGTGTGAAATTACGAGTGCATGCGCAGAAGCACAATTGAGGAGAAAATATCAGCGCCAGTCGGGGAGAGACCGGACTGGACAATGGGTATGGCGACAGAGCAGGTACGTGCCTGGCGCCCCCCCAGCTTTGCGCCCTAGGCACGTGCCTACTCTGCCTACCCCTAGTTCCGGCCCTGCTTATATCTATCAGGCAGCTGTTATCTGGTTATCCTCCTATGGGGGGGGAGAAGGGATGGGTGTGATATAACTCCAACTTGCAGTACATGAGTAAAGAGTGACTGAAGTTTATCAGAGCACAAGTCACATGACTGACGGCACCTGGGAAATTGTCTAGCCCCATGACAGATTTTAAAATGAAATATAAAAAAATCCGTTTGCTATTTTGAAAAAACGGATTTCAGAGCAGAAGTCTGCTGGAGCAGCACTATTAACGAATGTGTTTAACGAATGATACAGAGCAGTGGTTCCCAAACTGAGGGGCTGGCCCTCAGATTTGAAGCTGAACATTTAATTGCTACACTATGCTTTGACATAGATGAACAGGGGAACTGCCATGAAGTGAATTGAGAAACATATCTCAGGCGACAGCAGCAGAGTTACCAGGAGCGGCAAAAAGCTTCTCCTTGTGACTTTAAGAGACGTATTTAAGTCATTAAACTGAAAAGTTGGCTCTTCTTGTGCAGATGGCACAATTGTGCTCTATACATTAGTGATGTGGGTCCCCCAGGACCTGCTCCAGAGAAAAAAAGGCAATCGCTGGTGAGCAAGGGAGGCAGTATCACAGGAGCCTGAGGCATAGAATTGTCCCTGTAGAAGAACAATTACCGATATGTAAAGTTCAGTGAACTAATGTTATTATTGTGGTGCTTTAGTCCGGGGATTACAAATCCTTTACAAACGCCCATTGCGGATGGAGATGATTTTGCACTCAGCACATTGAGATGATGGAAGATAAAGTGAAATGATGTGGTGTGAGGAGCTGTGATGTGGGGTGAGGCCCCAGTGCAGGAAATACAGCAGGTACATGAGAGAACGCCCATGTGCTTACAGAAAACATTTCTACCAAAACAGATGCTGATGAAGTGAGAAAAACCTGAGCTTAATTCTTCTCTGTAGAAGACTGTCACATTTGGTTGGAGTACGGTACCAAAACAGGAACATTTATTGCTTGGAATTGTATTTCACTCTCTGTTGCTCTTTTTTAAAGGTGTAATGTGCGTTTTTGGAACAACTGAGAAAACATTGACATAAAAGTAGATTTTCTTTTTTTTTTTTTTACAATTAATGCATATTTGTTATGCCAGTTTTTGTCATGTCATGACAATCCTGAAAGACAGTTCTGGAGATTTTAATTATGGGATATTTTGTTGTAAAATGTGGGGTTTGAGCCCTAGACTTTGGCATGCATGGGATGTGTAGTTTACTTACAGTTTGAGCCCTAGACTTTGGATGGGATGTGTAGTTCACTTACAGTTTGAGCCCTAGACTTTGGATGGTATGTGTAGTTCACTTACAGTTTGAGCCCTAGACTTTGGATGGGATGTGTAGTTTGCTTAAAGTTTGAGAGCTAGACTTTGGATGGGATGTGTAGTTCACTTACAGTTTGAGCCCAAGACTTTGGTGTGCATGGAATGTGTAGTTTACTTTCAGTTTGAGCCCTAGACTTTGGATGGGATGTGTAGTTCACTTACAGTTTGAGCCCAAGACTTTGGTGTGCATGGAATGTGTAGTTTACTTTCAGTTTGAGCCCTAGACTTTGGATGGGATGTGTAGTTCACTTACAATTTGAGCCCTAGACTTTGGCGTGCATGGGATGTGTAGTTCACTTACAGTTTGAGCCCTAGACTTTGGATGGGATATGTAGTTCTCTTACAGTTTAAGCCCTAGACTTTGGCGTGCATGGGATGTGTAGTTCACATACAGTTTGAGCCCTAGACTTTGGATGGGATGTGTAGTTCTCTTACAGTTTAAGCCCTAGACTTTGGCGTGCATGGGATGTGTAGTTCACTTACAGTTTGAGCCCTAGACTTTGGATGGGATGTGTAGTTCTCTTACAGTTTAAGCCCTAGACTTTGGCGTGCATGGGATGTGTAGTTCACATACAGTTTGAGCCCTAGACTTTGGATGGGATGTGTAATTCACTTACAGTTTGAGCCCTAGACTTTGGTTGGGATGTGTAGTTCACTTATAGTTTGAGCCCTAGACTTGGCCTTCATCGAGCGCTGCACGATGGATCGACGCCCTGTCAGCATTTCTGAAGAGGAGCGCAAGCAGAGAATCGGTAAGTTATTTCTTAATAAAGACTTTGTGAATTAAAACTCCCTTGGTGTTTTTTTTCGTTAAGTAGAAACAATTTTTTTAAAAAAAAATTTTTATGTTACTGATCCTTTAAGAAAAAACTCAAAAGTCTAAAATTCGAATGAACGTCACCGACTCGAAAACACAATTCGAATGAAAAAACTCGAATGTCAAGAAGGCTATTAACTTCTTCAAATAGATCAGCTCTGCCATTGACTTCTACATGAACTCGGTAGGTTTTACGCAGAAACCTATCGAATTCGAGTTACTTCCAGGGTGGGGGATGATAAATCTTGGATTCGGATTTGAATATTCAATTTGAATTTACCATTCGAACCTTAGTAAATCTGCCCCTTAAAGTTAATTTAAAAGTGAACAGCCCAACCACCATGTTTTCCACTATACTCCCCGCCATGTTTCTGATATGGATATATGAATAAGACCATCACCCTTTATATCTTCTTACACCTTCTTCATCATAATAATAGGGAGAAGGAAGCAGCCATGAATATAGATCAATTCCATTAAGGGATCCTGTCATCGGAAAACATGTTTTTTTTCAAAATGCATCAGTTACTAGTGCTACTCCAGCAGAATTCTGCACTGAAATCCATTTCTCAAAAGAGCAAACAGATTTTTTTATATTCAATTTTGAAATCTGACATGGGGCTAGACATTTTGTCAATTTCCCAGCTGCCCCATGTCATTTGACTTGTGCCTGCACTTTAGGAGAGAAATGCTTTCTGGCAGGCTGCTGTTTTTCCTTCTCAATGTAACTGAATGTGTCTCAGTGAGACATGGGTTTTTACTATTGAGTGTTGTTCTTAAATCTACCAGGCAGCTGTTATCTTGTGTTAGGGAGCTGCTATCTGGTTACCTTCCCATTGTTCTTTTGTTTGGCTGCTGGAGGGGGGGGGAAGGGAGGGAGATGATATCACTCCAACTTGCAGTACAGCTGTAAAGAGTGATTGACGTTTATCAGAGCACAAGTCACATGACTGGGGCAGCTGGGAAATTGACAAAATGTCTAGCCCCATGTCAGATTCAAAATTGAATATAAAAAAAAATCTGTTTGCTCTTTTGAGAAATGGATTTCAGCGCAAAATTCTGCTGGAGCAGCACTATTAACTGATTCATTTTGAAAAAAAAATGTTTTTTTCCCATGACAGTATCCCTTTAACACAATTCACTTCCAGCTGTTTAATCGCATTAGTTGGCTCCAGTGAATCAATACACTTCAGAGCTAATGTGTGAAATGGGAATTTATCAATAATACTTAAGAACAGTGTGGCTCCCGGAGTGGTTTTTGTGGTCTTCCATTTCCAACTCACTCCCTATTAAATGCTCTGCCAGGGATTATTCTGTAATGAAAAGCAATTACAGTAAGAAAGTGGGACCCTCCCAGGGCTGCTTAACCTCCAAATAAAAGTTGGACTAATAATAGAAAACATAATTCCAAGCAACTTTACAATATACATTTATTAAAAAGTTTCAGTTATTTGTAAAAACAATTGCCATTGAAAGCAACATTTCCTTAACTCGATTCGAAGTTTTTCCAAAAAAAACCCTTTGATTTTTCAAAGTCCACCAATTGACTCCAAATAGGTTCTAGGAGGTCCCCCATAGGCTAAAACAGCAATTCGGCAGGTTTTAGATGGCGTCTGGTCGAAGTCTAATTTTTAAAGCGAAAGAACATGATAAATTTCGATATTTGAATTTTTCGAATTTTTTTTTCAAATTCTAATCAAATTTGGACTATTACAAAAAATAGCTTGAAATTCTAATTTTTTGCATTCAAAAATCTGCCCCTTGAGGTATGGAGAGCCAAACTATGGAAAGATCCAAAGGGTCCCAGACCTGTAATATTAGAGGCAGCAGTCCCAGCCCCTCCATCACTGCACCCTGGGGGTCTTTTCTGCCTACTCCTGGTGCCAATTCCTCATAATGCTGAACTGATCCCCCAAACTAATGATTGAGCAAAAAAAAATACAAGTTTTCACATTGATCTCCCCCATTTGGTGAGTGTAGGGAGTGTGACATCCCACTCTTCTCCCAGCCACATGAAAAACATTTTTGTGATGTGACTTACCCACAATTACTTCACGGGTTACAGACTGTTGGTTTACCATTCTGTAGCAGTTCAGATTTAAAGGAACAGTAAAGCAAAATGCTTGTGAGCTCACAGGTACAGGAAACGGTTGTCCAGAAACATTGGTGTAAATGGATGTTACTGGGCCCGACAGCAAATTAATTTTAGGGCTCCCAACATATACAGAGATTGTCCTGTTTTACCAATATATGGGGCCCCCTAAATCTCCTGAGCTCCCCTGCAGCTGCAGGGTCTGCTTCCTCTGTAATTACACCCCTGTCCAGAAAGTTCTCAATTAAGGGATGACTATCTCCTGTAGACTCGATTATATAGTGAATAAAGTACCCCCTCTTGTAAATTATAAGTAGGGTTGCACCAAATCCAGGATTCGGTTCGGGATTCAGCCTTTTTCAGCAGGATTCAGATTCGGACGAATCCTTCTGCCTGGCCGAACCGAATCCTAATTTGCATATGCAGATTAGGGATTGAGAGGGAAATCGCATGACAAGGAAGTTAAAAATGTTTCCCCTTCCCACCCCTAATTTGCATATACAAATTAGGATTCGGTTTGGTTTTCGGCCGAATCTTTCACAAAGGATTCTGGGGTTCGGCTGAATCCAAAATAGTGGCTTTGGTGCATCCCTAATTATACGGAAACCGAGGAGTTTCATGGCCATATAAAAGTATGACGCCGCAGGCTGAGTGTTTTTATACAGGTCATGGAACTCCGAGGTTACTTTTAATATCCTCATATCTTACAACAGGGGGTAGTTTATTTATTATAATACACAAGTTTCATTTAGTCATGTGACAGAAATGACATCAGAACTCACCGTTTATAAAGATATAATTTATGATATTCATGGCATTTGTGTATTATAATCAAATAATTCCTTTTCTCTGCAATAATAAAACAGACAGTTGCACTTGATCCCAACTAGATATAATTAATCCTTATGGGGGGGTAAAACAATCCTATTGGGTTTAGTTAAAGGGGTTGTTCACCTTTGAGTTAATGTTTAGTATGCTTTAGAGATATTCTCTTGCAATTGGTTTTAATTTTTTTATTATGTGTGGTTATATTTGGCTTTTAATTCAGCAGCTCTCCAGTTTGCAATTTCAGCCATCTGGTTGCTAGGGTCCCAATTACCCTAGCAACCATCCACTGATTTGAATAAGAGACTGGAATATGAATAGGAGAGGGCCTGTATAGTAAGATGAGTAATTAAAAGTAACAATAACAATACATTTGTAGACTTACAGAGCATTTGGTTTTTAGATAGGGGTCAGTGACCTCCCCCCCCATTTGAAAGCTAAGAAAGGAAGAAGGCAAATAATTCAAAATCAATGCATGGTTGCTAGGGTAATTTGGGCCCTAGTTACCAGATTGCTTAGAATGCAAATTGAAGAGTTGTTGAATAAAAAGCTTAATAACTTTCAATAATAAAACATTAAAACCAATTGCAAATTATCTCAGAATATCATTCTCTACATCATACCAAAAGTTATCTGAAAGGTGAACAACCCCTTTAAAGGAGAAGGAAAGGCTAAAATTAAGTAAGCTTTATCAGAAAGGTCTATATAAATACACCAGTAAACCCTCAAAGTAATGCTGCTCTGAGTCCTCTGTCAAAAGAAACACCACATTTCTTTCCTTCTATTGTGTACACATGGGCTCCTGTATCAGACTTCCTGTTTCCAGCTTAAACCTCCAGGGCACGGCCTTGAGCATGCTCAGTTTGCTCCTCTCCCCCTCCCTCCTCCCATCCCTACTGTAATCTGAGCTCAGAGCTATTAGTAAGCAGGGAGAGACTCAGGCAGGAAGTGATGTCACACCAAGCATATATGGCAGCTTCTATCCTAAACAAACAGAGACAGTGTCTAGAGCTGTTTACTCAGGTATGGTAAAGCATTCTGCAGAATAAATATAGCGTTCTAGCTTGCACTATTGTGGCTATTCTATTGGCAATAAACTGTCTTGGAGCTTTCCTTCTCCTTTAATGTTTACATGATTTTCTAGTAGACTTAAGGTATGAAGATCCAAATTATAGAAAGATCTATTTTCCGAAAAACCCCAGGTCTGGATAACAGGTCCCATACCTGTATCACTGCATTTAAGTGGTATACATGTGTTTGTGTTCAGTATAGATACAGTGAATCCAGGATTTGGCCAAGATTCAGCTTTTTACAGCACGATTCGGGCAAGACCAAGTCCAAGTGCCTGGCTGAACTGAATCCGAATTCACACGACTTTTTGTCACACAAAAAAAGAAAGTCACGTGTAGTTCTCATTCCCGCTCATTTCCCAAATTTCGTGTTCTGATTCGGTTCAATATTCCGCCAAATATTTCACATAGGATTAGGGAATTCGAATGCTAAAATAGTGGATCCCTATGTAGAACTTCAGGTTCTTTCCAGGATTCGGACAAAGAGCTGTTTGTTTGCTGCAAAATAAAGGGAAGAAATGGCAGAAATGAAGGGGAACGAGGAGAATGTGCAGTTGTAGTTAGGGTTGCCACCTGGCCACTGTCCTGACCGTTATTTTACCGGCCTGGCTGGTAAAAAATGATGGCTGATCCCAATGTTATTAATAGGGAAAAAAAGATACATTTATAGGAAGGCCGGTATTTTTTGGCAACCCTAGTCGTAGTGTGTGTGAGAGAAATGGGGGCAGATTCAGTGCTGTGTGTGGGTCTCAGCACATTGAGCAGACGGATCCCTCGCCCTCATATCTATTTCCTATCCCAGGGGTGCGGAGAGATTGGCCTGCGGATTTATTTTTAGCTCAACTCTACATTCTTTTCCACTTATACAAGGGAGAAATCTGTCATCAATCAGCTCCCACACAACAGCAGGGCCACTGAGCTAGGGCCCAGAGCAGGACGACAGCGGGACCCTGCTGAGGCACAATTACTTCTCCATTCATTCTGCATTTACATTCTTTTTGCCTTCACACAGACTATGTGCTTTATCACTGCTAGAGGGAGCGGCCTATTAAGTGCAACAAATGTTAGTCACACAGCGCCACCTGTGGCAGATACTATAGCAGTGCATGTGCTTTGTTTTAGGAGCAACATATCAGCGTTACAACCGATGCACATCAGTGAGAATCACCCAATACACACAAGGTACATTCATTTGTAACATACAATAGTCTGATCAAAGCTAATTGCTGATTGGTTGCTATAGGGGAAACGCACCAAGGCAGTTTAGCAATTAGGCTAGGCTTTAAATGGGTTGTGCACCTTTAAATAACTTTTAGGGGCAGATATATCAAGGGTCGAATTTGAACTCCCATAACTTCGAAATTCGAATGAAAAAAGACCAAACAAAATTTATTAAAAAAAAAATAGAAGTCTTTTTCTGAGGGCGAATAAGCCGTATTCGTTTGAATTCGAATCAAAGTAATAGAGCATTCGATCGAATTAGATTCAAAGTTTTTCCCAACAAAAAAAACTTTGATTTTTCAAAGTTCACCAATTGACTCCAAATAGGTTCTAGGAGGTCCCCCATAGGCTAAAACAGCAATTCAGCAGGTTTTAGATGGCGAATGGTCGAAGTCAAATTTTTAAAGAGACAATACATGATAAATTTCAAGATTCTAATTTTTTTTCCCAATTCAAATCGAATTTGGACTATTCCCTAGTCGAACTACACAAAAAATAGCTCAATTCTAATTTTTTTCATTCGAAAATTCACCTCGACCATTGATAAATCTGCCCCTTAGCGGCAAATTTATCAAAGGTCGATTTTCGACTTCATGTGAGTTTTTAAAAGCTCCTCTAAACTTCCATAAATTTGACCAATCGAAATTTATTAGAAAAAAAAAAAAATTGCGTTTTTTAAACTCGGATGAATGGAATCGACCAGAAAACTCAAATCGAATTTGGTTCAAGTTTTAAAAACTCGATTCGAGTTTCTTCTCCGAAAGAAACTTGAATGTCAGGAAGGCTGCAAACCACTCCAAATGGATTCCTGGAAGTCTCCCGTTGAGTTAGCAGCAACAGTCAAATTCGAGTTAAAGGGCCAGAAAGTGAAAAATTCGAAAATCTAATTTTTAAAAAAAAAAAACTTGAATTGAATTTTAATAACTCCAAATTTGACCATAAAAAAATTCCAATTTTTAATTCAACCCTTCATAAATCTGACTAGCGTTTGGGTTCAAATTCAACGGATACTAACTCAAATGAACTCCTTTGGGGGGTTTTAGTGTATTTCAAGCACCCTTTGTCCTGGGGGGGGGAACACTCCCCCACTCCTTGTCCTTTAAATTAGGGATGCACCGAAACTTTTTTGGATTTGGCCGAACCCCCGAATCCTTCGTGAAAGATTCGGCCGAATACCGAACCGAATCCGAACCCTAATTTGCATATGTGGGAAGGGGAAAACATTTTTTACTTCCTTGTTTTCTGACAAAAAGTCATGCAATTTCCCTCCCGCCCCTAATTTGCATATGCAAATTAGGATTCGGTTCGGCTGGGCAGAAGGATTCGGCCGAATCCGAATCCTGCTGAAAAAGGCCGAATCCCGAACCGAATCCTGGATTCGGTGCATCCCTACTTTAAATACATTTCTGGCAGATAGAGCTGCCATTAGCAATAGTTGCAAGTCTTCTAAAAGCACAGGCTCATGTGCTACAATCACCCCAAATGCAATGAAATCGAATGAATTCAGTGATCCGGCTACTCTTCTGCCTTTCAAGCTTTCAGTTGGGGGTCACTGACCACGGCAGCCAAAAGTTATTGCTCTGTGAAGCCACAATTTTATTGTTAGAAATTATAATCAAGCGCATTTAACAGTTGCACCTGTAGGCAGTCTGAGCATCGACCTCTCGCTGGACTCTATGTTAATGGGCCCACGGGGATCTGGCAGAACGAATTCTTGGCTGTAACAGCAAAAAGAAATTTATTACATGTATATTCATTAAACTTTCACTTATACTGTTGTTAAATCATGTCCAAGAGCCAAAAGAACCTGTGCAGTGTATTCTTTTATATATAGAGGGAGCACAGGTATACAGCCTATGATCAGAAAATCTAATATACAAATATTTACTGATTTCTCAGGGAACCCATCAGGTATACGGGGTAGAGGGTGAAAGACGAATCAACAAGGCAGATTTCTGGAAAGAATAGTTTAATTAACAGGATAAAAAAAACTGTACAAAGGCTTTGATAGTTGCAGTGTGTTACTGCCAACACATGAAACAAAAGTCTTCTCAAATAGGACCAGCGAGATTTCCAGCCTGTGGCAAGGGTTGTTTAACTACACCTCCCAGCATATGCAAATGGCTGATGCAGAACTCTAGCTACACAATGGCCACAGGTTAGCTATCTATAGTACATACTAGTCATTTACTATGACAGTCCCAGACTGTGGGTTCTGGCAAATGCCAGAGGGGCTGCTATAAGATGCCATAGACAGTCAGTATTTAGTGGACTGGTGGGGGCTGTTTGGGCCTCTGTGTACCTGAAATGCCAGGGCCTATTTTAATTTTCAGTCCAGCCCAGAGTACTGAAGCTGCTGGGAGCTGTAGTACAACAACAAAGAGCAGTGCAGTTACCTGTGGGTGATTGGACAAATATAAAAACAGACCATGGGGATGTCCAATCTGTAGTTTTTATTGTATGCTGCCAATTGCATTGTAGATGTATTAAAGGGCTGTAAAGAGAAACTCCATCCCATAAAGCTGGTCCTAGTTGTAGTGGAAGGCACATATTTTCCCAATGTATTAGAATGAAAAGCTCCTGCTCAATTAAACACCGATGTCTGATTTCAAAGATTTAAAAAAAAAAAATAAGACTTGGGTATTCCCTGTATAGAGGAGCCTCCAGCTCTCCTATTGGATTGGACAGCACCAGCCAGACAGGGACACTAATATTCACTTACAGTAGGAGGTGCCACAACATTGAATGTTACCCAACACGTGGCTAACTACAACTCCCAGCATTCAGTCTAGCAGCTATAGAGAACAAACCTAAATAATAAGAAAAAAAAAGGTTTAGGTTTCAGCACAAATGTACAGCAGATTTACATACAAACACTGGGCCCAGTAAGTAGCACTCAAAGCATGATTATACTCTCCAAACGGCTACGCACAACTATCTATCTACAATATATACACAAATTCATTTTCTGCATTACTTCCAGAGCTACAATTCATCCCACCCACTTCTGACTGTCGGATTTACAAATACTTCCAATGCTACCAGATTTGGGGTGCTGGATACTGTACTTTGTGTAGTGCAAATGAAAGAGGAGACTATTGTATTCAGCCCCCACATAATAAACATTCTGCAGTGAAATGGATCCTTCCAACACAGCGATAGGCACAATATGCAGTGGAATACAAAATCAAGGCAAACTAAATGAGCGCCAATTCCAAACCTCATTAGCAAGGAGCAGAAGCAAAGTTACCCATACATGGCTAGAGGCCGGGCTATGTTTACACTGCTTATGTTAAAGGACCAGTAACATCAAAAAATATCTTTTTTTTCCATATTACAATTTGTATCTAGAACTAGCTCATAAGCAACACGTTGCTCCCCAGCATTACCCAACATGCACTGGGAGATGTAGGCTTGGCACATTAGTGCAAGAAAAAACGTTGGCTAGTTTCCAAAATACAAACCAGCCAAAAGCCCAAAGGGGTCCTTTCATGGCCAAACTTTATGGGATTGGTTAGGGTTGGGTGTATGTCCAAAAAATCTGGACCTGCATATCACTAATTCTCACCTGTTGTTGGCCTAGAATTCTACTACAGAGTTTATACTAATTGGTTAACTCATAGGGACAAGCTGTCACTCACAGGTTTATATAATAATCTGTTTATTCCTCTTGCTATAGACAAAGCTCTTCCATTTGGGAAAATGAGATTTTGTGGACTCACCATTAAATCTCTTTCTCTCCAGTCGCTTGGGGGACACAGGAACAATGGGGTATAGCTTGCACCACCAGGAGGAGCAGGAGGAGGAGTCAACTTTGAACAATTTAGTGTCCAATCTCCTGCTGCAGGATCTTCATCCCCAATGGTGCCTGTGTCCCCGAATTAGGCACGAGAAATGCAAAACAAACTAGCCCCTCCTCCTCCTGCTATACCCCAGCTCGCAGGCAGAACCAGCCCAGTTTGTAACAAAGCATGGAACAGGAGGTTAACAATAAAACATGAAGCCTTATGTAACTATGTACAAGAAAAGGTCTGTTGTATTAGCAACCATGTCTGAAAAACACAAGTGAAGGCCTCAACCAGGAAGGGAAGTCCTGTGTCCCCCAAGCGACTGGAGAGAAAGAGATTTAACGGTGGGTACACAAAATCTCCTTTCCTCCTTAGTCTGCTTGGGGGACACAGGAACAATGGGGACATACTACAGCAGTCCCATTAAATAGGGGCGGGAAGTAGAGGCCTATGTGGAACTAGCCACTGGAGTACTTTACTGCCAAAGCGGGTGTAAGATGCCGCAAAGGTATCTAAATGGTAGAATTTTCCAAAGGTATTCCCCGAGGGAATGATGAACAGGGAGTCAGACTTACAGATGTCTTTGCTTGTTGAAATCATATGAAAGCTCTAATGAGACAGAGAGATTTGCCGCAGAAAAAGCTATAACCACTTTGCTTCCACAAGGCTGTATCTGCTCTGGGAATATTAATGGAGATATGACTGCTCCACTGTAGTGTCAAGACCGCCGGGAGCGCGAGGAGTCGCGTCCGCTCCCGGCGGCGAAGAATCCAAAATGGCGGCGCCCAGGGAACCCACGTGGGTTCCGACGTCGGCGTTGTGACGCCAGCACGGCGCGACGGTCGCAGTCGCGCTGACGCTGGCGCAAGGGCGCCAAATTCAAAGTTAAAAGGACGCCTGAGGCGCCAAGATGGCGCCCGAAAATAGGATTCCGTTCCCTAATTGTTTCCTGGGTTTTCCTTGCTGTTTCTCTGCTTATATCTGCTTGATTCCCTGTTGTGACCCCTTGCCTGGACCTGGACTTCGCTGATACGCTGCCTGCCTTTGACCCCCTGCCTGGCTCTGGACTTTGTTTGTATTCCGCCTGTCTTTTGACCTGTGCTTGGACTTTGATTATTCCCTTGCCTAACCCCTGGATACCACGACCCTGATCCCTCCTGAGGGGCTTCCTCCTAGATCCGGTCTACTCCCCAGAGGGGGCTCTCGGCTCCCTGACATTATTTTCGGGCCATGGATCCTTCTGAGGAAGCCACACCTGATGTCGGACGAGCGCTCCGCGGACTGGCATCCCGCATGGAGGACTACGAAAACCAGCAGGTTCGCATTGGGCAAGCACTCGATATCCTGCTTGCTCGAGAGCCATCTGCGCCCTCCGCTGTTCCACCTTCTGGAGTTTCACCCATGGTGGCAGCCTCTTCGAACGCAAGCTATCCGACAGGTGAGCCTCGCATTCCACCTCCTCCTCGCTTCAGTGGGGACCCACAAGCCTGCAGGGGATTTGCCACACAGTGCCAAATTCAATTTGAGTTCCAACCCACGCAGTTCCCAAGTGAGCGTTCCAAGGTGGGGTATGTGATGTCTCGATTGGAAGGCAAACCACTGGAGTGGGCTACGTCTCTTTGGGAGAAGAATTCCCCGGTGACTTATGTTGTTAAAGACTTTCTCCAAGCTTTTCGCACAGTCTTTGATGCACCTGGTCGAGTCACGAACGCCCCTGCCCGTCTCTTGCAGCTCCGGCAGGGAAGCCGCAGTGTCAATGAGTACGCTATAGACTTCCGAACACTGATGGCGGAGACTTCCTGGTGTGATGACGCTTACAAGGCCGTATACTATCAAGGCCTATCCATCCGCATCAAAGATGATCTCGTTTCCAGAGAGACTCCTGACACCCTGGAGGGACTGATCACCCTATCTATTAAGGTAGACACCCGCCACAGAGAACACCAGGTGGAGAGAGAGCGCAGCAGACGATTTTCTCCCATGTTGGCTCCTCGCTTTCAAAGGCCGATTTTGCATGCTCCCGCTGTTCCAGTGACTCATGTGTCCACCTCACCCCTGGAGGAACCTATGCAAGTAGGAAAGGTTCACCTTTCCGAGCAGGAAAGACTCCGAAGACGAATGGCAGGTCTCTGTTTGTACTGTGGTGGTCACTCCCATTTTGCCAATGCCTGTCCTGCCAAAGCCAGGAGTTTTGTACCCCGAGGTATGTCACTGGTTTCTCATGTAGGGGGCATTACTCGCGGGCCTAAGGAGAAGTATCAAGAAAATTCACGCAGACTTCTCCTTCCTTTGCAGATTCTCCTGGTAAATAAGACTATCTGCGAAAGGGCCTTCCTCGACTCCGGGGCGGATGGCAACTTCATGGACGCCTTCTTTGCCGAACGCATGAAGATTCCCCTGCTCCCCTTGTCTTCTCCCCTGCGAATTACCGCCATAGATGACAAACCGCTGGAGTTTGAATTCGTCACTAAGTTCACGGTGGAACTATCTGTACGAGTTGGGGTGCTACATCAAGAAAAACTTTCATTTTTTATCATCCCCTGTCCTTCTACTCCAGTAATACTGGGTCTTCCGTGGTTACGTCTACATAACCCCACCATAGACTGGTCCTCTGGGCAGATCTCTCGTTGGAGTTTATTTTGTCAGCAACATTGCCTTCCGCCAAAACCCCTCGAGAAGGTGAATGTCTCCACTGCGGAACTAAAGACTTTGCCCTCCACTTACAAGGGATTCTCCGATGTGTTCTGTAAGAAGTCTGCGGAATTCCTTCCTCCACATCGCTCCTACGACTGTCCTGTCGAACTCCTGCCAGGAGCCATGCCCCCCAGAGGCCGCACTTACCCTCTCTCTCCTGCAGAGACTACCGCAATGAAGGAATATATCCAAGAAAATCTCCAGCGGGGGTTCATCCGCCCTTCTACCTCTCCAGCAGGGGCTGGGTTCTTCTTCGTGGAGAAGAAGGACGGAGGCCTTCGGCCATGTATAGACTATCGGGGCCTGAATAAAATCACTGTAAAAAACAGGTACCCACTGCCCTTGATTGCAGAGCTCTTCGACCAGCTGAAGGGGGCGAAGATTTTCTCTAAGTTGGATCTCCGGGGGGCGTACAACCTCATTCGCATCCGTGAGGGTGACGAATGGAAGACGGCTTTCAACACTCGTGACGGGCACTATGAATATCTCGTCATGCCCTTCGGCCTTTGCAATGCCCCTGCCGTCTTCCAGGAGTTTGTTAACGATGTGTTCCGGGATCTCCTAGGAAGGTTCGTAGTCGTGTACCTGGACGACATCCTGATCTTTTCTAAAGACCTAGAAAGCCACCGCTCCCAGGTGAAGGAGGTACTCTCTCGTCTGAGGAAGAACTCTCTCTTCGCCAAGTTGGAGAAGTGCGTCTTCGAGGTGTCCAAGATCCCCTTCCTAGGATACATTATCTCTCCTGAGGGATTTGAGATGGATCCCGTGAAAGTGTCGGCCATCCAAGAGTGGCCTCTTCCGCTGAGTACCAAGGCAATCCAGAGATTTATCGGATTTGCTAACTACTATCGGCAGTTCATCCGGGGGTTCTCTTCCCGCATTGCACCTATCCTGGCCCTCATCCGGAAAGGGGGGAAACCCAGCTTGTGGCCTCCATCTGCCATTGTAGCTTTTCAGTCCTTGAAAGAGGCCTTCACGTCAGCTTCTGTCCTCCGACACCCCAATCCTGAACTACCCTTCTGCATCGAAGTTGATGCTTCTGAAGTCGGAGCCGGAGCCATCCTGTCTCAGAGACACCCCGCTGATGGGAAGTTGCACCCCTGTGCTTATTTCTCCAAGAAGTTCTCATCCGCAGAGCAGAATTATGATGTCGGGAATCGAGAACTCTTGGCAGTCAAGCTTGCCCTTGAAGAATGGCGTCATCTCCTGGAGGGCTCTGAAATTCCTGTCCAGATTTACACTGATCACAAGAATCTGGAGTTTATACAGTCCCTCAAGAGGCTAAATCCCAGACAAGCCAGGTGGGCCCTTTTCTTTTCCCGATTTAATTTTGTTTTGACTTATCGCCCAGGTTCCAAGAATCGGAAGGCCGACGCCTTGTCTCGTAGCTTCACTCCGGTGGACCGTGACCCTGAGAGACAGGAACCAATCATCCCACCAGTCAAGATCATTGCCTCTTTGTATCCCCAATTTGCCGACCAGATCCTGGCTGGGCAGTCCTTGGCTCCTCAAAATACTCCGATTGGCATGGCTTTCGTCCCTCCGGAACTTCGCCTGGCCATCCTGCAACAAACCCACTGCTCCAGGCAAGCAGGACATCCTGGTCCAGCCAAGACCCTTGAACTCTTGAGGCGCCTAGTCTGGTGGCCTGAAATCCGCAAGGATGTAAAGGACTTTGTGGCGGCTTGTAATGTCTGTGCCACTTCTAAGCCTAGCCATTCCCGCCCCAGCGGGTTGTTACAGCCTTTACCGGTTCCCTCTCGTCCGTGGACGCACCTCTCTATGGACTTTATTGTCGAACTTCCTCCCTCCGGTGGGAATACTGTGATCTGGGTTGTCATTGACCGCTTCAGCAAAATGGCCCATTTCATCCCTTTGAAGAAGTTACCCTCTGCGGTGGAATTATCCCAACTCTTTATTAAGTACATCTTCCGCCTGCATGGTTTCCCGGTGGAGATCGTCTCCGACAGAGGCACCCAGTTTACCGCCAAGTTCTGGCGTTCCCTATGTAAAGACTTGGGAATAACACTTCAATTTTCGTCTGCCTACCACCCGCAGACGAATGGGGCAGCTGAACGTGTGAACCAAGCCTTAGAACAGTTCCTGAGGAACCACGTGTCTCTTTGCCAGGACGATTGGTCTGACCTCCTCCCGTGGGCGGAGTTTGCTCATAATAATGCATGTCATTCCTCCACAGGAAGGTCTCCGTTTATGGTGGTGTATGGACAGCACCCTCAAGCCTTTCCTCAGGATTTCGTGTTGTCGGACGTCCCGGCTGCAGATGATCTGGCAGCCCATATGCTTGCTATTTGGGCTGCAACCAAGTCTAATCTGGAGAAGAGTGCTCTAGTCCACAAGACTTTCGCGGATCGCCGTAGAAGGCCCTCTCCTCCCTACAAGGTGGGTGATAGTGTCTGGCTCTCTTCCAGGAATATTCGCTTGAAGGTGCCATCTCCCAAGTTGGGTCCGAAGTTCCTGGGTCCGTTCCCCATCTTGGAGATTATCAACCCTGTAGCCATCAGACTTCAACTCCCACCAGAGATGAGAATCCCCAACGTGTTCCACGTCTCCCTGGTGAAGCCCACCGTCTCCAACCGTTTCTCTGATGTCCAGTCTCCTCCTCCTGCCATCTCTGTGGAGGGTCAACAAGAATTCGAGGTGGAGAGAATCCTTGATTCCAGAATCTCCAGAGGGTCCCTTCAATACCTCATCCATTGGAAGGGCTTTGGCCCCGAAGAATGCTCTTGGGAGGGACACCGTGATGTGCATGCTCCTCGTTTGGTAAAAGACTTCCACTCCAAGTTTCCCCAGAAACCAAGTCCCGGTGGTCCTGAGGCCCCCCGTGAGGGGGGGGTACTGTCAAGACCGCCGGGAGCGCGAGGAGTCGCGTCCGCTCCCGGCGGCGAAGAATCCAAAATGGCGGCGCCCAGGGAACCCACGTGGGTTCCGACGTCGGCGTTGTGACGCCAGCACGGCGCGACGGTCGCAGTCGCGCTGGCGCAAGGGCGCCAAATTCAAAGTTAAAAGGACGCCTGAGGCGCCAAGATGGCGCCCGAAAATAGGATTCCGTTCCCTAATTGTTTCCTGGGTTTTCCTTGCTGTTTCTCTGCTTATATCTGCTTGATTCCCTGTTGTGACCCCTTGCCTGGACCTGGACTTCGCTGATACGCTGCCTGCCTTTGACCCCCTGCCTGGCTCTGGACTTTGTTTGTATTCCGCCTGTCTTTTGACCTGTGCTTGGACTTTGATTATTCCCTTGCCTAACCCCTGGATACCACGACCCTGATCCCTCCTGAGGGGCTTCCTCCTAGATCCGGTCTACTCCCCAGAGGGGGCTCTCGGCTCCCTGACATGTAGTCACCACCATCCAGTCCAGCCATAATACCAAAGACAAAGGTGCATTTCTGGCCTTTTTAAGTACAATACAAGCAAAATTCCCACCCCAAATCAATCAAAAGGTTAATTACTATAGCTCTGAACCTCTTTATTTCATCAGATGCCAATGAAGTCACACACACAGTTGTACAGTTCCATGCTGACACTTTGCAGGGGGATTCGACTAAATTCAAAAAATGGGCAGCAAATGGGCAAAGAAAACATAAATTCACCTCTTTATAGGTCCCTGGTAAGGCCTCACCTGGAGTATGCAGTACACTCTTGAGATGGAGAGAGTAGAGAGACGCGAAACTGAGGACAGTGAGGTTGGGGAATACCCTTCCAGATGATGTTGTGAGGGCAGATGCCTTTAAGAGGGGCTTCAATGGTTTCTTAAACAAGCATAATATCTAAGGCTATTCTGATCATAAAATCTACAGTTAGCATAGGAATTTTATTGAAATAATCCACATTTTAAAAAATGATTTCCTTTTTCTCTGTTATAACAAGACAGTACTTTGCACTTGATCCCTAAGATATAATTAATCCTTAATACAACCAAATTCACTATTTTAGGATTTGGCCGAATCCCAAATCCTTTGTGAAAGATTCAGCCAAATACCGAACAGAATCCAAACCCTAAATTGCATATGTAAATTAGGGCAAAAAGAGGGAAAGAGAATTGCGTGCGCATATGGGGTCACATTTCTCATAAAGTAGATATTCTTGGAACTATGACACAATAGCTAATTGGCCAATGTTTTCATATGTTTGCAGCCTTGTAGTTGCTCTTTTTAAAAATAAACTCTGCTAACAAAAAATAATTAAATTCAATTAAATCCCTAAGGTTACTTTATGTCAGACTTAAAAAGGATAAGCAAATAGCTTTGAAAAAGTCCAGCACTTTACCTGATTTGTTTTTATATTAGGCTTCTAGTGTAAAACATATACAAATAGGAACATAACCTGCAAATAAGTCATGAAGACCCAATAAGATGAAGACGTCTAAACCAATACTGAATCCCAAAAACGAATCCTGGATTTGGGGCATCCCTAATAAAAAGTAGATCAATAGCAGCACAGATTGTCTTGAGAAGAGTTAAATTGATTGCTTGACTTCACTAACCAGTAACCACTGAAAGAAGCATGTCCATAATATTTCCTCACTATGAAAAAAAGTAGCAATACATTTGGCCCCTCAAGGTCTATAGCAGAATCTGGGTTTATTAACCCCCAAAAAAACATAAAGCAATGCACAAAATGGCTGCCATCTCAGGTGAGCACATTATAGGATCCCGTTGATAAGTCATGGGAGGAAACCTGTGATTTGTGAAGGTCAAAGAAACCTAGAAACACAAGAGATAAAACAATTAGGTAAAGGAGCAAAAGAATGAGCATTACAATGTAACACCTTATGATTTAGGCTTCTGTGCCAGAACTATTATCAAGTTAAGGTAAATAGAGCATTCTGCATCATAACCTCTTTTCTGTTTCCTTACCCACCCTATTAGTCTTGGAAAGGACGACTAGAAGCAGTCAGAGGGACTAGTTGTGTAGGGGGGTTGCCACATCAAAAAAAAACAAAAAACAGGTCAACAGGTTGTGAGCAGTAGCAGGGACAAGTGGAACTTTTTGGCCTGGCACCATTCACAGTCCCCTCATCTACTGGAAAGTAACTGGCACACATTGCATCATGGGCATGATCACCTGACATGCGACTGCACCAACCATTCTAGGTTATTGCCATTCACATCAATGGGGAACAATTATAAGATCATTGTTCTGTATGGGGGCCTTCAATGCAGAAGAATGTTGCCCTTCTTGCCTCCTGAGAGAGTCTCTGCTTAATCCAAAGACACTCAGTCAATTCCATGTGGTCACATACAGTCAATCAAGGGAAAGTTGTGCTCACCATTAATTTTTGAAACCATTAGGCGGGAGTGCAATGAGGCTGTGACCACAAAATACATATAGACAAATACAAGAGTCCTCTACACTCAACCCATTATCAATATATTTAAGGCAGATGCATTTTGTGCATACTGCTACTGAAAAATGCCTTACCCTTTAAACAAAACAGGGATTGTTTGTCCGTAAACTGCAATATATTTAAGCTGGCCAACTACGTCAAAGTCATCCCATATCTGGCCAGTCCTATGATCAATTTTCATCTGATTCATTAAGAATTCTATTGCTTCATTATACATTTTACAAAGGGACTAAGTTTTACCTGCAACTTACTTGCTGCTTTCAAAGTAAAACTCCCAAACTAGACTATTTGTCTACACACATACAGTCAATGCCAATCTTCTCTATTCCTTGGGCCCACCTAGCCATGGACTTTATTGTCAGTCTTCCACCTTCTTAGGGGAATATAGAAATATATGTGGTGATTATGCAAAACTGTCACCTGTTGAACTATTCCAACTTTTTATCACATTTTTTAATCCATGGCTTGTCTTTAAAAATTGTATCTGACAGAGGGTCTCATTTGAATTCCATTTTCCACTCCCAGACCAAGTTGTGGCATCAGTGTGAGACATGGCACAAAATGTAAAGTAAAACACTGCCAGGGACCCCGTTTCTGTGGGTCTAGCTCTGACAATTCACTGCAAGTTTTACAGCCCTTTCCCTGTCTTTGAAATAATCAATATACTTCCATATAACTTCAACTTCCAACCACGTTCTCCTGTCTTCCAAGATGGCCAACATGAATATGAAGTGATAAATAGCCTTCAATCAAGACTCTTCTGTGGATCCCTTCAGTATCTCATCCATTGAAAGGGTTTGAACCTGTAGAAAACTCCAGAATTCATCACACTTGTGTTCATGACTCTCATGTAGTGTAAGGATTTCCTGAGGAACCTGTCCTAGTGGGTTCTGTGGACCTCCTGGTAAAGCGGGTTCTAGGGGGTCATGGTGAACTCATTGGCAAGACCCATTGACATCATGACAGTGGTTCCATTGCTTACACCATCACACCTGCACTGTTGTATTGTGACATCAATGCATCAACCTCAAACACTTCCAGGAATGCAGCTTCTGTAGGTCTAGCTCTGCTAAATTCTGGATTGAACTATAAGTCTCTTTTTGACTGACCCAGTGTCTGTTTCTGGTATTTTTTTAGCTATTGTTGCCTTGCCACCAAATTCCTATCATTTAATATACACATATAAATCTATATTTTCTAACCTTTGGCAGGAAACAGATGTCTTCTGAATCTCTTTCTCTTTGGGAATTTCAGCTGTGAATCCTGTGAGTTGCTAGTGGAAGTCAGAGTTGATGTCGACTGTGAAAATGAAAACATTTTATTATTTTGTTTTAAAAAAACCCGACTGTTATAGATCATGGGGCAATGCAATAAAAGTTGGTGAGTAGAAAGCTCCAGTTAGTGTCAGGAAGTGCCGTTAATTAATGTATATTGGCTAGTTGCTTAGAACGACATTTTCATTTAAGCAAAGAGTATTTTCTGGGATTATAATAATGCCATGCATATTAAATGATAAATATTTAGAGAAAAGTTATTAGTGAGTTATTTAATGATATCTCAGTTCTAACTAGAATTTCAAATATATAATGTATACAATTTAATGTATTATAGAATATATGCATTTCTTCTTTTTCACTTCTTGACTTTTTTGCAACTTTTGGACCACTGTTGAAACATGGGGCCTATTGTTTTTTTTTGTTTATGATAGAAGAGGAGATTAGATGCCCATGACAGAGGAGATTTGTCGATGACTAATTTAATAATAGGCCTTTGGCCTTAAGACTCTGCCTTAGGCCCTTCACTGGTCTCTCCTGCAACTCCCTCCACCTTGGTAATGTCAGTGCCATGGCTCCTCCCCCTCAGTGATGTCACTGCCGAGTTTTAGTTATATATAGAACTGAAGGAGTTGGTTTTGGGTGGATGCTGGTTGTCTAGTGTTAAATTTTTTCTGACTCTCACATGGCTAACATGCAGTGGTAGAAAAAGTTGGTCTGCAGCAGTGTCAGATATCAAGATCCTTCTCTCGAAAACATTAGGTTAAGTGCTAAATTATATAGAGAATAATGTACCCCCTATTCTAATGTATAAGGATATTATCAGTTACCATTGGCCTTATGCATTTATATGGTCATGGAACTTCAAGGCCTCTAATATCCTCATATTTTACAACAGGGGGTACATTATTTTTTATAATATACATATTGTAGTAATAATGACATCACTAAGCACCAATTATAAGGAAGTATTTTACAGCATATCCATGGCTCTTGTGTATGATATACCTATCATTTAGGGCAATAGGGGAAAAAAAGCAAAGGGCTGATGGAAATTTGTAGGCTATAAGGCTCCACTGGAAGATAATAATACTGTCATCATGAGGCAACATCAGTACTCTGTGTGGGCAACAGAGACACTAGCTGGTGTCCAAACAAAATAGAGGTGGATGTATAAAGATTATGGTCCACAAAACGGTTTAGGACCTCCCGTCTCCTGAATTATTCATTGTGGAGCCAAAACACCTGTGAAATGTGAAACACCTGAATGCGCAATCACTGTGCTCACCTTTGTCTTCTGTGTTGTCCAGAATAATGTGTTTCTTATAGCGAGCCTTACCTACAAATGAAGCACAACAAAGACACTGCATTTCCAAAATTCCATCCTTAAGAAAAGTCTTTCAATACATAGAATATAATGATACTTTCTCAGCTGACAGTATAGGATTGAGTGTCTTGTGTAACCATATGAAACAATTTCAAAATTTACTTCTAGTTCCACCAGGAGTAGACAGTATTGTCACTGGAGAGCTTTGCCCTAAGTCCTGGACACAGGACAATAAAGCCACCCTAGAGGAACCTCAAAAGGTGCCTAGAGGAAATCAATTGGACATAGGGATACTGTCTGAGAGAAGCATCAGTGCAGCCCCACACCATGATAATTATATAAGCAAATTTATTTCAGGGCTTTCATTGCAGTTAAGCTCAAAAGGATATTAACAAATGTACAAGTCAAACTGACTGTAGATATTACAGGTAAAACACAAGTAATGAACGGAAAAAGTTACTTGCAAAATCGGGGCACCAAAAAGCATAAAGTATGTCAGAAAAAAAAAAGACAGAAAAAGGATATATATATATATATTGGTTATGAGGAAACCAGATGGCGGTCGATTCATGACCGCCATCTTGTTTTACAGATTTCCAATTTTCGCTGCAGAGTTGTAGGCCCAAGGGTGCAAATGCCTAGTGGAAGGGTCCTAAGGGGCACAAATTTGCACGAAAGATTGTCACCCTAAGATTTTAGGAAAAGAGATTGAACTGGTGGGAATCCTTCAGCCTGATTCCCTAGTTTTTTTAATAAATGGGTTAAGTAGTTTAAACCTTAAATCCGAGCAAGAATGAGAGAAGTAGAGAATCTCCTCCTGATGAAGCAGCTTCTTCAATCTGTGTAAAAGGAATTACGATTTCATCCTGGCAATTATAGGCCAGAATATTTGACATCTGTGGTGGGAAAATTATTTGAAGGCTTGTTAAGGGATCACATTCAAAATGTTGTCCTAGTAAATGGCATTATGAGCAGCAATAAGCATGGCTTTCTGAAGGATAGAGACACCTATGACTAAATGCCGGAGGGTACAAAACACGTAAGGTGAACCATGTGGGGGGTCAGTATGTACAGTATCTGTTTTTTAACATGTGAGCACTAATAAACAAATTGTTTTTACTGGATTCAAGCCTCGGGACATACATCTTTTGATATAAATTTTTTTATGAAGGATAGGTCATGTCAGACTAATTTGATTGCTTTTTATGATGAGGTAAGTAAGATGCTGGACAGTGGGGGGGGGCAGTAGATGTGAGCTATTTGGATTTTGCTAAATACGTGCCCCACAAACGACTGCTTTCTAAACTAAGGTCTGTTGGGCTTAATGAAGTCGTTTGCACATGGATAGGAAACTGGCTACAGGATCGGGTACAGAGGGTGGTTGTTAATGGGACATTCTCTACTTGGAGTAAGGTTCTCAGGGCTCGGTATTGGGTCCACTTTTATTTAACTTGTTCATTAATGACTTAGGGGTATTGTAAGTAATGTATCAGCCATTCCGATTAGAAGAAAAGAGTTTCCACCTAAATATTGGGAAGGGGTTTGTTACAGTGAGAGCTGTGAAGATGTGGAATTGTCTCCCTGAATCAGTGGTACAGGCTGATACATTAGATAGCTTTAAGAAGGGGTTGGATGGTGTTTAGCAAGTGAGGGAATACAGGGTTATGGGAAATAGCTCATAGTACAAGTTGATTCAGGGACTGGTCCCATTGCCATTTTGGAGTCAGCAAATCGAGGAAAGTCACTGGAAAATGTGAGAATGCTTAAGACTGATAAGAAACTGGGGAACAGAGCCCAAAAGCTGGTCTCTCCCAATTTCTACACAAGTCAATCCCATTGCCTGCTGGGTATTGTAGTCTTACATTAACCTTGGCAGTCTGGAAATTGTTAAACAATTGTTGCTCCCAGTGGCCTCAAAGCAGGTGCTTATTTTTGAATTCCAGACTTGGAGGCAAGTTTTGGTTGTATAAAAACTGCCAGTCCACATCAGGGCTACTAAATAGCCAATCACAGCCCTTTTTTGGCTCCCCAGGAATTTTTTTTCATGCTTGTGTTGCTCCCCACCTTTTTATGTTTGAATGTGGCTCACAGGTAAAAAATAAAGAAAGGTTGGGGACCTCTGATCTAGAACCCACAAATTAACCATTTATTTATTATAACATATTTATTCTATAGTTCCATGGAGTCATGACTAGGGATGCACTGAATCCACTATTTTGGATTCGGTCGAACCCCTGAATCCTTCACAAAAGATTTGTCCGAAGACGGAACCAAAATTGCATATGCAAATTAGGGATGGGAAGGGGAAAACATTTTTTACTTCCTTGTTTTGTGACAAAAAGTCAAGAAATTTCCCTCCCTATGCCTGATTTGCATATGCAAATTAGGGCTCGGATGCTGTGTGAGTGTATGTGTTGGTTTGGGATTTGGCCTTTATTCATCAGAATTCGGCCGAATCCTTTTGTCGAACCGAACCCCTAATTTGCTGCATCTGAATCATGCTGAAAAAAGCCGAATCCCGAACCAAATCGTGGATTCTGTGCATCCTTAATGACAACCGACTCCCTTAAGCACTAAACCCACTTTAGTCTATAGAGAATATCTGTTATCCGCTATGTAACCCGTTCCTTCTCTCTTTTTTCCGCTTGAATGGCTGCCCCTGGCAATACAGCAGCTTAATTATATAAATTATAGTCTCTAAAGCCCCGCCCCCTCTTTAATTTTAAACACACTTTCTTTTTTTGGTGTTACTGTTCCTTTAACTACCTGACATGCTTTGCTGCTACAAGTAATAGATTAAAACACTGTGGATCATAGCAAGATGTTTCCCACCAAAGACAAGGGAGATGTAGCAAGTTATTTGGGACCTGCGATTATCACCTAAAATGCATTTTTACCAGATTCAGGCAGCAAACTATGGTACAGTGTTAACAGCTCTTTCTATTATCAGCAACCTCAGAGTTTTAATTGCTGCTACATGTATCCATGATCAAGGACATATTCATCCTTCACTGATAAAGATTCCAACACAAAACATTGTTATGGCAAGAGAAGCTTCTTCCTATTATGCACTTGTTCAGGCTGAGGGCATCGGTCAATATCACTGGTTAAAGCATCAGGAACCTGCAGCCTTAGATGTTGTAGAACTGCAACTTTCAGCTCCCTGTGATTTATTAGTTGAATATTTGGAGGGCCGCATTAAGGTATTCTGCGTAGTGGTCTAACCCCTACTAAGGGTTTGTTAAAGGAGAAGGAAAGGCTAAAATTAAGTAAACTTTATCAGAAAGGTCTATATAAATACACCAGTAAACCCTTAAAGTAATGCTGCTCTGAGTCCTCTGTCAAAAGAAACACAGCATTTCTTTCCTTCTATTGTGTACTCATGGGCTTCTGTATCAGACTTCCTGTTTTCAGCGTAAACCTCCAGGGCTAGGGCTTGAGCATGCTCTGTTTGCTCAACTCCCCCTCCCTGCTGTAATCTGAGCCCAGAGCTATGAGTGAGCAGGGAGAGAATTGGGGCAGGAAGTGATGTCACACCAAGCTAATATGGCAGCTGCTATCCTAAACAAACAGAGAGCTTCTAGAGCTCATTACTCAGGTATGGTAAAGCATTTTGCAGAATAAATATAGTCTTATAGCTTGCACTGTCGTGGCTAATCTATTGGCAATAATCTGTTTCAGTAGCTTTCCTTCTCCTTAACGCATCAGTTCATATGGAATTCTGTTTACTTCAAATACATTTCATAATCTGTAAAATCAATCTATACAAGTCATAATTAAACTGGGGTAAAGGAGTTTGTGGGCTTTCCTACGGGGGGGGGTGTGTGTGTGTGTGTGTGTGTGTGTGTGAGGCTCAGTGGAGCCTACTCCGAAGGTCCCTCCATGATTTCAACAACACACTGATCATCAGCTAGTAGGAAGTAGATATAGGTTAGAGGCTATTGACAGCAGCTTTACCATACAGGGAATAACATGATTGAAACTTATTCCATCATAACTACATGAATTAGAAGTGCCGCATGAGTGTGTGTATGTGTTGGCAGCACACATCACGTCTGATTCCCTAACATTAGTGACAGTATCGGCCAATAAACGTGGCTAAAAATGCCATATTTTATATAGTGAACTTATTGCACGAGGCTAAAGTTTCAGCTTGTCAATAGCAGCAATGATCCAGGGCTTCAAACTTGTCACAGGGGGTCACCATCTTGGAAAGTGTCTGTGACACTCACATGCTCAGTGGGCTCTGAGCAGCTGTTGAGAAGCTAAGCTTAGGGCTCGTCACTAATTATCCAGCAGAATATGAGGTTGGTCTGTAATATAAGCTGATGCTACAGGACTGATTATTAAATTCTGATGCTAATTGCACTGGTTTCTGTGCTGCCATGTCGTTATTATCTGCATTAATTACTTATTAATTATTGTGACATTTCTATTCTATGTGTACTGTATATTGTGAGTGGGTCCCTAAGCTCAGTAAGTGACAGCAGCACAGAGCATGTGCAGTGAATCAACAGAAAAGAAGATGGGGAGCTACTGGGGCATCTTTGGAGACACTGCTAAAGGGCTGTGGTTGCCTTGGGCTGGAAGTACAAAACAATGTACATGTCTAGCTACTTCTTTAGTTAGGCTTTTACTTCTCCTTTAAGGGGGTTATTAATTAAAGTCCAAAGCCAAAAAATATTTTGTTTTTGTTTTTTTTGACTATAAAATCAAATTTTTTTGGGGGAAAAAAAAAATCTTGAATTTTTCAGGATTTATTATACCCTGAGGATGGAAAAAGTCAGAATCCGAAAATTCGGCATCTCAGACCTGCAGAGTTTGTATATAAGTCAATGGGAGAAGTCCCAAAGATATCTTGATCTGCACTGGGTTTTTTTGTACGATTTTATAAATAACCCCCAAAGTGAAGGATAAAAAAAAGAAAGTGCAGCATGATAATCTTAACAGACACAATAGTAAGTCAAGTTGGACAAACCATGGCCCTCTTAACAATGATTCGCATCCTCTGCCTATAGTTGGAGGGCTGCCAGTTGCAAGTACGGTACAACAGTCCCAGCAGCCAATTTCATTTCAGTAAATGCTTTCTTCTCAGATCCAGAAGGTAAGTCTATCCTCTCATTCAAAGGATATTGGATGTAGCAGACTCTGATTGAGGAGACTGAGGTCAGGGTGACAGGAATTCCACAATGCCAGAAGGATTCTCATTAAATGGGAAAGAACAGGAAACTAAAGTGTCTGTGCTAAAGTCATGTGCATTGAAACACAAGTCAGATTGTCCAGTGAGGAAAAGAAAACGCAGGAACATCAGTCTGAAACAGAAAATACTATGTTATATACAATGCAACTGGAAATTTAAAGAACAAGGTAAACCATAACGTATTTTGTGATTGTTCTGCTCTCTTGCACAATAAACCCCTCATAAGATTTACGTATACGGTAAGTGTACATTGCTGCTTTATTTAATTGGCACATAGTGGAGAATAAATGCCTAATAGGGAGTAGTGATTTGTTGTAGAACAGCTGAGTGGTGCTTTGGAAAAGCTCAGGATCAGCAGGTATATGTAAAGAATTGAGCCAGTCTCGGGCAATTTCCTTAAAAAGGAACTAAAGTCTAAAATAGAATAATGCTAGAAATGCTGTATTTTGTATACTAAACATAATCTTACTGCACCAGAAGCCTAATTAAACAAATGATTTATTTTTTCCAAAGTTGAGGTCACCATCTTGTAACTTTGTTAAACATCTTTGCAAGACAAGACTGTGCACATGCTCAGTGTGGTCTGGGCTGCTTAGGGATCGTCATAAATTATCGAAACAGCACAAGTCAAATAATATCTGCCAGACGCAGATACAACAAGACTGATTAATAATCAGAATATACAGACTGCACTGGGTCCTGTGTAATCTAATGTAGATTTTATAGTTTTTGCATTGTTTAATACAAACTTTCTCCAACTCTGCAGAACCAGTGGCTGCAGCAAAATAATCCTCCAAATAGAATCCCAGTTTATCTGTTTAAATCTCACCCCACGTTCTTTGTCCTGCAGCTGGAGTTGGAAACAGTAAAGGGGATGTAAAAGCAAAAATAAAATCCAATACGAATCTCTACACAGTCTCCAGCTGCTCTACAGGGAAACAAACAAAGCTGCTTGAGCTCTGGGAAGTAAGGTGGGGGGCTACCTCCTGCCATTTGAAAGTATGATTGTTTCCCTGCAGAGCAGATTTGTTTCCCGGCAGAACAGTTAGGGATTATCTGAAGTTTCCTATCCTCAGCAGTCAGAGCAAGTAAATGAGGGGGGAATTATATATATATATATTTATTATAATATAATATAGTAAATGGACCCGCACTCCAATGTTTTTTGTGAAAAAAAGTGATGAATTTTATTCACAGATGCATCTGTGAATAAAATTCATCACTTTTATTCACAAAAATATTGGAGTGCGGGTCCATTTACTATTATGTACTAGAAACTTTGACCAACGCACCCACCTTGAAAGAAATCCGGTAAGAGTGCACTCACCAAAGACAAGACAGATTGAGATATATTTTTTTCATTAAAGAAAGTAAAAATGTGATTTTATTTTTTTGCCTTTACATCCTCTTTAAGGGAGCTACATCACTGTTTTACACCTGCTTCCAGGTATACCTTATGCCAGTGAGCAACACCTTGGATGTTGCTCTCGGTGTCCTCAAGCAGGTGCTTAGTTATGAATTGCAAGCTTGAAATCAGGTTAATTGCATAAAAACTAAGTACAGTGCCAAGTAGAGCCTCTTGTATGCAGTCAGTCCACATAGGGGATACAAAATAGCCAATCACAGAATTTATTTGGCAGTGGGGGCAAAATGGCAGCTCTCTGGAGGCAAGCACCAAAGTCTGACGTGTTTCTTTAAAGAAAAGGCAAGCCTGGAGAGTCTGCACAATATCTCAAGGGCCTGCTTGTTTAACTATGGCAGCTCAGAAAGCTCCATATTAGTGAAGGCCAACATCTGCCAGGTTTTAATGTGAAAATTGACCATAGCCTAATTGTACAGTTTACAAGTCACGCAAAAGACTGCCCATTGACATCAATGCATTTTGCAGAGAAGCAAAACTGGACAGATTCACCCATTGCTACTCCCAATCCTTCTTACCATCATCAATTTGAATCGGCTCTGGTTCTAACTTGAGCGTCTTGGACAACCGTTCGAATGACTTCTTTGTAGTGGCCTCCTGTTCCACCTCACACAAGTACACGTCGATGGGTCCCTTTGTGCTTTTTATATGGATTTCTATACAATTCTGCCAATATGGTCAGCCATTAAAACTTTCAGTAATAATAAAGAACAAAAGGTGCAAGATTTAAGAAAAATACAAAAACGGTCAAGTGGAAAATAAAAAGGTCAAGTGAAACATTTAAAAGGAACAAACGAACCAGCAATAACTTATTGACTGGGATTGTGCTGCCCTGCCTCCCACAGACATGTACTGAAAATTAAAAGATCAAAAAATTAAAGTATTAAAACTATGATGCAGTGTTGCCCTGCACTAGTAAAACGGATGTGTTTGCGCCAGAAACACTACTATTGTTTATATAAATAAGCTGCTGTGTAGCAATGGGGGCAACCATTCAAAGGAGAAACTGTTCAGGTTACACAGCAGATAAGCTCTGTAGAACATAATGGTGTTATCTGTTATCAACTATTTAACCTGTGCCATATAGATTTTTACAATTTCCATCATTGCTATACAACAGCTTGTTTATATGAACTATAGTAGTGTTTCTGAAGCAAACACATCAGTTTTAACAGTACACTGCATGATATTTTCAGTACTTTAAAACACTGATTTTTTGGTTTTACTGTTCCTTTGAAGGATTTTCTAGTGGACTTAAAGGAAAACTATATCCCCCAAACAATATAGCTCTCTATAAAAAGATATTGCATAAAACAGCTCATATGTAAAACCCTGCTTCATGTAAATAAACCATTTTCATAATAATACACTTTTCTAGTAGTATGTGCCATTGGGTAATCATAAATAGAAAATTGCCATTTTAAAAAATAAGGGCCACCCCCTGAGATCGTAGGATTCACTGTACTCACAAACAAACCAACAAACCATACATGTTAGGTCACATGAGCCAATTAACAGACAGAGTTGTGTCTTTTGCTTCAACACTTCTTCCTGTTACAGTTAGAGTTGCAGTATTTCTGGTCAGGTGATCTCTGAGGCAACACACAGACCATCACAAAATGGTGTCTCAAGGGAAGAGATGTAAAAGGGCAATATTTACTTAAATATATATTCCAGTTTGGTGAGATTCTTTAATATGCCACTTAATATGATATAAACTATCTGTTGCTTAAGTGTTCATTTTGGGGGTATAGTTTTCCTTTAAGGTATGAAGATCCAAATCCATTATTCAGAAGACAGCAGGTCCCAAGGATTCTGGATAACAGGTCCCATACCTGTATCAAGGTTAGTTAAAGGGGTGGTTCACCTTTAAGTTAACTTTTCGTATGTTATATAATGGCCTATTCTAAGCAACTTGTCAAATACATTTTTTTTTTTATAGTTTTTGAATTATTTGCCTTCTTCTTCTGACTCTTTCCAGCTTTCAAATGGCCAGTCGCTCACCCCTTCCAAAAACAAATGCTCTGTAAAACGACAGACTTTTAGTTATTGCTACTTTTTTATTACTCATCCTTCTATTCAGGCCTCTCATTCATATTTCAGTCTCTTATTCAAATGAATGCATGGTTGCTAGGGTAATATGGACCCTAGCAACCAGATATATGAAATTGCAAACTAGAGAGCTGCTGAATAAAAAGCCAAATAACTCAAAAACCACTAATAATAAAAAATGAAAAACAATTGCAAATTGTCTAAGAATATCACTCTCTAAATCATACTAAAAGTTAACTCAAAGGTGAACAACCCCTTTAAAGGGAAGACAGATCAAATGTTGGACCTTAACGCTTAATGAGGGTCTTTATCCATAAAGTAAAAAAAAAAAAAAAAAAAAAAAAAATGAATACAATAAAATTGATAAAAGGAAGCATTAATCAGACTCATCTCCAAGGACTCACCTCTTTGGGCGCTGGCACTTCCAGTTTTGTTTCTTCGGGTGATTTCACTGCAATAACTATCTGCTCATGATATTCCTCAATACTGTGTATATCCTGGTAAGTTACATATGCAAGCGTTGACTTATTAAGGAGATTAGTTGGTGAGAAGATCGCACACATCTGTATGGGGAACTAGGATAAAGTCCCCAATACACACACCAAGCATGTAGGCTAGCACAGGCCAGCAGTGCAAGTACAGGTATGGGACCTGTTATCCAGAATGCTAGGGACCAGGGGTTTTCCGGATTACAGATCTTTCCATAATTTGGATCTTCATACCTTAAGTCTGCTAGAAAATCATGTAAACATTAATTAAACCCAATAGGCTGGATTAATTATATCTTAGTTGGGATCAAGTACAAGCTACTGTTTTATTATTACAGAGAAAAGGGAAATCATTTTTACATATCTGGATTACTTGGATAAAATGGAGTCTATGGGAGTTGGCCTTTCCGTAATTCGGAGCTTTCTGGATAACAGATCCTATACGTGTAAGGTTTTATTATTACAGAGAAAAAGGAAATTGTTATTAAAAATTTGGATAAAATGCAGTCAGACAGCCTTTGCATAATTCAGAGCTTTCTGGATAACGGGTTTGTGGTAATGGATCCCATTCCTGTTGTAGGAGCTGAGCTGTATGCCTGGTAGCTACCACCTGCTGCCACTATACAGATAATAATGATTAGCAATTAAATCTGCAACCTGTGCAAAAGAAATATATTGGGTAAAATCTGCTCCTCTGGGGGCTGTAAGTAGCTACAGTCCAGTTTCTGGTACTGGTCAATAAAAAGGATATTTTCTGTTGGCACGGTCCTCTGTTAGTTTGAACAACTGGTGTGCACAGTCCTTTATTAAATCATCCAGTGCCTCCTCCATAGCCGTGAGATCACTAATGTCGTTGCGCAGTTTCTGTTCTTCGGGGATCTTGGTTCCTGAGTGATTCAAGTCAGAACCCCTATAATAATACATGCACCACAGAGAAGGTAAGTAGGCTGTCCCTTCACTATACAATATGAATCTGCTTCATAAACACTCAGTTGGGGAAGCAAGAAATGCCAAATGCTTATTCTCAAGGCAAACCGAACCTCTAAATGAAAAAAATAGGGATGCACCGAATCCAGGATTCGGCTTTTTTCAGCAGGATTTGGATTCGGCCGAATCCTTCTGCCCGGCCGAACCGAATCCAAATACTAATTTGCATATGCAAATTAGGGGTGGGGAGGGAAATTGCGGGACTTTTTGTCAGAAAACAAGGAAGTAAAAATGTTTTACCCTTCCCATCCCTAATTTGCATCCCCTCACCAATATAGCAATGACTAATGCAGTAAGTGATTATTCGTGAGGTAAGCTGCAGGATTCTGTGCTCCAAAATTGATTTAGATCTTTTAACTTGTTAAAGAGTACTGTTAAAATCTAAAAAAACAAAAAAAAAACAAAAACTGGATTCTGTGATGATTTTTATGATGTATTTTTTATTTCTAAATTACACGGTTTACACTGCAAATAATTTACTCTACAATATAAAATTTAATTCCTGAACCAGCAAGTGTATTTTTTTAGTTGTAATATTGGTGTTTAGGTGCATCTCAGGTTTTGCCTGGCCATGTGCTTTCAGAAAGCCAGTGTTGCACTCTGGAACTGCTTTCTGGCAGGCTGTTTCTCCTACTCAATGTAACTGAAGGAGTTGCAGTGGGACATGGGTTTAACCAGGGAACGGTTATCTGGTTACCTTCCCATTGTTCTGCTGATGGGCTGCTGGGAGGGAGGGGTTGCTATCACTCCAACTTGCAGTACAGCAGTAAAGAGGGACTGAAGTTTATCAGAGCACAAGTCACATGACTGGGGCAGCTGGGAAACTGACAATATGTCTAGCCCCATGTCAAGATTTCAAAATGAAATAAATATAAAAAGTTTGCTCTTTTGAAAAATGGATTTAATGCAGAATTCTGCTGAAGCAGCACTATTAACTGATGTGTTTTGAAATAAACTTGTTTTCCCATGAAAGCATCCCTTTAAAGGACCTTGATCATTCACTTACATCCACTGGACATGGTTTTTTGACCTCTTCTGAATTAGGTTGATCCCATCAAGTACATTGGTAATGTCATATACTCTCCTTTTCCGCACCCCCAGCATAGTAGCAACATCATTTAGATCCACAATGCCGTCCGGAGCAGCTTTGATTATGTCCACAAACTTCCGAGTCAAGTAGAACAAGGAGACGTCAAAGCGAGGCCTCGGCAATTTCAGCGACTCTGCGGAAGGCAAAGGGAGAGGATTTCAGACAACAAGACAACATGAGAACAATGACTGTATGTGGACCAGATACAAATGTTTTTGTGGTTATCTGGTAACTTGAATAGGGAGGGGGAACTAGGGATGCACCGAATCCACTTTTTTGGATTCGGCCGAACCCACGAATCCTTCGCTAAAGATTCGGCCGAATACCGAACCCTAATTTGCATATGCAAATTAGGGGTGGGAAGGGGAAAACAGTTTTTACTTCCTTGTTTTCTGAACAAAAAGTCACGCGATTTCCCTCCCCGTCCCTAATTTGCATATGCAAATTAGGGTTCAGATTCGGTTCGGCTGGGCAGAAGGATTCGGCCGAATCCAAATCCTGCTGAAAAAGGCCGAATCCTGGCCGAATCCCGAACCGAATCCTGGATTCGGTGCATCCCTAGGGGGAACATTTCCCTATGTGGGCAAACCAATTGGTTTATAGCCGAATTCAACTTTTTCTAATACTAGGGATGCACAGAATCTACTATTTTGGATGCGGCCGAATTCCCCGTGAAAGATTCAGCCGAATACCAAACCAAATCTGAATTTGCATATGCAAATTAGGAGAGGGAAAGGAAAAAGTGGATAAAAAATGTTGTTTAGTGATGAAGTTATGTGATTTCCCTTCCCGACTGTAATTTGCATATGCAAATAAGCATTCAGATTTGGTTTGACCAGGCACAAGGATTCGGCTGAATCAGAATACTGCTGAAAAAGGCTGGATCCCGAACCAAATTCTGGATTTGGTGCATCCCTACTTAATACAATTACGTCTCCATACCCTGCCATAATCCCTCCTATATGTGCTCCTATACAGGATGTACATTATATATCCAATAGTATCAGGCAAGGGCAACGCTTCTAATTATTGAAACTGTCTATGTATGTCTACATAACACAATGACATCCTTGACAATTATGTGCTTCCTACTTTGGGGAAGGCTCTTTATGCCCCACGCACAAACTGTTGCTATGAAGTAAAGTCTATACAGAATGGGTTTTCAGAGATGGGAGTGGAAGAACTTGTCTGGCCTGTTCATTACCCTAAGTGCAATGGCTTCTGGTCTGTTCAAAGTAAATGAGAGACACAAGGGGCAGAAGAACTAGACGGCACACATAGAATAAAACACCCGTGGAATGAACCATAACAAGGTGAGCCAAGCCTTACCCCAAACAATAAAGGCTAAACTCAACTGTACTGCTAGAATGAAATCCCAACAACAATGTTCCATATCTAGAGCAAAGCCTGGGTACAGGCCAAACGTTTTTCTTTTATTTCTTTTTTTTTATTTTTTTAAATTGAGGCATTTTGGATTTGCAAATTAAATACACTTTTCCCCCCAAGGGCCACAATGAGAATTTTAGTTTTCTTTAAAAGCTGTATGTTTATTTTGTCTTTATGAAGGGGGGTGGTTCATAAAGACTTAAGCTATACAGTCATATGAAAATAATAATTTACTCCACTTTCAACAAAAAAAAGATAACAGTGGTATATCTTTCATTTCCCAGGAACATCTGAGTACTGGGGTGTTTTCTGAAAGATTTTTAGTGAAGCAGTATTCAGTTGTATTATATTATAAACATGTATTTATATAGCGCCAACATATTTTCCTTTCATAAAGGAATGAAAGGCATGGAACCTGCTGCAGCGATCAGTATTTAGAAAGCAATCCTGCCCTCTATCATTGCAAGTTAATATCAGCTTGTTTGATGGCCAATAAAAATGTTTCTAATTACCAAGGTATCACACAAGAAGCATCTCATGAAGGGTAAAAGCAAAGAGCTTTTAAAGAAAATAATCCCAATGTAAAGCCAATAAGTTAAATATCTAAACCCGTAATATGTGGGGTCTGTGTGCTCATTCCCAAGACCTATAGCTGGAGGCAGGGTATCCAACCAAAAGAGAAAACCGCAGGCACTTACAGATACAAACAGGCTTGTAAAAAAAAAAACTGAGAACTTTATTTTAGGGCAAAAAGTAGATCAATACATAGCCTTATGCTTTTTGTGCCGTCACGCATAAGGCTATGTATTGATCTACTTTTTGCCCTAAAATAAAGTTTTCAGTTTTTTTACAATCCTGTTTGTGGGATCTGTGAGCAGGGCCGCCATCAGGGGGGGACAGGGGGGACAAGCGTACCGGGCCCGGGCATGAAGGGGGGCCCGGCAGCGCTGCATTTTTTGAAGATCCGGGCCCCCCTTACGAGCGCCCGAGCCGTACGTCTTGCTTCTGTGCTGCCGAATGCGGAAGTGCCGAAAAGCCGAAGCCGATGCGCCGAAAAGACCCGAAGTCACGGAAAAAGCCAAAGTCACGAAGCGCCGAAAAGACCCGAAGTCACGAAAACAGCCGAAGCCGAAGTCCTGAAGCAGCGCAAAGACCCGAAGTCACGAAAACAGCCGAAGCCGAAGTCCTGAAGCGGTGAAAAGACCCGAAGTCACGAAAGGAGGTGAAGTTGAAATACTGAAGCCGTGAGTTCAATTCTACTGAACACCAGTTTGTGTATTTTTTTTTTTTTTAATCTCCTGGCCACCAATGTATTATTTTAATATTCTATAGGCCCCTGCAACCAATCTTTTTTTTTTAAAACATGTTTTTTTGGGGCCCCAATTTTTTTTTTTAACTCGTAAGGGGCCCCTGACGCCAATGTTTTTTTTTTTTTTCAAAAAATTTTTTTTTTTTTTTAAATTTTTTTTTGGGACCCCAATTTGTTTTTAACTTGTAAGGGGGCCCCTGCCGCCAATGTTTTTTTTTTTTTTTTTCAAAAAAATTTTTTTTTTTTTTCAAATTTTTTTTTGGGGCCCCAATTTGTTTTTAACTTATAAGGGGGCCCCTGCCGCCAATGTTTTTTTTTTTTTCAAAAAATTTTTTTTTTTTTTAAATTTTTTTTGGGGCCCCAATTTGTTTTTAACTTATAAAGGGGCCCCTGACGCCAATGTTTTTTTTTTTTAATTTTTTTTTGGGGCCCCAATTTGTTTTTAACTTGTAAGGGGGCCCCTGCCACCAATGTTTTTTTTTAAAAAAAAAAAATTTTTAATTTTTTTTTTTTTGGGGCCCCAATTTTTTATAAGGGGGCCCTGACCATCAATAGCTTTTTACAACTTGTGTGGGGGGGGGTTACTTTTTTAGCGCTGATGTCTGTGTGGTCTTTTAACTGCGATGTGGAGTGGGCGGGAAATGGGGTGGAGCTTGGTCGTCAGTGTGGGCGGGGCCCAGGGGGCCCCAAAAATTTTGTTGTACGGGGCCCCGTGATTTCTAATGGCGGCCCTGTCTGTGAGTGCCTGCCATTTTCTCTTTTGGTTAAAAGCAAAGAGCTCTCTCAAGACCTTCATAACCTTATTGTTGCATAACATACTGATGGCCTTCATTACAGACATATTTCTAAACTTCTGAATAATCCAGTGAGCGGCATTGGGGTCATAATCTGGAAGTAGAAAGAACATAATTTCACCATAAACAGGCCACGACCAGGTGCCCTTTGCAAGATTTTTGACACAGGAGTCAAAAGAAAAAATAAAAGTTGTCCCTGGGCCAAGGCTCACTCACGGAGAGCTTCAGAAAGACCTTGAATTAAAAGCTACAGTTGTTTCATACAAAACAGTAAATAATCCACTCAACCAACATGGTCACTATGCACTCTCACCACACAACAAACACTCCTGAAGAAAAAGAATGTCGACACTTGTTTAAAGGAATTGTTTAGTATAAAAATTAAAAACTTAGTAAATAGATAAAAAAATTTTCTAATATAGTTATTTAGCCAAAAATGTATAAAGGCTGGAGTGACTGGATGTGTAACATAATAGCCAGAACACTACTTCCTGCTTTGCAGCTCTCTTGATGTCCACTGATTGGTTACCAAGCAGTAACCAATCCGTGACTTTAAGGGGGCCACATGGGTCATAACTGTTGCTTTTGAATCTGAGCTGAATGCCGAGGATCAATTGCAAACTCACTGAACAGCTATGTCCCCCCTTCAAGTCACTGACTGACTCAGAGTTAGAGAGCTGAAAAGCAGGAAGTCACTCCAAATACAAAAAAAAGAGGTGGTTGTGCGTGCACTCCTAAGGCTAAATTTAATTATGTTTAAGAATAATGGAAGTGCTACTAATTTGGCCAATTAATCAATGCACATTCCTTGCTCATCTGTCTAAGTAATTCAGTATATATGCAAGTGCATGTGTTTACAAAGAGGGGTTTTTAGTTACAAAGTTATGATCATAAAGTTGATAAGCCACCATACCACGTAAAGGTAAACCCCCACATGGTGGTCCCTAAATTGTTTATCTCTGGTCATAGTATAAAAGGTATTGTACCTCTCTGCATAGTAGCACCACCCGTCTGAGGGCTAGATCCTCCCCCCTAGGAACAAAGCAGGATCCCGCACACCCAACAAATAACTGCAATATGCCTGGTGCTCACTGGCAGAGGTTCGGCAGCCCCACAACAGAGTACAGCAAAGGAATTCCAACGGCACACAGGACTGTGAGAAATCTTCAAAAATTTATTTCAATGCGGAGTGCGATGCAACGTTTCGGGGAGTAAAGGGTTTTACTCCCCGAAACGTTGCATCGCACTCCGCATTGAAATAAATTTTTGAAGATTTCTCACAGTCCTGTGTGCCGTTGGAATTCCTTTGCTAGATCCTCCCCCCGCCACTAGCTTGTGGCTTTGAAGAGAGAGAGACTGGCCAAAACAACGCCCATTTAAAAAAAAAAAAAAAAAAAAACCATGAGGGTCCCTAAGCTTGGCTTTTAACAGCGCCCCGGGGCACACTGAGCATGTGCAGTCACCGACACTCCTAACAAAATCCAAGATGGTGGACTCCCCTGCACAACTTTAAAGGCCCAGATCATTACGGTTATAGAAATGCTAAACCTTTAGACTGGTGCAGTAAGTTCATTATATAAAATACTACATTTGTACCAATATTTGTTTTTGCTGTTTAGTTCTCCTTTAAATATTTAACTGTAAAAGCTTGGAAAGTTGGTCCCCACACACTGAGCTGCAATAAGACAGAAGAGAATTGAATGCCACTAGTTATCAAAAGGAGAAAATCACCTTTAAAAACGTCCATCCCAATTGGCAAAAGAAGCATGTTGGCAGCCCAAAAAAAAAAGTACATTCAATTGTACAGATATAAGCTGTAGTTTCTCACTTGTATTACCGTGTATACAGTGTAACCTATTTCAGTCATCTCTACAGCTGGTCTTATGTTGTAGTATTTTATATATACACACTAGAATTATACATTTATTGTTATAGTAAGTGAAACCTTAATTTTACATCCCCTGATTTTAAGTTCTCTCATTTTACATTGTTGTTTTGTGGTCCCACCTATATATTATCCATAATACCATTTCCCTGATTTTACATTTTCCTCCATTTTTTTCTGGTCCCCTGAAAAAACATAAAATGGGGGTTCTATTGTAGTTCTTTACCGGTCTACTGTGTTACTAGTGTAACAAGTGCTGCCCTACTCCACAAAGGGGCCAACAGGGGGGCTAAAAATTAGAAGTAGAATTAACGTACTTTTAGTCGGTATCTTTATTTCTTGATGTTGAATTTCTGTCTTCACCTGCAAAAGAACACAAGTAATCGAGTAAGCTTTCATTGGGTCTGTATCCTGCATTGCTTGTTTGCATTATAGTTTGGCAGGATTATTCCTGAGTTCAGCGCATCCTACTCAAAACACAGCACTGTTCACCCTACCTATGAACTGGCCTACACACCTAGCAGAGGACACTGCAGAAAGAGCAGATCCAGCATAATGGATCTGCTTGTCACTTACAGCTAATGCCCCCTATGCTGGATCAGTTCAAACCCTGATAACTGCTGTCGGGGGCAGCAACAAATTAAAAATCTCCACCCCCAAGTGCCACAAAGTACCTGAAAATACTTGCCCTTCTAGATTCAATGGAATCAAGTGATCCTGGCTAAATGCACAATATTCAGTGATTTCAATGAAATAGTGCCCCTAAAGTATAACCATATAGGACTCCATGTTTCTCTCAATGCATCTAATGCATGTTTTGCTTCATACAAAATCAGTCAGTACATAAATCCTTCCACTTCGACTCCTCAGTTTATGGTACCTCCGACTTCTCGGTTTTTAAAGAAACCGTAGCACCAAAAACCTGAAAGTGTATGAAAGGAATTAAAATATAATGCAGTGTTGCCCTGCACTGGTAAAATGGTGTGTTTGCTTCAGAACGACTACTATTGTTTATATAAATAAGCTGCTGTGTAGCCATGGGGGCAGTCAAGCTGGAAAAAAGGAGAAAAGCACATAACATATAAGCTCTGTCCAATACAATGGTAACCCGTGCAAACACACATCTTTTACCAGTGCAGGCTAAAAAACTTTAAAACTGTTTCATATTTTAGGGTTACTGTTTCTTTAATATACTAAAGTATTTTCCATGTGAAGACATTACAAGACATTTTATCACTGCCTACGCTCAAAAATATAAACAGCATCCTTTGGTAATTCTAAACCCAAATCAAAGTGAAACTATAAAAACCAAAAACAACGGTAAAACCTAAAACATCTTGTATATTACTGAAACCTGGCCTATAGCTGTAGAATAGCTGTTAAATACAATCCAAAATTAACTACAGTATAATTCTTAGTAGGGATGCACTGAATCCACTTTTTTGGATTCGGCCGAACCCCCGAATCCTTCATGAAAGATTCGGCCGAATACTGAACCGAATCCGAACCCTAATTTGCATATGCAAATTAGGGGTGGGAAGGGGAAAAATTTTTTACTTCCTTGTTTTCTGACAAAAAGTCATACAATTTCCCTCCCGCCCCTAATTTGCATATGCAAATTCGGATTTGGTTCGGCCAGGCAGAAGGATTCGGCCGAATCCTGGCCGAATCCCGAACCGAATCCATTAATGATGAATTCTTCGGGGATCATTACTAGCTAGTAATTCACCTTTACTAAACTGTGCCCTTTGTATATTATGTCCATTTCAGCTCCTACAAACAGCATACCCTAGTAAGGGGTTTTACACAGATTAATTTGTTTAATTTAAAGTTACGTTTTGCAGACTGTAGTGTTAGGAGACATTTTTCAATTGGTCTAATTTATTTTTTGTGTTATTTCTTTTGGCATTTCAGTTTGCCATTTTAGTAACTGACTGCTAGGGTCTAGTAGGGGGACTGAATAGAAGAAGTAATAAAAAATAACAGCAATAAAATTGTATTCTCAGCTGCCAGGGTCAGTGACTGCCACTTGAGAGCTGGAGGCAGAAGAGGAAGTAACATACCGTATATACTCGAGTATAAGCCATCCCGAGTATAAGCCGAGGTACCTAATTTTACCTCCAAAAACTGGGTAAGTTTATTGACTCGAGTATAAGCCGAGGGTGAGAAATGCAGCAGCTTCTGGTAAGTTTTAATCAAAAAATTGAGGATTTCTGCTCCCATTGGAGGTGCCGGCATCTCTTTTTTGGATGCCAGCGACCATTCTTGGGCACCGGCGAATATTCCTGGAGACTATTCTTGGATGCACAGTGCTACGCAATATGTTGGCTTTCTGAGGAAGTGGTTTGACCACGAAACGCGCAAAAGCTATGGATCGTTTGGGCCTTACATGCTCTGTCCAATTTTAACTATGTTTCTAAATAAATATATGTTTTAATCAGCCGGTGCTCCGTGATTTCAAATGTTGGCGCTATATAAATACATGTTAATAATAAAATGCCGGCGACTATTCTTGGATGCCGGCGACTATTCTTGGATGCCGGCGACCGTTTCTGCGCTTGACCCGAGTATAAGCCGAGGTAGAGTTTTTCAGCATATTTTGGGGGCTGACAAAACTCGGCTTATACTCGAGTATATACGGTAATTCAGAAACTATAAATCAAGACGAAATAAAATGTTGCTGAGAATAGGCCATTCCATGGCACCATACCATAGTAGAAGTTAACTTAAAAGGGTTGTTCATGTTTATATTAACTTTAATATGGTGTAAAGCAGTGATCCCCAACCAGTGACCCCTGAGCAACATGTTCCTCACCGACCCCTTGGATGTTGCTCCCAGTGGCCTCAAAGCAGGTGCTTATTTTTGAATTCCAGACTTGGAGGCAAGTTTTGGTTGTATAAAAACCAGATGTACTGCCAAACAGAGACTCCTGTAGGCTGTCAGTCCAAATAGGTGCTACCAAATAGCCAATCACAGCCCTTATTTAGCATCCTCAGGGACTCTATTTCTGTTTGAGCTGCTCCCCAACTCATTTTACATGTGATCCCTATATGAAAGCTAGGTGTCATAAGAAGGAGGCAATGAATTAAAAAACTATAAAAAAATGAAGGCCAATTGAAGCATTGCTTAGAAGTAGCCATTCTAGAACATACTAAAAGTTACCTGAAAAGTGAACTACCTTAATTTGCTCTATGACAAACAGTTTTTTATGGGGGACTAATGACTAGTGATGGGCAAATAAATTCGTCAGACGCAAATTCGCTATGAATTTCCGTGCTTTGGCGTCGGTGAATACATTTTTGAAAATTCACTGATGTAAAATAATTTTGGAAAGGTCGTTTGCATCAAAACCATCACACATCAACATTTTTCAGACGCCCATTAACTTTAGTGCCGGCGTCAAAAATGACGCAATCATCAGAATTTGCTGAATTTTGCGGCAAAGCAAAACGAGACAAATTCGCCCATCACTACTAATGACATTCATTAAATGGGTTGTTCATGGGTTGAAAATTTAGTATGATATAGAGAGTGATATTCTGAGACAATTTGCAATTGGTTTTCAGGTTTTAAGTGTTTTTTTTAGTTATTTAGCAGCTCTCCAGTTTGGAATTTCAGCAATCAGGTTACTAAGGCCCATATTACCCTAGCAACAATGCATTCAAATAAGAGACTTGACTGTGAATAGGGGAGGGTCTGAATAGAAAGAGGAGTAATAAAAAGTAGTAATAACAATATATTTGTAGCCTTACAGAGCATGTGTTGTTTAGATGGGGTCAGTGACTCCATTTGAAAGCTGGAAAGAATTAGAAGGCAAACAACTAAAAACTATTAAAAATAAATAATATAGGCCAATTGAAAAGTTGCTAGGAGTTGGCCATAGTTATTTGCCTTTTTGTTAGGACTCTTTGCAGCTTTCAAAGAGACGTCGCTGACCCCTTCTAAAAACAAAAACAAACAAATGCTCTGAAAGGCTACAAATGTATTGTTATTGCTACTTTTTATTAGGGATGCAGGAATCGGTTCGGGATTCGGCCTTTTTCAGCAGGATTCGGATTGGGCCGAATCCTTCTACCCGGCCGAACCGGAATCTTAATTTGCATATTAGGGCCGGGGAGGTAAATCGTGTGACTTTTTGTCACAAAACAAGGAAGTAAAAAATGTTTTTGCCTTCCCACCCCTGTTCGGTATTCGGTCGAATCTTTCACAAAGGATTCGGTGGTTTGGCAGAATACAAAATAGTGGATTTGGTGCATCCCTACTTTTTATCACTCGTCTTTCTATTCAGGCCTCTTCTATTCATATTCCAGTCTCTTATTAAATCATACCTCCCAACATTTTGGAAGTAAAAAGAGGGACAAAAAAATGTTTCCGCACGTAGCGCAGCAAATTTTTTGACCACACCCCTTTCGGTGGTCACACCCCCTAATTACCATGTTTGTTTTACAAAATTTGGCAGGTTATGAAAGTTTGAAAATATTTCTCCTTATCTAAACTGTGTTTTTGTGTCTCAAAATTGTTACAACGTATCTTATTTGCACCTGTTAGGTGTTCTGGGCTCTCTGCTAAAAGCCAATTAAATGAGAAACTTTGTTTCTTTTTCTGGCTGTTCAGTGCATAGAAAAGAGGGACTTTCCAGTACAAATGAGGGTCTGTCCCTCCAAAAAAGGGACAGTTGGGAGGTATGATTAAATCATTCTGTGTGGTTGCTAGGGGAATTTGGATCCTAGCAACTAGACTGCTGAAATTGCAAACTGGAGAGCTGCTGAATAAAAAGCTAAATAACTCCAAAACCCACAAATAATAAAAAATGAAAACCAATGGCAAATTGTCTCCGAATATCCCTCTCTACATCATATGGAAAGTTCTTAAATGTGAAGAAGCCATTTAAAGGTGAAGCTCGCCTATATGGATATCCCCTCTGCAACATTCCACTCCCAGCATCTGTTTGACAGCCAATGACAGAAGCTGGTTGAGTTCAACATCAGCTTGAAGGCTGCGCGTCCCTATTGAATACACTGGGGAGGAGGCGTCCCGAGGGGTTGTAGTGATGCAGATGTAAGAGTGAGCGCAAACCAGACGCTATCGCTAAGGGGAAACACAGAGCTCACAAGTTACACTTAATGCCTAAATGCGTGCGGTTGTTGCAGTTTATAAACACAGCCGAGCGTGTCAGGAGCAGCAGCGAGAGATAGAGCGAGATTCTCACCTTCACTGCCTCCTCCGTTCGCACCAAGTCACTTGTGGCGACTGCGGGCAGCGGGCTAAGAAATTCCGGCGTCGTGGAAGACATGTTTCCAGAAACCCGCGGGAAATCTCACAGCAACACGCAGAACAGCGGGGCGACCACGTGACACGTTTGGCGTCGCACAATCATGGCGGCACGGGGAATCAGCGGCTGCGGGCGAGGGTTTAAGACGTCACCAGCTGTATTTGGCGCTTGGTGTTGGTTCATAGGGTTGGTGGACGCTGTAACTATGCTGTTGTGACTGTGACTTTCGTCGTGCAACTTTCTTTTTAAGGAAAACTATACCCCCCCAACCATTGTAGGTTTCTATAAAAAAGAATATTGCACAAAACAGCTCATATGTTAAATCCTGCTTCATGCATACCTCCCAACTGTCTCTTTCTCGGAGGGACAGTCCCTCTTTTGACAGCTCAACCTGCAGTCCCTCATTTGTACTGGAAAGTCCCTCTTTTCTCTGCACTGAAAAAGCCAGAAAAAGAAACAAAGTTTCTCATTTAATTGGCTTTTAGCAGTGAGCCCAGAACAACTAACAGGTGCAAATAAGATACTTTGTAACAATTTTGAGACACAAAAACACAGTTTAGAAAAGGAGGAATATTTTCAAACTTTCATAACCTGCCAAATTTTGTAAAACAAACATGGTAATTAGGGGGTGTGGCCACAGAATGGGGTGTGGTCAAAAAATTGTTGCGCTAAATGCGGAAAAACATTTTTTGTCGCTCTTTTTACTTCCAAAATGTTGGGAGGTATGCATATGTTAAATCCTGGTTCATGTAAACAAACCATTTTCATAATAATATACTTTCCTAGTAGTATTGGGCAATCATAAATAGAAAACTGCCATTTTAAAAAATAAGGGATCATAGGATTCACATTGCACACAAACAAACCATACATGTTAGGTCACATGAGCCAATTAACAGACAGAGTTGTGTATTTTGCTTCCACACTTCTTCCTGTTACAGTTAGAGCTGCAGTATTTCTGGTCAAGTGATCTCTGAAGCAGCACACAGACCATCACAAAATGGTGGCTCAAAGCAAAATATGTAAAAGGACCATATTTACTTTAAAATATAAGTAAGATTATTTAATTTGCCCCTTAATTTGATATAAACTATCTGTTGCTTAAGTATTAATTTTGGGGGTATAGTTTAACCTTTAATAATTACCTCTTAGTTATCGCCTGTCTGTCATTTGTCCTTGTTTTAGCTGATGGGTCGTTTAGCAACACTGGGCAATTTGCACCGGACTTTAGGGTTGTCTTGTCATCTGGACTCTATTTCACTGACTTCTCCTGTAAATATATTAATAGGGAAGAAAGATAAAAATATAGGGATGCTCTGGTGTTTTCCCCCAGATTAAAGTAAACCTTAATAAGTGGACGTAAAATTGATGAGGATGCTATTCTAAGCACTTTTGCAATGTAAGTTCATTATTTATTTTTTATTCCAAGATATTAAGGAATACATGTATTGTTAACGTGAATGAATTTTGTTACAACAACGCCACCTGCTGGTCATTTTCTGACCAGTCTGACCACCAAGTGCTGCTCTGATGTTCTGCTGCTTAGGAAAGATTTGAGAAAGGTTTCAAATTTTATTTGTAAGCAAAATAACATCAGAGCAGCCTCTTTCTTTATCTTGATAACTTCCTTGACTACTTGGTGGTCAGACGGGTCAGAAACTGAACAGCAGGTGGCGCAGTTGTGACATAATTCATTCATTCATGTTACCAGAACAAGTAAACCTTTAAATGAGTGAATGTAAAATTGATGAGGGTGCTATTTCTAAAGACTTAAGGGAAAACTATACCCCCAAAACGAATACTTGAGCAACAGATAGTTCATATCATATTAAGTGGCATATTAAAGAATCTTATCAAACTTCTCTATATATTTAAGTAAATATTGCCCTTTTACATCTCTTGCCTTGAACCCCCATTTCGTGATGGTCTGTGTGCTGCCTCAGAGATCACCTGACCAGAAATATTGCAGCTCTAACTGAAACAAGAAGAAGTGTGGAAGCAAAAGACAGAACTCTGTCTGTTAATTGGCTCATGTGACCTAATATGTATGGTTTGTTTGGTATGTTTGTGTGCACCGTGAATCCTACGATCCTAGGGGCGGCCCTTATTTATTAAAATGGCAATTTTCTATTTAGGATTACCTAATGGCACATACTACTAAAAAAAGTACATTATGAAAATGGTTTATTTACATGAAGCAGGGTTTTACATATGAGCTGTTTTATGCAATATCTTTTTATAGAGACCTACATTGTTTGAGGGGTATAGTTTTCCTTTAATATGAATGAATTTTGTTACAACACCGCCACCTGCTGGTCATTTTCCGACCAGTCTGACCACCAAGTAGCCAAGGAACTTCTCAGGAGAAAGAGGCTGCTCTGATGTTCTTCTGATTAGGAAAATAATTGGAATCCCTTCTCAAATCTTTCCTAAGCAGAAGAACATCAGAGCAGCCTCTTTCTCCTGCTGTTGTAACAATTCTTTCATATTAACAGTAAATGTATCCCTTAAGATCTTGACATTTTAAACAATAATAATAATAAATGTACATTGAAAAAGTGTTTAGAATAGCACTCTTGTCAATTTTATATTCACTTATTTTTAATGTTTACTTATCCTTTACCTTACAATTATCAACTGTTCCTTGTGATTGTTTGGCGTTGTCCACTTTGGAAAACGCATTCTAGCTATACCAACATACAGAAAGTTTAAGTAATGTGGAACAGCAAACTACCGCTATAATGAATTTAAAACAACAGCGCCACCTACTGTTCATTTGGCTGACTGAACACGGTTTGTAGAAAATTAAAGGGACACTGACCCATTCCTACAAGAATCCATAGGAACATTAGTAAAGACTTGTGGCATGAAAATCTAGTTAAAGGGGTGATTCAGCTTCAAGTTAACTTTTAGTATGTTATAGAATGGCTAATTCTTAGCAACTTTTCAAATGCTGTTCACTATTTTTTTTTATAGTTATTGAAATATTTGCCCTTTTCTTCTGACTCTTTCCAGCTTTCAAATGGGGGTCACTGACCCCCATCTAAAAATAAATGCTCTGTAATACAAATGTATTGTTATTGCTACTTTTTATTACTCATCTTTCAATTTGGGTCCCCTCCCAATCATATTCCAGTCTCTTATTCAAATCGATGTGTGAAGAAATGTGAGACTTTGCATTTCAAGCAGAAATCCATCTAGTCTGTTTGCGCCGGAGCCGACACAAAGCTTTTGGACCCAAACAGACAAGAAGATTTGACTAGCGGGTGCAGGCTGAAATGAGCCTGCAGATTTTGGAAGGCTGAATTCTGCTCCATCTGGCCCGATCTTTAATGAATGGGCCTCCCAGTTTCTGCCATGGTACAGTGCCGGGGGTCACCAGCTCTGGTTGGCGATGGTGGGGGTCATTTAGCAACATTGGCCAATTTGCACCGGACTTTAGAGTTGTATCTGAAATACAAATTTATTGTTATTGCTACTTTTTATTATTCATCTTTCTGTTCCGGTCTCCTCCATTCATATTCCAGTTTCTTATTTAAATCAACTGCAAACTGAAATGCTGCTGAATAAAAAGCTAAATAACTTGTAAACCACAAATAAAAAAATGAAAACCAATTGTAAATTATCTCAGAACATCACTCTCTATATTATTCTAAAAGTTAACTCAAAGGTGCACAACCCCTTTAAAGGGCATGTAAAGGTTAAAAAATAAAAGCCCATTTTTACTTTATTTAATAAAAAAGAAACCTATCTCCAATATACTTTAATTAGAAAACATGTACCGTTTTTATAAGAAACCTGACTGTATGCAGTGAAATTCTCCCTTCATTTACTGCTGTGGATGGGAATTGTCAGACAGTCCCTAACTGCTCTGCAGGGAAACAATCATACTTATAAACAGCAGGGGGAGCCCCCGCCTTACTTCCCACCCAGAACTCAAGCAGCTTTGTTTTTTTCCCTGTAGAGCAGTCGGCGACTGTGTAGATATTCGTATTCCATTTTATTTTTGCCTTTACATCCCCTTTACTGTTTCCAACTCCAGCTGCAGGGAAAACGATCACGGAGCCAGATTTAAACAGATAAACTGGGATTCTATTTGGAGGATTATTATGCTGCAGCCACTGGTTCTGCAGAAATGCAGAAAGTTTGTATTAATCAATACAAAAACTGTAAAATCCTCATTAGATTACATGACAAAACAGGATCTAGTGCAGTCTGCATATTCTGATTATTGCTGTATCAGCTTCTGGCAAATATTATTTGACTTGTGCTGTTTGATCATTTATGACGACCCCTAAGCAGCCCAGACCACACTGAGCATGTGCACAGTCTTGGTCTTGCAAATATGTTTAACAAAGTTACAAGATGGTGACCCCCTGTGGCCAACTTTGAAAGCATAAATCATTTGTTTGATTAGGCTTCTGGTGCAGTAAGTTCATGTTTATATTTAGTATACAAAATACAGCATTTCTAGCCTTATTCCATTTTAGACTTTACTTCCCCTTTAACCAAAAGTTCCCCAAAGTCTTCCTTTAACCAAAGTTCCCCAACTGAGCTGTACTTACCCGAGCGAACATACCAATATGGCAAATTGTTCCTCTGTAGTTGTGTCCATCACGTTAGGCTGGAAGCAGAAGATTCTTCCATAGACTGGAGAACTGATCTAATTTGTAGCCTATGGAAATATCACAACGCTGAGTGAGGTTCCCTCCGCTTTCTGTCACCTCATGAGGAGCAGGGACCACTGAGTTGGGGGTGATTTTGGGGGACTTGGTGAGCAGAGAAAAGTCTTGTGATGTTGCTTAGTGCTGACCATAGAAACATCAGATGACTCTTCTCTGCTTTAGTTTCTGAGCAGAGCGACATCCCAACTTTACTCTCAATTTTCCACTCAATTTCCTAATAACTAAAATGCCCAGCAGGTGGCACTGTTGTTTCAATTCATTGTATTGGAAGTTAAAACAACATCTTAAATGCGGAAAACATGTTCTCTGAGCATTTGTATACTATTTGTTTTGAGGGTTTACCTTTCCTTCTTTACATTATAAATCCACAAGTCACTGGTCTCTTTTATTGGAAGCTTAGACTCAAGTCATGAATATACTATAAACCTGCTCATGGACAATCTGTTCAGCAGATACTGATCCATTGGGTTATTGACTGGAATGATCAAATGTATAAGAATAAGGAATATAGGAATCAATCAGTATAAAAGGAAGGGTCTGATTTATTACCATTCAGATATCTATTTTTTCACAAATCTTTAAAAACTGATTTTTTCTTTATTTCTCTAAAAAGTTCAAGATTTATACAGTGTAAAAACCAAAATTTTGATTTTTATTTTCACTAGTAATTGACCAAAAAATGGAATTGAATTTTTATAGGTTTTTGGATTTTTAAGCGCATCATTCAGCATTTTTACTTTTTATAATTGGATCTTATAATAACTTTAATGGCATTGGTGGTTTTAGAGAAAATTAGTTTAATTATGGTTTCAAAAAACTCTAAGGGTCAGGTCACACAGGCAGATTCAGGGAGATTAGTCGCCCGGCGACAAATCTCCTCTTCTTTGGGGCGACTTATCTCCCCAAACTGCCTCCCCTGCCTTCCCACCGGCTAAAATGTAAATCGACAGCAGGATGGCTCTTGGCTCGTTTTGTTTTCCGAAGTCACCAGAAGTGACTCACGAGGAAACTTTGGGCGACTTCGAAGTTTCAATGGCTGACCGGCACTACTATTTCTTGGGCATAACTTTTGTACAGTTGCTGCCTGTCAGTTAATGGCAGAACATTGTCTGACTTGTTATTAATCCTACAGTATACATCTGATAGTTAGTTGCATTAAAACATATGATGAATATCCAAATGTTCGTCGTACGATGAATAAAATATGAACTTGTATGACCAGCTTTATGACCTGATCCCTGGGGCAGAGCATTTTTTAGGGGTTGTTCACCATTTGGATCATAAGAATGGATTGGATTTTCCGCATGAAAATGGGGAACCACAAAATCTTCGGATTATTACACGATATCCAGCACAGATCAGGATATCTTCGGCACTTCTCCCATTGACTTATATGCAACCTCGACAGGTGTGAGATACCGGATTTTCAGATTCAGACTTTTTCCATCCTTTTTTTCCTCCAAAATTCCGGAAATTTTGAGTATTTTCACTAAAAATTCAGATTTTATGGTAAAAAAAACTCAAGTTTTTGCCATTCTTACTTTAATAAATAACCCCCTTAGTATGATGTAGAAAGTGTAGAGAGCAATTGGTTTTCATTTTTTATTATTTGTAGTTTTTGAGTTATTTAACTTTTTATTCAGCAGCTCTCCAGTTTCAGCATTCTGGTTGCTAGGGTCCAAATTACCCTGGCAGCCACGCATTGCTTTGAATAATTGACAGGGATATGAATAGGAGAGGGACTTATTAAAAAGATGAACATTTGTGTTTTAGATGGGGTCAGTGACCTCTATTTAAAAGTTGGAAAGAGTCAGAAGTAGGCAAATAATTAAAAAATATGTATAAAAAAATAAATAGTGAAAGACCAATTAAAAGTTGCTTGGAAGTGACCATTCTATAACGTACTAAAAGTTAACCTAAGGGCAGAGACACACTCTCAGATTTGGGGAGAGTAGTCGCCTAGCGACAAATCTCCTCTTCCTCATGAAGACTAAATTCCCCGAACTGCCTCCCGCCGGCTAGAATGTAAATCGTCAGCGGGATGGCAATCTGTGCGCTTCGTTTTCCGAAGTTGCTCAAAGTTGCCTTACGAGGAAACTTCGGAAAACAAAGTTCTCAGAGTGCCACCCAGACGGCGATTTACAGCAGTTCGGGGAGAATAGTTGCCACGAAGAAGAAGAGGCGATTTATCGCCAGTCTACTAAATCTCCCCGAATCTGACCCCATGTCTCTGCCCTTAGGGTGGTGGCAGATGGAGAGATTAGTCGCCCAGTGACAAATGTTCGATTCTGTTGGCGACTAATCTCCCCAAAATGCCTTTCAGCCGGCAAGAATACGAATTGCCTGCAGGTAGGGTTGCCACCCGGCTGGTATTTTGCCGTCCTAGCTGCTGAAACACCTGCCGGTATTACAAATTTACCGGCAATGTAGCTGCCGGTAATTTGTAATACCCAACAAAAGCCCTTGGCCCTCAGGTGGAAACTTACCTTTTCTTCGTCTTCTGTTCCTCTTGTGATGTGACCCGCCCCTGTTTGCGTCACAACCCGTGGCCCACCCATTTAGTTACCGCCTACACCACTGGCCGGTAAATTTTTTTTAAAAAGATGGCAACCGACTTGCAGGATGGTATACTAATCACTTCGGATTTCCGAAGTCGCCTGAAGTTGCCTCACGAGGAATCTTCGGGTGAATTTCGAAAGCCGAAGCGATTCGTATGTCATCCTGCAGGACATTTCGTATTCTTGCTGGCAGGAAGGCATTTCGGGAGAGATTAGTCGCCCGCAGGAGCGAGCGTTGGTTACAGGGCGACTAATCTTCCCTTCTGAACCACCCCTTTAATGTGTATGCCAGGCTTTTCTCTCATCATCATCTTAATGTTTCCTAAGCACAACAGCTGCTGTGCTGGGCAACCACTATTTGCACCTAGGGTTGCCACCCGGCCGCTATTTTACCGGCCTGGGCGGTAAAAATGATGGTTTATCCCAAAGTTATTAATAGGGAAAAAAGATAAATATATAGGAAGGCCGTTTTTTTTCTAGAAAAGTTGGCAACCCTATTTGCACCCCAGCTGTAACCCAAGTGATTAGCAAAGTGATGCGCAGCCCCAAGGTAAGTGCTTAGCTTGCACAGAAGTGATGTGTCTCGTCAGAGCTCAGTGTGAAGCGTCTGTTCCCTTGCAGTCGGGGGCCAGGTGGTCACTCTATATACCATCTTTTTAATGACAAGACTTTTCACCCCTATGGCTTCCTAATGGTGGGAATGGCTGAGGCTCTGTGGCTGGGCTATTGTCACAATGTGTGAGAGAGTGATGGGACTACAGGAATCTGTCAGAGCTCCCCTGACCTCTGGCTGTAAGGTCCCCCTCCAGCAGCCCCTCTCCCTTTTATTCCCTCTTAACACCTTTTCTCTCCTCAAGTGATACCCAGCCCCCTTTCTCATGCACTCCTCTGGAGAACTGCTGCCTCTTAAAAAGCAAACAGGCTGTTGGCTGGGGAGGGGGAGCCCATTGCAAGGAGGGGATGTGTCTGTAAGAGCAACAGGGCAGGGGGAGGGGAGCAACACAGCAAAAGGAGAGCAAAAGCCTCCCATGAGCAGACAGCTCTTATCCCCTACACTGCCTGCTGCAGCTTTAACAACTCTCTCCTAAGGGATCCGTTCCGGACGGGGCACCCAGAGGTGAGGTAAGTTCCACCAAACCTTCCTTCTGATCTGCAGGGTGGGGGGAAAATAATTGGTTGTGTGCAATAAGGCACTCTTTATGGAGACCTGAGTTCAGGATGATGGCATGTGTCAGTCACTGCATGATCGCTACAAATATACATATCTATAGGTTCCATAAGTTCTGCACTGAGCTTAGAAAGTGAATCACATAGTATGTAATGAAGACTGTCCTTAAGAGCTTGCAATCTAGCATCTGTGCACATGGCTCAGAGCAGAACTGGTTGAACTAAATATTGGTATTATCGTTGTGCTGCTGCCACTTTTTGTTTTATGCATGCATTGAATCAAATGTATAGCACTGTAGTTCTATATAAGGTTAAATATAAACTATTTTTATTAGAAAGTGAATCAGAAAATATTGAACGAAGGCTATCCTTAAGAGCTTGCAATCTAGCCTCTGTGCACACGACTCAGTGCAGAACTGGTGGAACCTATAGATATGTAAATCTTGATTTTTCACAAGTATTCCCTTTGAGTGCAGTACTATGTCACTTCATTTATTTAGCTTATTTACCAACATCCGGGCAAGTTGCTATATAAGTTTAGGGAGTGCTCCTCCATGGTTCTTAGGGCTCTTACACACGACCGTTCCGACCTGCGCTCCCCTGCGTTCCGTTTTTTGGCGTTCAGCCGCAGGGGAGCGCAGGAATAGACGCAAGTAATTATTTGAAATGGGGCTGTACTCACTCAGGCGCGTGTAGGCGCCGAACGCAGGAAAAATGCAGCATGTTGCGTCTGAACCTGTGTTCGGCGCCTACACGCGCCTGAGTGAGTACAGCCCCATTTCAAATAATTACTTGCGTCTATTCCTGCGCTCCCCTGTGGCTGAACGCCAAAAAACGGAGCACAGGGGAGCGCAGGTCGGAACGGTCGTGCGTAAGAGCCCTTAGCCATTTTTTAATTTCAATAAATTTCACCTTTTCTTCATCCTAAGACCTGTGAGTGCTCACCTTCCTGTGGATATCTTTTGCTGATAGCACCCAGGCACCGTACACTTTTCAAAAGAGTTGTGCTGACCCCAAACTGACTCTATATATAGTCCTACGCAATATGTACAGTGCTACGCAATATGTTGGCGCTATATAAATACATGTTAATCATAAAATAATAATATATATATTAATTTTGTTATTAAAGCATGCATTATTAATATATAGCACCAACTAATGCCACTACTTTAGGCAATGCACATCTAATTTCCATGCCACTTGCTCAGTTCAATTTTACTAGGAGCTATTTAACTTGAAACTATGGATTTGGAGGGAACTAGATCATCCAGAGGCCACCCATACAAACTTTATACAGATACTGATGTGCTCATAATCCAATGCAAGACCCGAATCCTGTGCTGCCTGTGTATATACGATACTTTGGTATATTCTCATACAAGGTACATTTGTTTCTGTAATGCAGGACATTCCCTAATATTCAAAAATGCATGGGAAAGCATCCCTTTCCGAAAAAAAGCAATCTATCGAGGTAGCGGGTGACAAATAGAAAAAAGGGTGTCTATGTTTCCAGTTTATTGTAGATTTATATTTATGTTACAGCAATATATTATAGGTTTTCCTCCACTCTCCACTTTTATTACAGGGTTTTTCCCAACAATAAAAGTGTAATTATAAACATTTAAATACACAGTATTTAAGAAACACAAGTGGGAGCATGTTCCTGTGCTATAGAGCTTACAATCTAACTGGGTGGGTAACTTAAAGGGATTGTTCACCTTTGAGTTAACCTTTAGTATGATGTAGAGAGTCATATTCTGAGACAATTTGCAATTGGTTTTAATTTTTTATATTAGTTTTAATTGTAAGCTTTTTATTCAACAGCTCTCCAGTTTGCAATCTTAGTAATCTGGTTGCTAGGGTCCAAATTACCATAGCAACCATAAATTGATTTGAATAAGAGACTGAATATAAAAAAGGAGAGGGGCTGAATAGAAAGATGAGTAATAAAAAGTAGCAATAAAAATAAAGTGGTAGCCTAACAGAGCTTTGTTTTTAGTTGGGGTCAGTGGCCCCCATTTGAAAGCTGGAAAGACTATAAAAAATAAACAATGAAGACCAATTTAAATATTGTTTAGAACTGTCAATTCTATAACATACTAAAAGTTAACTTAAAGGTGAACCACCCCTTTAAACAAAAATGAAGTGCTGCCTGTTACAGTTGTAGGGGGACTGGCTAATAAACACCAAGAGTGAATGCCCCTACCAGATTATAGGTGCCAACCACTTTACAGTAGTTTTACAATCGGGACCTCTCCATATAGAACATGTCTGTCCTGTATATTGGTATTTACCAAGGTGCCATAGTTCAAAGCTGCAGGGAAGTGGCTTTTATGGTCGTTGAAGTTTTTCAGATTTCAGCTTTTGTCATTTAGATGGAGAATGTAAAGCTTGGCCTTTACGGCCACCAATAAAAGGGAAGCTGATAATAATGACAGCCTGGGCTGACAGACAGGAAGAAGGGATTTAGCCCTGCGACATGGCTTTGTGGCACTCAGGGGGGCTTATTATCTCTGGCTTCCTCTTGGCAGGCATTCATGTCGCTTTGATAGAACTCAGATTATGCTGCTTTTTGTTTAATTGTATGTGACCACTTGAGCCACAAATGTAAACAAATGGGGGATTCTCTTTTAACACGTAAATTGTATATATTGAATTATTTCTGCCCTATGGATTGTATTGCTATTATTACTACTCTTGTTGTACTGTTTCCACTTTTTGTTTTATGAGTGTATTGAATCAAATGTATAGCACTGTAGTTCTATATTAGGTTAAATAAACTCAATTAATGCTGCGCATACATGGGAGAATAAAGCTGCCAAACTGGCCCCTCCAGACTATGTCAGCAGCTTTTTGACCCAATATCTGGGCAAAAAATCAGCCAGATTTCTATTTGGTAGGTTTGAAAATCCCATTGGACAAGGGCCACATTGGTGGGTGTGGCCAGGCTAATAATCATCCTCATTTGGCCGTCAAATGGGTCGCCAGATCTTGCTAAACGAGTGGATCTTTTCATGTATGTCCAGCTTTATATTATATTGCACCATGGTTGGACAGTGACCCCATATATACATGAAATACAGGATCACTTTAAAACACTGGTGGACACTAGTTCAAATATCCCATTGGTGGGCCCTCTCATACTTAGGGTTGCCACCCTGCCCGTATTTTACCAGCCTAACCGGTAAAACACCTGCCAAGAGAATCCCCCATTTGTTTACCGGCAATGTAGCTGCGGTAAATATATAATACCCCTAACAAAAGCCCTTGGCCTGGCCCCAATCTGCTCAAAACTTACTTTTTGCCTCCTTCTGGCCATCACGTAATTGATTTTAGTATATTTATGGGATTATGCAATAAAAAGCACTAAGTTTGCCCAGGAGCAGTAACTCCCAGCATCCAATCAGCAGGAAGCATTTACTAGCCACATGTTTAAAAGTAATCTTATGGGTTGCTATGGGTTATCGCTCTTTGGCAAACTTAGTGCCTTTTATTACATATGGGGGTTAAGGTCCAAATTACAGAAAGATCCTTTATCTGGAAAACCCCAGGTCCCAAGCATTCTGGATAACATGTCCCATACCTGTATAAACAGAACCGGGTCGCTGAAAATGGGTAGTGTTGACAACTTTTGGAATTTGGGATTACCAAACCCCAGACACAGCAAGTTGATCAAAGCAGGTGGATCGACACTAGCTGTAAGGAGTGTGTATAGGTACCTTTGTGTATTTCATATAAATATGTCTTTTATGTTTTGATTTTTGTTCAGACATTTGCATTGTAGTTTAAACGTAGCCCCATGGAGGCATGTCATGCCCGCCTGTGTTTTTGGGCAGCCATCACACTAAAGCTGGCCATTTACCTACAGATATAGGGGCAGATTTAGTAAAGGACGAAGTGGCTAACACTAGCATCAATTCGCCACCGTTGCCACCCACAGGGACATCGCTAATTTGCTAGTGAGAAAGACTGTAACTAGCATTCATTCGCTCTCTATCGCCAGGCGACTTTTTGATCTGGCGAATGATTGTTGATCCGCAAATTCAGTAAAGTGCGGATTTTACTGAACGTTACCTCGTTCACCAGACTTGACTTCACCACCTCAGACCAGGCGGAGTGCTAAAAGTAGCAAGATCTTCCTCAATCTTCTGTCAATTACATCATATCCTGTGTGCCGAAAATGCATTAAAGTTACAAAAACGCTGGCGACTTTTCCTTTTTTGAAGCGGGATTGCCTGCAAAAGTCCTAACAAACTTTTTTTGGGGAACCGGTTTTCTCCAGACTTTACCTAACATATGTAATATTTTACAGTGGGCTCATGTGTAGGGCATTATATAAATTCTCTTGTCTTTATTAAGGTTCCCTGGACATGTGTTATAAAAAGTAGTATCTTCGAACATTTGCACCAACATTTATAATAAAGAGCTCCATACAACTTTAAATTAACCGCAGTAAATCGCTAGCAAATTTTCACAAGGCACAATGCTAGTGCATCTTTGCTATGAAATGCTCACACTGCCGAAGTAACGCTAGAGAAAAGTCGCCAGCATTCGGCGCCCAGGGCGCAACTTTGCATATTGGTGAATTAGAGTAGTGGTTGCGAATTTGCGCCTGGTGAAGTGGTGCGATGTGTGCGAAGCAGTCGCTGGTGACAATTCACCCTTTAGTAAATCTGCCCCACAGTTTTATGTCGGAAGACCGATCGTATGGTGCAATCTCCCGACCACTAACCATTGCAATTAGATAAAGTAGTAAAATGAATAAATCAGACAATGTTCTGGCGTGTAAAGTTATAGTAGTGACAGTCACCCACTGATATTGTCAGATAGGCAATACATGCAGATATATTATCATTAGCCGACGGAAATCTAACCTTTCTGAACACAAACGGTCTGAATATCATATGAAACAAAGATTCGTATGACCCTATCTTTGAGTCTATGGCCAGCTTTAAACTCTTACAATGGCCATGATTGTCCTCAGTAAGAGATTTGCATCAGTTCCTTGTAGAGAAGAACTCTATTTTTATTAAAATAAACTTTTAGTTATATTGTGTTGACATTTTTTACTTGTGAATGAGGAATTCTGTTTAAACATTTATAAACCAGGTTTATGTGAGTTCACTAGAATAATACACTAGTATATAAACATTCCCTTCCAAATCCTTCTGAATATCAGCTTTAAAGTGTTGTATTTGTCCAAATCTCTCCCCCGGGTAGCACTGAAGTTTTCCATGGAAGATCTTTGTGTGTGTAAATAGAACGTTGTGTCGGCGCTTTATTTAGGATATTGATTTTGCAGAGTTTCCATTTGTACTTCCAAATCCAAAAATCTCCGATAAGTTATGGTACTGACTTGCCTTCGTTTTTAATGAGTTACATATAATATCTTTATAGTGTATATCCACCGCTAATTTCAAAAGCACAACTTAATTAGAATCATTTTAAAGGGTACTTCACATTTTTAAAGTGTATTTTCATATGATATAGACAGTGTTCAATTGGTCTTTATTTATTTTTTTTAATTCATTTTTTTAAAATTATTTATCTTTTTGTTTGGCAGTTCAGAATTTCCACAGCTATCTGGTTGCTAGGGTCCAATTCACTCTAGCAACCAAGCAGTGGTTTGAATGAGAGACCAAAGTATGAACAAGTGAAGAAAGATAAGTAATAAAAGTAACAATAACAATATAATTGTAGTCTCACGGAGGAAGATTTTTTTTGATTGCTGGGTTCAGTGGCCCCTATTTGAAAGCTGGAATGAGGCAGAAGAGGAAGGCAAATAAATTAACTATAAATCAGTAAGAATTGGATATTCTATTCCCGCCAGATCGCGGCCACATGTGTGTGCCCATATCTGATCCATTATGATCCGATCGTTGGGCCCTAGGGTCCACGATCGGATCAGCCTATCGCCCACTTCAGTGTGGGCATATCGGGGAGTGATCCGCTAGTTTCGCAACATCGCCAACCAGTGGATCTCTACGTCTATGGCCACCTTAAGAATACTGGGGGAGATTTGTTGCCTGCATTTAAATCTGTGCAACTGACAAATACTCTGCACCGAAGTTTCCATGGGCATTTTTGGAAAAAGAAGTGATGTGTATGGAGAGATTTGTTGCCTGTGGCAGTGCAAACCCCTTTCAGTATTCATTTTGATCAAATAATAAAAGGTGTTGACCGAAGATGCTATAGAAGTGTGCCGCACACCTCTGGTATATAAATGGAGTCTCTAAGCTACAGGTTTTTGATAGCAGTCTACTGCTACTGAGCCCAGGAACTCCACTTAGGCTAACTTTTTGCCTTTGCTTTGATTCTACTTACTCAGCCCTGACTAGTTTCTCAGTTGTAAGGTGGAACCTTATAGTCTAAGGCCATACAAATGCGGATCTGGCCTGCTGGGAAACGCAGGCAGAGAATCCGCTTTCCCATTGATCTTTTTCTGCTGCTCTCCTGCCCCAGGAAGCATAGTCTCCGCTTGAGTTAGGGTTGCCACCTTTGTAAAAAAAATTTAACAGCCAGAGATGTAGTCCATATCTGTCGTGTCTGCCTGCAACCGAGTGGAGACTATGCATTTGGGTGCAGGCACATCAACGAGAACAGCAGCAGTGGAGGAGAGGATTCTCCCTCTGCGGATCCCCCTAGTGTGGCCCAAGCCATAAGCTTCTAGCTTCTCTTAAAAATCTGGCTTTACTACAGCTCCTTCTGCTAATGACTCCCTTAACTCCTAGGGGGTATATTTATCAAAGAATGAAGTTCGAGATCGCAACAGTCTACTAGAGTGAAATTCTGCCACTCTCCTTTCATTTCTATGGCATTTTGAAAGGCGTATTTATCAAAGGATGAACTTTCACTTTTTCCCCATTGATTAATGCTCTTTTAAAAATCCCATAAAAATGAATGGAGAGTGACGAAATTTCACTCTAGAGGACTGTGGCGATCTCTAACTTCACTCTTTGATAAATATACCCCCTAGTCTTAAAGTTTTGTGGCTTTAAGTCGGACTTATATAATGGGCCCCTGGTGTGACTTATTGCCTGGACGTTCCCTCCCATTTTTTGATCATAAAACAATACAGGCTATAACATCTTGACAAAATGCCAGTAGTTCAAGGGTTTGTCCCGTTAATAATGGGATAGGAAAGTTTCACTTTCTGAACTTAAATTGCATTTTACAATGAGGGTTTGCCAGTAATTAGTGGATGAAAAAAAGCTAGTGTTTAGCATAGGAATAAAACTAGTCAGCTGGATTCCATAGTAAGCACGGTCCATCATAAATAGTGAAAGTAGCTATTCCTTTTCATTGTCTGTGTGTCTTAACAACTGCTATTCATTATGTAAGGGATTAATTGCCCTTACTTATACAGGCTAGTCATAAATAAATGATGGCGTGACCAATAATGAGAGGAGTACATTATAGTGCTTTTTTACTCCTATGTCAAATTACTAAGAGCATATAGTTCTTCCCCTTTATAGAGGACTGGAAAGACCTTAGATACGGTGCAGTGTTGGTCTCCTGTAGACAATAAAAACTAAATGATGGAATGTGAGTAAGGACAGAGAAGGAGGGCTTGATGATAAAGATGATAAATTGAATGGATGGTGATACAGGCAGATTGGATGAGCTGGGATTCATGGCATCAGAGATGGTTATTAACTGACGACCCTCCACGTATCCAATAGGATAGTAGCATTCATAGTAGGCGCAAGTAATATTCTCATGTACCCAAGCTCTGCAGCTTGTGCTCTGATAAATAAACGGGTTCTGTTTAGTCACCAGTCTGGGCTGCATTGATTATTCCACCTCAGCTTGTGCTTCCATATAAGTGAAGGACTAATTTATGCCTCATGTTTGTATTAGCTGGCCAGGTCTGACCTTTATGTCCTTAGCACCTCATAACCATCGGACAAGCCGGCTCATTTCCTGCGCCTGCCTGCTCACTAATGTGATCATCATATCCTTTTCTTCTAATAAATGAGACTGGATGCCCAGAATCCTGAAGAACTGTGAGGCTGGTGATCCAGATGTGGGACCTGCAGGATGCTTTAAGAGAATAAAACATTAAAACATTCAGCTATTTCCCACCATCTTTTTTTTATCAATGGGTGAAAATTAGAACTCACCATTTGATAAATACAGTTCTAAAAATCCCATGAATAGAACATGGATGGATTTTTATTTATTAAACTTGAAATTCACATTTTGATAAATCTGCCCAACAATGTCTGCCTCCTGTTAATAGTTTGCAGATCTCTGATGCCTGTACCTAAAGGGTATCTCCACCCCAGTGATGCTTGGTACACTGGAATTATGGTGGAGCAGCAGACAGCAGAAATATACAGGTATGGGATCCATAATATGGAAACCCGTTATCCAGAAAGCTCTGAATTATGGAAAGACCATCTCCCATAGACTCTATTTTATCTAAATAATCAAAATTTTAAAACATGATACCCTTTTTCTGTGCAATAATAAAACAGTACCTTGTACTTGATCCCAACTACGATATAATTAATCCTTATTGGACGCAAAACCAGCCTATTGGGTTTATTTAATAGTTACATGAGTTTCTAGTAGACTAAGATCCAAATTACGGAAAGATCCCAGTTCCCAAACATTCTAGATAACAGGTCCCATAGTGTACCCCTGTATGAAGAGTCAGTGGCTAGAATCACTGGAGGTGCCTAACTGGAAAATTCTAGCTTTCATTTCACTTTAAAGGACAATTAAAGCCAGTGTCGGACTGGGCCGGTGGGACACCGGGAAAAAACTGGGTGGGCCCTGGGCCCAGATCTGCTACTTAGTGGGGCAGCGCTTCCCCACTTTGTCCGGGGTCGCGGTAGAATAGAAGATCTGCGCATGCGCAAAAAGGTAGCACCGCGCACTCCGGAGCGGCAGCAGGGGCCGGAGGGGGGCCCTGGGGCAGTAGCCCTGGTGGGCCCCAAGCCCCCCAGTCCAACCCTGCTTAAAGCTAAAGAAGTAGGGTAGAAATGCTACCCATGTTTTTGGGTTCTGCACCAGCCCAAGGCAATCACAGTACTGTGTTTTGGGCTGCTTAGCTTTAGTTAGATTCCTTCATATGCAAATTTCTTTCTAGGCTTCAGAGACATAAACCAGTGTTGTCCAACTTGTGTGGTGGGCTGATTACCTGCTTTTCTGCATGCTTGTGACATATAAACCCTACCCTGTAATTCATGCTTCTGAACAGTTGCCCTTGCTTGCACCACCGATATGACTAAAACCTCTGTAAGATACAAGACTAGTGCCAGGCTTATTTACCAACACCTTGCAATTTCAGACCTGGGCAGTAACCCATATCAGCCAATCAGCAATTAGCTTTGTTGAGCAGAACAATGAATCAGTCGCCTTGTGTACTCTTTTGAAATGAGTATATGGTGTTGGGGAGCACCAACCATCAAACACAGTATATGGTGTGCAAGGCCAAATAATGATTATATGCAAAAAAGGGAGAAAAATGGAAAGAGCTGGCCCTCACAGTTGCACCTTCCCATATATAACCTCCGAAGTAGTTAGAAGTATTAAATTAAAACGTAACTTTTAATATATATTTAAAATGTCCAAACAAAAGAAAATATATAAATATTAAAAAACCAGCGAGAAACAGAACGTTGATTGACTGGTAAAGGAGGGTTGTCACTAATCGTGCTGAGCAGCCATTTAACCCAGCGATCGGTTAATCTTAATGGGTGTTCGGTATAAACTGTGAACCTAATCAGCAAACAGCCAGTTTGCCTTGCTGATAAATATCTGTTCTGTCACTAGTGAAACGTTCTAGCCCACAGTTCATTCTGCCATTTCCAACCCCTTCACCCTCAGATTCACCACCCGCTGTAAAGTACCATTCAGTGAAAATAACGTATTGCTTAGGTGCTTAATTTCTACAGAGAGCTAAAGTTCTGGCCCGCGGATCCATATACCACATCCAACCCCTTCACCCTCGTAGCACACCCTCCCGATCCGTTTTACCATAAAGGTCCCTATCAAACGTCCTGCCTAACTGAAACTAAAAGGTGCGCCTGACGCGCGTTTCACTCGCCAAATGCGAGCTTTGCGTTATTTTCACTGAATGGTACTTTACAGCGGGTGGTGAATCTGAGGGTGAAGGGGTTGGAAATGGCAGAATGAACCGTGGGCTAGAACTTTTCACTAGTGACAGAACAGATATTTATCAGCAAGGCAAACTGGCTGTTTGCTGATTAGGTTCACAGTTTATACCGAACACCCATTAAGATTAACCGATCGCTGGGTTAAATGGCTGCTCAGCACGATTAGTGACAACCCTTCTTTACCAGTCAATCAACGTTCTGTTTCTCGCTGGTTTTTTAATATTTATATATTTTCTTTTGTTTGGACATTTTAAATATATATTAAAAGTTACGTTTTAATTTAATACTTCTAACTACTTCGGAGGTTATATATGGGAAGGTGCAACTGTGAGGGCCAGCTCTTTCCATTTTTCTCCCTTTTTTGCATACTCTTTTGAAATATAAGTATAGTATAAGTTACTGAGGAGTTCCATGACCATATTAAAGCATGAGGCTGAAAGTCATGGAACTCCGAGGTGACTTCTTTTATCCTGATATTTTACAACAGGTGGTACTTTATTTATTATAATACATAAGTTTCAGTGAGTCACAGAAATGACATCACTAAGCTCCGATTATAACTGAAGACATCACTAAGCACTGTTTATATAGTGAATAAAGTACACCTTATTGTAAATTATAAGGATATTATAAATTACCGAGGAGTTTCATGACCATATAAAAACACGAGGCCTAAGGCCGAGTGTTTTTATACAGGTCATGGAACTCCAAGGTAACTTCTAATATCCTCATATTTAGGAACTGGGGGTACTTTATTTATTACACAAGTTTCAGTGAGTCATGTGACACAAATGACATCAGAACTCACCGTTTATAACTGATGACATCAGAACTCACCGTTTATAAGGATATAATTGACAAGATATTCATGGCTCTTGTGTATTATAAGTATATATAATACACAAAAGCCATTAATATCTTGTCAATGATATCCTTATAAATGGTGAGTTCTGATGTCATCAGTTATAAACAGTGAGTAAAACTTGTGTATTATAATAAATAAAGTACCCCCTGTTGCAAAATATGAGGATATTAGAAGTTACCTTGGAGTTCCATGACCTTCATGAAACTCTTTGGTAACTTATAATATCCTTATCATTTACAAGAGGGGGTACTTTATTCACTATATTATATAAGTACAATAACTTTGCCTGCCTAATATAAATGCATGTTTCTCCCCCCCCCCCCCCAGTCTGCAGGTCCCTTGTTTATGTATAAAGGAGCATTCCAGGATGCAGGCCTGCTATAAAAAGGCAGACGTAAACAGGGAAGCAGCATTGTAATTCCCAGACAGAAGGGGCCCGGGGTCTATTCAACCTTCTCCTCCCACGTCCTGCTAATCACTATCCCAACTCCGGGATGAGTACAGAAGGGCTGCAGAAAGGTGCTGAACTTCTAAGTAGCACTTCCCTTTATAACTTCCCTCTCTATCTTTTTGTAGTGTTTAGGGCCCTGATAACTGGAATGAGACATGGGTGTGTCTTGGGTACTGAATGGGCAAATGGCTTATTCACAACTGACAGCGCATGTTGCCATGTATTTATGTAGGTGTCTACATTTTTGCAGCTAGCAGCTTTAATAGCCCACAGTGGTTAAGGCAGGATTACCTATACACCACCCTTCTACCACCTTCTGATGTGAATGTATTTAACATATGGGGTGCCAGGAATTACTCTGGATTTTTGCAAATTGTATTTTTTAGATATATTTGTGATTATATGGTAGATCCGCAATGGGAGACCTGTGTGATGCTTGAATATTTTGTTGGCATATTATACCAAAAACTAGGGTCCCATCCTCTGTAGTGGCCTGGGGGTAAAGCAACCACTAAATATGCTGCTATCCACAGATTTATACATAAGGCTCTTGACTGCATAAGCTGCAATACGGGACAGAAGTGCTGGAGCACTAAGGGGCACAAAAGCACTCTTCTAAAGCCATCTAAAGCACTTGCATCTAGAGCAGGGATCCCTAACCTTTAGAACCCGTGAGCAACATTCAGAAGTAAAAGGAGTTGAGGAGCAGCACTAGCATGAAAAATGTTCCTGGGGTGCCAAATAAGGGCTGTGATTGGCCATTTAGTAGCCCCTATGTGGATTGTCAAGCTATGAGGCTCTGTTTGGCATTGCACCAGGTTTTTATGCAGCCAAAACTTGCCTCCAAGCCAGGAATTCAAAAATAAGCACCTGGTTTGAGGCCACTGGGAGCAACATCCAAGGGGTTGGAGAGCATGTTGCTCACAAGCTACTGGTTGGGGATCACCGATCTAGAGTGTCACTACATTCTGTACCTAGCGCCTACATGCTTCTGCCTGCCCACCCTTCATGTATGCAGTGTTGCTGAACACAGGCAGCTCTGTATTCATGGGGCTACACAGGTCTCTGTGCTCCGTTTCTCTCAGGCCAAAGTGTCAGTTCCTGAGTAATACTCCCTTTGCATTGCTGCCATGCAGCGTTTCCATTCCCTGCTCGTAGGGGGCCCCCTTCAGGGGAAAATATTTTTATCAAATCACCAATGGAATACTATATTATATATTTATAGGGTTGTAGAACTTGGGGCCCTGTTATCTCCATAAAGATAATAACAGGCTGAGATGTTGGATAAAGACCAGTCCATGTTAAAAGGGTTGATCACCTTCAAACACCTAGTTGTTATCAGATCGTTCATCAGAAATAAAGACTTTTTCCAATCACTTTCTACTGTCCACGTGTGACAGTTTTTCTAGTATTGAAGTGTAAGTGAAATATTTTTCACCTTCTAAAGCAGCTCTGGGAGGGGGTCGCCGACCCTGTAAAGTTTTCTAAATTGATAGATTTAGTTGATACATTTCTTATCTTTGTCCTTGCTGAGCAGAATCCCTGAGTTTATTATCATAAATTTGATAAAGGCCCCACATAACACAGAAGCCCCTAATATACCCATCACAGTTACCTGTTTCTTTAAAAGGTATAAATAAATGGCATTTTCTATGCTGAAGTCCAGCTGTTTAACAGTTCTTCTTTTTCTGCATCATTTGAAATACTGGCAGGGAAGGAGGGACTAAACACTGATGTTACAAATTGTAATAACTTCTCCACAGCTTACAGACAACATGCAGGAACTACATAACCCACAATGCATTGAACTGTGATGTTCCTTTCCGTATTGAAATCACGTGTGCAGGGAATTGTGGGGTTTGGGGGATGCAGGCTGGGTAAGAAGAATTTCACCGGCACACAGGAATTGTAGTAGCAGGGCAAGCCCTTGCAATTTTATTATGCAGTAGTGCAACGTTTCGGGATCACGCCCCTTTGTCAAGCATCAAGCCGATTCTTCTATCACTGGGCACCAGGATAAGAACCTTTGGGAGTGTGTGGTGTGCGGCTTCTCCATAGTCTATTGGATGCAGGCTGGGGACAGATGGCTGTTGATACAAAGTAACAGTAGTCAGTCAGCTCAGCAAAGTAGTCAGACAAATCAGCAGGAGAGCACGGGGTTAGGCTTAGGGAACTGTCAGAAACCATTAAAAATCATGAAAAGTCTGCATATTTTTTTAATTGATGTACCGTATATACTTGAGTATAAGCCGAGTTTTTCAGAACTCAAAATGTGCTGAAAAATTCCACCTCGGCTTATACTTAAGTCAGTATAAACTTACCTAGCTGATCGACGCGACTACGGAGCTGCAAGCCTTCTGACGCGGCGTGCCTCTTCCCTGAAGCAGATGTCTGCGCTTCTGACCGGAGTCCCTCCTGCCGCTAGTGCGCTGTTCTGCGCGCCATAGCACCTCTGTCATCACGCCGCCTTGCTCCGCCCCCCAACGTGGCGTGACATGAGTGACGGCAGGAAATTAAGAAAGTATAGTATGGTACTTACCGGTAACCACAATTTTATTAGTTCAAATACCAATCCCTACATCTCCTGATCCAACCCAAACTGTACCTCCGTTACAATGCCACCTTCCTCATTACATCCAACCCATATTTACCAAACTTACCAGTAGCTGCTGCATTTCTCACCCCTAGGCTTATACTCTAGTCAATAAGTTTTCCCAGTTTTCGTAGGTAAAATTAGGTACCTTGGCTTATACTCGGGTCGGCTTATACGGTATATTGGAAAGTTGCTTGAAATTATGTTTACTTTTCAAACACCAGAGACACAAACATTCAACTTTAAACTTAGAAAAAAATGGAAAGTAATTGAAAAAAAGTCTTTATTTCTGGGTAACAATCTGAAACCAATTGAACTGAAAAAAGTGTTTGGAAAGTGAACAACCCCTTTAAGTGATACCACAAACGTATGCTCCTTTCTGCACCATAAACTCAAGCACTACTTTCTCTCCGTGCCATGAGAGCAGAGTAAGCCTCTGCTGGTTTTTATTGATTTCTGTTTTAAGCTTTTGTCGTTGAAATTCAGATTTGAAGCCTGGCTTTTGTTAGCTTGGTCAATCGCTACCGTTTTCTAAAAAATCCATCTTTCTGTACTGGCCAGACTGGAGAGGACCTTTGACATGCTGGGTGCTAGAGCAGAGCTTTGTGCGAGAGGCTAGAGGTCACCCTATAGAAATCTTGGAAAGACGGGTGAGAAGAATAGGGATGGTTCCCAAGGCATCTATTGTCTGCAGCGGTCACTTGTCATGCCTGATGCCTGCTCACATTATAGCAATGTCTGAGCAGTGTCATCTTACTGCTGGTCATAGTACAATCGTTTGGCTGGGAATTTATCCTTTTCATTATCATTTTCATGTATTGAGCCATACAGTCCTCAAATACCCTTTTTCACAAGTAATGGGTCCGTTATTCTATATATAGTTGTACCTATAATGTTAACTTTTACAGGTATAGGGCCTGTTATCCAGAATGCTCGGGACCTCCGGATTATTGATCTTTCCATAATTTGGATTTTCATACCTTAAAGGTGGCCATACCATGGCCGATAAAAGCTGGTAGCTTATTGGCCCGTGTATGGGGCCCTCTGACTGGCATCCCTGATCGACATCTGCCCGAAAGTTGGCCAGACGACGATCGGTCAGGACTACAAAATCCCATCGGATTGTGGCTGCATATGTTCATTGATCATTATGATCCGATCGTTGGGCCCTAGGGCCCACAATTGGTTCAACCCGATATCGACCACCTCAAGGTGGCCATATCTCGTCGCCAAACTAGCGGATCTCTCCTTGTATGGCCACCTTTAGTCTACTAGAAAATCATGTAAACATTAAATAAACCCAATAGGCTGGTTTTGCTTCTAATAGGGATGAATAATATCTTAGTTGGGATGAAGTACAAGCTACTGTTTTATTATTGCAGAGAAAAAGGAAATCATTTTAAACAATTTAGATTATTTCATCATAATGGAGTCTATGGGAGACGGCCTTTCCGCAATTCGGAGCTTTCTAATGGATCCCATGCCTGTAGTATGTTATTGAATTGCAAATTGTAAGTAACTTTTCAATTGGTCTTCATTATTTCATCTATATAGCTTTTTAATTATTTGCCTAGTTCTGACTAGCTTTCAAATGGGGGGAGCACTGACCTCAAATAAACAGAAATACTCTGTAAGGCTACACATGTATTGTTATTGCTACTTTTTATTACTCATCTTTCTATTCAGGCCACTCCTGTTCATATCCCAGTCTCCCATTCAAATCAATGCATGGTTGCTAGGGTAATTTGGACCCTAACAATCAGATTGCTGAAATTGCAAACTGGAGAGCTGCTGAATAAAAAGCAAAATAACTCAAAAATGGCTAATAATAAAAAATGAAAACCAATTGCAAATTGTCTTATATCACTCTCTACATCATACTAAAAGTTAATTTAAAGGTGAACAACCCCTTTAATTTGTGTTTTGCAGCCTTGACTGTTGGACATTTTTTTATAACAGTATCAAACAAGCAAATAGGTCATATAATTGTATGCAGCCAAAACCCATAGAATAATGCAAGCAGAACCCTAAAAGTTGAAAAGGCCATATAAACACATCAGTGTGATGTTACATGTTTATTTTGCATTTGAGTTGACATTTAGTTTGTGTTCGTTTTCCTGGAGCTGTGACTGAATGACTGATTGGAGCAATGTTTGGGCTGCACGGGGGCTCATTGTTGAGATGAATTCTGACCTGGGTATTGTGAGCATAGAGTTATCACTTGTCAAAGCTCCACTGTACACAGGTAGATGCCAATTGTTTTAGAATGCCGGTGGCAAAAAATAATGTGCCATGCGCTGTGGGCCCAATGGTTCAATAGGAATTGGAATCTTGATTCTGAATCTTACAGTAAATGCCGGGATTCCCAAAGCAAATCCGGGATTTGGTGAATCCCTAACATTTTTCCTCTGATGTATTTAGTTGTATAGGAAACTTAAGTCACTTAAGGGGGTGGTTCACCTTCAAGTTAAGTTTTACTATGTTAATAAGCAACTTTCCAATTGGTCTTCATTTTTTTTTAAATAGTTTTTTCATTATTTGCCTTCTTCTTCAAGCTCTTTCCAGATTTCAGATGGGGGTCACTGAGCCCGTCTAAAAACAAATGCTCTGTAAGGTTACAAATGTATTGTTATTGCTACTTTTTATTACTCCTCTTTCTATCCAGATCTCTCCTTTTCTTATTCCAGCCTTTTGTGCAAATCAATGCATGGTTGCTAGGTTTATTTGGACCCTAGCAACCGGATTACTAAAATTGCAAACTGGAGAGCTGCTTGAATAAAAAGCTAAATAACTCAAAAACCACAATTAACCTCTCTACATCATATTAAAGTTAACCCAAAGGTGAACAACCTTTAATGAGCCTCTCTTTCTCTGTGGTGTTGATGGCACTAATCAGTGTTATATCTATATACTTGGCCCCACAAGAAAATCATTTTCTAGTGGAATGAAACTTTTTTTTATAAGCCTGTACTTAAATGTCTTATGAGTCATTCCACTCTTATACCTCCTGGGGCCCCCCAGCAGTCACATGGTCTTTTCCTTTCTAGTTACCCCAATGGAACTGATAATTTATTTGTTAGGGTCATCAATCTGATACCCATATTCACCAGAGCAAATGGCAATGGCTTTCTAGTACTAGCCTTTCCCTAGTGACTTATTATACAGAGCATTCTGCAAGCAGTGACCTTAGGAGATCAGCTCTCTGGGGCCTGCTCCATGTGGACCCCTGGCTGGGACCTTGCTGCTATTGTCATGCTAATGATCCGCTTCAGTTTGTTTGGGATAAATTCTCCAGGCCGGGGGCTCAGATTTCAAGTGGAAGGGATCTAACTGTTAGTTCCCACGGCTTAATTAGAGCCCCACAGTCTGCTCCTTTTCTCCTATGTTGTTCCAGGATTAGAGTGACCCTTACCTTGCCTCAGGGTCAGCTGTTCCAAAACTGAACTGATCTAATGCTCCAAGGAACAAATCCGGCCTTTCTGGTTTGGCATGATAGAAACCACACATCCCTGGATATTTCCCACTCAAACAAGCTCATTCAGTCTCACAGTTATTAGTTATAAAGTCATTAGTTATTTAGGGTCCTTATGACATTCACACACTCTCTGTGCTCATTTGTATCATATATCTCCTTAGTGCAGAGACTGATGAGAAGATTTGGGGAGATTAGTCGCCCGGTGACAAATCGCCTCTTCTTCGGGCAACTAATCTCCTTGAATTGCATCCAAGCTGGCTAGAATCTAAATCAACGGCGGGATGGCACTCAGAGCGCTTCGTTTTCTGAAGTCGCCTGAAGCTCCCTCGTGAGGCAACGTCGGAAGACAAAGTGATCCGAATGCCATCCCACCGGCAATTTAGATTCTAGCCGGCAGGGAGGCAGTTCAGGGAGATTAGTTGCCCGAAGATGAGGCGATTTGTCGCCGGGTGAATAAATCTCCCCGAATCTTCTCGTCTGTCTCTGCCCTTAAATGCCATTGCAGAGCTCACATACAGTAGTAGTATAATCTGAAACAATACCTATTTGAAAAGGTTGAAAAAACACCAGCACTCATGCAAACAGCATTTACCAGTGGAATTTTTGGCCAAATACACCATCAATTTTACATCCCCTAAGGTAAGCAATGTGGTATCATCCTCTTGTAGGTTAAAGCTATAAATAAGCAAAGAAGAAAATGTCCTATTCCCACAATAAATGCCCTCACCCTCAGTGTAACTATGTCATGACCTTTTTGACATCTTCAATGCCCTTAGCTATTCCGGGCAGGACAGAGGTTACTACCTCAGACTCCTTTAAAGGGGAAATCACTAGCTTTCTTATGCAGTTTATCCTTTTTCCCTTCTCTCTGTTATTACTGGTTAAATTACATTCTAGTTGATAGGGCAACAGCACCTAGCCATTGGTAAGTAGACATGGAAAAGCTTTTCCTAATTAATAATTTTTACTATTCTACAGATCCCGTCTTGTTCATGCTAGTTAGTCTGTGGCAGTAGCAAAAGACTGGGTAGTTCACCTTTAAGATCACTTTTAGTATTTTATATAATGGCCACTTCCAAGCATCTTTTAAATTGGTCTTCATTATTTATTCCATATAGTTTTTTTTAAATTATTTGCCTTCTTCTTCTTCTTCTTGCCAACTTGGAGGTCAGTGACCCCATATAAAAAACAAATGCTCTGTAAAGCTTCAGAGCTACTTTTGCTACGTTTTATTACTCATCTTTCTATTCAGACCATCTCCTATTCATATTCCAGTCTCTCATTCAAATCAGCGAATGGTTGATAGGGTAATCTGGACCCTAGCAACAAGATCACTGAAACTTCAAACCACAGAACTGCTGAATAAAAAGCTAAATAACTCAAAAACCACAAATAATAAAAAATGAAAACCAATTGCAAATTGTCTCAGAATATCACTCTCTACGTCATATGAAACAGTAACTCAAAGGTGAACAACCCCTTTAATGTATGGTCAAATGTAAAGGTCTCTTTAGATAAATGAATGCCAGACTATGGGGCTAATTAAGATTTTGGGTGATTACAGATTTGGGGTGGAGAACCAGCCTGAGGGCAAGATAGAGTCCGATTTTGGCTAAACACTCATATATTGTCCTAGAAATAGCAAATAGCTCAGGATGACTGTAATGCAGGGGTCCCCAACCTTTTCTACTTGTGAGCCACATTTAAATGTAAAAAAGAGTTGGAGAGCAACACAAGCATGAAAATGTCCATGGGAATGTCAAATAAGGGCTGTGATTGGTTGTTTGGTAGCCCCTATGTGGACTGGTAGCCTACAGGAGACTCTGTTTGGCAGTACACCTGGTTTTTATACAACCAAAACTTGTCTCCAAGCCTGGAATTCAAAAATAAGCCCCTGCTTTGAGGCCACTGGGAGCAACATCCAAGGTGTTGGTGAGCAACATGTTGCTCGCGAGCTACTGGTTGGGGATCACTGCTGTAATGCTTTAATAACAATGTAAATATGTGCACATATACAGTAACTTTATAATATATGGCTTCAAAGTCTGGTGATAAAGCTGGGTTTCAACCCTACATATCTAAAAGCCACTGTTGTAGTGCAATGGCATATGCAACTATATGCAACGGCAATAAAATATCTTGAATCTCTTCCCATTCATTTTAATGAATGAACATGGCTTGGGGCAATTGTCACTAAAATAAAAAGAGAAACAATTCAGAGTATTGTGTTGCCCACCAGTGGAGCCGTGAAATGTGTGGACAATGGAAATTGGGGAAACTGTCTTGACTACATACCCTTTTGCATGGAATGTTCACATTTTACCTAATGACGTCAGTAATGTTTCTATACACAGAGATATCGGCAATATTTAATGTTATGACTAGGTCTAAAGCACCCACATCAAATGTGGGAAAGACATTTTAGAAAGAAAAAAAATTGCTAAAATTATAACTCCCTCTTCTTCTCAGCGTACTGATATTTCTGGCAGCTTGCAGGAAAGGTCATATGGGCTATTTTGCACTGCTTAATCTAGTCAATACAAGGTTTAAGAGCAAATATCTATTGTAAAGAGGAATTAAAGCTGTCCGGGCCAGATTTTTCTTTAAAGATGTAGGCAGCATTCCATTTGCGGGGCCAAAACTATGCCCCTTCCCAATCATCATCTGATCATCTCATTTCGGTCAGCAGCAGGTCTAGGGCCGAACCATTAAAGGAGAACTAAACCTTGAAAATGAATGTGGCTAAAATGCCATATTTTATATACTGAACTTATTGCACCTGCCTAAAGTTTCAGTTTGTCAATAGCAGCAATGATCCAGGACTTCGAACTTGTCACAGGGGGTCACCATCTTGGAAAGTGTCTGTGACACTCACATGCTCAGTGGGCTCTGAGCAGCTGTTGAGAAGCTAAGCTTAGGGCTCGTCACTAATTATCCAGCAGAAAATGAGGTTGGTCTGTAATATAAGCTTATGCTACAGGGCTGATTATTAAATTCTGATGCTAATTGTACTGGTTTCCTTGCTGCCATGTAGTAATTATCTGTATTATATTGTGCCATTTCTATTCTATGTGTACTGTATATTGTGAGTGGGTCCCTAAGCTCAGTAAGTGACAGCAGCACAGAGCATGTGCAGTGAATCAGCAGAAAAGAAGATGGGGAGCTACTGGGGCATCTTTGGAGACACAGATCTTTACTGCTAAAGGGCTGTGTTTGCATTGGGCCGGTACAGAAACACAAAACATAATGTACAACATTTCTAGCCTATTTCTTTGGTTAAGCTTTAGTTCTCCTTTAACCATTAACCCATATCGTTCTGCCATTTCTGAGCATATTGGGGAAAGATCAGCTCGATTGGCAGCCTCACCAAACGAGTGGATCTTATGGTGTATGGCCACCTTAAGACTGCAGGATTTTATATACAGTAGCTGACCTAGGGGTGGGGCAAATGGATCAGTCGATTTAGTCCCCTACTTGAGCATCCAACTCATCCCACAAAATTCCCTTTTACATACAGTATATTAATGAATTAAGAGGTTTGTTTATGCATGAGTTTGAGTAACGTATCTTTTACATAAGAGCTTTATTTGAGCCCTATAATCTGCTCTTTTTCTACTATGTTGTTGAATCAATGCAAAGATTCCAGTCCTAGGGACGCCATTCATACTAGCTCATCCTAATTATAGACATTGTCTATGCAGGTCTCAGTCCCACAGAGTTCACAAAATCAGGGGCCTAAAATACTCCCTTTTTACAACCAATAACTACAACTTTCCATTCTGAACTCCCAGTTCTCACCCTTAAGCTCTCTAGCCTGTACATATGTGTATGCCACGCGTGCTTCTAAACACACATATATATTCTGCACAGATATTCACTGCTTATTCCCTGTTAAACTTTCAACGCTGGCTTAAAGCTCTGAACACCAACTTAAAATTCATGACATGTTAAAGGGCCACTATCAGTTATTTGTTTTTGCTCTGCATTTATAATTATTTTACTGGCAAAAGTAAGTCACTGTTGCATTATTTTCCATCTGTTTTTGGCTTCTATTAAGGCATCGATCCCCAAGCAGTGGCTTGTGAGCAACAAGTTGCTCTCCGACCCCTTGGCTGTTGCTCCCAGTGGCCTCAAAGTAGGTGCTTATTTTTGAATTGCAGGCAAGTATTGTTTGCATAAAAACCAGGTCAAACAAAGCCTCCTGTAGGCTGTCAGTCCACTTAAGGGCTACAAATTACCAATCACATCCCATTTTTGAAATCCTTGTGAACTTTTTGCATGCTAATGTTGCTCTCCAACTTATTATTATATTTAAAAATGGCTCACAGGTAAAAGAAAAGTTTGGGAACCCCTGTATTAAGGTATCTCTGAGTGAACTTTCAGTTTTAGCCCTGCCTAAGCTGTCTTAGATACTCAGGATGACTGGCTACAACCTTCTCTATCACCTCCCCTATCCATATCAACATGTTACAATCCATATAATAAGAACCATAAAAAGAAGCCAGAAGGGTATGGTTTGATAAGACTGGTACACGAGCAACCATAATTAAAAACTTCACTGTATGTATATATATATATGTATAACTTTATTTCTATAGCACTACTAGTATACTCAGTACTGGTTTATTCATATTAGCAATACATTAAGGGGCTTATTTATTAAAATATGAATGTTAAAATCTCGAAAAATCACTAGAAAAATCACATTTTTAGAGGAAAAAACTAAATTTTTCGAGATTTATTATACCCGGATGCTGCCAAAAGCCAGAATCCAAAGATCTGCCATCTAAGACCTGTTGAGGTCCCGTATAAGTCAATGGGAGAGGCATCTATTTCAATTTGAAGTTTTCATGGTCTGCTTTGGGTTGAGCCCGAAAATTCGGGTTTTCAGGCAAAAACTCGAAAAATTAGAGCGATTCTGGCAAAAAGGTAGGAAAATTAAAGCAATTCGGGTTTTCACTGGATTTTATTGAGTTTTTCCACGATACGACTAAATTGAGTTTTTTTTATTAATAAATAAGCTAAAATCAGGCATGGGAGTTTGGTTGTGGTTTTTTTTTTAATAAAGTATTACATAAATTTGGATTTTATTAAATAACCCTTTAAATGTATAGACAGGGAGGAGAAACAAAATAAACAAATAGAAATATACAGAGCGGTAAAGATAAAAGCCATATGCTGATAGACAGAAGTATGGATGTCCCTGCACCATAGCACTTGCTTGGTGAATAACACAGGCACAAGTAGAAGGATAAAAAGTAAAAGATTTGGGCAAAGATTTGGGTTATGGCCTTTAAGTCCAAGACTGGACCTGATAATATTCTAGAGCTCCAAAAGGAAGGATCAGAGTTTATATTGAAAGAGGTTAAGAGAGTGATCCTTATGGAAGAATTTTTAAGAAGCAAGCAGCCATTTGTTTTGAGCAAAATCCTGCAAGTAGAGATCTGATTGCTCGCTGTAGTTAACTACTGCAGAGGTTTAACACCACTGTTATTACAGGCATGGGATCCTTTATCCAGAAAGTTTTGAATTACAGGAATTCAATCTCCCATAGACCATGCATTATAATCAAATAACTCATTTTTTAAAAAAAATATTTCCTTTTTCTCTGTCATAATAAAACAGTACCTTGCACCAACTAAGATCCTTATTGGAGGCAACAAAACACTTATTTCATGTTTAAATATACTGATGGTTTTTGGAGATCCCTTATCTAGAAAACTCCAGGTCCCAAGCATTCTAGATAACAGGTCCCATACCTGTATATGAGCTAAGGGTAAGGCCAGGCGAGGAGATTCGTGGAGGTTTTGTCGCCTGGCGACTTATCGCCACATCTTTTTGCGTGACTATCTCCCCGAACTGCCTCAGCGTTTTTTCCCCATAGGCTACAGCGCAAAATCGCCTGCGCTAATGCACACGCGGCGATACTTTTTCAATAGTCACCCAAAGGGCAACTTTGGGCGACTATTGAAAATGCATCACCGCGTGTGCATTAGCGCAGGCGATTTTGCGCTGTAGCCTATGGGGAAAAAACGCTGAGGCAGTTCAGGGAGATAGTCGCGCAAAAGACGCCAGGCGACAAAACCTCCCCGAATCTTCTCGTCTGGCCTTACCCTAAAAGACATATTCTGGATGTTGTTAGTGCTACAGCTTTCTGGGATCATGGGTGATGTTAGGGTGGGAACACAGTGCTCTAGAGGGAACTTGAATGTTGTCAGTTAAAGGCATATTTCAGTCTATGCCTTTATCATTTATCCAGACAAGTCTCCATTAAGAAAAACAATCTTGGGTTTCACCGTCCAGCACAATGACATTGTTACAGGTGACTGACCGAGGGCAGCTTGACCCAGGCAAGTGCTTCAGCGCCACTGAGTTATTAAATCCCCTAATTAGACAAAAAGCACATACTCACATTTATAGAAAACATTGGGTCGTCTGAATGCGGCGCATTTCTTGTTGTTGCTCTTCCCACTGAATAGAAAGCTTTGAAAATGCCTCCTGTTGTGCATGGAATACATTCATGTCATGCTGACCTGACTGCATATTTAGCAGCTCACTCTGCTAAGCAAGCGGCATTACGTGACTGCAGCCATGGTACCTAGAAGCCAGCCGAACAGACTCATCAATACCCTGCAGATGGCAAAGAAATGGCATTAAAGGGCGACTGTACCATCATTTCTTCATTTTCTCTATTGACCTTAGGAATTTGTCAAATGGACAAGTATATTTGTTGTCCTTTTGCTTTATTTCCCCAAGCATCGATTAAAGGGGTGGTTCACATTCAGGTTAACTTTTAGTATGTTATAGGATGGCCTATTTTTAGCAACTTTTCAACTGGTCTTCTGGTTTTATAGTTTTTAAAAAAAAATATTTTTCCTTCCTCTTTCTGAGTAAACTTTCAAATGGGGGTCACTGCTCCCGGCATCAAAAAATATAATGCTCTGTGAGCATGCTACTTTTTATTACTTTTCTTTCTCTTTAGACACTCTCTCTCTCTGTCTCTCTATATATATATAGTCCTGTGTCTCTATCAAACCACTGCCTACTTGCTAGATTAAATTTGATCCTAGCATCCAAATAGTTGTTGAAATTCCAAACTGGGAGCCGCTGAACTAACAATTCAGAAACTGCAAATATGAAAAAAATGACCAATAGCAAACGGTCTCAGATTATCATGCTGTACGTCATACTAAAAGTTAATTTGAAGGTAAACAACCCAATTAGGTTTTTATTGGCTCATCATGACTAATTTGCTATTGTCTCATGCTGGCTGGCCCCCGAGTGATTTTGTTTATTCCTGATGACTTCCCTGGGGCATGCTTTTTTATATTGGTCCTATGGTGTCTAGTGATAATTGGGCACCTATACATTTTTATAAAGCCACACAGCAGGTAGCTTACTGCCAGGCAACCCGTTCAGTTGACCTTTAACAAAGTCATGCCTTCTAACTGTCATGTACGACAGTGCTGAAATCCATGGTTTATAATACTTGGGTCATATGTTGGGGTTATTCTGGCTGGGAATGTTTATTTGGTATCGTTTAGTGGAATGCAAGCTGCTTCTTCTCTGTGCTCTAAGTATAGGGACAGATAATGTATTACAGGCGGAGAATCTGCTGCCCTGCTGCTCTCCTTGCCTTTTGAACTACGGGTGGATTTTGGTGTGAAATGAAAAATGTTGCGTTTCAGTGCAGAAATCTGGCACGTTTGCCTGCTCCGAGTGGAAACAATGCTTAGAGGTGCAGGCAGAGCAGGAGCAGAAAATCAGCAGGGCAGTGGATTTTCATCCTGTGGAAAAATGAAGGCCAAGATCCGACGTCATCTGGCATTAAGGTGGCCATACACGGGCCGATAAAAGAGTCGGCAGCTTATTGGCCCGTGAATGGGGCCCTCCGACGGGCTTCCCACACCAATATCTGTTCATTCATGCAGTCCCGCGATCCGACCGCCCATTAGCCATCGTTAGGATACGATTGTTGGGCCCTAGGGCCCACGATAGGCTCAGCCGATATTGCCCACCTCAAGGTGGGCATATCGGGGGGAGATCCGCTCGTTTGGCGACATTGCCAAACGAGCAGATCTCTCAGTGTATGGCCACCCTTAGCCTAAATATGAATCAGTCATGAGTCACACTCCCCTCAGACTGCAGAAGAGCTCGGCCAAAGTCCTCTGAAAAAATATACTAATAATCAGCGATAAACCAGATCCATACCTACAAAGGTTGTGATGAGATAATGTCATAATGAGTCCAATTTGGGTCATCCGTTCCATTTATGTGCAATAGAGATGGGCACATTGATGGCCATAGAGGTGCAGATATAATCATATGAAATTTCATATGATTTTTGGATGGTGTGTGGGCCCCAACAATTTTCACAGAATAAAATCTGGATGTCTATGCCCAGTTTTGTATCAAATGAAGGTTGGTTTATTGTCTACCAGCTCTAACTGCAGCTGTGCATCCTTGTGCTTAATGGACATCACTGCCACTAGTAAAATCGATTTATGTCCTGGGGATATGCCGTTATCTCATGCTGGGGCTTGATCCATATCCACCTAGGCAAACAGCCTCCTCCCCGTCTGTGTATCTAGTTCCTGTCTGGTCTGTGTTTCTTATCTAAGGAATGCTCAGCTCCAGTCCTTATGTGGGCTGATTGATAACAGGTATTAAGGGAACCAATTTCTTGCAAGGATTTTGCAAGCCCACGTGGAATGATAAAATATATGATACAATATATGATAAAATATACAACTCTTAGGGCAGAGACAGACGAGAATATTCGGGGAGATTAAGGGTCAGGGCACACACTCAGATTCGGGGAGATTAGTTGCTGGCGACAAATCTCTTCTTCGGGGCGACTATTCACCCCAAACTGCCTTCCCCTGCCTTCCCACTTGCTAGAATGTAAATAGCCAGCGGGATGGCACTTGGAGCGCTTTGTTTCCACAAGGAAACTTCGGGCGACTTCGGAAAACGAAGCACTCCAAGTGCCATCCCGCTGGCGATTTAGAGTCTAGCCGGCGGGAAGGCAGTTCAGGGAGATTAGTCGCCCGAAGAACAGGCGATTTGTCGCCGGGTGACTTAGGGTCAGTGCACACGCTCAGATTCGGGGGGGGCAAATCTCCTCTTCTTCGAGGCGACTAAACTCGATTTACATTCTAGCCAGCGGGACTGCACTTGGAGTGCTTCGTTTTCCGAAGTCGCCAGAAGTTTCCTTGTGAGACAACTTCGGCCGACTTCAGAAAACTAAGCGCTCCGAGTGCCATCCCGCAAGTGATTTAGATTCTAGCAGACGGGAAGGCAGTTTGGGGAGGTTACTCACCCAAAGAAGAGGCGATTTGTTGCCGGGCGACTGAATCTCCCCCAATTTCCACATGTGTCTCTCTGTTTCAGCAATACAACCCCTTTGTCAAGCATGAAACGTTGCTGTTTTTTTGCTAATAAACACGAAAGGGTTGTCCCTGCTTGTAATTGCCTTGGAGTGCCAGTGAATTCTTTTTGAATTGTAGTTCAGCGACATCTTGAGAGCTACAGGTTCCCTGCTGTAGAAACAGCTCTGTATGCCAATCCCATCTCCCCCTGATTTTATTTTTTGAGCCTTAATTTGTTCCACATGCATTCCTACTAGAAATGATACACTAATAACCGACATAGGGAATGTTCCATTCAGGGTTTTGCGAGACACATAGTGTTAATTTTAAGTCTCTAATCATCATGTGATGTATGGTGACTATTCCAGACATAATAGATGTTATTCTAATTCAATTCAAGATAACGGAATGTATTCAGCCATAACTAAAACAAACGTCATGTCCTCTAGCGTTGGCACAGAACATTCTAGTGCTGCCTCGAAGAACAGACTTCATGCACATTGCGTTCTAGAGCCACTTTACAAGGAATTAGCCAGACACAGCCAGTCTTTATCAGACAGTTTGGGGGGCACAGGATAGTAGTGAGGATGCTACTTGAAGCTCATATTTCTGCTTTATAAGGCAAAATAATTGTACAGGGATCTATTCATTATTTGATCTATTCACTGTAGTTTTGTTTGTCTATTTATGTGTGTGGCGAGGTGGCTTAAAGGAACAGTAATATCAAAAAATGAGGTTTAAAGTAATTAAGATACTGTATAATGTAGTGTTGCTCTGCACTGATACAACTGGTTTGTTTCAGAAACCCTACAATAGTTTCACTATAGTTTACATAAACAATCTGCTGTGTAGGCATGGGGGCAGCCATTAAAAGATGAAAAAGGAGAAAAGGCACAGGATACACAGGAGATAACAGATAAGCTCTGTAGTATACAATGAGATTCTTCAGAAATGATCTGTTATCTACTATGTATCCTGTACTTGAATGGCTGTCCCCACGGCTACACTGCAGCTTTTTTATATAAACACTAGTTGCAATTCTGAAGCAAACACTCTAGTCTTACCAGTGCAAACAGTGTCGGACTGGCCCACCAGGATACCAGTAAAACTCCAGTGGGCCCAGGTGCCAGGGGGCCGTTATACTGCTAAACTTTTGGCCTATTTCATGGCCATTCCCTATTTTTAAGAGAAAAAAGAGGCTAAATAGACAGAATAAATGATTATGTTATGTAAAGAAAACAGACTAGGAGAATAGAGGCTGATTGAGGAGAGGAAGAATATTAGTTCTGAGAGTGGACCCCTGGTCTAAGGTTTTATGGTGGGCCCCTGGTCTAAGGTTTTGGGTGGGCCCCTGGTGTCCCAGTCCGACACTGAGTGCAAAAGCAAGTGTACACCTTATTTTCATTACTTTTAACAAATTTAATTTTTTGATGTTACTGTTCCTTTATGGTCAGCCCACCCACTCTCCAAAAACCCCTAGAGTTTTCTGACGAAACTGGCCCAAGCATGTGTGAGATAGGGACTTTAGATTGTAAACTCTGTTTCTGCAGGGATTCATGTGACTACATAGGGACTACATGTGGTCCCTACCCTATAGTAAGAGGCCCCTTTTATCAAAGTCCAAATTTATCTCATTATTTTCGGAAAAATACTCTGAACAAATCCTCACAGGTTTTTTTCCCCTTATTTATCAATACATTTACTGAAAATTTCATGAGCTGGAAAAAACCTGAAAAAATAGTGGAAAAAAAATGTATCGTACAAATTTTTCTGATTTTCCACCTGAAAACTCAGATTTTTCTGATTTTTCCCCTAAAAACCACAAATCTTTGGATTATTGCATGAAACCCAGTGCAAATCAAGATATTTTCTGGACTTCTCCTATTGACTTATATGCAACCTCGGCAGTTCTGAGATGTTGGATTTTCCGGATTCTGACTTTTTCCATCCTTGGGGTATAATAAATTTAGGAAAATTTGTATTTTTCGCACTAAAAATGTGGATTTTTATAGTTAAAAACACGAATTTTGGGGTTTTTGGCATTCAGAGTTTAATAAATAACCCCCTTAGTGTAGGAGTATGGGCTTCATTTACTAAGAGTGGCCATGATTAGGCAGGGTGTAAAAAAATAGGTGCAAGCTTCCAAGCTTATTAGATGTTGAACCCTGATCTGCCTTTAGCATCTTAATTTCCCCTTGAATACAGTGCTGATATATTGCTGACATGTGCTGATATGCAGCACTGAGGGGTGGGTAGAGGAAAGCATATACATGTCCCATCTTCCACCTTCTACTCATCCCCTAACTTGCTGAAGTCATTCAGCTGCACAGGTTATGTCTAGGGCCAGACGGCGCCAAAATCAGCCTGAAAATCCACAAACTCATTTCAGCCCTTACCATAAGCGCTATCTATCTTCTTCATAGACAAAGCCTTCAGAATGGTTCTGGATGCTAAATAAAATATCCTGCGTTTTTAACTAGGAGTAAGTTGCAGCACAAGTATGACTGGGTGGAAGTGCTTTCTAAGCTAGTATTAAGGGGCATGACATGTCCTGGGCATAAATAAATGAGGGCCCATGCTTTATGTTACCAGCTTCCTGCCATGTTTAGATTCTACGCTTGTGGGCTACGGGTTTTTTAAGGCCAGATTTTGCCAATAGTTGTCTGGCAGCTCAGTACTAGATTTGAACAACAGCTTAAACTAACAATTGAGCTTATATGGGCAGTTTCAGGTGGTTGGCTTTCAAGTCAGTGGTGGATGGCATTGGCAGCGACAGGCACTGTGCCAGCATCCTTAAAGCCGGACTTTGGAAATGGTCTTACAAAAAGTATTGGTCTATCACAGACAAGCAATGGGGTTATTCTAATAAAAAGTGCAAAATTAGCCTAGTAACCCACAGCAAAATCTCAGATAATTTCTAACCAGCAACCAGTTTCCAGATTAAACATAGCCATTTATTTCATAATTATCTCCCCTTACTCTATGCCCCAAACCCTTCCTAAAGAATAAATTTCCTTAAATTACACAGTTTACACTGCAAATAATTCACTCTACAATATAAAATTTCATTCCAGAAACAGCAAGTTTATTTTTTTAGTTGTAATATTGGTGTGTAGGAGCATCTCATGTCATTTTGCCTGGTCATGTGCTTTCAGAAAGAGCCTGCACTTTAGGATGGAACTGCTTTCTGGCAGGCTGTTGTTTCTCCTACTCAATGTAACTGGATGTGTCGCAGTGGGACCTGGATTTTACTATTGAGTGCTGTTCTTATATCTACCAGGCATCTGCTATCTTGTGCTAGGGAGCTGTTATCTGGTTGCCTTCCCATTGTTCTGTTGTTTGGCTGCTGGGGGAAAAAGGGAAGTGGGTGATATCACTCCAACTTGCAGTACAGCAGTAAAAAGTGACTGAAGTTTATCAGAGCACAAGACACATGACTAGGGGCAGCTGGGAAATTGACAATATGTCTAGCCCCATGTCAGATTTCAAATTTAAATATAAAAAATCAGTGTAGAATTCTGCCAGAGCAGCACTATTAATTATGCGTTTTGAAAAAAACATTTTTTTCTCACGACAGTATCCCTTTTAGCTTTTCTAACCCCATGAAGTATTCTCCCCAAAAGAGTATAAAGTCTGTACCAGAGCAAGTGCTACAAGCGATACACTGTTGCTAAGAAATGTATCGACTAATATATCAAATTCTAACAACTTGAAGCGTTGGCTTCAATTTAGAGGCTGACACTGGGAAACAAGAGAGTCGGAGAAATAAAACCTGTTCGTGGAAAGGAAACAGTTACAGCAGTTGCCAAACGCCATTAATTATGTTGTACACTCTGAAAACAATAGCGTTTTGTAAAGGTGAACTGCCCCTTTAATCCAAAAAGCATTTAAGGTGGCAGTGACTTCCCCCCAGGGACTCTGTGTCCTGGATAATGGGCAGAGAATGTAAGGACTGGCTTGTTGCACATACTGTGATGTTCTTGGATGGATTGTAAACCATGAGGAGCACTAAGGGTCAGAGAGCTGGGAAGTTCTTTTATAAGGTGTCAGATGGTGGTCAGTGTTGAGCTGGAGGAAAGGCTGCAGACTGGATTGTTTCCTGCAATCTATCAGCGGGGTCTCATCTCTCTGGAGTAGGAGGAGGAATATTCTGCCTCACTGCAGCTTTCTCACTACTGACTTACCTTTATCAGTGCAGACTTCATCCTGGTGCCAGGAGTCACATCACTGATTAAGATTAGTGGAACACCATGAAAATATCCCCCGAATTGTCCCCCATTTAGGGGGCTTCTGTCCCCTTTTCACCGGAAGACTTTTTAACTTTTTTTTTTTTTTCTTCTGTTCCTCCTTTGTCGCGAAGATGGGAAATTCGTATGCAGGGCAGCTGAAGACGACGAGATTTGAAGAAGTTCTGCACAATTCCATTGAGGCTTCTCTGAGATCCAACACCCTAGTCCCCAGACCCGTGTTTTCCCAGCTATATTTGGAAGCTGAACAACAGTTCTCATCTCTGGAAGGTAAGCAATTCCCTTTTTTTTTTAGGTTTTTATAGGAGCAAAACTTTTGCCTGTGACGTTGTTTCTTATTACTCCTTGAACCTGCACTCTCAAAATAATGATACTGATAAAAGATCAATACATGAGTGAGTATTTTTAAATAAGAATTTATATACACACATAAGGTACTGGTTGTTCCAGATTTTTGTGGGATATCCCAAATAGTTTAATTTTTGATTGATGGGGCATCTGTTTCTCTCTCTCTCTAGCTGCCTGTATCTCTCTCACTATCCTTCTATATATCTAGACTGTAAGTCCTACGGGGCAGGGACCTCCATCCTTTTGTCTCCTTGACACTGAGCACTTAATCTGTATTGTAACTATACTTTATATTTATATGAATTGTATCTTAATAATGTACTTATTGGTATTCATAATTGGAATGACCCCCTGTTGTGTTTTTCCCTCAAGGAGCGCTATACAAATAAAAATATACATACATACTGTACATATCTATCCTGCAGGGGTCAATGTCTCGTATCTGAAAGTTGGAAACAATACAAAAACAATTACAATCATTAAAAAGGAAACATTATTGAAAAGTTGTTAAGGCCATTCTATAATGTACTATAAGTTAACTACCCCTTTAATGTGCATGGCTGCACTGCCTAATCTGCCCAGTGCAGGCTGCACAAATCCCAGGTGTGCAAATGCTCCATGTATGGGTATCACACGTGGTGTTCTCTCTCTTGCTGTGTAATCTTCCGCCACCCACTCTCTAGTTTTGAGGGCACTGACAGACAGCTGAAAATCGACAGTTGTGCGCTTTGCTACATATGACAGCCTACACAGGTGCAGTTTTGCTCCACTTGAGGCATTAGCACTTGTGCCTGTGGGATTTGGAAATGAGGCCCCGGGGTAACAAGTATAGAAGCAGCAGGGCATTAAGCCTGAGGGGGCATGCTCATTGGCTGATTCGTATGGAAGTTGTTTCTAATTATATATATTAAGCATGCACTTTGCCCCAGACCTTCTCCATCTCCACCATTAGACCTTCTCCATCTCCACCTTTAGACCTTCTCCATCTCCACCTTTAGATATCTCTAGCCCATTATTGAGCTGTCCTTGTATTTCATGTAACTCACTGTAGCCGTTTTTCTCAAGGACACCGTAGTCCATTCTGTGATTATTATTCCTTCTCAGCAAACATTGGGCTCTAGACTGGAAAAATAAATATCCCATAAGAAATAATGATTTAAATTGGTGACACGCTGAGATTCCATGGAGGTTAGTTGCCCAGCATCAAATCTCTTCTTCGGGCAACTAATCTCCCTGAAAAGCCTTCCTGCCGGCTAGAATATAAATCGGCGACGGGATGGCACTCGGAACATTTCGTTTTCCGAAGTCGCCCGAAGTTTCCTTGTGAGGCAACTTCGGGCGACTTCGGAAAACGAATTGCTCTGAGTGCCATCCTGCCACCGATTTAGATTCTAGCCGGCAGGGAGGCAGTTCAGGGACATTAGTCGCCCAAAAAAGAGCCGATTTGTTGCCGGGCGACTAAATCTCCCCGAATCTGAGCTCTGGGCTCTGTAAATGGTTTGTGGGAAACTTTTTTCCATATAAATCTAGCAGGCATAAGCTGTTATAGAAAAGTATTTTGTTTTGATGTGCCCTTTTTTTAAATCCCTTTTTGCCTTCTCCCCAGGAGACGGTAGGAGGAGCAGCTAAGAGAGCCTTTCTCTTTTGTAGCCTGGGGCATGTGCATCCAGACATACTGATGTGGATGTGATAACAATGACTGCCATACAATAAATTCCACAAGGTGTCTAACAGCTCAGACATCTGCTTCTCAGGGGAAAACTCTAACGTAAATAATAGGAACTTTGCAACTTACAGGGTTAGCTGCTGCTGGGACAGGGCTGCCATAAGGAATCATGGGTCCCCATAGCATTGTTGGCCATACCTCCCAATTGTCCTGTTTTTCGCAGGACAGTCCAGATTTTGACAGCTCATCCTGCAATCCCGGATTTCTTACTGAAATGTCCTGACTTTCTCTTTGATCTCCTGCACTGAACAGCCATAAAAAAATTACAACATTTCTAACTTAATTGGCTTTTGACAGAGAGCCCAGAATAGATACTGAGATACTTTTGTAACAATATAAGATAAGCATGTCTCTTGGGAGAACTTAGACTCAGACAGGGACTGACCGGGCCCACCGGGACTTGCTGTCCAGGGCAGTACAAGTGCGCAAGAAGCCGCATAAGCGCATGTGCACGTGAGCACCGCAAATTGTTTTTTTTTTCTTAGGACCAGGAGATCAGGAAAGGGGATCTGGCTCGGCGGGGCCCATGAGTGCCAGGGGTCCACCAGGTTTTTTCCCGGTATCCCGCCGGGCCAGTCCGACCCTTGACTCACAGCTTAAAGGGCAATTCACCTTTATTATCAAAACTGTAATAATACGTAAAAAACACAGAAATGTCTTCAAACTTTCATAATCGGACAAATTTTGTAAAATGGACATGGTAATTAGGGGGTGTGGCCACAAAAATGGGCATGGTCAAAATATTTTTGTTCCTCTTTTTATTTTCAAAATGTTGGGAAGTATGTTGTCCTCCCTGCAATTATTAACTTGGGACCCTGCCAGTAAATAGCATGGTACCCTAATGAAAATAAAATGAATTACTGACACATGGCCAAGCCCCTGATCCACCCCAGTCACACCAAATATATTGGAATTCTGCCCATTTTCCCACAAGCTCTAGCCCTTCACAGCCCACAAACAGCACTTGGAGCCTTTCTGCCATGGGGCACTGGACTGTTGTACCCCCTAATGGTGGTCCTGTGCCGGGTACAAAGGAACTATTGCCTACCTGCCCAGTTCTGAGTTATAAACATCTTTAAATGTCCTATGCTGTAGAATACTACTGTGTTCCTTTCTTGGTTCCCCAATCTTGCTTGTTCTAATGGTAGGGCATGGGAGATTCTTAAAGGGGATTTTTACCTTTAAATTAACTTTTAGTATGATGTAGAGAGTGATATTCTGAGAAAATTTGCAATTGGTTTTCATTTTTCATTATTTGTGGTTTTAAATGTTGAGCTTTTTATTCAGCAGCTCTCCAGTTTACAATTTCAGCAATCTGGTTGCTAGGGTCCATATTACCCTAGCAACCATGCAGTGGTGTGAATAAATTATCGGAATATGAAAAAGAGAAAGATGAGTAATAAAATGTATCAATAAGAATACATTTGTACCCTTACAGAGCATTTGTTTTGTTTTTTAGATGGGGTCAGTAACCCACATTTAAAAAGCTGGAAAGAGTCAGAAGAAAAAGGCAAATCATTCAAAAACTATAAAAAAAAAAAAAAAATGAAGGCCAATTGAAAAGCCAATTAAAAGCTGAAAATAGTCAGAAGCAAAAGGCGAATCATTCAAAAACTATAAAAAAAATTTGAAGGCCAATTGAAAAGCCAATTAAAAGCTGTAAATAGTGAGAAGAAAAAGGCAAATCATTCAAAAACTATAAAAAATGAAGGTGAATTGAAAAGTTACTTTGAATTAGCCATTCTATATAATACTAAAAGTGAACCACACCTTTAAGGTCTCAATTTCTTATATTGGCATGCGTTACACTTGGGGAGATTCTAGTAGACTGCCATTGGTCTGTCTGTGTATAAAACGTCTAGTCTGCCAATGCCTTCCATCTTTTTTAATGTTTGGATCTGGATCTCAGCATGGGGTTTCTTCTACAGGTGGTCGAGCAGACAATGATGACGAAGAAGATGATGAGGATGATGGTTCTGGCTCCAGCAGCCCACCCCTTTCTTACCAGAGTAAACCGCCCCCAGAAGGCTGTTGTACCACTGATGGTAAGACTCAGTTCTGAGAATAAAAAAAATGGAAATACTGGAAATTTATGGGATGAATCCTATTGTACCCAAGTTCACTACATACATAGATATTCATAGAATTTTACAAACTGAATTGCTTGTGTGCACTTTATAATCTTAAAAGGCATAGATGGACCTGTCTTAAAGGAGAAGGAAAGCTCCCAGACAGTTTATTAGATTAGCCACAATAGTGCAAGCTAGAATGCTATATTTATTCTGCAGAATGCTTTACCATACCTGAATAAACAGCTCTAGACGCTGTCTCTGTTTGTTTAGGATAGCAGCTACCATATTAGCTTGGTATGACATCACTTCCTGCCTGAGTCTCTCCCTGCTCACTTATAGCTCTGGGCTCAGCTTACAGCAGGGAGGGGAGAGAGGAGCAAACTGAGCATGCTCAAGCCCTAGCCCTGGAGGTTTATGTTGAAAACAGGAAGTCTGATACAGACTTTAAGGGGGAATGTAATATGCTTTGTTACCGAAAAAAACATTAGCAAAGACGCTTGCGAACAATAGTTGCCACCATTTTTGACTGATTAAGACCTCAAGGAAGTCCTCGCAAAGTTTGCAACCAAACTGCCATTGCGAGCGTTCACAGTGTGTGTAATAAAACCATTTTTTTGCGACAAAATACTTAAAGGAAAACTATACCCCCAAAATGAATACTTAAGCAACAGATAGTTTATATCAAATTCAATGACATATTAAAGAATCTTACCAAACTGGAATATATATTTACATAAATACATCAGAGAATTCTCAACAGATTTACAGCAGGTAGGGCTCGTGTTGTATTGTACCATAAACGGGATACAATTTCAGATGTGTCTCAGTTGAGTTTGGTCGGTGTTGAGTATTTGTTGAAATTTACCTCTTAATGATGATTTGTAGGATTTTGTCAGGCCGGGAAGGATCTAAGACTTTCCTCGTTATCTGCCGACTGCTTTGATGTGCCACCTGGATTTTTACTGGTTGGAGTCAAGTCTCCCAGTCTACCTGATCACATATTAGTGTGTGCAGTGGACAAGAGGTTTTTGCCAGATGATAATGGATGCAATGCACTACTAGGTAAGTTTAGATGTAAAGTGGGTTTTTGGGGTGTTTTCTTTCAACAATATTTTTATTGATTCACAAACAAATGTCAAATGTACAGTACAAAAGTTAGATAAGTTCTCGAAAATATTGTCAGAAGCGGGTTTTTGGGGTGTTTAAATAACACAGTGGGAGATACTGAGTGGGAAATGGATGTCAGGTTCTCCCTAGAAAACCTAGTATGAGTCTTGACTCTCCCTATCAGTAATTACTACCTTGTAGCTGCTCATTGATTTTATTTCTCCCCACTAAATATAGTTCTGCCTCTGCTTCTTGCATTCATATGGGCTCTGTAGCTTAAAGGGATACTGTCATGGGAGAAAATGTTTGTTTTTTTTCAAAAACGCATCAGTTAATAGTGCTGCTCCAGCAGAATTCTGCACTGAAATCCGTTTCTCAAAAAACAAACATATTTTTTTATATTTCATTTTGAAATCTGACATGGGGCTAGACAGATTGTCAGTTTCCCAGCTGCCCCTAATCATGTGACTTGTGCTCTGCAAACGTCAGTCACTCTTCACTGCTATAATGCAAGTTGGAGTGATATCACTCCCTCTCCTTCCAGCAGCCTAACAACAGAACAATGGGAAGGTAACCAGATAGCAGCTCCCTAACACAAGATAACAGCTCCCTAGAAGATCTAAGAACAGTACTCAATAGTAAAAATCCATGTCCCACTCCAACACCTTCAGTTATTTTGAGTAGGAGAAACAACAGCCTGCCAGAAAGCAGTTCCATCCTAAAGTGCTGTTAATAGTGCTGCTCCAGCAGAATTCTGCACTGAAATTCGTTTCTCAAAAAACAAACAGATTTTTTTATATTTCATTTTGAAATCTGACATGGGGCTAGACATATTGTCAGTTTCCCAGCTGCCCCTAATCATGTGACTTGTGCTCTGCAAACGTCAGTCACTCTTCACTGCTATAATGCAAGTTGGAGTGATATCACTCCCTCTCCTTCCAGCAGCCTAACAACAGAACAATGGGAAGGTAACCAGATAGCAGCTCCCTAACACAAGATAACAGCTCCCTAGAAGATCTAAGAACAGTACTCAATAGTAAAAATCCATGTCCCACTCCGACACCTTCAGTTACTTTGAGTAGGAGAAACAACAGCCTGCCAGAAAGCAGTTCCATCCTAAAGTGCTGGGTCTTTCTGAAAGCACATGACCAGGCAAAATGACCTGAGATGCGCCTACACACCAATTTTACAACTTAAAAAAAAAATACATTTGTTGGTTCAGAAATGACATTTTATATTGTGGAGTGAATTATTTGCAGTGTAAACAGTGTAATTTAGAAATAAAAAACGACATCATAAAAATCATGACATAATCTTTTTAAGCTCTTTAGCACAGTGGACATTTAATATAGATTTTATCCGTTGCAGATTCTGAGCCTACCGTACCAATTTTTATCCCAGTGAATGATATGCCCCATGTTGATGGTGTGCTGCTCTAAGGCTGACTGGGTTCAACACCAGCTGTACAATAAGGGGCAGCCATAGGGTGGGGGAGGGTAAAACTGCAAGGGGGGCCCAATATTTGGTATTACAAAATGTTACCTTTTGTCTGGGGCCCCAGAGGAAGTGTGATGTTCTGATATTACAATGCACACTGACTGTGCAATATTTGATTTCACGGTTCCATGTTTTATACGTCTCATCACCCCCTTTCCTTTGGGATAATGCTATAGGCCTTCTCATGTTCCTGCAGTCGTTTCATGGATGTTAAGCAGATGGCCGGAAAATACTTCCAATACCCCATATGAATTGTTCACACTGCCGAGTTGTCATGACCTCTAAAGTCACAGTGACCTTTAGCAACCCATATACCAGAGCGCATGATGCATCCGTCTAGCTCCTCGTATCTACCCATGCAAGGAAAGGTTCCCGGTACCCATAGAAACCAGACATCAGGCTGGATGAATGAGGCTACAATTTCTCTGCTTTATGAAATGCCAAATAATCGAGGATGAAATGCTGGCCTATTTTTCATCTTCTCTTTAATGTTTATATACTTATATTAATTAAGTTGTATTTCTTTTCAATGAATTCCTCCAGGCCCCCATACATCACGGCCAGCTGTTCCATAGAAATGAATTTGTTGTTATTAATTTACCAGCGATAGTTTATAGCAGCATCGAACAGGCCTTTTTTTGTACCCCATTGGGCAGCAAATGTTCTTGATAAAAGTACAAATTACATGCATTTATATCAGTAATGTTCAACTCCCAGTATCCTACCACAGCAGATGCAGGTTGTGAATTCTTGATATAGATTTTTTCTTACTCCAATTGGTAGTCTTGATTTTCTGTTCCAAAGCAAAGTGCAAAAATTGGAGCAATTTAGCTGCAAAAAACTAGGCGCAGGCCATGTTATAGTGTAGATCAGGGGTGTCCAAATGATAGATCAGGATCTACCAGTAGACCTTTAACTGGTGATTATTAGATCTCAAGACGCTGTCAGCTTGTCTAAATCACCCTCCTGTTTCATTCTTTTCATTCAGATATTTATTCTGTTAAGGTTATATACGAAATAGTTGTTTGTTAAATAGAACAATATACATTTTCTCATAAATCAATATTTAAGTAATATTTTCCATGGAACAGAATGCTAGCAATGCTTTTAAGGATGTAGATCATAACGAGACAACCTCACTAAAAGTAGACCATGCGTTAGTAAAGTATGGGCACTCCTGGTGTAGATCAAGCTAAAGGTCCATGTGATTGATTATGGGCATTGTGTTCTCTGATATGCCCCCCCCATGGTACAGCACATGGTTCCTCAGACAGCTTGGAGATCTTTGCCTGGCAACTTGAACAGAACAGATGAGGTGAAGAAGAACGTGTTTCAGGAAACTTTAGCATTCAATGAAATCTTTGACTTTCCCCCTCTTTAAGGATTTTCTGGCAACTGTGTCGGCTGTGGAGAAAAAGGCTTCCGATATTTCACAGAGTTTTCCAATCATATCAACCTGAAGCTCACCACCCAGCCAAAAAAGCAGAAACACTTGAAATATTACCTCATCAGGAATGCACAGGGGACCCTGACAAAGGGAGCGCTAATATCTTGGAAAAGCACAGGTGAGTACTCTGGGCGCCTGCAAAGCTCACAATCACTGGGAAAGGAAAGTAGTATCATAAACAAGTGCCTCCACTCCAGGTGGGTCACGACTAGGTATGCACTGAATCCAGGATTCGGTTCAGGATTCGGCCAGGATTAGCCTTTTTCAGCACTATTCAGATTTGGTCAAATCATTCTGCGCGGCCTAACTGAATCTGAGCAAATTAGGGGTGTGGAGGGAAATTGCGTGACTTTTTCTCACAAAACAAGGAAGTCAAAAAGTTTTCCCCTTCCCACCCCTAATTTGCATATGCAAATTAGGATTCGGTTCGGCAAATCTTTCACGAAGGATTCGGGGGTTCGCCGAATCCAAAATAGTGGATTTGGTGCATCCCTAGTACCAACATTTTGTGTGAGGGTTAGGCCACCCTGGCATACAGGATTCCAGCAATATTTGGGATCCTTCATCATTCTCAGGGCTGCTTCCTTCTAGAGAAGACACTGTTTAAAGTGTCAAGTGTTGCTCTTACTTTCTATCCAGTATAATCCTCTTGGGTGTGGCAGGCTCTAAGGAACAGGAATTTCCAGACATTTTGCATTCAGGGTCTCTTTTTTCCATCTGTACTTCAACCAGAGCATTGGTGCCCAACTTGTAAGGGGATGTTTAGCCTAAAGGGCAAACAGGGTAAAATTGTGTATAAATTATCTATCATTATCTATCCATCTAAACTAAAAAACACTTACTGCTTAGGAGAGATTTCTAATTATTTTCCTAAGCAAAAGAACATCAGAGCAGCCTCTTTCTTTCTCCTGACAACTTCCTTGACTACTTGGTGGTCAGACTGGTTAGAAAATGACCAGCAGGTGGCGCTGTTTTAATAAAATTCATTCATATTATCCCTTAAAGGGGGGTTTACCTGTAAGGTAACTTTTAGTATGTTATAGAATGCTGCTCTGATGTTGTTCTGCTTAAGAAAAGATTTAAGAAAGGTTTCTAATTATTTTCCTAACCAGAAGAACATAGAGCAACCTCTTTCTTTCTCCTGACAACTTCCTTGATTACTTGGTGGTCAGACAGGTTGGGAAAATAACCAGAAGGTGACGATGTTGTAACAACATTTATATTAACAAATATCTTGGAATTAAAATAAATAATGAATGTACATTGCAAAAGTTCTTAGAATAGCACTCTCATCAATTTTACATTAACTTATTTTAAAGGTCACTAGTGATGGGCGAATAAATTTGCGAAACGGCTGTGAAAATTTGCTGGCTAAATTCGCCAGCGACCAAAAAAATGGACGCCGGCGTCCATTTTTTTGGACGCCGGGGCATTATCGACAGCGAATGTGCGCCAGCGAATGTCAGCGAATGTGCGCCAAGAATGTCGGCGCAAATTCGCCCATCACTAAAGGTCACTTATCCTTTAACAAAAATCTGTGCTTTCAACACACTTGTTTTAAAATAGCTCACATAAGTATTTAACACTAATTACTAATTTCTTATACATTTAACTTAATGATGAAATAATTTGGATATTCCCTTTGTTTTGTTTTTAGAGGTGAGAAGTCGGAACCTTTCCGCTAACGTGTGCTCAAGCACTGTACCTGCTATGCAGGATGGACCTGGATCCATGAATAAGTCAAGTGACACAAGCACCGCACCCAATCCGTATATGAACAGTGGGGGTGTCCTAACTGGTATGGAGGCAAAACAACACATTTATCAGTCTGTGTCACTTTTCTACTCACTTCCATTTGCTGTTATTGTTGAATTGCTTGGTCTGCCAGACAGACGTCTTGTTTCGCTTATGTTTGGATATTATATATACATTATTATAGATATACGTAGATATATTGTAATACAACAAACATAATACTTGCTAAACTAACTGCATGGAGGGAACTTGAACTGATTCATAGGCCTGCTTGACTTTATAATATTTTATCTAAAAATATAATTTTTTTACTGGGGAAATATAATTATTAGCCTTTAAAGGGATACTGTCAATTTTTTTTTTCAAAACGCCTCAGTTAATAGTGCTGCTCCAGCAGAATTCTGCACTGAAATCCATTTCTCAAAAGAGCAAACAGATTTTTTTATATTTAATTTCGAAATCTGACATGGGGCTAGACATATTGTCAGTTTCCCAGCTGCCCCCAGTCATGTGACTTGTGCTCTGATAAACTTTAGTCACTTTTTACTGCTGTTCTGCAAATTTGAGTGATATCATTCCCTCCCTTTCCAGCAGCCTAACAACATAACAATGGGAAGGTAACCAGATAGTAGCTCCCTAACACAAGATAACAGCTGCCTGGTAGATCTAAGAACAACACTCAATAGTAAAATTCAGGTCCCACTGCAACACATTCAGTTGCATTGAGTAGGAGAAACAACAGCCTGTCAGAAAGCAGTTCCATCCTAAAGTGCTGGCTCTTTCTGAAAGCACATGACCAGGCAAAATGACCTGAGATGCACCTACACACCAATGTAAATAACAACTAAAAAAATACATTGCTGGTTCAGGAATTCAATTTTTTATTGTAGAGGGAATTATTTGCAGTGTAAACAGTGTCATTTAGAAATTAAAACATGATAAAAATAATGACAGAATCCATTTAAGCACTTTACCCAAAGTGGATCCTGGGTGTCTCCTGGTGCACAGATTGCCGGCAGTGGTGGCAGAGGGGCGAGATTAGTCGCCCCACTGGATTCGGATTTAGCCAAATCCTTCTGCCTGGCCAAACTGAATCTTAATTTCTATAAGCTAATTAGGGACGGGGAGGGAAATCGCGGCACTTTTTGTCAGAAAACAAGGAAGTAAAAAATGTTTTCCCCTTCCCACCCCTAATTTGCATATGCAAATTTGGATTGGGTTTGGTATTCTGCCGAATCTTTCACAAAGGATTCGGGGGTTCGGACAAATCCAGAAGAGTCGATTCGGTGCATCCCTAGTTTTAGGACAGTTATGGTTGTGTTTCAGATGGATCAAGCGAATGACCATATGTCTACAGGTTTGTTTTCTTTTATTAGGGTTCCACCTGTTGATAGGGCCCTCTGCCCAGGGGCCCACATGGGTTAATAACTGGGACACTTTGGGGGGGGCTGCTAACTTTGTATCATGGAGCCCCATGATTTCTGATGGGGGACCAATTTGTCAGCATGTAGTAGTCACACTTATCCGGAGACAAAATGAGTGAAATTGTGGCATCCTGCACTTCATGATAACCAGACTAGGGATTTACTGGGCAAACACAGTGCTTGAGTGAATGAAGGTAGGTTTGTTGCATGTGGGTAGGGATGCGCTTGACAGGTGATGAAGTGTTCGCTACTGTAGGTAGGGGTACCTACCCAATATTTTTTATTTGAAGCATGGCAAACGAAATATATATAGTGAATAAAGTACCCCCTCTTGAAAATATAAGGATATTATTAGTTACCCTCATGTTTTTATACAGGTCATGGAACTCCGAGGTAACTTCTAATATCCTCATATTTTACAACTGGGGGTACTTTATTTATTATAATACACAAATTTTAGTAAGTCATGTGACAGAAATGACATCACTACTCACTGTTTATAACTGATGACATCACTACTCACCGTTTATAAGGATATCATTTACAGGATATTCATGGCTTTTGTGTATTATATAAATATAATACACATAAGCCATATATATCCTGTAAATTATATTCTTATAAACGGTGCTTAGTGATGTCATTGGTTATAATCGGAGCTTAGTGATGTCATTTCTATCACATGACTCATGAAACTTGTGTATTGTATCACATGACTCATGAAACTTGTGTATTGTAATAAATAAAGTACCCCCTGTTGCAAAATATGAGGATATTAAAAGTCACCTTGGAGTTCCATGATCATGGTCATGGAGCTCCTCTGTAACTTTTAATATCCTTATAATACACAAGAGCCATGAATATCCTGAAAATTATATCCTTATAAACGGTGACTAGTGATGTCATCAATTATAAACGGTGAGTAGTGATGTCATTTTTGTCACATGACTCACTAAAACTTGTGTATTATACTAAATAAAGTACCCCTTGTTGGAAAATATAAGAATATTAGAAGTAAACTCTGAGTTCCATGACCTGTATAAAAGCACTCAGCCTTTGGCCTTGTGTTTTAATATGGTCATGAAACTCCTCTGTGACTTGTATCCTTATATTTTACAATAGTGGGTGCTTTATTCACTATATAAGAAACATTTAAGTTTAACATTACCCAAATTAATATTAAGCTTCTTAAAAATGATTAAACAGGTATTGTTTTATTTATAACATTTATTTTTGTTTTACAGGAGATAGTGGTTACTTGCACTCACAAGTCAGCTCCTCATACCCCAATATGAACGGGTACCTGTGCCCCCAGCAGTCGGCAAAGGTCAATCCCTCAGCACCAGCAAGAGCCTCTGTTTTAGGTACAGTTCAAAAATGTTTTTCTTTCCAAGGGGAAGTAAAACCTGTCATTTATATTGTACCTGTTACCTGCAATCTAATCATTTTAAAATAGTTATTGTTATTTCTCAAGCACATCATTATAAGTAAGTATCAAGGTGGCAAACAATAGGGCAGCTTCCACCTAAATCTATAAATGCAAATAGGCAGATGAGAAATGTTTAGTGTGTACACAGTAAGTTGGGCTCTCCTACCTTATTGTCTGTTTACGAGGAAATTGTCTTGTTTAAAATTATTATTTTTTGCAAAAGATTACAGGATGTCCATTTCAGCCCTGAATATCTGCGGCAGGTACCTTCCGCAACACTATTCTGTCCCTGTTAACATTTGGGAATTTCTTTTTTTAATTATTATAGCTGAATGACTATGAAGATTTTCATTCATCCAGGTCATAGTATATCTAGTATAGGTCAATCTAAAAACAACTGGACTTGCTGAGTAATCAATGAAGACGTTTCACTACTCATCCGAGCAGCTTCTTCAGTTCAACTGACTGGTGTGGGAAGTTCTCGGCATATAAACTCTTCCACTAATCCATTTATAATGGCACATTGTAACTCTTCAAAGAGGTGACATCTGAAGAAACTCACAGAGGTGTTGATTCTGTGTAGTTGTGATAGGATTATCCAATGTGTCATGCAACTCCTAGATACAGGTGTTACTTGTGAGAGTTGCATGAATGGATGTGTGAAGAAGCAAACTTGTACATGGAGGAAGTGGAAAGGAGGGCCTTACTTACGTTCCAGGGAACTACACCGACTCACTGGTTCAGGTATGTGGATGATACTTGGGTTAAAATCAGATCCAATGAAGTGGCGGCCTTCATAGAACACATTAACTCAGTGGACAATAACATCAAGTTCACAAGGGAAGATGTCCATGAGAACAAACTTGCTTTTTTGGACTGTTTGATATGTATCCAAGAGGGGGGTAACTTGAAGACGGAAGTATACAGGAAACCCACTCATACGGATCAATATCTGTTGTTTGATTCCCACCATCCACTGGAACACAAACTGGGTGTCATTCGAACCCTGCACCACCTGGCGGAATGTGTGGCAACTGATACAGAGTCCAAAGACAAAGAGCAAAAACATCTCAGAGGAGCTTTGAAAGCGTGTGGCTACCCAGACTGGGCATTTGTCAAAACAGCAGCAACCAAGCCCAACAGGAACACCAATAGAAATAACCGCCCCGGAGACACATAGTAGGCGAAACATAGTCATCCCATATGTAGCTGGAGTGTCAGAGAAACTCAGGAGGATTTCCAACAAACACCATGTCCCTGTGTTTTTCAAACCTAGCAACACACTGAGACAAAAACTGGTACACCCAAAGGATCAAACACCAAAAGAAAAACAAAGCAATGTGGTATACGGAGTCCAGTGTTGCGAGGAGTACACAGATCTATACATCGGGGAGACAAAACAACTGCTCTCCAAGCGAATGGCTCAGCACAGGAGGGAGAACTCTACAGGGCAAAACTCAGCTGTCTTTCTACACTTAAAAGACAAGGGACACTCCTTTGAAGACAGCAAGGTCCAAATCTTGGATAAAGAAGACCGCTGGTTTGAACGAGGCGTGAAAGAGGCGATTCATGTCAAGGTGGAGAGACCATCTCTGAACAGAGGTGGGGGCCTTCGACACCACCTGTCTGCTACATACAATGCTGTTCTAACATCTGTACCCCGGCGGATTCAGAACACTTCACACATCCATTCATGCAACTCTCACAAGTAACACCTGTATCTAGGAGTTGCATGACACATTGGATAATCCTATCACAACTACACAGAATCAACAACTCTGTGAGTTTCTTCAGATGTCACCTCTTTGAAGAGTTACAATGTGCCATTGTAAATGGATTAGTGGAAGAGTTTATATGCCGAGAACTTCCCACACCAGTCAGTTGAACTGAAGAAGCTGCTCGGATGAGTAGTGAAACGTCTTCATTGATTACTCAGCAAGTCCAGTTGTTTTTAGATTGACCTATACTAGATATTATAGCTGAACTAATGCATCCTAAATCTAGAGCTACACTGCCCCCTTGTGGAAGGATGCATACCCAGCATGGGATTCTCCATTGCTGTAACTACTTCATTGCATATGAGCAGTGGTGTAACTGGATATTAGCAAAGCAAATTATTTTTCAGGTGCCCAAAATGCCTAGGGGTTGACCTGTTTTACCAATATATATTGAAATTGTATTCAAATAAGGCCCTCAAAGAGTCCCTATACCTCCTGGGCCCCCCTGCAGTCGCATGGTCTGCTTTTTCTGTAGTTACGCCCCTTTTTATGAGTGCAGCACTGAGCTGTGTATATTAAGTACAGGAGGAAAATAAATGTTTGCTTCAGTGCAGTGAGCCAATCAGCAATTAGATTTGATCAGTCAAGTTAGGACAATAAAGCTTAGTGCTGAATGATTGCTATAGGTAATTACACAGCTGTATATTATTATCATTGTCATGTATTGATAAAGGCAACATATTCTGCAGGGCTGTACACTAGAAGGGTGCAGACATCAAACATACAGGTGACTGGGTGCTTCTAAAGTCTAGCTTTTGGTGTTTTTTTTTTCTTAATAGGAAGTTTGACGAATTCTGCCCCCCCCAAAAAACGCCACAAAGGATGGTCTCCAGAGTCGCCAACGTCAACAGATGCCAGCGTTGCACAGAGCAATGTCATTAACTCAAGTAACTGTGGAAAAGGTGGTTAGTAGTGCTTAGGGTACAGTTATTAGCATGGAGAGAAGTAGAACTGGGTCATTGCATAGCTGGGGGTCCTGACAGTTTACTCTCATGTATCTCTAAATGACTCCATAGGAAGATGCCTCTAATTTGTTAGAGGGATTAAATGTGACCATATGTGCAATTTTACTAGTCCTGCCCTTGCTATTCACCTTTATCCAAAGCAGAACAAGTAATAAAATAATACAAATTAAAAAAAAATGTGATTACAGAATCCCTTTAATTACAGTATAAGTAAATAATAAGGAAGGAGACATTGAATGTATTTAGAAACATTGCCATTATCCATTAATGGATTTCCATAGGCAGAACAGAAGCAGGAGCAACACAAAGGGTGTTCACCTTTGAATTAACATTTATAAGATATGGAGCAGGGATCCCCAACCTTTTTCACCCATGAGCCACAGTCAAATGAAAAAAGAGTTGGGGAGCAACACAAGCATGGAAAAAGTCTCTGGGGGTGCCCAATAAGGGCTGTGACCGACAGCCTACAGGAGGCTCTGTTTGTTATTACACATGGTTTTGTACAACCAAAACTTGCCTCCAAGCCTGGAATTCAAAAATAAGCACCTGCTTTTAGGCCACTGGGAGCAATATACAAGGGATTCATGACATGTTGCTCTCGAGCCACTCGTTGGGGATAACTGATGTAGAGAGTGATATTCTGAGACAATTTGCAATTGGTTTTCATTTTTAAATTTTTTTGTGTTTTTTGAGTTATTTAGCTTTTTATTCAGCAGCTCTCCAGTTTGCAATCTCAGAAATCTAGTCACTAGGGTCCGAATCAGTGTCGGACTGGCCCACCGGGATACCAGGAAAACTCCCGGTGGGCTCAGGTGTCAGTGGACCCACATGCTGCTAAACTTTTGGTCTATTTCATGGCCATTCCCTATTCTATGAGAACAAAGAGGCTAAATAGATGGAATACTAGATTATAGTATGTAAAGAAACCCGAGTAGGAGAATAGAGGTTGATTGAGGAGATGAAGAGTATTAATGGGCCCCTGGTCTAAGGTTTTTGGGTCGGTGTGCCCCTGGTGTCCCAGTCCAACACTGGTCCAAATTACCCTAGCAACCATGCACTGGTTTGAATAAGAGACTGGAATATGAATAGGAAGAGTCCCTGAATAGAAAGATGAGTGATAAAAAGTAACAATAACAAAACATTTGTAGCCTTACAGAGCTTTTGTTTTTTTAGATGGGGTCAGTGACCCCCCATTTGAAAGCTGGAAAGAGTCAGAAGTCGAAGGCAAATAATTTAAAAAAAAAACTATAAAACATAAATAATGAAAAGTTGCTTAGAATTGGCCATTATATAACACACTAAAAGTTAAGTTAAAGGTGAGTGACATACCACAAAACTATGTAGTGTTGGGGCATAGTGGCCCTTTATTGTCGGATACTAGGAGAGAGAAATAAGGGAGGAGCCACATATTTAGTATTTATGGTTATGCATCATTGTGTTCCTGTTAGATGCCATGCCTCAGCTGTGTGCTACACAATCCACCCCAGGAGGCCTTCTGTCTTCATCCATGTCGGTGAGAGCAGAGTCCGTGTCTGTACCCGAGAACCTGCTGAAAACCTGCATGATTAAGCCCGTCATTTTCAAGGGTGAGTGAGAATTTTACAGAGGGAGCAGTAAGTTCACTCTGAGCCTATATGGAACAGTACAGTGTTTTGCAGAGATTTAGGGTTTAAGCCCATTTGTCTTCTGCCGAGAGCCCCGTCGTAATAAGGCTGAAAATTTACTAGGGATGCAACGAATCCAGGATTCAGTTCGGGATTCGGCCAGGATTCGGCCTTTTTCAGCAAGATTCGGATTCAGCCAAATCCTTCTGCCTGGCCGAACCGAATCCAAATCCTAATTTGCATATGTAGATTAGGGGCGGGGAGGGAAATCTCGCGACTTTTTGTCACAAAACAAGGAAGTAAAAAATGTTTTCCCCTTTCCACCCCTAATTTGCATATGCAAATTCGGATTCGGTTTGGTATCCGGCCGCAGAGGATTCGGCCAAATCCAAAATAGTGGATTCGGTGCATCTCTAAAATTTACGAAAGCTTTACTTTAACAAACACCCATAATGCCGTAGTTTCAATGCAATAACTAGGTGGTCCCTCTATCTACTGCTTTTAGCCCTCACGGGGGGGCCCAACAGTTTTGGAACCAGTGAAATCATACTTTATAACACACATATACATAATTTTAATAAGACCATGTCACCACTTAAGGCCATTTTTTTCTGGTTGCTCTGATAGTATGGCAGCTCTCATAAGCAGATAAATAAGGATCCTTGAATAAAATAATGAATGTGCACAACGGTGTCATGAATAAGACCTTAAATGTATGCCTTAGCACACACAGCAGCCCTAGGCAATCAAATATACAATAGTCTTATCTACTTGCAGTACTCACTTTCACCACTGGGTGCTGCTGCATGAACAGCCAGCAATTTATTAGATACAGTTACACAGATACAGACAAGTGTGTCCCTTTAATTTACCAGGGAAATAGGAGTTAGTTTCAATATTTTATTACATATAAGGGGTAATTTACAAAGGCAAATGTAAGTGCTTTACCAAGTTTCACCAATCACTATTGTGCGGCCACAGAACTACCATCACCTTGAATATAGCGGTAAATGCCGGGTGGTTTTGGGGCTTGCGACAATAAGGACAGCAGACTTGGACCACAGTGGTGTCAATTTAAAAGATAAGTAAACCTTTAAAATAAGTGAATGTAAAATTGATGAGAGTGCTGTTATTAGAACTTTTGCAATGTACATTCATTCATTATTATTATTTTTTTTAATTACAAGATATTAAGGGATACATGTACCGTCAACATAAATTCATTTTGTTACAACAGCACCTCCTGCTGGTCATTTTCTGATCAGTTTGAACACCAAGTAGTTAAGGAAGTTGTCAGGAGAAAAAAAAAAGAGTCTGCTCTGATGTTCTTCTGCTGAGGAAAATATAATTATAAATTTTTCTCTAATCTTTTCCTAACCAGAAGAACATCAAAACAGCCTCTTTCTTTCTCCTGACAACTTCCTTGACTACTTGGTGAGACTGGTCGGAAAATGACCAGCAGGTGGCGCTGTTGAAACAAAATTCAAACATATTAACAGTACATGTATCCTTTAATATCTTGGAATAAAAAATAAATAATGAATGTACATTGCACTCTCATCAATTTTACATTCACTTATTTTTAAGGTTTATTTATCCTTTAATGTCCAGTGAAATCTTCACTCTGAAGCTGCATCCTATGTACTATAACATGAAGGCGCAATTGCAGCCCTTTTGGCAAATCAAGCACAACTGCATTGGACAAACCAAATTACACTGGGCACATTTTATTAAAGCATAATACATTGCACAATAATGTATAAATATGATGCAGTCTTTATTCACCAATAAAAGTTGTACCAAGTGTTGGATGAGTTGACTAATCTCTGTGGAACTGATATTACCGCTGCTCTTTATAGGTCACGGGAGCTTCCCCTACCTGTGTGGCAATGTGAACGATGTGATTGTGAGTCCTCTCCTGCACAACTGCTACACAAACTCCCAGTCTATGCCCAAGGCCTACGAACAGTACGGACCCACCACAATTCAGCCCATCTCAGAGGAAATGCAGCTCCTGCTAACAGTTTATTATCTGGTCCAACTGGGTGAGTGGAGACATCTCAAATATTAATCAGATTAAACAGATCATCCAACAATGGGGCATCCCAACATTCATATATAAATGACTCGCGCCCATGGCCTGTTCTGTAGCTGCCTTGTCGCTTGTTTTTTTAAAACTTTGAAATGCAAAATAAATGCAATTCGATACAGACATTTCTAAATCTAATATTGTATGTGTCATATAGACTTTTGGTGCAAATAAGAAAGGGCTGATAGAAATTGTGCTTGGCTGGTTCCCATTAGGCTAGGGGCCTCCTCTGGAGATCCTTTGCTACTCTGGCAGTTCTGTCCAACCTTAAAGGTGGCCATAAACATAGAGATCCACTTGATGGTAATGTCGGCAAACAAGCGGATCGCTCCCTGATATTCCCACATTGAAGTGGACGATATCGGGCTGATCCGATTGTGGGCCCTAGGGCCCAACGATCGGATCATAATGCATCCGATATGGGCGGTTGAATCGGGGGACTGCATACACGCATAGATTTTTTTAACGTGCCCGATCGAGATATTGATCGGGAAAGCCTGTTGAATGGCCCCACAAACGGGCCAATAAACTGCCAACTCGGTCTATCGGCAGCTTTTATCGGCCTGTGTATGGGGGCCTTAAAGGTATTCAAACCAGTAGCACTCGTCAGACCTTTCTCCATGCCATGCTGAAACGTACCAAACAGCCTCCAGAAGTTCCTAATAATGTGGGTGTATTAATTATTTATGGGATTGTCCATTATCATACTATGTGAGTAGTGTTGCTACCTTTCCCCCCCGGTGAACTCTGGGAGGGGGCTGGGCCGTGACGCAGTGGGAGGCGGGGCTGTGATGTAGCAAGGCTGGGGCCGTGACATGGTGGGGCTGTGACATAGGGGGTGGGGCTATGATGTGGCGATTGGCCAATAGCCATGTCAATCTCGGAAAAACCTGGCCAGTTTTTCTAATTTAGAAAACCGGGCAGCCAGTTTTTACCCCGAACAGCCCTTCAAAAAAAACCGGTCTGTCCGGGTCAAAACCAGACAGGTGGCAACCCTATAAGTGAGCGATTTTATGTATTTATATTTATAGTAATATTGTTATATTAACTGTTCACATATACTACATTAACTGACGTCTATTTATATCTTGCATTTACTGTTATTATTCCAGCCCTGCTTTGTGAAACGATTCTGTGTGGATGAGGGTCCAATTATACTACATCAAGGGTTAATGATTATAGGGGTGGGGTGCAGTGAGAGTTTAAATATTCTATAGCTATAACTTTTGAGAAGTGGCTGGTACTTTTAGTATGATGTAGAAAGTGATATTCTGAGACAATTTGCAATTGGTTTTCCTTTTTTATTATTTAAGTTTTTTTTGTTATTTAGCTTTTTATTCAGCAGCTTTTCAAGTTGCATTTTAAGTAATCTGGTATCTTGGGTTCAAATGACCCTAGCAACCATGCATTGGTTTGAATAAGAGACTGGAATATGCAAAGGAGAGGCCTCAATAGAAAGATTACGAATAAAAAGTAGCAATAACAATACATTTGTAGCCTTACAGAGCATATGCTATTTAGAAGGGGTCAGCAATGCCCATTTGAAAGTTGTGAAGAGTTACCTTAAAGGTGAACCACCCCATTAAGTTTCTGTAATTTAATTTTATGAATTAAAGACTGGTTTTATCGGAACTGATCCGGCTGGTGCTAAAAGTGGGACCGGTCTGTTTGATTAAAACGTTTGGTGCATATTCTTAATGCTTTCTTGGTTTTGTAGCTCCAGACCAGGTTCCCTTGATAGAGGACCTAGAGCAGATATTCATGCGTTCGTGGAGGGAAACGCACCTAGCTGAAATCCGCCAATATCAACAGACTGTGTCGCAGGTTTTCCCTCACCTCCCCAGCCCTATAACACCCGTGACTGCCGCACAACTTCCCTGGCTCGCCAGCCTCGCTGCCAGCTCCTGTAACGAGAGTGTGAAGATCATTGAGTGCAGCTATTCCTTAGCAGAAGGGCTTTGTGAGATGTTCAAGCTGCTGGTTGAAGGGAAACTGACCAAGACCAACTATGTGGTAATCATCTGCACTTCCAGAAGCAATGGCATAGATTCCTGCATTGTCATAACAGGTACCTCTTCTGCTTTATCAAAATAACCGCAAAATATTTATATGCAGCAAACCCGTAGGCAAGCCTGAGATATGTGAGATTGTGAGTGGCTGCCAATGGCTCCATGATATTCTTGGGCTGTGGGCAACTCCCTGCAATGTGTGTGTGTGCCCCTTTAGTGCTGCTTCAGCAGAATTTTGCACTGAAATCTGATTTTCAAAAGAGACAACAGAGTTTTTTATATTTAATTTTGAAATCTGACATGGTGTTAGACATATTGACAGTTTCCCAGCTGCCCCCAGTCATGTGACTTGTGCTCTGATAAACTTCAGTCCCTCTTTACTGCTGCACCGCAAGTCCGAGTTATATCGACCCCCCCAGCAGCCTTACAAGAGAACAATGGGAAGGTAACCAGATAGCAGCTCCCTAACACAAGATAATAGCTGCCTGGTAGATCTAAGAACAGCACTTAATAGTAAAATCCAGGTCCCACTGAGACATATTCAGTTACATTGAGTAGGAGAAACAACAGCCTGCCAGAAAGCAGTTCCATCCTAAAACGCTGGGGCTTTCTGAAAGCACATGGCCAGGCAAAATGACCTGAGACGCACCTACACACCAATAATACAACTAAAAAAATACACTTGCTGGTTCAGGAATTACATTTTTTATTGTAGAGGGAATTATTTACAGTGTAAACAGTGTCATTTTGAAATTAAAACATCAAAAAATCATGACAAAATCCATTTAAGCACCTTACCCAAAGTGGATCCTGTTTGTCTCCTGGTGCAACTTCGAAGATGAAGTGCTCAGAGTGCCATCCCGCCGACGATTTAGATGCTAGCCGGCGGGAAGGCTTTTCAGGGAGATTAGTCGCCCGAAGAAGAAGCAATTTGTCGCCTGGCGACTAATCTCCCCGAATCTTAGCGTGTGCCCTTACCTTAACCACGGTATTTCAATTAGTTCCCTCTCAGAGGTAGGGCAGCCTATATTGGTGATCTTATCCTCAGCACAGATTAACTCACAGTGGTATCTTGCTCCTGCCACTATATTTCGCTCCTAGAGTGACTGTATCATAAACTTCTGACACTAAATAAACATTCCCTAACTTTGCCTCGTAACTTGCTCAGACCCAGGACCTGTATCAACCTCTCAGGGAGGTGAGGTCCCAGGAAAGACCCTGAGCACTTGGTGCTCTCTCCTTTTAAACAATATTATCCTGCCATGGACTGGGCAAACCCTGAACTGCAATGGACCCAGGAAAAGGGACATAGCTGCCTGGGTACATCAATGGACCACTTTCAGTGGCGTAACTACCGGGGGAGCAGGGGGTGCGATTGGGCCAGGTCCCGCACCCCCTCAGGGCCCCTCGGCAGCTCACGCACAATGAATTCCGTGCAGTTCCAGGCGTACGTAGGGGGGCCCCGTTGTGCGTCCCGCGCCAGGGCCCGCCCCCTCTAGTTACGTTACTGACCACTTTAGGTGTCTCAACTAAAGGGGAAACTGACAGTGTAAAACATTCCTAAACCTCAGGGTCTCTACATATAAATGAACTTCTTAATACTGTTGTTAGACAAACAAAATGGCAAAATTTAATAAATGAAGGACCCGTGGCCCTTTAAATAGTTCTCTACGTGGAGCACGAGTGGCTTTTGTGTCACTTTACACTTGTTTGGAATATTTGTCTTTCCATCTGTTGTGCTTGTAACCTAAGGGCCCATGAGCAGTTGGCATGTCTGTGCCCTTAGCAGCCAATGATATGCCAATGATGTTAGCAGTGCCCTTATAGGGTTAATGTGCCAGCTTGTGTCCATTCTTGGCAGCACTTTGTTTGTTGCTGCCCCCCACTCATGACAGAGAAAGGAGACCTAGGGGCAGTATTCAGCGCACTTGTGCCAAATCAGAGAAATATTTCTGTAGATATCTTCCCAGCTATATAACCATGCTGCGTTGCATTTCAATTATTAAGGTGTTTTTTCCCTGAAAAGTTGTATTTGTTGCCACAGGAAAATACCAGGCCCGGATTTTGGTGGAAAGCATGTTCTCTCCATCCGATTACCTAAAGGAGGTGACCTATGAACTAGCCAGCGGGAAGGTGGAGAATTTAGCAGCTTTTTTTCGTGCTCTGTGCCCAGGTAAGGACAATGATTTGATCTATATTAGATCATTCTGCAAGATATATATATATATTTATATTTATTTATATATTCCTAATTACAATCCCAAATCATGGGCCCCTAAAGGGTGGAATTTATTGAGTGGCCTTTTAAAATAGATAGGGGCAAATCTGGGTGTAGTTGGGCATGACCTGGGCTATGGCCTAAATTGTCTCAATATTTAATTCTATAATGTTAGGAGGCAAATTGCTAACCTTGTAACCCAGGCCAGTGTGTGCCTTCTATGCAAATGGGTTGCTAAGATCTACATTAACATAGTAACCAGACAGTGGTATAAAAGAGAGACTGAAATATGAATAGGAGAGGGCCTGAATAAAAAGCTAAGTAATAAAAGGTAACTATACAAATAATAATAATCATAGTTTTGAATTATAGTTATGAATAGAAAAATGAGTAGTAAAAAGTAGCAATAATAGCAATGCATTTGTACCCTTACAGAACATTTGTTTTTAGATGGGGTCAGTGACCCCAATTTGAAAGCTGGAAAGAGTCAGAAGAAGAAGGCAAATAATAAAAAAACAAAAAAAATAAAAAATGAAGACCAGTCAAAAAGTTGCTAAGAAATGTACATTCTAGGATATGCGTAATAACACGCATGTGACATCACGAGCATACGCATAATAAGCAATTTGTGGCACATTTTCATTATGCGCTTGCGAGTGACAGGACATGGCTGCTTGCACTGGGAGCTCCCTCCTGGTGCGGGTAGTGTAGCGCTGGCAGGGGGCATTTTTTTTTTTAAAAAAAAACTACTGTTATCCCCAACCAACATGCGGGCTTCTATTAGCCCATATGTTTGGTTGGGGATAACATTTTTTTTTTAACAGGTGCCCTTTAAGCATGTCAGGTGATCCCATGGGACAGCCAAATATACATGATATGAAGGAAAGAATGAATAGCCCTAGAATTTAGTGGATTGACTTTTCGTGTACCCACTGTAAGATTTATCTCCAACTGAAGAGTGTTTCAGTCAAACTGCTGCCGCAATTAAATCTCTGAATCCGTTGATAGATGGTGACTTGGATCTTCTGCTGGACAAGTTTTATCAGGAAAATCAAGGTGCTGCCGCTTTATCGGCAACTAAGCCAAGCGCAGAAACGCCGCATCCTACATGTGCCAGTAAGTAAGGGGACAGGGAGCCATATTGCATCCTGGGGTTATTCATGTTATAATTTGAAAACCGGAGCACATGGCTGAACTACTAATCCCATCATCCTCAGTTGTTGTTAGAGGCAGTTCCTGGTACATCTCTTGAGAAATTACATGACTGCAAAATGCCATTGCCTTAAAGAGGTTAAACACCCACCCCTACAACTTAATTTAAAATTTCCCAAATAAATCTGACCACATCAGAATGATTTAAAACAATGTGGACAGGTATAGGACCTGTTTTCCAGAATGTTTGGGTCTCTCCAGATAACTGATCTTTCCGTAGTTTGGATCTTCATACCTTAAGTCTACTAGACAATCATGTAAACATTAAATAAACCCAATAGGACTAATTACATCTAATTATAATTACTAATACTAATTATATACTTAATTATATCTTAGTTGGGATCATGTACAAGGTCCTGTTTTATTATTACAGAGATAAAAGAAATAATTAAAAAAAAAAAATAGCATTATTTGATTAAAATTGTGTCTATGGGAGGTAAATCTGATATTTCTGGATAACGTACATTCATTCTTTATTTATTATATAAATTCCAAGGTATTAAAGGATACATGAAATGTTAATATTATAAATATTTTCTGACCAGTCTGACCAGCAAGTAGTCAAGGAAGTTGTCAGGAGAAAAAAAGAGGCTGCTCTGATGTTCTTCTGCTTGGGAAAGATTTGAGAAAGATTCTAATTATTATTTTCCTAAGCAGAATAACATAGAGCAGCCTCTTTCTTTCTCCTGACAACTTCCTTGACTACTTGGTGGTCAGACTGGTTGGAAAATGACCAGCAGGTGGCGCTGTTGTAACAAAATTCATTAATGTTAACAGTACATGTATCCTTTAATATCTTGAAATTTTAAAAAAAGAAATAATGAATGTACATTGCAAAAGTTCTTAGAATAGCACTCTCATTAATATTACAATCATTTATTATAAAGGTTTACTTATCCGTTTTAGACTTCTATGATATTCCACCTCCCACAGCAGACCTTATATTGGCTGTTTTGGGTTAACAGATCTTGAAACTTCAGACAATGATAAATATCATTATTCATCAGCTTTAACTGGCTGACAGATCCATCCAAATTCTAACATTTGGGAACCCTACTAGATCGAATTGTCATAATTCTTCCACGTGTGCTCCATTGTATTTGGCAGCTTTAATGAAAAGGGGACCACCATTTTCTTTACTGCAGGTTATAATATTGAATGGCATCATGTCCGCCCGTCCCAGTTGGCCGTGGCACAAAAGCTCTTATCGCATGTCTGCTCCATAGCCGACTCCAGCACTCAGAACCTTGATTTGGGATCATTCGAGAAAGTGGATTTTCTTATCTGTGTTCCTCCATCGGAGATAACTTACCAGCAAACACTCTCTCATCTCTGGAGTTCAGGTAATGCCCCTCATAGAGCCACCGTATTTCAACTGTTCAGTAATTATATTTTCTGGAGCTTCATGGTCATTGTACCACCGGCATAAAGAGATATTGAATATCTCAACCCAATTTCCCTTGGTGCTTGTACTGAATGGGGAGGCTGGTTCTTGATCTTCCTGATCAGTTATTCTTTTTACTATAAGCTGTACAGTCCATTAACTCCCAATTTGGTTCTAACTGTGTAATACAGGTATGGGACCTGTTATCCAGAACAGTCAGGACCTGGGGTTTTCTGGATAAGGGGTCTTTCTGTAATTTGGATCATCATACCATAAGTCTACTAAAAATAATTTAAACATTAAAGGAGATCTAAAGCTTAACTAAGAAAGGCTAGACATGTTGTACATTATATTTTGTGCTTCTGTACCAGCCCAAGGTAACCACAGCCATTTAGCAGTAAAGATCTGTGTCTCCAAAGATGCCCCAGTAGCTCCCCATCTTCTTTTCTGCTGATTCACTGCACATGCTCTGTGCTGCTGTCACTTACTGAGCTTAGGGAACCACTCACAATATACAGTACACATAGAATAGAAATGTCACAATATAAGGCTGATTAGTAATTAATACAGATAATTACTACATGGCAGCACAGAAACCAGTGCAATTAGCATCTGAATTTAATAATCAGCCCTGTAGCATCAGCTTATATTACAGGGGAAGCTCATTTTCTGCTGTAAATTAGTGACGAGCCCTAAGCTTAGCTTCTCAACAGCTGCTCAGAGCCCACTGAGCATGTGAGTGTCACAGACACTTTCCAAGATGGTGACCCCCTGTGACAAGTTTGAAGTCCTGGATCATTGCTGCTATTGACAAGCTGAAACTTTAGGCTGGTGCAATAAGTTCACTTTATAAAATATGGCATTTTTAGCCACATTCATTTTTAGAGTTTAGTTTTCTTTTAAATAAACCCAGTAGGCTGGTTTTGCTTGCAGTAAGGATTAATTATATCTTAGTTGGGATCAAAGTAAAAGGTATTGTTTTATTATTACAGATTTAAAATTATAAAACACTCGGACGATCCCTTTACTTGTGTCACAATATTTTATCCCAAGATTGAAGCAGAGGTCTGACCTAAGTCAGTACTTATTATTTAAAAAACAAAAACAGAGAGAGAAAGTACCCCGCTCACAATCTTACTTGGCAGTTACTTATATAAATTGTTTCAATACCTGTTAGTTTGAGAACTACATATATTCCAGTGCAAACCCTGTGATTGTCGTTAGACCAATCCCATGAATTTGTTATTTACTAAAGTGCCGTGCTACAAATTCATTATATAATAAATAAGAATTAGACAATAGAAATGAATTGTAGATAAAGTGCAGTGCAATGGAATTAATTCAATTAAATTAAAATTAAAAAACAATGGATAAATCCGCCCACAATAAAATCGATCAAAAATTGTGGCAATATTGTACAATAAGTGATTATGGTATCTATGGTAACAATTAATTAATAAAGTGCTTTCCAGTGCTAAATCAATAAATCATTAATTACTCAGGTAATTGATTATAAATTAATTAGAGTAACCGCATTAACTAGGATAAATATTAAAAAAACAATACTCAGGTTCTTGAAATGAAATCAGAAAATGGAAAAGGAGAGAGGTGGAATTGTCCCAAATCTACTACCTAATTTATTTCTAATCCCTGGGACCACAAAGGCAAAGAAGGCTGAGCAACCGAGATTGTGGTCTCAATAGTTAATCTAAACCCTAAACTGTCATAAACTATAATGGCCAAAAAAAAACACAAATCCACGGCCTCCTGTAAGTTCAGTATTGCGAGAGAAGAGAAAAAGTGAACCGAGTACTTAAAGGACAAGGAAAGTCTAAAATAGAATATTGTTAGAAATGCTGTATATTGTATACTAAACATAAGCATGAACTTACTGCACCACAAGCCTAATCAAACAAATAATTTATGTTTTCAAAGTTGGCCACAGGGGGTCACCATCTTGTAACTTTGTTAAACATCTTTGCCTGACCCTGCACATGCTCAGTGTGGTCTGGGCTGCTTAGGGATCGTCATAAACAAAGCTGCTTGAGTTCTGAATGGCTGCATAAGTATGATTGTTTCCCTGCTCAGCAGTTAGGGACCATCAATTCCTATCCACAGCAGTAAATGAAGGGAGAATTTCACTGCATACAGTCAGGTTTCTTATAAAAACGGTACACATTTTTTAATTAAAGTATATTGGAGATAGGTTTCTTTTTCATTAAAGAATGTAAAAATGGGATTTTATTTTTTTGCCTTTCCTTGTCCTTTAATTAAATCACCACCACCACCCTTTCCATTCCCATTTAACCCAAATTTTTTAAAAAGCTTCAAAAAATATTGAGATCAACTGGATTCAAACGCCGACGCGCGTTTCGCTATACTGGCTTTGTAAAGGCGTAATCAAGTCAATTACGCCTTGACAAAGCCAGTATAGCGAAACGTACGTCAGCGTTTGAATCCAGTTGATATCAATATTTTTAGAAGCTTTTTTGGGATTGGTCTAACGACAATCACAGGGTTTGCACTGGAATATATGTAGTTCTCAAACTAACAGGCATTGAAACAATTTATATAAGTAACTGCCAAGTAAGAATGTGAGCGGTGTACTTTCTCTCTCTGTTTTTTACAGATTTAAAATTGTAAATTATTTGATTATAACAGAATCTATCGAAGATAGCCTTCCCGTAATTCTGAGCTTTGTGGATAGTGGGTTTCTGGATAATGGATCCAATACCTGTATATCATGGTAGCAATATTCACTGTTATATTGATATACAATGCAACTTGTGCCCACAAATACCCTGACAGCAGTTATACATAGCCTGTGCCGTGCTTTCCAGATGGAGGTTGCTATTCTCATTTCACTCCACGCTCCTGCTTTACATTTCCATGGTAACTTAACTCCCTTCTGACCAGAAAGTATACGGTATAAAGAAATACAGCTTCTGCCCATGCTACCGAAATGCAGGTGATAATGGAACTCTTGTCTGTACATGCTCTCGCTCATAGGAAATAAATGCCTGCCATTTGTTTATTTACATAGTAAAGTAGAGAGCATAAGTCATAGCTCATTTTGTGCCCAGAACTTTCCTTTATTGCATACATATAAGTGGGGGCTGCCATAGTGTTAGCCACATCTGTGATATTATCATTAAAGGAGAAGAAAAGGTTAAAACCAAGTAAATTTTTTTAAAAAAAGGTCTATATAAATACACCAGTAAACCCACAAAGCTACTCCTCTGTCAAAAGAAACACCTAATTTATTTCCTTCTATTGTGTACACATGGGCTTCTTTATCAGACTTCCTGTTTTCAGCTGAAACTTCCAGGTCTTGGGCTTGAGCATGCTCAGTTTGCTCCTCTCCCCCTTCCCGCTGTAATCTGAGCTATGTGACAGCAGGGAGAGACTCAGGCAGGAAGTGATGTCACAGCAAGCTAATATGGCAGTTGCTATCCTAAACAAACAGAGACAGTATTTAGAACTATTTACTCAGGTATGGAAAAGCTTTCTTAAGAATAAAAATGGCGTTCTAGCTTGTACTGTTGTGGCTAATCTATTGGCAGCAAACTGCCTTGGTAGCTTCCCTTCTCCTTTAAAGGACTCAGTAGAAAGATCCATCTAGTGGTACAAGAAGGGACTGATCCTTCTTGAGACTCTAATGGGGGAATGTAATAAAAGTCGGTAATGGAAAAAAATATTCGCAATGCGAAAAGTTATGCTTCTGTGCGAACAAATTTGCCTTTGTGCAAATTTAATATAGTTTTTGCAAACCCGGAAACTGTTTAGCGACCACTTCTGACAGTGGAGGAAGGTTTGCGAATTTTATAGTTAGCTCCAGTGCGCAGTGAATGTAATAAAATGTTTGCTCCAAAAGATTACGACACCTTCACGCACTTCTTAAAAGTGGTCAATGCGCAATTAAAATTCGCAATGCGCAATTAAAATTCGCAGTGTAATAATGGTTTAAGGAAGAGAATTACGTTGCGAAATGAGACTTTTTATTCTTATTTGCGCTAATTGTTTTGCTCTTTGTGACTTTTATTACATTCCCCCAAAATGGTCTTATTTACAAAAAATGATGCAAGATATAAAGAATAGGTGCAGATACCTAACATTTTTAACTTGTAACATAGTACTGCAGCATTGCATATAGGAGAGATGGGCAGCACCTAAGCTTGCCTCTAGCTTGTCATTAAGACATTTCAGTTGGGGGGACCTGCGGAATGCAAGGCACTAGGGGTGCCCTTCTGAGCCAGATTTTTCATTTTTAGAGTGTCCTGTATTAACTGTACTTTCCTGATATATGTAGGAGTGTTACTGGAGCTTGGTGTAGAGAAGGCCCTGCTCACAAAGCAGCTGCTGGAACAGTACATCATGAAACTGGATTCCGACGCACCCAATAAATTCAAGACGTTCCTTCACAGAGCCTTGCAGAACCCTCACACCTTGTTTGTTCTTGTTCATGATCACGCACACTGGGATCTCACCAGGTAATGTTTGTTACTGAAGGAAAGGTACATAGCAATCAGTGATGGCACCTGTAAGCTACACACTTGCATTTCCAGTAGCGACATGTAAATGCTAAATTATTTCTTGCAATGCAAGGAGGGCACATAGACCTTTGTGCAGCTCAAATACAGTCATTCTGTAGCTTCCAGAACTGTGCCCAAAGCAGTGGACGGGTGTCCGGCCTGCAGTGAAGCCCATGTGAGATGCCATATATATATATATATATATATATATACTGTATATAGGCCACTATTCAAATCCCTCATTTCAAGGGTATTGTGGCCTGGACTGAAACATACAGTATGCCTGTCCCTGGCCTAGGTGCAGTAGATGTTTTCAGGGTTGTCTTCTGGGCGGTTACTGGCTCAGTTTTAGGAATTATATTTGGGGCCAATAGTATTAATAAGCAGGAAACAGTGTCGGACTGGCCCACAGGGATACCAGGAAAACTCCCGGTGGGCCCAGGTGTCTGTGAGACCTTGTGCTGCTAAACATTTAGCCTATTTCATGGCCATTCCCTATTTCTTTGAGAACAAAGAGGCTAAATAGATGGAATAATAGAGTATAGTATTATAGTATGTAAAGAATAGAGACTAGGAGAATAGAGGTTGAGTGAGGAGAAGAAGAATAATAGTACTGAAAATGGTTTTTCGGTGGGCCCCTGGTGTCCCAGTCCGACAGCAGGAAAAGTAACAAAGATTTCTAGGATTGTGAGCAAGTTACTAGGTTTGTGCATTGTGTATTGGGTGCTGTGCATGTAAATTTGTATATTTAATATATTTAATGTATGTACCTTACTATTTATACATTGGCTCTTTATAAATATGTGATAATATATAATAGCAGGGCTCATTTATGGATACTGCTGAAGTGCTAAGGAGACCAAAATCACATACATTAAGATGGTATTCACGTACATTTTCAGCCTATCCACTGCACCATGCAAAGTGAACTCTGCACCCTATGCCAGTAGCACCTACTGTATGTTGTTGAAAGCGGTGCAAAGAAGTCTTGTACTTAAAAGGGCTTGTTCACCTTTGAGATAACTTTTAGTATGATTTAGAGAGTGGTATTCTGAGATAATTTGCAGTTTGTTTTCATTTTTTATTATTGAAGGTTTTTGAGTTATTTAGCTTTTTATTCAGCAGCTCTTCAATTTGCATTTTAAGCAATCTGGTTGCTAGGGCCCAAATGACCCTAAGAGACTGGAATATGAATAGGAGATGGTCTGAATAGAAGGATCAGCAATAAAAAGTAGCAATATCAATACATTTGTAGCCTTACAGAGTATTTGTTTTTTTTAGAAGGGGACAGTGACGCCCATTTGAAAGCTGCAAAGTATCAGAAGAAAAAGACAAATAACTATAAAACTATAAAAAAATAAATAATGAAAACCAATTGAAAAGTTGCTTAGAATTGGTCGTTCTATAACATACTAAAAGTTACTTTAAAGGTGAACCATCCCTTTAACTCCTTAAAGGGATTCTGTCATGATTTTTATGGTGTCTTTTATTTCTAAATTAAACTGCTTACACTGCAAATAATTCACTCTGCAATATAAAAAGTAATCCTAATCCTAAAAGTGTATTTTTTATAGTTGTACTATTGGTGTGTAGGCGCATCTCAGGTCCTGGTTGTCACGTACGACTCCCTAAATTCAGAACAATCGCTAAGCTCACTGGTCACTGCTCAACAACAGTCAATGCACTAGTCACAGGCCCATATGTTTGTATCCCATACTCTCCATGAGAGCAATAGTTTAAGTGCCTTTACATAAAGATCAGGGGTGGCAAAAGGGAATCTGGGTCCTTTCCAGTTTAAGAGTTTGTAGAGAAATCCACCACACTGATTTGTAATTGATTTAAATACACCATGTTACCATTATAGATGTACTTTGCCAGGTTGATGCACCTATGTTCTTATAGGGGTTATTTTTTCACAAAAGACAAAGAGCCGGCAATCCCCAGCTACCGAAAGTTGGAATTTCCACTTCTTTTTCAGACTTTTTTCAGCTTCCGGCTAGCCCTTTCCAAACCCGAACTCTGAGAAGCAGACAATTACTAATTTCTTTGACAGCTTTTTATATGGACATCCCTGCTTACTGGCAGATACATGACATGATATGCTTTTTCGGCTGGATGAGGGAAGCAGCTTTTCAATTTACACTTAGTGCTGTTTCTTCCCATAATAGATCAGCTCAATAGGAAGCAACTGCTAATAAATCCTAACAAGTACAGAACTTACTGAGGTATGAAATCATCATAGTTGTGATGGTCAGAGTGCGCAGGTCTATATGAGGCATAATATACTCAAATTGAAGGATATTTCAAGTCACCAAGGAGTCCAATATATATATATATATATATATATATATATATATATATATAGGCAGCCTCAAGGTTATGTACAAGATAGGGTCTGTAGGTTTGTTCTTAAGTTGAATTTGTATGTAAGTTGAAACATATACATTAACTTATTAAATGCAACTGAGACAGATGTTTGTCTTTACATAGAATTTACTTTTACCTTTCTGTGCTCTGCAGTAGACAACACACACCAGAGGGGATTGGGACAGGTTGGTTATTAAAGCTTAATGCTAATAAATGCTAAACAAACCACAGTACATTACTGTAATAACCATCATTTGTAAGTGTGAGTTGAATGTAACCCGGGGACTCCTTGTGTATGTGTGTGTATATATTGTATAATTTTTATATATATATATATATATATATATATATCACAATCCAATGAGTATCCGCACTCCAAGGCACACTATTGTAGCTTATCCAGGTGGGGTGCACGGTTAAAATATATGTATTTAAATTTTCAGAAGAACCAGCACTCCCTGTTGGGAGCGAAATGTTGGAATGCAATAGAAATAAAAACAAATATTTTATATAAATTTAAATATATACATATATATATATATATATATATATATATACAGGTCAGGGAACTCCGATGTCACTCTCTCGGAATTGCACCCCCTCCACATTTGCACCCTAGCCAGTTGCTGTTGCTGCTGCCTACCCCAGCTGTGGTCCTGCACATATAGAGTGAATAAAGTACCACTTTTGTACAATATAAGGATATTATAAGTTACCGAGGAGTTTCATGACCATATAAAAACAAGCGGACCGAAGGAATTCATGGAATTCTGAGGTTACTTCTCATATCCTCATATTTTACAACATGGGGTACTTTATTTATTATAATACACAAGTTTTAGTGAGTCATGTGACAAAAATGTATATAGTCAACTACAAGAGGTCCTCTGCACTCAACCCAATATCAATATATTTAAGACAGCGACATTTTGTGCATACTGCTACTGAAAAATGCCTTACCCTTTAAACAACACAGGGATTCTTTGTCCATATATTGCAATATATTTAAGCTGGCCAACTACGTCACAGTCATCCCATATGCAGGTAAAACTTAGTCCCTTTGTAAAATGTATAATTAAGCAATTGAATTCTTAATGAATCAGATGAAAATTAAGCGTAGGACTGGCCAGATATGGGATGACTTTGACGTAGTTGGCCAGCTTAAATATATTGCAATATATGGACAAACAATCCCTGTGTTGTTTAAAGGGTAAGGCATTTTTTAGTAGCAGTATGCACAAAATGTCTCTGTCTTAAATATATTGATAATGGGCTGAGTGCAGAGGACTCTTGTGTTTGACTATATGTATTTTGTGGTCACACCCTCATTGCACCCCCGCCTAATGGTTTTAAAAAATAGTGGTGAGCACAACTTTCCCTTGTTTGTTATGTGACAAAAATTACATCACTACTCACCGATAATAACCGATGACATCACTACTCACCGTTTATAAGGATATCATTTACAAGATTTTCATGGCTTTTGTGTATTACACAGATATACTATACATGGTGTACCAGAGGCCCATTAAAGTATCTTATTATTTGCACCATGTATAAATTTTGTGCATATTTGCTTTTCCAAATACGAATGGAAGCTAATATAGTGCATGTCTCAGTAGAGACCTTTTCTTTAGACTTTACTAGTCATTCAAGGGTAGATTTCATCAGCTAAATTAAATAATATGGCAGCTCCCACACACATATAAACGTATACTTCAGAGATGGAATATTCTCTGCTGACAATATGTCATATTTTCATTGCTGATGTCAGTTTAATGGAAGAAGAGTCGATTTCCCTTTGAAATAAGCAATACCCATGACAGTGATTTATTATGGGCAAATGACAAGTGACAGCAGACGTTATACGGTGGGATGAACTCGTGCACCTCTCAGATATGCGGTGTTTAAATGCTACGCTTGCCGCACAATTAATATTCTACATTTAACCTTTCCCCTTATTCTCAGAGGACATACGCACAATGCACAAATGGCACACTAATGATAAATGTGTTAGGTTTCATGTAAAGAAATGGCAAATGTAGATGTGTAAATGCGCTGCCCTGGGTTCTGTCCTCCAATTAATTTCCATTAAACAGAAATGGAAGAAGAGCGTGTTGTGTGCACAGAACATTCCTTCCTTCCCCTCTCTCTCTCTAGTTTTATCATATAAATATAAATTAACTGTTTCTATTTCATTTTTAAGCTCTTTTTATTAATTTAGAGCAATTGTAAATATATCCAATTTTATAAACACAAATACACAGCAGACTTGTTGCCTTTGTCATTTCGCTAATTATATCCTAAGTGCTTAGAATACTGGGCAACATTCTTATATTATTATATAATAAATTGCTAGAACCTGAGTCAAATGTCATGGCAATATGACTACAGAGTTTACAGAACACAAGTATGGGATGCGTTATCTAGAATGCTCGGGACATGGCGTTTTCCAAATAAGGGATATTTCTGTAATTTGGATCAGCATTCTTTGTCTACTAAAAAAAATCATCTAACCATTAAATAAACCCAATCGATTTAACTTAGTAAGGATTCTTTATATCTTAGTTGGGATCAAGTACAAGGTACTGTTTTATTATTACAGAGAAAAAGAAAAAAACTTTAATTACTTAATTAAACGTAGTTGGCGATCCGTAATTTAGGGCTTTCTGGATAACAAGTTTCCGGATAACGGATTCTATACCGTCAGAATTTGTCAATTATGTTTTCCTCAAAAAATTACTTGAATTACTACTTAACACTGCAAATAATTTTCATTGTATTTTTTAGCAATATTGTCTCTTTAGTCTACTCAAACCATATGACATTAGCGATGCTCACTATATCTATCTATCTATCTATCTATCTATCTATCTATCTATCTATCTATCTATCTATCTATCTATCTCTCTATCTTATCTATCTATCTATCTATCTATCTATCTATCTATCTATCTATCTATCTATCTATCTATCTATCTATCTATCTATCTATCTATCTATCTATCATCTATCATCTATCTATCTATCTATCTATCTATCTATCTATCTATCATCTATCTATCTATCTATCTATCTATCTATCTATCTATCTATCTATATATTATCTATCTATCTATCTATCTATCTCTCTCTCTCTCTCTCTCTCTCTCTCTCTATATATATATATATATATATACAATATCAAAACAGGGGGGTTGTGGGAGCACTCTAAAGGCTTTAAAGTATATATTTATATGTATAATAAATGCTATTGCATATGTACCCAAAACAGGGGTTATTTTGTTACAAAGTTATGATCATAAAATTGATAAGCCACCATACCACGTCAAGGTAAACCCCGAATGGCGGTCCCTAACTTATTTTATATTTTATGTGCATTTTAGCATTACCTGTAATCAATGTCCATTGAACGCTGTTTTTTCACTGAGGGCTAAATCCTCCCCAGCCAGCAATCAGGCTTTTAAAGGAGAGATATTCCCAAAACAAACGCCCAATTTTAAAAGCATAGGATCACCACTAGTTTAAACGGGGGGTATGGGGTGCTACAACCACTGAAGCTATGCCACAGCTCCTGGCTAAATATACAATATCAAAACAGGGGGGTTGTGGGAGCACTCTAAAGGCTTTAAAGTATATATTTATATGTATAATAAATGCTATTGCATATGTACCCAAAACAGGGGTTATTTTGTTACAAAGTTATGATCATAAAATTGATAAGCCACCATACCACGTCAAGGTAAACCCCGAATGGCGGTCCCTAACTTATTTTATATTTTATGTGCATTTTAGCATTACCTGTAATCAATTTAAAGCCTTTAGAGTGCTCCCACAACCCCCCTGTTTTGATATTGTATATTTAGCCAGGAGCTGTGGCATAGCTTCAGTGGTTGTAGCACCCCATACCCCCCGTTTAAACTAGTGGTGATCCTATGCTTTTAAAATTGGGCGTTTGTTTTGGGAATATCTCTCCTTTAAAAGCCTGATTGCTGGCTGGGGAGGATTTAGCCCTCAGTGAAAAAACAGCGTTCAATGGACATTGATTACAGGTAATGCTAAAATGCACATAAAATATAAAATAAGTTAGGGACCGCCATTCGGGGTTTACCTTGACGTGGTATGGTGGCTTATCAATTTTATGATCATAACTTTTTGTAACAAAATAACCCCTGTTTTGGGTACATATGCAATAGCATTTATTATACATATAAATATATACTTTAAAGCCTTTAGAGTGCTCCCACAACCCCCCTGTTTTGATATTGTATATATATATATATATATATATATATATATATATATATATATTCATAGAGGTATGGGACCTGTTATCCAGAATGCTCGGGATCTGGGGTTTTCCAGATAACGGATCTTTCTGTAATTTTGGTCTTCATGCCTTAAGTCTACTAGAAATTTCTTTAAACATTAAATAAACCCAATAGGCTGGTTTTGCTTCCAATAAGGATTAATTAAATCTTAGTTGGGATCAAGTACAAGCTACTGTTTTATTATTACAGAGAAAAAGGAAATAATATATATATATATATATATATATATATATATATATATATATATATATATATATATTTACATAGTGTATGCTGGTCATGAAAGCAAGAAAAGTTACTTGGTTATCTGACAACCACTTGTCTATATCAGCTCCTAACACAGTGACTAAGGCCAGAATCACATACAAGATACATAAGTGATGTCCCATGTAACTTTCCCACATTAAAGTAATTTGCACTTTCAGATTTTCCTATCCCTGCTCACCCTTTGTGTTTGCTCCCCCGAGTAAAACCTTTCCTTTCTTCTTTGTCTTCCCCACCAGTTCCCTTTATAGCCCTTACGCTCAGAGTGAGTCCAACATGGGGCTTGTGGATCGACTGTTGAACTGCAGAGAAGTGAGAGACGCGCCCAATATATTGGTCCTTCACGTGACTTCCTTTCCCTATGCTCTGCAAACACAGAACACACGGATCAGCCCATACAACGAGATCCACTGGCCCTCTTTACACAGTCATGTATGTACCGTATTGATTATGTTTAAATGAACTTTTAGTATAATGTAGAGAGTGATATTCTGAGACAATTTGCAATTATTTTTAGTTTTTTTGAGTTATTTAGCTTTTTATTCAGCAGCTCTCCAGTTTGCAATTTCAGCAGTCTGGTTGCTGATTTGTTTAAGAGACTGATAAATCAATAGGAGACTCCTAAATAGAGAGATGAGTAATAAAAAGTAGTAATAACAATGAGGGGCAAATTTACTTAAGGTCGAATATCGAGGGTTAATTAACCCTAGCTATTCGACTGCCGGATTGAAATCCAAGGATTTACCGCAATTCGTTCGATCGATTTTAATCCATCGATCGATCGATTTTTCTTTGACTCAAAAAAGCTTAGAACATTGACTTCGGTAGGTTTTAGGTGGCGAACTAGGGGGTCGAAGTTTTTTTTTAAAGAGACAGTACTTCGACTATCGAATAGTCGAACAATTTTTAGTTTCAATCGTTCGATTCAAAGTCGTGGTCGAAGTAGCCCATTCGATGGTAGAAGTAGCCAAAAAAAACATTTGAAATTCAAAGTTTTTGTTATTCTATTCCTTCACTCGAACTAAGTAAATGGGCCCCTGAGGGTCAGATTTATCAAGGGTCGAATTTCGAAGTAGAAAAAAGGAGGATTTTATACATCGTACGATCATATTCTGATCGTACTCCGATCATACTTCGAATCAAACGGTTCGAATGATTTTATCGACCGTATGATTTTCCCAAAAAATCCTTTGGCTTAAAAAAACTTAGCAAAACACACAGGAGGTCCCCCATAGGCTAAACAGCAATTCGGCAGGTTTAAGTTGGTGAAGTATTGAAGTTGAAGTTTTTTTTAAAGAGACAGTACTTCGTTTATTGAATGGTCGAATAGTCGAATCAATTTGAAGTCGTAGTATCCTATTCGATGGTCGAAGTATCCAAAAAATCACTTTGAATTTCGAATTTTTTTACCTCGAAAAATTCCCTCGAATTCACTACGACCCTTGATAAATCTGCCCCCATATGTGTAGCCTTACAGAGCAATTTATTTTAGATTTGGTCAGTGACTCCAATTTGAAAGCTGGAACGAGTCAGAAGAAAAGGGCAAATAAATAAAAAACTATACAAAATGAATAATGAAGTCCAAATAAAAAGTTGCTTAGAATTAGATAATCCATAACAAAAAAAAAAGATTTTTCATCCATTTAATACCTACTGTATATATCTATATGTGTAGAATGTACGCATTGGTAGTAGTTCCGGAGATAACAGTAACATATTTTATGTGTCTTTGTGTAAGTATGTGCCAGAAACCCTGACAAGAGGAAGGGGAAATGTAAACCCAAAAAACACATTAATGTAACAATTGCTCTGGGCTCTCTTTGGAGCACTCCTGCAATTTCCATTCATTATTTTTCTATAGTTTTCAAGATTAGGTTCTCTGGTGAGACCCAGTCTGACATTGCACTTGGAGAGGCATTGGGTGTTGTACACTTGATAAAGGGCAACTCTGCTCGAAACATGTAGTGTCTAATAAAAGGATAACGTGTAGCAAAGTACTGCGCTTCTCCTGGTCTGATTCCATCTATTTCTCATTATGTACCATGAATGTGGTACAGGAACAGACTGCTAGGATGAAAAACAAATTTGGGGCTCAACTAGTTGGAATAAAGTGAATTCATTGCAGCTGGACTACTGGGTACCCTGATCCAAAAGAACATTCTTTATCTATCTTAATATCGTATCAGGTATCCCTTGTCTTCACGTATAAAATATATACAGTTTTGACTCTCCCTCTTCTTTGCTTGAGGCTTTTCTATAGCAAGAATTGGGTCTCCTAGGGCTCACCAGAGAACTAGACACCATGGACCAACTCTAACAACCATTAGATATAGAGTGCGCTAAATGGTATAGGTTCTTCTATAGTCCCATGGTAGAAATATGGAAATCTGCTTGGCTTGGGCCTGGCTTACCTGGAAACCCTCTGGTGCACTGGTAGGACAGCCAGACCCTGAGCAATAATAAAATGAGTGCAACAGTTTAAATTATACTGATGTAGTATATCAAAGGACCACAGTATCTAATTTTTTGTACTTGACCTGAAATTCTTGTCGTAGGGGATGGAGTTGTATCACGAGAGCAGGAAATACTTTGGCCTGTCCGAGTTTATTGAATCGACTGTCTCCGGTCACAGCCTTCCTCTCCTCCGCCATGACAGCTCGTTTGAAGCCATCGTAGCGGCACTAGGAAAGAGGTACGGTGTCATATTTACAGTAGGTGGGGATCAGTGTCAGACTGGGATGCCAGGGGCCCACCAGAAATCCTTAGACTGTGGACCCACTTTCCGAACTGTTATTACTCCTCTCCTCAACCTCTTTATTCTCCTAGTCTTTTATGTCTACTTACTATATTCATCCATTGTTAAGCATTTTTTCCCCATAAAGAAATAGTGAATGACCATGAAGTAAGCTAAATGGTTAGAAGCAAGAGGGCCCACTGACACCGGGGCCCACCGGGAGTTTTCCTGGTATCCCAGTGGGCCAGTCCGACACTGGTGGGGATTTCAAGTGATATTGGGACTCAGTTGCTAATGACTCTGCATCACTGCAGTGATATCTGTTTGAGTGCTATTCGCAGGACTGTGGTAGGAGCCTCTGCTTACTGCCTGGATTAGTGATGATTATAAGTTTAATTAGCCCACTAATTTGTGCTAGCATAGCTGGTAATTTAGCCCGCTAATATGTACTCATCTAGCTGGCAATATAGCCCTCTAAAATTCACTTATATAGTGTCTAATTAGGCATCTCAGCCTTTAAGACTCTTGTCATTTGACATTGCTTTTAGTAATGCCTCTAAGGGGAGCCGGCATGTGCAGATGGTGAATTAATTAGTCCCACTGTGATTTATATAGCCAACATAGATTAGATACAGGATCTTTTTTGAAAACTTTGTTAGTCAAGTGTCTTTCCTTGAAGGTATATGGCTGCATATTTGCTACGCTTTCTAAGAAACAGACATGTATATGCCAGGCCTATAGTACTCCAATTGAAAGGGGTTGTTCATCATGCAAACACTTTTTCCAGTTTAGCTGTTTTCATATTGTACACCAGAAATAAAGACTTTTTTTCAATTACTTTCCATTTTGAATTTTTTACAGTTTTTCCAAAATCTAAGTTTAAAGGAACAGTAACACCAAAAACTGAAAGTGTTTTAAAGTAATGAAAATATCATGTACTGTTGCCCTGCACTGGTAAAACGGATGTGTTTGCTTCAGAAACATTACTATACTTCATATAAACAAGCTGCTGTGTATCAATGGCGGAAATTGAAAAACGGCTAAATGGCACAGGATAGATAATGGATAACAGATAACACCATTAGACAGACAGAGCTTATCTGCTGTCTGCTGTGTAACTTGAGCCTTTTCTCCTTTGAATGGCTGCCCCCATGGCTACACAGCAGCTTATTTATATAAACAATAGTAGTGTTTCTGAAGCAAACACAGCTGTTTTACTAGTGCAGGGCAACACTGCATTATATTTTTATTACTTTAACCCTTTAAGTGCCACAGAACGTAGAATCTACGTTCTGTGGATCAAAGGACCAAAGTGCTACAGATCGTAGATTCTACGTTCTGCAGCACTTCCGGGTTTGCGAGCGGAGGAGCGGCTGTTAGAGCCGCTTGCTCCGTTCGTTCACGATCCCCTGCCCCTAGACAACGAGCAGAGCAGGGGATCGAGTGGCCCCTGGGGCGCGATCGCCCAGGGGCCCCAAAGCAGCAGCAGGGACGCGTTTCCTATGCGTCCTGCTGCTGCCTGCACTACACTTCCGCCCAGCTCCGCCCCCCCATGCTTGATGGCGGTTGGAGCTGGAGATCTGCTGCGTGGGACCCTTTCTCATCGATCTGATGCATCTACCCCAGGTAAGTGTAACATTTACACACACAAAAACACACAAACACACCAACACACACTTATTACAGTAATATACACTTACATTCACACTTACACACACTCACACATAGATTTTTGGGGATTGGGGGGGTCACACACACTCACAGCACCCATGTACACTTGCACACGCACACACGCGTAAATAACATGCAATTTACCCGTTGTGCACACGCATATGTACATATATGGCTTTGTGGCTTTTTTTTTTTTTTTTCTTATCGCATCGTCTCTTTTTTGGCTAAAAAAAAATGTTTTATTGCCGTTACGAATAGCGTATTCGCTAACCGCACTGTGCAATAGCTTTTGTATGTTATTTTGGTGGTTATATTGCAATTTTGGGTATTTTGGTGCATTTTTAGCCATTTTATTGAATTTTTAGCCATTTTATTGCATTTTCAGCTCTGCATTTGTGTTGGTCACTTGTTTCTGTCCGTATAATCGATTTGGCCTAGCTAAAATATTCAAACGGTAATTCTGGTGGCCGATTACACTAGTGTGAAAAAAAAAAGCATTGATTTTTGTGGTTTTATTAGTTTTTGGTGATTTATTTGCATTTCACACTGTTTTGTGTTATTTTGTTTTGCCTATGTAAATTTTATCTACTATATATCCATTTGTGGGTCTCTGTGCGCCACATAGTTTGGTATATCTATGCATATTGGGCATCAAAGTGTTTAGTAGACCCCTGTCGTTCATATTTAGGATGTTTTATGCTGATACGTTACGAAATGTGGGGCACATAATGGGGTAAAATTCAAGCTTTATGACGATTTTCAGAAATTTGATAAAAACCGTTATGTTCAGCATTGCTTTGCAGTTTGGCAGTTTGCAGTAGAAACACTTATTTACCCATTTTAGATTCGTCAGAATGTGTACTTTCTGAAAATATATGGTTTTCTGGGGTCTCTGTACTGTTAGGGGGGTCTAATGTCGCATAATACACACACCAGGTGCTTATATTGCAGCAGCCAGCGCGTCAGCTGTGAAAATGTCTATACATATTGTCATTTGGGGGTCTCTGTGCGCCACATAGTTTGGTATATCTATGCATATTGGGCATCAAAGTGTTCAGTAGACCCCTGGCGTTCATATTTAGGATGTTTTATGCTGATAAGTTACGAAATGTGGGGCATATAATGGGGTAAAACTCAAGCTTTGTGCCGATTTTCAGAAATTTGATAAAAACCGTTATGTTCAGCATTGCTTTGCAGTTTGGCAGTTTGCAGTAGAAACACTTATTTACCCATATTGGATTCGTCAGAATGTGTATTTTCTGAAAATATATGGTTTTCTGGGGTCTCTGTACTGTTAGGGGGGTCTAATGTCGCATAATACACACACCAGGTGCTCATATTGCAGCAGCCAGCGCGTCAGCCTTGAAAATGTATATACACTATTGTCATTTGGGGGTCTCTGTGCGCCACATAGTTTGGTATATCTATGCATATTGGGCATCAAAGTGTTCAGTAGACCCCTGGCGTTCATATGTAGGATGTTTTATGCTGATACGTTACAAAATGTGTGGCATATAATGGGGTAAAATTCAAGCTTTGTGCCGATTTTCAGAAATTTGATAAAAACCGTTACGTTCAGCATTGATTTGCAGTTTGGCAGTTTGCAGTAGAAACACTTATTTACCCATATTGGATTCGTCAGAATGTGTATTTTCTGAAAATATATGGTTTTCTGGGGTCTCTGTACTGTTAGGGGGGTCTAATGTCGCATAATACACACACCAGGTGCTCATATTGCAGCAGCCAGTGCGTCAGCCGTGAAAATGTATATACACTATTGTCATTTGGGGGTCTCTGTGCGCCACATAGTTTGGTATATCTATGCATATTGGGCATCAAAGTGTTCAGTAGACCCCTGGCGTTCATATTTAGGATGTTTTATGCTGATACGTTACAAAATGTGTGGCATATAATGCGGTAAAATTCAAGCTTTGTGACGATTTTCAGAAATTTGATAAAAACCGGTACGTTCAGCATTGATTTGCAGTTTGGCAGTTTGCAGTAGAAACACTTATTTACCCATATTGGATTCGTCAGAATGTGTATTTTCTGAAAATATATGGTTTTCTGGGGTCTCTGTACTGTTAGGGGGGTCTAATGTCGCATAATACACACACCAGGTGCTCATATTGCAGCAGCCAGCGCGTCAGCCTTGAAAATGTATATACACTATTGTGATTTGGGGGTCTCTGTGCGCCACATAGTTTGGTATATCTATGCATATTGGGCATCAAAGTGTTCAGTAGACCCCTGGCGTTCATATTTAGGATGTTTTATGCTGATACGTTACAAAATGTGTGGTATATAATATGGTAAAATTCAAGCTTTGTGACGATTTTCAGAAATTTGATAAAAACCGTTATGTTCAGCATTGCTTTGCAGTTTGGCAATTTGCAGTATAAACACTTATTTACCCATATTGGATTCGTCAGAATGTGTACTTTCTGAAAATATATGGTTTTCTGGGGTCTCTGTACTGTTAGGGGGGTCTAATGTTGCATAATAAACACACCGGGTGCTTATATTGCAGCAGCCAGCGCGTCAGCCGTGAAAATGTATATACACTATTGTCATTTTGGGGTCTCTGTGCGCCACATAGTTTGGTATATCTATGCATACTAGGCATCAAAGTGTTCAGTAGACCCCTGGCGTTCAAATTTAGGATGTTTTATGCTGATAAGTTACAAAATGTGTGGCATATAATGGGGTAGAATTCAAGCTTTGTGACGATTTTCAGAAATTTGATTAAAACCGTTATGTTCAGCATTGCTTTGCAGTTTGGCAGTTTGCAGTAGAAACACTTATTTACCCATATTGGATTCGTCAGAATGTGTACTTTCTGAAAATATAGGGTTTTCTGGGGTCCCTGTACTATTAGGGGGGTCTAATGTCGCATAATACACACTCCAGGTGCTCATATTGCAGCAGCCAGCGCGTCAGCCGTGAAAATGTATATACACTATTGTCATTTGGGGGTCTCTGTGCGCCACATAGTTTGGTATATCTATGCATACTAGGCATCAAAGTGTTCAGTAGACCCCTGGCGTTCAAATTTAGGATGTTTTATGCTGATAAGTTACAAAATGTGTGGCATATAATGGGGTAGAATTCAAGCTTTGTGACGATTTTCAGAAATTTGATTAAAACCGTTATGTTCAGCATTGCTTTGCAGTTTGGCAGTTTGCAGTAGAAACACTTATTTACCCATATTGGATTCGTCAGAATGTGTACTTTCTGAAAATATATGGTTTTCTGGGGTCTCTGTACTGTTAGGGGGGTCTAATGTCGCATAATACACACTCCAGGTGCTCATATTGCAGCAGCCAGCGCGTCAGCTGTGAAAATTTATATACACTATTGTCATTTGGGGGTCTCTGTGCGCCACATAGTTTGGTATATCTATGCATATTGGGCATCAAAGTGTTCAGTAGACCCCTGGCGTTCATATTTAGGATGTTTTATGCTGATAAGTTACGAAATGTGGGGCATATAATGGGGTAAAATTCAAGCTTTGTGACGATTTTCAGAAACTTGATAAAAACCGTTACGTTCAGCATTGCTTTGCAGTTTGGCAGTTTGCAGTAGGAACACATTTTTACCCATATTGGATTCGTCAGAATGTGTACTTTCTGAAAATATATGGTTTTCTGGGGTCTCTGTACTGTTAGGTGGTCTAATGTCCCATAATACACACACCGGGTGGTTATATTGCAGCAGCCAGTGCGTCAGCGGTGAAAATGTCTATACATATTGTCATTTGGGGGTCTCTGTGCGCCACATAGTTTGGTATATCTATGCACATTGGGCATCAAACTGTTTAGTAGACCCCTATGTTTATTTTTAGGATGCTTTATGCTGGTAATGATACATGGACAATACGATGCTGGAAAGTTGAAGCTTTGAGGCAATTTCCAGATATTTCACCCAAACCGCCAAATTTGGCAAAGCCTTGCGACTCAGTAGTTTGGAGCAGAAAGGCATGGGTACCCATTTTAGATTCTGTAGAATGTGTACTTTCCAAAAATATATGGGGTTGGGGGGTAAACATATATTTCTGTGTTTTTACCCCACAAAAATGCAGTCAATGTGTTGATTTTTCATTAGCTGAAGTTACCCACGGGACTGTTTGTATGCGCTAACTTCATTTTGGGGCCTCTAAATGCCAGATACTTTGGTAAACTTATGAACAATGGCCACCAAAATGTTCAGAGGAACCCTGGCAATCATATTTAGGGGGCTTTTTCTTAGTACGTAATGACACATGGGTGATATGGTGCTGGGAAGTTGAAGCTTTGAGGCAATTTTCAGATATTTCACCAAAACCGACAATTGTGGGAAAGCCTTGCGACTCAGTAGTTTGGAGCAGAAAGGCATAGGTACCCATTTTAGATTCGGTAGAATGTGTACTTTCCAAAAATATATGGGTTTTGGGGGGTAAACATATATTTCTGTGTTTTTACCCCACAAAAATGCAGTCAATGTGTTGATTTTTCATTAGCTGAAGTTACCCATGGGACTGTTTGTATGCGCTAACTTCATTTTGGGGCCTCTTAATGCCAGATACTTTGGTAAACTTATGAACAATGGCCACCAAAATGTTCAGAGGAACCCTGACAATCATATTTAGGGGGCTTTTTCTTAGTACGTAATGACACATGGGTGATATGGTGCTGGGAAGTTGAAGCTTTGAGGCAATTTTCAGATATTTCACCAAAACCGACAATTGTGGGAAAGCCTTGCGACTCAGTAGTTTGGAGCAGAAAGGCATGGGTACCCATTTTAGATTCAGTAGAATGTGTACTTTCCAAAAATATATGGGTTTGGGGGGTAAACATATATTTCTGTGTTTTTACCCCACAAAAATGCAGTCAATGTGTTGATTTTTCATTAGATGAAGTTACCCACAATACTATTTGTATGCACTAACTTCATTTTGGGGCCTCTAAATGCCAGATACTTTGGTAAACCTATGAACAATGGCCACCAAACTGTTTGGAGGAACCCTGGCAATCATATTTAGGGTGCTTTTTCTTGGTGTGTAACGATACATGGGTGATATGGTGCTGAGAAGTTGAAGCTTTGAGGCAATTTTCAGATATTTCACCAAAACCGACAATTGTGGGAAAGCCTTGCGACTCAGTAGTTTGGAGCAGAAAGGCATGGGTACCCATTTTAGATTCGGTAGAATGTGTACTTTCCAAAAATATATGGGTTTTGGGGGTAAACATATATTTCTGTGTTTTTACCCCACAAAAATGCAGTCAATGTGTTGATTTCTCAGTAGCTGAAGTAAAGTCCTGAACAATTTGGATGTGCTAACTTCATATTGGTGTCTCTAAATGCCAGATACTTTGGTAAACCTATGCATAATGGGTATCAAACTGTTCAGTGAACCCCTGGCAATCATATTTCAGGTGCTTTTTCTTGGTACCTAATATAGTTTGGGATATGCGGAGCAGCAAAATAAAACCTTTGAAATGATTTTTCAGAATTTTGAATTTTTTTATGAAAAACCGCTATGTTCAGACAAGCTTTTATGTTTGGTAGTTGGGAGTAGAGAGACATAGTTACCCATTTTGTAATCGGCAGAATGTGTACTTTTCAAAAATGTATGGTTTTCTGGGGTAAACCTACGGTTTCAGGATTTTTTGCCTTGGAATCTAAAGCATGCCGTTTTCTGCCTTAGTGCTTTCAAAATTCAGTAATATACTGCCGGGAGTTTTTGAGGTACAGAAATCCTAAATCTCCCTAAAACTATACATATCTGGTATTGGCACGTTCGAGAGACATAAGGCTTTCCAAATCAGTTGGATTTTCCTCCGTAAAATGAAATATTTTTCTGGTATAAATTGATATACGATGAAAAATGGTAATTTTTCATTTTTTTTTGGTATTTAGCACTATAAATTTTTTTGCACAGGTGGAAATACATGAAAACTCAGGCAGATTTAGAAAGCTCAGTTTCTACCGAAAAAAACAATGTATAGTTTTCCTAGGTAAACTATAGGTTTCCCCTCAGAAAATGCCCCTAAAGTGAGAGAGCACAAAATGTTTCAAAAACGGCTGGCATTTCGCGTAACCAAAATGTGAAATTCTGCTGGCACTTAAAGGGTTAAAACAATTTAATTTTTTGATGTTACTGGTCCATTGAGAAAATAAAAATTTAACACAAGTTTGATCACACTGACCAGACATCATGTCTCTCTACATGCAGAATTTGTGCAAAAGGCAGTTATTTTGTTTGTACTGGAATCAGTTATTTGAGTGAGCTCTAATATATCTCTAGGAAAGGGAGCCCCCCTATAAGATATATTGGATCTAACAGTCAATGAATATCTGACACCCAACTGCTGCATGAAGACAGAATGAAGAGAAACAGATGCTGAGAGAGGGATAATGAGCATAAACTTGATTATTTCAGAAACGATGCAGAATATTTGATATTGATTGTATTTATAGAGTTTCTTATTTCAGCATGACAAAGCTTATATTCAATTTTCATTTTCGTGCTAGTTCTCCTTTAAAGTTTAATGTCCCTGTCTTTGGTGTTTGAGTCTGGCAGCACAGTAATTCAGGTGCAGATTCTGAAAATGTTGTTACATTTAGTTTATACATTTCTCAGCAGCATCTCTGGACTATTAGCAACTATTGTATCAATTTTTACAGCCAGGGTCAGACTGGAGCACTGGGGGCCCATCGAGTTCCAACTTGGGGGGGCCCACACGTGCATATGCGAACGCCAGTGCTCATCATTTTGTTTTGGGGCTCAGCAGATTAGGGGAGCAGGTTGGCCCAGTCCAACCCTGCTAACAGCTGCCTTTAATGAAGCTCAGAGGTTCTGCTCAGCAGGGACAAAGATAAGAAATGTATCAACTAAATGTATCCATTTAGAACAGTTCACAGGGTCTGCGACCCCTCCCTCCCAGAGCTGCTTTAGAAGGTGAAAAATAATACTTTACACTTCAATTTTAGAAAAACCATCACATATAGAAATTAGAAAGGTATTGGAAAAAGTCTTTATCTGTGGTAAACAGTTTGAAACCTATTGAACTGAAAAAAGTGTTGGAAGATGAACAACGCCTTTAAGTGGACTACAATTGGCATCATCCACTGACAGCCAGCATTCAGCCAGGGGGTGCCTTGGGTAGAAGAAGGACTTTACCCGTGTGCATTTTTTTTTCAAAAATAAATTCCTCCACTCTCCACAGAAGGGTGATAATGGTCCTGAAGGATTCAATTTAAATAATCCAACTAGCTGTTCCCATATTGAATCAAACTGCTGCAGCGAATAAATACATTCAGCAACTGTACTGCAACATCCCACCACTGGGAGGCAGCGCCTTGTAAAAAGACACTTTTTCTGTCACTGGTCTATGCCATGCAGGGGTGCTATTATAATAACTGCAAATGCAGCTCTATGCTAATTGGTGGAGCAGCTTCTAATTAAACCCAAGCAGCATTTTTTTACCCAGCAAGAAGATATCCCTTTAATTGATGTGGAGTCAGTGCATGCTGGGAACAACAGTGCCAACTGATCAAATGGTCTTCAGTATGGCTGAAGTTAGCTGATAATTAGGCATTGCAATTTATTTGGACTGGGGTTTGAACAGCAATATGAACATCTGGATGTGTTTACTGTAGCTCATATATATAAACATATAATATGGATTTTTTCATGCCAGATTTCCCAAGCTCCACAGTGCCGTTATCAGGACGTTTCTTCTAATCCAGCATTACTCTGCTGCTATGATGTCCGTCTGTGGATTATCACAAATGAAGAATTACACGTCAGTGGAAACACTGGAGATTGTTCAGAACCTCCTGAGCTCTCCTCAGCAGTGCTCCAGTGCTCATGGCCTCATGGTCCTCTTAAGGATCCCGTGTATCCCACTGGCCACACTTGCATATGAACGCCTTTGTCATGTTAGAGAGCGCCTTGGGCTGCAGCAACGATTTGAAATTCTAATGGCAACGTCTAACTCAACCATAAGTGTTAGCAAGCACTTTGTGGACCAGCTGAAGGTAAGACTCTGTCTCATGATATTTCCAGCTAGTGACATGTTTATTTTTTTCCTCCTTCCTCATAAAATGTATGTATATAATGACAAGGTCGGACTGGGGGGCCCCGGGGCCTACCGGAACTCTGGTCCAGGGTCGCTGTCCAGGGCCCCCTCCGGACCCCCTACTGTGACATTACGCATGCGCAAAAGGAGCTGCGTGCATGCGCGAATGATGCAGCGCCGCAAGTTGCTTTTTTTAGAGCCAGGAGATCGGAAGAGGTGGTCTGGCCAGGGTTTTTTCCCGGGCCAGACCTGTATAATGATATATTCCACTTTTCAGACAGATTAATGTCTTCTTAAAGGATAAGTAAACCTTTAAAATAAGTGAATGTAAAATTGATGAGGGTGCTATTCTAAGAACTTTTGCCATGTACATTCATTATTTATATTTTTTTAATTCCAATATATTAAGGGATACATGTACTTGTAAAGGAACAGTAACACCAAAAAAGGAAAGTGTTTTAAAGTAATGGAAATATCATGTACTTTTTGCCCTGCTCTGGTAAAACTGATGTGTTTGCTTCAGAAACACTACTATAGTTCATATAAACAAGCTGCTGTGCAGGAATGGCGGAAACTGAAAAAGTCTATATGGCACAGGTTAAATAGTGGATAACAGATAACACCATTATTTTCTACAGAGCTTATCTGCTGTGTAACCTGAGCCTTTTCTCCTTTGAATGGCTGCCCCCATTGCTACACAGCAGCTTGTTTATTTGAACTATAGTAGTGTTTCTGAAGCAAACACAGCAGTTTTACCAGTGCAGGGCAACACTGCATTATATTTGTATTACTTTAATACACTTGACTGATGTAACTGTTCCTTTAACATGGAAGAATTTTGTTACAACAGCGCCACCTGCTGGCCATTTTCTGACCAGTCTGACCACCAAGTAGTCAAGGAAGTTGTCAGGAGAAAGGAAAAGGCTGCTCTGATGTTATTCCGTTTAGGAAAAAATTAGAAAGCCTTTCTCAAATCTTTCCAAAGCAGAAGACTTGTGGAAAAATGACCAGCAGGTGGAGCTGTTGGAACAAAATTAATTCATATTAACAGTACATGTATCAATTAAAATCTTGGAATAAAAAACAAATAAATAATGAATGTACATTGCAAAAGTTCTTAAAATAGCACTCTCGTCAATTTTATATTCACTTATTTTTAAGGTTTACTTATCCTTTAAAATGAGGTCTAGCCCTACAGTGAATAATAAAGGGAAAATATAACCCATATAAAAGTAGGTTTTAATTTTCCATTAACCTTCCCTGTAGAGTCTGTAGACTCGAGTATGTAGGTATAGCTTAGTAAGTGCAGAGAACTGTTCTATGCGATCTTTGCAGGCTGCAACCCAACAGCACCCTCAGGGGACATAAATAGGTGACACTGACTGCTACGGAGTATGCATCAACCAATGTAAATCATACAGGTACCTGCACTGTGGTGAATATATAATTATTTTCCTGTTGTTTTGATTCACTACATTGTATGACTTACTGAAGAAAATCCTTAGCTTTTCTTAATACCTCCCATAGTCCTTGTATTATAGACCTTCGATTGTGTCTAATTCCCATAGGAATTGGAATTGTAGCTGCCATTGGGTTTGGAATGATGATGAGGGTTTCAACCAATCGGAATTAACTGAAGAAGACATTTTTCATGTTTGGCTTTTGCAGGAACAGCTCTAGCACTTACTGTATATCTCAGGGCTCCAAAACTACTGAAACCTAACAACATCTGTTTCTACTTTATACTCACAGGCCTGGCAGAAGAACGAAGATGCAAACTGGCAACCGCACACATATCTGGAACTGGAAGGTCTGCCCTGTATCCTGATTTCTACTGGAATTGATCCCCTAGGAGAATCTTTGCCAAGGTAACTTTATGGAAGAGTATAATGCCTAGTTATGGATAGAGAAACCAATTGCAGTTGTTTTTCTTCTTTTTTTCTAAATAAGGTCTGTGCCCTCTCCCCATTACTTCCATAGATACAGCAACAACAAATAAAAACACGGAAAAAGACAGTATTAATGATTTATACTTTCCATCCAACTCTCGAGACCAGGAGCTCTAGTAATCTTACATTTGCACAGTTTTTCTTTACTTTACATTTTTTTCAAGGATACATACTTCCCAACAAATTACCAAATTAGGAAATTAGGCACCACCTCAGTCTATCATGATCAGACCCTCATCCACCCCCCCAGTGTGACCAAATCTCCACCCATTTGCCATCACTGCTTGTCCTATTCTGGGTCTGGGTGGATTCAGACTCATGAAAAATGACACCATTGGGAGGTATGATGATACCATTTTCTTTCTCAAATCTTTCCTAAGTGTATTTGTTGAAGGAATTCTCTTTTACCCTCGTGAGGCTGAAATAGGGTTAATACCTATTTATTCTGAGCACATCTTTCCTTGGGCTGTTCTATAGAGCCTGTCCAGGTTTCAAAACTCTGAAAGCACGGCAAAACTCTTATGTTGGGATGCCCAGATCCACCCAGTCCCCAGTGCACTACCCACCCACTCCCTAGCAACAGTACTCCACCCTTAGACAATGCCCATCCCCATTGATGTCAGTGCTCAATTCTATAAACCGGAGAAGGTGGTAACCCTAGGCCAAATTACCAGCTAGCTTGCTTGGTTTTGATCTGCATCAATTTTAATTAAATGTGGAGAGTTTTGCTAATCTGGTGAGCTCTGACTATGTTTTACATGTTACTTCTACAGAGAAGTCCGATGGAGAATAAACAATAATTCCATGCTCCTTTGTGGAATGAAATCGGTCTTTTCTAACTGTTTTCTACAAATCTTGTTTGGATTTCTAGGTCATTAAGATACTGTGATCTCCGGTTAGTACACTTCTGCACCTGGGAAAGAACCAAGATGGAGCAAGAGCTGGGATTAGCCTCATCTTTCGTTAGCACGGCCACATATGCTGACAAAAGGTTGGGCAGGGACATCTTTGAGAGTGAGCCAGAGAAGCTCAGCAGCACAGACAATGAAGATGAAGAAATAGTGACAGATGGTATGAGTAAAGCCATTAATATAGTAATAGGTTGTGTTATGGGCATGAAATGTACTATGCTTTGGACCTGGGCTTTCCCAGATATCCATACTCGAGAGCTCCATATTGCTTATTAAACACCAAGTACAAGGTTATATTTTATTATTATAAAAAAATAAAAGTAAAAAAAAATAATCAATGGCTCACATAGTATGCCATAAGATATGGCATTTCTGAATTCTAGAGCTTTCTGGATAACAGATCCGATACCTTTATATATCTGATATAATTTTCGCAAATTATATATTTATACTGCAGTGATCCGCACGCCTTTGCACAACACATGGAGCAATTTTCACTTATAATGAATAAACCATTTTGGGAAAGGTATAGAGCAGGGGCTGGATGATCATTTTTTTAAATCTCTTATTATCTAGGTTCTAACTCTGGAACAAGGACCACCTGTAAAATACAAAGCTCTCACTCGCACGACTCCACTTCATCTGCATGTTCCAAAGCTTCAGGTAAACGTCAGTGTCTGCATTCTTCTTTATAACTATAGCATGCAGACAAGCAGGCAGTAGAGCCCTTGCGCAGTCTGAAGGCCATAAATAAATCAATTTGAAGGCTACATCTGGCTTGTAAGTCTCTCCAGCTGGACATCCATTGTGGTGGTTATGTGGTCCTGAAGAAGGTCTCTATTCACATTTGTTTGGTGCTGTACTTTGTGTACAATTTGCATAGAAATCTGTGTATAATTTTGCTCACTATTTTTTGACAATTTCAGAGGACGCATTAAGACCACCATTGCAGGCGAGTGCTGCTAATGTGGAGAAGATGAAACAAACAACGGATAAAGGCACCGGGAATCCCATCGCTTGTGAACAACCAGACTCTAACAGTTCTGATCCAACTGCAAAGAACACTCCAAGCTCAACATCTGCACCATCCTCCTGTGTCCCCAATGGGATCGACCTGCAGACATCCCAATGTTCTATGTCCAAGGCATATAAACAGCCGCCGATAGTTTTCCTCCCCAAACTGGTGTATGATATTATTACTTCCACTGACAGCAGTGGGCTTTCTAAATCTTCATCTTTCCTGCCACATTGTGAAGTCTCATGGGCCAGCTCTTTCCGCCCCCTTCTGAGTAAGATGATGACTAGTACAGAGCAGTCTTTGTATTACCGACAATGGACGGTGCCCAAACAGAGTCACATGGACTACTGCAATATAAACGAAGGCAGAATGGATACCTTCCACCCCAGAAGGCTGCTACTCAGTGGACCACCTCAGGTATTTTATTATAACTGCCCACTTTCATTGAATACAAAGGTAGCATATCTGGAAGACCATCTATTATGTGCTTTTAATATGGGGGTTATGTTTTTACAGAGCAGCAGTAACCAATCAGATCTTTGTTTTCAGACTATACTAATCCTTTATGAATTAACTGCTGTGTTTTGCTGGCAGGGGTCAGTTTGTCAGTGTTACTACATACCCTCATATTACAGAGAGCCTTCAGAGAGTAGCTAAAGTGTATTGCATTCACCATATATTCTTTTTTTGGTTATAGATAGGCAAAACTGGAGCTTATTTGCAGTTCCTCAGCGTTTTGTCCAGAATGCTGATTAGACTGACTGAAGTGGATGTATATGATGAAGAGGAAATCAATATGAGTAAGTTGGTTGTTGCTGAAAAGGGTAAACTGGTCTTGGTTATCTCAATGTCAAATTATTGGCTAAAGCTGGCCATATATGCAGAGATCCGCCAAAATGAGCAGATCTCTACCCAAAATATATATATTATGGACCCTAGGGCCCAACTTTCGGGCATACAGGTGGTCGGATCGAGTACTGCATCAGCGAACCAATGCAGTCCTCAATCAGACTGATTTTTTAAACCAGGCCGATTGACATCTGCCCGATTTTTGGCCATATGTCAATTGGGGGAAGCCCATCGGAGGGCCCCATACACGGCCTGATAAGCTGCTGTTTTAGGCTGCCAGCAGCTTACATTGGCCCGAGTATGGGGAGCTTAAAGGGCACCTATCACAGCCAAAATCAAACACGTTTAATCAAACTACATATATAGTTTTTTTGAAAAAAACTGCAGGTTTTAAAAAAATCCCTTACTTTGTCAAATGGGTTCTATCACTGAGGGAGGCCATACTGTGACTATAACAGAGACTCTAATATGCAAATTTCAGGAGCATGCTCAGATTGTAGCACTACCCTGAGTTTTCTACCCAGAATGCCTAACTTTAGTAAACTCCTCCACTAGAAGTATCAGGAGATTTCCCTATCTTGTCCCCTGCTGGTGATGTTATTATGCAAATGAAGGGCACACACTAACTTCCAGCACTACTGTACAGCAGCTAACACACAGGTTTGGCTGATTTGAAAATAGCTTAGAAGGGTTGATAAGCAACAAGGAATTTCAACTGAGCATGTGCGAGATTTCAGAGCTACAGTTGGCTGGGAAGATATAGGTAGGAGGAGCCAGTGAAATCCAAGATGCCTGCCTCAGCTAGAACTGCAGGGGAGATAGGGGAGATCTTGCAGAAGGAATAGTGAGCTGATCATTTACATCATACAAACAATTCTGTTTTAAAAATTGGATTTCTTGAACTTTCACATAGTGTATTTACTTAGTAAATTGTTTTGGTCATGATCGGTGCCCTTTAAGGTGTGATAGTTCTTAATTATAGATTATGGGAAGAACCATCTGTTTTGGAAGGAGCTAAACTAGGCCAGAATCCACTGTTTCATAAAATGATTGTGTAAAGTTAAATACGCCTTATAAAGGCTTTCTTATGGTTATATTCAATTAAGCCAAATCCTCCCTTGGATAAGATCAACCAAAAGTGGAGGGGGGGCACTTATCTGGAACTTGCCTCTTGGAAGGTTCTCTTTACCTTTCTCTCTTCTACAAGGACCTTGAGGCCTCCTAGTCTGTCGCTCACACTGTTTTGTTATATGGTTCAAAGAACAATAAAATAAAAAAGGAATGAGGTATAAGTGAATAGTATAATAAGTATAATGTGTGTTTCTATGCATCCATGGCAGGCCCCAGAGACAAAACCGACCAACATTTCCATCAGATTTTGGATACGTGGCCTAACGTGGAGACAGTTAAGAAAATGGATTTTGATTATACTCTACATGACCCCAAGTATGAAGATGCCAGTGCCATTTGCTCAGCTTTTCAGGATTTCCACAATGAAGGTAAACTAACGCCGATCTATTAAAGGAAATGAAAACCATAGAAACAAATTCATTTTATATTTCTCCGAGTGCTTTTCTGAGCACTTTTGTAATTTACATTCATCATTTTTATTTTTAAAGATATCAACAGTTTCTGCATTGCTGATATAATGAATTTGAAACAACATTGCCGGCCACTGTTAATTTTGGCTGACTAGAAACAGTCGGTAGAAAAATAAGTTATTGAGAAAAGTATTGAGATGTTTTGCTCAGAAAATTAAGTTAGTGAGCAGAGAAGAATCTGACATTTCTCTGGCCAATCAATCCAGAGTGACATCAATTAGAAAATGACTTGTCTGCTTAATATTAACAACATGTGAATGCAAATATCCCTTTTGTGTTGACAATAAATAGCAACACATCATTGTGTTAACATTTATTTTATATTGACAAAATTCATTTTATGCTGACAATATGTAAATTGTGGTATGTTTTTGCACACACTGGAATGCAGAACGTCTAATCAGGAATATTCACAGAAGTCGGCCATTTGAAAACAAGACAACTGCATGAGATGTTGGGGATTTCCCCTTTAGTTTTTTGCTAATTGCAATAACCTCATATACCTGCAGATAAACCCGTCAGAAAGAAAAATGAAGATGTTTTCATGAGACGCCCCACAACCAGAATGCGGTTATCAAAGTATGCCTCCTACAACACATACCACCATTGTGAGCAGTGCCACCAATACATGGGATACAACCCAAGGTTCCAGGTGAGCAGGGGCCAGATGGATGCAGAGAAGTAGCAACTCACTTCTGTGAAACAAAAGTGCATAGCTGGAGGGTGATTTTTTCCTTTAGGTAGAATAAGGTGGGGTTGGAAACTTTGGGCAACTTCGGAAAACAAAGCTCTCCGAGTGCCATCCTGCTGGCGATTTAGATTGTAGCCGACTGGGCGGCAGTTCGGGGGGATAAGTTGCCCGAAGAAAAGGCGATTTGTCGCCAGGCGACTAATTTCCCCAAAACTTATTTTCTGTCTCTGCCCTTATGTGAGAGGTGTTGGCAAGTTAGACCCCTGGGTTACTAGGCCTCACCCCTCTTATTTTCGTATAGGGTATTAGGGTCAGGGCACACAGGCAGATTCAGGGAAACAACTTCGGAAAACGAATCACGCCGAGTGCCATCCCACTGGCGATTTACTTTTTAGATGGTGGGAAGGCAGGGTAGGCAGTTTCTACCCGAAGAAGAGGAGATTTGTCCCCAAATAAGTGTGCCCCAACCCTTATAGAACAAGAGGAAGTGATAAGGAAGGCTGTGGGGTCTGCTTGAGACAATGGCTGGTGCTTAGTAAAAGATAGGACTGCATAGAAGCAAAGGGGGAAAATATAAAAAACAAATAACAAAAAGATACTGTCAACATGTGGTATGTTTATTTTAATTACTCACCCCCTTCCCAGTTCATGTTTTCCTTTCTAAACTTCTCATCTTTTGCCTTTAGATGTATGAGTCCTCCCTTCATGCTTTTGCATTCTCCTATTCTCTGCTGGGAGAAGAAATTCAACTGCACTTCATCATCCCCAAGTCCAAAGAACATCACTTTGTCTTTAGCCAGCCAGGGGGCCAGCTGGAAAGCATGAGGTTGCCACTGATTACAGATAAGGTAAGTGGAGATGATGGGGGGTGATTGGATTTATAAGAGAGCTGTAGTCAAAAGCCTGACTCTTGGGTCAACCTAGTGAGTTGTATAGGTAAGGGTGATGTGTTGCGCCTGGTATCCTATTGGTATGGCCTTGCCTCAATATTATGGAATTTCTTTGCACTTATCATCCTATACTCACTGGGGGATAAAAGAGGGAAAGGGATACAAAGGGGCCAGTGCTAAGCATGGGAGTGGTACTACATTTCTTTTATTTGCTGTAGAAGGAAAAATCTTTCATTCTTTGTGCCCATTTTGCTTGCCCACAGAATCCAGATTGTGTGAAGAGTCCAATCTTCACTCCAACCACAGGCCGCCATGAGCACGGGCTCTTTAATCTCTATCATGCTATGGATGGCAACAGCCACTTACACATTTTGGTTGTCAAGGAATACGAGATGGCCATCTATAAAAAATATTGGCCAAACCACATCATGTTGGTCCTTCCAAGTATCTTCAACAGCGCTGGTGTAGGTAAGAGTGACGATCAAGTTCTAATTCAACAATAATCAACAATCAGGTACCAGTACATATAACTTACACTGTTATGTTTCCCCAGGGGCAGCTCATTTCCTAATCAAAGAGCTTTCTTATCATAACCTGGAGCTGGAGCGTAACAGACAAGGGGAGCTGGGAATCAGGCCGCAAGATGTCTGGCCTTTTGTTGTCATTGCTGATGACTCGTGTGTCATGTGGAACACTGTGGATGTCAGTGTAACCGGGGATCAGACGAGGTGATGTATAATAAACATATGTGCAGTGATTTATATTTCTCAGTTGTGCGGACAAGACATTTAGGGGTCCATACTATGGGAATATAGGGTACTTAGAACTGGAGCTGTAATACTGATAATCTGGCCCAAGGAATAAAGCACAGTGCTCAGTAATATAATGCAAAAACCTTGTTCCTTCTTCTGCTTGCAGCAGACATGCTAAGTGCTGTAATGGTGCAGCAACATAAATGTATGCCTCCCAGTTAATGGAACACAGAAAAGGAATCTCTCTGCATACTTCAACACATTTTCCAGATCAACTGGAATGCAACATTACCTATATTAACAGTGAGGATAATAGTCTCTGGGAAGGGAGTGTGACTGTGGGATAGCAGGTATAGTAGGGAGAGATGGTGTCTATAGTAACAGTGGATAATAGTCTCTGGGAAGGGAGTGTGACTGTGGGATAGCAGGTATAGTAGGGAGAGATGGTGCCTATAGTAACAGTGGATAATAGTCTCTGGGAAGGGAGTGTGACTGTGGGATAGCAGGTATAGTAGGGAGAGATGGTGCCTATAGTAACAGTGGATAATAGTCTCTGTTAAGGGACTTTGACTGTGGGATAGCAGGTATAGTAGGGAGAGATGGTGCCTATAGTAACAGTGGGATAATAGTCTCTGGGAAGGGAGTGTGACTGTGGGATAGCAGGTATAGTAGGGAGAGATGGTGCCTATAGTAACAGTGGATAATAGTCTCTGGGAAGGGAGTGTGACTGTGGGATAGCAGGTATAGTAGTGAGAGATGGTGCCTATAGTAACAGTGGGATAATAGTCTCTGGGAAGGGAGTGTGACTGTGGGATAGCAGGTATAGTAGGGAGAGATGGTGCCTATAGTAACAGTGGGATAATAGTCTCTGGGAAGGGAGTGTGGCTGTGGGATAGCAGGTATAGTAGGGAGAGATGGTGCCTATAGTAACAGTGGATAATAGTCTCTGGGAAGGGAGTGTGACTGTGGGATAGCAGGTATAGTTAGGGAGAGATGGTGCCTATAGTAACAGTGGATAATAGTCTCTGGGAAGGGAGTGTGGCTGTGGGATAGCAGGTATAGTAGGGAGAGATGGTGCCTATAGTAACAGTGGATAATAGTCTCTGGGAAGGGAGTGTGACTGTGGGATAGCAGGTATAGTAGGGAGAGATGGTGCCTATAGTAACAGTGGGATAATAGTCTCTGGGAAGGGAGTGTGACTGTGGGATAGCAGGTATAGTAGGGAGAGATGGTGTCTATAGTAACATTGGGATAATAGTCTCTGGGAAGGGAGTGTGGCTGTGGGATAGCAGGTATAGTAGAGAGAGTGTTTTGGTGCTGACAAACATATCATAGCTGTAGGCTGTTGTAGTGGGTTGGTTGAAGCTGAAAAAAATAAAATGGCGCCCACACAGTGTAAAGTCAACCTTTATTCTTATATTAGGTTTTCTTTCTCCTCCCATTTAACTCCATTTTTGAAATATAACTTACAGGGATTATTCATGTTCTGAAAGAAACATATCTTTGAAGTACATCCTTCAGCACATGGAGGCCTCCCAGAATATTTCCCAGTATGCTATTCTTGGAATGCGGAAATGGACAAGTAAGAACAAAGACATGGATATGAAGGAGCCGTTCTCTCGCTGCCATGTCCATGATTTTGTCCTGCTCAATGTGGACCTGACACAGGATGTACAGTACAACCAAAACAGGTTTGTGAGGTCACTCCATTGCTTGTTATGGACCTTTTCTAGATCCACGATGGACTACAGTGGTGCTTTGATGGGATACTTAGTCCTGTATTCTACTCTTTGTGACAATCTAGATACAAAACACTCTTGGTTTATTAAGGATTATGCCAATATCTGAAGGGTTCTTAAATGTGTGTTTCTCCTGTGTTAGATTCACCTGTGATGATGTTGATTTCAATCTTCGAGTGAATAGCGCTGGACTGTTAATATGTCGGTTCAACCACTTCAGTGTTATGAAAAAGCAGATTGCAGTTGGTGGCCATAGATCCCTACATATCAAATCAAAGGTGAGCCAGAAGGATTGTTCTTACAGGAATTACTATCAATCACAACTCTCTATTTTTAAGCTCCGTCATTGACGGTCTGTATATTGTGTGTTGGGTAAGGTAGGCAGGTGTTGTGCCCATGTGTCTGCGGTGCTAGAGGGCACTCCATTTTATTTATGTGCTGGGTCACTCTAGGGCTTATTTATTAAAGTCCGAATGCAAAAAACTAGAAAAATTTTATGTTTTTTTACTATAAATTTTTAATTTTTTGTGAAAAAAAAATCCTTGAATTTTATTTTAAAAATGTATTGCACCCCAAAGTCTGAACCTGAAAATACTCCATCTTCAATCTGTCCAGGTCTTTTAGAAGTCGATGGCAGGGGTCCTATTTGCAATTTAAAGATATTCTGGTCTGCGATGGGTTTTGTATGATAATCCGAACATTCTGGGCTTTTCCGTCAATTTAACAAAAAATTCTGACATTTTGGGTGTCAAATCAAAAAATTAAAATTTTCCCCAAGACAATCCTACAAAGTGATGGTTTTCGTGCCACAATCCGAAAAAGTCACGTTTTTTCCCGATAAATAAGTGTAAATTGTGGATTCTAGTTTGGTCAGACTTTTAGGATTTTAATAAATAACCCCCTAAGTGCTGGGGACCAGTTAGTTAATGATGCAATCTGGCCATCCACATATGTGGTGAATATAGGACGGGTTGGCTTGATGGCAGTGAAAAATTGCAAAGGTCTTCCCAAGTGATGGGCGAATCTGACCTGTTTTGCTTCTCTGAAAATTCACGAAATGTGATGCGCAACAAATTTTTGACCCTAGTCATTTTTGACTCTAGTGCAAATGAGGCACCCAATTTCCCCTGTTTCCTTGATTTTACTATGTGGAGTAATAATAATCTTTGGAGTAATAATAATCTTTGCTTCTCTTCTATGTCTCTTTCGTTTTGCCTCCAAGGTTCTGGACTCTTCGGTGTCCGTTTCCCCTGCTCAGTACATCTGCGCCCCAGACAGCAAACATTCAATTTTAGCTGCACCGGCTCATCTGCTACTTGAGAAATTCCTTCAGTTTCACAGCCACAGATTCTTTCCACTCTCACTCAACAATAGCAGCCATCCTGTGCTTGTAGTGGATTGTTACCTTAATCTGGGGCCACAGGTATGGAATCAATGAGCGCTTGTGTTTCAGCCAGTAGAACAGTTACCTTCCATGTGTTGTGCATAGAGAATGCGGTGTTTTATTATGTTGCAGTAAAGACCCTTTGCCAGCTACTGATTGCCATCACTTTGGTTGGAGCTTATCAGTGTAGAGCAAGATGAAGCACATGGGAAACCAATGGAACTGGAGTGTAATCATCAATTTGCCTGTACCTATGGAATAGAATGGGTCTGTGATGACAACTACATAAAGTGGAGTACTATCGCACATATTTACATATCTTGTAATATATATATTAATGATGTGGCTTGTTTAATTATGCCAATGTATCTGCTTACATGGTCTGATTACATCAGTGGTCCCCAACCAGTGGCTCACAACATGTTGCTCATCAACCCCATGGATGTTATTCCCAGTGGCCTCAAAGCAGGTGTTTTTCTTTTAATTCCTAGTTTGGAGGCACATTTTGGTTGAATAAAAAACAGATGTACTGCTAAACAGAACCACCTGTAGTCTGCCAGTCCTCATAGGTGCTACCAAATAGCCAATCACAGCACTTATTTGGAACCTTTGGAACATTTTCGCATGCTTGTGTTGCTCCCCAACTCTTTTTACAGTTGAATGTGGCTTACGGGTAAAAAAAGGGTTGGGGACTCCATTTCAGTCATTCCATCTCTACATCAACTCATTTTCCATATGCAAATCATATGACTGAAGAAGCCTGGGTGTTGAGTTATATGGCACTGAATACTATTTCCTTGCTCTTTCAGATAAGCGTTTGCTATGTGAACTCCCGCCCTCACTCTACTAACAGCTGCCCTGGAGTGCTGTTCAGTGGGCTCCTCCTGCACCTCTCTGACTCATTCGTGGTCGCTGGGTTTTTGAAAAGGTTTCAGTTCCTGAAAGGTAAGAGGTATATCTTTGTTTATGATCTGCAGAGGAGGAACGTTCTGTGCCCTACTAGAAGGCTTCAGTCCATTGCACTTAGAATTTTCTAGGAAAATGTCATTCTGCATCTTCTAGTGTAGCTGGAAACTCTCATACACTGTAAATGTGTTCTCCTTACTTTATTATTCAGGTGCTACACTGTGCGTGACATGTCAGGACCGTAATTCTCTGCGCCAGACTGTTGTTCGGCTGGAACTGGAAGAAGAATGGCAGTTCCGACTACGTGATGAGTTCCAAACCGCCAACGCTAAAGAAGACAAGCCTCTGTTCATCCTTACTGGACGCCATGTTTAAATATCTCCAGTGACTTGTGGCCACATTTATAGACTTATGCTCTTTCCCTCCGATACTTATTTCTAAGCCCCCAGTGTTTCAACTTTCTAGGGATTCGTCTTTTGCACTGGATTATACATTGCTATGAAAGCAATAAAGGACATTTCCTTCCCTCGAGATATTTTCTATGCGGAAGGAAACGCTGTCAACAGCTTTGGCCATTTATAGCTTAATTTAATATATATATTTACAAGCACTATTAAAGGAGGACTTTTGTAATGTAGTTTTTATCTGTAGATGCAATAGGTCCCAGCCTACCAATGTGTTAGTTACTGGCAATGGACATATTTGAATTATTTCCTGTGCCCTTAAAGTAAGTCTTTAGAGTGCTCTTAAATATTGTTAGTATTGCCATGTGGTAATAATAAATGTAATTCTTTTGTGATGGAGGTGTCCAAGGAGACACTTCTTCTGGCCTCCTCTTGTTAAGTGCAGTGTTAACCCAATGCAAGGCTGTTGTTATGGTGGTCCCAGCGTGGGTGATTACCCTAAGGCCTACAGATAAGGGAGCCCTATAGAACAGATAATAGAGGTAGAAAGAGTATGATAAAGCTATACACTATATGGCTCACATATTTAGCTACTAACTGTGCAACAACCCCTGTACCAATGAGATGATTGCCTCTGGGAGGGATATCTGGGATCTCAGTCTATTAATACAAGTTAAAACAGGACGTCAAAGACCTGATTGGTTGCTATGGGTAAACTACACTTGTTCAGTTGAGCACCTGTAGTAGTAGGCCAATCCATTATCAGATATAACAGTGATGCCCTAGCTGAGAGTCCTCAGCTGTTATTAATGTACAGTCCTGTAGGCTGATAGATTGGCTCACACTACTTTATATTATTGAGAATATAGTCAATGGGGGCCCTTCAAGTACGTTTTGCCCTGGGCCTTGCCACCACTAAAGGTGGCCAGACAGACCCTTTTTCTTTTGTATAAACCAAGGAAATCCAACCTTCGTTCCTCGTGTTGGGCTGGTGCTTGCAGGGTTGCTGCTGCCCCCCTCCCCCTAAAAATTCGCTCTTAAAGTACCAGGAGCAGCATTTTTGCCGCCCCTGGTACCTAGTGGGGCGCTGCCACCTGAGGCGACAGCCTCTACTCACCTCATTGGAGAAGCACCCCTGGGTGCTTGCACATCCCTGGTAAAGTTTTTTCTTTTTTTTAGATTGACCTATACTAGATATCCCTGGTAAAGGTTCAAGTAATTTGCAAGACTTAGGCCTTGGACACACATGTGGACCTTCGCCACGTTTTTAGTGCGGTTCGCGTCGCAATTTTTAAAAGAAGCCAACTGCCTCATAGATACCACTAGTGGTTTAAGCTTAAGGCAATGGCAACTTACGCTAGTGTATTTATGCAGATACACAGTGGTCAGCTTTTTTAAAAACCACTGTGTGAACCATGGCGAAGATCTGCATGTGTGTCAATGCCAATAGAGGCTTATTTACTAAAATCCAAATGAATCTCATTATATTAAAAAAAAAAAAAAAAAAGCACGACAAACCCCCATCCTGATCTGATCGTATTTATTAATTAAAAATCTCTAATTAATCGGATCAGGAGAAAAACTCAATAAAATCGTGCATAAATCAGTTTTTTGGACTTTTTTTTCTAAAATAACTTGATTTTTCCAGGTTTTTGCCCGAAAATCACAAATTTTGCAGATTATTGGGCTAAACCCGGCCCAAACCGCTATAACTTCAAATTGAGATAGGTGCCTCTTCCATTGACTTATACAGGACCTTGATAGGTCTGAGTTTGCAGATTTTTGGATTCTGGCTTTTTGCAGCATCGGGGTATAATAAATCTCAAAAAAAAAAAATTAACAAAAAATTTGAGTTTTTGTCCCAAAAAGCCCAACCAGATATATTTGTGGTTAAGTACATAACCCCCTTAATGTAAACTGGATGATATTAGATTTCATTATGTCAGTATGTTATGAAAGATAATAAATGCTCATTCCATGTTTATTCAATGGGTTGAGCTGCATTCAAAGAAAATTGACATATTTACTTCTGCAGCTGTCAGCCTCGGAATATCAACTGCCATCTATTTGCTAGAACTTGCAACAGTCTGGAAGTCAGAATGTATAGGAGAGGGCCGTGAAAAGAAACACAATGTAGTAATAAGATATACTAATAAGTAATAAGAATAGCAATTAAAATGAATCATCGCAGATGAACTGAGGGTTTTCTTTTGTTGTTGCCAGGGTCAGTGACCCCGACAACCAGACAGGCTGGAAACAGGCAGAATAGGGATGCTAATAATTCAGAAATCATACCAAATCAATAAGGAAGACCAAGTTGCTTAGAATGGGTCCATGTATAACTAGTTTAGTCCAGAAGGAGCTGTGTCTACTCATTAAGAGCAATGCAATGGACGGAGGCGCAATGTATTCAGGTTTGGAAAGCACTGGAGTGTCTGATATTTCCCGGTGTAATATCTGTCCGTATGTAACTGCCATCTGCTCTTCTTTACCAGTGTTTGTGGAAACAATGTGGCGCTGTTTCATGTAACGGAATCGTCCGGTGTTAGAGAGCCGCGTGCAGCATCACTGTATGTTTAGAGAACTACTCGGCGTAGTTGGTATTCTCCCATTTCAATCTTGAAATTACATCCGTTTTGTTTGTATGTAAATAGAAAATGTACTGTGTACAGCATTTTTATGTCATGTTTTTGCCTTACTCTTAATTTAAACGTTACCTTTATAAAGTACAAACGTGTCTGAATTGTGTGATCTTTCCTTTGAACAACGCTACAAGTTTCAGTGAGTCATGTGACAGAAATGAGAAATCAGAACTCACCATTTATAACTGATGACATCTGTACTCACCGTTTATAGGAATATAATTTACAAGATATTCATGGCTTTTGTGTATTATATGTATATAAGAGACATAAATATGAAGAAATTAATACCTTATAAATAGTATCCTTATACTGTAAATGGTACTCAGTGATGTCATCAGTTCTAGTTAGGGATGTAGCGAACGTCGGAAAAAAAGTTTGCGAACATATTCGCGAACTTGCGCAAAAATGCGAGCGGTTCGCGAACGGTTGTTTAAAGGGTGCAACGACCTGGACAGTGGCATGCCAGAGGGGGATCAAGGGCAAAAATGTATCTGAAAAATCTGCCTGTGTGTGCTTGGAAGAGATAGTGTAGGGGGAGAGCTGTTAGTGATTTCAGGGACAGATGATAGTAAGTTTGCTGGCTAGTAATCTGCTTGATACTGCTCTGTATTGGAGGGACAGAAGTCTGCAGGGATTTGAGGGACATTTTAGCTTAGGTAGCTTTGCTGGCTAGTAATCTACTGTTCTCTTTAAACAACTGCCATACGTTGACCTTGTAGGCATTGTTTGCCCAGTTTTTTTGGACGCAGCCACTGAAGCACAGTTGCCAGAAAAAATATGCCATATAAATGCTGAAAATAGTCATTTTTCGCCATACGTTGACCTTGTAGACATTGTTTGCCCAGTTTTTTTTGGACGCAGCCACTGAAGCACAGTTGCCAGAAAAAATATGCCATATAAATGCTGAAAATAGTAATTTTTCGCCATACGTTGACCTTGTAGACATTGTTTGCCCAGTTTTTTTGGACGCAGCCACTGAAGCACAGTTGCCAGAAAAAATATGCCATATAAATGCTGAAAATAGTCATTTTTTGCCATACGTTGACCTTGTAGGCATTGTTTGCCCAGTTTTTTTGGTCGCAGCCACTGAAGCACAGTTGCCAGAAAAAATATGCCATATAAATGCTGAAAATAGTCATTTTTTGCCATATACGTTGAGTCAACGTATGGCAAAAAATGACTATTTTCAGCATTTATATGGCATGACTATTTTTTGACCTTGTAGGCATTGTTTGCCCAGTTTTTTTGGCCGCAGCCACTGAAGCACAGAGGCCAGAAAAAATATGCCATATAAATGCTGAAAATAGTCATTTTTTTGGTCGCAGCCACTGAAGCACAGTTGCCAGAAAAATTATGCCATATAAATGCTGAAAATATAAATTTTTTTGGTTGCAGCCACTGAAGCACAGAGGCCAGAAAAATTATGCCATATAAATGCAGAAAATATGCATTTTTTTGCTCGCAGCCACTGAAGCACAGTTGACAGAAAAATTATGCCATATAAATGCTGAAAATATAAATTTTTTTGGTTGCAGCCACTGAAGCACAGAGGCCAGAAAAATTATGCCATATAAATGCAGAAAATATGCATTTTTTTGGTCGCAGCCACTGAAGCACAGTTGACAGAAAAATTATGCCATATAAATGCTGAAAATATAAATTTTTTTGGTTGCAGCCACTGAAGCACAGAGGCCAGAAAAATTATGCCATATAAATGCAGAAAATATGCATTTTTTTGGACGCAGCCACTGAAGCACAGTTGCCAGAAAAAATATGCCATATAAATGCTGAAAATAGTCATTTTTCGCCATACGTTGACCTTGTACACATTGTTTGCCCAGTTTTTTTGGTTGCAGCCACTGAAGCACAGAGGCCAGAAAAAATTAAACCAGTAGGGTTTGCACCCTAGTTTGTAACGGTGGCGGAGGGAGGAGGACACTAAAGGACAGCTGTGTGTGGAGTCATGAGGCTTGAAGAGAAGGACAGCTGCATAGAAGTCAGAACAAGTCTTCCGGCGTGCAGTAACCCTCCGAGATCCACCCCTCATTCATTTTAATAAAGGTCAGGTAATCGACACTTTTGTGACCTAGGCGAGTTCTCTTCTCAGTTACAATCCCTCCTGCTGCACTGAAGGTCCTTTCTGAGAGCACACTTGAGGCTGGGCAAGACAAGAGGTTCATGGCAAATTGTGACAGCTCTGGCCACAAATCAAGCCTGCGCACCCAGTAGTCCAGGGGTTCATCGCTCCTCAGAGTGTCGATATCTGCAGTTAATGCCAGGTAGTCCGCTACCTGCCGGTCGAGGCGTTCTTTGAGGGTGGATCCAGAAGGGTTGTGGCGCTGCCTTGGACAGAAAAACATTTGCATGTCTGACGTTACAGACCGGCCAAAGGGCTTTGTCCTTGCAGGTGTGCTCGTGGCAGGATTACTGGCACCTCTGCCCCTGGAATGTTGATGAGTTCCTGAAGTGACATCACCCTTAAAAGCATTGTACAACATGTTTTGCAGGCTGGTTTGTAAATGCCGCATCTTTTCGGACTTGTGGTATGTTGGTAACATTTCTGACACTTTATGCTTGTACCGAGGGTCTAGTAGCGTTGCGACCCAGTACAGGTCCTTCTCCTTAAGCCTCTTGATACGGGGGTCCTTCAACAGGCATGACAGCATGAAAGACCCCATTCTCACAAGGTTGGATGCAGAGCTATCCATCTCCGCTTCCTCATTATCAAGGACTGCATCATCCACGGTCTCCTCCCCCCAGCCACGTACAAGACCAGGGGTCCCCAAAAGGTCACCACTAGCCCCCTGGGAAGCCTGCTCCTGTTGGTCCTCCTCCTCCACAAAGCCACCTTCCTCCTCTGACTCCACTTCTGGCACCTCTCTCTGCGTTGCAGCAGGTGCCTGGGTTCGTTCTGGTGATTCCGACCATAAATCGTGCGCTTCCAGCTCCTCGTCACGCTGGTCTACAGCCTCATCTGTCACTCGTCGCACGGCACGCTCCAGGAAGAAAGCGAAGGGTATTAGGTCGCTGATGGTGCCTTCGGTGCGACTGACCATATTTGTCACCTCTTCAAAAGGTCGCATGAGCCTGCAGGCATCGCGCATAAGCACCCAGTAACGGGGGAAAAAAATCCCCAGCTCTGCAGATCCAGTCCTACCACCCAGTTCAAAAAGGTACTCGTTGACGGCCCTTTGTTGTTGCAGCAGACGTTCCAACATAAGGAGCGTTGAATTCCAGCGAGTCTGGCTGTCAGAAATCAAACGCCTGACTGGCATGTTGTAGCGCTGCTGAATGTCAGCAAGGCGTGCCATGGCTGTGTAGGAACGTCTGAAATGGGCCGACACCTTTCTGGACTGGGTGAGAACGTCCTGGAATCCTGGGTACTTGGAGACAAAACGTTGGACTATTAAATTTAACACATGTGCCATGCAGGGCACATGTGTTAAATTTCCCAGTCTCAACGCTGCCAACAGATTGCTTCCATTGTCACACACCACTTTTCCGATCTGCAGTTGGTGTGGGGTCAGCCACCGATCGGCCTGTGACTGCAGAGATGACAGGAGTACAGATCCGGTATGGTTTTTGCTTTCCAGGCACGTCATCCCCAAGACAGCGTGACAACGGCGTACCTGGCACGTCGAATAGCCTAGGGGGAGCTGGGGGTGCACAGGTGTGGAGGAGGAGAAGGAGGACCCAGCAGCAGAGTAAGAAGAAGAAGAGGAAGAAGACGAGGTAGAGAGCGATGGAGGAGTAGAGGTGGTGGCAGAACCGCGTGCAATCCGTGGCGGTGACACCAACTCCACTGTTGTTGTTGTTGAGCTACCCATTCCCTGCTTCCCATTCCCAGCCATTACCAAGTTCACCCAGTGGGCAGTGTAGGTGACATACCTGCCCTGACCATGCTTGGAGGACCATGCGTCAGTAGTCATATGGACCTTTGGCCCAACACTAAGTGACAGAGATGCGGTAACTTGGCTCTGCACATGTTGGTACAGGTGTGGTATTCCCTTTTTAGAAAAAAAATTGCGGCTGGGTACCTTCCACTGCGGTGTCCCAATTGCTACAAATTTGCGGAAGGCCTCAGAGTCCACCAGCTGGTATGGTAAAAGCTGGCGGGCTAAGAGTGCAGACAAGCCAGCTGTCAGACGCCGGGCAAGGGGGTGACAGTCAGACATTGGCTTCTTACGCTCAAACATGGCCTTCACAGAAACTTGGCTGGTGGCAGATGACTGGGAATGGGAACAGGTGGTCAAGGTGGAAGGCGGAGTGGAGGGTGGTTCAGATGGGTCAAGGAGAGCAGAGGTAGAGCAGTAAGATGCTGGACCAGAAGGAGTGTGGCTTTTAGTTTGCCTGTTGCCTTTGAGGTGTTGCTCCCAAAGTGCTTTGTGCTTGCCGCTCATGTGCCTTCGCATAGAAGTTGTACCTATGTGGCTGTTGGGCTTACCAAGGCTCAGTTTCTGACTGCACTCATTGCAAATTACAATGCTTTTGTCAGAGGCACACACATTAAAAAAATCCCACACTGCTGACTTTTTGGAAGTGTGCGATCTGGCGGTAACAGTAGAAGTTGGCGGCATTGGCGGCAATGGCGGGTGCGTTGGCCGGCTGAACACAGGTGCCGATACATGTTGTTGCCCTACTGATCCCTGCAGGCTGTCCTCCCTGCTTCTTCTAAGTCTTATTCTCCTACTGCCTCTCTGACTCTCCGTCTCTCCATCTGAACTACCCTCCTCTTGCTCTCTTCTACTAGGCACCCACAAAACATCAATCTCCTCATCATCATTCTCCTCAGATGCATCAATTTCTTCTGACACATCACAGAAGGAAGCAGCAGCGGGGACCTCCTCCTCATCACTCATCATTATGTCCATCTCTGTCGTGTTCTCTGCCAGAATTAAATCTGGTGTAACGTCCTCATCTCCTTCATCTTCTTCTGCCAATAATGGTTGCGCATTACTCAGTTCAAGAAACTCATGGGAAAATAACTCCTCTGACTCCAGTGAAGAAGGGGCACCGGTGGTGGAGGAAGTGTTACGTGGGGTGGCCATAGCAGTGGAGGATGAGGAGGATGTTGTGGTAAAGTTAGAAACGGTAGAGGATGGGGTGTGCTGTGTAAGCCAGTCAACTACCTCTTCAGCATTTTGGGAGTTCAGGGTCATTGGCTTTTTAAAACTGGGCAATTTGCTAGGGCCACAGGATTGCATAGCAGCACGGCCCCTAGCACGGCCTCTGCGTGGCGGCCTGCCTTTGCCTGGCATTATTTTTAAAAAAACAACAACAACAAAAACTCAGTTGGTTTTTCTGGAAACGATAATACACACAGCTAGATGGCAGTTTGAAGAAAACAGTGTGCAAATAATGCCTACAAGGTCAACGTATACACAGCGGTGGATACGGATTACGTAAAATATAAGAATGCTGCTTGAAAAAAAGTAACTCAAGTGGTTTTTCTAGAGACGATAATATTATCAATATTTAGACAAAATGTGAACAAGCTCACACAGCTAGATGGCGGTTTGAAGAAAACACTGTGCAAATAATGCCTACAAGGTCAACGTATACACAGCGGTGGATACGGATTACGTAAAATATAAGAATGCTGCTTGAAAAAAAGTAACTCAAGTGGTTTTTCTAGAGACGATAATATTATCAATATTTAGACAAAATGTGAACAAGCTCACACAGCTAGATGGCGGTTTGAAGAAAACACTGTGCAAATAATGCCTACAAGGTCAACGTATACACAGCGGTGGATACGGATTACGTAAAATATAAGAATGCTGCTTGAAAAAAAGTAACTCAAGTGGTTTTTCTAGAGACGATAATATTATCAATATTTAGACAAAATGTGAACAAGCTCACACAGCTAGATGGCGGTTTGAAGAAAACACTGTGCAAATAATGCCTACAAGGTCAACGTATACACAGCGGTGGATACGGATTACGTAAAATATAAGAATGCTGCTTGAAAAAAAGTAACTCAAGTGGTTTTTCTAGAGACGATAATATTATCAATATTTAGACAAAATGTGAACAAGCTCACACAGCTAGATGGAGGTTTGAAGAAAACACTGTGCAAATAATGCCCACAAGATCAACGTATACACTACTACAGCGGTGGATACGGATTACGTAAAATATATTATGGCTGCTTGAAAAAAGTCACTCCGGTGTTTTTTCTGGAGACGGTAATATTATGGATATTTAGACAGAATGTGAACAAGGTCACACAGCTAGATGGCAGTTGGTTGAATAACACACTGGGCAAAAAATGCCTACAGGGCAAATAATGCCTAAAAGGTCAACTTATACACTACTACAGCGATGGATACGGATTACGTAAAATATATTATGGCTGCTTGAAAAAAGTCACTCCGGTGTTTTTTCTGGAGACGGTAATATTATGGATATTTAGACAGAATGTGAACAAGGTCACACAGCTAGATGGCAGTTGGTTGAATAACACACTGGGCAAAAAATGCCTACAGGGCAAATAATGCCTAAAAGGTCAACTTATACACTACTACAGCGATGGATACGGATTACGTAAAATTTATTATGGCTGCTTGAAAAAAGTCACTCCGGTGTTTTTTCTGGAGACGGTAATATTATGGATATTTAGACAGAATGTGAACAAGGTCACACAGCTAGATGGCAGTTGGTTGAATAACACACTGGGCAAAAAATGCCTACAGGGCAAATAATGCCTAAAAGGTCAACTTATACACTACTACAGCGATGGATACGGATTACGTAAAATATATTATGGCTGCTTGAAAAAAGTCACTCCGGTGTTTTTTCTGGAGACGGTAATATTATGGATATTTAGACAGAATGTGAACAAGGTCACACAGCTAGATAGCAGTTGGTTGAATAACACACTGGGCAAAAAATGCCTACAGGGCAAATAATGCCTAAAAGGTCAACTTATACACTACTACAGCGGTAGTAAAATAAAAAAAAGTAAAATAAAAAAAAAAGGAATATTAAAAAAAAAAAATTACAGTTGGTGCTGCTGAACTACTAGGAGCAGCAGATTAGCACACCAGTCCCACTCCCCAACACTGCTAGACTAATAGCACTGGGCTCTTATAGTAGTAGTAGTAGTAGTAGTAGTAGTAGTAGTAGTAAAACAACAAAAAAATAAATAAAAGCAGTCCTTACAAGGACTACTGTTATTGCAGCAGTCAACAGATGAGATCAGAAGCAGGACAGCTGCCCACTGCAGCTACATACAGAGCACTGCAGTAGAAGGTAGATTACTAGCCAGCAAAGCTACCTAAGCTTAAATGTCCCTCAAACCCCTGCAGACTTCTGTCCCTCCAATAACAGAGAAGTATCAACACGATTACTAGCCAGCAAACTTTCAACTGTCCCTGAAATCACTAACAGGCAGCAGCTCTCTCCCTACACTATCTCTTCAGCACACACAGGCAGAGTGAAAAAAACGCTGCAGGGCTTCGGTTTTTATAGGGAAGGGGAGTGGTCCAGGGGAGAGCTTCCTGATTGGCTGCCATGTACCTGCTGGTCTGGGGTGAGAGGGCAAAAAAAAGCGCCAACAATGGCGAACCCAAAATGGCGAACGTCGCGCGACGTTCGCGAACTTCTGGCGAGCGCGAACACCCGATGTTCGCGCGAACAAGTTCGCCGGCGAACAGTTCGCGCCATCTCTAGTTCTAGTCACATGACTCACTGTAACTTGTGTATTAGAAAAAAATAACTGTAATATATTATGTTTATGTAAGATATTGGGGATATTAGTGTTCACTAGTGATGTGTGGGCTGACCTGAAACCTATGGTTTGCTCGCTGTAACCTGCCCCGCCAGTCGGCCGTCTAATCTTACCTGCAGATGCGCTGACCGGCGGGTTCGAGTAGAGGCTCCCATGGCGCATTGTGTTCCAACACTTGGGCCCCTGGTGGTGACGCACACGGTGCTTCTACGCATGTGCGTCAAGTTTTGGCGCAGGCGAAAACTCGCGCATCCAATTGGATGGTGCTGGCTAATAATCAGCCATTGGTTCTCTTTTCTGTCTATTTCATATTCCTGTCTCCCATTGGGCCTCCTTGCCCAAGCTAACTTCTTTTTAAACAGTTCCTGCTCAAGTTTTACACGTCTCGCTATATTAGTTTTGACTCCTGCCTGCCTTTGACTCCAATTTCTGATTATCCCTACTTGTGCCTGCTGTTACTGGTTTTTACTCCTGCTTGTCTATCGATCTTGACCCTTGCCGCCTGTCCCAAACCCTGCCAGGCCTTAATTCGCTCTACACATTATCCTTGCCTGTATTATTGTTACCATTCACGTGTTCTGGGTTCCCTGATCGATTCTGCAGCAGAAAGTCTGGGGCCCCAAAAGGACATCGGTGAACACCAGTATCATCAGGGGTGACCTCATTCACCGAAAAGCAGCGTCGGACTGGGCCCAGCCCCCTCCCTTGATCCCTCGATAAAAATGCACTGGTAGCACAGGGGGGGCCCGGAGTATAGTAACCCGGTGGGCCCTACCATGTCCGGTCCGACCCTGCCAAAAAGTACTTGCCAGTGGTCTCTGTGGGTTCCTTATCAACAGCTGTTACACCCGCAGGTCTTGCAAGTTTGGGACGAGTTCTTCCTTCCTCTCTCCCCACCCACACTCATAGGGGCAGATTTACCAAGGGTCGAAGTGAATTCGAGGGAATTTTCGAAGTTAAAAATTCGAAATTCAAAGTAATTTTTTGGATACTTCGACCATCGAATAGGATACTACGACTTCAAATTTACTTTGAATTTGATTTGAAGTAAAATAATTTGAATATTCGATAATCGAAGTACTGTCTCTTTAAAAAAACTTTGTCTTCAATAGTTCGCCAAATTAAACCTGCCGAAGTACTATGTTAGCCTATGGGTACTTCGGCAGGTTTAATTTGGCGAACTATTGAACGACAAGTTTTTTTGTAGTGAAGTAACATTCGATCTATCCTGAAATCTTCGAATCGTTTGATTCGAACGATTTAATCGTTCGAATTGAACGATTTCTTTGTATCTATAGATGGTCGAAATTCGTAAAAAAAAACTTCAACTTTGAATTCGAGTATACCATTCGAGTCAAATTCGAAGTATATTTCAGTTCGAAATTCGACCTTTGATAAATCTGCCCCTTAAATGTCATGGCTTAAGCATCCAGTTGCCGCTCTTTATGGACTTGCACAGAAGGATCTGTGATGTCAAACTAGGGCGGACATGAGTCTATAAATAGGGCGACACTCCGGGTTAGGGTCGGGTGCGGATAGTGAAGGGTCGGCTGCAGTGGTGCCCAGGAGGTATAGGGGCCCCATGAGGCCCTAATTCATATAGAAGTTAAATCAATATTTGTAAAACAGGTGAACCTCTAGACATTTTGTGGGCCTGAAAAACAATTGTCATCCTCCAAATTCACCAGAAAATAAAAAAATTACCGGCGCACAGGACTCCATGCAAGCGGCATAAACCCTGCGTGTTTGCTGAAGTGTAAAGTATCGGGGGCACGCCCTTTTGTCAGACAGGGTACATTATTTACCGTATATGACACCCAAGTCTTGTACATGTATATAATGTGCACTTTATGGACTTTATAATATATGCATAATACACAAGAACCATGAATATGGGGCACATGAGATCTTTATAACTGGTACTTAGTGATGTCATCAGTTATAGTCAGTGATGAGCAAATGTCATTTGTGTCACATGACTCAACGAAACTTGTGTACTATAAAAAACTATTTACCCCCTGTTGTTATATATGAGGATAAAATCCCTTCGGTGGTTCATGGAATGTAAAAGAGCTTCGGCCATGTGCCCTGAAATCCAAGGGGCCGACAGCTCTGGGTTTTGGACAGGCTTCAAATATACAGTAATTCCGCTTGGCAGATCCCTGACCAAGGACCATTGCCCATAGATTTACAGGGCATTTACAACTCATGTTTCAGTCGTATGGTTTGCTGATATATAACCAACACAGACAGCTAGCTCAAGTACAACAAATGAAATCACTTGGGCCAATGTAACCAGTGTGTTCAGGGAACAATGAGAAATATGAACAATGACAGATCACAATGAAAAGTATATATATATATATATAGTCGTATGAAAAAGTTTGGGAACCCCCCTTAATTCTTTGGAGTGTTGTTTATCATTGGTTGAGCTTTCAAAGTAGCAACTTTGTTTTAATATAAAACATGCCTTATGGAACCAGTAGTATTTCAGCAGTGACGTAAAGTTTACCGGATTAACAGAAAATATGCATCATCACAAAATTAGACAGGTGCATAAATTTGGGCACCCCAACAGAGATATTACATCAATACTCAATTGAGCCTCCTTTTGCAAATATAACAGCCTCTAGATGCCTCCTATAGACTTTAATGAGTGTCTGGATTCTGGATGGCGTTATTTTTGACCATTCGTCCATACAAAATCTCTTCAGTTCAGTTAAATTTGATGGCTGCTGAGCATGGACAGTCTGCTTCAATTCATCCCATAGATTTTCCATGATATTCAAGTCAGGGGACTGTGACGGCCATTCCAGAACATATTCTAGTCTCTTGTTCTAATCAAAGCATGGTTGCTAGGGTAATTTGGAACAAGATTGCTTACGATGCAAATTGGAGAGCTGCTGAATAAAAAGCTAAATAACTCAAAAACCACAAATAATAAAAAATGAAAACAAATTGCAAATTGTCTCAGAATATCACTCTCTACATCATACTGAAAGTTATCTCAAAGGGGAACAACCCCTTTAAGAACATAATTGTTATGAACCTGTGACTATTTACTATTCTTATTCACTTTTTTGTTCAGGAATTTTGGACACCTCACTGATCGAGTGATCTCTGTCATACTGAGATATGCGCCTGCCACAGGAATACGGACTAGTGTGCCGGGTATCCGTCCGAGTTCAGTTTGGTGGCTGATATAAAATACACGGCAAGTATAATACTAATATATTGCATATGACGGTTCCCTGGTTCCTATAGCTGGGATGTGAGTGATTAGAATATTATCATTTGATCCCTTATTGGGCCGCAAATCGCTGATATCCCACGTAGTATTAGGGGTTTTGCTTTGTTTTATTGTTCTGAGCAAAGCCCTTTTGTAGTTAAATTCAGCGTTATTAGTTTATACAAGATACTAAAGAGCATCTTTCTGAGTTGGTTCAACCAAAAGGCCATCATTTAGCATATTCACATACCCGCTAGCTTTTTATGACTTGATGCCCCATTACTCCAGTCATTGTCTGGATAATTGCCCATAATTACAACCCATGATGGCGCATCCTAACTTTCTTATCCAACCTTGGAGTAAATCTTGAACTGAAATCAGTGGAAATATTCTAATAATATCCAAACAAGATGACTTCCCTGTAGACCTCTTTGATGAAATAAGGGGGGGGGGGTCCTGTTTTTCTTGCACTTGGCCCACAGGAGAAAGCTGCACCTTCATTTAAATAAAGAGATTTCTGCTTTTTGTCAGAAGGGTAATGTTTAGTGGTACGTCCATGTCCCATGGAACCATTGGATTTGGCTAAATACCGACTCCTCCAAAAGATTAGGTCCTATACTACCCCAAACCCGAGACCTAATGTGCATTTCAAAATTTGAGAAAAATTATTTTAAAAAATTTGCATCATCTGCTAAGAAAAAGTTGATGATGTCAGTTGCCCAGAGCTTTAAAGTTGACATGACTTTATGGGGCACATAAAGTCGAATAAGGGTCAAATATCGAGGGTTAATTAACCCTCAATATTCGACCCTCAACGTAAAATCCTTCTACTTCAATATTTGAAGTCGAAGGATTTACCGCAAATACTTCGATTGAACGATCGACTGAAAAATCGTTCGATCGAACGATTAAATCCTTCGAATCGAATGATTCGAAGGATTATAATCCATCGATCGAAGGATTTTCCTTCAATCAAAAAAACATTAGAAAACTTATGGGGAAGGTCCCCATAGGCTAACATTGTAGCTCGGTAGGTTTAAAGTGGCGAAGTAGGTAGTCAAAGTTTTTTTTAAAGAGACAGTACTTCGACTATCGAATGGTCGAATAGTCAAACGATTTTTAGTTCGAAACGTTCAAATCTAACTTGAAGTCGTAGTCGATGGTCGTAGTAGCCTATTCGATGGTCGAAGTACCCAAAAAAACCTTCGAAATTCGTTTTGGCTGTGGTTTTTTTGCTTCGAATCCTTCACTCGAGCTTAGTAAATTTGCCCCTATGGGTTCAGATACAATTCATCTGGACAGCAGCACTTTTTGCAGGATTTAGATTTGGGCAGATCCCTAGGTTGGATGCATCCTTTCTTGGAATACCAACTTGTGTGTACAGAGAACTTCAGGGGTCTCAAGCCAAAGAAAAGCCCTTGTATTTACAGCGCTGCTTTGTGTCCCACTGTGCTGCACCCTGCATCTTTAATATGTTTACACTCCATTCTAAAATATAAGTATATATGGTTTATAGCGCACAGAATATTTTGTCCGTCTCTGCTGCCTGGTGGAAAATAGCGGTGGACAAAATGCCCTTGTCTGGCTGTCACTGCTCTTGATGACACGAAATTGGAAGAACCTTGGCTGATAAAAATGGAGCGGTGTCAGGCCTCAGCACCAAAAAATGCTCCAAGGAATATCTCAGACATAACCATAATAACTTTTTAGGCTTTGTATGAAAGTTGGGTGGAACAATAAAGGAAGGGAGTCACAGACCAAAAAACAACGATGCTGATGCATAAGGATTAGAGTAAATAGATGTAAAAATTACGATCTTTCTTGAAAAGGATCTTTCCAAGAAAGATCGTTCATTTCAGTACAATGTAGAGCTGAATCGTCAGATATACAGATAGAAACAATAGAATTCTACCTGTATCTGATGATTCAGCACTAACAATGGCCGATGTTTGTTTGTTTCCGTCCAGCCCGATCGACGAGCCAACTGATATCCAAGTCTTCTTCTGATATCGGTCGGCTCTTTTCCCACCATACAAACACAGAATATCGTAAAATTAGGTTTGTACGATATTATCTCTTGTGCACTGCTAGTTCTGACTCAGTACTCCCACAATATCTTGCATTGCTCTTCTCATTTGTCTTCTGATATATTGTTTCATGGCTCAGAACCAGCAGTGCAGAGAAAAGAAAGATTTGTGCAAGAATGACCCATTGTTTTAATTCCAATGCTAAAACCAATGAGAGTTGCTAATGAATGTATAGTGGAAAGCTGCTTAGAATTACATCTTTAATATACAAAAAAAAAATTGGATACAGTTTCCCTTTAACCATAAGCATTTCAGGCTTGTCCTTACTGGGCCCCCTGCAGTCAGCTCTCCTCCCCCTTTAGTTACGCCTCATGCTCTTATCAGGATTTTAAGGAAATTTAACACTGGAAAAAACACATTAGAGCACTTGAAGTTTCCCTACATCTTCCCATTGGCAGCCTCTTCCTTGCCAGCTAGTTGGTGATTGGCCTGAGTATTGTGAGCGCACGTATCGCTCCTGAGACTGGTTTGCCCCGATACGGAGGGATTCAGGTTTTGCTCTTTGCGTCGGCGGGAGAAGCCAAGTGTCTCCAGGAAGAGTTCTCGGAATGAAGAGGACACCATGTTGTACAGGATGGGATTGACCGCGGAACTGACGTAGAAAAGGGTGTTGGTCAGCATGTAGAAGTAGTGGTAGAAGGTGTACAGAAACCTGCAAAGAAAGAAGGAAAACACAAATATTAATAAACAATGCTAGAGGTGATGGAAATCAGAAGTGGGGTTACACTTACAGGAAAATGAAAGGCACAAGTATTAGTTACTAACCCTGATGAGGCCTCTCTGCTGAACTGAACCCCTCAAACCCCCAATACTGCCCCATTTTACATGTGATATCTTGTGCCACTAGGGTTGCCACCTTATTTCATGTTGTTCTGCCCTGGCTAGCCCTCAATGTCACTTCAAGATTGGAACCTTCTACCCCTCTTTCTACCTGCCCAATTTACAAAAATTTTCATCCAGCTGACCAGGATAATCCTCCATTATTCCTCCCAATTACGTCATTGTCTGTTATCTGTTATCCGGAAACCTGTTATCCAGAAAGCTCCCTATTATGAAAAGTCCATCTCCCATAGACTCCACTTTATCCAAATAATCTAAATATTTAAAAATTATTTCCTTTTTCTCAGTAATAATAAAACAGTAGCTTGTTCTTGATCCCAACTAAGATATAATTAATCCTTATTGGAAGCAAAAACCAGCCTATTGGGTTTATTTAATGTTTACATGATTTTATAGAAGACTTAAGGTGTGAATATCCAAATTAGGGAAAGATAACACATCTCTGTATTCTAAAGCCCATATGCAATAAACGGCCAGTGTCGGATTGGGTGTCCATGGCCCACTGGGGCTGCAACCGCAAGGGTTGTCCTGAGTCCAGAGTCCTGGGCGGGTCCATTTTTTGGAACCCGTACCCGCAACCTGCAATCAACAACCTGGACCCGCTTGGACCCGCTACCCGACCCGCAAGTACCTTAGCTGCAACCCGGACCCGTGACCCGCTGACCATCAAGAATATAGTGCTGTCATTGTAAACCGGAAGTGACATCACTGGAAGTAGACGTGATCAGAAAAAAGGAATAAAAATCGCTATTGAGAAGACCCGCGGCCAAAAGCGACCCGCAGACCCGCAGAACCACAGACCCATGTGCATACCCACACCGGAACTTATATCCGCAACCCACAGGTTTTTGCAGGTAACCCGCGCGTACCCGAATCGCTGCAGGACTCTGCCACAAGGCCCCTTTGCAACATCAAGGGCCCCCTCACCTGATGCTTCTGTCCTCTGTCTCCCCCTTCCCGGGTAGCTGTGCTCCATCATATAAGTTTTAACTCATCTTGCGGTGCGATGGAGCAGTGAGAATACACACACGTGCCAATGGGAGCAAAACTGGGTCGGTGGGACGTGTGAAGTCCAGGGTCCACTAAGTTTTTTCCCAGTGTCTTGCCGGCCCGTAAACAGCACACAGTTTGCCCAGGAACAGTAACCCATAGCAAACAATAAGACGCTTGCTTTTATACAGGTGACCTGTAATGCTACTTGCCGATTGCTAAAGGTGATAAGAAGTGTAGCAAACTTTGCTCCTGATATTACATAACCCCCTATACAGTTTACGACTTGGCCCCTAATTTAATTATATACCCATTGTACCGATGGATTTGAGTCTACTCATTTGATGCGGTGTCCATATGTTATAAATGCAAACACACAACACATGTTAAGCTTGATGAACAGACATGTATCGTCAGAAAACTGAATTTTGTATATTATATTTTATAGTCCCTCGCAGACTTACCCAGTCCAGTAATCATCTGGGATGTAACAGAACATGAGTCTCCTTGCATGGTACGGCAGCCAGCACACCACATAGGCAATCACAATTGCTCCTGCAAGGGCAGAAATTCATTGCTTTAAAATGACCGTTCATAGACTGAATACTAACAAGCAGTAACATTCACCCTTGGACTTGACTTCAGCCTTTTCTTTTCTTATTGCATTATTCTCCTTTATTTCTGCAACATATCAGGCAGAACTTTACAGAAACAGACACTGCTCATCATTCACATCTCTTTCTTGCCCACTGGAGCTGACAATTCCTTCCTCCACACACACACTACAGTAAACCTTCAGCAACCAATGAAGCTGCCAAATTGTGATTTCGGGAGATGCAGGGAGAACATACAAACTCCATGCAAAGAATGCCCCCGGTTAAAACCAGGACCCCTGTGGCAGCAATACTAACCACTTGCATCATAACTCGCAGCTGGACATGAAAAGGGGCTTTGGAAGGGGGATTAGTAGGATTATCAGCAAAGAAAATAATAAATAAGTCTCTTGAGTTTTAAGTCCTATGCATACTTTTCTGATTGGTTTATATTAGAGAAAAGGACTCTGTATAAAAGCACTCTACCCAAAGACAGACCAAGGAGTTCTGCTGTTCCTCTCCAACCCTAGTGCCACCACACAATTACCCCCTGCCTGGTAAAGATAGTGTCAAACTCCCCATAGACCTGCAGATTGATATAAGATTTTTTGTAATCGTAAGCCCGAACATATTGGTGAAACGATCATTTACAGCTACGATTTGTCCATCAGCGAAAACAATCATTTTAAGTGATATCGTCCAGTAACAGGCCAAACTGGAGGAGGATATGACGTGTATGCTTTCATTTAAACTGTTTTTCAATGAACAATCCTTTGTGTTACATTTATTTGACGCGAGGAGTCCATTCGGATCTCTTTCACCGATCGTTTGTGAAGATGAGCGTATTTATGGATGATAGCAGGAGGGCTGCACTAGCTATACTGCTAATAACCTCCATAAAGAAGAAGAAGAGGAAAAGATCAATATGGAGCAAACTGTGGTTGTTACACCGTCATAAGTTTTCACATATGGGACGTGTAAAAGAGCTGAAAGAAAATAATTCAGATGATTTCAGAAACTACCTACGGATGTCTGACTCAAATTCTGAACACTTATTTGAAGCAATTTAGCCAGCCATAACCAAACAAAATACGTGTATGAGGCAGGCCATCTCACCGGAACAGAGACTTGTAGCAACTCTACGTTATCTGGCAACTGGGAGAACATTGGAGGATCTTACGTTTTCAACTGGCATTTCTGCACAAAGTCTAGGCCGAATCGTTCCGGAGACATGTATTGCAATTATTGAGGCAATGAAAGCAGAATATCTAAAGATAATTAATTAAAACCACTTTATTTAAAACACTTTGTTTAAAACATGTAACGCTTTCTTGGCCTATTCTGCCAATTAGGAGTTAAGGGTGACCAGCTAGGTAGTGAGCATGGGTTACATTGCGAATCCTCACCCAGGGTAGAGCCTTCGCCAATTGGAAGCTTCCCCTTTAAACTGTAGTTGAACTACAACTCACAGGCATATAAGTACAAAAATAGAATAATGGACGCCAGGAGGTTCTTTAAAAAGGTAAAACAGGAGCAGATTTATTATGCCAGAGGCAAATGACCACAGGTTTACTTACAATATTTCTGAGGACACAGCAGGTGGAATCACTTTGGACAGTAAAGGTTCACAGTCAAACAGATGCGACTCCCAAAGGATATTGCAGATAGGTGTACATCAAATCCCAGTTCAACCGACGTTGCACAGTGAGGGGATCGGGATCTATCAGGTAGGGTACAGGTAGTCCTTTGCTCACCTACTCCCCTATCAACTGAGGTCCCTGCTCTAAAGGCAAACAGGCCTTGTGGGAAGCTACTTCCTCCTACAATCCTCGTTGGAGCGACAGCTGCTCTTTCTGCTACACCTCTCTGTCTTTCTCTCCTAGAGAGACTATAACAATATCTTACTATCTTAGCTGGTCCTCGTTCACGGGGTTACCTGGTCCCCGACTTAGCACCAAAGGTGTCAGGTCCCTTTGGGGTAAATGCTTACTGGGGCCTATGGTGATCCCAGGCTCAATGGAGATTCACCTAGCAGCAGCACCAGGAGCCAAAGAGGAAGAGGCCACTCCCTGCACAACACTATATAGCAGTGTGGCAGGGGAGTGTCATTACACTCTTTGTCCAATAGGTGTGGGTGTTACACTTTACCAGTTACAAGGGCTTGGCCCAATAACAAGGGAAAGAGAACTACATACAAAAGGTAGGGGATTAACAAACACTTTGTACTACAAGCGCATTGCAATGTTAACACTTAAGGTGGCCATACACGGAGAGATCCGCTCATTTGGCGATGTCAGCCCGATATGCCCACCTTGAGGTGGGCAATATCGGGCTGATCCGATCGTGGGCCCTAGGGCCCAACGATTGGATCCTACGGTGGCTTTACGGGTGGTTGGATCGCGGGACCGCATCAATGAACAAATGCGGGCGCGATCTGACGGGATTTTTAGTCCCATCCGATCGAGATCTGGCAGACTTTCGGGCAGATCTCAATCGGGGAAGCCCGTCGGGGGGGCCCATACACGGGCCAATAAGCTGCAGACTCGGTTTGTCTGCAGCTTTTGTCCGCCCGTGTATGGCCACCTTTAGACACAGATCAGATGACACAAGAAGGGCCACAATAGACAAGGACAATGTTTAAAGACATGCCTCTCAGATAAAATACTGTTGCGCTTAGTGGCAGAACTTGGAAGGTTGTAGAAGACTCCATGAGGCCCTAATTAATGAGCAATTTCAACATATATTGGTAAAACAGGACAAACTCTGGATATGTTGGGGGACCTAAAATTAATTTGCTGTGGGGTCAAGTAACAACCAGTTACAGCATTGGTCCTCTCTTACCCAAGCCCTAGTTCTAGCATGAACTCTAACCTCTGCTTAGTTGTGCCTAGAACATGGGAATGAGACGTAAGGTTATTTTTTATTTTCCTGTATACAAAAAATATATAGACTCAGTGTTGGACTGGGGTGCCAGGGCCTTAGACTTTAGACCTCAATCTCAAAACCATCTTGAACCTCTCCTTGTAGAGGTTTTGGTCATAGGGACATTTCTCTGTGCCTCTGACAGCTCTTACGGTTAGGAATGCCTCATTAGATGTTAATTGCATGGAATCTGGAATAAATACATATAGCTATGCCAGGTAATAATGGGACTAATGTTGTTCAGAACAAAAGGAACGTGAAACTCTGTTAAACACTCCATAGGTATCTTGGGTAATAAAGCCTGGGAACAAAGCTGCTTCCGTTGAAAGCCCCCCTGCCAACCTGAAGAATGTTCATTGTACTTCAAACTTTTAATGTCTTTATTGAAGGCAGCCATTGGTGTCCTTAGTTAATGTGACCAAATGATAGGATATTGTCCTGCTGGGTCATCCACTCATATGGCTAAAGTACACTAATCCATTAAAGGGCTTGTTCACCTGCCAAACAATTTTTTTCAGTTCATTTATTTTCAGATTGTTCCCCAGAAATAACGACTTTTTTCAATTACTTTCCATTATTTATTTTTTACTGGTTTACAAAATCTAAGTTTAAAGTTGAATGCTCCTGTCTCTGGTGTTTCAGTCTGGGAGCTCAGTAATTCAGGTGCTGATTTTGCAACATTTAGTTGATCCATTTCTCAGCAGCATCTCTGGAGTATCAGCAACTGTAATGGAATCTGGCACGGATTACCAAGATGGCGTCCAAGATGGTGGCTCCCTGGGTCTTCACGGACGCAGACGGATGATGTCAGCTTCTTCCCACACCCTGATTGGTCGCCGGCGACGGAATGGGCGTCGGCGTCAATAATGGGCGCCGGCGTCCGTCGCACACGTCAGCGCGTCAGTCGCCGACGTCAGCGCGTCTGCGCACACTTCATGACGCCGATGCGTCCGAAATTGGCGCCAAACTTGGGCCTTTATAAGGGAACTTCGGACTGTAACCTGTGCCCAATTATAGGTTTAGTTTTCTACTCCTGGGTGTGATCCATTGCGAACTTCTTGTCTATTGTGTACCGACCCTTGCCTGGAATTCTCGACTTCGAACCTCTTCTGCCTGGACTGATCTTGTTGCCTGTTTTTGACCATTCTTCTGTCTCATCCTCTACTGTACTGCGAACTTGGACATTGTTATTTTCCTCCCTTGGTCCTCACTACTCCTGAGGCCTTTGGCCTTACATTATAATTGGGCCATGGACCCGTTGGAGGAGAATCCTGCACCGCCCGATGTTGGTGGGGCGCTTCGTGGTCTGGCATCCCGTATGCAGTCCTATGAGGTACAGCAGTCTCACTTTGGTCAGGCTTTGGAGACCATTCTTGCCAAGTTGTCGGCGTTAACACCTGCCGATCCTACTCCAGCCCCTGCTCCTGTGGTTCCGCTTCACGCCACCGAACCCCGCATTCCGGCTCCCCCACTCTACAGTGGTGATCCTACAGCCTGCCGTGGGTTTGTTAACCAGTGCGAGGTCCACTTTGCACTCGCACCCAGCCAATTCCTGTCGGAACGTGCTAAGGTGGGCTTCATCTTCTCCCGTCTGCAAGGGAAGGCACTAGAGTGGGCGTCGCCTCTATGGGAAAAGGAGGATCCCATTATTGATAATGCCCGAGCTTTCATCCGGGAACTTCGAGTGGTCTTTGATGCTCCGGGTCGTGCCACTGCTGCTTCCGCACGCCTGTTTCACCTTCAACAGGGAACTCGCTCAGTCTCGGAGTATGCCATCGAGTTCCGCACCCTGGTTGCAGAGACTTCGTGGAACAACGACGGGTATCACGCTGCCTTTTACAACGGCCTGGCGATACGTATTAAGTCTGATCTGGTGTCCAGGGAAATTCCATCCCGTTGGGAAGATCTAGTCGCCCTGGCCATAAAGGTGGATACTCGGCAGAGGGAGTTTCAAGCTGAACTCGACAGAGAGCGCTCCCCAACCAAAAGATTCCACAGGTTCCAACCTACTCTGGCTCCTCGTTTCCAAAGACCCTTCCTTCCCAACCCGGCTCCCATCCAGTCTTCTCCAAATCCTGCGGTTCCTGCCTCCTCTTCCCAGCCTTCGGAAGAACCAATGCAGATTGGACGGGCTCGTCTGACCGAACAGGAAAAGCTTCGGAGAAGGGCTGCTGGACTTTGCCTCTACTGTGGTGGAAAATCCCACTTCGCCTATGAGTGTCCAGTGAAGCCGGGAAACGCCAACACCTAGGTAAGACTGGGGAGACTTACCTGGGTGGAATTGGTCCCTCTCCCCATTCTTCTGCTCAACGCTTCCTCCTTCCTGTGCAGATTCGTTTTGGAACCCAGTCAATCTCTTCTAAGGCTTTCCTTGACTCCGGTGCAGCTGGGAATTTCATCGATAAGATCTTCGCAGAAAGCCATTCCATTCCTCTGCGATCTCTGGCTGTTCCTCTTCGAGCATTGGCGATTGACGATCGTCCACTATCCTCCGCTACTATTTCCCACTCCACCGATGAACTTTCTGTTATTGTGGGGTCCATGCACCTGGAAAGATTGTCCTTCCTCCTCATCGACTGTCCTTCTACTCCCATTGTACTTGGTCTTCCCTGGTTGAATATTCACAACCCTGTCATCGATTGGGCTTCTTCTCAGATCTCCCGCTGGAGTTCTTTTTGCCAACAGAACTGTTTACCTACCAAGTCTATTATTAAAGTTTCATCCGTTTCTTCTAATTCTTCTTTGCCCCCTGCTTATCAAGCCTTCATCGATGTCTTCTGTAAAAAGTCTGCCGAAATCCTGCCTCCTCATCGTCCTTATGATTGCCCCATTGAACTTCTTCCGGGAACCATGCCTCCCAGGGGTCGCATCTATCCACTGTCTCCTTCTGAAACCGGTGCCATGAAGGAGTACATTCAAGAAAATCTGCAAAGAGGCTTTATTCGTCCTTCTTCTTCCCCGGCTGGAGCCGGCTTCTTCTTTGTAGAGAAAAAAGATGGAGGTTTGCGGCCCTGCATTGATTATAGAGGACTGAATAAAATCACAATTAAAAACCGTTATCCCCTTCCTCTCATCTCTGAACTGTTTGATCAACTAAAAGGGGCTTGTCTTTTCACCAAGTTGGATCTTCGTGGGGCTTATAATTTAATTCGTGTCAGAGAGGGAGATGAATGGAAGACCGCGTTTAACACCCGGGACGGGCATTACGAATATCTTGTCATGCCTTTCGGTCTCTGTAACGCCCCCGCGGTCTTCCAAGAATTTGTGAATGACATTTTCAGAGATTTACTGGGCCAGTATGTGGTGGTGTACCTGGACGATATTCTTATTTTTTCCAAAAATCTTGCTCAACATCGTCTTCAAGTTCAAGAAGTACTTTCTCGTCTTCGAAAGAACAATCTGTTTGCCAAGTTGGAGAAGTGTTCCTTTGAGGTTTCTTCCATTTCCTTCCTAGGATACATCATTTCCCAACAAGGCTTCAGGATGGACCCAGCCAAGGTTTCAGCGATTCAAGATTGGCCTCTCCCCACCAGTGTCAAGGCTGTTCAAAGATTCATCGGCTTTGCTAATTATTACAGACAGTTTATTAAAGGTTTTTCTTCTAAAATTGCTCCAATCCTTGCTCTTATTCAGAAAGGGGGTAAACCACAACATTGGCCTCCTCTAGCCTTGGAAGCCTTCAAGTCCCTTAAAGCATCCTTTTCTTCTGCCCCAATCCTCAGGCACCCTGAACCTCTCCAACCTTTCTTCATTGAAGTAGATGCCTCGGATATCGGAGCAGGAGCAATTTTATCCCAAAGATCCTCTGCCGATGGTAAACTGCATCCGTGTGCCTTCTTTTCCAAAAAATTTTCCTCCTCCGAAAGGAATTATGATGTTGGAAACCGTGAGTTACTGGCCGTCAAACTTGCTCTGGACGAGTGGAGACACTTTCTTGAAGGATCATCGATCCCTGTGACCATCTTCACTGACCACAAAAATCTTGAATATATTCAGACCCTTAAGCGCCTCAATCCTCGACAAGCCAGGTGGGCATTGTTCTTCTCACGTTTTAACTTCATCTTAACTTTTCGTCCTGGTTCAAGAAACAAGAAAGCGGATGCCCTTTCCAGAAGTTTTGTTCCTGAAGATCCCATCTCCGAAGACCCTGAATCCATTGTGCCTCCTACAAAAATCATCGCTGCTCTTTTTCCATCCTTGGCCTCCCAGTTATTGTCTGTTCAATCTTCTGCTCCTGAAGGAACCCCTCCTGGTGTTGCCTTTGTTCCTCCTGAACTCCGTCATTCCTTGTTGGTCCAGTCCCACAGCTCCAAGCAGGCCGGGCATCCTGGAGTCAAGAAAACCACAGAACTTCTGTCTCGTCTTGTATGGTGGCCTTCCCTAAGAAAGGATGTTAAAGACTTTGTTTCCTCTTGCTCTGTGTGTGCTGTATCCAAATCTGGACGTTCCCCTCCCAAAGGGTTACTCTTACCACTGCCCATTCCCTCCCGCCCATGGACTCATTTATCTATGGACTTCATCGTGGACCTCCCTAACTCCTCTGGCTACACTGTTATTTGGGTAGTGATTGACAGATTCACTAAAGTTGCACACTTTACTCCTCTTCGAAAACTTCCCTCTGCTCCTGAACTTTCTTCATTATTCATCAAACACATTTTTCGCCTCCATGGTTTCCCTGCCGAAATTGTCTCTGATCGTGGTTCCCAATTCGTTTCTAAATTCTGGAGATCCCTGTGTAAAGCCCTTGGTGTCTCTCTTCAATTTTCATCTTCATACCATCCCCAGTCTAATGGAGCAGCAGAAAGGGTTAACCAGGCCCTTGAACAATTTCTTCGATGCCATGTATCACTGTGCCAAGATGACTGGGCGGACCTGCTTCCATGGGCAGAATTCGCACATAACAATGCATTACACATTTCTTCCGAAAAGTCCCCTTTTTTCTGTATGTACGGTCTTAACCCTTTGGCTTTTCCCCAGGATTTATTACTTACCAATGTCCCTGCCGCCAACGACCAAGCTGCCCACATGTCAGCCATTTGGCACGCCACGGTCCTCAATCTGGAAAAAAGTTCCCTGGTCCAGAAAAGGTTCGCGGATCAAAGAAGAATCCCTTCTCCTTTGTACGCACCTGGCGATAAGGTTTGGCTATCCACCCGAAACATCCATCTTAAAATCCCCTCTCCGAAGCTTGGTCCCAAATTTATCGGTCCCTTTTCCATCTCTGAGATCATCAACCCGGTGGCTGTTCGTCTACAACTTCCCTCAGAGATGCGGATTCCTAATGCATTCCATGTCTCCTTGCTCAAACCTGCAGGTACCTCTTCTTCTTCTTCTTCCTCAGCTCCTGTCTTGGTGGATGGACATCAGGAATTCGAGGTTAAAAGAATCCTGGATTCTCGGATTTCGATGGGCACCCTACAATACCTCATTGAGTGGAAGGGGTTCGGCCCGGAGGAGTGCTCCTGGGTAAGAAATTCAGACGTCCACGCCCCTACCCTGGTCGAAAAATTCCACCGGCAATTTCCTTCCAACCCAGGTGGTCCGGAGGCCCCCCCTGGGGGGGGGTACTGTAATGGAATCTGGCACGGATTACCAAGATGGCGTCCAAGATGGTGGCTCCCTGGGTCTTCACGGACGCAGACGGATGATGTCAGCTTCTTCCCACACCCTGATTGGTCGCCGGCGACGGAATGGGCGTCGGCGTCAATAATGGGCGCCGGCGTCCGTCGCACACGTCAGCGCGTCAGTCGCCGACGTCAGCGCGTCTGCGCACACTTCATGACGCCGATGCGTCCGAAATTGGCGCCAAACTTGGGCCTTTATAAGGGAACTTCGGACTGTAACCTGTGCCCAATTATAGGTTTAGTTTTCTACTCCTGGGTGTGATCCATTGCGAACTTCTTGTCTATTGTGTACCGACCCTTGCCTGGAATTCTCGACTTCGAACCTCTTCTGCCTGGACTGATCTTGTTGCCTGTTTTTGACCATTCTTCTGTCTCATCCTCTACTGTACTGCGAACTTGGACATTGTTATTTTCCTCCCTTGGTCCTCACTACTCCTGAGGCCTTTGGCCTTACAGCAACTATTGTATCAATTCTAACAGCTGCCTGTAATGAAAGTCAGGGGTTCTACTCAAAGATAAGAAATGTATCAACTAAATGTATCCATTTAGAACAGTTTACTGGGTCGGCGACCCCCCCTCCCAAAGCTTCTTTAGAGGGTGAAAAATGACACTTTACATTGAATATTAGAAAAACGTTCACATATATAAAATAGAAAGTAATTGGAAAAAGTCGTTAATTCTGGTGATCTATCTGAAAACAACAAGTTGTTTGAAGGTGAACAACCTCTTTAAAGGAAAACTATACCCCCCAAACAAAGTAGGTCTCTATTAAAAGATACTGAGTAAAACCCTGCTTCATGTAAATGAACCATTATCATAATAATATACTTTTTTAGTAGTATGTGCCATTGGGTAATCATAAATAGAAAATTGCCATTTTAAAAAATAAGGGCTGCCCCCTGAGATCGTAAGATTCACTGTGCACACATACAAACCACATGTAAGGTCACATGAGCCAATTAACAGACAGAGTTCTGCCTTTTGCTTCCTCACTTCTTCCTGTTACAGTTAGTGTTGTAGTATTTCTGGTCAGGTGATCTCTGAGGCAGCACAGATAGAGTCACGAAATGGTGGTTCAAGGCAAGAGATGTAAAAGGGCAATATTTATGTAAATATATATTCCAGTTTGGTAAGATTCTTTAATATGTCATTCAATTTGATATACACTATCTGTTGCTTAATTATTCATTTTGGGGGTATAGTTTTCCTTTAAGTCATTAGGGATAATGTACTAAGTGCAATACAGGCGTACAATTCATGATGCTTTTAGCACTTTCCTCCTTGCCCTGTAATAAATGCCAGCAGGTCTCTGGGCCCAGCTGCTTTTGCCCATCGAATAGAGGGCTGCTTAGGGTAAGTACCATGACGAGCGAGTCATAGACGTTAATGTTTATTTAAAAATGCTGTGTGGTTTGAAAAATGTTGCCCGAAAAAAACACCCATTGTCTTCAATGTGTTTGGCAATTTTTTTTATAGTTTCACAAAATTTTGGTCAAGTGAAACTGGTCAGATCCACCCTTCACTTTGCAACTTTTTTTTGAGGAGCCCCCAGTGGCGCTTCTCTCCTCTGCACCATTACAGCCAAGATGGCTGCACCCATGGTCCACATGGGGTGTGTCTTAACATAGTGATGTCATCATGTTTAGTGCCAAATTCTAAATAAAAGGATGCCAAGGACCTGGTTCAAATGTAGGTTCTACTCTTGAGTCCACTTTAATTCTTTATTTACTGATTCCTGGGTCCTGATCTTCTTGTTTTGACTCCTGACTTTGCTATTTGCTGTCTGCCTCTTTTGCCTGGATACGACTACAAACTTTCTTAAACCTTCAGAATTGGACTTTCTGTATACAGCTTGGTCCCTACTGCAACTTTTACAAAATCCGCTAGGCCCTGACAGTCTATTTGGGCATTGAACCCAGGTCCTTGGCGTCACTTTACCATGGCATGATGATGTCACGTGGGTACCAGATGCCACCATCGAGTCTTCCTCACACCTTTGCCTGAAGAAAATCCAGACAGGGGTTGGGCTGGATGATGTCAGGGGCGATTGCATCAAAAACGAAGTGATGGTATCATGTGCAAGTTAATGACAATGAAATGATAATCACTGTAGTTTTGAACCGAACAGTCCCTAGAACTATTGATGCACCGAATCCACTATTTTGGATTCGTCCGAATACCGAATCCTTTGCAAAAGATTCAGCCGAATACCGATTCCTAATTTGCATATGCAAAGGATTCGGATTTGGTTCGGCCGGGCAGAAGGATTCGGCCGATTCCTAATCCTGCTGAAAAAGCCCGAATCCTGGCCGTATCCCAAACCGAATCCTGGAGTTGTTGTTTCCCTACCTAGAACTAAACAGGTGAACTGTAGAACTGCCTGCATTCAGCAGCACTTTATTTACGGTATGAGGGGGAGGCACATAGTTGTCACCCCTTCCCACCCTCTACCTGACCCCATACTTATGTGGCATTCAATTTAGGAAGCCTCGACAGTTGGAAGCACAGGACTGCCTTGCACCCAACGACCTAGCATTGTACACCAGATTCCAGATACACTTGCTTTTAGAATTGGCACTAAGGGCCATACTTTTGTACCTGTAAGTGCCGTAGAGATTGCGCCCTTGTTTGTAGCTGTTTTACCTGAGCTGAGCACAAGTGAGAAGTTGCTGTGCAGTCTCAATTTGGATAGAGTTACTGTGATCACATAGGACTCACTGCCCCAGGGTCATGCACAGACAATTGGTAACAAAGTTAAAAACAGCCAAAACATACATGAGCATTTATTTACAACACTGGAGAACAGTGAATCTTGGCTGAGCAGCAGTGTTTAGTATCACTTATTTATTGTCTATTTAATTTCTCTTCAGCTTTTCTAAAGATTGATTTTTATCATTTATTCAGCGTAAATCCCTTTATTAAATGTACTCTGCGGGAAGTAATCTCCATCCGTAGGTTCAGTCTCTTGTTCTTCAGGCACCACAATGAATATTTTATACCAGAGGGGATAGTGATTATTATCATTTCTTATGCAATTATTTTACTCTGATTATGATCATTCCTCATAGAATTATTTTTATCGCTGGATTCAATATGAGCTATCCAAGGTCAGGGCCTGTTCTTAACAAAAACGGATAATTCTTTCTTTATAAAGAGAGGACACAACGGTGAATTCAAATGACTATTGTTGAAAAGCTACCAAACATAACGGCAAATTGAATGCATAGTGCAGTGCAGTGATCTTGCTAACATATCACATGGCTTGATGTGGAATCATTATGACATAGGGAGATCACTGGGTAACATTATCATGTAATTAAAATTTAAAAACATGAAAGTTGGCATTGCTGGTTTAGGTATTTTGCAGTGTTGGATTGGGACCCTTGGGCCTGACTTCAAGGGCGCCCACCACAAGGGCTGGATTAAGGGGTAGGCAGGTAGACACGTTCCTAGGGTGCAATGGTGGGGTGGGGGTGTTGGATCTTAGTCATGTACCTCTGATACCTCCTCAAACTGCAGCCCTGCTCTCAATGATCAGGTATTAGTGGATACGCGTGGTGGTGAACAGGAGGGGGAGGAGATGCTGCCAAGCATGGCGGCTGGTTACTAAAGGATCTTGCCTTGGGTGCCCTTCTGTGCTGCCCCAGTTCTGCCCACCGCCACTGATCAGTACAACTGTTGATAACATCCAACCTCACCACCCCATTCCCCCACACATGCAATACTATCCAAAGGACACATCACACTGACCTTTGTGCATGGATCGGGGTTGGCAAGACCCACTGAGGGAGGAACCCACTGTGATTTCTCCCGGTATCCCAGTGAGCCAATCCAATCTGTATAGCATTAAAGAGAAGATCTTTAACCAGCGAAAATTCGCCAGCGACAGCTTTGCAGACATCGCAACACGTTGCCAGGCGTAAATTCACTAGGACAATGCTAATTCACTAAAAGGCGAAGTTGCGTCCAGGGCGCCGAACGCTGGTGAAATTTCGCTAGCGTTACTTTGGCAATCAAAGCAAAGATGCGCTAGCATTGCCTGATTTGCATATGGTGGGAAATGATAAAGTTGAATGGACATATATGTTGCAGCAAATACATTACATTACACGAGCCCAGGGAACCTTAATAAAGACAATAGAGTTGTTATAATGCCCTACACATGAGCCCAGTGTATAGTTTATGTTCCATATGTTAGGAAATGTAGGAGGGAACCCGGTTACCCAAAAATAATTTTATGGTCCTTTGCAGGCTATCACTCAGTGTTTTGGGACTTAGAAAAATTTGCACTCCATTGTACTTTGCCTGGTCTGAGCTGGTGTTGGCAAGTCTGGCGAATGAGGTAACGTTCAGTTACATCCGTTCGCCAGAGCGAAAATTCTCCTGACATTAGAGTGCAAAGCAACGCTAGCGTCTATCTCCTTTGCTAGTAAAGTACGGCCAGGGTCCGCTAGGAAATCGGCAAAGTTTCTAAATGACGTCCCACTGGCGAATTTTCTATAGCATTAGTCACTTCGCCCTTTAGGGAATCTGACCCCTAGATTCTTCCATTACTGAAAGCACAAAGAACAGGCATGTGAGCCTTAGGATCAGAGCACACAGGCAGATTCGAGGAGATTATTCGCCCAACGACAAATCTCCTCTTCATCAGGGAGACTAATCTCCCCGAACTGCCTCCCCTGCCTTCCCCCCGGCGAAAATATAAATCACCGGCAGGATGGCACTCCAAGCATTTATTTTCCAAATTCACCCAAAATGTCCTAATCAGGCAACTTTGTGCGACTTCGGAAAACTAATCGATCCGAGTGCCAACCAGGAGATAAATCCCCCCGAAGAAGAGGAGATTTGTTGCTGGGTGACTAATCTCCCCTAATCTGCCTGTGTGTCCTGACCCTCAAGTAGAATTCTCATTGGACAATCCCTCTGAATCTCTAATTAGCTGTGTGCCACTGGCACTGCAGAGCTAAAGAGTGTTCATGGATATTGTTCAAACTGACAGCTGTTAGAGTGATGGCGGATAATGTAATCCTACATGATCTGGGGAAAGACAGGGTGCTTTAACATGAAAAACCCAAAGGTGACTGGAGGCCCTATATAAGAATTAAATGACAAATTCCCATTGATTTAATCTCAGAACACACATTAGCATCTCAATGGCGCAATCTACTCTATTTATGGCTGATTACAGATTTCCTGAGCTGATATTACAGCACTATTTTGGGAAGGTTCCTATTTAGTGTCTGCTTTTCTCCTGGATCAATATAAAATAGCAGGAATAACGCCTGAAACATGCCCTCTGTATGTGAGTGCCAATCAAGGAGATTTCATAAGATGCCCATTGGGATCTCAGGGCCTCTCCAGGCCGCAGGGCGCAGATTGACGCTGCTGTGATTTATAAATACATATGCAATGAGTGTCCTGCCGACACATAGGAAATAGATTGTGTTAAAAGGTACGGGGTGCTATGGAAACCAGTGTCCATCCAGCTCTGAGCTAGAGATTGAGATATAAAAGCATTTATGAGTATAAAAAATGCTCTCTATTAAATGGGAAAGTAAGTAATCCAGTAAATACATTCATGGTGGGGTGTTTTCCACTTCTCATGTTTAACCTGAGCTACAGATTGTACACTGAGAAATCAGAATATTTTCTCTTGTTGCCTAGTGTTTCCCATATGTAACCTAAAGCGCGGAACAACAGGGATTTCTTTGCAGTTGTTGAAAGGCCTAGTTCACCTTTAAATTGTCATTTACTGTAATGAAGTCAATATGATTCTAAGAACGTTTGTAATTTCCTTTCAATTTCTTGTCCTATCTTCTCTGCTTCCTCTTCTCGTATATATCTTCACCTCTGTGTGCTCTTTATCGATTTTTTTTTAGCGATTCCCATCTCTCCCAGCCCTTAGATATACTCTTGGCAGCTGGCAAAGGGGAGGCAAGGTATGGAAGCATAAATAGGCAGACGGGCAACTCCCCCCTATTAGGGAGAGCCTCTCTCAGTAATGAACACACTTACTGACAGGAGACAGAGACATTTTGGAGAAAATTCGTTAAAGGGCAAATTTTCACCTGCCAGGCACAAATTTGCTACCACTAAATTCGCTAATTCATTAAAATGTGTAATTGCGTCTCAGCAGCCGAACACTGACGAAGTTTCGCTAGCATTAATTTGTCAGCTAACGGTCATTTCTGCCTAGCGCAACTTCATTAGTTCACTTACTCTTAGGTCAATATAAATAGGGCCGGGACATATAGGTCATATAAATGTCTATATTAGTGATGGGGAAATAGCTTGAAGTGGCCACTTATTATTAAAAATGTTCAAGGAAGCAAAATAAACATAAAAGGGATTCTCTAATGCCCTAGACACGAGCCCACCTTAAAACAAATGTGGCATGCCCATCAAATTGTTAAAAAAAGGTTAAAACAAAAATTTGTAATAGTTACAACTTTTAAAGACAATAAAGATGTCACTGACATAAGATTGAGGAGGAAGTAGCTTCATCTTATCAGTTCGCCATGTCTAAGCTGACAAAGGAAACTCTGGAAAGAGTTAATGTTCTGTAAAAATTTGAACTTTAGTAAATTTTTGGAGTAATGACCGTTCACCTGAGCGAAAATTTACCTGGCGAAGGGCGCAAAACTACACTAGCGGCAGTCTCTTTCACTAGTGAATCCTCTGTGCCTGTTAGTAAATTGGCGATGTCGCTGTGGATGAGATTTCTGGTGAATGTTCGATACCGAATGTTACTTCACCCTTTAGTAAATCTGCCCCAGTGAGTGGAAAAGTTGACAGTTACCTAAATTACCAACTGCCGTTACCCTTTGTTTGCAACATTCAGGGCAGTAAAACTCCAGTGGGCAAATCCCAGCAAACAACTACAACCTCTGTGTAGGGAATCAGACAAGTCCTTCCCCTGTTTTTCTGTCTGTGGAGAGCCATCCGATTGGCTGAATGCCCCAGTGAATCCCTGGGAGAGGGGGAGTGCCTGACTTTGGAGCAAAATGTACAGGGTTACAGACAGAGCCTATGAAGGATCCCCTGTGGCAGCAGCCAGCTAGAGCCAGATCTGTGAAGTGTGAGCGTGCTGCTTGAAAAGACCAACCAGGAAGAGCTTAAAAACAGCTGCATTGTGCTCTGCGTTGAGAAAACATTTGAGCTTCAGGGAGAGACAGTTTCTATCTCCTGCCTGTGAATACTTTGGCCACTGTGTGTTTCCCCAGGGTGAGGACAGGTCTTGCTTGTGTACCTGCCATGTAGGAGCAGCTACTACTTTTAAAGGGAAAGGTACCTTGGGACAGGTAGTGCTATCTGGGGACAGGGACATTGAATTGACCTAAATGATTCTGCATTTATCCACCCATGTGGGACTGTGACATTGAGAGATTGTGCCAGGGGTTTCCCAGAGTAAAAACTATATTGTGTGATTTGCATTTACCGTTACTAAATACAGTTTATATAAAGTTTATATTTGTTTATTGCAAACTGTGTTTGTTTTATTTTTCCTAGTGGAAAACCCTGAGGTTTGCTCCTGAGTGTTCCCTAGGTGGAGGCACTGCGCTGTAAATCCCAGTTCCCAGTACTTTTCATACACAAAATGGATTCAGGGCCCTATATCTTAGTTGGGATCAAGTACAGGCATTGTTTTATTATTACAGAGAAAAGGGAAATAAGTTTTAAAAACCTGAATTATTTGCTTATAATGTAGTCTATGGAAGATGGCCTTCCCATAATTCGGATTTCTGGATAACAGATCCCATACCTGATTTGTTGGGTCTCATAAATCACAGCTGTCTGTTTCTTGAATGTGGGGCTTGTAGAGAGAGTGAACTAAACATGATGGTCAGGGCTGCTTTAAGGTACCCCAATGGGCTTTGTGGCCACCCCAAGACATTTGTTGCAGAATTACTCTCCAGCAGCTCATTTTGTGCTCCTTGTTGGATAAACAACACAAGCAGAACCTCACAACCCACATGGGACACTGCAAGCAAAAATACATCTCCACTTTAATATGATCCCTTAGGAATATTTATTCTAAGAGAAGGAAGAAATTAATAATAGTTGTGTTCTTTTTTTCTCCTGCTTGGGACCTCATCTATTTTGCCCATTATATTAAAACAGTCCTGAGTATTGTTGCCTTGTTTAGTGGGAATTGGGGATGAGGTTTATTAATAAATAAAGTCAGTGCTCTTATGTGTTCTTTATAAAGGTGTATACACATACCTCCCAACATTTAGGAAACAGAAAGAGGGACAAAAAGATTTGGTGGGCATAGCACTGCGAAATGCTTTGGTCACGCCCATTTTTTGTCACACCCCCTAATTACCATGTTCATTTTACATAATTTGGCAGGTTATTAAAGTTTGAACACATTTCTATGGTTTTATATGTTATTACAGTTTTGCAAATGAAGGTGAATTGCCCTTTAAGCTGTGAGTCTTCGTTCTTATCAAACTGTTACAAAAGTATGTCATGTATCTATTCTGGGCTCTCTGCCAATACCCAATTAAGTTAGAAACTTTGTATCTGTTTCTGGCTGTTCAGTGCAGCAGATCAAAGAGAAACTCGGGACTTATCAGACAAATCCATTACAGCGGGTTGAGCTGTCAAAAAGGGGGCTGTCCGGCTCAAAACGGGACAGTTGGGAGGTATGTATACAGGTTGTCACAAATACTGGGGAGGCAGGGAGCATTGGCTCTGGGTAGGACTGGGACAGTGGGACAAGTAAAAACTCGGTTGACTCCGCTGACCCAAACCCGGCTTCGATTGTGGTAACAAATACAGTACAACAGGGGGTTGTGGCTTGGGTGGGGGGCATCTAGGGGTGTGGTGACAGAGGTGGGTGGGCCAGAGGGGAGAGCAGGAAAGCCCAGAGGAGGAGGTGGAAGACACAGTGGCCTCCGCGCTTGCAGTCCGATGCAGCATTGGCCATTTCAGCATTGAGTAGGTGTAGGAAAAGGTTCTGCCAACGTACTGGCTGTGTGGGTCAGAGCATAACTACTCTCAAAAGAACTCTTGGGCTTCTTTGGACTGATATAATTCTGTTTAATAAGGAGAAAGCTTTCAATACAACTCTGTTACCTACTAACAAGCTTCCTCTGAATACGCACAGAACAATGTACTATATACATAATCTCTTATACATGCATAGCTCCCAGCTGAGTCGTTATTAAGTCAATAGATATTGACTTCCTAACCTATCATTATTAATATCGTTATTAAATGCTGAATTCTCCTATATAAAGTATTTAAATGACTCATAATGATATAGTATTTATCATGGCTGCTTTATAAAACATAAATGACAAGGTGCCAAATAATAACATTCCTCGAAAAGTCATTCTTCTCCCTTTCAGAGGAAATTAATTCCATTTCTATGCACACAAATTAGAAGATGCATAATTTAAAGTTTCTCTTCTGATAATTCAAATTAAAGGGCAGGATAAATTTAAAAAAACAATATGCCGTTTTTGAATTTTAAAGTAGAATGAACGAAGGGAGGATATGGTACATGGGCATAGAGTCTGCTGCTACATGAATTCAATATCACACATTTGGATAAATATATGATTATTTTAGATCTATATGCAGATTATTTCAGGGCACCTGCAACATGGATTTGTACAGTGTATACTCTGTATTAATAGTTTGCTGGACCTCAGTATGGTCTGGGGTTCTTATGGTCCACCAAAGAACCTGATCTTGTGCCCACTCACAATTAGATGCTGCTAAAAGTTATAGGGTTTATACAGCTCTATAGATAAAACAAGAAATTGCTGATGGATCCACCAGTAGATCTTCTGATATTCTTGTAGGCCAGTCCAACCCTGCCAATATTGATTTCTAAACATTACCTGCAAGGTTGCAGAAAAGAGTGATACAGAAGGGTAATTAAATTAATTAAATTAATAAGGGGAATTGACTATTTTGACCATGAAGCTCTGCTGGGCAAGTTGACATTGTGTCCCATCAGAGATGATGGTGATTTGATCCCTTAATATGAAAATACTGCACGAAGAGGCATATACAGGTATGGGTTCCCATATGGAAACCCGAATTATGGAATAGCAATATAGAAAAACATTATCCGAACATTTATCCAAATAATCCAAATTTTTAAAAATGATTTCCTTTATCCCTGTAATAATAAAACAGTAGATTGTACTTGATCCAAAATGAGATATAATTAATCCTTATTGGAGGCAAAACCATCCTAAAGGGTTTTTATTAGGGATGCACCGAATCCACTATTTTGGATTCGGCTGAACCCTCGAATCCTTCACAATAGATTCGGCCGAATACCGAACCGAATCCGAACCCTAATTTGCATATGTAAATTAGGAGTGGGAAGGGGAAAACATTTTTTACTTCCTTGTTTTGTGACAAAACGTCACGCAATTTCCCTCCCCACCCCTAATTTGCATATGCAAATTAGGATTCGGTTCGGCCAGGCAGAAGGATTCGCCCGCATCCGAATCCTGCTGGAAAAGGCGAATCCTGGCCGAATCCCGAACCGAATCCTGGATTCGGTGCATCCCTAGTTTTTATTTAATGTTTACATGATTTTCTAGTAGACTTAGCACATAGAGATCTAAATTATAGAAAGATCTGTTATCTGGAAAACTCCAGTTCCTGAGCATTTTGTTAACAGGCTATACGATCCTTTAGAAACTCATTTACTAGCTTTTCACGCTGACCATGGCATGGTATTAGAAGAAAGTGGGGTGTTCCTCTCCACTCACAGAGAGGGTTTCAAAAGACAGACATTATACCTCTCTTTAGAGGTCATATTGGCAGATTCAATTAATCAGGTGCCTTTTTTTCAGCCAACCCAGAAATGCAATGCTACTGGGATTAACACATCTTGATGTATATTGGTCCAAGGACTTCTCCAACTGGATCATATCTGGGATGGCTTCACTCTATTCCCTTTATCTAAAGGGTTTAGCTAGTTACATTTTTAATTAAAAAAAAGACCAAAGTCCATCAAGTTCAACCCCTCCAAATGAAACCCAGCATCCATACATACACACACTAAAACTGACCCCTCCATTACTGTCTTGTGCTAAAGATGACATCTGTAGAGGAGCACCACTACTGTACTAGGTTCAAGGCCAGATGGATTTTAATTGGAGAAGCACATCAAATAAGATAAATTTTGTAATAAATGTAATAAAAGATAGCAAGCAATTAGATGTTTGATATATATCATGGCAATGGCTGGATTTACTTAACTGAGCATGTAAATGCTGTGCTGGAGAGGCTGTATGCGGTTTGGTTCACTGGACACGGTGAGACTACTCTTGCAGGTTGCTCCAGTAGCAGAGGGCTTTTTAACAGCAGGTGATGAAGGAATAGGCTTGAGGGACATGTGTGCTCTGTAGGAAGCCTGAGGAGCTTTGCTGGAGGAATGCAGGGACAAGAAGTAGCGAGAGCGCAAGGACTCAAGCTGATTCACAGTCACACAGTTCAAGCAGGAGATCAGAGCCAGAGGAAGAAGGAATGATACAAACACATTTACCTGAAAGAAAGAAACCATAAGGTTAAATTGAGTAATCTACTAGGTATTTTCTATTTTTCAATAATTCTGTTAAACATTGACTTCCACAAAAAGTTTTGATTTATTCTTTAATGGGTCGGCTTCAACTGCTAATGCTTTTGCCCCGGGAAATTTGAAGGAAGGAGAAGACGGAAGTGGATTGATCCGTGGTGCTCACTGGTATAACCCTGGGCTGTTGTAGTTTTCTGCTGATAGGAGCACCAGCCCGGGGGTTTCAGGTAAGTCAATACAATCACCTAACATTTAGCAACCCAAGTGCACCAAGCCTTTACTTCTCCTTTAAGCCCCTAGAGCAGGGATCCCCAACGTTTTGAACCCATGAGCAACATTCAGAAGTAAAAGGAGTTTGGGAGAAACACTAGCATGAAAAATGTTCTTGGGGTGCCAAATAAGTGCTGTCATTGGCCATTTGATAGCCTCTATGTGGATTGTCAACCTAGTTTGAGGCTCTGTTTGGCAGTGCACCTGGTTTTTATACAACCAAAACTTGCCTCTAAGCCAGGAATTTAAAAATAAGCACCTGCTTTGAGGCCACTAGGAGCAACATCCAAGGGGTTGGAGAGCAACATGTTGCTCACGAGCTACTGGTTGGGGATCACTGCCCTAGAGGTAGCCCCTTAAATAATGCATGACACTTTTTTTTTAATAAAAAAAACCTATAGACGTCCATCTACAGAGTATCAAACTGTATATACAGCAGACACTGCTTCCATTTTTAGTAGTTGCTCATCATTGTGCAATGCAACATCTACCCAGTGGATGTCTTCTTTTTTGTGTTATGTGCAACCACTCCTTGATTAAACCACTGCTCATCTGCAATTAAAGTTACCGAAGAATGCATGTGAGAAATCCAAATTCAGGGATCCGCCAAGTGGATCAGGACTCAATTTGGCCACCCATATGCAAGGCCAAATCAAGCTAATGGTTGGCTGTTGGACCAATGATGCACACCTCTTTTAAAGGCGTTGCTCTCCCTGTCTAGAATCTGGACTTGGCAGTCTTCAAAGGTGTGTCCTTTTTCTTTTAGATGTAGGTACACGGCTGAGTTCTGACCAGAGGAGCTGGCTCTTCTGTGCTTTGCCATAAGCTGGTGTAACTCCCCACCAGCACAGAGGCTAGTTGAAAGAGAGGGAACATCTCAGAGGGGCCCTGAAGACATGTGGGTATCCAGATTGGGCTTTTGTGAAAACCGGTAGAAAAAGAAGCAATAACACTAAGGCTACTGGTGAAACCAGGACAGGAGAAAGAACTTGGTCTTCCCATATGTAGCTGGGCTGTCGGAAAAACTTTTTAATAAACACCATATCCCTATCTGCTTTAAACCCAGCAACAAACTGAGGCAGCAACTAGTTCACCCAAAAGACCCAACCCCAAAGCACAAGAAGAGTAACATTGTGTATGCAGTGCAGTGAGGAATGCTCTGATTTGTATGTGGGGGGAAACCAAACAACAGTTACACCAGCGTATGGCACTGCACAGAAGAGTCAGCTCCTCTGGTCAGAACTCAGCTGTGTACCTACATCTAAAAGAAAAAGGACACACTTGAAGACTGCCAAGTCCAGATTCTAGACTGGGAGAGCGACTGGTTCAAAAGAGGTGTAAAAGAAGCCATATATGTAAAAACTGAAAAACCAAGTCTGAATAGAGGTTGGGGTGCGACATCTATTGTCTGCCATATACAATGCTGTTATGGCCCCTCTCCTTGGAAGGTTTATTGACACATCAAAACTCTAAGTTTGCTAATACAATCAACACCTAATTTAATGACATCATTGTGGATGATGATAAACAGATTATGCTGATTGGAGCAACATTCCAGAGGATATATACCGAAGCAAGATCCTATGTACAAGTTATTCTGAATTGAGAAAGCCAGTTGGATGACTAGTGAAACGTCTTCAAGAAAAACACAGCAAATCCAGTTGATTTGATTTATTTCTATAGATATACCATGAACTGGATGATTGAGAATCTTCACAAACCAACATAATGTAATAAAAACATGATGTACTGTATCAGGGGTGTCCAAACTTTTGGCTCGCCGGGCCACATTGGAAAAAGAAAAATTGTCTGGGGCCACACATGAAATACACAAACACGTTTGATTTGTAAAAGTAAAGGAAATACACAGAAAATAACTACAATGCCAGTTGGATAACCAGATGGAGCTATACACTGGAATATGGGACACCTGGATATTAAATAGACTTATTATTGTTATAATATTATTACTAACTAGGCAATGGGCAGAGTCCTCCCTCCTCCTATTTCCTCGGGAACCAAGCGTTTCAAACTGGGCCGCATTCATATGCATCTTGGGCCGCATGTGGCCCTCGGGCCGCAGTTTGGACACCCCTGTACTGTATGCATCAAGAAAGAATATGTTGCCCATTATATATGTTGGATCTGCTCCACCCTCTTCCCCGTTGCACCTTTCCCTATCCCTTTCTTCCTTCCTCCATCTTAGTTAATTCACTTTTTATTTTATACCTTTTAATTCCTTTGTAAATAAATATCACTTATATAAAGATCAGGCTGTCTCAAGTCATTAGCCTAACACCCCAAAATAGAGCAGATCCAGCAGTATGCATGCTAAGTTACAATTTGTCCCACCTATAGCTATAGGCTAATTGCATTTCTTTATGCATTCCCAATTACCGTCAGAATGACTTTTTATTTGCGTTTTTGTCCACTGAATTATAAATCTTGAATTTTGAAGGAAGTCAAAAGCTATAGTTCTGCATGACTTAAACACACCAATCAGAGGCATCATTCACTAAGTACAGCAAAGTAAGACCTCTAGCCCCGAATGCTGTAGCCATGGAGATGAAGGATATATAAATGCACTAATGAGCCGTCATGCTGAAATGAGTATGGGCCCAACTGTACACAACAGTTCTGTACACCTCCGCTCTAGGTGTGCTGCTTGCTTGCTCCCTATGCTTGTAATACAAGATATTCTTATTATTTAAAGATAAAGACCTACTGACAAATTAGTAAAGCCTTTACAAAGGAGTAAAAAATTCCCCAAAAAATGTAAGCTTTTTTTTTAGAACATTTGTATTTTTTTGGTCCATGAAGCTGTCATTGACTTTTTAGGACTATAGTACAGGTATAGGATGCGTTACCCGGAAACCCATTATCCAGAAAGCTCTGAATTACAGAAAGACCATATCCCATAGACTCCATTATAATTCAATAATTCACATTTTAAAAAAAATATTTCCTTTTTCTCTGTAATAATAAAACAGTAGCTTGTACTTGATCCCAACTAAGATACAATTAATCCTTGACGCAAAACCAGCCTATTGGGTTTATTTAATGTTTACATGATTTTTAAGCAGACGTAAAGTAAGGAGATCCAAATTACAGAAAGACCCCTTATCTGGAAAACCCCAGGTCCTGAGCATTCTGGATAACAGGTCCCATACCTGTACTGAATTAGGGGGAGGCAGAAGAGACATGTGCCGTGGGCTAAGTACGAGAGGAGTGATTCACCTTTAAGTAAACTTTAGTATGTTACTATACAGCTAATTCTAAGCAACTTTTCAATGGGTGTTCATTATTTATTTTTTATAGTTTTTAAATTAATTGCCTTTTTCTTCTGACTCTTTCCCGCTTTCAAACGGGGTCACTGACCCTATCTAAAAAACAAATGCTCTGTAAGGCGACACATATATTGTTATTGCTACTTTTCCTTATTCATCTTTCTATTCAGTCTCTCTCCTATTCACATTACAGTTTCTTACTCAAACCAATGCATGGTTGCTAGGGTAATTTGGATCCTAGCAACCAGATAGCTGAAATTGCAACCTGGAGAACTGCTGAATAAAAAACGTAATAACTCAGAAACCACAAATAATAAATAAAAATGACAAACAACTGCAAATTGTGTCGGAATATCACTCTCTCTCCATCATACTAAAAGTTAATTTAAAGGTGAACAGCCCCTTTAATTTCCTGTCATTGCTTCCCAAGTTCATGCCCATCAAGGTCAGCCAATAGTTAAAGGGACAGTAACACCAAAAAATTAAAGTGTTTAAAGTACTGAACATATAATATACTGTTGCTCTGCACTGGTAAAAGCTGTGTGTTTGCTTCAGAAACACAAGTATAGTATATAAATAAGCTGCTGTGTAGCCATGGGGTCAGCCATTCAAGTTGGGGAAAAAAGAAGAAAAGGCACAGCACAAGCCCTGTCTAATACAATGGCGTTTTATCTGTTATGTGCTATGTAACCTGTGCCTTTCCCCTTTTTTCCAGCTGGAATGTCTTCCCCCATGACTACACAGCAGCTTATATATAAACTATAGTAGTGTATCTGAAGCAAACAATATTTTTATTACCTTGATACAATTTTAGTTTTTACACTTTAGTTACACTTCTAGTAATGGAATTAGGAGATCAATAGCAGATGAGAAGGAAGGCTGTAGGTCAAACAATGAGGGAGAATGGTGGGTTAGACACAGCTACACCTAAACACCTTCATATTCTCCAGCCATAACCAATTTTTGATCCAATGTCCTATTGGCTCACAACATACAGTATGTACTACACTGTACCACATGCTATAGCTGTCTTTTATTCTCTTTTATTCTCCATACACATTATTTTACTGCCTTCTACTGCCTTTACTGTTTCTAAGCTTTAGTCACTGTGCAGCTAAAAAAGGACAAGTGCCCTTATCTATGCAGTACTCCCTCAAGCCTTTTAATTATCAGCTTTATATTCATTTTAAATAAGCTCAATGACATGAAGTGTCTCCCTATTTCTGATGATTTAGCATTTATGTATATAGTATGGAAAATAGCACTTGATCTCACGGGTAAATGATTCCTTAACCTCTATTATATATATGTATATGCAAATTAAGGTTAGGAAAGGAAAAATTTTAAAAAATTCTTCTTTTGTGACAGTCACGTGATTTCCCTACCCACTCCTAATTTACATATGCAAATTAGGATTTGGATTCAGTTTGGCCAGGCACAAGGATTCGGCCGAATTTGAATACTGCTGGAAAAGCCCAAATCCTGTCCGAATCCTGAACCGAATCCTGGATTCGGTGCATCCCTACTATCTATCTATTATCTATCTGCCTCTCTCTATTATCTATATCTATCTATCTATCTATCTATCTATCTATCTATCTATCTATCTATCTATCTATCTATCTATCTATCTATCTATATATTATCTATCTATCTAGCTATCTATTATCTATCTATCCATCCATCATCTATTATCTATCTATCTATCTATCTATCTATCTATCTATCTATCTATCTATCTATCTATCTATCTATCTATCTATCTATCATATATCTAATTATCTATCTATCTATCTATCTATCTATCTATCTATCTATCTATCTATCTATCTATCTATCATATATCTAATTATCTATCTATCTATCTATCTATCTATCTATCTATCTATCTATCTATCTATCTATGTATTATCTATCTATCTATCTATCTATCTATCTATCTATCTATCTATCTATCTATCTATCTATCTATCTATTATCTATCTACTAGGGATGTACCAAATCCAGGATTGGATTCAGGATTCGGCCAGGATTTGCCCTTTTACAGCAGGATTCTGATTCGGCCGAAATCTTGTGCCTGGCTGAACCGAATCCAAATCCTAATTTGCATATGTAAATTAGGGGGCAGGTAGGAAAATCTATCTATTATCTATCTGTCTGTCTGTCTGTCTATCTCAGTCTATCTGCCTATCTATCTATAGGATGAAAGAATACCTGATATGCCTACTGCACAAAGAATAAAACTTAATGCTGGAGAAATAATATAGCTCACAATAACAAACAATATAAACAGGTGTATAAAGGGCCTGCCTTGGGCCCAGGTGAAGATCCACCAGTTGGTTCCATGCAACTCTCATCACTAACTCCCATAGTCTCCAACTAATCCCTTGTCATTGTTATAATGATCCATTGTTGGATTTTTAAACCTAATTTTTCAGTCTGAATGGTTGAGTGAAGATCTCAATTATGCCCTGAATGAATAATTATGATGTCTCTGCACCCTCCCCCCTCCAAAAAAAAAAATAAAGTAATACTCCCCATAAATACACACAATAGCAATGCTAGTTCTGCATTCTGTATTCATGTGAGAAATCCAGGTGTGGCAGAGTGCTTATAGCAATGATGAATGGCGCCGGTAATGTACATTACACAAAATGCCTATATGTGGGACTGCATATATTTCAGCTTCATGGTGAACATTTTTTTCATATAGGGAACTGTCATTAGACTCCATAGAGAAGACTGGCTCAGTTAAGTCCCTTTGTTCAGGTGCGGTGGAACGCAGAAAGAATTCATTGTACACCTGTCTGTGTGTAAAGGCCTTAAATCAGAATCTATGGCTGGAATAAAAACATTAAAGGAGTAGTTCTCCACCTGGGGAGTAAAAATGAGACACCTGGGTCCCCTAGAAAAAATATGTCCCCCCCTCAAGAATATAGTTGTTTTGAGAATCACATGTGCACATGGAGTAGGACCTGCATTTCACCTCCACCTGTTCTTACTGGGTCACCCCACCACTGCAGGGTCTGCCCCCCCTCCATAGTCATGTGATATTGACAGACACTTATTTTAATATTTTATTTTATGATAAACTTAGCAGCTCTCTAGTTTGGAATCCCAGCAGGTGTCTGGTTGTTATGGCCAAACTTACTCTAGTACATGAAGAAACTATGATCAAAATGTCTTTTTGGGAGGCTTAATCCACAGACTACTGTACGTATATTTGCACTTTTCCGCCCAGCCATGGTTGCATGTATATAGTGGCTGTGGATGAAGGTGTGTGAGTTTGTGGGGCAGAATGGGGCATTTCTGAAGGCAGGCTACAATAGAATCAGGCACAAACTGCACTGCTTGCCCCTTTCTATTTAACTGCATGCTTAGCTATGAACAGTCTGACTGTGATATCACACATAGAGTATTACCTGTATCACCTGCGTCTCAGTGGGACTATGTGTGGGGTATATGGGATAGAGCTGCTACAGAGCAATAGAGCAATGTGCTTACATCTTTCTCTCCTGTGATACATGCACCCCACCTCCAGCATATAAATCACTTCAATATTTAAGATCAGGTAAAGCACAGGTATATCAATTAAAAAAGCTATAAATCACAGAAATGTCCAGACTGTACATACATTTGTACTGGCTGATGGCAGGCAATCTCACTCTAATTTAAAATTCCTCCCCCCCCCAGCACAGACAGAATACATGATATAAGGACATGAATTTCACTGGATATTGTGTTACATATAACAGGGAGGGTGCTTATTATATAGAAACTGGAGACACTAGATGGGAGACCCAACCTGTTGCACTCCAGTTTCTGTTTGGGATAAAGCTTTCAGAATCAAAGGAAGAGTTGAACAGGCTGAACATGTCAATAATAACCCAGAATGCCCAGGAGACACGAGTAAGTTACCTGTATAAAGACCTTCAGGGTGGCAGTAGAAACTAAGTTAGTGCATATGAGGGAAGATGGGTCCTCTTCTCCGTCTGGGGTTGTGTTCTCATACTTGACCCCCATGATAAAAGCCATAGGCATGGCAAACACCACAGAGGAGAACCATATAACCGAGAGGATTTTCTTGGTCCTCATCTTGGACATGATCCTCTTGGCAGTCATGGGGTGGCAGATGGCCAGGTATCTCTCACAGCTCAGGCTGGTGATGTTCAGCACTGTGGCATAGGAGCAGATGTCCCTCAGAAAGTAATAGCTCCTGCAAACTGTGTCCCCGAAAATCCAGGGGTAATGGACCCAGATGAAGTTGTAGAGCTCGATGGGAATGCTGATGAGGAGGATGAGGATATCAGACAGAGCCATGCTGACCAGGTGATAGTGCACCGTGCCCTGCAGCTTGTGCCGGTTGTGCTTCTTCAGCACCAGCCTGATGGTCAGAACGTTGCCGATGGTGCCCACCAAGAAGATGAGGATGTAGAAGACGGTGATGAACACTTTGGAGGAGAAGTCGGTGTCCACATCGAGCTGGTGGGATAGGTCGCTGGTGGAGTTGGGCTCAGCCACTGGGAAAGTGAGATTTGTTACAGTCCACATCATTCCCATCAGTCTTCTGAGCTCGCTACCAGAACTTGAAAGAAGAACCTGTAGATTCTAGAGGCTTCTTGAGTGCTAGAGAGATGGACTTACCTCCATCAGGGATCCCCTCAGCATGGGACACTGAAAGACCCTCAGTACAGCCAACAGGTAGAACATTCCAGGTGCTGCATAAGTGCTAATATTAATAAATACCCATCTTCTGATTTTAGCATTTGATTTCTACAGTCCATTGTTGTCTCTACTCCTGAATATATGTTTGTTTAATCCACAGACTGGGTGTACTTATTTCCCCTAGGTAAATTTAATGCTTTACAGTAATCCCTTATAATATTGGTGTGTGTGTGTTAATATTGCCGGCAATCGTTGCGTCTCAGTCCTATCCTTAGCCAACACACTGTGGAATAAAAAGACCGGTCTGAGCCCAGTCAACTGCACAGCACTACCTATTGGCTGAGGAGCTTATGATTGGGAGGGGGAGAGGGGAGGGGGGGCAGCAGGATCTTCACTTGATTCATTGACGACTTGCGACACAATCGCTGCTTATAGACAGTATCACAGAACCGTATCTACTCACAGTTATTCTGGGATCTCATATCCACCCACAAGGAATACTAGATACAGATACAGCGCAGATGGTGGGCTCTGTGTGTGTGTGTGTTTCTATGTATGTGTGTGTTTCTGTGTGTGGAGCCAATCACCAAATTTAGCACCACCAGTCCTCAAACTGTTAGGGTCTGCGCTTGGTATTGTAGTCGATGTTTTTTAAGCATATTTACGCCACTGTCCACGTTTTTAAAAACTCAACATGAAAACATCTGTGTGCCCACAGCCTAAACTTACTGAGCCAATTCCTGGATTTGGTGCATTCCTAGTTCATAGGCAACAGTCCAAAACCCTCAACCAATTCATAAGGCCAAACTTGCAAAGTCTTGTTTTTGTCCATATGGACTTTATACCAAAACTACACAATAGCAATATCCAAATTTCCCCAGCAACCTCCAAAGCAAAAGAAAATATTTGCAGGTATATCTCTCCTTGTACTTGGTGCTCCCGTCACCCTGAGGATAAAAGGAGAGTCGTATCAGAGTGCGGGAGACCATATTAATACTAGTACAACATATAACAAGAGGGCAAGTATAAAATGGAGGAAAGTGAGCTGGATCATCAGTAGTGCAAGTACAGTGCAATTTCAGGTGCGAGTTTCCATGTTTATTACCCACTGTGGTTTTCCCCCCGCAGTTCCAGCGTGAATTGGACATAATTGTGCTGAGAATCTTCAGTGTTCGGATGGCATCACTTCTGACACTCAGAGTTAACATAAAGGCTGCCTGGTAGATCTAAGAACAGCACTCAATAGTAAAATCCAGGTCCCACTGCAACACATTCAGTTACATTGAGTAGGAGAAACAATAGCTGATCTGAAAGCAGTTCCATCCTAAAGTGCTGGCTCTTTCTGAAAGCACATGACCAGGCAAAATGACCTGCGATGCACCTACACACCAATATTACAACGAAAAAAATATGAAATTTTATATTGCAGAGTGAATTATTTGCAGTGTAAACAGTGTAATTTAGAAATAAACTACATCATAAAAATCATGACAGAATCCCTTTAAAGGTGCAGTTGTGTGACTGCAACAGCACTTGGTGGGTTGAAAATGATCTCTCATTTTTTTTGTACAGGTATGGGATCCTTAATCCGGAAACCCGTTATCCAGAAAGCTCAGAATTATGGGATGACAGTCTCCCATAGATAATTCAAATTTTTTTAAATGATTTCCTTTTTCTCTGTAATAATAAAACAGGACCTTGCACTTGATCCCAACTAAGATATAACAAATCCTTATTGGAGGCAAACCCAGCCTATTGGATTTATTTAATGTTTAATTGATCTTCTGGTAGACTTTAGGTATGAAGATCCAAATTAGGGAAGGATCCGTTATCTAGAAAACCCCAGATCCTGAGCATTCTGGATAACATTCCTGTATTTGCATAAGTTGATTTTATTTACCTTATGTATAGCTGTGCTTCTTCCATGCCCTACTAGGCTTTTGAATTCCATGCTTCCTGGTCAGCCAATGAGAGGGGGGAAAGTGGTTGTTTCCCTGTATACAGTGTATCTGTATATTCTTCTTATATGGGTATATTATAGTTAGTGATGGGCGAATTTGCGAAATTCGAGAAACGGCGAAAAATTCGCGAAACAACGCCAGCGCCCGTTTTTCGATGCCGGCGCCCGTTTTTGACGCCGGCGTCCATTTTTCGGAAAAAAATTTTTTGACGCCGGGGAATTTTTCCCGTGAATTTTCGCGGCCGTTTCGCGAATTTATTCGCTGGCGTCGAATCGCGCAAATTCGCCGCGAATTCGCACCTGGCGAATAAATTCGCCCATCACTAATTATAGTTACAGGTATGGGATCCATTATCCGGAAACCTGTTACCCAGAAGGCTCCATCTAATAATTCAAATGATTACAAACGGTTTCTCTGCAATAATAAAACAGCACCCTGCTCTTGATCCCAACAAAGATATAATTAATCCTTATTGGAAGAAAAATAATCCTATTAGGTGTTATCCATGTTTAAACAATTTACTAGTAGAATTTTGGGGGCACATTTACTATGGGTCGAATATGGAGGGTAAATTAACCCTCGATATTCGACCGTTGAAGTAAAATCCTTCGACTTCGAATATTGAAGTCGAAGGATCTACTGCATTTCCATCGATCGAACGATCGAATGATTCGAAGGATTTTAATCCATCGATCGAACGATTTTCTTTTCGATCAAAAAAAGCTAGGAAAGCCTACGGGGACCTTCCCCATAGGCTAACATTGGTGCTCGGTAGGTTTTAGGTGGCGAAGTAGGTGGTCAAAGTTTTTTTTATAAAGAGACAGTACTTCGACTATCGAATGGTCAAATAGTTGAACTATTTTTAGTTCGAATCGTTCGATTCAAAGTCGTAGTTGAAGGTTGAAGTAGCTAATTCGATGGTCGAAGTAGCCAAAAAAATAATTAAAAGTATTTTTTATTTTAATCCTTCACTCGAGCTAAGTAAATGTGCCCCAAGATATTATGATCCAAATTACAGAAATACTCCTAAAATGGAAAAACTTCAGGCCTGAGCATTCTGGATAGTAGGTCTCATACTGTACATGTATATGATTATCTTGTCATTTATTGAGTTGTTAGCTGTTACAAACAAGTGTACCTAGAACAGAAAAATTCAGTAATACAGAGTAGCATCCTCCTACTATTTCCATTAGACAAAGGAAAAATAAACATGTGGCTATGGCAGCCCTTTATATGCATTCAAAACACTGAGCGCATATAAATGGTTTCTAAATTAATAACTTATCTTCAAACATCCACCCGGCACAGGACAAAACCAGTGTCGTCTCCTATTGTCTATCAAAAGGCAGACTGATATAGAAAAGGCACTGGGATTGGATACACAATCTTACAATAACAGCAGCTTTCATATAATATATATATATATAGCATTGATTGCTTGCAGGAACATTTATAATAACACAGTTATAGGTGTATAAGATGCAATCACACAATTAACCTGCACATGTTTCTATTTATTATATATAATACTGTATTTATAGATAGTGGATTACTTTTGATTGAAGCGATATCGGGGCAGATTTACTAGAGGGCAAAGTGGGCATTTCTAACAAAAATTCGCCAAAATGACAATTCACAGGGACATTGTCAATTTACTAAAAAGAGTAGAGGACAATTCACTAGTGAAAAACCTCAGTGAAGAGAGAGAAGTTTCACGCTGTTTCGCCAGGCGAGTACAAACTTTCCAATACGTTACCCTTTTCGCCAGAGTCTGTTTCACCAGGTTAATGTATGCCAACTTATATTTGCAGAGAAGAAACTTCGCATTTTGATGAATACGCGTTTTTGCTGTGAAATAACATCTTACGCGAAGTATGGCAGAGCCCTCCGAATCGAGAATTCACTGTCAAGTAAATTTGATCCATAGAGACTTATAAATATATTATATATATATATATATATACACATATAGGTATGGGATCCGTTATCCAGAAAGCTGCGAATTACAGAAAGGCCATCTTCCATAGATTAATTTTATCCAAATATTAAGAATTTTCAAAAATGATTTCCTTTTTCTCTGAAATAATAAAACAGTAGCTTGTACTTGATCCCAAGTAAGATATAATTAATTCTTATTGGAAGCAAAACCAGCCTATTGGCTTTATTAAATATTTACATTTTCTAGTAGACTTAACATCCAAATTACAGAAAGATCTGTTATTCATAAAAGCCCAGGTCCCAAGCATTCTGGATAACTGGTCCCATATATATATATATATATATATATATATATATATATACACACACACTGAATTTACAGTATGAAAGTGTAAGAACCAATATTCACTAATGTTTTATCATCATCAATATGCTCTTATATTCAGTCATGCACTAAATGACATTGGACATGAGCACAGAATGGAAACATGTTTTTGCTTATTGATGCAGCACAAATAATCTATATATACACCTGTTACAGCCTAAAACATCAGCTGGGGAGCCACAGAGCCTTGTAGGGGCATTGCCAGCTATTGCCCAAGCAATACCCAATTCTTAGCAACTTTTCAATTGGTCTTCATTTTTATAGTTTTTGAATTATTTGCTTTCCTCTTCTGACTCTTTCCAGTTTTCAAATAGGGATCATTGACCCCGGTTTGCAAAAAGAAAAAATCACTGAGAGGCTACAATTTTTTGTAAGTGTGACTATTTCTTTACTTATCTTTCTATTCAGGCCCTCTCCTATTCATATTACAGCCTCTCATTCAAACCATAGACTGGTTGCTAGGGTAAATTGTACCCTAGCAATTCAATAGCTGCTGAAAATGAAACTGGAGAGCTGCTGAATAAAAAGCTAAATAATTTAAAAAAACTTCAAATAATAAAAAAATGAAGGCCAGGTGCAAAATGTCTCAAAATAGCACACTCTACATTATACTAAAAGTTATTTTAAAGGCGAACAACCCCTTTAAGGAAATCACAGGCCTGGCTCTAAAAATATAATAAACCCAAGTAACACAAACACAGTATATACTGAGGCTGTGATATGAATTCTTTGCATATTTTAATGTCATTATAATTTGCACAAAAGCGTAATGCATCTACATTTATACAACTTAAAGGGGTGGTTCACCTTTAAGTACATTTTTAGCTTGTTATAAAGTGGCTAATTCTAAGTAACTTTTCAATTGGCCTTCATTTTTTTCTTTTTTCTAGTTTATAAATGATTACCTTTTTCTTCTGACTCTTTCCAGCTTTCAAATGGGGGACCCCATCTAAAAACAAATGCTCTGTAAGGCTACACATGTATTATTATTGCTACTTTTTATTACTCATCTCTTTATTCAGGCCTCTCCTATTCATATTCCAGTCTCTTATTCAATTCAATGCATGGTTGCTAGGGGAATTTGGACCCTAGCAACCAAACTGCTGAAATTGGAGAGCTGCCAAATGATTATCGGCAATTGTTGGACCAAATGCGGCCAACCTAATGACTCTCCCTTCTCTGGCCGTCAAGTGGTTAAACATAATTTCATGAAATAATAATGCACTTGTTTAAAATGTTAAAATGTAGCAAGTTTTACATTAACACAAGTTGCAGGCGTATCTGTGAAATGAATGAATATGGGAGATAATTACAGCTGTTTCCCCCACTCTAGATTATATCTCCAGTTTGCATATAGCAAGCACTTTATCTTCGCTGTTTATATGGTATCATTTCATGCAGTTACCATAAATGGAACAAATTGTGATGTGGTGTAAATTATGAGCACAGTCTGCCAATGCTGCCATGTTTTTTTCTTCCAATGCAGCTTTTTCTCCAAGAATTCCAACATCTTTGCACTTTAGTGCTACAGCCATATTGCCTTTATACACAAACATTGCTCAACAAGCTACCAATCAGTATGAGCCAGGTTAGCAGGGATTCCAGGGGGTTGGTATGTATCTTTGGCTAGTTAAACACTCAATTTGTGGACAATATCAGGTCATCAAGGGACTGGGATAGCAGGTAAAGTAGGGAGAAATGGTGCTTATAGTAACAGTGGGATAATAGTCTCTGGGAAGGGAGTGTGGCTGTGGGATAGCAGGTATAGTAGGGAGAGATGGTGCCTATAGTATAAGTGGGATAATAGTCTCTGGGAAGGGAGTGTGACTGTGGGATAGCAGGTATAGTAGGGAGAGATGGTGTCTATAGTAACAGTGGGATAATAATCTCTGGGAAGGGAGTGTGACTGTGGGATAGCAGGTATAGTAGAGAGAGATGGTGCCTATAGTAACAGTGGATAATAGTCTCTGGGAAGGGACCATGACTGTGGGATAGCAGGTATAGTAGATATAATAGTCTCTGGGGACTGTGGCTGTGGGATAGCAGGTATAGTAGGGAGAGATGGTGCCTATAGTAACAGTGGATAATAGTCTCTGGGAAGGGAGTGTGACTGTGGGATAGCAGGTATAGTAGGGAGAGATGATGCCTATAGTAACAGTGGATAATAGTCTCTGGGAAGGGAGTGTGACTGTGGGATAGCAGGTATAGTAGGGAGAGATGGTGCCTATAGTAACAGTGGATAATAGTCTCTGGGAAGGGAGTGTGACTGTGGGATAGCAGGTATAGTAGGGAGAGATGGTGCCTATAGTAACAGTGGATAATAGTCTCTGGGAAGGGAGTGTGACTGTGGGATAGCAGGTATAGTAGGTAGAGATGGTGTCTATAGTAACAGTGGGATAATAGTCTCTGGGAAGGGAGTGTGACTGTGGGATAGCAGGTATAGTAGGGGGAGATGGTGCCTATAGTAACAGTGGGATAATACTATGAAATAGATGCTCAGAACCCTCCTGACAGTTAAAGGGCCACAAAGTGGACATTGCTGCTTGATAGAAATAGGAAGGAGTTTGTCCCCAGTTTACACCCCCAACTCTGAAGGCCGTGCAGGCAACTTGGGTTTTGGTAAGAGTGCCTCAGTGCAGTACATACAGTCGTTCAGTAGAAAGGCCTTTTTCATTAGTTAGTAAAATCCTTTATTTGCTTGCACTTAGTTGACCTGCACCAATTTTCTGCCTCTTCCTCTATACGTTCTTGCTGGGCAGAGGCTACACTGATGGGTCTCCCCTCCCCAGTTATCACTGCGTGTGTGTGTGTCAATCTCATGTTCGCACTTCCAGTCTCTCTGCTGCCGTATTACACAATTCCCAGCTGCTGCGGCTAAATCCAATATTTGCTTTGCATACAAGGCTGCACATTAAGCACTTGACACTTTACTCTCCTCGTTTACTATGTGACTGGTGGGAATATATAAAACATTTGCAAAAAGGGATCAAATCGTCAATAGTCATTTATTACCCCCCCTACTGGTTTGAGCTCCATACGTGATCTTTACTGCTGTACACAGTGGTGATTAGACTTTAGTGGGCCCCACAGCAAATTAATTTTAGGGCCCCCAACATATCCAGAGGTCGTCCTGTTTTTCCAATATATATTGAAATTGCTCATTAATTAGGGCCTCATGGGGCCAAATGTAGCAAAGATGTAGAGGTGGCTTCTCCTTTAACTGTTGAAGAGCCCAATAAAAACTTACTAGGCTAGTGGAGGATCTGTTGAAAAGTCTTGACTAATGGTGGCCCTAGATGCAGAGATCCGCTCGTTTGGCAATGTCACCAAACAAACGGATCTATCCCCGATATGCCATATTGAAGTGTACAATATAAAGCTGATCCGATTGTGGGCCCTAGAGCCCAACAATCGGATCAGAATGCGTTTGAAGTGGGCGGTCGGATTGCGGGACCGCATACATGCATAGATGCGGCCATGATCCGACGGGATTTTTTACCCTGCCCGATCAAGATCTGGCCGACTTTTAGCCAGATATCGATCAGGGAAGCCCCTCTGATAGCCTTATACACTGCTGACTAGGTCTGTCTACAGCTTTTATCGGCCAGTGTATGGGGGCCTTTATATTGGCCTCATGGGGCATCCTGAAAAGCTCTGGATTAGGGAAAGGCCGTCTCCCATAGACTCCATTTTATCCAAATTATCCAATTTTTTAAAAATAGATTTTCTTTTTCTCTGTAATAATAAAACAGTTGCTTGTACGTGATCCCAACTAAGATATAATTAATCCTCATTGGAAGCAAAACCAGCCTATTGGGTTTATTTAATGTTTACATGATTATCTAGTAGTCTTAAAGTGTGAAGATGCAAATTATGGAAAAATCTTTTATCCGGAAAACTCTAGGTCCCGACCATTCTGGATAACAGGTCCCATACCTGTACTCAAATAGCTTGAGTATTCTGATTTAGTAAGATGCGAGTTTTTATTCCTAATCATAAACTACTGCACATGCAGGTAAAATGGATTATTTATGTCCGTTCACAGCTTTTCTGGCAGTGTGTTGGTGTTAATGAAATTATGTGGTATATATATATATATATATGTATGTACTTATGTGACTATTTCTTTTTTTTCTCATTTTTAAGGTTTACCTATCCTTTAATGGATTATAGTAAATATCTGAGAATATCTGTAGGGTAGGGGAGTGACAGTGACAATAATAGAGACAAGCAGTTTGGATCATTTGTTTGCAGGTTCTGAATTGTCAACAAGTAAACTGTGAATTGATTTGTGCAGTGTAAATTACAGTCATCCACACAAAATCAAAATTCAGCCAAAACAAACACTTATAGGGACAAATCTCAGCCGTTGTCATCAGCAAGTTCCAATCAGTCCCACTTGTGTCTGAGAGGCCTTGATACCGAAGTTTTCTTTCATTTACTATTTTCTCCAGTGTTTTCAGATCAAGAGCCAAGAAATTGTGAGCAGTAGATCAGGGATTTTGTTTGAAAAAAGGCAAATACCTTGGCAGTTGAACTTCATTGTAGTAGGTGAGGGGTAGATCAGAATGCCATTGGGTTTGGGATCAGTAGATTTGGCCAGTTACATTATTCATCTCAAGATTACTGTGGAATATGATCCACACTTGTTTCCACCAGTGGCTTTGGTCTGAGAAGGGTGTGTTGAGCCGGGCTGGTTAAAGGGGTTGTTCACCTTTAAATTAACTTTTAGTATGATGTAGAGCAGTGATCCCCAATCAGTGGCTCTTGAGTAGTGATGGGCGAATTCGGGGCGATTTTTGCGAAACAGCGCCGGCGTCTCATTTTTGACGCTGCCGTCCTTTTTTGACGCCAGCGCGAATTCACTAGTGAAAATGTAGCGTTTTTTTTGGCGCCGGAGAGTTTTCGCTGGCGGTTTCACTAATTTATTCACCGGCAGCGAAACGATGCAATTCGCTGCGAATTCGCGCCTTCCGAATAAATTCGCCCATCACTTCTCATGAGCAACATGTTCCTCTCCAACCCCTTGGATGTTGCTCCCAGTGGTCTCAAAGCAGGTGCTTATTTTTGAAGCAAGTTTTGGTTGTATAAAAACCAGATGTACTACCAAACAGAACCTCCTGTAGTCTGTCATTCCTCATGGGGGCTACCAAATAACCAATCACAGCCCTTATTTTGCAACACCCAGGATCTTTTTTGAATGTGGCTCACAGGTAAAAAAAAAGTTTGGGGACCCCTGATGTAGAGAGTGGTATTCCCAGACTAATTGGTTTTCATTTTTTATTATTTGTGGTTTTTGAGTTATTCAGTTTTTTTTTCCAGCAGCTCTCCAGTTTGCAGTTTCAGCCATCTGGTTGCTAGGGTCCAAATTACACTAGCAACCATGCATTGATTTGAATAAGAAACTAGAATAGTATTAGGAGAAGCCCAGTGGCGGAACTACCGGGGGAGCAGGGGGTGCGAGCGGGCCAAGGCCCGCACCCCTTCACGGCCCCCGGCAGCTCGCACACCACTCAGTTCTGCGGCTGTTTCCGGCCGTACGGCAGAGGGCGGGGCCTGGCTGCACGTCCCGCGCCAGGGCCCGCCCCCCTCTAGTTACACCTCTGGAGAGGCCTGAATACAAAATGAGTAATAAACAGTAGCAATAACAATAAATGTTTAGCCATACAGAGCATTTGTTTTTAGAAGGTTTCAGCAACACCTATTTGATTGAGAAGAAAAAGGCAAATAATAAAAAAAAAACGATGAAAACCAATTGAAATTGCATAGAACAAAAGTAAACTTACACCTTGAGGGTCAGAGGAACTGGGTCTCTGCTCTAACCTGTAACTGAATACTTGAAGTAAGTGCAACAGTTAAATGAGTGGATAGCCTTTAAGTTAACTTTTAGTTTGTTATAGAATGGCTAATTCAAAGCAACTTCTCAATTGATCTTCATTATTTATTTTTTCTATAATTTCTTAATTATTGCATTTTTCTTCTGACTCTTTCCAGCTTTAAAGTGGTGTCATTGACCCCATCCAAAAACAAATGCTCTGTAAGGCTACACATGTATTGTTATTGCTACATTTTATTACTCATCTTTCTATCCAGGCCTCTCCTATTCATATTCCAGTCTCCTATTGAAACTAATGCATATTATTGCTAGGGTAATTTGGATCCTAGCAACCAGATTGCTGAAAATGCAAACCAGAGAGCTGCTGAATAAAAAGTCAAATAACTAAAAAAAATAATAAACAATTAAATCCAATTCCAAATTGTCTCAGAATATCACTGTCTACATCAGATCTCCCCAACCTTTTCCACCCATGAGCAATATTCAGATGTAAAATAAAGTGGGGAGCAACAAAAGCATGTAAAATGTTCCTGGGTGGTGCCAAATAAGGGTTGTGTTTGACTACTGGTAGCCCATATGTGGACTGACAGGAGACTCTGTTTGCAACAAAAACTTGCCTCCAAGTCTGGAATTCAAAAATAAGAACCTGATCTGTGGCCACTGGGAGCAACATCCAAGGGGTTGGAGAGCAACATGTTACTCACAAGCTACTGGTTGGGGATCACTGTTCTACATCATACTAAAAGTTTATCCAAAGTTGAACAACCCTTTTAAGTCATACAAGTGCCAGTATAATCTGTTTCAGTCTCATGGTTTCAATGCTTTGCTGCCCACTTTTTACTTAAATCAAAGTCAAAGTAAACTTTCAGTAAGTGTGACCCATATATATATATATATATATATATATATATATATATATATATATATATATATATATATCTATTTAAATAACCAGAGCACAGTAGTAGTGGTTATATCTGCCTCAGCCCCAGCAGTATTGGTAGACTAAAATTCAGACCCCTTTCCAACAGTGATAGAATGGAATAGGGATGCACCGAATCCAGGATTCGGTTTGGGATTCGGCCTTTTTCAGCAGGATTCAGGTTCGGCAGAATCCTTCTGCCTGGCCGAACCGAATCGGAATCCTAATTTGCATATGCAAATTAGGGGTGGGGTGGGAAATCGCATGACTTTTTCATCACAAAACAAGGAAGTACATTTTTCCCCTTCCCACCCCTAATTTGCATATGCAAATTAGGATTCAGATTCAGTTTGGTATTCTGCTGAATTTTTCACAAAGAATCCAAAATAGTGGATTCGGTGCATCCCTAGTATGGAATAGGCAAATAATCACTTCCTGGCTATTCAAAGACTAAATCCAGTTATTGATATGAGTGGTGATTCATAATCTTCCCACCCTATCCGCCCTGTATCTCTTCTCACCTCTGCAGAAGAAGGTGCAAATCGAATGGCTGGCGGACGGAGCTCGCCCACACTTTCTTATCCGTCTCATCAAATTATCACTACGCTACATCTCAGCTCTTGAATAATAAAAATATATGTGCTCATACCGACAAAGATGTAATGTCTATGCATATTGCTCTCAAAGTTAGCCAAGAGTTTGTACCGTAATTAGAAGGCGATATTTATATGTTATACACTGAAAGCAGCCCATATACCAAGAGCAAGCAGAAGAGTATTGAAGGTGTTCAATAACATATAAAAAACCTGTCCATCAAATTTACATACGTGTGTGATACTGATAGTACCCTCTGAGTAAGAATATTTTAAAAACTTCTCTTAACCATATCAGTTTTGTAAAGTTTATCTATTAAGCTACTCAGGCTCCATTTATTCCTTCTGTTGCACATAAATGATAAATAACACACATTGCTCAATTTGGTGATTCCAAAGACTTAAAGGATAAGTAAACCTTAAAAACGAGTGAATGTGAAATTGATGCTATTCTAAGCTCTTGTGCAATGTACATTCATTATTTATTTATTTTTATTCCAAGATTTTAAAGGTTACATGTACTGTTATCATGAAAGAACAGTGGCACCTGCTGGTCATTTTCCGACCAGTCTGACCACCAAGTAGTCAAGGAAGTTGTCAGGAGAAAGAAAGAGGCTGTTCTGATGTTCTTCTGGTTAGGAAAATAATTAGAAACCTTTCTCAAATCTTTTCTAACCAGAAGAACATCAGAACAGCCTCTTTATTTCGCCTGACAACTTCCTTGACTACTTGATGCTCAGACTGGTCAGAAAATGACCAGCAGGTGGCATTGTTGCAACAAAATTCATTCATGTTAACAGTACATGTATCCTTTAATATTTTGAAATAATAAATACATAACTAATGAATGTACATTGAAAAAGGGCTTAGAATAGCACTCTCATCAATTACACATTATTTTTGAGGTTTACTTACCCTTTAAGATGGCCATACATGGCCTGATCTGCTTAATTGTCAAGGTTGCCAATTGAACTTATCCAGGCCCAATTTGGCTACCCACATGTTGGGCCAAATTGGGCTGAGCCGATCCTTGGCCATAGGGTCAACTATGGAGATCCGTCGATGATGACCACATCAATGTCCCGAAGCACTCCTCAGCCAATGGGATTCTGAAACATGCCTGACCAAAAATAGACCAGATAGGAGCAGGGCCCCATGGCAGTGGCTCTACTATAGAGGAAGTAGACCTTATGGGAAGGGGGGCACTGATTGTGGGGCATTCATTCTCTGTAGCCGCTCTCTAGCCCTAGAAAATTAGCACACCCATTGCGAACAATCTGCAATGGGCAGATGAAAGGGGGCGGCAAGGGGTGGTATATTTCTGCACACTGGGCCCCTCTAAACGAATTTTTGCAGGTGTCCTGGTGCCACATCTTTGCCGTTGCCCCACGGGCAGATAGGTCTCTGGCTTGTTCCAAAGGAGCAAAGCCATCAGTTTAAATCTGCCCGTGTATGGCACTCTTGAAGGTTCATTTACATTCACAAGCACATGTGCAAGGTGCTACACGATGGACACAAAATGCTCCTTTTCCACTGGCGGAAAGTGCTAATTCAGAACATTCTATTTTTGGACAGGGGAATCACTGGTGTGGGAACAGGAATCATCGATTTCCTAGATGTCACACAGACTCAGCCAAAGATCGAAATGTCCAGATAGTACAAGGCAGTGGGTTGCACCAGTAAATACAGAGCATTATTTTGTTCTTTAAGACACACTGAGATAGAAACAATATCAACTAATGAATGCAAACATGACATTAAACATGCCACAAATTAATTAATCCACTCATTACAGGCTTATTATGCAGATGAGAATAGGAAGCCTTCCACCAATTTTATTGGAGGAAATATGCTCGTTAGCATTAATATCAGCACATAGTGGCATAAGACGTCCTGTTTATTCTATTTTTTTTAATGTGTTTAATAGCAACATAGCAAAAGCCAGTAACAAGATAAATAATCAGCATCATGTATGTGTGTGCGGCTTCATCAGAGCATTTTATCAAGGTATATGGAATCTAATCTTGCTGGAGTAAATCCTGCTCAATTACTAAATTACCCATCATTTTCTCCCTGCGCTCCCTCTCTCTGATGTATTGTCAGGCTTTGACGGTTGTGTAGAAGCTGAGCCACACACTATATGATGCTTAATATTTCTCATTACAGCTACTCACACAGATAACTCTTAAAAGGATTCGGAAAAGTCCAATGGCTTTATAGGATAGGAGATAACTTGAGTGTTGGAAGGATCCATCTGCAATTCTTGTCGTTGCCACCCAATTCAGGATGAATGTGTTTATAACCCAAAAGAGAGACTGTTGGATTCTACTAATAGTCTTTCTACGGTTACTTGCTTGCCTCCTCTACACCTCATGCCAGGGGACCCCAACCTTTTTTTCTTTCACACGTGAGCAACATTCAAATGTAAAAAGAGTTGGGGAGCAACAAAAGCATGAAAATTTTTCCTGGGGGTTTCAAATAAGAGCTGTGATTGGCTATTTGGTAGCCCCTATGTGGACTGGCAGCCTACAAGAGGCTCTGTTTGGCAGTACATATGGGTTTTATACAACTAAAACTTGCCTCCTAGCCTGGAATTCAAAATTAAGCACCTGCTTTGAGGCCACTGGGAGTAACATCCAAGGGGTTGGTGGGAAAAAATGTTGTTCATGAGCCACTGGTTGGGGATCACTGCTCTATCAAGGTTTGAATTTATAGGTGGTTTCAAAGTTCCTTGCCCCATAGCGATTTCTAAGAGGAACCCTTGGAGGAGAATTAAAGCCTAACTAAAGAACTAGCTAGAAATGTTGTACATTATGTTGTGTGCTTCTGTACCAGCCCACGGCAACCACAGCCCATTAGCAGTAAAGATCTGTGTCTCCAAAGATGCCCCAGTAGCTCCCCATCTTCTTTTCTGCTGATTCACTGCACATGCTCTGTGCTGCTGTCACTTAGTGAGCTTAGGGACCCACTCACAATATACAGTACATATAGAATAGAAATGTCACAATATAGTACTGATTAGTAATTAATAGTAATTTAATAATCAGTCCTCTAGCATCAGCTTATATTAAAGGCCCACTTCACTTCTTGAAAATTTTCAAGAAGCTTAGCTTCTCAACAGCTGCTCAGAGCCCAGATGGTGAAGTTTTAAATCATGGATCATTGCTGCCATTGAGAAGCTGAAACTTTAGGCTGATGCAATAAGTTAATTATGTATAATATGGCATTTTTTAACCATATTCATATTTAGGGTTAAGTTCTCCTTTAATATTTTTCAACTCCTCATACTTCTCAACTCCTCCCCTGCTTACTCTTAAGGAAGAGCTGGTTCAAAACATCACAATGATCAGTATGTTACTGACTTGCTGGTGAACTACTTGATCCAATATCCTATGATCCATACACACAAGAATGAACCACATGTCAGTTTAAGGGATGACCAATGACACTGGGGCTCACTCACTAAACCAGTGCAAAAATTCTGCACCCATCAGCTGTAAAGTCATCAATGGGCAAATCTGACCAGTTTTGCTTCGCCGGTAGTCAAGCAACATTTTTCACACTGCAGAACTTTATTCAACTATACATTAGAGCCTGTGGGCGGTTTTTCATAAGGAAACACGGCAAACATCTCTCCCATCCCTAGTGATTAGGTATTATCTCTATAACCAGTTTTGCTCAAACAGCTCCAAAATATAATTCGATTATAGAGCCCTTGATACAATTATCCTTTTCCCATTTGCTTCTATTCCATGTAATTGACTATTGATCGGTATAATAGAAGAATAACACTGCTATGCACTTTATATGAAATGTCTTTGCCTGCAGTTGAGCGCTATACTATGTACCCTATATTGACTGCCTGTTGTTTCGCTAGTTAACTTAGTTAAAGGGGTTGTTCACCTTCAAACAACAAGTTGTTTTCAGATAGATCACCAGAAATAATGACTTTTTCCAATTACGTTCGATTTTCTATGTGTGACTGTTTTTCTAATATAGTGTAAAGTGTAATTTTTCACGTTCTAAAGCAGCTCTGGGGAGGGGGTCGCCGACCCCTAAACTGTTCTAAATTGATACGTTTAGTTGATAAATTTCTTGTCTTTGTCCCTGCTGAGCAGAATCCCTGAGTTTCATTACAGGCAGCTGTTAGAATTGATACAATAGTTGCTAATACTCCAGAGATGCTGCTGAGAAATATATCAACTAAATGTTGCAAAATCAGCACCTGAATTATTGAGCTGCCAGACTCAAACACCAGACACAGAGGGGCAAATTCACTAAGATGCGAAGTTGCGCCAGGCGCAACTTCGCCGCACTTCGCCACACTTCACCAGGCGTATTTTCGCCAGCGCTCCGCAAATTCACTAAAATCCGAAGTTGCGCACAGGGGTAGCGTTAGTTTGCGAAGTTGCGCTAGCGTTAATTCCCCAGGCGAAGCGAAGTTTCGCTAGCGATGGTTAATTTGCATACGGCGCGAAATTCAAATTTCAATGGAGGAACACGTATCAGCACTACAAATGCCTAGAAAACCTTCAAATCAGCAAAGAAAAATTTTATTTTGCCCTACACATGTGCCCACTATCTAGGTAAGTTGCCATGGGTCAGGAAATGTAGGGGGGAGGAAGGGGAGCCCCAAAAATTTTTTCGATCTTTTTCAGCCTATCACCCATCATGTAGAAAACACGCCAGCGTTTTTTGTGACTTAGAAAAAAAAATTGACTTTTTTTGAAACAATCCCTATCTACTCTATTGCGCTTCGCCAGGTGTGAGGTGGTGAAGGAAGTCTAGCGTAAAAGGTAGCGTTCAGTACACTGCGTAAGTTAGTGAATTTGCGTAGTTACATCGCTAGTGAAAATTCGCCTGGCGTAAGGATGCGAAGTAACACTTGCGAAAATACGCCAGCGTTCGTTAGTGAATTTGCGCAGTAGCGAAAATGCAAAACGCTAGCGAATTAACGCTAGCGTTCGGCGCTTCGGCGCTTAGTGAATCTGCGCTAGAAACTTTAAACATTAAACTTAGATTTTGGAAAAACAGTAAAGAATAAATAATGGAAAGTAATTGAAAAAAGTCTTTCTTTTTGGGGAACAATCTGAAAACAACTGAACTGAAAAAAATGTTTGGAAAGTGAACAACCCCTTTAACCTAAATTATATTCTTTGCATTGATAAACATTGGCCAGGGACAGCAATAGGCTTCACACAAAGCTTTTTGGGGTCTTACAGAGCGTTACAGCATGCAGCAGGCCTGCAGAAACATTATCTAATGCACCCATGCAGAAAAACGAATGCAAACCCAATGGAGGAACTGAATCAGTAAACAGGTTGACTAAATGTGCTTTAATGGGAGCCATATGCGCAGCAAAACATGGAGGCAGATGACAAATGGCCAGAGAAGAATCGTTTTAGCTCAAGCAGAGGACAAAATCAATTAACCTCTGTCCCTATATTGTACTCGAAAACATTCTGTACTGGCTTTACCAGGAAACGGAGGGCACGAGATATAGGATAACTATATCCCATGGGCCAACAAGAGAGCCACGAGAGAGAATTCATTTAGTCTTCAGTGTGTACTTTTACTGTATGACTACAGTTTGTATTACACTAATATTATTATTAGATAATATTGAGTGGCATTATACAAACAAGCAATACTTTAAACAGAGACAAACTGAAACAATTGGACGAACAACCTAGATTTAATTATTTTCCAGACAACAGAAAAGGTGGCCATACAAGGACAGTCATTAGCTAGTTGTCACGACCGGCACCCAATACCAGAACAAGTGCCAAGTACCTGGATTCGGCTTGGCTCGGCTTCACCAGTAGTGTGACCACCGTTGGGCTTCGGGAGGAGCCCTCAGCTTACTTGGGTGCCACCTGGACTTAACGAGGGGCACAAGGCGAGATGTTCTGGCTGGCAAAGGGGCACGGCTGTTAGCAGAGTCTTTTGGGCCGAAGGTCACGGTACAAAAGGATTAGGCAGAAGGATGGTCAGACAGGCTGGGCCGAGGCAGGCGGATATCAGAAACGTCAGGCAGGCAAGGGTCAAAACTGGATCTTCAATCAAGGTGTTAAGCTAGAAGAGTTGTCGTAGGCAGGCAAGGGTCAGGATACAGAATGCAGAATAGTCAGAAAACAGGCAGGATTCAAAACCGGATAATCAGGACAAACAGATTCAGGAACAGATGCACAAGGCTCAAAAACCACTAGAAACTAGGTTCTATCACTGGCAATTTCAAACAGACAGACTGGGCTTTAAATAATATTTGAATTTCGCGCCTTTGCGCGCTGACGTTATATGTCAGCGTGCCTGCGCCTTTAAATAACAAGGAGGCACGCCGTGCGCGCCCTAAAGAGGAGCAAAAACACGCTGGTGCGGCTAGAGGGAAGAACGGTGCGGCGGACAACCCCGCCGCACAGGTATTCTTACTCTAGTGACAAACCAAGTTGCCAGTTCATTGGTCCATGGACCCAAAGCGAAACATTTATTTGGCTGGGGATAGACCAGATATCTATTGGGCAGGTTTAAAAGTCCTTCTGGGTTAGAACCACATGAAGACATTGATATGGTCCTCTCCTGATGGGTCTGTCAGATAAGCCCAATATGGCTCTTTGTGTGCCCAGTGTTATGGAAATATAGAGTCTGCAAGCAGTTTATAGCACTTCTATAGAAGCTGGAGAATGCACAGAAACAGGAATATAATTTAATTAGCCACAAGAGGGTTTATGAGTTTCATTAGTATATGGTTTCCACTTAGATACAAAGTTTCCCTATGGAATAAGTTAATTACTTGTATATTTCTCTTGTGATACAGTTCTCTCAGCCGTTAATAATAACAAATTGTGACATATACCAATAATTTCATTTCTGTGAAAAATAATCGCCGAAGCCGAAAGTGTAATTATATAAATCCTAATTGAAACATGCAAATTAAGCAGCAATTTACACATAGTTTAAAAATAATCACATTGTTCAAGGGTCAAAGTAAGCAAAAAAAATAAAAGAACTCCTCCTTTCTGTGTTCAAACCAGTTTTCTAATATCTGCCCCTGTCCACTTACTGTATATTCATTTCATCCTGTTTGTGGAATTGGGAGTTGGCCCAACTAGAATTTACAATTATATTCTTATTTTGTTGTAAAATCAAAGTCTTTGTGCCATGGGTTCCCTTAGCCTTAGGTCCTAGTCCTTGCAACCCCTTCTACATTTTATAACTCCCTATTCTCTCTCTGCACTTCTCTTTCTGTTGCTTTTGCACCTTTCCCTTTCGCCTTGTGTACTGTCTTCTTCTTCTCCCCACCCAAATTAGGAACTAGGCCAGGAGTCCCCAACCTATTTTTCCCGTCAGCTACATTTAAATATAGAAAAAAGTTGGGGAGCAATACAACCATGAAAAAAGTTCTTAGGGGGTGTCCAATCAGGTTTGTATTTGGTTATTTGCTATTCCCTATGTGGACCAGCAGACTAAAAGTGGATCTTTTTGGCAGTATGTATGGTTTAAAGGGGACCCGCCACCCAAAAAAAATATTTAAAATCCTATTTTATCACATTAGTCAAGCAAAATTAACTTTAATTACACTATATCAGTTATTTGAATCTTGTTTCCTTCAGTCTGGGAATTCATAATTATAGCAAGCAGGCAGGAGCCATTTTGTGGCAAGTGTTATTAAGACAAGTCTTGTATCATCTCAGAATCTTGTTTGTGCACCAGAATGGGGGACCTGATGTCCATCCCCATGTTCTGGTTACATAATTAAATGTTAAAGAGAATGGGGGAATGTGGGGAGAGCAGTGACATCTAGGAAGTGCTGAATGGAAAGTGAAAGTAATTGTCTGCCTAAGGCATAGAGGAGGGGCAGACAATATTTGATTGACAGCTGAGATTTTTAAATGTGCTTACAACAGTTATGAATGCTTTCATAAAAATTAGAAATTGGATTTCATGTTTAATTTGAAAAGGACTTTTATTATGCAGATTTTTGTGTCTGGGTGACAGGTCCACTTTAAGCATCCAAAACTTGCCTCCAACTCAGAAAACCATAATAAGTACCTGCTTTGAGGCTACTGGGAGCAACATCAAAGGTCTTACTGAGCAACAGAATACTCATGAGCTACTGGCTGGGGATCACTGAGCTAGACGGGGAGATTAGTTGCCTGCAGTCACTTGGCGACTAATTTCCCCATGTGCCACCACCCTAAGGTGTCCCTTATAGTGGCTGGGTCTCAATGCACCTGCACCTTGAGTATCAGTGTTAGTCCAGCCTCTGCCGCCATCTCTATGCACTTTCTTCTGCTTAACTCCTGTTCACCATCCCTTGCTTATTCGCTTTTTCAGCTGCTACAATGTTATCCCCATTGCATTTTCTGTTCCATTCTGTTATTGCAATTTCTCTACATCTTTTCCATTGTCTCACGTCCTCTTCTCACCCTTTCTCCTGTGCTATACTTTTCCTTGTACCTGCTATTTGGTAAGACAAACCAATGTGCTTGCAGTTTTAATGGGCAAGAAACATAGTAAACAGCCTTGTTGTCTGTTAATAAACGAGGGGCAGATTTGTACACAAATGTTATCTTGTCTAAATTGAAGTCTGCATAACAGCTTATCAGCCCAGACAATTTAATGGGACTCAAAGATCCTAGAAACAGTAATTGCACAAGGGAGAGAAACTTGACATGAAGGCAAAGAGAAATTCACAGTAGAGACTAAAGGATATGTTTTTTTTACAGAGAAAAGCTATAGCTAATAATGGAATGATTAGAAACAGAAAAGGTGAAATAAGATGAGATTGGTAGGGAGCAACAGGGTTTAACAGATAGATTGCCTAGAAGGCATTTCAGTCTAAAGTACATTTACAATTCTTGGAATCTCTCCTAATCCTTCCGCCTATTTTGTCTATGAACCTTTGCAGCCCTCATATCTCATCTTTACCACACTACCGTATATTACTTTGAAGGTGAAAATCCCCAGTAATAGCAATGATATGTATTAGCCCAACTCAGGACGTGGTTATCTCAACGGTGTGGGGAATGTGCGGTAATCAAAGCTAAATACTGATTGGTTGATGTGGGATACTGCCCAGGCGCAAATTTGACCGCTGTTTCAATCACACAATAATTTTGGTGCCAGTGGTTCTTCACCATTTATTGCTGTATCACCAGAGTTTCAGCTATGAAGAACCATTGGCACCAAGATTATTGTGTGAGCCAAAGGGTTTCAGCAATAAATCATTATGAGGACCTTTGGCACCAAGATTATTGTGTGAACAACTAGAGTTTCAGCAATACATTGTTATACGGAACCACTGGCACCAATCAAATCCTGATGTACCCACTTACTTTGTTCTACTTAGTAGGATACACATAGATACACACCAAGGGTATTAACCCGGTGGAGCTCCATTGTTATAACGTTTTCCTGCTTATTATTGATGAGGGCATCCAAGGTGGGCCTGCTCTTCTCTTTCTACAATTACTTTGCTTTTCAGATTTAGTTGCACAGAAGATGATGCAACGAGGTTGTCTATAACAACACCAACCCTTCTCCTTCATTTAAAACCAGTGAAAAGGGTGAGCAAGATACACATTGTTGACCATTTCAGATTATGGATGTCCACATTTGGGACAAAACAGTGTATGGTGCAGAATGCAGATAGGCTTTCTCCATATTTTCGTTCATGGCACAACCCCCATCTTTTCCCTTGACTGTGATGGATATTTGGCAAATTATTACTCACCAAGCACAGAGAACAAGCATATTTTCCTCCTGACTGTTGGGAATCTAGAAAGCATTGTGGTCTCATTTGGTCTATTTGCTTTTACTTTGTTTAAACCGGCATGGGATTTATTAAAGGTGGACTTTTAAATTCCCAATGCCTTGGCAAGGCAGTAGGTAAGATGACAACTTACCTTATGAATATGATGTTCTACTACTGCACCCGGTGCAGCACTCACAGGTACCGTCTCCTGATTGATACATGACTAATGATGAATGCATAAATAAATAAAGGTTACCAGAGCATGTAAAAATTGTGGACACTAGAAAACTAAATTGAAATTGCTTCAGTGCCATTCACAAAGTATACAAGAGCTGAAAACTGGTTTTACTTATGACAATTAAACGTCTTGTGCTGAAATATTGTTGTCAGGGTAACCAGGCCATTTTTAAAATTGTATTTGTGGCTATTTATATTTATACCACATACCTTTGGAGAAATATTTTTTCTTGGGTTTTACATAAGATACATCCAAGGTGAGCACATTGCTCATAATTCTTTTTCCTAAAGACCCCTGCATCTCCCCATGGCACAACTTGGCTGAATAAAAATGTAAAATTCACTACAATCATTCAAATAGAAGTTTATATAAGTTTTGTTCCCTATATATAAAAAAACATTGGAAAACCGGGACTTAAGACCAGTTCCTGGTCAAACCGAAAAGGGCAATATTTAATTAAATATATAGACCAGTTTGGTAAAAGTCTTTAATATGCCACTTAATATGATATAAACTGTTCTTAGTTATTCATTTTGGGGGTATCGTTTTCCTTTAAGGTTACTAAAAGAATAATAGAGAAAAGCAGTATTGTTTTACCTTCAACGGGGATTCATACAGCTTAGTTACTATCAAGCACAGTGTCCTGTGTGTTCATTACAATTATCAGTCAAAAATATATTTTTTTAGAAGCAATTACAATTTAGAAGAATATGACTCTATGGCAGAAGGAATTCCTTTATTTTTGAGCTCCTGGACAATGGGAATCAGTCTCATATAGGCTGTAGAATCATTAAAGGGAAAGGGATGAGTTTATGACTAGGGGGTGGGCGAATGTAAGACACTCTCCAGTTATTGCAATCACTTACCTGATACTCTGGGCTGGTGCTCCTGTTAGCAGAAAACTGCACTTGCCTGGAGTACTTCTATGTGAACACCATGGAGCCATCTTCTTCTTCTGCTTCAATTTTTTCCAAAATTCCACGGTTGACACATGTGCAGCAGTGAAAAAAAGCTAACTTTTTTTGTTAAAGTTTGGCTCTTCCCTCTAATGAGCACCCATATAATGAGAGAAGAAGCTGGACGAGAATCGCTCTGTAATGCTTTCACTGAAGTACCCTGAGCCAGACAGTTTTCTGCTCAGGACATTTCTTAAAGGAGAACTAAACTCTAAAAATGAATATGGCTAAAAATGCAATATTTTATATCATGAATTTATTGCACCAACCTAAAGTTTCAGCTTCTCAATGATCCAGGACTTCAAACTTGTCACAGGGGGTCTCCATCTTGGAAAGTGTCTGTGACACTCACATGCTCAGTGGGCTCTGAGCAGCTGTTGAGAAGCTAAGCTTAGGGGCCGTCACTAATTATCCAGAAGAAAATGAGGTTGGTCTGTAATATAAACTGATGCTACAGGTTTGCTGATTATTAAATTCTGGTTTGCACTGTTTTCTGTGCTGCCATGTAGTAATTATCTGTATTAATTACTAATCAGCCTTATATTGTGACATTTCTATTCTATGTGTACTGTATATTGTGAGTGGGTCCCTAAGCTCAGTAAGTGACAGCAGCACAGAGCATGTGCAGTGAATCAGCAGAAAAGAAGATGGGGAGCTACTGGGGCATCTTTGGAGGCACAAATCTCTACTGCTAAAGGGCTGTGGTTGCCTTGGGCTGGTACAGAAGCCCAAACATAATGTACCGTATATGTAGCTACTGCTTTAGTTAAGCTTTAGTTCTCCTTTAAGTAATTGCAATTATTGGGGTTGTCTAATATTTGGTACCCAAAGAAATTGAAGTTTTCCTTCCCCTTACATCCACATTTATTAAAAGCTGGTTACAAGTTCACAGAGAGCAAACAAAGTGAAACATTCCCTGCTTGACTTATTCCTGGAAGTGTGTCTCCTGCATTGATTTCACAGGAACCGCACCCATCTTTAAAGGCACATGACCACCATTAATGGGGTTGGGGATCCTCCAGCCAGGATTTAGAATGGAAAGGTATAGATGACTACTATAACTGGCATTTTTCCTGCAAGTCCTCACCAACAAAATTCTCTATAAATCTGATGGTGAGTATCTGGATGTATGTTGCATGGTTGCAAAATAATGTAATGTAACTCTCTTTATGTTGGATGTTCAACTAGAGGCCCATGGACCAACTACAATCTATCAGGCCTAATGTGTATTCCCCAGTAGTGGTACAGATTTCCAAAGTTATTCTCCACTTTCATAAATAGGCATAAGATCATAGGGCTCATTTATGACGGAAAGCGGAGTGGCATTTGTGTAAATTTCAAAAAGCAGCCGTAGCCTTAAATTCGGGTAAAAGGAAAACCTTGTGGAGAATTTGTCACTATCACTTTATTCTCACATGTTTTCATCTTGTCATGAACAGAATCCCATTCCCCCTCCCTCCAGGCTTGGCTCCATATAAATATTGTATGTGTAAGTAATATGCTTGGCAACACTCATTGTTCTAAGGAAGTGTTATTCTGCTTATAAGACAGTAAAGGGGAAATAAGCATGATAATTCATTCATAACATGGCACTCCTAGTAAAGAGACTGTGTCATTATATCAAATTATTATCCGGCTGCTCCGGCTTTAATATGATCTGTTTTCTAGCTGTGCTCATATAAACGGAAATGTTCTCAAATACAAACTTATATTTAAGTGTCATGTCATCTATTATTGTATACAGCAGATTTCCCCCCCCCCCATATGTTGGAGTTTATTGCTTGAATGTGCAGAGACGTTCCTTACAGATCTTAGAGGTTTGTTTACATAGAATAACAGACCCTGTTGCTCGGGTGCCTATGGAGCGTTCCTCAGCGGCATCAAATCTGTGTATTTAAAAGTAAAATCCTCTCGAATGTATACATGAATTCATATCAAAAAGGCTCCCTAGAATAACAGATTAAGCTTGATCCTGGATAATTGATCATCATGAATTATTGATGTTAGGAAGCTAACACAAATCCTTATTAAGTCAGACGGAAGATTTGACAATTCTAATTCATACCTCCTAAAATTGAGACATTTTGGGTTCTATTCCCACAGATCTGACTTGTCTGCATCCTACCCTAATGCTTTTATGGTGAATTTTCTGGCCCAGTGGTATTGTCCGCATAGGACTCTAGTGTAAAGCGGCAGAGAGAACTTATGAAGTTATGAAGAGATTTCTTTTCAGAATGGGGAATGCACAGTGCAACTGATCAATACATTCTAGATGAACCAAGAAATTTACTGGATCCAGTTCTGGCACTTTACACTTGGGGGCCGATTCACTAACTTTGAGTGAAGGATTCGAAGTAAAAAAACTTCGAATTTCGAAGTGTTTTTTGGGCTACTTCGACCATCGAATGGGCTACTTCGACAATGACTTCGACTCGAACAAAAAATCGTTCGACTTTACGACCATTCGATAGTCAAAGTACTGTCTCTTTAAGAAAAAACTTCGACCCCCTAGTTCGCCATCTAAAAGCTACCGAACTCAATGTTAGCCTATGGGGAAGGTCCCCATAGGCTTTCCGAAGTTTTTTTGATCGAAGGATATTCCTTCGATCGTTGGATTCGTTTATTTGCGCTAAAATCCTTCGACTTCGATATTCGAAGTCAAAGGATTTTAATTCCCAGTCGAATATCGAGGGTTAATTAACCCTCGATATTCGTCCCTTGGTGAATCGGCCCCTTAGGCTTGTAGAGGTGCCCAGCAGTTCAAAAAAGGCCAAAAAATCATACAGTTTCCAGGTCTCTGTGTGTCAGCGACATTATTGTTCTAGCAGGAACCTGAAACTGCAAAAACTCCAATACCCACTTATCCCCTTTCCCCAACCCCTTACTATAGTGAATAAAATTGTTTCAGGTGCTCAGATACCAGATTTCCAAACCCCATTTGTCCTCCAACTTTATTTGGTACCTAAGTACCTCAGCACATGGGCACTTGAGGCATTTTTTTTCAAAGGGGGAATGCATTTTCATTGATCCTCTTGCCAGCTCTTAGTTCTTACAGTATATATTCAAATGTGTCCAGTACATGTGCATCTATAAAGCAGCCAGATAATAGATGTGTAAACAAATAGATTTCTGCAAAAGTCCAAGGCACCAACATCTATTTTAGGAGCCCCCAGAAGGCACCAGTGTTGTGCTTGCCGTGTAATTGGATAGAGGCCCTGTTGCTAGTGGCTGCAGAACACTACTGTTATCATATAAGAACCTACGCATGAAGTCACATAACAGAATGAAGGTCTGATTCATTTGCACTGGGCTGGATCTAGAAGGGTTGGCACTGGTGGGGCAGGTCCACAACTTGTCCAAAGCAACAGATACCACCCGTTTTTAGAGGGACAGTCCCTCTTTTGACTGCTCAACCTGCAGTCCCTCATTTGTACTTGTCCAGTTTTTCTCTGCACTGAACAGCCAGAAAAAAAAACAAAGTTTCTAACTTAATTGGCTTTTGGCAGAGAGCCCAGAACAGCCACAGCAGAAGATAAGATACTTTTGTAACAATTTCTAGATAAGCAAATAAGTAATTGTAACAATTTAAGATAACATGTCCCTTGGGAAAAGTTAGACTCACAGCTTAAAGGGCAATTCACCTTCATTAGCAAAACTGTAATAACTGAGAAAAAACACAGAAATATGTTCAAACGTTCATAACCTTCCAGGTTTTGTAAAATGAACATGGTAATTATGGTGTGTGGCCACAAAAATGGGCGTGGCCAAAAAATTACGCACGGATACTTTTTTGTCCCTTGTTTTATTTCCAAAATGTTGGGAGGTATGGATTTACCCTTTTGGATGAAGTTGCTGGGGGGGGACAATTCTGAACAGGCATGTACAGAACAGGCTGACAGAGCACCCTTGGGGGCAGCATCTCTAATAAGGGTGGGGTTATAGTTATATGGAATTCAGTTATTAGGAAGGATGGATAGTATAATCTGCTGAACTTTATGTTGCTTCCTGGTGCTAGGGTATGGCATGTGATGAAGCAAGATTAGAGGAGCTGGGGAAGACCCGGTTTGGGAAAATGAGGACCGAGGTCATTATTTTAGAGATATTACTTGTGCAACGAGCAATGCAGCAGGAGGACACAGTGGGTTATTTGTGGCTAGATGAGGTAGAGGACATTGTAAGGGAAAATTGGTGGAGATTTGGTTGGGGCAACAATAATGTCAGGGAGGATCCCAATTTTACATAATTTACAAGTGGTACCAGCATTACATCTATGTTTACAAATGTGAGAAGTCTTGCTAGAAAAATGGGAGGTGCTGGATGGAAAATATCATGTAACCATGTTTGAATGAGTCACATGACTGGGTAGTAAATATCATTATCTATACTTTGTTTCAGAGGGAAAGGGAAAATAGAAAAGGAGGAGGGATAGGTCTATTTGGTAAGCAGGAATTAAAAGTTAAAGAAGCCTTAACAAATTAATTGTAGACGTATGCCATAGACCCCATAATGTAAGAGGAGGAGGAGGCTAAGCTCCTGATGCAAATAGAAAAGGCTGCTAATTTGGGGCAACATTTTTAATGGGTGTTTTAAGTATCCAGATATTGCCCAATTAATTCCATCTGGGAGACTTAAGTGGCAAATGTGGATAAATGTAAAGTCATGCACCTGGGATGTAAAAATATGCAGCCAATTATTCCCTTAATGGGACTACACTAGTCTGCACAAGGCAAAAGGGCCTTGAAGTCCTTGTAGATAGCAAGTAATGCCAGCCAGCAGAATCAAGGGCAAACAAGGGTTTGAGCTGTATTAAAAGGGGCATAGATATACAGTACTTACCTCAAATCAGATGGGCTTCCTCCAGAATAGACATCCGGTTCAAGCTATTAGAAAGGCCATAGCCACGATTTATCATTGTAACCAGGAAAAGAGGAGGCAAGGAATGTTAATAAATTTAGATGCAGACAAAGCCTTTGATAGAATCTCACGTACACACATAAGAACACTCATAAAATTTCAACATTTTGGAATACATATACTCAACCTTTTTAATGCTTTATACAATTCACCCTAATCTTTCCTCACGGTCAATGGCTACAACTCAGAAATATTTGAAATTCAACAAGGGACTAGACAGGGATTCCCTCTTTCGCCTTTATTATTTAATATTGCCTTAGATCCTCTTATAAAACACCTTCACTTAAACGGAAAAAAAATGTGAAGGCATCTAGACATACTAGACAGAAGATCACAGCTTTTGCTGACAATATTTTATTATTTATCAACCATCCTCAAACGAAAATGTATATATAAACAAATGGTGACAATACAAAGAATTTCTACAGCATGCTGGTCATACATAGGAATACAATTCCCTACTTCTTTACTCTAATGTATCTTTATTAAAGGGGACCTGTCACCCTAAGAAATAATTTCAAATAATTTTTTATCATGTTAGTTGAGCAAAATAAAACTTACTTACACTACATTTATTATTTAAATTTTGTTTTCTTCAGTCTTTGAATTACACAATCCAGCACGCAGGCAGGAGCTATTTTGTGGACAATGTTATTAAGACAAGTTGTGTCTCGCCCCAAAAACTTGTGTATGTGCCCGAATGGGGGACCTAATGCCCATACACATTGCCCTACACAATTATAGAGTGTGAGGAGGGAGGGGGGATGTGGGGAGAGCAATGGCATCTAGGAAGTGCTCAGCGCCGTTTCTGGGGTAGGAGCCGCCTGAGGCGGCTCCTGCAATGCCGCCCCCCGCACCGACTTACCTGTCGGCGAGGGGAGGCAGGAACACGATTGCAATAGCGCAGCCGAATTTCCGGTTTAAAAACCGGAAATTCGGCTCTTAAAGGTGCAGGAGCGGCTTTTTGCCGCCCCTGGAATCCTGTCTGGCGCTGCCGCCTGAGGCGAGCAAATGTAATTGACTGCCGCCTCTATGCCTCAGGCATAGAGAGGGGGCAGGTAATATTTGATTGACAGCTCAGATATTTAAATGCCTTAATAACAGGTATGGATGCTTTAATGAATAAAACAATTTGGGTTCCATGTTTAATTTGCAAACGACTTTTGTTATACAGCTTTTTATGTGTAGGTAACAGGTCCACTTTAAGGTATGTGTAAGTATAAGATAAGTGCAACTCTTCTTTGTTTCCATGCACTAATGTCCAACATGTTGTTTTTGAACTACAAATCCCATCATCTTTTCACATACCTTGAATGTCAGAGGATGACATTATTATTTTATTTCTTACTGCCATCAGCTGGCTTCTGCTGCATTTTTTAGGGGTTAAGATCAGCAGTGCAGACAATACTAATATTAAAATATTACTGGGTGGCTCTCCTTTTAAACGAATACATCTACTTTTAATGCCAAAGCTCAGTTAACTTGGCTGTTACTATGCTTACTATGACGGCTGCTGATATATTTTGTTTACAAATTCTTGTCTTTCCTGAGTGTTTATGTTTACTGGCTCTTATATCCGCCTCTCTGGCATTAAACACGCTCTTATTCATACTCTAAGTCTCGTCAGTGGGGGGGGAGAGCTACTTTGTTTCGTCTTCAGCAGCTAAAAATATAATTCTGCCGGAAGAGGTCTATCTTCTATGGAATGCCTGGATACGGTAACAAGGGCCGGGGAGATAGCGCAGGTGCGTGATTAAATCCACTGAAGTGCATTGACTGTGTATATGCCTGGTAAAATAGATTTTTAAAGGTCGATTTAATTTACTTTAAATATTCAGTAAAACTCAAGCTTATCTCCTTTTTTTTATTAAAAAAAAGTAAACCTAATTCCCATCCACAAATTGAACTCATTTAACAATAATTCTTACGTAACGAAACGTAAACAAAATCAAAATCATGAAAAACAAGATTGTGAGTTAATTTGAAACATCCCAATTTTTCAAATTCAGACTCTAAAAATTGGACTTTATCAAATTGTCACAGCATCAACTCGAATTTATCGGATTATCAGGCGAAAACCAGCGCAGATCACCATCTCAAGAAAAATCTTTGGGGACAACTGCCATTGACTTCTACATGACTTTGACAGGTTTGAGATGGATTTTTTTTGGATTCTGGTTTTTAGCAGCTTAAGGGTGTAATACATCTCTAATAGTTCAAGTTTTTTTTTCCTTGATAAATTGCAGTTTTCCCCTTCAAAAACAACCTCTTTAAGTACTTTGGTGCCAAACGTTCTGTGGTGTTTATATAAATGGCCTGCGGGTGTCACTGTGCACAGGACTTGTACTGTGCATACACAGGACTTTCTCTACAGCTTAAAAGTGAAAGGGAAAGCTTACTGTTGTGTAATGCCTGCATGACTCTGCTAATAAAGCACTGTTATACTCTACTCATCCTCGGCTACCCAAAACATAACAAATGTCGACAAGGATGGCTCTTCTACCTCTGCAGCAGCCTGCACATTTTCTTCCACACCCTGGTGTGCCTACCATACCTTTTACTGCTTGGATCCGTATGTTTGAAAATTACATTATTGCTGCTGACCAAGGGGATATTTCTGCTGCTAGAAAGCGTGCTTTACTTATTCACTGCCTGGGAGCAGAGGGACAGCGTATATTCTATACATTACCATTACCTGATAAGACTTATGAAACTGCTCTTACTGCTAAAAATAACTTTTTTGTGCCAAGCGTAAATGTGGTGGCTGAAAGATATAAATTCCGCCAACATGGACAACGTAATGGCGAATCCATAGAACAATTTGTAGCAGCTTTGAGAGAGCTGGTTGTTACCTGTGAGTTTGGGAATCTAACAGATGAAATGCTAAGAGACCAAATAGTGGAAAAAACAAACTCACCTCTCATTAGAGAGAGAGACTGTTCCTAGAGCAGGATTTAACCCTTGCAAAGGCTATTACAGTTGCTAGCCAAATTGTAACAGCAGTGGCAGAGGCTAAAACTCTCAGTCAGGGAACTGCTGGGAATGTACAGATTGTGAATTCAACACTGTGGCCTAATAATGCACAGTCACAGGTAAAATAAAGTGCTAAGGAAAGGGATTCACCTACTCTGCAAAACCGTGCAGCAAATACAAATAAAAAATACTGCTTTCGCTGTGGTTCAACACAACACACTTCAAATCATGTTACATGTCCTGCAAAAGATAAACGGTGCCGCAAATGCACAAAAGTAGGACATTTTGCTAAGATCTCTCGTAGTTCTGCTAAAGATGTTCATGAAGTCACTACTATAAATGTCACAGTATTAAGTGTGGATAAAGCTGGTACATTTATTCCAAGTTTATATGCACAGTCAGTGTCAGCACTGCTTCTGCTGACAAGGGACACTCCATTAACCTGATGCTTGATACAGGTTCAGCTGTTTCTATACTACCAAGGGATATTTTTGTGAAATACTTTGCAAAAGATCCGCTTGTTGCATGTGCCCTGAAACTGGTCAGTTACTTAAAGGATCCAATCCCTGTGTTTGGTTGCTTGCCAGTGACTGTACAATTTGAATCAAATACTGCAAAATGAGACTTTTACATTGTGAATAAGGGTACTGTTATACTTGGAAGGGATCTCTTTGCTGCATTAAACCTACAATTAGTTGATGGTCTCATTACTACAGCACCAGTGCCTGCCACACAACCAGTGTCTAAAATTTCACCACAAAGCAACACTTCACTGGGTTGTGCAAAGAACCTTGTACACAAGAGACCAGATGTAAAACCAGTACCATTTCCTGATTCAGCCTGGGAAAAACTTGCTATTGATATTGTCAGTCCTTTTACAGATGCTCCTGTAGACTGTAGATTTGCTATAACCTTGATGAACTATTACAGTAAATGGACAGAAATTGCATTTGTTTCTCATATAACATCAGTTACAGTGATAAAATTTCTGTCGACAGTCTTCAGCATAGAAGGTAATCCAAAGGAGTTAACCACAGTTTGTCTCATATGAGTTTGAATCCTTTCTGAAAGAGAGGAATATTGTGCATCGGAAATCTTCAGTGTATTACCCACAAGCAAATGGAGAAATTGAGTGATTCAACAGAAGTCTGAAAGAAGCACTACAGACAGCAAATCTTACTGGGAAATCTTGGAAAGTATTTACAACAGAGTTCCTACATAACTAAAGAGCAACGTGCCATGCAACAACCCAATCATCTCCAGCTGAATTATTACATGGCAGACAGATGCACACTAAGTTACATGTTGCAGACATCAAACTTCTACAAAATACTGTGCCTACAAAATCATCTACTGCTGACATTGTGAAACATCAACAAGCCAAATGCAAGGCTTATAATGACAGAAAACCTAGTGCAAAAGAAGTACACTTTCAGCCTGGATCTTTAGTCAGAATTAAGAAACCAGGAATACTTAAACAAGGACAATCTAAATTTACTAAATTTACTTGAACTGTCTGATGGGCGCATATGGAATGCAAGTCGTCTTGTTCCTGTTATATATGACTTTGGAGAAGCTCCATTTGATGAAGGACATTTTCCTACTCCTGATGTCAACTGCAATAGGCCTGAGAGAATCAGAAAACTACCTGCATGGACCCAGGACTATGTGATGTGAATAATGTATATTATTGCTTTAAGATGCATTGTTGTTGTTTGATACATTTGCCCAAATGCTTTCCTACTATAGAGGTATTATGTGGTCGTTAACCACTTGGGGGTGCCAAATGTTAGGCACCCCCAAGTGAATGTATTTACTTACCTGAAACCCTGAGCCTGTGCTCCTATCAGCAGAAAACTGCACTGGCCTGGGGTTATACCAGTGAGCACCATGGAGCAATCCTCTTCCGGCTTCTTCTTGCTTCAAATTTCCCGGGGCAGACGCATGCGCAGTAGAATGAAATAGCCGAATTTTTAGTTAAAGCTTGGCTTTTCACTGTAATGCGCATGCGCAGCCCTGAGAAGAAAGAAGAAGCAGAGAATCGCTCTGTGGTGCTCACTGGAAAAAACCCGGGCAGATGCAGTTTTCTGCCTGTAGGAGCACCGGCCTGGGGGTTTCAGGTAAGTCAATACAATCACTTGGGGGTGCCTAACACTTGGCCTGATAGCCGTGGGACCTGGCGGTTTACCCACAGGTTGGGCGGATTTGGGTTAACCTAGGCACACCATTTGCAGGGGTCCTTCCGGCTTCTGGTTTTATAGGTGCACACTGGCCTCACCCCTTTTGTGGTCCGGTTCAGGAATAACTCGACCTGCACTTCATTATCGGGGATGTTGACCAGAGCAATCAATCAGCAATTAGTTTTCAACAGTTAGAAAACAAAAGATCTGATGAGCAACATCACCAATGTTTCACTCCACTTTTTACACAACATGATAAATAGATCCCATAGACTCTTTGAATGTGGGCACAAGTGGGTGCAACTTCTGACCACTATTTGAGGGGCAACAAACTGGCAGTCCATGGGTGTCTGGTGCATCTCTAGGCACAAAGTGCAATGGGAGGCCTATACTTACCACCTCTTTAAAGGGGAAGGAAACCTAGTCGGCGCAAACCCCCCACCCCCTCTCCTGTTTGTTGCCCACCCTCCCTCCTCCCCCCTGGCCTACCCGTCCCGCTGGGCAAATGCCCCTAACTTGTTACTTACCCTTCTGCGCAGGTCCAGTCCAGGGAGTTCACAGACGACATCTTCTTCCACGCGATCTTCTTCCTGCTGTGAACGGCGCATGCGCAGTAGGATCATTTCGCCGGTACGATCTACTGCGCATGCGCGGGACTTTTGGCGCATGCGCAGTAGATCCGTACTGGCGAAATTATCCTACTGCGCATGCGCCAAAACGCCGTTCACAGCAGGAAGAAGATCGCGTGGAAGAAGATGTCGTCTGTGAACTCCCTGGACTGGACCTGCGCAGAAGGGTAAGTAACAAGTTAGGGGCATTTGCCCAGTGGAACAGGTAGGCCAGGGGGGAGGAGGGAGGGTGGACAACAAACGGGAGGGGGGGAGGGGGGTTTGCGCCGACTAGGTTTCCTTCCCCTTTAAGGCAGGTTTTAAGTAAAGATTTCATTTGTGGTTCAGTGTTTTGCACTTTTGTGCTGCAACAGAGTTCCAAGGTGTACAGTGTTCCAATGGGTGCAGTTTCGTGCCCAGTCCAGGTATGGGATCCATTTTCAGGAAACCCGTTATCCAGAAAGTTCCAAATTACCAGAAGGCCATGTACCACAAACTCTGTTTTAATCAAAGAATTCAACTTCAAATTCAAGTAACTTGTACTTGATCCCAAATAAGATATAATTAATCCGTATTGGAGGCAAAATAATTCTATTGGGTTTATTGTTTAACTAATTTTTTAGTAGACTAAAAGTATGGTGGTCCAAATTATGCACCCCTTATCTGGAAAACCCTAAATCCTGAGCATTCTGGATGACAGGTCATTTCATAAATAAGCCCTACAATCTTTTTCCCATCTCTTGGAGGAGCTGCATGGCTTTTTCAGCACATATTTTCCCTTCACAGACCCAAATATTTTACCTTTCTCTCAGAACAACTACAATGCTAAGATGTTCCTTACTCCACTAAATCTATATCATGCAATATAGTCCATATCATGTATCTGTATCTGTGTGTTTCAGTAAAAAAAAATATAAAAAATTGGTATACAGGTAAGGGATCCGTTATCCAGAAAGCTCCCTTTTCTCACTAATAATAAAACAGTAGCTTGTACTTGATCCCAACTAAGATATAATTAATAGAAAATGACTTTATCATACTTTCCACCCATTGGATGTTTGTTAAAATGCCATTTTATTAATCCATCTAAAACAATACGTCTGCCGCGTTTCGTGCGCATGCACACTTAACCATAGGCACAACCGAAGAAACAGTAACAAGGTTTAAATACTCATAAGCAAGGACATCATAATTAAGTTACCACCCAAAGCGGTTAATCCATAAGAGGCCAATCCGCATATACAAAATTAAAGAGAACAAATAAATACATAAAGTTAGCCTTTATAAAGTCATACAGTACAAAGGACAATTAATAAATAAAGTGAAAAACTGCTATCCTGACACACACTCACTTGAAGTATCAGAGCCAAAATACACACTTATTCATGCTATGAGCACCAAAGAAAAAAAACTCAAATCGCTCAAATCATTCGAGTTTTCGGGCAAAACCCTCCGAAAAAAATTCTTGCTGGCTGTTAACATCTGGTCAAGGGACCTCCACCACTGATCTACATGAGCTCAACAGGTTTAGATGGTGTATTTTCGGATTCAAGCTATTTCCAGGGTCAGTATAATAAATCTTGAATATTCGAGTTTAATAACTCGAACAATTCAAGTTTTTTTTTAACCCGAAAACGTGACCAAAAAATACAACTCGAATTTTCATGGATAAAACAACTTGAACCTTAATAAATCTGCCCTAATTAATGTTTAAAAGATTTCTAGTAGACTTAAGGTATGAAGATCCAAATTAAAGAAAAAACCCAGGTTACGAGCATTCTGGATAACAGGTACCATATCTGTATAAGTCACTGACCAACAATATATTCATGTAATAGTCAAGTAGGACATAGCCTGGTATTCTACAAAGTCTAGCACTGGCTTTATTTTGGGAATATTTCACATAAGAAGGTGCAAATTAGATCTATAAATACATTTTTGCATCATTTTCTGACCCCTACAGAGTCTGTATTTCATTTGCATCTTCCCTTCATCGTTATCTGGTGGCGTGTTATCGCGTCTATCTCCGCTTTGCATTAATTACAGCCTTTACATCATTCTACTAACCAAACAGATAATGAGATTTTATTTTAGTTTCACCGCAGGTAATGCAATGAATGAAGTGCTAATGTTGCCATTAATAAACTGTTTTATATAAAAGATAACACGTGGCAATATTACATTTCTCTCTAGGCACCGGCTCCAGGCACCTCCCCGCTTGTGCCCAGTTGACCCAAATTGACGATTACGAATTTGTGACCAAGTAAACAACCATGTTAAAGGGGATGTTCACCTTTAAATTAGATTTTAGTGATATTCTGAGACAATTTGCAATTGATTTTAATTTTTTATTATTTGTGGTTTTTGAGTTACTGAGTTTTATTCAGCAGCTCTCCAGTTTGCAATTTCAGCAATTATCTGGTTTCTATTGTCCAAATAAACCTAGAAACCGGGCAGTGGTTTGAAAGAGAGACAAGAATATGAATGGACTGAGCCTCCTGTAGTCTGCCAGCCCACATAGGGGCTATTAAATAGCCAATCACAGTCCTTATTTGGCATCCACTGGGATATTTTTCATGCTTGTGTTGCCCCCCTACCCATTTTTACATTTAAATGTGGCTCACAGGTAATAAAGGTTGGGCACCTCTGGTGTAGAGATAGAATCCCTAGTCCCATTTACAGTACATGTACAAGGTACTGTTTTATTATTACAGAGAAAAGGGAAATCATTTTTAAAAATTTGGATTATTTGGATAAAACTGAGTCTATGGGAGATGGCCTTCCCGTAATTCGGAACTGTCTAGATAACTGGTTCCTGGATAACTGATTCCATACCTGTATTTCTAGTCCAAGCTCTGGATTGCCAGGTGCATTACTGTTCTATGGTTGCATTACATATAATGGGGCTTCTCATTCCATATCTGTTCCCACTGAAAGGCGCAGAGCAAGATCTGTTATCCTACCAGAATTACACATATTATAGGAATGATAGAAAGCAAAGAGATAACATCACATTGTTGCCACAAAGTAAATGGGGCAAGTGGCTTCTGTCATATTTCACATTTCCCAGTGAAGTGATTGTACTTAAAAAAAAAAATAGAAATTTCCCGGCTTCGAGGAGTTTGGAAAATAGCCTATTGATCTCAGAGATCATCCATCACCCTTTGTGCTGTGCGGTGCTTATCCACAGTCAGAACTGCCAGTGAACAAAGGATGGGTGCACAATAGGCGGAGATGATACCTTCTCAAGATATAAAATCGATACTGATTTGGCTGCGTTATATGTGAACTGCTCATTGTCTGCGCTTATTTCAGTAAATAACAATATAAGCTTGAGCAGCACAACCTTTTACTAGTGGCACTTTCGTGACAGATCTTTACTGTGACATCAGGGAACACATTGGGAATGGATTTGCTGTCAGAATGATTTCTGCCTTGCTTGGCCCAGAGCCCAATTGTTCTACGGAAGACCCAGCGCAAGCATATAAATGCCTTCCCTTATTAGTCACTGCATCAAATGGATTGGAATTGCACTTGTATGACACTGACATAGGAAAAGGTAAGTATAAAAATAACATAGTAATTATGTTAATATTTCAGTTTAATTCGGCAGTAATTAGGCAGAAAGTTAAATATTTGTCTATGCCAAGTTCTCCATGTGGATTATGAGGGGGAGCAGTGGGTTGGGTAATGTATTTTTGCAGGGATTATGGGATAGAGATTGGGGTATGCAATGCACTGGGATATAGGTGAAACAATGGGCTATGTAATGCTCTTTGAGGTGAACAGTGGATTTCGTTATATACTTTTTTAAGATATAGGTGCTCACAGGGGGTCTATTATAAACACTGGGAACATTTGTACCTAAGCAGTAACCCTTGGCAGAGTTTCATTTCATTGTTCAACCTGCAGCTGTCGTAAAAAAGCTGGTCACTGATTGGATACTACGCCACTAGCCGCGAGTTCCTTTCTACTGAACACCAATGTGCGTTTTTTTTAATTTTATTAAACCCCTGGCCACCAATGTATTATTTTAATACTCTTTGATGGGGGGCCCTGACCACCAATGATTTTTAAAAAACCTTTATGGAGGGCCTGGGCGCCAATGTTTTTTTTAACTTAAAGGGGGCCCTGGTCACCAATTCTTGTTTTGAACTTGTAGGGGGGGCCCTGACCACCAATTTAAAAAAAAATCTTTTATGGGGGGGCCTGGTGCCACAGTTATTTTTTTTAACTTATAAGGGGGCCCTGACCATCAATGGCTTTTTATAACTCATGTGTGGGGGGTTTTACCGTTTTTAGCGCTGATGTCTGTGTGGTCTCTTAACTGTGGTGTGGGGTAGGCGGGATCTGGGGCGGGGTCCAGGGGGTCCTTAAAAATGTTGTTGTACGGGGCCCTGTGATTTCTAATGGTGGCCCTGTCGATGCCCACCACTAAATAACTCTTCATGTCATCATAAATACAAAACAAATACATATTTTTACTCAAATAATAACTTGCAGAGAAGTCCTGACCTTCAATACTAATATATCTGCTCAGGCAGTGGCGTAACTAGAGGAAGCAGATCAGTGATCCCCAACCAGTAACTCGTTAGCAACATGTTGCTCTCCAACCCCTTGGATGTTGCTCCCAGTGGCCTCAAAGCAGGGCAGACCCGGGCCAACCCAGCCAGGCGCCCTAGGCAACCTGTCGGGCCACGGCGCTGGCTCAGTACTGCGCATGCGCGAAACTTGCCTCCAGCGCGCATGCGCGAAAGTTGGATTGCATTTACGCGAGAGATAACACCGACCGTCGGGGAGAGACGGGACCGGACACAGGGTAGGCGACAGAGCAGGTACGTGCCTGGCGCCCCCCCAGCTTTGCGCCCTAGGCACGTGCCTACTCTGCCTACCCCTAGTTCCAGCCCTGAAGCAGGGGCTTATATTTGAATTCCAGGCTTGGAAGCAAATTTTGGTTGTATAAAAACCAGGTGTACTGCCAAACAGAGCCTCAATGTAGGTTAACAATCCACATAGGGGCTACCAAAAGGCCAATCACAGCCCTTATTTGGCAGCCCAAGAACATTTTCCATGCTAGTGTTGCTCCTCATTTCCTTTTACTTCTGAATGTTGCTCACGGGTTCAAAAGGTTGGGGATCCCTGCTCTATAGTATTAAAGAATTCCTCCCTCCCAAGCCGCTCGCTTTGAGCAGGGACTCCTGCGGAGGATGCAGGCAGGTATTAGAATGGGCATACGAGGGGTGTTAGAGGGCTGGCGGTGGGAAGTAGGCGTGCGGGCGGCGGTACGAATTGCCGTGCCAGTTACGCCACTGCTTAAAGGGGATGTTTACCCTTTTTTAACAGTTTTGGGAAATAAGCAGATTTTGTTATTTTAACTATATTTGCAAGTTGTTTAATTTCCAGGTAGATATATTGAAAACCCTCCATTTAAATAATTCAAGCAAATTGCAAACACTGTTACAATGCAAAGACCTTATTATTTCTCAAAACTGATAAAAAAAAAAGGTGGATATCCCCCCTTTAATAATGTTGTGGTCGCTCTAGATGTGCCTGGTTTTGTTATGGATGAAAATGACTTGTGAGAATAAAAAATACTTTCAATTTAGCAACAATCTGGTGCATAGAATTATTTTGAACTTCTTTACTGAGCTTTTCTGACACTGTGACAGGCAGCTGGAAACTATTTCTTAATGTTTTTCTGGTGTTAGAGGCAATATATCCGTATGAATACAGTAACCTTCATGAAACAGACTCCCTGTGTGATCAGGTTAGAGTAGCCTTTTATTAGAAAAAAAAAAATAGTAGTAACCCTGTTAATAATGCCCGGCCTTATCTATCTAGTGCCATAAGCAGGTCGTTCATCTCCGGCAGTTTTTTTTCTGCTGTGTCATTTACTAAAGCCAGATTGAAACTGGTCATAAAAGTGAAAAATCGACAGGTGGTCTTCCAGTTGGATTGCTATAGCTTTCCCAATAACATTTCCAGGAAATTAAGGTTCGAAGATGTACTAGGATACAATCAGTCTAACCTAATGACTTTTTGAGAAGGGGACTGACAAGTGCTGACTGTAATGGCTCTGGAAAATCCTCATCTGGAGGGAGACATTTTCGATGCTGTGATTGCTATGAACATAATACTAACAATGGCGCCGGTTTACTAATACTTAGAACCTGGGGTTTTCCGGATAACAGATCTTTCCTTATTTGGATCTTCATACCTTAAGTCTACTAGAAAATCAAACCCATTAGGCTGGTTTTGCTTCCAGTGAGGATTAATTATATCTTAGTTTGGATCAAGTACAAGGTACAGTTTTATTACTACAGAGAAAAAGGAAATCATTTTTAACAATTTGGATTATTTGGATAAAATGGAGTCAATGGGAGATCAATGATCTTGAGCTTTCTGGATAACGGGTTTTCGGATAATGGATCCCATACGTGTATTGTAATGGCTCTTGGATTATTTGGATAAAATGGAGTCAGAGCTTTCTGGATGCCAATCAACCAGTTGTAGTATAGGGGTGCTTTTACAGTATACAATACATATATAAATTACAGACAGCATTATCTTACTGTATAATGGACCAGCTTATATGTGGCCTTAGCAGCCACCCCCCAGAGATAGAAGATCATTCTCCATGTACTTGTTGTTGTGAGTTATCAGCCAAGCAAGATGAACAGTTTAAGTGAAAGAGCTGAATGAGAATGGTGCGCTGGAGTCCTAGGTTTGATTCCAGTCAGGGCATTATGTGTATGGAGTAATTTGTGTTCTCCCTCTGCTACGGGTTTCCTTCTAATTTGCCTTCACACTCCAAAACATACAGTTGGACTCACTGGCACCAAATACAATTGACCCTAGAGTGGGAGTCCACAACCTTTTTTACCTATGAGCAACATTCAGATGTAAAAAGAGTTGTGGAGCAAAGCAAGCATGAATAAATGTTCCTGGGCAGGGTTGGATTGGGCCAGTGGGACACCGGGAAGAAACCAAATGAGCCTTTGTGGGCCCTGCCCAACCAAACTCAATCCTGCCCTCCCCCACCCCCCGCTGCCCTTTTTTGATTCTGGCCTCCGTCACCCTCCCTCGATCAAGACCTGATCTGGCTTCCTCCATTGCTCCTTGCTGCCCTCCCTCAATCCATACCTGTTCTGTCCTCCATCATTGCTCCCCGGCTGCTGCCCTCCCTCCCTCGATCCAGACCTGATTGTGGCCTCCCCATTACTCCCCCGCTGCCCACCCTCCCTGATTGCATAAAAAGTTAATTAATATGGATGGTGCAGAGGCACAGGGAGGGCCTGGCGGTCGGTGAGCAGGTGGGTGCCATAGAGGGGGTGTGGGGGCACCTGGGGTAGCAGCCCCTGGGGCCATGCAAACCCCAGTATGATTTTGTTCCTGCGTGGTACAAAATAAAGACTGTGATTGGCTATTTGGTAGCCCCAGTGTGGACTGGTAGCCTACAGGAGGCTCAGTTTGGCAGTACACTGGGTATTTACCCAACCGAGACTTGCTTCCAAACCTGGAATTCAAAAACAAGCACCTACTTTGAGGCCACTGGGAGCAACATCCAAGGGGTTGTGAGCAACATGTTGCTCCTGAGACACTGGTTGGGGATCACTGCTCTAGAGTGTGTAAATGTAATAGGGACTTATATTGTAAGCTCCACTGGTGCAGGGACTCATGGGAATGAAATATAATATCTGTAAAGTACTGGGGAATAAAGTGTAAAATGTAAAGCAGCCCCCAATAGAAAACCACACTGCAAAATTGTGCTTATAAAACCACAAGCAAATTGTGCTTATATTTAATGACCCAATAAATAATATAAATAAAAACAAGATGTGTCCGTTTAATAAACATTGTAGAAACATAATAAACAAGACCTTATTAGGCTCCCATAATTAGGCTGCTCTGACACTGTGATTGATTAACACGGGAATGTTACTTCTAAGGCCCCAGCCAGCTGCACTGCATAGCACTCCGACACGGAACTGGTGGGATTAAGCACGGGAATACCAATTGCTATGCTGGCCTGGTGCCCGACATCTAAATATCAACTGCAAACACATATTAACCTCATGGGAATTAGTGTCTTTACCGTCTTCTCCTCTGTGCCCTTTAATTAATAAGAAATTGTATGGTTACACAATCCATAATAAACACCCATGGTTGCTTGGAAATAAATGTTTATATTAACGGAGCCGTAACAGAAACATAATGCCAAGGTCCAGGCCTGCTACCAAGAAGAAGTGATGGGCGAATTTGTTCCGTTTTGCTAGAAATTCAGTTCCTAGCCCGTGCTAATTCTGATGCTTGCGTCAGTTTTGACGCTGGAGTTAAAGTCAATGGGCCTCCGAGTAATGTTGACACGTGATGATTTTGACGCGAGTGATTTTTCACATGTCCGAAATGTTTCGACAGCGAATTTTCAAAGCAGTTTCGCAAATTTAATTTGCTGGAGGCGAAAAGGGGGAAATTCGCAGCAAATTCGTGCCTGGCGAATTTATTCTATAACTAGAGGGCAGTGTTTTCTCTCCATATAAAGGTGACATTGCTTACTCCTATGTCAGTCCTGGTGTGCTATGAAAAGGCAGGTAGCTCTTTATTCATTTGTTTAAATAACATTTAGAAAAAATGTATGTAGCTTTTTAGATCTGGACAGGGTAAGGGACGAATATCCCAGCTAATAACAACTCTCACCATTTGATTGGAGCCTCCTCCCAGACATATGGAAGCCCCTAAACATTCCAAAGCCAGGAAGGTTGTATAAGTCACCTCTAACTGATCATGAACTGTTGATGTCTCTGTGCCAAAAGTAACTGCCTTATCCATTCCCTAGCAGGCTTAGCAGAAATGAAAGCGTTAAAGGTGTTGTTCACCTTTAAATTAACTTTTAGTATGATGTAGAGTGATATTCAGATACAATTTGCAATTGTTTTTCATTTTTTATTATTTGTGGTTTTTAAAGTAGTTAGCTTTTTATTTAGCAGCTCTTCAGTTTGCAATTTCAGCCATCTGGTTGCTAGGATCCAATTTACCCTAGCAACCATGCATTGATTTGAATAGGAGACTGGAATATGAATATGAGAGGACCTGAATAGAAATATGAGTAATAAAAAGTAGAAATAACAATAAATAGCCTTACAGAGCATTTGTTGTTTAGATGGGGCCAGTGACCCCCATTTGAAAGCTGTAAAGAGTCAGAAAAAGATGGCAAATAATTCAAAAACTATAAAAAAAATGAAGGCCAATTAAAGTTATTAGCCAGTCTATAACATACTAAGAGTTAACTCAAAGGGACCTTTAAGTTCTATTTAAAAAAGCTGCTTGCTCTGGTATATATTCCAAGCAACTTGCAGCTACTTGCAGGTTGCACCAGTGTGCCATTCGAGCCAGATAGCACCCCAACTTGCACCTAATTTGTCATAATCAAAATAGATGCTAAACTGAACTTAGAGGGATCCCACTACGATGTTGGAATTCCAGGGGGAAACATTGCACATTGTGCAAAAAAAAACCATGAACATTTTGAGTCCAATGCAGGTGCCTAGAGGTATTTACAATATACTATCAATCTCTGTGCAAGGAAGGGCTCATTTACTAAACCCCTTTCCATTACCCCTACTGATTATAAAAGGAGTATTTAACCTTTCAGTTAACTTTAATATATTATAAAATGTCCTTTTCTTACCACCTTTTCAGCTGGTCTTCATTTTTTACTTTGTATTTTTTGTATTATTTTGTATTTATTTAATTATTCATCTGCCTCTTTCCATACTGTATTTCACATGGGGGTCACTGGCCCCAGCAGCCGAAAATACAACTGCTCTGCGAGGATACTATTTTATTGTTAATGTTATTTTTTTATTACTTTCTTTCTATTCAGGCCCTCTCCTGTTCATCTTCCAGTCTCTCTCCTTGAAACCACTGCTGGTTACTAGGGTAAACTGTCTCCTAGCAACTGGATAGCTGCTGGAATTCCAAAGTGGAGACCTGCTGAAGAACAAACAAAATAATGAAAAAATATATATATATATATAAATAAATGAAGTCCAATTGGAAATTAGAATAGCCCTGTGTACACCATAGTAAAAGTTCATTTAACGCTGAACTACCCTGAAAATGTATCTTACTTTTACTTGATCTCTGATGCCATGATCATGGGTGGGATTTAAATAGTGGGCAGGGGAAGAACCCTGTCATGGTAGCCTGCTATTTCATTTATTTAAAACAAAACACAAAAAGGGAGGTTCGAGAATGCACCATTCTGTGTGCAATGCACAAATAGGATTTAAGAAACATCACAAAGGACCATAGTGGCAGGTTCCCCATTCTTCTGTTAAAGGGATACTGTCATGGGAAAATTTTTTTTTTCAAAATGAATCAGTTAATAGTGCTGCTCCAGCAGAATTTTGCGCTGAAATCCATTTCTCAAAAGAACAAACAGATTTTTTTCTATTCAATTTTGAAATCTGACATGGGGCTAGACATATTGTCAATTTCCCAGCTGCCTCAAGTCATGTGACTTGTGCTCTGATAAACTTCAATCACTCTTTACTGCTGTACTGCAAGTTGGAGTGATATCACCCCCCTCCCTTTCCCCCCCAGCAGCCAAACAAAAGAACAATGGGAAGGTAACCAGATAACAGCTCCCTAACACAATATAACAGCTGCCTGGTAGATCTAAGAACAGCACTCAATAGTAAAAACCCCATGTCTCACTGAGACACATTCAGTTACATTGAGAAGGAAAAACAGCAGCCTGCCAGAAAGCATTTCTCTCCTAAAGTGCAGGCACAAGTCACATGACATGGGGCAGCTGGGAAATTGACAAAATGTCTAGCCCCATGTCAGATTTTAAAATTGAATATAAAAAATCTGTTTGCTCTTTTGAGAAATGGATTTCAGTGCAGAATTCTGCTGGAGTAGCACTATTAACTGATGCGTTTTGAAAAAAACATGTTTTCCGATGACAGGATCCCTTTAAGTTATTTAAACTGCCTCTTTGTCTGTGATGTTATAATTATGCTGTGGCCCCAGTAATTAATTTTCTTTAAGAAAACAAGGCCTGGAGGGGCCTGGACAGCGAGAATGAGTATATGAGAAGGATGGCAGTGAGCAGTGCATGGGGAGGCTGCTGGAATACTTGAGAAGTCACTTGTGAGGGAAGAGTTTACTTGTTTGTCTCATGTTTCCTCACCGGCTTCCATTCCAAGAACTTGTGCAGGTAAAATTAGCAAGCAAACATGATCAGCGTAAATAGGTTTTCCATGGATCTTCATTGTCCAAAATCGCTCTCTTCAGGGCAGAATGGCAGCTGACGGTGACTATCAGGGGGCTTGTAGGAATCTTTCAGCAATGGATGTAACTTCTAGTGCAGCAAATCTTTCCGGAAACTTTTTACAGGGACCGGGCCAGCTAGGAGAGGAGCCTTTGGAAGATCGCAGGCTGACAGTTGCAGGAATCTCCCTGGGTCTGGAATCCAATTGGTCGTGGGTAAATGCTTTTCATTTTTCTCTTAATTTACTCAAGTTATTGGCTTGTTAGCCTAGGAACCATTAATGAGTTAAAGAATAATAATACTTATATGCATGTTTGTGTTTTCTACAGTTTTCCAGATTAACCAATCATTAATAAAGGTTTCTGCAAACCTGGGCTAAACCATAAACTCAATCTAACTGTCACCTGCACAGTGTTCCAAGCTGCCAGCAAGTGGCACTCACAGCTATACATCTCCTTACACTACAGTGTTATTCCTGACCTCGTTTCACATTATAGAATTCCCTATAAAATGAATCTAAAGTACTTGTTAATACCCCTCCTCCAGTCTGACACTGCTTTTTGCATAAAGAAAGTATATGATATTTATTTCCCATAAATTAAACCATAGTTCTAATGTTGTTTGTAAGTGTAATTGCTAACAGCAGTATCTCTGTGTTTATTTTCTATGCACTGCTGGTTCTGATTCCTGAAACAATGTAGCAGAAGCCAACTGTGAAGGAGGAGAACTGATTCTGATTCACTGCTTTAGGGTAGGGGCACACTGGGCAAATAGGGGAGATTTAGTCGCCGGACGACGAATTGCCTCGTCTTTGCGGCGACCAATCTCCCCGAACGCCTTCCCTCTGTCTTCGTTTTCCGAAGTTGCCTCACAAGGAAACTTCGGGCGACTTCAGAATACGAAGCGTCACGCGTGCTTTAGCGCAGGCGATTTTTCATTTTAGCCAGTGCAAGACAGAGGGAAGGCGTTCTGGGAGATTGGTCGCAGCAAAGACGAGGCAATTAGTCGCCAGGCGACTAAATCTCCCCGAATCGCCCAGTGTGCCCCTACCCTAAAGAAGTGAATCAGAATCCGTTCTCCTCCTTCACAGTTGGGGGAGAACTCATTCCCTGAATCAGTGTGCCGTCAGAACCAAAGAACATAATAAAGTTTATCAGAGGGAGAGATTAATCTATTAGGTCAAATTTCCCTCTGGCAAACTGTGCAGAGCTCTTTCATACAGTAAATATACTCCATGGAGACAGAGAAATGCAGAGATAGGGAGATCAATTTCTTCTTCTTTACTACCTTGTTTAACATGACACACATCAAAACGCTGCGTTATAAAATCCTTTTATATTTACATCATTTAAAACAGCAGCAAGCTCCGTCTTTTCTTCAAACTGAATCTGCATTATAAAACATTGTTGTATCTTTGTTGTTGTTGCTTTCAGCATGCGGACACCCACCACTCATGCCCAGGCTTCTGCAAATCAGCGTTGCCTTACTGCACTTAAGATTCTGTATACACTATAATTTCCTAAGGATAAATACTGGACAGTACTTTATTCTGAGTGTTCAGAAATGCAGGTTCAGAATACAGATGAGAAGTGGAAATATTAAGACTTTGCAGGTTTGCAGTGTGCAACACACTTGTTTTTTTGACTGTATTTATTCAAAATGAATGATATTTATAAATACTTACATAATCCCTTCATGAAAATGTACACTTAGAGGGTTATCAGAATGCAAAAATCACGAAAAAGTTGTGATTTTTTTAAAATAAAATCTGACTTTTAAAAAAATCACTAATTTTTCAGAATTCATTAAATCCAGAGGATGGAAAAGTCAGAATCGGAAAATCCGGCATCTCAGACCTGTCGAGGTGGCATATAAGTCAATGGGAAAAGTCCCAATGATTTTTTGATGTGCGCTAGGTTTCGTGCAATGGCCCTTTTCAGAGTTTTCAGGTGAAAAATTTTGAAAATCTGATTAAAAATCCAAAAAAATCGTGAACATCGTTTTTTTTTTCCCGTAAAGCGAATTTCCGGGAAAATTTAATAATAGTTAAGCGCAAAAAACAAGAGAGGATTTGATCGGAGTTTGCAGCAGAAAATATTGAGATAAATTCGGACTTTGATAAATAACCCCCTATATGTTATATGTATCGCAGGTAGGCATTTTAAGGAGAAGTAAAGATTAACTAAAGAGGTAGGTAGAAATGTTGTATATTATGTTTTGTGCTTCTGTACCAGCCCAAGGCAACCACAGCCCTTTAGCAGTAAAGATCTGTGTCTCCAAAGATGCCCCAGTAGCTCCCCATCTTCTTTTCTGCTGATTCACTGCACATGCTCTGTGCTGCTGTCACTTACTGAGCTTAGGGACACACTCACAATATACAGTACACATAGAATAGAAATGTCACAATATAAGGCTGATTAGTAATTACTACAGATAATTGTTACATGGCAGCACAGAAACCAGAACAATTAGCATCAGAATGTAATAATCAGCCTTGTAACATAGGCTTATATTACCAGGGCCAGATTTACATAGCAGGCTCCCCTAGGCCCGCTGCCGTTCGTAGCTCCTGTCCCCTCCCTTTTATTAATTTTCATTGGGACGGGAGCAACGAGAATTGGCTGCGCATCTCCAGTGTTTCTGAACTAATGTTTGTGTGGTTGGGCAGCAAGCCACTCCCTAAAATCCTGCTGCCCTAGGCCTGGGCTTGTATATTTCAGTGCAACCTAATTTTCTGCTGGATAATTAGTGACGAGCCCTAAGCTTAGCTTCTCAACAGCTGCTCAGAGCCCACTGAGCATGTGAGTGTCACAGACACTTTCCAAGATGGTGACCCCCTGTGACAAGTTTGAAGTCCTGGATCATTGCTGCTATTGACAAGCTGGAACTTTAGGCTGGTGCAATAAGTGCAGTATATAAAAAAATGGCATTTGTGACCATTTTAATGCCGTAGTTCCCTTTTAAGGGGGAAAACCAACACTCAGGCCCGGATTTGTGGCGAGGCCACATAGGTCCGGGCCTAGGGCGGCACATTTTTGGGGGCGGCATGCCGCCCAGCCGCTCTTTGGGGAGCCTGAGATCCCCAGTGCTCCGGCGCTTTTGCGCCAGCGTGTGGCAGTGTGGGTGGGCGCTAAGACCATGCGGAGTGCACGGCCTAGGGGCACCCACCCAGCGAATCCGGCGCTGCCAACACTTTAGTAGTTTGTGCTTAACAGAACCCCTCTTTGCCCAGTATGATACTTATATAATGGGCTATTTACTTAGACCCCGGGAGGAAGTGCATTGGAGTACACCCTTAAGTGCTCATCTTCACCTTACTGAATGACGGACTAGTTAAGTTATAGGTAGGGGTTGCCCTTCATGAATACAACCGTGCCAAATCTAGGAAGCTCAGAGACTTCCAACAGTGTGCAAATTGCAAATCGTCAATTCCACTAGTTTTTTACACATTGCACACTGCCTTCCTGGATAAATGACCCCCTATAACATTTTGGAAGGTGCATGCACCTCTTGATGATAAGGGAGTTAGATCTAAATTGAAGCTCAAGGTGAACCATCAGTTTACCGCAACCTGCAAACCTGCACAACTGCCAACCCACATCTATACCTGCATCTGAAAGTCCTACCCACAATCCGTACTTTTTTTGCAGGTAACCCACAAATGACCCGTAGGTACTCTACCCCATTTTTAAGAGGCAGAATAAGAAGTAAATTAAAAACTATTAAAAATTAAGGGCCAATTAAAAAAGTTGCTAATCGACTAATAATATGCTAAAAGTCAACGTAAAGGTGAACAGCCCCCTAATATGTAACAAACATTAGGCAGAAAAACTAAAGAGCAACTTGTACACCAAAATTTTTCTAATCAAACTCAATATGCAGAGGGTGTAGCTGAGTTTTGGCCGAGTTAACAAATTGTATCAGTTGTAGCAGGGAGCTTCATACCACCAGTTTCTCCAGTACCAGCTGTCCATGTCAATGATCCCAGAGAACAGTGTGCTGCAGCCTGTTCCGTTCCATCTAACCACTTTGTATGAGCTCGTCCCCCATCACTGTACAGAGACTGCTAGAACTGGGGCCATACACAGATTGCTCTTTGTAACACCTCTCTGTCCAGAAACTGTCAGTGCCCAACTGGGCCTCCTATACCTCCAGCAGTCAAAGGATCCGTTCTTTTTATAGTTACACCCCCTGATTACTGACCATCACCCGATCCTAAAACTATTTTCTAATCTTCAACACATCTCAATGGCAACACTCATGAGTCATGAACCTCTGGAAACTTTTTGGGTTCAAGACCCACACGCACATTTGTGGTTTTGATATTTGTTCACAAGCTGTTAGCTCATTCTATAGACAGAGATTAATGATTGTTTTGGCAATCGCTTCTATAGTGTATCCATAACAAAAAAATCAGCCTTGACACAAAATTGTATATTAACTGCTGGACACGCTTGGTTCTGCCACCCACTATTTGCCTCCCCTCAAGTTGGGAGCCTCTACTTTACCAACTCAAGTAAGAGATGTGAAGAGGCAATTACAACAATTACATTAAAACAATTACATTAAAACTCCTTTGAGCTAAAAGAACCCTAAAACATATTATACTGAATACTTTGTTACTTTGTACCAAATAAAGGCTGTAATTGGCGATTTGGTAGCCCCTATGTGGATTGTCATTCTACATTGAGACTCTGTTTGGCAGTGCACCCGGTTTTTAAACAACCAAAACTTGCCTCCAAGCCCGAAATTCAATAAGTTCCTGCTTTGAGGCAACTGGGAGCAACATCCAAGGGGTTGGAGAGCAACATGTTGCTCATGAACTACTGGTTGGGGATCACTGTTTTAGATCATTCCTCAAACATGATAACTGAATGAAGACGATCAGTGCCAGGGGCTACATTACAATGAGCTTTGGTGATGTGTGGCAAGAAGCAATGCGAAAAACCTTGATGGTGGAAACTTTATGTTACACTTGCTTATTTTAATCTTGACCCTGACATATGCAAAGGGGAAAAAAATGTATGGTCAAGATTAAATTATGTCCTCAGCAAGAGGCTGAAACTAGGAACTACTATTTTTTGCAATTAATATTTCGCCTAAATATTTTTTTGGGGTTTTTTACAGTGAGAGCTGTGAAGATGTGGAATTGTCTCCCTGAATCAGTGGTACAGGCTGATACATTAGATAGCTTTAAGAAGGGGTTGGATGGTGTTTAGCAAGTGAGGGAATACAGGGTTATGGGAGATCGCTCATAGTACAAGTTGATCCGGGGACTAGTCCGAATTTTTTCCCCCTCTGAGACAAATTGGAGAGGCTTCAGATCGTTTTTTTATTTTTTTGCCTTCTCTGTATCAACTGGCAGTTAGGCAGGTTAAAAAAAGTTAAAAGGTTGAACTTGATGGACGTGTGTCTTTTTTCAACCATAATTATTATGTACTATGTATGTACTATGTACTATGTACTAGAAGGACACCTCAAAGTTTGTGCATTAAGGCCCCACCTAAATCTAATCAGGTTATGTGTGCCTTGATTTCAGTGGTTGGTGATGGCTGTAGCTCAGTAATATCTGGGGGGCTGCAGGTTGCACATACACTGTAAGTCTCTTACAATATAACACAATATCATATGTCTTTTGTACTTCTATCTACAATTTTCTCACTGAGGTGCAGGGGAACCAAGAGCTATTGCCCTACAACCAGCCATGCTGGAGATTAACATATTTGGGTTGATGTCGCTAGATCTCAGAACCTCTAGAACTGTGTGCAGTCACTGAGCCAAAATCTCCTCAACTGTAAGCATATGGTATCAATTTATTTGCCACAGGTTGGTCTATTGAATGAACTAGCTATTTTCATGCTTTTCATTTCAGTCGATAACTCCATTTGAAAGCTGTCCATGTATATTATTTTTTTTCAACCCATGATTTCGTTCACCTTTATCATTATTGGCACGTATTGCTTCTGACACACAAGTCCAAGAATAAATGATTTGATACGAGAGTGTGGAATATCCTAATAAAGCCTTCCACCTGCTCCCATTAGATAAACAGTCTTTATGCTTGTGATCCATCCAGTCATATTTTGGTCAGAGATCCAACATTAGGTGTATTTATAGAACCGACGCCAATGACTTGTACAGCGTGTGTGTGCGCGTGGATGGGTCATGATGCTGAGCCTGATGTATCTGAGATCTGCATTCGAGAAGCTTTGATGGACTGAATCACAACTTCTTTTATAGGAATTACACAATATTACACGTTGTTTTCAGGTTAAAGTACATACTGGTACAGTATGAAATATTAACCGGCAGCCAATGGATATATTCTTACTGGAGTTGACGCTCAATAGCTGGAGGGCAAGAGATGGCTTCTTTGTGAAATAAAAGAAGAAATAAAAGAATGTTATAGAGTAGTTATGGTGGCACTCCAATCATTGTTGAGTTACAAATCCTAGTATCCCACTGCCAGCAGAAGAGCAAATGGGTTTTATTACTGGTATAGGGAGATAGGCGATTTCTATGAGATGGATTCTAGAATATGCAAATTCTACTTGTTTTGTCTGTAACACAAGTCAGAACTTGTGGCACTGTCTGTCGAAAAGAGATGAGATGACAAGTGGTATAGTTTGCAATAACTTCTAGGTGGATCTTTGGTTACTCTCCATGTCAGAGGTCATTTTACATTTTTATGAGATCCCTTCTGTGTCTGGTGAAGTTATTTTAAGGTATCTTAAAGAACACAACGTTATGGCATTACAAGTCGTATTCAGCATTCACTTACAAAGATTACAAGTGTCATTAGCAAGTGTCATTAGACCCTTTTAGGTCCTCTTAGATTTTGCCGAGGCTTTTCATACTGTCTCTCATAAACTTTAGCTTTCTTAAGTACAGGTCTGTTGGTCTCATTGGTGCTAATTCTACATGGAAGAGAACTGGCTTAAGTATTGCATACAGAGGTTATATAGGTATAGGATCTGTTATCCAGAAAACCATTATCCAGAAAGCTCTGAATTACAGAAAGGCCATCGCTTACAGACTCCATTTTATACAAATGATCCAAGTTTTTAAAAATTATGTATTTTTTCTCTGTATTAATAAAACAGTAGCTTGTACTTGATCCAAACTGAGATATAATAATTCCTTATTGGAAGCAAATAATGTAATTTTTATTCCATTTTTATTTCATCATGATTGGACAGAGGATGGTGTGACGTATACTTTGACAGCCAATAGGGTTTTCTAAGTTGGAGAGAGAAGAATCTTTAACTCAGCAGGTAAAAATAGCTCTTTAATAGTATTAAGAATACATGGAATGTTTAAAGCTTAAAGTTATGGTGATACCTGTCATAAGTGTGGAACCCCCCAGGGCCAACATATTACATATAATCTGGGCCTGCCCAGTAATAGCTGCCTTCTGGTCTCAAATAATGGCCTTCATAGAAACTAGCTTAGATCTCCCACAACTACTTTCCCACACAGTTTCTATAGGGAGTAGTAGATCACTGCCCATGCAAGGTTGAGGTTTCGTGCTTTAATGTTTTATGCCAAAAAAACTTTATTTTTTTAAAAAAAAGGTAAAACTTAGCAAGTCATCCAATATATGACCATTAAATGCAGTCTTTGAATTGGCTCCTGGTTAGCCCTGGTGCAAACATTTTATTAAATCATCCTATCATACTCCAGCTCAACAGAGAGTCAGAATAATAAATAGGAAACTAGGGAAAAAAAGTTTGTACCACTTAGCCACTGCCGATGTAACCACATATTGTGTTGAATAAAAGCTGATTTCTAAAGAAAACTGTAGCGACTCCATTGGGTTATTCGGCCAGCGCTGAACTGTGGTATACAGAGAGTATTGCAAGTTCCGGCTTGGAGTTGCCGGACTATCGCGGGAGCTGCGGCCGACACGCTACACAGCAAGAAGGGTGAGCTCCCCTCATTTTCACTACCCTCCTTACCGTGGGAAACTAGGTAAAAAAAAATGGTAGTCCTGAATTTGCCAAGTGCCCTGGTCACTATATTAAAAAAACACATTCTTTAAAGGACAAGGAACGTCTAATAATAAATACATCTTCTTTGAGAGGCATACACCCTGTCTTGTCATCCTTTGTTTAAAAGAGAAGGAAAGTCCGGGCCAGTGCTCCTATCAGCAGAAAACAGCACCGCCCGGGTTATTCCAGCGAGTACCACGGAGCGATCCTCTTCCGGCTTCTTCTTTCTTCTCACGGCTGCGCATACGCATAACAGTGAAAAGCCGAACTTTAACTAAAAAGCCAACTATTTCGTTCTACTGCACATGCTACAGGAAATTTGAAGAAAGAAGAAGCCAGAAGAGGTTCACTCCGTGGTGCTCGCTGGAATAACTCCGGACCGGTGCAGTTTTCTGATGATTGGAGCACCGGCCTGGGGTTTCAGGTAAGTCAATACAACCACTTGGGGGTGCCTAACATTTGGCACCCCCAAGTGCAAGACGACTTTCTCTCTCCTTTAAAGATCGCTCTGTCTTAAGCCATTTGTCAGATCTGCAGTATTGTTGAAGAAAAAACCTCAGAGATCTAGAAAAGAGAGTCCCATCATGCAACAGTCCTACACGAGGGGCGAGTCTGCGCACTTACTCAAACATGAAGTAAGGCATTAAGTAAGGCTTGTGAGTTAATTTTTACGTTTTAAGAAGAGATAATGTTAGCTTCTATAGAGCAGTACAGGAGAATAAATACTTTCCTTGTCCTTTAAAGGGGTGGTTCACCTTCAAGTTAACTTTTAGTATGTTATAGAATGGCCAATTCTGAGCAACTTTTCAATTGGTCTTCATTTTTTCTTTTTTTTTTATAGGTTTCTAATTTTTGCCTTTTTTTCTTACTCTTTCCAGCTTTCAAACTGGGGCCACTGAACCCACCTAAAAACAAATGCTATGTAAGGCTACAAATGTATTGTTATTGCTACTTTTCATCACTTGTCATCTTTCTATTCGGACCTTGCCCTATTCATATTCCAGTCTTTTATTCAAATAAGTGCATGGTTGCTAGGGTCATTTGGACCCTAGCATTCAGATTGCTGAAATTGCAAACTGGAGAGCTGTTGAATAAAAAGCTAAACAACTCAAAAAACACAAATAATAAAAAAATGAAAATCAATTGCAAACTGTCTCAGATATCAGTTTCTACATCATACCAAAAGTTGATTTAAAGGGGGACAACCCCTATAAACAGAACAGAACTGACTTTTACCAGTGTCGATTATATTTTACCAGTTAGTTTCTTTGTTCTGTTAAGAGGGGCAGCAGATTTTGGAAGTGCTATTTTTGCCAGTGTATATCAATCTTAGGTGAATCAGATTTTTTCTTGCTGCTGGACAGCTTGTCCCTGGATCCAATGCCCCGTGCAAAAGCAACACTCTTCTCCCATGTCCATCTGTTTCAAACACGGGGGTAGATTGTTGCATTCGATTAATATTGATTCTGGAGTCTGATGTTTATGAATGGAAGAATAGAAAATCGTCCCTTAATTAAAGTCTGTGGGCAGTGTCTGGGCAGTGAGACATGGAAACAGCGTGCGTCCTAAACTAGTCACATTTTCTGTTGCCAGGGACAAGCTGACAAAAATCAATGTGACTAAGCCAGCGAGAGTTCAGCTTTACTGGTATTATGGTCTAAAAATAATAGGAGTCCTTAACAGGCTTATAATAAAATATATATAAAACACATGTAAACAAAGGATTAGTACAGGTATAGGATCAGTTATCCAGGAACCCGTTATAAAGAAAGCTCAGATTTACAGTATGCCTTTTTCCCACAGACTCCATTTTATCCAAATAATCCACATTTTTTAAAAATGATTTCCTTTTCCTTGATCCCAACTAAGATATAATGAATCCTTATTGGAAGTAAAACCAGCCTACTGGGTTTATTTAATGTTTACATGATTTTCTAGTAGATATGAAAGATCCAAAAAATCCGTTATCCAGAAAACCCCAGGGCCCGAGCATTCTGGATAACAGGAACCATACCTGTATTTGAAATAAAAATGCGAAAAATAGGTTTAAGATATATATAACTTAATATTCAAGAGAACCAGCACTCCCTTATATAAAAAATTCTCCTTTATTTTCTTTTTTTTTTCTTTACCCCTTCTAAAAAACAAATACTCTGTAAGGCTACACATTTATTGTTATTGCTAGTTTTTATTACTCATCTTTTTATTCAGGTTCTCTCCTGTTCATGTTCCAGTCTCTAATTCAAATCAGTGTATGGTTGCTAGGGTAATTTGGACTCAAGCAACCAGATTGCTGAAATTGCAAACTGGTGAGCTGGTGAATAAAAAGCTTGATTTTCTACAGCTTTTTGAACACTTGTTTTACAGGAAAGCCAATGCAATAGTAGGGTCCCCTGGCATTACCTGCTAAGGAAGGTACACTACTCATCTACAAAGCAGAATGTGGAGGAAATTTTAAGGCAAACTTTAAAATGCAATTTATAAAATGCCAAGTGCTGCAATATCAAATGCATTTCATAACATAAATACAAACACTGCAAACATAAATGCCCTGTTCTAATATTACAGTAATAAAAGCGTATACAAATATTTCCCCTTTATTTGCCTCACCTCTATAATTAGTTCTGCTGATGAAACCCACTGCTATTAGGACTAATAAGTCTTCTTAAATTATTTGCATAATTCCTTTGCATACAGATTAGATGTGATCAAAAAATATTAAAATATTATTGCCTGAACTGCCGTTCTATTTTGAAGCAAGACTGACCTCATGTGGTCATATATATATATATATATATATATATATATATATATATATATATAGATAACACAGTCCAGTGAATCCAGTGAGTATCCGCACTCCAAGGCACACTGTTGAGGCTTGTATAGCTGGGGTGCAAGGTTTAAGATATATATAACTTATTATTCAAGAGAACCAGCACTCCCATATATAAAAAATTCTCTTTTATTTTCTTTTTTTTTTCTTTACCTTTCTCAAGGATGATACAATAACATTTCATATACATATTCAAATTCAAATTCACCAATCAGTGCTTGTTGTCCAAAAACTCATCAGTTAAGTGATTTAACTCATTGTGACCTTCTTTGCCCTAGTGTCTTAAAAATTACTTTTATCACTATCTTTGAGAAAGGCTTTTGTTTGCTGAAACGTTAGTAAATTTTTGCTAATGAACACCTATATTTTCATCGCTAAGACCTGTGAGTGCAAGTTATTTTCCCTGTTCTATATATATATATATATATATATATATATATATATATATATATATATATATACCCCCCCTTTAAACTAGTGGTGATCCTATGCTTTTAAAATTGGGCGTTTGTTTTGGGAATATCTCTCCTTTAAAAGCCTGATTGCTGGCTGGGGAGGATTTAGCCCTCAGAGAAAAAACAGCGTTCAATGGACATTGATTACAGGTAATGCTAGAATGCACATAAGAAATAAAACAAGTTAGGGACCGCCATTCGGGGTTTACCTTGACGTGGTATGGTGGCTTATCAATTTTATGATCATAATTTTGTAACAAAATAACCCCTATTTGGGTACATATGCAATAGCATTTATTATACTTATATATATATATACTTTAAAGCCTTTAGAGTGCTCCCACAACCCCCCTGTTTTGATATTATATATATATATATATATATATATATATATATATATATATATATATATATAGATTTGTATCTTGATAAAGGCTCCATGCGAGGGCCGAAACGTTGATGTAATAAAAGCTTTATCTTTTTGAAGAAAATCCTGGTGTGCTTCAGCTTTTTCTGCCAAAGCCTTTCACAGCATATATATATATATATATGTATGTAGTCCTCAAAAAAGGCACACTCACAGGTCTTACAAAATTGAAAAAATATTTAATGTGGGCACAAACTAAATAGTTTGTGCCCACATTAAATAATTTTTCAATTTTGTAAGACCTGTGAGTGCGTCTTTTTTGAGGACTACATTAATAACATATTTAAGGATTGCACCCAGGCACTTATTTGACAATTTTTTTCGTGAGGTCCTCTGCACTCAACCCATAGGACATTGAAACATTTTGTGCATTTTGAATGTCCTCAATATACTGAGTTGAGTGCAGAGGACCTGCTGTTGCACTCAAGGGACTTTACAAAAAAAGTAAACAACCTTTATTTAGAGTTGGAACATTGATCTGAATAAAGTTTTTTTTTTTACTTTTTTTGTAAAGTCCCTTAAGTGCAACAGCCTCTTTTTGCAACTTATGCATATGCCTTCTGTTAGCACCAGGGTGGTGTCCCCTCTGAAGTGTGTGCAGCAGCTCCACAGCTTGTATACAGTATATTTAAACAGGTATGACCTCCATTATCTGCAAACTCATTATCCAGAAAGCTCCAAATTTCAGAAAGGCTGTCTACCATAGACTCCAAATAAATAAATAATCCAAGTTTTTGAAAACAATTTCCTTTTCCTCTGTAATAAAAACAATTTCATTTTCCTCTGTAATATTAAATGAGTACCTTGTACTTGATCCCAACTAAAATAAGATCCATTATCTGGAAAACCCAAGGTCCCATACCTGTTTATGGACTTCCCATTGGCCAGACATTGTATTTGAGCTAACTGTCTTTTAAAGGAAATCATTTAGAAAGTGTATGTCTATGAGACATGGCTCACATTTAAATGTTCCTCTTCAAGCCTAAGTACATGCAGTCACATTGAAAGATTGTCTGTTTTAGGAGAGAAGCTGCCACTGATTCTGTAATGTCCTTGTACAATGATGAAGTCCTCCCCAGCACGTCTGTAGAACACAATGTTCCTTGCACCAAGAACATTCTGACTTTTACTGGATATGGATATGTAACAAGTGAACGGAATACAAAGCAGTAGAAACTTTAGTCGCCCCCTGGAATACGAGTATAAGTCTTTGTGACCCATGGGAGATATTGTATATCAGGCGTCCAGTTAAAGAAAGAAGAAACTCATACATCACAGCTTCTTTACTAATTAAAAGTCACATTATATATGATATTTATCATATGTACTGTATGCTACTGGACTGGTACATACATACTACAGTGCATTATCATTTAGATCTGTTCATCAGCCAATAGCACGCTGCCAATGTTTTCTACAAGTTGGATGATTATTTGCCAGTCTTGCTTTTCTTGCATTGATGAACCTATACCCAGAAATGTAAAATCAGCGGGGATGGCATTCTGTAACTTGAGCTTGCTTTATGTAAATTTTACAATCTGCAACACATAAAGGGTTAAAATGTTTATTTTTTTTTTAAACAATCTTTTTAAAGCCCTTACAACTGCCTTTATATACTGTATGTCCCATCGATTTCGGCATTTCTTATTTATAAGTCCATTAGCTGGGACCCTATTCCACCGGTTCTAACTATTACTTCTATCCCTCTCTTGTTTACTGTAGCTTTAAGAGAACCTCTAAGAGAATGTAATTGCTCTGAATTACTTAGGTTTCAACCTCCCACCGTGCTGCCAGCATCTCGAGCCCTGGCAGTGAACCAGGCCCTAGGTATCATATGCCTAACATTCTGTGTGGACTGCGGAGTAAGGTTTTATATTTCCGCAACTATGTACTGTGCTATTCCACTCACCCAGCGAGGAGGTAAAGTGACTCCACTTGCGCTGTAACAGAGATCAGAGTTACAGGACATTTTTGAGCATCATGTGGGTTCCATTGGCATGTTGAACCTGTTCCCACGTTTCCTGTTATCGGTGGCTTGTCTGTACGTGAGGTGCAATGAGATCTTTTTCTTTAGAAACACAGAGCTGGATTGGTCATTTATATCAACCCGGGGTCAGTGTTTGTAAGACTGTTTTAGTTCAAGCCACCCTTAGAGGTCCAACTGGGTCCAACTGGGTCCAACTTTAACTCATAGCAAGGTTACAGTTATCAGAACATATTGGTGGATCAGTCATCCATCCATAGGGTGAAGACTGTCTAGTAAAGCAGCTATATTTTCACCTCAAATCTTCCCCTAATTGACCTTCAATCTGGGCTTTCAGGCAAATCTTGAACAGCTAGTAGGCTTAGCTAACTTTCATTCTGAGCCCCCCTACCACTGATTAGAGCCCCCACCTTACAGTTTGTTAGAGACCAACTTTACCGTTTGCAAACCACCGACTTAGGACAAGCTATTATGGTGCCCCCTTCATGGTGCCAGTGTATTGGCCTATGATCCCAATCCATATCTCATATATATATAAAATAAACAGAAGTGATTGACAACCCTGCCCCAAAACACTTAGCATTAAGTTATAATAGTTTGAAGCAAATTGTAGTTAATTGAAGAGTAAGGACAAGCTCTTCCCCTCCAAAAACTCTGCCTATTTAGCCTTTCCACAAATCCAGGCCTGGAAAACTCAAGTTTTAGATACCGGCTAGTTAAAGAATTACCACAAGTATCTTTTTTCTGTTTTGTAACATATTCTGTAACTAAATAAACCCAAATCATGCTATAATGATATATATATATAATATATAGTGTAACTGAGTAGGCCATTATTGTGCCAGCATGTTTCAGTCATGAGTAAAAACCTTGCTTCAGACGGCACTTTACCTGGGGCAGCAAATAGCCTCCTCTGTATCTTTTTATTATTGGGAATGTAAACACATAAGGGGTAAGTGTAGAAGTTAGTATAGAAGGGGGTGGCATCGGCAGTACTAGCTCAGGTGGTGGCGGCAGAACCAGGCTCAGCTTTGTTATTTTGTACTGTGCGTGTCCATTGGGGGAGATCTAGTAGTTCTTTGATTCTTGTCAAGAACACATCAGTGTAAACATATTTTTTCTACTTGGTGAGATGGTAGCCTACCGATCTCTCCCTCTCCTTCCCCATCCCCTTGACTTCCTGGTCTTTTCCCACTGGTCTCCTTGAACTAACAACTGCAGGCAACACCATTTGGACACCCTACAAAGACCATTAGGCAAATATATAAAACTTGTGTCCCACCAATCAAATGCTCCTGGCATCATTCACTATATATATGAACAAGAATTTAGCTATTCTTCCCTCACTACATATTTTCCCTTAAAGGAAAACTAAACTTAAAATCACTGGGGGGTTGGTATTCCAAAATGTTTGGCATCCATTTATGATTAAAATTGCTTGCTTACTGTGGGTCAGAACTCCTGCTTGCTCAAAAACTGCACCAACTCGGGGTATTGATGCAGAAGTTCAATGTTGCCATTTTCTTCTGCTGCTTCTGCTCTTTGTTCTGACCAGGGCAGGCGCATGCTAGGTAAACTGAAATCTGGCTATTTCGCTCTACTGTGCATGTACATGCACCTGGAGAATAGAAAACAGAAGAGGAAGATTATGGAGGATCAGATTCTAAAGAAGTACCCCAGGCTGGTGCAATTTTGAGTTAACAGGAGCCCTGGGCCAGAGTGTAAGATAAACAATTATAATCACTGGTGGTGCCTAACATTTGGCACCCCCAATCATTTTAAGTTTAATTCTCCTTTAACTATCCATGAGGAAATCCCCTGTCATATAAGAGTTAATGCTGAATATCCTCATCTTTGGCCATGACAGCCAAGGTTTACATGGCCTAGTTGTTGGATTCAGGAGAAGTTTCTTTCCATATATATATATATATATATATATATATATATTTATATACATATGAAATACACAAGTGTAATATCTGAGAAACATAAACATATCCTTATATTTGTCACTCTCTGGGTTTTGGGAGCTCTCAAAAAGCTAAAGCTGGCCATAGATGCAAAGATCGGATCGTTTGAATCCTTTTTTTTTGAGGGCATTGGTTTGGGCAATCACTCTCTCTTAAAAGCCGCAAGTTTGGGACCTCATGGCCTGTATAGGGTTAACAGGGTCTTGACAGGGCCTAGGACCACAACTGTCCTCGCCCCTTTTTTCTATCCAGGGCTCCGATTGGTTGTCGGGTAGGTGATCCGGGCAGGAGCAGCGCTAATACTCACCATTCTGCGCCGGGACGTGGAGGAAGCAGGACGCAGCATCCCGCCCTCCCTCCCTGTTAAATGGTGGATTTAGTCGCAGTTGCGGAGGGTACCTTTGCAAGGACCCCCAGGGGAAGTTAAAAGGGGGTATTCATAGTGAGTGGAAGTAGCCTAGTAGGCCTGGGTCCTCATGGGAAGGTAGGCAGCCCGGTTTAGGGCTTGGGAGAAATGGAACAGGAACCTATCTTGGTAGTTGGGGTACAGCCAACCCACCCCCATTCCCCTCTCCCCTGGGTGGGGGAATAATATGACAAAGGTTAAAGGTTTGTTATACAAACGGTTGTTAAAAGGTTAAAATGTTATACATGTTAATTATTCTTATTACTGTGTTAAAATAAACAACTGCGGCCATCTCTTTCCAAACCAGTGGTGTGTATGTATTATTGGGGTAGGAGGTATGTGGTGGGGGCAGAAGGGAGAGGTGCAGAATCAACGCTGCACCCGTCAAGGGGCGGGGGAGGATCTAGCCCTCAGACTGAAACCAAGGTTCAGGATACATTTACTTCAATAAATGCTACTATGCAGAGAGGTACAAGATCCTTTATACTATGACCAGAGGTAAACAAGTTAGGGACCACTGTGTGGGGTTTACCTTGACGAGGTATGGTGGCTTATCAACTTTATGATCATAACTTTGTAACTAAAAACCCCTGTCTTTGTGAACACATGCACTTGCATATCTACTGAATTACTTAGACAGGGGCCCAGGGAATGTGCACTGATTAATTTGGCAAAGTCAGTAGCACTTCCATTATACTTTAATACATTTTTACTTTTCCTTAGGAGTGCACCCACAACCCCCCCCCCCCCTTTTGTACTCTCTGTCCCTTGCCATGTCCAACTAACACCCAAAACTATTCCTTGTCCTACCATCTTACCTTTCAGCTCCTCTCAGTTATATTCCTCCCTGAAAAGCCATGTCCCCAAACAACATCTCATCAATTGAAAAATTGAATGAGGGTTATAATAAATTGTCTTGTGCACCCATGCCCACAAATACCACACCCATTTAACATGGTTTTTACATGGTTGGAATGGCAACATCACGGTAAAAGGTAGCATTTTATGGCAAACTGTGGCCCCACCATTTCACAATATTTTGTGGCCCAAGCATTTTATAACAGACTCAGTATGTACAGTCTGGCCCCGAGCATTTCATGATACCACATCCAAACTGAGATTTGTCATTACATTTTTATACTAAGGTGGCAGAGACAATAAGAACCAGCCTGGCACAGGAACCAGTTTAGACAGGTACATATATTACAGCTTTGGGAAACATAACGTAATCACATAGCAATGCAATTCTAGAGTATTCCCTATGATAAGTGCTGTATTTACACTCCCGTGCCTGGAACAGATTTGCCCCCCGCAGGAAAGATCTCTAATGTTTTTGTGACCTAAAAGGCAAATATGTGCCTTGTGACCAAAATATGGTTTAAATCCTCTATATTCTTTTATCTCTGAATTTAATGCTCAGGCAGCTTTATTTATGTGCAATAATATAAAGCTAAACAGCTTTATTATTCTTATGAGAAAATGTGAAATCCCATTCACTCAATAAAATGAATCAGGGCCCTCTAGTGACCAAACTCTGTTTGTAGGACGTACTCCTATTTCTTTACAAAGCAGCAACATACGAACAAAACATTTTACAGGCAAATGTATATATATTTTATTACATTGGTTTACTACTACAGGTATAGGATCCCCTATCTGGAAAGCTCTGAAGTATGGAAAGGTCATTTCCCATAGACTCCATTCTAAGAAGATAATTTTAATTTGTTTTACTGATTTCCTTTTTCTCTGTAATAAAACATTACCTTGTACTTGATCCAGATTTAGCTGTATAATTCCATATTGGCAGCAACACAATCCTATTGGGTTCATTTATTGTTTTAATGATTTTTAGCAGGTCTATTTATTAAACCTTGAATAGTTCAGGTTGAGTTTTTAAAGGGGAAAAAATTTTTAGAGATTTTTTTTTTTTCATTTAGATTTATTATACACCAAAGCTGCTAAAAATCAGAATCTCTAACCTGTTGAGATCATGTAGAAGTCAATGACAGATGTCCCTGAAGATGTTTCTCAACATATTGATCCATGCTGGTAATCTGATAAATTCCAGTTGACGCCGGGACAATTCTATAAAGTAGAATTTTCGGGACTTCAATTTGAAAAAATCGTATGATTCGAACTATGAATTGATTTTGACGCAACATTTTTATCGCTTTTTTATCACTTTTTCAAGAAGAATTATTGATGAATTAAATCCGTGTATGGGAGTTAGGTCGACTTTGTTTTAATAAAAAAATTATCTAAACTTGAGTTTTAGTAAAAAAAACCATATATGTATTGATATCCAAATTATGGATACATCCCTTGTCTGAAAACCCCAGGTTCTAAGCATTATGGATAATAGATCCTATACCTGTCTCAGGCCCGGACTGGCAATCTGTGGGTTCTGGCAAATGCCAGAGGGGCTGCTATAAGGTCCCATTGAAAGTCAGTATTTAGTGGGCTGGTGGGGGCTGTTTGGGCCTCTATGTGGGCTGATTGGGCCTCTGTGTACCTGAAATGCCAGGGCCTATTTTAATTCTCAGTCCGGACCTACTGTACTACATATTCTGCATTGCTGCCCAATGCAAGCAAATCTTGCATTGCTGAACTTGCTTTGCTCCATACTGAGTCTAGGCCAGATATTCCACCATACGAGTGAGGGACAATGATGTAACTAGATGCCCTAAATGTCTAGCGGTTAACCCGTTTTGCCAATATTTGTTGAATTTATATAGGAATTAGGGACGCATGTGGCCCCTATACCTCCTGGGTCCCCCTGCAGCTGCAGGGTCTGCTACCTCTGAAGTTACGCCCCTGCTGAGGGCTACACAGACCCCTGGGGTGAATTTTCATGGTTGCTTACTGATATTCCTGCTTGGCAAATACTGTAGCCAGAAGGCTGTGCCACTGAAGTCAAAATATCATAGAAGAGGAAGATGAAATATATACCAATCCTGCTTCAGATTCTTAAACCAGGGCACAAAAATAATCCATGTAAATACAAAATCCCCAAAGCTTCCTTGAAATCTCCTCATTCTTAATTTTGTTCTTAGTGGATTTAAATGCCATGATACTAAACCTCTGTAAAAAAAAAAAAAAAAAAAAAATATATATGTGAATCTCTTCAATCAAAATGTCTGGTCTTCTGCACTAAATAAAAAGTAAATAGGAATTGTTTGCCTTCTTACAAGAACTTAGAGATAAGCATTGGAAATCAGTTGGTCTCCTATTATTACATGAGACTGTAGGGTAATTGTGCATATAAAAGCTCACATGACAGCCTTCTACTATGACCGGTTGTTTATGAAATGTCCCCTGTAAGGAACAAGAGATGCCCCAGCTAAGCAATAGGGACTTTCCAGTTAATATTTGGTACAGGCTACTCGTCACTATTATTATGGGGACATTCTCACCGTCTTCCAAAGTTCAAAGGGTGTCAGCTGTGATCATGTAATCGTTGTTCTTGATGTAAAGATGTAATGTACAGGTATGGGATCTGTTATTTGCAATCCCTTTATACAGAAAGCTCCCAATTACGGAAAGGCCTTCTCCCAGACTCCATTTTATCCAAATAATCCAAATATTTTTTAAATCAATTCCTTTTTCTCTGTAATAATAAAATAGTAATTTGCGCATCATCCAAGCCAAGATATAACTAATGAATTAAAATATGTCTGTTAATGAAAGATTTACACTAATGAATGAAAGATTATTACTAATAGCAGTCTTTGCAGATAAAATAAGACCAATTGAAATTGAATATACATTTCTAAGACACAGTGGATCACTGAGAAAAAATAATAAGGGGCAAATTTACTAAGCGCCCGAAAATTTGCCAGCGAAGGCTTTGCAGGCAGCGGAACACTTCAGCAGGCCAAAATTCGCTCAGACATCGCTAATTCACTAACAAGTGAAGTTGCGTCCAGGGCGCCAAACACTGGCAAGCAGAGCGAAGTTGCGCTAGCTTTGGCTAATTTGCATATGGCGTGAAGTTAGAGTTGAATGGACGTATTTGTTGCAGCAAATATATTACATTACAGAAGCCCAGGGAACCTTATTAAAATAAAAGAGATTTGCTATATTGCCCTACACATGAGCCCAGTGTATAGTTTATGTGCCATATATTTTGAGGAACTCCTATCTACTCTATTGCACCTGATCTGAGGTGGCGGAGGCAAGTCTGGAGCAAGAGGTAATGTTTAGTAAAATCCGCATCTTACTGAATTTGCACAGTTACGTTCCTCGCCAACTTCGCCTGTCGATCGAGTGCGAATGAGCACCAGCGTCAGTCTCCTTCGCTAGCGAAGTTACGCCTGCGCCCATTGGTAAATCAGCGACGTACCGAAACGATGTCACGCTGGCAAATTTTCGCCAGCGTTAGTCACTTCACCCTTAAGTAAATTTGCCCCTAAGTATTCTAAGGCTTCCCCCCAGAGGTAAAAATAATAAGATTCAATAGAATCTAAAATCAGTTTACACCCACGAGTGAGTGTAATGGCAGTGCACTCTTGAATCGAGGTTATCGGTTAATCATATCCTTTTATTCAACAGTAATAACAAGTAGTGGCGGGCCAGCCTACTCAATTAGAACATTTCCATTATTTATAAAAAGATATAACTAAGATAAGCAAAACCAGCCTATTGAGTGTATTTAATGTTTACATTATTTTTTTTAGTAGACTTGAGGTATGAAGATACAAATTACAGAAAGATCCCTTATCTGGAAAACCACAGGTCCTGAGCATTCTGAATAAACTGTGGTGTGGGGCTAGGACTTGGGGGCCGGGATGGGTGGGGCTGGGGGGCCCAGAAAATGTTGTTGTACGGGGCCCCGTGATTTCAAATGGAGGCCCTGTCTGGCACTTTATTATTTGTTTTACCAACTTATCTCCTGATCTGATCCATTATTTGGCTCATTTGACTCCATGTACATGAGTGCATCCATGCTGTCATACTGTAGCTAACATATGTATTATCTAAAGGAACATATGTATTATCCATACTGCTTCTATCCTGCACATCCAACCCATATGCCTTCTACAGCAGATCAATGTGACCCACAAAAGCTCATGGTTAGGTAAGAACAATAACAAATGGCATGTGCTCTAAATATGGGACACGGATGCAGAAGCAAAAAAATATATATTTAAATTCAATACTGTTGGTACTGCAAGAAAAGAGTTAGATAAACTTCTCTGTTCCATTTAGTCAAGACTGTGGGGCTAATTTACTAGCATGGGTGATAAACTTTTCCATTACATTTATTAAAGCAACCAGTCAGGGCCCCATAGCAAATTATTTTTCAGGCCCCCAAAATGTTTAGTGACTTGTTTTACCAATATTTATTGAAACTATAAATGAATTAGGGTCTCATGGGGCCTGTATACTTCTGGGGCCCCCTGCAGCCGCAGGGTCTGCTTCCTTTATTGTTATGTCCATGCTCACTGGATTTTATAAAGGCACCCCCAGTTACTGCTCCAGATTCCCCTAAGGAAGCCAGAAAGACAGAATTAAAGGGGTTGTTCACCTTCGAAACACTTTTTTCAGTTCAGTTGTTTTCAGATAGTTCACCAGAAATAAAGACTTTTTTGAATTACTTTCCATTATTTATTTTTTCTGGTATTTGACTCTGGCAGCTCAGTAATTCAGGCGCAGACTCTAAACTGTTTAAATTTTGCAACATTAAGTCGATACATTTCTCAGCAGCCTCTCTGGAGTATTAGCAACTATTGTATCAATTCTAACAGCTGCCTGTAATGAAACCCAGAGATTCTGCTCAGCAGGGACAAACATAAGAAATGTATCAAGTAAATGTTTCAATTTAGAACAGTTTACAGGGTCGGCGACCCCCCCTCCCAGAGCTGCTGTAGAAGTTGAAAAATAACTCTTTACACTTCAATATTACAAAAACGGTGACACATTGAAGAAAGTCGTAATTTCTGGTGATCTACCGGAAAACAACTACTTGTTTGTAGGTGAACAACCCCTTTAAAGTCAGTGTACACCCAAAAAATAATTTTTGCGTAATGAAACAAAATGTAATTCTAAGAAACTTTTTGATATACATTAACATTTTTCAAAACAGCATCTGCTCCAGAATACAAAGGGTTAATTGAACGAGCCCCAGTGCTGATGCCAAACCTATAGATTATCCAGCCATGGACTAGGGACTGGCATTCTGCATACAATGAGCCAAGCTGAAATAAGTCTTCTTTCTTACATTTGTAAGGAAATCCCAGTTATTTGCTGGCAGAAGGCAGAATTCCCACAGCTGCTGCAGTGCTTGGTACAAGTCATTTGTTACATGGGGCCAGGGGTCATCCAATCACGGGAGGGTTAGATTCGTACATTGGAGAGGAAGGCTTTTGATTGGACAGTGAGGGCCAACTCCTCTTTTCAAGAACAATGTCCTAAGGACAAACAGAGGGTTTTCTAGGAAACTCGCTGTTGTTTTCGTTACTAAAGTGTATTTTTGTACAGTTTTGAGCAGGGCTTGCACAGAATTGATGACATACTCAGAATTGTAAATGATAAAGCATAAATGGTGTCACTATACAAAGTACAATACTATCTGTAAAAAGTGAAGTGTACATTTTGTATAGTAGATATACTATGTAGTTTAGTTTATGAGAATAGCCAGCAACATGGCTCTTGCAAGTGCATATACTGGCATGGACATTTACCTTGACTTCATTGTTCCTTGCTTACACCAGACTACCAACTGGGGGGGGGGGCATTGAGGCAGAAACTTGCAGACTACCCTTTCACATGGTCTGGGCAGCAAGTCAGAAACTGGCAGTTTGCACAAGGCAATTGGGTTTGCACTGCCAGGGGCCGCACAATTATGTAACACCAGTCCTGGCAGCAGAACACAGATGGTCTAATTAGTTACCCATTTTAATTAACCGGCCTCTGGAGAAAATTGAACCTCCCAAACATAGATCATGAGAGCCAGTTCAATGTGCATTGTTGTCCCCCCTTTTTTGTTCCAAAGCACTATTAGCTGCTAATAATGGGCAGGTTTAGTCCTGTAGCCAACTGTGATGACTTTGCTGTTTTAAGTGCAAGCCTTTCACTGCACAGACTCTTCTGGAACATAGCTGCAAGAGAGCAAAAACCTACCTTTCTGCATCTGTTTCCATTGAAAAATATGTGATGTTGTAATGAGATAAATCAAAATATGTTTTGTTATGGAACCTTTTCTGTTAAATAAAATGGGATTTAGAGTTTTGCCATTATCTTATATAAAGACACAGAACTGTATTTTATAATAAAAGAATGTTTCATGTTTTACATACAGGCTTGCAACTTCCTAGCTGTTTTCCGGACCCTGTACTAGATTTTTAATCCAGGATAAAATGCAAATCGCTGCAATGTACTGGTTATGTGAGCTCTAGTACTTGCTCTTGGTCATTGGTAATTGACCCCTAATACAGATATGGGACCTGTTATCCAGGATGCTCAGATCCTGGGATAATGTATTTTTCATTACTTGGATCATTATACCTTAAGGGAAGAGACACATGCTCAGATTCGGGGAGATTAGTCGCCCAGTGACAAATCTCTTCTTCAGGCGACTAATCTCCCTGAACTGCCTCCCCTGCCAGCTAGAATGTAAATCACCGGCGTGATAGCACTCGGAGCAATTCGTTTTCCGAAGTTGCTCGAAGTTGCCTCATGAGGAAACTTCGGGCGACTTCAGAAAATGAAGAGTGCCATCCTGCTGGCGATTTACATTATAGCTGTCGGGAAGGCAGGGGAGGCAGTTCGGGGAGATTAGTCACCCCAAAGAAGAGGAGATTTGTCTCCGGGTGACTAATCTCCCCGAATCTGAGCTTGTGCTTCTGCCCTAAGTCTACTAGAAAATCGTGTAAACATTAAATAAACCCAACAGGCTGGTATTATCTATTAGTTTGTATCAAGTACAAGGTACTGTTTTATTATTGTTTGGCTAAAATGGAGTCTATGGGAGACGGCCTTTCAGTAATTTGGATCTTTCTGGACAACAGGTTTCTGGATAATGGATGCCATACCTGTGTCAGGGATATCAAAGCAGTGTTGGACCCCTGACCCATTTTCAGGTGAAAATGGGCTATAATTGTCTGGAAATTTGTGTAATTTTGATGTGTTTTTTGTTACTGCAGCAGGTGCAACTTCCAGTGGCGTAACTAGTTGTTACTGGGCCCCATAGCAAATTCAATTTAGGGCCCCAAGATAATTATAAGTTGGCCTATTTTACCAAGATATATTAAAATTGCCAATTAATTAGGGTTTCACTGGGCCCCCTACACTCCTGGGCCTCCCTGCAACCGCAGGGTCTGCTTCCTCTATAGTTACGCCCCTGGCAACTTCCCATGTGGAGTTTTGCAGAAAGAATGCTTTTGTGGTCCAAAAAAACCTGCACTATGCACGTTTTACTACCTTGGTATATTACACGTATTGTGCAGTTTGGAGTCTTGGCTTTAGGGTAAATATTGTAACATTATTCCAGTGGTATGTGCAGCTAGAATCAGCAGTGCAGAAAATGTCAAAAACCCAGAGAGAAACTACTTTGAAATGTACAAATTCAGGTTTATATATATGTGCGTGGGGGGGAGGGGTGGTGTGACACTATGAATTAAGTATTTGAAAAATCAATTCCTTTCTGTTCAGTGCTTACCTACAGCTATAAATAAAAATCCAGCAAAACTATACTTTTTTGAACAAATGCTATTTTCCTTGCCATATTTGAATCCCACAACACCACAGTGTTTTATACAGGAGAGGAACATTATTTTTGTTTACTGAAGAGCTGATGATAAATGCAGAAAGCTGTAAACATGTTCCTGCAATAATTGGGATGTCAGTGGTTTAGACCTTGTTTTCTTGGTTAATTAAAGCCCTAATGACGTGATTGGCAGCTTTCCAAGATTAATATGTGAGTTTAAAGTCACCACTGACAGCATCAGAGGGTGTTGCCTGTTGAAAAGTTATACAACCCAGAGGTACACTACCTTTTAATGGGACATTATTCTCATCCATTATTCTGATCAGTTATGGCTTTAGAAAATAATATGATGTGTCTTATTAAGTATTGTAGACCATTTGAAAAAACGAAATGTACATTCATCCAGCAGATCAATATTGCATGCATGCAAACAATGAAGAATATATTCTAGCACACACTTCAGCAATTGTGCTAAAACGTAGGTGATTTATTGAGATCTCCACACAAGGTTACGGAGGTACAACGTCCTCTCTAAAGTGAAAGAGCACTTGAGAAAGGAGGTTGTACCTCCAAAAGCAAAAGGAGAGCCCTTGAGAAAGGAGGTTGTACCTCCGAAACATTGTGTGGAGATCTCAATAAATCACTTAATTTTTAGCACCATTGCTGAAGTGTGTGCCATCTGATCCTTCATTTTTTTCCATGGAATATTGAAACCAAAGCAGCAAGGTTTCCAGATAGAGCACCACGATACATAATTTGCATGTCTTTTGAACTATTGTATGTTTGACACTGTATACAGCACCAATATATTCTACAGTCCTTACAAAGAAATATTCTAATCAGTTCAATCAGTTTCATGTTGCCGAAACATGACTGAATGAGACACATGACTTGGCAGTTAATTAGTGGCTAAACTTTGTTTTGGAGCGACAGAGGCAATAGAAAAGGAGGAGGTGTATGTCTGTTTGTGAGGCAGGATTTAAAAGCTGATATAAAGGAGTAGGTGATATTAGAAAATAAAGGGGCAGAAGCCTTATTGGTAGAACTCTTCACTGATTGTAAAATGTCCAGCAAATTAATTGTAGGAGTATGTTATAGACCCCCTAATGTAAATGAAGAGGAGGAAGCTAAATGTGGCCATACAATCTGATTACAATGAAGGAAATGTCTGCGAGGAGGTTCTCGATCGCCAAAAAAAACATCAATCCTGCCTAATCGATATCTGGCCATTTTTTTGCATGAGATCAGGGCAACCAGTCTGAATGCCCCCCTACAGGCAGATAAGCTGCCGAATCTAAAGTGCTTTTATCTGCCCATGTATGGCCACCCTAAGCTCCTGATGCAAATAGAAAAGGCTTACTGTATATTATTAGGGAAAAGTATTAATAATGTAGGATTTTAATTGCTCAGGTATTGACTAGAGAAACATTACTGCAAGGGCTGTTAATGGGAGCAAGTTTATAAACTTGTTGCATGACAATTTTATGGTACAAGTTGTTGAGAAAGTTATTGAACCCCTGGGCAATAGTGACTATAATGTGATCTCATTTAATGTCTGGTGCAAAAAAAACAAATATACACTGGGGCAACAAGAAACCTGAATTTCAGAAAAGCTAATTTTAGCGCCTTAAGGGCTGCCCTTCAGAGCATAGATTGGGGCATTATGTTTTCAGCTAAAAACACAGAACAGACATGGTTGTCATTTTAAATAATTGTTACTGTTCTCAATTTATTTCCTTAAGAAGTAAATGTAGATGCACTAAGAAACAACCTATGTGGCTTAACATAGAAGTATTCTCTGTAATAATAAAACAGTGTCACGGTCGGCACCCAACACCAGAACAAATGCCAGGCAACCTGGTCTCGGCTCGTGCTTCACCTGTAGTGTGACTGCCTTTGGCCTCGGGAGGAGCCCTCAGCTACTTGGATGCCACCAGGACTTAAACGAGAGGTGCAAGGCTAGAGGTTCTGGGTAGGCAGAGGGGCACGACTGTTAGCTAGAGTCTTTAGGCCGAAGGTCATGGTACAAGGCGTAACACAGAATCGTAGTCAGAGCAGGCCGGGTCGATGCAGGCAGAGAATAAACCTAGTCAGGCAGGCAAGGGTCAAAACCAGGTAGTCAATCAGAGGGATGAGGCAGAAGAGGTAGTCGATATTCAGGCAAGGGTCAGGATACAAGAATTCAGAATAGTCAAATAGCCAGGCAGGAGTCAAAATAGGATACAGATCAGAATCAGGAACAGATAGCGCAAAGCTTAACACCACCAGGATACGGGCAAGGTCTAGGAGCCCAAATGAGCCTTTTATAGTGGTTTGAATTTTGCGACATTGCGCTCTTGCGTCATTACGCCAGCGTGTCCGCCTCTATTTTAGAAACGAGACGCGGGCGCACGCGCCCTAGGAAACAAGCAAGGCCTGGCGGCCGTCCCCGCCGCACCACTGGACCACCAGGGCAAGTAGTTTTTATTAAAAACAGTACCTTGTACCTGATCCAAACCACGATATAATTAATCCTTATTCTAAACAAAACCAGCCTATTGGGTTTATTTAATGTTTACATGAAGAGCCAAATTACAGAAAGATCTTTTATCAGGAAAACCACTGACCCCGATTCTGGATAACAGGTCCAATACCTGTACTAATTTTTAGATGCACAAGAAATGTCTTTGTGTAAGAGTCCATAGCTTACTTAGACTGTACACTGCAGGGACATAGTAATATAGTAAGTTAATAAATTCACTGCAGTTCACCGAACTGCATCTTCGGTGCTAGAAGATCTTCACCGATAACTACATGCCCTCAGAACTACACTAAACAGAAAATGGAAGCAATTTAACATGGCAAACACGTATTCACCATTTAATTCACTACTCCCTTTTATTTGTATTGCATTATTAAATTACATAAACTTTTCTGACTGGGTAAGGGCAGGGTAAGGGTTGGGCAGGTGGCAGGAAACAGAAACTCCTGTACTATTTGATTTTCGTAATTATAACATTAAATGCTGTGTTGATTGGCAAAACCAGCTTAACATGAAGTGATTTACGATTCTCCCAGTGACAGTGTGTCACTGGGTCATGTTAATTACAACTGCAAATGCTAATTAGTAGTTTTCTTTTCTTTGATTCTTCTGCAATACCTAAGACACATTCACTAATCATTGTTTACGGTGGGACTGTGTCTAGTGTTATTTCTTTGTGATGGAATAACCATAATGTACTCAAGGAAAACTGTCAGTCAAAGAAAAGATGTGGCCTGTGTGCAGTACATGACTATACAGGATAAAGTCAGCTGGACAACCCTGTTGGTAGATTTGCATTAAAGTTTATTTCATTCATAGAGAATTAGACCACAGTTTCTTAATCTTTTTGTCCAAAATGTATTACAGCTAACTGTCTTTTGAAATAACTGGCTCTGACAGGAAGCTGCATATAGAGAGACATATTGCTGATTAATTCAGAAATGGTACAGAATTAGTAATTAATTATATTTCTAAAGTTTATTATTTCCATGAGATAAAGTATGTCTTATATTTACATTTTACTCCTTTAATATTTTCTATTTCAGGGTGAAATTTATACTTTGAAAGTGATAATGGAGAGCCTAAAGAGCATGGTGACCCAATTTTGATAAGAATCAGCTCAGAGAACTAATGCCCTGTCTGCATGGAGGGGTTAGGAAACAAAATGATTATTTAATAGAAAAAATTGTCCTCATTGCTCTTTTTTTTCAAGATCCCTCTTTGTTATTCCCATGACGATTCTGTAGGCAGTTAATGTTATTCTAAATAGTTGACATTTTTATTTGGCTTGCCTGCTAGTGTTATATCAGGGTCACTAGAGGTTTCTGGGGCTTGTAGTTCTATATAGGGTACTGGGCTATGGGTTGAACTACCCTAGTCCTGAACAGTAAAATGCCTTCTCATTTGTTTGGCCATGGCTGCAATTGAACTGCTTTCATTAACCAAGAAAAAAGGCCCAGTGAAAAAGTTTAGTGTGCAGCATCATTAACAAGCACCACACATAACTGGAAAGTACAACTCTTCTACATGACAATGAATCCCCTGTGTGTGTGTAAATATGCTGGCAGCTTGACCATAGCAGACTCCCAGTTTCTGCATACAGGTCCTGCAGCCATGGGATGAACAGGGGAATGTTCCAGTGAGCCAAAAGGGGGGACCTTGTCTGGGCAAGGAAGGCTGGCAACATGGGCCGAGTGAAGCAAATTCTACACTCGAAGTACAACATCTTTGTGACCGACTCACAGGTTAAGAAGACAACGGTTTGTAGCTTGTTTCTATTGCACACTTCTATTTGGCTGTTTGCAGTGTACAATTTGGCCATCTTGAAGGGCAGAGGTGTACCCTGGAATATATTAATAACCCTTCTGGCTTTGCTCTGGTCAACAAGTCAGAATCTTGTGACTAACCTGTTTACTGCCAGGATTGGTTGTTTATCATTATAGTTGGTATCCAATTCAATCTGATTTGTTTTCATTCATAGTGGTGCCTTTAAAGGGGTGTTGACCTTTACGTTAACCTTTAGTACGTCATAGAACGGCCAATTCTAAGAAACTTTTCAATTATTACTTTTACTAATTATTTTTCGGATATTTAATTATTTGCCTTCCAATGGGGGGTCACTGACCCCATCTAAAAAAACGAATGTTCTGTAAGGCTATTGAACAACCCTTTTGACCTATTGAGTAAAGGAATTTGTAATGAGATGTCAAATTGTTCTCACAGTACTAAAGGAATAGAAGTTTTCTGTTAGAGGCTCATGCCCCTCCTTTTCTTCTTAGCTTGCAAGCTGTATTGAACAGACTCTCTATGTCAGTCAGCATGTGATCTGTATATTTGATGTATAAACCCTTCTATTATATACAGCTGTGAAATATGTTGGCACTTTATAAATATGTTTTTAGTAATACTTATAGTCAGCGTCGGGACAACCCAGCCAGGCGCCCAAGGTGGCAGAGACGGTGCGTGGCTGGGGCCCCCCAGCTTTGCACCCTAGGCACATGCCTACTCTGCCTACCCCTAATTCCGGGCCCTTCGTATAGTTTTATCCGGAAGCCTATTATCTAGAAAGCTCTGTATTAATTAATTTGTAATGGTTTCTATTTTCAATAATGACACAGTACCCTGTACATGATTGTAACTAAACTATCTGTTGGCAAAACAATCCTATTGGAATTAATAATATATTTAAAGGTTTTTTGGTATACTTCATGTATGGGAATCCAAATTACAGAAAACCCCCTGATCTGGAAAACCCCTTTTCCCAAGTATTCTGGATAACAGATCCTATATCTGTACTAGACCAACTTACTGAACTTGATTAATTAGATAAAGCTTTTCACCATCTTGGTTGACTGGTGTTGCTGTTACTGTGGGTTCATTCCCTTCTGCATATGGTACAGTGCCTTCTAAGACATTGGAGGCCCCAACTGAGGGTGCAGCCTTGGCTTCAGCAGCTAAAAAAAACTATTGCTCTCAAGGCTACAATTTTATTATTATTATTATTATTATTTCCTTTTATAACCCTCTCTTAATGTTCTGAAAGTTTGCCATTCAAACAACTGTCTGGTAAATTGGAGCCTAGCAAAAAGATAATTGCTGAAATCCCAAACTGGAGATCTGCAGGACAAACAGCTAAAATACGAAAAAAAGCCTCACTATCACTCACCTTTACGCCAAAGTTAATGTAAAGGTAAACTAGCCCTGTAATACATATATTCTATATAAAATTGCAGGCTTCAGTACTATATATACAGTATATGGTATCCATCTGTATATAGTTATGAGGCTGTCATGATCACTATGGCGTGTTGTTTAATGATTAAGAGATATATTTGCACTGCACTGCAACAGCATTGAGAGCGTAAAGAGTAAATGAAGGTTCAGCACTGAGGTCACCTTGGGAAGAGATCCCTATATTTCTCTCCTCTTCCTCAGTGTAAATGCTCTCACTGGACCTGGGGCTTTTATCAGATCTCATGGCATTGTCAGTGCGTTTAAAGGTCTCTGTGTGGATGTTTCCTAAAGATAATGCTGATCTATTGAGAATGCAAGTTCATTGTCAGGTCTTCTGGTGTCTTACATTACTCCATGAAGTCTGAAGGACAAGTGACAAAATCTTTCTCAATTCTTAAATTGCATTTGGCAGCTGCCTGGCATTATGGGAAATACAGTATACACACTGGGCCCCCTAATCTACCTAGGCCTCACTTACAGTAGCAGGATCTGCTTCTTCTAGTAATGCCCCTCTTTCCTTGAGTAGGTAAAGCAACATTCCCTCATTGAACAATGGAGTGTTAAGCACTCTGTGTGCCTTGCTCGTTGAGCTGCTGGGCAGCAGGGTAGCAGTAAATAAGCATGGAGAGCTGTGTTTTGGGAAGTAGGGGTCAGTATTGTTTACTTCATGGGACCTTTTTTATTTACTAAGTAAAGAAACTTTCTAGGAAGGGGCCATATAAGACAGTGTGTACAGTGAGCAACATGGTGTCAGGAGCAGCAGCTGTAACTGGGGGATAGTGCATTAAGCAGGCCAAGGTGGTATAGTAAGATAAGATGGAGTCAGGTAATAATAATCCAGGGAAGGAGTTGTGCACAGGGTGCATGGCCATGGTAAAAATGTGGCAGGGTATGGGCTACAGATGTGGCATATGTATAATAAAGTAACATGTTCCCCATTAACCCCTATTATAAAGTTAACACTGCATTTTTGGCGGGAAAACTGGAGAATACTGGATATCATGGCACTCCGTAGAGCCTTGTCATTGGTAGATGACTGTCATGTGGTAATCACGGCTAGTAGACAGGCTTGGTATGTGACTCTGAGCTCTGTCGCTTTCTAACTTCGCTACAGACTTATTGTGTCACTCAGTTTAGTGGGTGTGTCGCCTGAGACATAAACAAAGATGAGCATGGCAGCCACCCACTTCCCTCCAGTAATCCTATTATACAAGTCTGACAGATCAGGTAATCGGGACAACTGGTGTGACCTATAGTAGTATACACTCTTTGCTCTCATGTCAGCTCCTTATGGCCTTATGCAACAAGTCAGGTTACTTCCTGCCCCAAAGACATAAACAAGGTCAACTGTACAGGAGGCAAAGGTCCCTAGTGAGCATATGCAGCCAGATAAACATCTCTAGGCCATCCCTAATATAAGCCATGGAATTCATTATTTTCAGTTGGTCAATGAACAAAGGCCAATAAGCTGCCAATTCATTCAAGAGAGGGCCAAGATGGCAACCATTAATGGCCAATGTATGATCCAAAAAGTACCAGACGAAACAGGTGTAAGAAAGACTAGTTAAAAGGCAAGTTACTATAATGTTACACAGTAAAAATGCACAGGGCTAATGTATCAACTTACTAGTAACCCATAGCAACCAGCAAAAGGGTTTGTTTTAAAACTCAAAGGAACAGTAACACAATAAAATGTATGCTTTTTTAAAGTAATGAAAATATCATGTAATATTGCCCTGCACTGGTAAAACTGATCTGCTTGCTTCAGAAACACTACTATAGTTCATATAAACAAGTTCTGTGTAGCAATGGTGGAAATTGAAAAAATCTATATGGCACAGGTTAAATAGTGGATAACAGATAACACCATTATGTTCTACAGAGCTTATCTGCTATCTGCTGTGTAACCTGAGCCTATACTCCTTTGAATGGCTGCCCCCATTGCTACACAGCAGCTTATTTATATAAACAATAGTAGTGTTTTTGAAGTAAACACACCAGTTTTACTAGTGCAGGGCAACACTGCATTATATTTTTGATGTTACTGTTCCTTAAACTGAAAAAATGCATTGATGTAAGTGTACTCCGGGTGCTTCTCATCTACTATTTTCTAGCTGTTTCTGACATTTGGATGTTTACTTGGGGCTAATACCAAGCTTTTAGCTCAACTGAAAATCAGCAATGTTAAATTTAAAGGGATCCTGTCATCGGAAAACATTTTTTTTTTCAGAACGCATCAGTTAATAGTGCTACTCCAGCAGAATTCTGCACTGAAATCCATTTCTCAAAAGAGCAAACAGATTTTTTTATATTCAATTTTGAAATCTGACATGGGGCTAGACATTTTGTCAATTTCCCAGCTGCCCCTGGTCATGTGACTTGTGCCTGCACTTTAGGAGAGAAATGCTTTCTAGCAGGCTGCTGTTTTTACTTCTCAACGTAACTGAATGTGTCTCAGTGGGACATGGGTTTTTACTATTGAGTGTTGTTCTTAGATCTACCAGGGAGCTGTTATCTTGTGTTAGGGAGCTGTTATCTGGTTACCTTCCCATTGTTCTTTTGTTTGGCTGCTGTACAGCAGTAAAGAGTGATTGAAGTTTATCAGAGCACAAGTCACATGACTTGGGGCAGCTGGGAAATTGACAATATGTCTAGCCCCATGTCAGATTTCAAAATTGAATATAAAAAAATCTCTTTGCTCTTTTGAGAAATGGATTCAACACAAAATTCTGCTGGATCAGCACTATTAACTGATTCATTTTGAAAAAAAATGTTTTTTCCCATGACAGTATCCCTTTAACTAAATTTAGAGAACGTGCAGGTACAGTTAGGGCTAAATTTTGCACTGTGGCACATTTTCGACGTTACACCAATGGGGACAAAAATGACTCCTTTGGCAACACTGGTGCAGTTATATACTGTGACTCTTTGGCACATACATTCGCAACCTGTGCCACTCAAGCTGATATTGAATCCCAATTTCCCAGAATCCTTTGTTACTATTAGGGGAAGATGCATCAAGGGTCGAATATCGAGGGTTAATTAACCCTCGATATTCGACTGGGGAATGAAAATCCTTTGACTTCGAAGTCGAAGTATTTTGTGCAAATACTTCGATCGATGGAATAATCGTTCGATCGAACGATTGAATCCTTCGAATTGAATGATTCGAAGGATTTTAATCCAACGATCGAAGGATTATCCTTCGCCCAAAAAAAGTTAGGCAAGCCTATGGGGACCTTCCCCATAGGCTAACATTGAGTTCGGTAGCTTTTAGGTGGCGAACTAGGGGGTCGAAGTTTTTTCTTAAAGAGACAGTACTTCGACTATCAAATGGTTGAATAGTCAACGATTTTTAGTTTGAATCATTCGATTTGAAGTCGAAGTCGTAGTCGAAGGTCGAAGTAGCCCATTCGATGGTCCAAGTAGCCAAAAAAACACTTCGAAATTCTAAGTTTTTTTTCTTCTATTCCTTCACTCGAAGTTAATGAATGGGCCCCTTAGTGTCAGAATCTTAGATTCTGAGACCCCAGGTCTGTATAGGATACATGATATATATATATATATATATATATATATATATATATATATATATATATATATATATATATATATATATATGAACATTTATTTTATAAAGACAAAAAATAGAGAACTGCCATTAACGAAATTTAGTAGAACAAAATGTTAAGTAGATTAGAATATTGCTACATATCCCTGTAGAGTGAAATGTTCTACATTATTTCACCAGCACATAACCTTTCATCCAAACAGTATTTTCACTGTTTCTGTAGAACATACCCCCAGAATTTGGCCCCCATCCAGGTCTGGAATGAGAACCCCCCATCCTACCAGTATTGGGCACTATTTCTGTAGAACATACCCCCTCCTACCAGTATTGTGCACTATTCCTGTAGCAGATATACCCCCATCCTACCAGTATTGTGCACTATTCCTGTAGCAGATATACCCCCATCCTACCAGTATTGTGCACTATTCCTGTAGAATTTACCCCCCATCCTGCCAGTATTGTGCACTATTCCTGTAGCAGATATACCCCCTCCTACCAGTATTGTGCACTATTCCTGTAGCAGATATACCCCCTCCTACCAGTATTATGCACTATTCCTGTAGCAGATATACCCCCATCCTACCAGTATTGTGCACTATTCCTGTAGAATTTACCCCCCATCCTGCCAGTATTGTGCACTATTCCTGTAGAACATTCCCCCCATCCTACCAGTATTGTGCACTGTTCCTGTAGAACTTCCCCCCATCCTACCAGTATTGTGCACTATTCCTGTAGAATTTACCCCCATCCTGCCAGTATTGTGCACTATTCCTGTAGAACATCCCCCCCATCCTACCAGTATTGTGCACTATTCCTGTAGAATTTACCCCCCATCCTGCCAGTATTGTGCACTATTCCTGTAGAACATTCCCCCCATCCTACCAGTATTGTGCACTATTCCTGTAGAATTTACCCCCCATCCTGCCCATATTGTGCACTATTCCTGTAGAACATTCCCCCCATCCTACCAGTATTGTGCACTATTCCTGTAGAACATTCCCCCCATCCTACCAGTATTGTGCACTATTCCTGTAGAACATTCCCCCCATCCTACCAGTATTGTGCACTATTCCTGTAGAATTTACCCCCCATCCTGCCAGTATTGTGCACTATTCCTGTAGAACATTCCCCCCATCCTACCAGTATTGTGCACTATTCCTGTAGAATTTACCCCCCATCCTGCCCGTATTGTGCACTATTCCTGTAGAACATTCCCCCCATCCTACCAGTATTGTGCACTATTCCTGTAGAACATTCCCCCCATCCTACCAGTATTGTGCACTATTCCTGTAGAACATTCCCCCCATCCTACCAGTATTGTGCACTATTCCTGTAGAATTTACCCCCCATCCTGCCAGTACTGTGCACTATTCCTGTAGAACATTCCCCCCCATCCTACCAGTATTGTGCACTATTCCTGTAGAACATTCCCCCCATCCTACCAGTATTGTGCACTATTCCTGTAGAACATTCCCCCCATCCTACCAGTATTGTGCACTATTCCTGTAGAATTTACCCCCCATCCTGCCAGTACTGTGCACTATTCCTGTAGAACATACCCCCCCATCCTACCAGTATTGTGCACTATTTTTAGAGCACATACCAATAATCCTACCAGTAATGTGCACTATTCCTGTAGCACATTCCAATAATCTTACCTGTAAAACATACCCCCCATTGTTTAGTGAGCTTTTTTTATACCAGAAGCACACTCATTAATCACACCAGTCCCACCAGTCTAAACTAGCATTGGGCTGAGGAAATGCGGCATTCTGATTGGCTGGCCTGATCACCTCAGCCTCCTCCCTAAGACTAAATCACAAATAAGATCCAGCATGGCTGCAGGAGGGACAGGCGTATTCACTTCCTTACGCAAAAAAGGGCACTGCCAGGGGGAGGCGGTCAGTATGAGCGAGTAATAAGGCTGGATGATAGTGACCCACAGCCGGGGGCACAAGGACAGACGGAAGGCCCCGTGCCAGTAGCAGCAGCAGCCGGATCAGAGGGGGATGTACATAGCGGGGCTGTGGGGAGCTGCTGATGTGTCCGCTGCTCTATGTCACTGTGTGTGTCACTGCCCCCCCCCCGCATCTCTACTCCAGCTGTCGCACGTATACTCCAGCGACTGTCGCACGTATACTCTAGCGATCTTCCGCTGCTCAGGGATCCCTGCTGCGGGCTCTGCTCCCCACCGACACTGTAAGTAAGTGAGGGGTCGCTGGCTGTGCAAGGCCAGTACATGGGCATGAATGGGATTTAAAGACAGATATATTTGTTCCCTACCTGGGTCTGATCCAAGACAAATCCGTCTTCATTCTCTGGCCAATGTTAATATGCCTTTATATGCAATATTAGTTAGTAGCCTTTAGCCTCTTTTAGGGCAATACACTTAGGGCCATCCTAATATCCTTACAACTGTCAGCTGAGTGTATAAAGATGGAGTGTATGTGTATTGATTTAGCAGAAAAATGTGTGTGTGCTCCCTAGTTGTGGTGTTAGGGCAGGGGTGTCCAAACTGCGGCCCGAGGGCCAAATGCGGCCCAGGATGCATATGAATGCGGCCCAATTTAGTTCCCGAGGAAATGTCATGTCGCAAAGGATATATGAGATGGGGGGACTCTGCCCATTGCCCAGTTAGCAATAATAATATAATAATAAGTCTATTTAATATCCAAGTGTCCCATATTCCAGTGTATAGCTCCATCTGGTTATCCAACTGGCATTGTAGTTCTTTTCTGTGTATTTCCTTTACTTTTACAAATCAAACGTGTTTGTGTATTTCATATGTGGCCCCAGACAATTTTTCTTTTTCCAATGTGGCCCTGCGAGCCAAAAGTTTGGACACCCCTGTGTTAGGGTATTCTGAGATTTGTAGTTCAATGACAAGGCCATTGTCTATAAATGTGGGACTATCTATCTATCTATCTATCTATCTATCTATCTATCTATCTATCTATCTATCTATCTATCTATCATCTCTATCTATCATCTGTTTTTTAGTTTTGAGGTGTTTGTGGTCCCTCTGCCGTTAATGGAGGATGCTGGTAATTGTAGTGAAACAACAGATAGGGCCATTGATCAGTAGCATAATACCTGTGGAATGGGCAGCTGAATGTATGTAGGTGCATCGTATAGTCATGTGTAGGGTACAGAAATGTCAAATGTATGCTCTTGTTACTGCTGCTGAGCTATACAAGCTTTCAAGGGATGCTGGGAGTTGTAGTTCTGCAAATGACAGATGTTGGTTGGGTTTCTTAACATAGGCATGGCGTTTTCATGTTTATGTATGTACTGCTTCTTTCATTCATGTTTCTGTATGGCAATAGGATCACTTTCTTGGTACAAACAATCAGCGAATAGAGTATGTTATTCAAATGCAGCCAGGGCAAACAGAACACAGTAGTAGTACACACAGGGTGGGGAGGCCGTCTAGCTGTTGAATTCAAAACTGTATGCAGGAATAGCCAGAGGATGTTGGGAGTTGTAGGCCCTTCAATATGGGATATGGGTGTTTTGCTATTTGTTTGTTTTCCATTTTTAAAATTGGGCATCAAAATATGCGGGTTCGGGTCGCAGCCTGTCGGTTGCGGGTTGGGTCTGGGTCTTAGAAATTGGTTCCGCGCAGGACTCTAGTAGGCAGGTGGGTGGAAAAATAGTGCTGAGACTTCAATGTAGGTAGGTATGTGGCTGGCCAGCCGGGCCCTATAGGTGGGTAGATGGTTGGGCAGTTCTAAGACAGTGCTACAGATAGGTAGTTGCTAGGCATTGCTAAGTCTGAACTGTAGGTAGCTAGCTGGCCATCCAACGGGCTTCCACGATCAATATCTGGCCTGAATGTCGGCCAGATCTCGATCAGGCTGGTTAAAACAATCCTGTCTGATCGCGGCTGCATATATTCGTGTATGCGGTCCTGCCATCCAACCAATCCTATCGGATCCATTATGATCTGATCGTTGGGCCCTAGGGCCCACGATCGGATTAGCGCAATATCACCCACTTCAATGTGGACATTTAGGGGAGACATCGCCAAACGAGCGGATCTCGGCCGAGTAATGCTATGACTGAACTTTAGATTGGTGGGAAGGTAGGTTGCTGTTCAATGCCAAGTTTGCACTTTTGGGGGGTAGATAGTTGGCCAATGCTAACATTGCACTGTAGGTAGGTAGGTGGCTGCCTAATGCTAAATATGCTATGTGGGTAGGTAGGTGGCTGACCAGTGCTAAGGCTGCACTGTAGATTGGTGAGTAGGTACAGTAGGTATGCTTTTTAGGTGGGTAGGTTGCTTGGAAAGCAGCTCAAAGACTGTGCTTGCAGTGGAACTGTTGCCCTTTAAATGGCTATGCTGGCAGTGAGAGGGAACAGGCAGCTCTGTTACTATTTCCTACAGACGAGGAGGAGGAGGCGCTGAGAGCTTCTTCATTACGCTCAAGTGTTTTTTTCAAAGGCAGGATACGTGCAGTGAGCGTGATTGCGCCTGATGCCTGAATGGGGAAGGTGAAGGACAGGAGAGGCGTTTGCCTTATTACACACAGGCAGGTGACTGTTCACTAGCAACAAAGGGGAACAGAGGTGAGAGGTGCACAATGTAAAAGCCTCTCAGGCAATACGAAAACTCCCGGCCTCCCTATCTATTTACTGCATCTGCAGCACCATTTCCCTAGGGAGACTCTGAATCTAGAGGTTACTTTTATCTACTGGATATTCAAAATAAACCCACAGTGCAGTGATACATTGTAACCAGTGCCACCTTGCAAGGCCTGTGGTTTCAAGGTTTCAGGGTAAAGGAATATATATATATATTTACGAAATTGAGGATTATACCCGCACTCCTTCACATATCACTCTGCCGGGTGCTCGGTCAAAGCTTGAGTATATATAATTGCACAAAGGACCCGCACTCCGTTTTCCAAAAGGTTCAATGATGGTGCCATCGCGGGTCATTTTGCCTGGTCATGTGATTTCATAAAGATCCAGCACTTTAGGATGGAACTGCTTTCTGGCAGGCTGTTTTTTCTCCTACTCAATGTAACTGAATGTGTCTCAGTGGGACCTGGATTTTACTATTGAGTGCTGTTATCTTGTGTTGGGGAGCTGCTATCTGGGTACTTTCACCATTGTTCTGTTGTTAGGCAGCTGGGGTGGGGTTGATATTACTTCAACTTGCAGTACAGCAGTAAAGAGTGACTCAAGTTTATCAGAGCACAAGTCATATGACTGGGGGCAGCTGGAAAAATGACAATATGTCTAGCCCTATGTCAGATTTCAAAATTAAATATAAAAAAATCAGTTTGCTCTTTTGAGAAACGGATTTCAGTGCAGAATTCTGCTGGAGCAGCACTATTAACTGATACGTTTTGAGAAAAACGTTTTTCCCCATGACGGTATCCCTTTAAGGGCCAAATTGTGTTGATTGGACAGATCTGCTCATGTAATCTCTATCTATAGGGTTGTGGGTTTATGCAACCGTGGATCGTCATGGGTGGAATAAGGTTTGTGTGACAGCAGTGTGCCTCCTTCCCATTCACTTGGGTTTGACTTGGGTTATACATCTGTCAAGTGTTTTTATGTTTCATGACTATCCTCTGCCCCTAAATAGAATCTGGTGAGAAGATTACCCTGCTGCACAGATTTATCATGTAGACATATGATGCCAAACTCATAAACCTCGGTCACTGAGCTACATAGTATGGAGGGGGTGGGGTCATATTCATTGAATAGATTAAGATATAATATGTAATAACTGCAGCAGTCACCAGGGACTCCATCAGAAATCACCCCTTTAAGGATTGTGCAACATTTACAACTTTTCTATAAGATACAGTATATACAATTGTGCAGTTAAGGTACCAATTATCCTAAGTGATAGCCAGGGCCACTATCCCGGGGGTACAGGGGGGACAGTTGTCCTGGGCCTGGTAGATTTCAAGTTTAAAGGGGGGCCTGCCTGTGCCGCACATGCTGGATTAGCTAGGCCCCCCTTAAAGGGGTGGTTCACCTTCAAGTTAACTTTTCATATATTTTAGAATGGCCAATTCTAAGCAATTTTTAAATTGGTCTTTATTTTATATAGTTTTTTTTTTTAATTATTTGCCTTCTTCTCTTTCCAGCTTTCAAATGGGGGTCACTGACCCCATCTAAAAACAAATGCTCTGTAAGGCTACACCTTTTAATGTTATTGCTCATTTGTATTACTCCTCTTTCTATTCAGGCCCTCTCCTTTTTATATTCCAGTCTCCTATTCAAATCAATGCATGGTTGCTAGGGTCTTTTTGATCCTAGCAACCAGATTGATGAAATTGCAAACTGGAGAGCTGCTGAATAAAATGTTAAATAACTCAAAAACCACCAGTATTAAAAAACAAAAACCAATTGCAAATGATCTCAGAATATCACTCTACATAATATTAAAAGTAAGTGAACAGACCCTTTAAATGTTGCTCTCCCCTCTTGTATGTCTGGAGGCAATATTACGGTACACCATTAGCCAGAGCACCAGGAGCTGGATGTATTGCACTTTTGTTTTAGGTCTGCAAATTCCTTCTCCATTGCCAGAATAATCTCGGCTTCAGTAGTCTGGAACTCACCCAAGAGCAATAAATCAACGTAAGGAGCATTGAGACCCTTTACATGTGCAGTATGTTATGCTCATACCCAGCCATGGCACAAAGCACTGTGTGTCTTTCAGCCATTTAAACCTTTTAAATCAGTCACCTTTTTTTTTTCGTTTCTGCTTTACATGCGAGCCTCAGGAACCGATCACTCCCAGCAGCTTAGAGGGCTTCAGAGAGTTGCTGTTTAGAAGAAACTTTTAGTAGAACACGAAACAGGACTGTTTGTGTGTAGCGTTATTCAGCTTAAAGGTGTGGTTCACAACTTTAGTATGTTATAGAATGGCCAGTTCTGAGCAACTTTTCGATTGGTCTTCATTATTAAATTTTTATAGCTTTTCAATTAATTGCCTTCTTCTGACTCTCTCCAGTTTTCAAATGGAGGTCACTGACCCCATTTAAACAATGGCTACAAATATATTGTTACTGCTACTTTTTATTCTGTAAAGCCTGAGTGATGGAAATGTCTCAGTAGGGGAGATGCTTGTTATGCTATGGGCCTTAAAGAGATTGCTGACCTTTAAATTAACTTTTAGTATGAAGCAGAGAGTGATAGCCTCAGACAATTTTCTTCCATTTTTCTTCCATAGCGATAAGGTTGGCCTCATCCCTTTCCATGTAGATGCAGGGTCGAACTGGGCGTTCAGGGCACACTAGGGCTGCTACCTCAGGGGCTCCTCAGGCAGCAACCAATGCTGCAACTTTCACACCCCCTCTCCTTTAACGTCTGTCCTTAGGGGTTACAATCTGGGTACGGTGATGGGGGGGCACGGTGAACATACAGTGTCTTAGGTGGGACTGGCTTGGTGGGGCTTATTGGGTTTTTTCCCTGGTGTCCTGCTGTCCCAGTCCAACCATGTGCATATTTTTTTACATTTTGTGTGGACTTAGGGAATTTCAGGACTTTATTGTATCCAATGGTTTAATAAGATAAAAAAAAATAATAAAAAAAAATAAAAAAATAAATAAAATATATATATATATATATATATATATATATATATATATATATATATATATATATATATATATAGTGAATAAATGAATAAAGTACACCCTCTTGTAAAACATAAGGATATTATAAGTTACCGAGGAGTTTCATGACCATATAAAAACACGAGGCCGAATTTACTCCGAGGGAACTTCTAATATCCTCATATTTTGCAACTAGGGGTACTTTATTTATTATGAACTCACCATTTATAACTGATGACATCTGAACTGTTTATAAGGATATAATTTACAAGATATATACCCCCAGTTGCAAAATATGAGGATATTAGATCCTTATATTTTACAAGAGGGGGTACTTTATTCACTTTATATCATAAACCGTAAGGGATCCGAAGTCATAGGTCTTGTGAAAAAAAAAAATGATGTTTATTCTCAGCGTTTTGGCTCTTAGACGTGAGCCGTCATCAGGAAGTGCTCACGTCTTAGAGCTGAAACGTTGAGAATAAACATCATTTTTTTTCACAAGACCTATGACTGCGGATCCCTTACGGTTTATGATATTATGACTGATTGTTCCTGCACCTAGGCATTATTTTGTGTTCCGTGTGCACCGGCCCATTGGAATTTGTGTATATGTGTGTGTGTATGTGTGAAATGGCTGCATCCAGAGGACATTTCTAGGCCTCTTACGCATTCTGACACTTTTCCAATAATCAATAAGACTTGTAACGTGTTTATTTTTAGATGCTGCTCCTACAAACCTGCCACCTCTACTGGCTGGACAGAACCTTGGTGCCAGCCTTTTATATCTCCTCCTGGTCAATATTTAAAGTCTCTAGGGTGCTGCAGATCTTCTTGCAAGGTCCTTCTCTCCCATAGGAAGGCAGTTCATTCAAGAAGGATTTCAATAAAAAACTTTAAAGAGGTGTAATTTTAAAAACTGCCCAGGCTTCCTGAAACATAATCCCTCCCCCACTTGATCGTTAATGGGTAATAAAAAACAATAAAGGAATCTGGCTTCCACCGCAGGATGGCTGTAGCCTTGGACTTGGCCATTCTTCACATTCACTGCTGTCCGATGTTACTTAGATCAGAGATCAACATCAGCGTTTTACCTAATATATAACAGAAGTGCTTGTCCGTCTCCTGCCAATATCTCTGTACATTATGGCATTGCTCTGTAGCTTCAAATAACAAAGTGTAATATAAGGTGTAGTACTAATTAATACTCTAGCTTGAAAGCAAGTGAAACTAGGGTAGTAAGTCCATCCATGTGTTATGCTGAATCCCTCAACTGTAATTCTAGATGAGCATCAATAGAGAGAGCTGTAGCTATATACATGGTGGGTACAAGAATGAAACACTAGTTGGGCAATGTGCATAGAGGCACAGCATGCTGCCTTTGAACCGATCTTGAACATGTTCAAACTTAATTTTTAGTATGTTATAAAATGGCTAATTATAAGCAACTTTTCAATTGGCCTTCATTTTTTCTTTTTATAGTTTTTGAATTATTTGCTTTTTTCGTCTGGCTCTTTCCAGCTTTCAAAAGGGGTCTCTGCCTCATCTAAAAAAACAAGTGCTCTGTAAGGCAACCCCTTTATTGTTATTGCTACTTTTTATTACTATTAATCTTTCTATTCAGACCCTCTCCTATTCATATCCCAGTCTCTTATTCGAATCAATGCATGGTAGCTAGGGTAATTTGGAACCTAGCAACCAGATTGCTGAAACTGGAGAGCTGCTGAAGAAAAACCTAAATAACCACAAATAAAAAATGAAAAAAAAAGGAAAACCAATTACAAATCATTATTAATTTGAAGAAGAGACTGGAATGGGAGAGGGCCTGAATAGAAATATGACTAATAAAAAGCAGCAATAACAACACATTTGTAACCTTACAGAGCATTTCAAAAACACTGAATAAAAAAAGAACTTGCATGTTTTTGTACTATTACAATCCTCCTTTCCATGGAGGCAACCACTGAGCCTATGAGTAAAGCAGCCAATTGCAAGATTTGTATGACTATTGTCTCCCCAAATGACAAAGTTTAAGCTCCCCATCTCCTTGATAATATTTTATCGATCGCTACTAATGGGTCAGACCCTTTAAACCTGCCCTTGCCACTTATTTTTTGTTTGTGACTTGCTGAATAGGGATCTTTATAAACCCCCACCCTCACATGCTCTGAAGTCAAACCAAATAAACAAGTGCTCCAATTCATAGCCCTCGGTCAACAAGTGTCTGTCGCTGTACCATGTGGGTCTCACAGCTGAAATAGTGCATTATGCTTACGGCTGCTATACACAGCATGAAGCCACAGAGGTGAATGATGGGGACCCTGTTTCTTAAGATCTTGCTTTAACCTTTAATTATATAATGAAGGATGATGGGATATGTAGTCCAGCCTAATTTGGGGGGATGTTGGCAATGTAAGGAATTATTATTAACATGTATTTATAAAGCGCCAACATATTGCATAGCGCTGTAAAGTAAATGTGTTTATACAACTAAATCACGTGAATTGCATAGATAGAACAAATGGAGTTAAATACATCACTACCAATACTGGTACAAAAGGTGAGGAAGGCTCTGTGCAAAAGAGCTTACAATCTGAACGGAATAAGACACAAGGTGATGGGAGGACATGATTACAGTGGGGAGGACATGATTATAGAGGGGCAACATATGCAAATGTGAAATCCCTGTGTATAATCCCTGCTTTATCTTTCAGGCGCAAACCATGAACTACGTGGGGCAGTTAGCCGGCCAAGTATTTGTCACTGTGAAAGAGCTGTACCGAGGACTCAACCCTGCCACTCTGTCTGGATGTATAGATGTGATTGTCATACGCCAACCCAATGGCAACCTGCAGTGTTCCCCCTTCCATGTGCGCTTTGGGAAAATGGGTGTCCTGCGCTCTAGGGAGAAAGTGGTAAGGAACGGGATTACAGAGGGGTGCTAAGGGTATATAACACAGTGGCACTCACTTTCTATTAGCTGGAGCAAAAACAAATGCACATGCTCCAAACCTCTGTACATAGTGATTGTGCCATGCAGCAGTGCACCAGTTGCAGCTGTCAGTGTGACTTAGGTACAGGGTGCAGCTCAAAGCATTCGAAGGTGCAGGCTGGATTTTAAAGGAGAAGGAAAGCTACCAAAGCAGTTTATTGCCAATAGATATGCCACAATAGTGTAAGGTATAACACTATATTTATTCTGAAGAATGCTTTACCATACCTGAGTACAGCTTTAGAAGCTCTCTGTTTGCTTAGGATAGCAGCTGCCATGTTAGCTTGGTGTGACATCACTTCCTGTCCGAGTGTCTCCCTGCTCACTCATAGCTCTGGGCTCAGATTACAGCAGGGAGGGGAGGGAGGGGTGAAAGGGAAGGAGAGAGGAGCAAACTGAGCATGCTCAAGCCCTAGCCCTGGAGGTTTAAGCTGAAAACAGGAAGTCTGATACAGAAGCCCATGTGTACACAATAGAAGGAAAGAAATGCAGTGTTTCTTTTGACAGAGGACTCAGAGCAGCATTACTTTGAGGGTTTACTGGTGTATTTATATAAACCTTTCTGATAAAGCTTACTTAATTTTAGCCTTTCCTTTTCCTGTAAACATGCCAAATGGTAAATACATCAATCCCTCTGCACATCACACTTGGCATAAACAGTGCATCAGTATGGTGAATGATAGTGTAGATACCCATAATGACTGGTGCTGAAGTTGAAAAATGGGTGCATGTTTGCATCTGTATTGTAGCATAGCCTGTTTAGTGGAACTGGCTTTGGCAGGTGCTTTTTGGAGAAGACCATAGCAGACTGTGATAATTGTATTGACCCCAATATTGAAGCATTGTGTTCTTTTTTTTTATTCTTTATTTTTTTTTTTGCAGGTGGATATTGAAATTAATGGGGAACCTGTGGATTTGCACATGAAACTGGGAGACAATGGGGAAGCGTTTTTTGTAACAGAACAAGAGGAAAATGAGGTAATCTTTATATAACTTTTGGCAAGAATAATTAGCAAGGTCCTTGGTTAATTTGCTTATTAAATAATTAAAGGGATACTGTCATGGGAAAATTAGTTTTTTTTTTTTTTCAAAATGAATCAGTTAATAATGCTGCTCCAGCAGAATTCTGCACTGAAATCCATTTCTCAAAAGAGCAAACAGATTTTTTTATATTCAGTTTTAAAATCTGACATGGGGCTAGACATATTGTCAATTTCCCAGCTGCCCCAAGTCCGGGCCGGTGCACCTATTAGCAGAATACTGCACCGGCCTGGGATTCTTCCAGCGAACACCACGGATCGATCGTCGTCTGGCTTCTTCTTTTTTTCTTGTGGGTGCGCATGCACAGTAGCGTGAAAAGCTGAATTTAGACATCCACTTACTCCAGCCTTTATACATTACATTTTTGGCTAACTAACTATATTACAAACATTTTGCACATACTATATATTTAACCAGTTATTATTTTCACACTGAACTGTTCCTTTAATCCAACCTAAACCTCATCTATCGTGGGGGGGAAATGTATTTGTGAACACTATGACGGTGAATTTATAGGTTACTGGGCACAGCCAACGACCTCCAAACATTTGAAACAAGAATTTTGATGTACTGTTTTGAAGCTACAACTGCATGACAATAACTACTCGGTTCTGAACTATTTGTGTAGTGTTTGTTGTCTGGCATTGCCCAGAGCGCGGTTGATGGCCAAGAAAGGATTAGAACAGAGATATTGCTCTTCTCAGCTGACAAATAATGTGTAGAGGACAAAGAGCAGGGCTGGTAGTAAAAGCCTGGGATGGTCTCGTGATGAAACCGTGTTCAGTGAATTTATCGCAGAGCACAGTCACCAGCGGAGCCATTGGACAGCTGCCATTGGGCAGCATTTGTACACATCCCATTGCCTTACAATGTGCTTAATTGTCCATCACTTCTGTATTACAAAGTCTAGACCAGGAGTGGCTATACTTTACTAATGCGAGGTCTACTTTTAGTGATGTTGTCCCATTTGCCAGTAGATCATTAACTGGTGACCAGAAGATCAAAGCAGCCAAGTATGGGCCACAAACACTTTACTTAGGTTATTGATTTGATAACTTTGCTAAAAGTGTACCCCATATCAGTTTGGGTTCCCTAGTCGCTCATCCCGACTCCTATCTGTTCCATTTGTCATTCTTTATCTTCAGGTAAACTCTCTCCCCACTCTCTTAGTTGGCTATGTTTGAACTTTGAGGCAGAGTTTGCTGATGAGTATTGGGGGCAGGTCCACTGGGAAGCACCAGGAGATGGCTCAGAAGGATATCTATAGTGACCTGAACACGGTTATGAAATCTAGAGGCAGGGAGGGAAAAGGTGCATAAATCATCAAGTGGACATAATCTCTCTCCCTACTAATTGCCCAATGAATTTAATCGTAGCGTAAACGTAGAGAGAAGTTGAGGATGGGATGACCAATCTCAAAACAAAGCCTTGACCTAATCACCTTTTAATTGCTACCCCAATTTTAGATAACTTTATATCAATGTTGCCGGATCTACAGTCCTCCTGATGGATTCTCGGAGTAGTAGCTCAACATCTAGGGGACCAGAGAAGGTTGACAATTTCTTCCTTAACCAGTTTGCTTTTGTTTGCTAGGGGGACATCCCATCTCACCTGGCCACCTCACCCATCTTGCTCGAAGGAGCTGCACTGATGAAGTCGCAGCTGAGGAGGAACTCTATAGACTGGCCAAGGTCTATGGACTCTTCAGGCCCCTCTCAGCCCTCTAGCAATATGCACATGGCCGCTTCAGGAGCAGAGAACCCTTCCAACTTGTCAATGAAGAAGAGAAGGAAAAGGAGGAGAAAGTCAAAGGTGGATAATCTTAAGAGAGAGGACAACTGTGATACCAGTGAAGATGAAGATATGTTTACCATAGACATGAGTTCTGATGAGGAATGTGAGCCGCTGGAAACCTCCAAGTGCGTATATAGATGAAATTCTAATGTACAACATTTTCAAATTAGTCGCAATCAGTGATCCTTTCCTGCTGAAACATGAGTAAACTGGAAACTTCTCTTGTATGCTAGAGATTACAGTTGGCACAAATGAAACATTCTGGGAATGGGGCCCTGCAAATAATATGTTCCAGCTATATGAACCCTTTTCAAAATTAAAGAAACTCCTTCTTGTTATTGCCCGCCACTGTTGACAAATACAGCCCATAGAATGGCAGCAACTGGAGGGTCAGGAATGGAGCATTTCTGTGCTAAAGCCTTTGTAGTATCGGCAGGATCGGCAGGATCTGCAGAACATCTTAAACCCTATTAGCCTGTCACTTGTTGCAACCATGTAATTTTACTCCATAAAGAATACTTGCAGCCCACTCACGAATAAACCCAAGGCTGCTTTAGTTCAAGAGTACCTTCAAATTGTGCTCATGTAGACCCATATATTCCCCTCCCTGAAAGTCAATATATCACTTATCTGTCTGGTGAATCCGGTCATCTTCCTCTTCCTTTCTTTGTTCCTCTTTTCAGTTCAAAACGAACATCCCTATACAAAACTTGCATAGTATCAGAATGACATCTAGTGGTGAGACCTGGAAGTGCAGGTAGTAAAGGAAAAGCAACAAATACTCAAGTAGTAGTTTCAGCTGGCGCGGCTGAGAGAGAGAGAGAAAAAAAAAAACTATGAAGAATTTTATTCATCCAGGTCATGGTATATCTAGTATAGTATATTTGAGTCATAATTTCTGTATTTGATAGGGGGGCTAGTGGAGACCTAACTATATAGGGCATGCTCTGTCATCCCATTACTCTTTATTTAACAACCCCCCCTGTTTTAAGGACAAGCTATGCCTCTGTTGTATATTAGATGCATTCTACATGGCTACCTGCCAATAGTGCAGTCTGCATTATTGCCTCTAAATGAATTACAGGTATGGGATTCGTTATCTGAAATTATGGGAAGGCCATCTCTCATAGACTCCATTTTATCCAAATAATCCAAACTTTTAAAGACTATTTCCTTTTATTCTCTGTAATAATAAAACAATACCTTGTACTTGATCAAACTAAGCTATAATTAATCGTTGGAAGCAAAACCGGCTGTAAGGTTTACATGATTTTCTAGCAGTCTTGAGGTATGAAGATGCAAATTATGGATAAAAGGTCCCATACCTCTACTTACTAATCCAGCTAAATGTGTATTAAATATGTGTTCAGTAATGTGGGCAACCAGTGATAGACATTGTTGTGGTTATAGGTCCATGTCTCCAAGCAGCTACAGTGATATGAATCAAGCTCAGGGCAACCCATTTGATAAAGCGGAAGCACATCCCCACTCGGATGGCGAGTGGTCACATTTGCAAAGGTAAGTGGCAAACTCTGCCCCACAAGCACTGAGTTTGGTGTTTATGGAGCACAATGTAATTACTGTAGTTGGGATTAACCCAGTAGAAAACAGGCTAAACAGCGATTGGGCAATTTGCTGGCTGACGGCTTTTAGGGGAGAATGGGAGTTGAAATGAAGGGCTGCAGACTACTTGTAGGGGAGTGATGCTACAATAGGCTCTGAGGTAGGGATGCACCGAATCCAGGATTCGGTTCGGGATTCGGCCAGTCTGAGGTCCTAAAACATGATGTACAGAGGAAAAATAGTCTGTAAAATAGCCATTGCTATTTATGGTTGCAAGTGCATTGAGCAAAATTCCCATTTTTTTTTTTACCTACAATGCAGGATGTTTTTTCTTCAGGATTTTAGTGTCATTGCAATCCACAAGGGTAGATGTACCAAAAGCATTGAGCTTGGAGCGTTAAAATGTTACATGTGAATGGCACCTTCCATGGGGGGATATAAGCAGACTATCAAGTTCTAGAACCCACATGGGCACACAGTAGATAGATGGGAGCAAAGGCAGCTTACAAAAATGCTGGGTGCATGACCCATACTGAAAAGAACTCTTCTTTGACTCTACAGTCATTTGATAGAGGACTCTGGGACTGCAGTTTACTATAACTTTTATAAGATGCAGATGCAAAGTCTGGGTGAGTAATTCAGTCCAGAATGAAGTTCAGCTGAGCCGTCATCCTGGATTCTCATCTGTTGCAGATTTGAGTCCAAGGAAATTCGGGATTTTCTGTGGGCATATAGTGCCATCCAGTGTTGGATATGTGAAGAGCAGCTGTACACTTCTGAGGCTAGAAATTGCATATCATACGTTTTTGTGGAATGTGTGTCATCACCTTTCTGTTTAAGGAAAATCAAATGAACTGTAACTGCCATTTGTCATTAGCCAGTGCCACCCTTGTTTTACCTTAGAATTGGCATGACACTGGAACAAAACACTTAAACCAATCTCCATTTGCTCCAGTTGTCTGACTAGAAGGATAAAACACCATTTCCTACTTCATTTTAATTGTGCATCATTCATTCCTATTGGGTCACTCAAAAATTTCAAAAGGCCAGATGCAAAGATCAAACTCAAGGCCCTCTAGCTATTGCTGATCTTGTGCCCTATCATTCTCCCCTGCTGCAGACAATTGTGCCACCTCAAGAAGTTAAAACCTCGGTCTTTAGTCTTTATTATTCCCAGACCAGAGAGCAATATATTATTTCCCATATGTCTCTACTTTTGTCACTAATTCTATTCATCCTTGTTCTGTACGAGTCTCCATATTCCTCTCTGTTTAATCTTGTCTCCAGGTTATATGTAAGGAGCTGTATCTGTGTCTGATTGGACAACAGAGAAACTAGGGAAATGAGTGGTGGGAAAAGCAACTTCCCAATATGCATCAGTTAATGTAATGGTTTCCCATTTATTCTGTCTGTCATTGTCTGTTCTCTGCAGGGCTGGTTCTGCATGGACTTGTGCTCATGATGTTTCTGTTTGCTCAGTCCTCCAGGTTCCCGGCCTGCAACCCCTAAAAGTGATTCTGAGTTGGTGAGCAAACCTCTGGCTAGAGGGTTATCCACTAGTGAGCTCCCAATGCACTGGGCATGGGGGGAGCTTCCACAAGCAACAAAGGTAAGGGGACCACTGTGTTTAACGGACTAGAGGGCATGTTTACGAACATTGGAGATAAATATCTCCCAGGATGTTGCCCATGGCAACCAATCAGCAATTACATTGTAACAGTCACTTACAAGTTAAGCTGGCCGTACACGGGACGATAAAAGCTGCCGACCGACCAAGTCGGCAGCTTATTGGCCCTTGTGTGGGGCCCTCCGAAGGGCTTCCCCGGTCGATATCTGGCCGAAAGCTGACCACATGTCGATCGGGCAGGGGTAAAAAGTCCAGTGATCTAACCACCCGTACGATCCGATCGTTGGGCCCTAGGGCCCATGATCGGATCAGCCCGATATCGCCCACCTTGAAGGTTGGCAAATCGGGGAGAGATCCGCTCGTTTGGCGAAAAAAAACTGATTTGGTTGCTATGGGCAACATCTACAATGTTAGTAAACATGCACCTAGTTCGTTTTCCTGGGGCAATATGTCTCTCTATGTGGTTTTACAAGCTGTTAAAGTGCTTTTCAATGTAAAAAATGTAAAAGTGGGTTACACTATAGCATGTGTCTCTCCCTCTACTCACCAAGACTATACGAACCGTTAATTTATTTGCACAATTCTAAAGGTTTACACATGTATATATCCAATTTCTGCTAATATATTGCACATTTCATGTTTACATATTTATTGTGTATTTTTAAGTGCCTTTTTGTTATATGTACTAGCTGGAGCCACGTCGTCTCGTCTCACTGTATATTTGTATACTGCTGAGATGACAATAAAGTTGACTTTGACTTTATACATTCTCCACATATTCAGTACCCAGGCCTCAGCCATTTAGACATCACCTCTGATATTACAGATATTCTATAGAGTGCCAAACATGGCTGCCGGATAAATCCTTCCATTCCCTGCACCAATAAGACTGGCAGGTCATCCTTTAGAATCCATGCATTACGGGAATGTAATTCTGTCTATAGGAATGGCATTGATCAGTCTTGTGAGAATTTCCCTTCTGTGATCAACTGGCAGAAATACTGCAGACCTACAGATGGAGCACAGTTATCATTAAGACAAATGATGCTAACGGGCACTACTGTCTATAAAAACACGTATGCAAAGAATTTAAATATGTGGGGTTTATAGCTGCCACACTCCTTTTACATGAATGCACTATTACTGGTGCTCCAACCAAACCTGCCTCAGCTACATGTCTTCTTCTGTTCTGCTGAACGTTTCTGAAATCTGTTCTTCAATCTTTTCCAGTCGCCTCTGCACAAAACCAAGGAATCCAGCTCTGTGAGCATAAACATGACAGAAAGCACACATTTTAGGATCATCCCATGCGCCACGAACGTGGGGGCAGGTTCATCCCCTGAACTTCGAGAGAGCCAGACCATTTCTTTGGTTCTAGATGATGCCAGACATAATCATCCTCCGCCACTTATCAGTGAGCCTGATATTGAAACTCTAGGAGCTGCTGCACCTCCTCTTCCCTTTGAAGAAGAACCAAGTCCCAGATCCCCTGGTTTGATTCCAACAGCTGGCAAGACCGATTCTCCTTCTAAAAAAAAAGGCAAGTTAGTTGTGTGGCATGTCCAGCTCAGAGTATGTTAATAGGTTGCTTATATTGTGTAACTCAGGCAATGGGGTTCATTTACCAAGGGATAAAGTGCAAAAATAAGGTGCAAATCCACATATCATATCTTGCCTCCCTGGAGACAGTACTTTAAGATAGGCCAATGTGCTTTCTTACATATTAAGAGCTCCTGCATCCCCACTTAGTCTCTGGACTGCCTGAAACAGATGAATGAGAATGGGGAGTTTTGGCCAGGATCCCTCAGCCTCCTCAAGTTGGCCTGGTTTGCTCCTAATTGTAGTCTGTTTTATCTGCTCAAACATAAATAAACCAATGGAATGATGTGAATTCTCCTTTGAGACAGGTATGGCTATTTTACTTTCATTACTTTCATTCAGTATGTGATATGATTGAAGAACAATGTCCAACCATATTCAATTATCCTGTCTATATTTGCCCTTTTTATATTTATAGGCAATAGGTATGCACCTAATTCACTTTTGGATCTGAGATTCTGTGCATTCCTAGTATGTAAACATACTATCAGCACTTTTGGGACTGGAAGTTACTTTCTGAGCTCTTCGCCTTGTGCCAAAAGATAGTGGATAACCAGGGGATGCTCCACACAGGCTGTGCTGCATACAGAGAGAGGTGCAACTCTGTGCTCTATTCTAGAAGTGCAAAGATTTTCACCTTAAGGTGCAACTAATGGATTTCAGTAGGGCACTTTGCACCTTTCTTTATTTTCCATAAATGAACTGGTTACTCTTTAAAGGGTTACTGTCATGGGAAATATATGTTGTTTTTTTTTTCAAAACACTGAAATGCATTTCTCAAAAGAGCAACCAGATTTTGTTATATTTAATTTTGAAATCTGACATGGGGCTAGACATATTGTCAGTTTTCCAGCTGCCCCCAGTCATGTGACTTGTGCTCTGATAAACTTCAGTCACTCTTTACTGCTGTTTACTGTTCCCCCCCAGCAGCCTAACAACAGAACAATGGGAAGGTAACCAGATATCAGCTCCCAAACACAAGATAACAGCTGCCTGGTAGATCTAAGAACAGCACTAAATTGTAAAATCCAGGTCCCACTGTGACACATTGTTACATTGAGTAGGAGAAACAACAGCCTGTCAGAAAGCAGTTCCATAGTGCAGCACTGGCTCTTTCTGAAAGCACATGACCAGGCAAAATGACCTGAGATGGCGCCTGCACACCAATATTACAACTAAAAAACAAATACACTTGTTGGTTGAGGAATGAAATTTTATATGGTAGAGTGAAGTATTTGCATTGTAAACAGTGTAATTTAGAAATAAATACTACACTCTAAAAATCATGACAGAATCCCTTTAACCATGGCAGCAATGGGAAACTTACACTGTAGGCCGACAATGACTTGAGTATTTCCCATCAGCATTATTTGTGTTTACAACACTCTAAAATGTTGGCTCACTTTATAAGCAGTAATAACTGTTTAGAATGTTCCAAATCCATCAATATATAATATACTATAGATGCTCAAGTGTTTTATAAATTATTTGTGTTTCTTGCTAATGGGAGGACCATGCAGTTGCTTTTCAGCATCCTGCTGGGACTTCTAGTCCAGCCTGAGCCCAAGATTTTGCATCCCTATTGCCTCGCTAGTTTAGCTGCTGGCTCTTCTCTTTCCTCTTGTTTGTAAGTACAAATGAGACACAAACATGTTGTGCTGTGAGCGGAAATAACATGCTCTCAGGCCAGCGAACAGCATTGCCTTCCTTAATTAGTCCATAAAAGCCCCGAATGCTGTAGAATAAGAATATTTAATCCATCTGCTCAGTTCAATTAAATCCGTACTAGGGCTCAGAACATTTCAGTGTTGTGCACATCAAGCTTGGAACATTGAAATGCATTTGATGGCATAAAATGATTAAATGTAAATATGTGATCCTAATGATAACAGAATAGAAAAAATTAAAATGGGAGACTGTATTTTGCATGGCAATTATTTTTGTATCACAGAAAAAAAAAGAAATATTTATTTAATCGGTATAAAACTTTTAGGCCCTTATATTTTACAGTATACGCAGTCCCTGCTCAACTCTAATCACCAAAGGTGTATTACTATAACCATATCATCCCGGGCCAATTAGTAGTTGGTGGAGAATACTGGAAGATTTCATTATTACTTGGAGCTCATCTGATTAGGTTAAATTTGGTGTAAGTGTTTGAATTCTCAATAAACTCACACATTTATGTTTCTTAAATTATAGATAAGAGGAGCCGACACCTTGGGGCTGATGGAGTTTATTTGGATGATATCACGTGCATGGATCCTGAGGTTGCAGCTTTGTATTTTCCAAAAAGGTACCAAAGTTTACTTCTAATATTTCTATGGAGGAGTCTGCCTTACTGGTTAAAGGATCCTGTAATGCAACTTAACGCCCCCATGCAATGACAGATATAAGCTCCCAACAGATTAAGTCTGGGGGCCCTCCAATGGGCTTCCTCGATTAATAACTGGCCGAATGTCGGCCAGATGTTGATCGGTTGGTGTTAAAATCCAGTCGGATCGAGGACCTCATAAGTTCGTTGATTCTGCCCTCAATCTGATCCGTATTCTTCTCATTGCGATCTGATTGTTGGGCCCTAGGGCCCTCGATCAGCCCGATATCGCCCACCTGAAGGTGGACATATTGTTAAGAGATCCGATCATTTGGTGAAATCTCCAAAAGAGCAAATTTCCCTATGTATGGCCAGCTTAAGGCACCCTTTAAGCAACACATATAGACAATAACTTTCTGATCATGTTAGATAATACCAATCCAAATGTTCAAGGTATCACACAACTTTAGGGACCTTTATACATCTCCAACTTGGTGACATGCCTGGAAACGTCTGCAAATATGGATTCTGCACCAAATGTGTGTGTAGGGATTGTATCTGGCATAAAGGTAGAGGATGTACCAACTTGAATATACAGTGCAGATATGAAACTTTATGGCACCTGCATTAGATGTGCATTAGATGCACCATACAAAATTAATAGGCAAATCCATCACAGCAGATAACTCATATGAACCCAGTTGAGCAGAGTTGTGTATGTGTGTGGTACTAACACCTCATTGTTTTTGGAATAATTTTTTAAAGGCAAACCATGAGCTGCCAATTTTTCTCTTTTCAATTTATCTGTGTACAAATATTGGCTTTTTATAATTTCTAGCAGCTGGTCAACTCCAGATTGTGGGTTAGACCGAGTGCTGGCAATTTTTTTTTTGTGAGCAGATCTAATGCCTGACTTCTCTTTAATGTTCTTTGTTTTCAGTGGAGATACATCAGCCCTAGGCAAGAGCTCAAATGAAAATGGGACCCGCTCTGCGAATCAGTCCCCACAGTCTGTTGGAAGCTCAGGGGTTGACAGCGGAGTAGAAAGCATCTCAGATGGCATAAGGGATCTGCCTTCCATTTCAATATCACTTTGTGGGGGCCTTACTGACAACAAAGAGATAACAAAAGGTAAGACCATAGCCAGCAAATATCCTAGGGTGCATTTCCTTATGTTTTATGGACTGGAAAGTTTCAGGGACTTCTGGTCCTGTAAAGTGACTTGCTCAGTCATATGTTGCTCAGATATCTGTTGGGTCAATACAGGTAATAGCCATATCTAACTTGTATTTTCCAGCAATCAGACACAAATCCACCACCTCACTGTGTAGCTTGTGAAAAAAACAAGCATAACATTTTGTATTGGTTTGCAGGTGCATCTCATTTTGGGGAAAATTCTGCTTTGTGGGGAACTAAAGCATGGTAGATGGTGCATTTGTGCTATTGTGTATACAAGTGTATAAATCCACCCCCACAGCCAAGCTGGCTCAAACCCCACTTTGAGATGCAACATTTATGAGCCTAGAAGAGCCAAAAAGCATAGAATCTCACCTTAACGGGCCATCAAGCTGAGCCCTTTCAGCCATTGTTCTGGGCCCCCGTGGGAGGGTGGTTGAGAATCATTAATCTTTAAAGAGACAAAATTATATTCTCCCTATCTTGCATCGCTACTCCAATAAACAAAAGCTTTTAATAGTGTTTGCAGCAGCTGCCTGACCACTCATGTTGCCTCTTTTTGGCTTTATATACTAATTCATCTATTGGCTAGGGTTGTAGCTACAAACACAAACATCCTAAGGCTAACTGCATATGGGTCGTTACTACCCATCTGCCTTCAGTCTAAGAATGGGAATCAAGTGTTTTTGTGTTGGAAAAAGGTATAAAAATATTATCTCCTTCCAATTCTCTTTACTTCACACCACAGTCAGTTTGTGCTTTAGCTCAGTGCTGCCAGCCATACTGGGCTACAAGGACAAACAGAATCAATTTTCACCTGTTCTTTGTACATCCCAGTTCCTACTGTGAAAGACAAAGCATGTTGACCTGTGGCGTGATTGATAGTCTCCTGAGACAACAAAAGTCACCCCATGTGTGCTGCACTGTACATACATTTTTAGAAATCTTATGTTCCCCCTCTTAGGGTAGCAGCAAAGCTCAGGATTCTGGACATTTTTCAATTTGACTTTTAACAGCTCAAGGAGAGTACTTCAAATACCTATAATTGGTCCTTCTTGACTCTTAATGGCTCTTGAGGATGCACTTGTGCATCAGGCAATTCAGATACACTGACTGCCGCATATCTGAGCAGCAATTGCCTGACCTTCGAGTGACTTGAGGGGGGGGGCACATGGGTCATAACTGTTTCTTTTGAATCTGAGCTGAATGCTAAGGATCAATTGCAAACTCACTGAACAGTTATGCCGCTTGTGACCCCCCTTATGATCACAGACTAACTCAGAGTTAGAGAGCTGCAAAGCAGGAAGTAGTGTTCTGGCTATTATGTTACGTATCCAGTCACTCCAGCCTTTATGCATTACATTTGTGGCTAACTAATTATATTAGAAACATTTTTTATTTTGCACAGCCTATCTATTTACCCAGTTTTTATTTTTACACTGAACTGTTCCTTTAAATATTGACAAAAACAGCCCTTCTGTGAGTGTATACAGCATCACAAATAGGCTATAACCTCAAATCTCACCCTAAATACCCTTTAGGCTTGGCGCCCCCATTGGGCAGTTCTACGGTTTGGGAACCTACGCTGGGACTAATATACATAACATAGCCCAGTACATGCCTACGCTGGGACTAATATACATAACATAGCCCAGTACATGTAGGATTGATACCATATACTATGTGTGTGTGTGTGTGTATATATATATATATATACTGTATATATATATGAGATCTATATATATATATAATCTCACTATATTATATTCAGGGCCGTATGTAGTGTTTATTCTTTATCATCCCTTATAAAGGTTGTTGTTGGTGGTGCATCCTACTTTTCTAAATGACAATACCTTCAGCACAGCAGGATATGTGTTTGGTTTTGTTTATTATATGAATAGATCTATTTATGCAGAAGCTGTAGAAAAGAAAGCAATTCACCTCTTTATGTTTTCATTAGACAAAAACAATGAGGGGGAAATAAAAATGAAGGTATGGTGGTGGCCCTTTATATTTACCATGTGTAGGAGAATATTCCTGTAGGCGATAAATAACTGTTATTGAATTGTTGAATTGTCTTCTTGCACGTAATTCGGACGCATAATATTGTCATGAGGATTATTAGACAACATTTGAGCAGAAGTAATTTATAATCCTAACCTGGAACCAACAACCAGCTGCAGATTTTCCTGAACACCATCAAATGGCAGTAAATGGGGCATGACCTAGAGACAGTGCAGCTACCAAAGCTGATTTAAAGGCTCAGGACGCCCGGGTGCTTTTATGCAACGTTTTAAAGGGTATTTATGTTGCTCTAAAAATGATGGATATTTGTTAAAGGGGTGATTCACCTTCAAGTTAACTTTTAGTTTGTTATAGAATGGCCAATTCTTAACAACTTTTCAATTGGTCTTCATTATTTCTTTTTTTATAGTTTTTGAATTAATTGCCTTCTTCTGACTCTCACCGACCCTATTTATACAACAAATGTTCTGAAAGGCTACAAATATATTGTTACTGCTAATTTTTATTACTCCTCTTTCTATTCAGGCATCCCCTATTCATATTCCAGTCTATTATGCAAATCAATGCATGGTTGCTAGGGTAATTTGGTTCCTATGAACCAGACTGCTGAAATTGCAAACTTGAGAGCTGCTGAATACAAAGCTAAATAACTCAAAAGCTACAAATAAAAAAAATTAAAACCAATTACAAATTGTCTCAGAATATCTTTCTCTGCATCGTACTAAACATTAATTTAAAGGCGAACAACCCCTTTAAAGGGCACCAATCATGACCAAAATCATTTATTAAGTAAATACACTATGTGAAAGGTCAAGAAATCCGATTTTTAAAACAGTTAGAATTTGTTTGTATAATGTAAATCATCAGCTCACTATTCCTTCTGCAAGATCTCCCCTATCTCCCCTGCAGTTCTAGCTGAGGCAGACATCTTGGATTTCACTGGCTCCTCCTTCCTATCTTCCCAGCCAACTGTAGCTCTGAAATCTCGCACATGCTCAGTTGAAATTCCTTGTTTGCTTATAAACCCTTCTAAGCTATTTTCAAATCAGCCAAACCTGTGTGTTAGCTGCTGTTCAGTAGTGCTGCCACCTGCTGGAAGTTACTGTGTGTGCCCTTCATTTGCATAATGACTTTACCAGCAGGGGACAAGATAGGGAAATCTCCTGATATTCTAGTAGAGGAGTTTACTAAAACAAGGCATTCTGGGTAGAATACTCAAAGCAGTGTTACAATCTGAGCATGCTCCTGAAATTAGCATATTAGAGTCTCTGTTATAGTCACAGTATGGCCTCCCTCAGTGAAAAGAACCCATTTGACAAAGTTAGGGATTTTTTTAAAACCTGCAGTTTTTTCAAAAAACTATATATGTAGTTTGATTAAACGTGTTTAGCTTGTACTGGTCAGATTGTTAATATGTGTTTGATTTTGGCTGTGATAGGTGCCCTTTAAGGATATTACAGGAGACCTCTTTAGAGGATGATGCTTCCTACTAAAATTGTTAGCATCTTGACTATTAATGATGGAAGATAAAAGAAAGGTACAAACCAGAAGATACACATTTATAATTAGGGTCTTACATACTCTTTTAAATAGACCGCTTATTATGAGGCTGTATATGTTTTTTATGGGGATCATTTATTAAGGTTCGAGTTGTGTTTTCCTTGAAAATTCAAGTTTTCAGGTGAAAATCTATTTTTTTGAGATTTATTATACCCCTACCCTGGAAATAGCTTGAATCCAAAAATACACCATTGAGTCAATGGCAGAGGTCTCTTGAACCAGAGTAATTTGGACCCTAGCAACCAGATTATGGAAACTGCAAAATGAAGAGCTGCTGAATAAAAAGCGAAATAACCACAAATAATAAAAAATGAAAACCAATTGCAAATTGTCTCAGATTACGACTCTCTACATCATTCTAAAAGTTAACTCAAAGGTGAACAACCCCTTTAACAATTGGCTATGTTTTTATTAAACTTAATATTTTATGTCAGGATCTGTTCTACAGAGTGGGACTCCCTCTGGTGCCGTCAAAAAATGCTGGAAACTGTTCTGTTGGAATCTTGGTCTTCAATCGCCTTGGCTGATGTTTGTAATTGTCTTCTTCTTTCCCAGAGCGGTTTATAGAGCAATCGGTGTCCTATCAGCAGTTTGTGGACAATCCCGGCCTCATTGACGACCCCAATCTCGTTGTGAAAATCGGAAACAAGTAGGTGTTCAAGTCTTTATAAATATTTCAGAGTATGAATATTTTATTATATTCAGGAGGCTGACTAAGATGGGCTGGAGAGGAAATATATCTCAAGAAGAATCGTTAAGATGAATGAATATTGTATTAATATGTCTATACAAGTACAATGTGTGCCCAGTTCCTATAACGTTAGAAGCACACCTATTTTGCTACTACAGATATGAAACCTGTTATCCAGAATATCCCGAAAACCTGTGTCTTCATACCTTAATGAACAAATTGTTTAACCAGTATCTACTGTATTTGAAAATGTTTTATATGAGATTACCGCTGTAACGGTTGGGCCCGGGTGCACACGCCCCAGACCTTCAGCAAGGGGAGTCAAACACCCGAAAACTTCAAAGGAGGCTGGCACATGCCTGGACCCACAAAGTAATAAAGCCGGAGTCCGTTTGTAAAAAAGCCTACATTTTATTTTCCATAATTAAGAAAACAGGCCTGACGCGTTTCGTGTCTACCAGGGACACTTACTTGTGGCTCCGTCTACTCATCTCCCATTGGCGATTTCTCTTTTAAATACTGTGCATGTATTGTTTAATGTCTAGCCTATGAGTATGTGTCCCTTGTAGACACAAAATATGTCAGGCCTGTTTTCTTGATTGAAGAAAATATGGAAATTAAAATGTAAGATTTTTTTTAACTTTTTGACAACCTGACTCCGTCTTTACAACTTCATGGGGCCAGGCTTGTGCCAGCCTCCTTTGAAGTTTTCTTCATATCCAAATCTACTAGAAAATCATGTAAACCTTAAATAAGCCCAATAGGCTGGTTTTGCTTCCTATAAGCATTAATTATATCTTAGTTAGGATTAAGTGCAAGGCACTGTTTTATTATTACAGAGAAAGTTTTTTGCACTATTTGGATGAAATGGAGTCTATGGGAGATGGCCTTTCTGTAATTTAGAGCTTTCTGGATAACGGGTTTCCGGATAACGAATCCGATACCTGTATACCCATTTTTATATTTTCCCCTTTTATTAGTCCAAAGCCCTCCTGCTTCCTTACCTCTCTATGCCAATCTAACCCACATTAGAGAACGTTGATGCATTGGCAGGTGAGCTAATGAACCAACACATTGATTGTTCAGCCAGCGTAGTTGTACTGAATACAGACTTAAAGGGGTTGTTCACTTTTAAATGAACTTTTTGTATGATATACAGTAGCGAGTGACCATTTACAGTGGGGTTTTAATTTTTTATTATTTGTGGTTTTTGAGTTATTTTTATTCAGCAGCTCTCTCGTTTTCAGTTCTAGCAATCTGGTTGCTAGGGCCCTAATTACCCTAGCAACCATGCACCGATTTAATTAAGAGACTGGACGACTGGAGAGGGCCTGAATTTAAAGATGAGTAATAAAAAGTAGCAATAACAATATATTTGCAGCCTTACAGGTCATTTGTTTTTTAGATGGGGTCAGTGACCCCCCCCCCCATTTAAAACCTGGAAAGAGTCAGAGGAAGAAGACAAATAATTCAAAAACTATAAAAAAAATAAATAAATAACTGAGGCCAATAGAAAAGTTGCTTAGAATTAGCCATTTGATAACATTCTAAAAGGTGACTTAAAGGTGAACCACCCCTACACCATGACCTAACTAGGAAGTAGTACAACCTTGTGACTTGGTCTGACTTAATTGTAGGCTTGGCCAAGACTGAAAGGGCAGGGACTATCAGAGAACATGTAGTTTTACTCTGAATTACGGAAAGTCTCGCATAGACTCCAAATAATCCAAATTTTAAAAAATGATTTATTCTTCTCTGTAGTAATAAAACAGTACCTTGTTATTGATCCTTACTGGAAGCAAAACCAGCCTATTGAGTTTATTTAAAAGGATACTGTTATGGGAAAAAAATATTTTTCAAAATGAATCCGTTAATAGTGCTGCTCCAGCAGAATTTGGCACTGAAATCCATTTTTCAAAAGAGCAAACAGATTTTTTTTATATTTAATTCTGAAATCTGACATGGGGCTAGACATATTGTCATTTTCGCAGCTGCCCCAAGTCATGTGACTTGTGCTCTGATAAACTTCAGTCACTCTTTACTGCTGTACTGCAAGTTAGAGTGATATCACCCCCTCCCTTTTTCCACCCAGCAGCCAAACAACAGAACAATGGGAAGGTAACTGTAACGTTCAGTATCCCACAACCCAGAGTAAACCCCAATGTCCCGGGCACGGCTCACGCTTCGGCCTATAACCGCCACCTTTCACGTCGGGTGGAGCCCTCCGCTACTCGGATGCCGCCAGGACTTAATAGTGAGGAGACTGAGGGAAGAACTCTGGGCGAGCAAGGGAACTTAACGTAAAAGTTATCAAAGTCCAGGAGCGGGCCGAGTTGAAACCAATCGGAAATGCAGTACAAAATCGGTAAGCAGTAGAGTAGTCGAGGTCACAGGCCAGGTCGGCAACAAACAGGGTCGAAGTACAGAACGGAATCCAAAGAGTAGTCAGGAACAAGCCAAAGGGTCAGGGCAGGCGGAAGTCAACAGGAATCAAGAATAGCCAAAGGTCACAACAAGAATCACAGAATATCACACCCAGGAACAATAAACAGAACCTACGTTGGGCAAGGCACAAAAGGACTGCTGGCCATTTAAAGATTTGAATTTGGCGCCATTGGACGCTGGCGAATCAGCGCCTGCGCCTTTAATTACTGCGCATGCGCGCCGCGCGCTCCATAGGAGCCGGCGCCTGAGGCCTAGCCTCATCGGCGGCGGAGTAGAGGGACGGGCGTCCCCGTCGAGGGGGCGACAGGCGTCCCTGTCGTCCCCTCGGTAAGTTTATAACAGTAACCAGATAGCAGCTCCCTAACACAAGATAACAGCTGCCTGGTAGATCTAAGAACAACACTCAATAGTAAAAACCCATGTCTCACTGAGACACATTCAGTTACATTGAGAAGGAAAAACAGCAGCCTGCCAGAAAACATTTCTCTCCTAAAGTGCAGGCACAAGTCACATGACTGGGGCAGCTGGGAAATTGACAAAATGTCTAGCCCCATGTCAGATTTCAAAATTGAATATACAAAAATCAGTTTGCTCTTTTGAGAAATGGATTTCAGTGCAGAATTCTGCTGGAGTAGGACTATTAACTGATGCGTTTTCAAAAAAACATGTTTTCCGATGACCGGATCCCTTTAATGTTTACATGATTTTCTAGTAGACTTAAGGTATGGAGATCCAAATTACGGAAAGATCCATTATTGGGATAACCCCAGGTCCCCAGCATTCTGGATAATCCTATACCTGTATCTAAATGTGCCCAGGATGATCATTGATTTTAGTCTTGAATAGCCCTTCATGCCAGATTCGCATATTTCATTCATGGAACAAGTTTCCAATTAACAAAGCCTTGGTTTCTTTGATTCTGCATTTTGCTCTCTGCTCACATGGCTTGATTATAATTATTGATAGGCCGTAGTTTCCATAGCTACCTTGAACAAAACAGACCCACTACAATAGCCAAGCAACGGATAAAAAGGCAACATGGGTGCACAGATTGCCTCCAGGTTTATCCTTTGTATTTTCACTTTCACACAGCTATAAAGGGTGTTTTTATATTAAAACTGGGACAATGCATGCTCTGTATCTACTTTACTGGAAAATCCTGAAAATTGTGCTGGAAGGGAAGGTTTACTTTTAGGTGAATTATTCCTCTACACGTATGGGATCTGTTTCCAACATTATTATTGGGTTTTCCGAAACAAACCAGATTCACTTTTTACCGCGCAAGTCGAGTATGATTAAGCTATTTAACTTCATACACACATCATGCTGTTTACAACACAAAGGCATAATAAATTTGTGAAAACATAAAGATTATACACGGCTTATATTAGTGTAATGAGTCCCTTGACCCATACAATAAAGTTTAGTAACTAGATCTACTGTATATGCTAACAAAAGCAACACACAACTAAAACAAACCTAAACCTCGCATGGTGGCGTTATTATGGGATCTGTTATCCAGAAAGCTCCGAATTATGGGAAGGCATATAGACTCCATTGTAATTAGTTCAAATGTTTAAAAATGATTTCCTTTTTCTCTGTAATAATAAAACAGTAGCTTGTACTTGATCCCAACTAAGATATAATTAATCCTTATTGGGGGCAGAATAATGTGGTTAAATCAATGTTTTAATGATTTCTTAGTAGACGTAAGCCCCGTCATCCGGAATCCCCATGTCCAGAGCATTCTGGATAACAAGTCCTATACCTGCAGTATTGTGGTGCAGCACTTATTTCCCTGCCATTACAAAGCTACCTGATCCCGGCAGGACTTGTGGGCTGACTGTTAATTAACCTTGCAAGGAGGATTATGCACGAGGAACCATAATATAAAGAAATTGTTTTGTCATGTCAGTAACTGGGTTTGGCCAAGTAATAAAGCCAGGAGATAATCATAATTTAAGGAATGGTTGTCTTGTCAGAAAGTGAGTATGACTATGTAGTAGAAGACAAGAGGATTGGCTACAAGATATCTTCATTGAAGAAATGGATTGTGTCATATCAGAAAGCGAGTATGACCAAGTAATAAAGGTCAGGATTAGCTGTAAAATATCTTAATGTAAGTTAAATATTGTTCCATGTCTGAAAGTGGTTATGAGGAAGTAATACATGACATTAGGATAGGCTGCAAGGCAATGATTTCCATGTCAGAAAGGGAGTATGACCAAGTAATAAATGACATTAGGATAGGCTGCAAGGCAATGATTTATATGTCCGAAAGTGAGTATGAGCAAGTAATTCATAACATTAGCATAGGCTGCAAGGCAAAGATTTCCATGTCAGAAAGGGAGTATGACCAGGTAATAAATGGCACACGGATAGGCTGCAAGGCAAGGATTTCCATGTCAGAAAGAGAGTATGACCAAGTAATAAATGACAGTAGGATAGGCTGCAAGGCAAGGGGGGGATTGGATTGGCTTAGGTTTGACTGTCTCTGGATGAGATGAATTGAATCCCTCCAGCATTGGATACACTAGCAGAGTAAAAAAACATGAGAAAGTGCGCACCAAGAAAAAAGGCTTCTCATTAAATGACCCCATTTCTATGATATATGAACCCCTCGTCAGTGGCTCTGCAGATCTCAGGGGACAGCGAGCACCAATACAACAATTTGCACATGGAACAGAACTTTTGAGCGTGTGTGGAAGTCTTGGTTGTTTCACTAAGGTTTGGTGACATGATTATGCCACATTGTGCAGGGAAAGGCACTGCAATTACAGCTGGTGCTAGTATTTGTGTATATTTCACTAGTATTCACTTTTATTTTGGAACATAAATGTGTATTTGTTCTTTATTTAGGTACTACAACTGGCCGACAGCAGCCCCTCTCCTCCTGGCCATGCAGGCTTTCCAGAAGCCGCTGCCTAAGGTAGGCCGCAGTTCCATAGTAATTCTACCCGTTCTAGCACAACTGCCTGTTTGTGATAATGAAGTAATTACAACCCAGTCAGCCTGAAGCAGTCGTTGCTCCTCCGAGCATTTTTCCTAATTGCATCACAGTGAAGTGTTTATTTACTGCACCCTCCCAAGACATGGGGTTATATTTAACAAAGAGTGAAGTTAGAGATCACCACAGTCCTCGAGTAAAATTACGCCACTCTCCATTCATTTCTATGGGGCTTTGAAAGGTGTATTTTTGAAAGGATGAACGTTCACCCATTGATAAATACTCCTTTTAAAAATCCCATAGAAATGAATGGAGAGTGGCTGAATTTCACTGTAGAGGACTGTGGTGATCTCTAATTTCACTATTTGACACATATATCCCATGGGCTTCAAGATGTTGCTTACTCTGTTTGGCAGCTAAGTAATGGGTCTGTTGCACTTGACTTAAAAATTCTTCTGCCCTTGCTAGAAAATGGGGTGCCACCATTGTTCCGCAACAACCTGGGAATCTGTGGTACCCTCTGTTCCAGTAACTTACATTTTGGCAAACTGAAACCATCACTTTCGGTTTTAAGCTGTCCTGTGGCTAAAGATCTCATTAAAGGGGTGGTTCACCTTAAAGGAAAACTATACCCCCAAAATGAATACTTAAGCAACAGATAGTTTATATCAAATTGAATGACATATTAAAGAATCTTACCAAACTGGAATATATATTTACATAAATATTACCCTTTTACATCTCTTGCCTTGAACCACCATTTCGTGACTCTATCTGTGCTGCCTCAGAGATCACCTGACCAGAAATACTACAACACTAACTGTAACAGGAAGAAGTGAGGAAGCAAAAGGCAGAACTCTGTCTGTTAATTGGCTCATGTGACCTTACATGTGGTTTGTATGTGTGCACAGTGAATCTTACGATCTCAGGGGGTGGCCCTTATTTTTTAAAATGGCAATTTTCTATTTATGATTACCCAATGGCACATACTACTTAAAAAGTATATTATTATGATAATGGTTCATTTACATGAAGCAGGGTTTTACACATGAGCTGTTTTACTCCGTATCTTTTAATAGAGACCTACATTGTTTGGGGGGTATAGTTTTCCTTTAAAGTTAACTTTTACTATTTTATAGAATGGCCAATTCTAAGCAACTTTTCAATTGGTCTTCATTATTTATTTTTATATACTTTTTCTTCTGACTCTATCCATCTTTCATATGTGGGTCACTGACCCCTCCTTAAAACAACAAACGATCTGTAAGGCTACAAATTTATTGCTATTGCTACTTACTCATCTTTCTGTTCAGACCCTGTTCTATTCATATTCCAGTCTCTAATTCAGATCAGCGCATGTGGTATTTGAGTTACTAATTTTTTATTCAGCACCTCTCGGGTTTGCAATTTCAGCAATCTGGTTGCTAGGATCCAAATTTCAAACAGACTGGAGAGCTGCTGAATAAAAAAACAAAATAACTCAAAAACCACAAATAATAGAAAATGAAAGCCAACAAGAAATTGTCTCAGAATACACTTTTTCAGTTCAGTCTTTTTCAGATTGTTCACCATAAACAAAGACTTTTTTTTTCAATTACTTTCCATTATTTAGTTTTTACCATTCTTTAAAGTTTAATGCTCACATTTCTCTGGGGTTTCAGTCTGGCAGCACAATGATCCGGGAGCTTTCTGAAATGTTATAATTTGCTATATTTAGTTGATACATTTCTCAGCATATCTGGGGAAAATTAGCAACTATTGTATCAATTCTAACAGATGCTTTTAATGAAACTCAGATACTAAATGTATCAATTTAGAACAGTTTACAGGGTCGGCGACCCCCCCCTTCCCAGATCTGCTTTGGAAGGTGAAAAATGAAACTTTACACTTCATTTTTAGAAAAAGGTTCACAAATAAAAAATAGAAAGTAATTGTAAAAAGTCTTTATTTCTGGTGAACAATCTGAAAAAGTGTTTGAAGGTGAACAACCCCTTTAAGTTGTCCTGTGGGTATCATTAAACCTGGAAAGAGTGTGTTCGTGAAAGCATATGGTCCTCTCCCTAGCATAGGGCTGTCCAGCTGGGGCCCCGCAGGCTTGATGTAGCCCTCTAAGGACCACAAGTTTCTTGAAGGGTTGCTCCTTTAGTGACAAAGCAAAGTAGGCTCATGCCTTTGACCCCCATCAGACACTATGGGGTATATTTATCAAAAAGTTAAGTTAGAGATGGCAACAGTCCTATGAAAGTGAAAGTTCATCCTTTGATAAATCCCAAAGAAATTAGGGATGCACCGAATCCAGGATTCGGTTCAGGATTCAGCCTTTTTCAGCAGGATTCAGATTTGGCCGAATCCTTCTGCCAGGCTGAACCGAACTGAACCGAAATCTTGTGACTTTTTGTCAAAAAACAAGGAAGTAAAAATGTTTTCCCCTTCCCACCCCTAATTTGCATATGCAAATTTGGATTCGGTTCAGTATTCGGCCGAATCTTTTGCGAAAGATTTGGGGTTCGGCCGGAATTTCACTCTAGAGGACTGTGGCGATCTCTAACTTCACTCTTTGATAAATATTCCCCATCAAGCTTGATAAAGGGCCATGTGAGGCCTGAAACGTCGCTGTAATGCCCCAAAAGTCTGCAATAAAGGCATTTTTATTCTAAGAAGACTAAGTGGTGCTGTTCCAATTTAATACTAGTGGTTCAGGGATGGCCAACTTTATGTTAGGACTGAACTACAACTCTCACAACTGTCTTTATGGATGGAGGATTGCATCAGGGGAACATGGGAAGACAAGATGGTATAAGGATAGGAGCAGAAATTGTCATAGTGTGAGGCTAGGTTCTGGCTATAACCACATGATATCCAGCTTTCAGCTGTTGTTTGACTTCATCTCCCAGAATCCCCAACAACCAATGATCTGCTCTCCAGACAAACTCTGTAATAGGTTGGCGTCTGACATGCGTTTTCTCCTGCTTACAGCAACGTACTGGCGATTTAGCACTTTGGGCAAATGTCAGGAACAAAACAATTCGTGCAATAAAGGAAAAGCATTTGCTGCCTATACCAGCTGAGTTGCCAGGAGCTACACATTGTTCCTCTATGAACCTAACTGAGGACTCCCATTGTCAGACTCCTTTTCATTCGGGCTTGTTGGTCACGCAGCAGCTTTTTTCCATTGGAACATGTTTCGTTTATTTCCGAGAATAACAGCGTGTGAATCATGTAATTACCCCATTATTGCTCTGCCCTGCTCCAGGAGGTGGGATGGAAGTGAATTCAGCATGCAATTTCATCGTTTCTATAAGCACGGAGGGGGGGGGGTGTTTGAATGATTATTGAGGACATCGTTTCATCTCTAGCTGTTATTTAATATATAGCTTAGTGCCGCAGGCAAAGTGTGAGGGTGGGATTGCCATCCAGTTACATAAGTGCAACCTCCCTCAAGTTTGTGACCCACTGATTCCATCTTGCTGCTCTATGTCTGCTCTCCAGGGACATTCTGCTCTGGGGTCACCTGCCCTAAATCCACTTCCTACTTACTTTGCCTACACTGAGAGGCAAGTGATGTGCCCAACCAAGCTGCATGTCATTGATTTAAATGGCACCTTGCAGTCGAACATACAAGCAGAGTTGGCCATAAAATGCTCACTTGAACATCTTCAGACCAAAATACCCTTGTACAAGACAATGGCATGCAGCATGGGTGGTCACCATTGTTTGTGGAGATTCCCATTCACCCAGTTCATGATATACAGGCGAAAATTTGCCAGCAACACTTTGTCACACTTCAGCAGACGCAACTTCGCATAGACAACGCTAATTCACTAAGTTGCGAAGTTTCGTAGCCGGTGCCGAACGCTGGCGAAGTTGCGCAAAACGTTACTATGGCAGGCATAGCGAAGTTGCGCTAGCGTTAGATAATTTGAATATGGTGGGAAGTTACATTTCAATGGATGTATATGTTGCAGCAAATACAGTACATTACACAAGCCAAGGAAACCTTAATAAAATAAAATAGAGGTGTTATATTGTCCTACACATGAGCCCACAGTAAAGTTTATGTGCCATATGTTAGGAAATGTAGGGGGGAAGGAGGGTACCCCAAAAAAGTTTTTCGCTCTTTTTCAGCCTAAGGTGGCGAAGGCAAGTCTGGCAATAGAGGTAATGTAAAATCAAAAACTTAGTGAATTTGCATAGTAACGTTCTTTTGCCAGAGCGAAAATTTGCCTGGCGTTCGAGTGCGAAGTTGCACTTTCTTGATAATGTTTCACCATTCATCTGAGTGGCTTCTTCAGTTCATCTTCTTCATTTGAACAGAGGAAGCCACTCAGTTGAGTGGTGAAACATTTTAATAAAACTCAGAAAGTCCAGTTGCTTTAGACTTGGCAGTACTAAGATACCGTGGTCACCACTTATTCTCTGCTGGCAGAAATATGCCGGTGTAGGCACCAACTGTAATTCCTTAGCCTTTTAAAGAAAACTAAAGCCTAACTAAACAAGTAGCCAGAAATGTTGTACATTATGTTTTGGGCTTCTGTACCAGCCCAAGGCAACCACAGCCCTTTGACAGTAAAAATCTGTGTCTCCAAAGATGCCCCAGTAGCTCCCCATCTTCTTTTCTGCTGATTCACTGCACATGCTCTGTGCTGCTGTCACTTACTGAGCTTAGGGACCCACTCACAATATACAGTACTCGTAGAATAGAAATTTCACAATATAAGGCTGATTAGTAATTAATACAGATAATTACTACATGGCAGCACAGAAACCAGTGCAATTAGCATCAGAATTTAATAATCAGCCCTGTAGCATCAGCTTATATTACAGACCAACCTCATTTTCTACTGGATAATTAGTGATGACCCCTAAGCTTAGCTTCTCAACAGCTGCTCAGAGCCCACTGAGCATGTGAGTGTCACAGGCACTATCCAAGATGGTGACCCCCTGTGACAAGTTTGAAGTTCTGGATCATTGCTGCTATTGACAAGCTGAAACTTTAGGCTGGTGCAATAAGTTCAGTATATAAAATATGTCTTTTGTAGTCACATTAAATTTTAGGGTTTAGTTCTCCTTTAACGTGCATGTGTTGTGGGTGTTGAATTGACACCTCATCAGGAGTGTTTCCCATGGCCAGGAGCTCATCTCGCCTTATTGCAGAAACACCCTTTTTGTTACCACCCATTCTTCCTATGGGTAAGAAGGTTGCCCTCATCTACACCAACACATCTAAAGAGCTCTAAAGGAAGAGCAGCCAATGTGTGGTTCCTTATCTTGGCAGCATAGAAGGTGCAGTTGAATAGCTATTCTAAAGTATAGCAAGGGATTGGTTGTTGAGGAATGCTGGGAGATGTAGTGCAGCAACGGCTGAAAAGGATGGTGTGAAATGGTTGCTGGGAGTTACAGTTAGCATATATGGAGGTAGATTTGTGCAGTTACCTTTATTTCAGTTGTAGGTGGAGAGACTGGAATTCTTGAAGCTGTATCTGAGCTAAACATGGCCATGATATTGGCCCAATAAATCTGGCCATTTAAGCAGTCAATGACCCTATTACCAAAATATTATTTCCAGAAGAAAAGGGACTGACAGTCTGTAGCTCTTCACAGGGGATACTGGGATAGGGTGGGACTGGCTTACAGAATACTAGAGGATCTCCCACTGGGCCAGATCCAGCCCTTTCTTATTCCTGCCATAGGTCTATATGATTATTTCTACAACTGCCTACATCTAATTGTTATGACTGTGTGTAAGTTTTTGGTGAGTCCTAGGAGTCCCAATCTGACACTGTGCTGGGAATTGTAGTTTAGCTACTAAACAGCATTGGCTGCAGGCTCTCTTGCATTCCGTTCCATACTCTATAGTGTGTGACTGCAGGAGCCTTAGGATGTATGTCTAGCCATTTCCATGTAACCTTGTCTGCGACCCAATGTACTAACACTCTTACATTTTCTCTCCTTTGTTCTCTCTCTCCCTCTACGAACGTCTCAAGTGTTCTTGCTTTGATTACTTGTGTGCAGTGGTAGATTCCATTAGATTTTGTTTTTCTGGTCTCTGTGGCCAACAGGCAGTATGTATGTTTCTCATTCACGTGCTTGCTTGCCATTGTTCAGTTTACCTCTTCTTTTCCTTTCCGCCTGTTCATTTCGTTCTCGTTTTACTTTTTTCATTTGACTATTTTTCGATTCATTTAGATCTTTATTTTTTTGCTTTTTTTTTGTTATTCTCGTCGCTGTCCCTCTGTCACAGGTAACCATCGATACTCTGATGAGAGACAAGATGCCGAAGAAAGGGGGACGGTGGTGGTTTTCCTGGAGGGGGAGAAACACAAATATAAAATCAGTAAGTTCAACCCCCCCCAATAACCTGACTTTAAGGCAGACCCTTATACTGGTCCAGTGCAGTTACAATAGTGTAAATAAACATCTGATTGGGCCAAAGTTTGCTTTTCTTGCCCCCAAAGTTTGATTGTTCACCTGCTGTAACTAATGTTTGCTTTCTTACCAGTTTAGGGCAGAGACACACTGGCAGATTTTGGGAAGTTGCCTCACAAGGAAATTTCGGGCGACTCCGGAAAATAAAGCGATCCTAGTGCCTTCCGGCCAGCTATTTTCATTATAGCCAGCGGAAGGCAGGGGAAGGCAGTTCGGGGAGATTAGTCGCCCCCGAAGAAGAGGAGATTTGATGTCTGGCGACTAATCTCCCCGAATCTGCTAGTGTGTCTCTGCCCTTAGAACTAGGCTAGTTTAGGCCCAACCAGCTGGCATTTAGACCATCGGAACATCCATAGGGTTAACGTAGCCTGTAATCCATAAGGTTCTGAGACATCAACTTGTGGTCCAACTGAGCATTGAGTTATCACAGAACAATAACAGTCAGAAGTCAATGAGAATGTTGTAAATAATTACCAATAAAAAGTCAACTGATATCTGCTATAGAGCGAGCAAGCAAATGTATAATGTCTCCACATAAAAGCATAATGTTATAAGAAGGGCCAAGCTTGCCCAGTTCTAGGAACTCATGCCAACCAGTCAGCATTTGCAAGTCTGCTGCAGTTTAAAACATCTTTATTGTCATACTTTTTAGCTGTGTAACATGAGTCTTCTTTACTAGGAAGCAAAGCCAGATCAAGGCTTGAATGGAAATGGACCCTACAGTGGTGGACAACCAGCTGGGACCAGCTTGGAACATAGGTAGGCGTGCAAATCAATTGTTTTGATATATAGATAGATGTAGTTATTATTCATCCAGGTGCCTGAGACTTCCTGAATTGCCCTGGATGCATTCTTCTTCCCTAACCAGTACACTATATGGTCAAAAGTATGTGGACACCTGCCTGTCCAACATGACATTTCAAAACCAAGAGTAAAGGTTGGTGCTCTCTTTCCGGTTGAAATAAACTTTACCCTCTACTCATCTGGGAAGGGTTTCTACTAGATGCTTAAACATTATTGGTGGGGTTAGCTTCCATCCATATGTAAATGGTTGGACACTGGTGTTGGATGATCAGGCCTGACACTCATCAGTATTACAGTTAATCTTATGGGTGTACAGTTGAGATGCGGTTAGGGCCTTGTACAGGTGACAGGTTTCTGTTCTTCTACTCCCATCTTAGCATATCCATTATGTATGGACCACCCATTGTACATGGAGACATTATTATGCTGAAACAGGAGCCTTCCCCAAACTGTTGGCACAAAGTAGGAAGCACAGAATTATCAAGAATATCATTGTATGATGTAAAAACACCAATGTTAGCAATGGTGGGTGTGACTAAAATAACCAATTCCAATCATTTGAAGGGGTGACCTAATACAGGTATGAGACCTGATATCCAGAATGTTTGGGACCTGGGGTTTTCCGGATAATGGATCTTTCCTTAATTTGGATCTTCATACCTTATGTCTACTAGAAAATCATGTTAACATTAAAAAAAACCCAACAGGCTGCTTTTGATTCCAATAAGGATTAAGTATATCTAAAAATGGCCATACACAGGGAGATCAAGCGGATCTCTCCCGTATATGCCCACATTGAGGTAGGCGATAACGGACTGATCCTTAGGGCCCAACAATCAGATCAGAATGGAGGCTATACTGGAGGTCGGACCGCGGGACCAAATCAACGAATAGATATGGCCGCGATCCGACAGGATTTTTTTACCCTTCCCAATCAGCTTCTGGCTGACTTTCGGCTAGATATTTAGTTTGGATCAAGTACAAGGTATTGTTTTATTATTACAGAGAAAAAGGAGATCATTTTTAGAAATTTGGATTATTTGGATAAAATGGAGTCTATGAGAAACGACCTTTCCGTAATTCTGAGCTTTCTGGATAATGGGTTTCTGGATAACGGATCCTAAACCTGTACTTATATAGTTAAGCTGTTGGAAATCATTGTCTGTATAATGCAGCCGTACTGAAGCCTGCTGTGTTGCTTTAAAAAAATTGCTATTTTGAAAGTTAAACTTGCCAGTCACCTGTATTTATAGAACCCACCGTGACCACATTTTCTCATTTACAGCAGTCAAATAGACAAATAAATATTGAGGTCAATTAGGGAAAAACCCAACATTGTGTGAAATCTGCTTTTCCTTCCAAAGTTTCTACTCACTGGTCACTTTCACGGGCAAGTTGCTCTGGGTGGTTATGTACTAATTTTAAAGTACAAAGAGGCTCTTGTGCACTAATATTGCCACAACCCATGCGATTCTGTATTTAGTGCGTTTTCCCCACTACCTTTATGGCAAAGTGAAGGGCAAATTCCACAATAATAAAAGGGGTAAAATTCCAAATATAAGGGGTAATTTACCATGTGGCATGGGCATGATGAAATAAAAAACCAGGCTTAAAACATGGCAAAGTTACAGAGATATGAAACCATGCCAGGATCAGTTACATATTTAGTCAAATTGGGTTGAAAAAAGACAAAGTCCATGAAGTCCAACCCCTCCAAATGAAAACCCAGCATCCATACACACTCCCTTCCCTACTTTCACATAAGTTATATATACCCATATCTATACTAACTATAGAGCTTAGTATCACAATAGCCTTTCGTATTAGGTCTGTCCAAAAAATCATCCAAGCCATTCTTATAGTCATTAACTAAATCAGCATCACAACATCACCCGGCAGTGCATTCCCCAACCTCACTGTCCTGACTGTGAAGAACCCCCTACGTTGCTTCAAATGAAAGTTCTTTTCTTCTAGTCTAAAGGGGAGGCCTCTGGTACGGTGATCCTCTTTATGGGTAAAAAGGTCCCCTGCTATTTGTCTTTAATGTCCTCTAATGTACTTGTAAAGTGTAATCATGTCCCCTCGCAAGCGTCTTTTTTTCCAGAGAAAACAACCCCAACCTTGACAGTCTCCCCTCAAAATTGAAGTCTTTGATCCCTCTAACCAGTTTAGTTGCACTTAGTCTCTACACTCTCTCCAGCTCATTTATATGAGGCCTCACCAGGGACCTATAAAGAGGCATAATTATGTTTTCCTCCCTTGAGTTAATGCCCTTTTATGCAAGACAGAATTTTATTTGCTTTAGTAGCCACAGAATGACACTGCCCACTGTCAGTGCTTCTTGACTTCCAAGAATATCTAATAATCTTCACCAAATATCACAACGATTGTCCTTCAAACTGGATTTCTAGGGCTTCTATGGAAAGAAAGGAATCAGTTGCCCTAACAGACCACCAGTTCCATACACTAGCTCCACAGTTTGGGAAGCACTTGGGTCAGAGATAAAATAAACATTTATGGCGGATCAGTATACAAAAGTAAAATGTAAGAGTACCATCACAATGACTCTACTGTTGGGTCCCCCCTTGACCTCTGTTATAACCTTTTGTCTACTGTTTAGATATGGATCAGTGGAACCTAGCACAGCAAGGGTGAAGCGAGGGCAAACGTGCTATAGAATATACTTTTTACTGCCTAGCCTCGGCTATGTTTCATTACCATAATGACAGAGCAGGTCTTGTGGCTCTGCTGATCACAGTGGTGAAGAGCCAGGCCGTTGGCCGGTTGTAATGATTTTACCTGCAATGCAGTGCTGCAGTACAGTCTGGGGAAAGCACATCTTTCAGCTACCTGTATAAGTTATCTCCTTTATCAGCATGTATATTTATATATAAATATATTTGCTGGACGATGTTGCTTCTCCTCGTCTTGCTTCATATAACTGGCATCACTGAGACAGTTACTGCTCCTGCAATTACCGTTTAGTTGAATTACAGTATTAAGACTGTCTGCATTTTAAATAGAAAGAACTGGGTGAATCTCCTGCAGTTCATTACCTGCTACAAGTCATGCGTAAAGATATTGATGTGCGTCCCGTTGCTTCCTAGCCTTTCCCTTCTTCGAGCGGCTTCTCAATAGTGGTCCCTGCTCCCTCTCATTTGTTATTTATAAAGCAGCGACACTCCTAAGTGTTTCCAGCCGGGTTGTATCAAATGGCTGTAAATAATAATAATCTCAATGGAGGGACCCCAGCATGAATGAAACATTAAGTCCAGACAGCTCATTGATAGCTTCTGGTGTCCTCCCGTGAGATGAGGCTTTCCAGATACAATCCATTGCAACCGAGTGATTCAGTGGAAATGTATTTTTAATGCATCTTGCGTCTTCCTGATGATCACGTGCTCTTCCACTGTTGTTTTAGAATCAAAGATGAATCATCATCGAGCGATGAAGACCCTAGGGGTGCTAAGCAGAGCATCGGCTCCCTGCAGTCAAACCAGACTCCTATTTCATCGTGCAGCATCACGTATAAAAAGACATTGAGGCTGACCTCTGACCAGCTTGTGAGTTCTAATACATCTTCTCGTGTTATGAATGGAAAGTTTCAAGCTCATTAAGGTCGTGGCTTTTATCCTTGTAGATATATGTATTGGAGATGCCCTTGATTCCCCTCTCATCTCACTTATGTGCTGTTCAGTGGTTTCCTCTGCTGTTAGCCCCTACCTTAGCACTTGCCTTTAGCTGCATCATTTACATCTATGTCTATTTGTGATACTTACTGCATGGGGTTTTTTAGGGTTACTTTGTGTGCACCATGTTTTTATACTATGCACCGTGCCCTGTGCTAGACTCCCATAGCTCCCATAGGACAGGGCTTTCTGCTCCCGAATTGCATGCATTCATGAGGGATGCCCTGGGGCTGGCTCTTTGGTTTCCCTGTGGATTCCCTAGCATTTGCACCTGAGATTTAATGCATGTAACCTCTGCTCCTTAAAGGGGTTGTTTACCTTAGAGAGAACTTTTTTCTGAGACAATTTGGAGTTGAGTTTAATTTTTTATTATTTGTGTTTTTTGAGTTATTTAGCTATTAATTCAGCAATCCAGTTGCTAGCAACCATGCATTGCTTTGAATAAAGACTGAAATATGCATAGGAGAGGACATGAATAGAAACAGACTCAAGTGCTTTCCAAACTGTGGAGCTAGTGCATGGAACTGGAGGTCAGTTAGGGCAACCGATTCCTGTCTTTCCATGGAAGCCCTAGAAATCCAGTTTAGATGTGTGGTCAGCGACCCCCAGTTGAAAACTGGTTAGAAGAACAAGGCAAATAATGAAAAAACTGTAAACCATAAATGAAAACCAATTAAAAAGTTTCTTAGAATTGGCCATTCTATAACATATTAAAGGCGAATGCCCCTTTAAATCTCAAATGTGAGCAGATTCCTATTTTAATCTGTGACCCATTGGTATTCCATTCACCTTTCCTATATTAGCATCTGGTATCTGCATTATAGGTTGAACCACAAACCCCTTCTGTCCTATTGAATAGATCGAAGGTCTCCAAAGATTTTACCTGTGAGCAATATTCAGATGTAAGAAGAGTTAGGGAGTCACGGAAGCATGAACTATTTCTGGGTGGTGCAAGAAAAGTGCTGTGATTGGCCATTTGGTAGCCCCTAAATAGACTGGCAGCCTTCAGGAGACTCTGTTTGACAGTACATCTGGTTTTTATACAACCAAAACTTGCCTCCAAGCCTGGAATTCAAAAATAAGCACCTGCTTTAAGGCCACTTGGAACGGAGAGCAACATTTTTCTCACGAGTTACTGGTTGGGGAAAACTGGAATGGATGTTTCCTAATGGGCTATACAAGATCCAACCAACCAAAATCCCACAGGCTCGGTGTGGTCCAAGGGATTTTTATGGCCCTAGACTGGTCACGAGTTCCATAGACTCCTTTGTATGACATCATCCTTAATTAATATAATCCTTGAACATGTGGTTTGAGACATAATCCTCCCTTTACATGTAAAAAGTTGATTAGCACTGGGTTATACCATCTGCCCACCTGACTTGTGCCCTAGCACCTACCATTTCTGCATGTTAACTGTGTTGATAATGAGGTAACCTTTAACTGTGAATAATGCTAATTATTTTGCAGTGTAATTATATGGGAAATGTATGTATCTAGGCACATCTATAGCGTCTCCATTCTCTGGTGGGTTAAGAATAATTTGTTCTATTATTTGGTTTGACACAGCTCTATTTCTGTGGCCGTACATTAGCATTAAAGCAGTCTGCGGGTAAATAACCATTAGGCAAATGTAATTCTATTTGAAATGCCATTAATATATGTATGTTATCTGAAGCCCTTTAATCCACGGAGAACACAAAGTTCTCGGCTATTTCATTCTGGTGCAGCACATACATGTTAACAGTGGGAGACAGTGATCTCAGCTTTAAGGGATTTTGAAATCGAAAATTTAATTGGTGTCATTTGAAATGGAGATTCAGAAGGGTAAAGCCATTAGACGTATCAACGTGCAAGAGGGATAGTAAATGAGTCCGTCTGGAAAAAGGAAGCTGTAGTCAGTAATGATTCCAAATCAAATGAAATACTGTGTGTCTCTAATACAGAAAGATTTAAGAGATGGACTGGGTAGAAAATCCACTAATAGGCTGCCATGTAAATTATCAGCCAACGTATAATAAGAAAAAATAATAAGGAAAACATTGATTTTTGTGCAAGAAAACATCGTTTTAAAGAACAAGGAAAGTGCATATAAGTATTTTTAGTATTCTGCACATGCCATCTATACTTGAGAGTCGGCAAAGTATCCCTGGGATATCATTTAACAATGTGCCAGCACTCGGTACAAGGTTAGCAATTATTTTCACTGTAGAGTGTTACCCCCAAGAGCAACACCTTTGTGGTCCATTAAATAAGAGTGCAGGCTAAAAGATTCCCACATTGTGCAGTAATGAACGGTCAAGCAAGGTCTCTCCCTATCAGAATAGTTAAGGAATGACTGCAGTTTTACAATTGAATGGTCAAAAGGGAAAACCAGTTCACCAATGGTTGACTGCAAACTGTCGGCTTATTGCTTGGATCGGGCAGTTGGTTCCTAAACACTGGGGGGGGGGGTTATTTATTAAGGTTTGATTCGTGTTTTCCATGAAAATAAGAGTTTTCAAGGTTTTTTTTAGATCAAAACTCAAATATTCGGCTTAACAAAACCATTCGACCTTTGATAAATAACCCCATGATGCCAGATTGGTCGTCCACACATGTGGCTGTAGCATACCAATATCCAACTCACAGTTTAGTGTGCTGCTTCCATATACAAAAACAAATAGCTTACACTAATTATTCAGCGTGCCCTAACTTGAACATCAGATCAACTCCCAAACATTTCAAAAAACATGTATTGCATGGCTCACAATTTTAGACTATAATGTTCATCTTGAGTTGTTGGCTCTTGTATTGCACAGCAGTAGAGGGCTATATAAAATTGCTGCAATCCCCATCATCCCCCAACAGCACAGGCTGTTGTAAGACAGCAAGAGCCCAAGGGCTCCATTTTTTTTAAAAAAAAAAGCCTGAAGGCATTTTGCCCAGTGATACTAGCAAAAATGTTAAATACCAACTTGTTCCTTGGAAAACATTATCTCGGGGCTTTATTTTTTTTTCTCTGTATCAGTTTATTTCATCCAGTACAGGCTGATGCAATTATCTTGTACTTGTAGAAAAGTCTCAAGCTGAAAAATGGTCCCAATGATGTTGTATTCAGCGTCACCACTCAATATCAAGGCACATGTCGATGCGAAGGTACCATTTACCTCTGGGACTGGGACGATAAAATCATCATTTCTGATATTGATGGAACCATCACACGGTGAGTTTGTTGCAGCCGGGAACCATAGCTCATTGCGTCTGACAGATGGCGAGTGTTCTGCTTTTGAACAAGATCCTTACCATCTCAATTTCCAGCTTGTTATCCTGTAAATCCTCTTAGATACTACTTTTGTACCATTATAGGTGTCATTCAGGAAAAACTGCTCATTTATTCTTTCAAACAGAAAAAAAAAGTCCAATCAAGGATACCATTAAAATCTGCTGTTATGGTTTTAAATGGAAAAAAAAAAGATTTAGTGGATGTACTTGTAATTTAATAATTAATTAAAAGAGCCAGATACAAATAATTATGGGCAGTGACAGTGATGGAGTCTAGGATGAGTAATTATGAGAAAATTGCATCCCATGAAGCTGGACAATGCTTTGTTGCTGCAACAGAACTAGATCAACCAGCTCAGGTCAAGAGAGTGAAGATCATTGAGCTTCGGGCCATGCATGACTCCTACAGGCACTTCTTATGGGTCACTTTTAGATGATCTGTGTATCATTCATTTATTTCTGCTGGTTTTATAGAAGCATTATGAGCTTCAATATTACCATTGACCCTCGAGTCCATGGTGGACAATAATAAATACAGTTGTACTGTAGCCATGATCCAATGTTAAAGTGTAACATTTGGACTACAAGCTTGGATTTCAATAAAACATTATTGGGGCAGTGATAACATGCTTAATCACACATGTCCACCTTTATTGTGTTACAGTAGGTGTCAGAGACGGGAGTAAAGAGAATAAGGGGATGTACTGGAAATAATATGGTAAATGGAGCAATGCCGCTCCAGAGGAAATGTTTCCAGCAGACAGGAGCTCTTGTTTCACCAATATGTCTCTTACAGTATCCCAGAGCCATTGTAGCCATTATCTCATTAATTAAATATAAAATGAAATTGGCTTATTCAATAAAATACACCTATTAGGTATCGGTTACAGTCAAATTCAAGAAATTAGTCCCAAAAGTAATGCAGAATAATAATTCAAAAGTCAGACAAGTTTGGTGCCTATGATCTAGCTTGCTCGGGACCTGGGGTTTTTATATAATTTTCTAGTAGACTTAAGACTTAAGTTTACCTGTGTCTGTTCCTTCTCTTTTCCGAATTATGATATTAGTGCCCCTTCTCAACACGTGTACTCTTACATTTCCCTTGCATTCCCCTTGCATTCCCCTTGCATTCTTTCAAATTATGAACTGCCTCCTTATTAAAAAAGGTTGAGGGCAATAGAAGTTCAATATGGAAATACAGCCTATAGAATAGATTGTCAAAACAATTTGTTGTTGGCCTGAAAACCGTAAGGTAGCGGACAGCCAAACATAAGGAGAGTAAACAACAATTTTTATTTGAAAGTTATTGCATTTCATATATGAGTTCTGTATGCAGTTCAGTCAACTGCCCGTGGCTCTGTCTATGGAAAAGATATGTCTCTCTGCACAACTTGTGAGACGGGGTACTACAATTCACTTATTTAAAGCATTTGATAATCCTAAACTCTAGTATGTCTTGAATTAATTATCCCCAAGAAATAGTAGACCTCTCACCTTAATTAGCTGGAAGAGTTTGGCATTGCCATTAGAAGCACTACCTCTTTCCATTATTGATTTCATAGTGGTGGATAAATCTCCTGTCCTTCTACCTAGGACTCGCCAGGACCTGCTGACAATTACGTTTTGCTTTTGATGTGCGCCTTACAAATATGTCAATAAATGCGCAACTTAAACGGCAATTTGTGGCATATTGCTTAAAAATGTTGGCCTTGTCTTTCAGATCGGACACACTGGGTCATATTCTGCCAACACTGGGTAAAGACTGGACTCACCAAGGGATAGCGAAGCTGTATCACAAAGTGAGCCAGTGAGTATCCCCAGAGGTAGTTTTAGTTGGATTAGGGGGGTCGTGGTATAACTAGATGCTACTGGGACTTACGGAAAAATGTTTTAAAGGAGAAGGAAAGGCTAAAATTAAGTAAGTTCTATATAAATACACCAGTAAAACCTCAAAGTAATGCTGCTCTGAGTCCTATGTCAAAAGAAACACTGCATTTCTTTCCTTCTATTGTGTACACATGGGCTTCTGTATCAGATTTCCTGTTTTCAGCATAACCTCCAGGGTAGGGCTTGAGCATGCTCAGTTTGCTCCTCTCTCCCCTCCCTGCTGTAATCTGAGCTCAGAGCTGTAAGTAAGCAGGGAGAGACTCAGGCAGGAAGTGATGTCACACCAAGCTTATATGGCAGCTTCTATACTAAACAAACAGTGTCCAGAGCTGTTTACTCAGGTATGGTAAAGCATTCTGCAGAATAAATATAGTGTTCTAGCTTGCACTAATGTGGCTAATCTGTTGGCAATAAACTGTCTTGGAGCTTTCCTTCTCCTTTAAGGATTTTGGGAAGATTATTTGTTTCTTAAAAATACAATGAAATTGGGCATAAGTTGCAACCTAGTGGGTCCTCTATGCTACTGGTCTTATCTGGTGATGGGACTCCATGAAAGGTGGAGTGATTCTGAAGATCTCTGTGGACCTCTCTGTGCCAAGCTTTTATTGAAGTTTTGTTAGATAGTGTCTTTATTCAGCATCTGTATTATCTGGAGAAACATGGGATAGCCATCTGTTGCTGAATAACCTCTACAAGTCTATGTATTAGATGTATCAGATGATGGTATAATACATCCTATAGATTAATCGGGCTGCATAAACAGTGCAGTAGGTTTGCCTTCCTACTTTCATTCTTATGAATAATTAAGTCTCATTTTGATTTCATTTTAGGAACGGCTACAAGTTTCTCTACTGCTCAGCCCGGGCCATTGGAATGGCTGATATGACTAGAGGCTACCTTCACTGGGTAAATGAACGTGGGACAGTACTACCTCAGGGACCGGTCCTCTTAAGTCCTAGCAGTTTGTTCTCTGCCTTACACAGGTATAGTGTATATAACTATTTTATGTAATCTAAATCCGATGCAGTGTGCTTGCTGTTTCTATTATGCAGATAAGTTTTATATATTCATAATTCATAAATTATACCCATAAGTACTTTTTCTGATGAATAAAGTACCCCCTCTTGTAAAATCTATGGATATTATAAGTTACAGAGGAGTTCCATCAACCTCGTATTTTTATACAGGTCATGGAACTCCGAGGTGACTTGCAACAGGGGGTACTTTATTTATTATAATACACAAGTTTCAGTGAGTCATGTGACAGAAATGACATCACTAAGCTCTGATTATTACCGATTACATCACTAAGCACGGTTTATAAGGATATAATTTATAGGATATTCATGGCTCTTGTGTATTATTATATGTGTATATATTTCACTAGTTATACACTCTCCCCCAAAATATTCAGTCCTGCACTACATGTACCCAGGAAAGAGGTCCCTGCTTCGTAGACTGTTCAAATGGGTAATGGGGATAGATGAGACCAAGGTCTATGGCATCTTAGTGTTTGGGCCCAGTTCACTGTTTTGAGTCAGTTTTGTTGTTCCCTGTCCTGTTGTGACATGTGCCATACCTTGGCCATACCTTGGCACTTACTATACGGCCCATTAACCAGGGAACTAGACTGGCCAACGTCTCTACAAATTAAACGTAACTGACCCAAACAATGACATACATGACAATCATAAGCAATAACCACAGGCAATGTTCCCTCTAATTTATAAGAAACCATGTATTTGGGTGGAAGGGTCTAAATTGTGTGTGTGTGTGTGTGTGTGTGTGTGTGTGTGTGTGTGCGTGTGTACGTATTAGGGATGCGCCGAATCCAGGATTTGGTTCGGGATTCGGCCTTCTTCAGCAGGATTCGGATTCGGCCGAATCCTTCTGCCAGGCTGAACCGAATCCAAACTCTAATTTGCATATGCAAATTAGGGGCTGGGAGGGAAATCATGTGGCTTTTTGTCAGAAAACAAGGAAGTAAAACAATTTTTCCCCTTCCCACCCCTAATATGCATATGCAAATTATGGTTCGGTATTCGGCCAAATCTTTCACAAAGGATTCGGGGGTTCAGGCCGAATCCAAAATAATGGATTCGGTGCATCCCTAGTTTTGTGCTAGTGTTACAGCTTGTGCACATGAGCTCACGGCTTAGAGGGAACAATAATGATAAGGACAATAGACTATAGCTGTCGTATAGTTCTATTTCAATATCAGATATTATAGGATACAATTATTGCTGGAGTGGCAGATTCTATCCTTCCTTAGGATTCATTTATAGTTATTTTGCGAATACACAACAAGTAGCACTATATCACAATTCCACCCTATGCTTATAGCTGGCAGATTTGCAGGTAAATGCAAGAATAAATCAAATGGCAGAATCGTTTCCCAATACGACGTGCGTGGAGCACACAGACAAAAGCTGTTCATCCTATTGGGGCCAGAGCTTCAAGCAGCTTTCAGTTCCTGGAGCGGGACTATCACAAAGGCATTTTTTTCCCGTTAGCAGCCCCGCCTGTAATATTATTTCCTTTGTGCATGTGAATGGAGTAATCCTGCTAAGGCTTTCATGCGTCTTCCTCTGGGCCACAGTATTAATAATTCTGCAACTTTGCACACTTCCACAGCCAGCACAATAATTGTTATGAAGTCATTACAAGCCAATAAGATGCTGCACTGCCAAATAAAGGGAATTCGGGGCCTCTGCGATAGAAATTTTTTGTGAGATTAATAAGAAAACAATATTATTTCCCATAACCTATGGGTTTATGTTTCTGCCAATGTATGGCGTGACCACAGAAAGTTTGGTTTAATTTATTAAATTCCACCCCCATTCTGTTACCCATCATACTGAAGTTAAAGGGGTAGTTCACCTTGACTCTTACCCCATATGTAATATAAGGCACAACGTTTGCCCAGGAGCAGTAACCAATAGCAACCAGTAAGATGTTTGCTTTTAAAGGAGAAGGAAACCCTGTAGAAGAAAACCCCGTACCCTCCTCCCCCCAGGCTAACTTACCCCTCAACGCAGATTCTTGTAGCGGATTTCATGACATCCAACTTCCGGGTCTTCGGTACGCTGACTGGGGGATCAGCGCTCTCTCTCAATTTCTGTGCATGCGCAGTTGTCGCAGACCGCCAAATGTGCATTCCCCGAAATACCGATCTCCCACGAGGATCCAAAAGATGGATGCCGTGAAGTCCGCTGCCACAATCTGCGACAAGGGGTAAGTATACAGAATGGGACAGTTAGCCTGGGGGGAGGAGGGTGGGGGGTACAGGGTTTTTTCTACAGGGTTTCCTTCTCCTTTAAACAGGAGACCACTATATGCTACCCGCTGATAGGTTACTGCACATAGGTAAAGTTAGTACCTGGCTCAGGGAAGAGTCAAATAGGCCCCCCACCAGTGATTTTTACTTTCCTTGTTTAATATTCCTTCGCTCAATACAAACTGGTGCTATACAGTATATAAGTATTCCTTTTGACCTACCAGCTATTGGCCAACTTATCAGATGATACAATAAATATTTTGCCTCACAGTTCAGGGGCACATCAGTGCAACAACTCAAAAGTTATCACTTTCTATTTCTAAACAGGGAAGTGATTGAAAAAAAGCCTGAAAAATTTAAGATTGAGTGTCTGACGGACATCAAAACTTTATTTCAGCCCAATGAAGAACCGTTTTATGCTGCTTTTGGAAACCGAGTCACAGTAAGTAACAAAATGGCAACCCTCCCAAAAAGGTTATACCCAAAAGCTCACTGGAAACAAGCAATTGATAGAGTGGTACCTAAACAATAAAGCAGGAGACCATCCCTATTAATGCAAAACAATGTCCACTGTTTGGACGGTTATTCTGCTGAATGATCATAAATGATCATAAATAATGAACAACTGATATAAGCAGAGAAAGGAAAGTTCCCATAAAATAGATGTTTGGTTGTTTCATATTACATGGATGTAGCTTGGAAACAAGTTTCAATGAGTGATGTCATGCAGCTGACATCGCAAAGTGATATCAGAAAGTACAGTGTATAATTTACACATTGTTCATGGTTCTTATGTATTCTAAATAAATAAGAGAGCTTTGTTATCTCAGGGAGAGCACAGTGGGACTCATTTATAGTAGGGATGCACTGAATCCGTGATCCGGCCAGGATTCTGCCTTTTTCAGCAGGATTCAGATTTGGCCGAACACTTCTGCCCCGCCGAATCGAATCAGAATCCTAATTTGCATATGCAAATTAGGGGTGGGTAGAGAAATCGTGTGACTTTTTGTCACAAAATAAGGAAGTAAAAAAATGTTTTCCCCTTCCCACCCTTAATTTGCATATGCAAATTAGATTCGGTTAGGTGTTCGGCTAAATCTTTCGCGAAGGATTCGGGGGTTTGGCCAAAATATTGTATTCGTTGCTTCCCTAATTAATAGGATGCACCAAATCAACTATTAGAGATTTGGCAGAATCACAGAATCCTTAGTGAAAAATTCGGCCGAATACCAAACCGAATCCGAATTTGCATATGCAAATTTGTGGAAAAAGTAGAAAAACATTTTTTAACGTCCTTGTTTTGTGATGAAAAGTCCCTTCCTGCCCCTGATTCTCATATGTTTAATTAAGATTTAGAACGGCCTGCTGAAAAATGCAGAACCCTGAACCAAATCCTGGATTTGGTGCCTCCCTACAGTGGACAGTAACTGATTGCAACCAATCAAATTTGCCAGCACTGTATGCCAGCCTCTGCTGCAGTACATTGGTGGTTTTCATTCTGGGCGGGGAGGGAAATCGTATGACTTTTTGTCACAAAATCAGGAAATAAAAAATGTTTTCCCCTTCCCACCACTAATTTACATATGTAAATTAGGATTTGGTTCAGCCAGGCACAAGGATTTTGCTGAATCTGGATTTGGTGCCTCCCTACAGTGGACAGTAACAGATTGCAACCAATCAAATTTGCCAGCACTGTATTGCCTCTGCTGCAGTACATTGGTGGTTTCCATTCTGTCCAAGCTTCTCATGGTGAGTGATGGAGGACTCCTGTAGATTAGTGACGCATTGCTGTGCTCCACAGACATTGCCTGTTAGAGGATTATGGGGGTCGTAGTTCTTCAACCGAACAGTGAAGATAAAGTGCCCCATCTTTATCAAGTCTGTAAATTTATGAGTGCATCAAACTGAAATCAGATCACTTGGACATACTTGAAGTATATTTATAGTCTACTAACCGAGAATTTATACTTTACATATCCGCATCTTCCATTTTTTATTTTATCTGGTTACACAGAGAACTCGGCTTCATTGCTCCATCAATCTTTCCTGCACGATGTGAATTTGCGGCTCATGACATTATTACCCTGTTAAACTGTCCCTACCATAACAAATGCTCATTTTCTGATTCTCGCAGGACGTGTATTCATACAAAGAGGTCGGTGTTTCGCTAAATCGAATATTTACAGTCAATCCCAAAGGGGAGCTGATTCAGGAGCATGCGAAGACCAACATATCGTCGTAAGTGATGTTTTATTATGATATTGATTAATAGCAAGATTGCCTTTTTGGAAACACAATAAATCTTTGACAGCCTTTTAGCCCCCCACTTGCCCTTAAATCATCATATTATTCTAATCTGACCCATAAACGTGATATTTTGGGTAACAGTCCTGCTACTTAGAAGCTTTCAAAAGAACTGGTGTTATGGAAGGCACCTTTCAATTAAATCTCACCAGGATACACAATTCTTTCAGGTTTTATATTTGGCAGTGGGAGTCGTAAAATAACCGTATCGACCACAATATAAAAAACACCCTTGTCTTGTTTGGTCAGAATTGTAATTTATTTATCCAATTTATAAAACTGTTCACTTATATTTTACAAAAATAATATATATAATTGCATTACACAAATGCTGTATTGGAGGCAGATCCAGAATACTCTTTTGGGTAGTTCACCCAGTTGCTATGATTCATTTAAAGCACAAATAATTCATTTTGGAGATGTAATTTAAAGGGGTAGTTCACCTTTAGAATTACTAATTCTAAGCAACTTTTCAAATGGTTTTAATTTTTTCTTTATTAGTTTTTTTTTAAATTATTTTCCTTCTTATGACTCTTTCTAGCTTTCAAATGGGGGTCACTGACCCCCATCTAAAAAACAAATGCTCAGTAAGACTAGAAATGTATTGTAATTACTACTTTTTATTACTCCTCTTTCTATTCAAGCCCTCGACTTCTCATATTGTAGTCTCTTATTCAAATCAAGGCATGGTTTCTAGGGTAATTTGGACCCTAGCAACCAGATTGCTGAAATAGCTGGAGAGCTCATGGAGAGCTGCTGAATAACTGCAAATAATAAAAAATGAAAACCAATTGCAAATAGTCTCAGAATATCACTCTCTACATCATACTTAAAGGAGAAGGAAAGCCCCAGGGCGCAAAACCCCTCCCCCCCTCCCCTCCGTTGCCCCCCCCTCCCTCCTCCCCCCTGGCCTACCCCTCCCCCTGGGCAAATGCCCCTAACTTGTTACTCACCCCTCTGCGCAGGTCCTGTCCATGGAGTTCACAGTCACCATCTTCTTCCACGCGCGTCTACAGCTCTACTGCGCATGCGCCGAATGTCACAAAGTGAAATCGGAAAACTTCGTGACATTCGGCGCATGCGCAGTAGAGCCGTACCGGTAACTGTTCCTACTGCGCATGCGCCAGAAGACGCTGGTCAGAGCAGGAAGAAGACGCGCGTGGAAGAAGATGGTGACTGCGAACTCCATGGACAGGACCTGCGCAGAGGGGTGAGTAACAAGTTAGGGGCATTTGCCCAGGGGGAGGGGTAGGCCAGGGGGGAGGAGGGAGGGGGGCAACGGAGGGGAGGGGGGAGGGGTTTTGCGCCCTGGGGCTTTCCTTCTCCTTTAAGTTGATTTAAATGTGAACAACCCCTTTAAAGAATGGAGAAAGCCTGATTCATTTGTTGTGCCATTAAGTTAGGGATCCACGGTGATTCCCCATAAACGAAATACCCAGCAAGCGCAATTGGTAAGCAGTATCCTGACTTTAATGTTCTGTAGGCATTCAGATCTGCATTTTCATGCTGCTGTAGCCCTGAAATAGAGCACTGAAAATAGAGCACTTTTGTATAAAAAAAAAAATGCCCAATTCACAACCCAATGACCATTACCAACCCAATTGGGTTATAGCTTAAATAGTACTCTATGGGAAAATGCCAGTGTTCTATTTCGGAGCATTATAGATTCCAGAAGATCCCTTATCTCTATTAGATGATATAATAATTTTTTATTGATAATGAACCAGACTGCTGTGCTATTTCTCCAGTTCTTGGCACTGAATATTTTGCACATTGTTCCAGGTATGTTAGACTCTGCGAGGTGGTGGATCACATATTCCCTTTGCTAAAAAGGAGCAACTCATCCGATTTTCCCTGCTCGGATACCTTCAGTCATTTCACGTTCTGGAGGGAGCCTTTACCGCCAGTTGAAAACCAAGACATTCACCCTACAGCACCTTAAATATCCTGCTGCATTTCAGTGTAAGAAGACCCTCAACCTATATGTATGATGCTGCATTCTCCATCTTTTCCTGGACTATCAATCAAATGGCGCCCTTCCAAGATACTTGAGTGACATGAAGATGGATGTGCTTTTTTTTTTCTTCAGATATTTTGCAAAGGGTTCTAAAAGTACTAGATGAGTATGGGATAGGAACCATACCCGTGAAATGGTTTAGTGTCTGAAGCTTATGATGTGAATTCTAGAGACTACAACCCGACTGTGGTGTGCTCTTCTGTTTAGAAGTTCAGTTCATTGGGGAAAAAGGTTTTTCCTAATTTAAAATATATTCAGCATTGCAGGAAACCATAACCATGAAGGAATCAGGGCCGACTTGAGTTGTGGCATGTCTGGAGGCAAAATAGACCTGACTCTAGAGCAGTGATACCCAACTAGTACCTAATGTTGCTCACCAACTCCTTGGATGGTGCTCCATGTGACCTCAAAGCAGATCTTATTTTTCAGTTCCTGTATTGGAGACAAGTTTTAGTTGCATAAAAACTAGGTTTATTACCTTGCAGAGTGTCCTGTAGGAAGTCAGTCAACATAGAGCTACCAAATTTTGGCCTTTTTTTTGGCACACCCCTTTTGATGCTTGTGTTGCTCCCCAACTCTTTATTTTTTATTGTGGCTCATGGGCTAAAAAGGTTGGGCACCTCTTCTCTAGACTAACAAGGTACATCTTCGTCCTCCAGCTTTTGGTGGCTGCTGATTCTGTCACCGTCCATTATTCACCACCTTGTCCTACAGTTGCCATCTTGCCTTACTATACCTGGTATCCCATCCTTGGCTGCTCTGAAGAACGTAACCTATTTAGGCTTCAGGGCAAATGCCCTATTTTCGCCCCTAAAACCAGCCTAATAAATTAGACATTAGCATTCTAGAAGGTGCAATGTTGATTCCAGATAAAAATAATAGAAATATAGAATTTTTGTTGCACTGAATTGGCCAAACCGATTTAAAATTGTACTGGATGGCCAGACATTGGCTGTAAGGAATGACTGGAACTCAGTAGATAAATATCTGCATTTTTGCTCCTGTGTGCCGAAGTACAAAAGTGTTTGATGAAGACATATATATCGGTTAATGAGTACTTTTTGCATGATTTTAGGCTTTAGCACCAAATGGTGCATTATTATTTACTCCAGCGACATATATAGGCGGCAGTCTCTAGGCAACACACCAAAGACATGGCAGCTTTCCATTTCTAACTACATCTGGGCCTTTAAGCTTGCAGAAATGGTCTTGGTTACTTTGGTTTCATCACTGCGCTCCACAAACACAACCAAAAGAGGTTGGAATCAGTATGACAGGGAGACTAAAATGTCCAAGTATTGGAACTTGACCTGCCTCATTCCAGGTGAAAAGAATGGGATCTCGAATGGACTATTTACTCTTTCTGTGAAAGAAAACGGATAGGACGCTTACATAGTAATGCTGGTTTCTCTTACTCCTATAGACAAATATTTTTTTATTAAGCAATAGTTTAAAGAATATGCATTGAGGTGCAAACAGCATTTGTGTCTTTTTTTGTTTTTTCATTGTGTCTTTTCCTTGAATACACTGAGCTAATAACTGGGCTAATGTGAGGATTAGGATATTACTGTAAGAATTCTGTAAAATTCAGTTAAGTCAAATGGTGTTTATTGTGAACACTGTACAAAGTAACATACTGCAACGCAATGGTGCCCAGGTTGTGCCCGTGGAGTCTACCACAAAATCAGTTTGTACATTTAGAACAAGAAATAGATAGATACAGATGAATTATGTAGAAAATGCTTCACATCAGTGTCGGACTGGCCCACCGGTACACCAGGAAAACTCCCGGTGGGCCCAGGTGTTAGTGGGCCCTCTTGTTTCTAAACATTTGGCATATTTCATGGTCATTGCCTATTTCTTTTTGGGGGAAAATGCTAAATAATGGGAGAATATTGTAAGTGTATATTAAAAACTAGGAGAATAAAGAGGTTGAGTGAGTAGAGGAGTAATAATCGTTTGGAAAGGTCCACTGTCTTAGGTTTTCTGGTGGGCTTACAGTTTTAGGTTTTCTGGTGGGCCCAAGGTCTAAGGCTTTCTGGTGGGCCTCTGGCATCCCAGTCCCACACTGTTTACAATTTAGTATCATACTGCTCACTGATAGGATTTTAAATATTGCCGATATTTATATCTTATACACTTGTAAAATGCACTGCTATCCGGGCCGTGTTTAGTTCTGGTTCCACCCTAGGCACCGGACCTAACAGTGCCTCCCAAAGTATGGAATTATGTCACATCACATGCACGTGACATCACTTCTGCAAAAATGTTGCTTCCAGATTTCACTGCAATGGGCCCTGTGCCCATTGCAACCCACCCTCCCCCAGCTATGCCGCCACATTTAAGCAGAAAGTCTTCAGCGGTAGCTGGGGTTTTTTTTCTTTGAATTTTTTTCCAATTATTTAGTTTTGCCTTCCAAAATCTGCCACCCCAGACATGGGCCCTTGGGTGCCTATATGTAAATATGGCCCTGCTACTGCATGTACTGTTTGAACAATGTTGCAGCAGGTAACTACCCATACATTTATTTTAAATTATGCACTTTTTTCAATTATTCACATTAAACAAAACAAATATTAGCATAAAAAAGCAGTCCCTAAGTATACCTGTACCCCAATCTATGACTGTCCTGTTTCTGGAGAAGGAAAGGTAGAATCACTGGGGGTGTAAAGTTGTTAAAGCACCCCAATGATTTAGGGGGCCCGTCACCACCCCAAATTTTTTCCCCTCTGGTTCGGAATTATTATGTGGGCAGGAGGCAAGAAAAGTTTTTGTGCATCAAACTAACTTTCATGTGCATCTAAATGATCTTCTGCCTGTAGGTACTGTCTAGGTTCTCAGCTTCAGTAGATGAAGGGGTTCCGGAGACAATAGAATTAAATTGAGGAGCAGTACAGGCAACGTAACCTGGCCAGTGCATTTTCTAAAGATGAGGAACACTAGGACAGCATAGGAAGTAAGTGTCTAGAGCAGTGATCCCCAACCAGTGGCAGCAACATGTTTCTCATCAATCCCTTGGATGTTTCTCCCAGTGGCCTCACAGCTGGTGATTGTTTTTTAATTCCAGGTGGATGTTTCTCCCAGTGGCCTCACAGCAGGTGATTATTTTTGTATTCCAGGCTTGGAGGTAAGTTTTGATTGTATAAAAACCAGGTGTACTGCAAAGCAGAGTCTCCTGTAGGCTGCCATTCCACACAGGGGCTACCAAATAGCCAATCGAATCTCTTATTTTGCACCCCAGGAACATTTTTAATGCTTGTGTTGCTCCCCAACTATTTTCACATTTGGGAAACCTGTCCTAGAGCCACCAGTTATTCTTCCTTTCCTTCTCCTGTAAAGGGATACTGTCATGGGAAAACATGTTTTTTTCAAAACGCATCAGTTAATAGTGCTGCTCCAGCAGAATTCTTCACAAAAATACGTTTGTCAAAAGAGCAAACTGATTTTTTTATATTTAATTTTGAAATCGGACAAGGTTGCTAGACATATTGTCAGTTTCCCAGCTGCCCCCAGTCATGTGACTTGTGCTCTGATAAACTTCAGTACCGTAATGAAAGTTTAACCATTATCATTTCAAATACAATATAGTGCTGGGGCATTAAACACCAGCTTCATTGATACCCTCTCTCCTATTAAAGGGGATCTATCGTTCTAGATCTTCTCCAAGAAACCCCTCATATTTTCTTTTAACCTTTATGCACTGAGCTTGCCAAGTGGTAGATCTCTAGAGCTTAGCCTGGGCACCAGAGTCACAAATGATTGTTCGGATGTATTTGGGGGGTGTGTGAATGTGTGTCATAGGTACTAAATAAAATATATGCACATATTATATTTGATAATGGAAGCTAATACAAATGTGAATGTAGTAATTATAGCATTATTACAGATGATTATAAGAAGATTATAGTATTCAGTAGATGTATTTTATAGGTAGCCTAGTAGAAAGCAACCTCAGCTGATCTCAAGTTATTCCTTTAGGCTTTGGGTGAAGGTAATGCATCTATAACCTAGCGGTGGGCTGATCCCACTGACAGATCGTATAGATTTAATATGTTCCATAACATATATGTTTCTTTTTTTTCTAAGCTTTCCATGCACTTAAATATTTGCTTCTTGGAACAAACAATGCTCACCATATCCTCAGTTTAGGATTCGCTATCTTCATCGTGGTTGCTATCACTGTATTAAAATATCAGTATTTATGTCCTGTATCCAGTCTAGCACTTGAGAATAACAGTTGTTTGATGCATTGAGTAGTATCCATAATGGTGCAAAGCTGGATATACTACAGGTTATTGTATTAAGCACACACATAGCTGCAGCTAATTAGCTCTGGTACAGATCCAACTCAAACAATTGGCACTTATCTCTGCTCCCTGTTCCCTATGTGCTCATGTGCCCCGTTCTTAATTGTGTGTGGATGACTGAAAGCAAGGAATTGTGGCGTGTCCGATATGTAAGACTTGCTCCAATAAAGAACAACGGGTTGCAAACATCCTTGCACTTTGTTTCTTCATTTCTGGGGTTGTGACTTCTAGGAAATTTTGGACCAAATTGGGATAAACCAATCGTTTGGACACCAGGCCAACCATAGGATCATAATGAGGGCCTACAGAGACCATATCAACACGCCAAAGTGGTTCTCACTTGAGGGGATTTTTAAACCTGCCCGATCGATATCTGGCTGATATTTGGCCTGATGTTGATTAGGCAGGACCTCTTAAAGGACATGTAAATCCCCACACACATTTAATCAGTGAACAGCCTCTTTGACATCTTTAGATAACTGCCGCTCTGGTTGTTAAAAGGTTAACAGTAAGGCTGCAGCATCACCTTAATCATTTCGAATTCCTTCATCTCCTCTAACCCACTCTGCACCCTCCCTCAGGAATTTACTTTGGCTATTGGCTCATGAGCATGCTCAGTTCTTCTCAGATTACTTAACACCCTCCAGTCTAACAGCCAAAGAAGAGATAGCATTGCTGGTTCCCATAGAAACTCTAGCTGTCTGATCCTATTTTTTTTCTCCTAACCACCTCTCTCGAGCTTAGCTTAACCATTACAGTGCTCAACCCCAGCAGAACTTTTTATCAAAGTACCTTGTGCCTGTGTAAACTTGCATTCTGTATTGCATCAACTTTACAGTATACTTGTCTTATTTGCAGATGTCATTGTTACTGATGATGTGTCAGAGGGAAATTGGCTGCCAGGTGAAAACTGCTTAGGAAAATGTGATTGCGCTGGCAAATGGAGGGGGTATACGCAGTACAAATGATGTGGCTTGGGTGGGGAAGATATGCCCAACTTATATACATGGTAGGAAAATGTAGGCTTTACATGTCCTTTAAAGTGCCCATATATGGGCTGATAAGCTTCTGACACTGGAGGGCCCAATCACCCGCTTTTATCGAGGCCCATGTACGGCCAGCTCTAGTTTTCTATATTTGGTACCATGGTTATCAGTTGGTCCATTGACTGGGCAGATTTGAAAAGTTTTCCTTTCCGACTTTTCTGATAATTTGGCCTGAAATGAACGGAACAATAGAATGGTGGCCATACTTTTTCTGGTACCTTGTACAGTATACTTCTATTCTGATTGGTCAGATATAGACTTGATTGGTCAGATCCAGTATAGAATCAGCCAGTGTATGGCTGCAGCAGAGCAACAAGATGGCATCCCCCACGAAAAAAATTCAGAAGGGCCCAAAGCACTCTTATCTGGACCCCTGCCCACTCCCCTTTCCACTGGTGTCCGCTCCCTGGCCACCAGTAAGAAAGCAGGAAAATGCAGATTAGACCGCACTTGCTTTTTCTGCCCAAATTTGATAGTTGGGTGCACGTCTAGTAGCCTATTCACAAGGGCTGCTCCAAGATATACAAATTTCATCCAGTAGACAGCGCTCCCTTTTCAACAAAACCGTCTTTTTTGGACAGCAACATTATGAAACGTTTCGAGTGGCACTCGAAACGTTGCATGATGTTGCTGTCCAAAAAAGAATAAAGAAGGTTTTATTGAAAAGGGAGCGCTGTCTACTGGATGAAATTTGTACACCAGTAAGAAAGCAGACAGGGGAAAGAGTTGTTTTTTTTAACTATAGAGGAAGTTTCATCTATAGTTACACCAGTGTATGAACGCCTGTATTCTGGACTTCATTAGACAAACTAAATCACCTAAAATGTATCTTTTGGTACCACCATCTGGTCTTGCATTGGGGTGTTGTTTGCAGCAGGAAAAAAAAATGTAAAAACCCCCCCCCCCCAAAACGTTTTCCTACGTTGGTGATGCAATCGGTATAATATAAAGGATTTTTTTATAGCAATAACTGTTCCCCTTTTACCTTGCTTCATGGGTTAAATTTGAAGATTGTGCATTTCATTTAGCATTTAGAGGCAGTTTTAATGCAGGGGATGAATCATCCGTCTTTGGCAAGTGTTGGCAGCAGTGACATTATTCATATCATTCAGCTGATAAAGAGTCAACATGCAGACAGTGCCTCCGAGCAAATGTTTGCTACAAACAGACAAACTGTCACTTGCAGGTGCCATCAGTTTCCCTGCCAGGTTTGCACTGGGCCTCTCCTGCATATTTTGTCATAAATTAAAAAAAAAAAAAGGAACACTGTGTATTTCATGATAAAATCAACACAAAACTGCATAGCCTGGTGTCCGCAAGGGTTTATCCTACACTTAAACCAGAGAATTTATTTTTAAAAAATATTTTTCTGGAAAAAAAGGGACATTTCAGATGACTTCACAGCCTATGTGGTCACTATTTGGTACATCTTCATTATGAGTCAGGGGTGCACAAACAACCGGAGATCCATTTGTGGTCAGAATATTGTGATTGAAAACTTCAGAGAATGCACTTTGGCTTCTACATGTCTGTGGTCTATAAGGCAGATGTTTGCTGCTGGTCTTTTTGCAGTTCTACAATCATTCAAGAGCCCTACGTGTACCAATAATTTCATACGCAGTTCCTCTTCATTGCCTTCTGTTCTGATCCTTCACACTCGGAAGGTTTGGGACAATAGGATAAAGCCAATACCATGTGTAGCCCCCCATCAGCTGGCTGATCAGGCAGAGAGTGTTACCAGTTGGTTGTCTTCTAGTGCTCAGAAGTTGTCAGGAGAAAAAGAGGCTGCTCTGATGTACTTCTACCTTTTGAAAAAGGTTTCTAAGTTTTTTTCCTACGCAGAAGAACATCAGAGCAGCCAATATTCCTCCTGACAACTTCCTTGACTACGTGGTGGTCAGACGGGTCAGAAAATGACCAGCAGGTGGCGCTGTTGTAACAAAATTCATTCATATTAACAGTACATGTATCCCTTAATATCTTTGAATAAAAAAAATAAAATGTACATTGCATAAGTGCTTAGAATAGAACTCGCGTCAATTTTACATTCACTTATTTTTAAGGTTTACTTATCCTTTAAGGAATGGCCAATTCTAAGCAACTTTTCAATTGTTTTTTTGTAATCGTTTTTGAATTATTTGCCTTCTTCCGCTGGCACTTTCCAGCTTTCAAATGGGGGTCCATCGCCGCGTCTATCAATGGGAGTCCTTTCCGGATTTAAAGGTGAACGACTCCTTAAAGGTGAACGACTCCAAGTGTTGGCTATAATGTTACATTTTTCTGTCCACGGTATATTGTCTGTAGGGTTTATTCCTGGCCTGAGTTTATGAATTTAAAATGTTCCCTTTTGAATTTGCCATCCAAAAATCAGTCTCTTTTTTTTTATTCCCTTTTATTCCTTAAACGTAAGTAGCTTTGCTCTTCCCCCGCCACTGAGCTGGAGTTGAAGTCACTCCATTATGTATGAATAAAAACAATATATTTTTCCATACGCAGGACACCGGCGGCCTCTCCGCCTCTCACTTTTTTTTTATTTTGTCCCTGACAAATTACTTAATATACTGACATGGAAATGGCCATAAATAATTTATGAGAAAAAAATGAAAGCCTCTTCCTGAGAATAGCCCGGTATAATTATTGCAAAGCGGCGCTTTTTTTCCTACCGGATTGCAGAGTCATGGAAAACAGATCCATTCATTATTATACACAGACGCATATCCCCTGGCTTCAACTGTCACGGGCGCAAGTCATTTTAGGCTAATAAGCCACAAAAGTTGTCATCGTTCAATACAATATTCTATAGTTTCGCAGAGCTCGGAAAAGCAGAGACGTGAGCCTTCCAGCTCAGTGCCAGAAATCTATTTATTGATACAGGAAATCCATTTTTGCCTTGCGTCGCCTTTAATGAGTTTTACAAGCAAGTGGCCGCTTCCTGTGACTCACACTGTGTATTCCGAGCCGGAGATTGTGGTTTTAGGTTTCACACTGGAAAACCACCAATATGCCCACACGATGTTGTCTCCGGGGTTATTCAGCCGGAGGGAAGCAAATATAATATCTGTGAGTTTGCATACTGTAAAAATAAACTGAATATTATTTCTTATTAGCTGAATGAAGTCGCTGAAAGGGTGAGCTACGAAGCAGGTCTCACTGCCGCCTGTGTGTGTGTGACAGTTTAATACAATTTTACGCGTCTTGTATATTCAGGCATTTTCGAATAATTTGACATTAGGGGGCTGATTTATCAAGGGTCAAATTTCGAAGTGGAAAATACTTTGAAATTCGGCCATCGTATAGAATCCTCCAACATTCGAAGTCAGAGGATTTTATTCATCGTACGATCGTACTTTCGAATCGTACGATTCGAACGGTTTTATCTTATCTCTAAGATTCTATCTAAACGTAGAAAAATTGCTCTGGAAGGTCCCCATAGGCTAACATAGCACTTCAGCAGGTTTAGGTTGGCGAAGTATTGGTCAAAGTTTTTATAAAGAGACAGTACTTGGATTATTGAATGGTCGAATATTCAAACGATTTTTACTTCGAGTCAAAGTAAATTCGAAGTTGTGGTATCCTATTCGATGGTCAAAGTATTCAAAAAAATTACTTCGAATTTCGAATATTTTTACTTCGAAAATTCCCTCGCATTCACTTCGACCCTTGATAAATCTGCCCCTAGATGTAGAAGAACACTGTGGGTGAGGATGGGAGGGAAATAAAATACAAATGGCGGAGGACACAAGGGGCTATTAGAGTTGCCGCCTGTCTGGTTCTGACCCGGACAGCCTGTTTTTTTTTGGGCCTGAGGTTTTACAGGTAATGGATCTTTCCATAATTTGGATCATCATACCGTAAGTCGACTAGAAAATCATGTAATTATTAATTAAACCCAATAAGATTGTTTTGATTCCAATAAGGATTTATTACATCTTAGCTGGGATCAAGTACAAGGTACTGTTTTATTATTACAGAGAAAAGGGAAATCATTTCTAAAAATATGTATTATTCTGATAAAATGACGACTATGGGAGATGGCCTTTCTGTAATTTAGAGCTTTCTGGATAACAGATCCCATACCTGTACAAGGCTTCTAAAGAACACTTAGGGGCCGATTCACTAAATTCGAGTGAAGGATTCGAAGTAAAAAAACTTCGAATTTCGAAGTATTTTTTGGGCTACTTCGACCTTCGACTACGACTTCGAATCAAAGGATTCGAACTAAAAATCGTTCGACTATTCGACCATTCGATAGTCGAAGTACTGTCTCTTTAAAAAAAACTTCAACCCCCTAGTTCGGCAGATAAAAGCTACCGAAGTCAATGTTAGCCTATGGGGAAGGTCCCCATAGGCTTGCCTAAGTTTTTTTGATCGAAGGATATTCCTTCGATCGTTGGATTAAAATCCTTCGCATCGTTCGATTCGAAGGATTTAATCGTTCGATCGGAGGAATAATCCTTCGATCGTTCGATCGAATTTTCTGCGCTAAATCCTTCGACTTCGATATTCGAAGTCAAAGGATTTCAATTCCTAGTCGAATATCGAGGCTTAATTAACCCTCGATATTCGACCCTTGATAAATCTGCCCCTTAGTGAATTGGGGGAACTGATGGGCGTCCATGCACTCGTCACAGTCTGAGATGAAACATATGGAGGCAAATAGCGCTACTGCGCCAAGCAAAGCGAAGTTGCACTAGCGTTGGCTAATTTGCATATGGGGGGAAGTTAAAGTCGAATGGACGTATATGTTGCAGCAAATACATTACATTATACAAGCCCAGGGAACCTTAATAAAATAAAAAAAAGTTGTTAGGAAATGTAGGGGGGGAAGCCGGTTACCCCCAAAAAAATGTATGCTCTTTTGCAGTGTATCACCCTGAAAAAAGGAAAAGACGCGAGCGTTCTTTGGGACTTACAAAAATGTTCAACTATTTTTGGAGGAAGTCCTATCTACTCTATTGCACTTCGCCTGGTCTGAGGTGGTGAACGCAAGTCTGGTGCAAGAGGTAACGTTCAGTAAAATCCGCATGTTAGTGAATTTGGGTAGTTACGTCCATTCATCAGAGCGTTAGGGAGTGAAGTAGCGCAAGAGTCTATCTCCTTCGCTATCGAAGTTACGCCGGCGGCCGTTAGTAAATCGGTGAAGTTCTGAAATGACGTCACGCTGTCGAATTTTTGCCAGCGTTAGTCACTTCGCCCTTTAGGAAATTTGCCCCATGGAGAGAAGGCTAATCATTTCTACATAAAATTATTTTACTTTCCAGTTATTGCAACAACAAAAAAAATCACTTCTATAATAAATTCACAAGTGCACGGCCCATTTTGCAGAATTGGGTTAGAGCCGCCAGCATCACATATTCATTTAATTTCATGGCATTTATGGCTAAATAAGAGGATGCTGGTAAATTGCACCTGGAGCTAATTTGCACATTTCTGCTTAACAAACCCGCCAGCTTGTTTTTATTTTTGTGCTGACTTTATTTTCTGTTCAATCCATACCCTTAGAAATTCATAGCATGGGGAATATACTTTCCTATCCATGTGACATATTAGGAGCAATAATTCTTTCCTTGCAGTCTATAAAATGTTATGACCTGTTTTTTTTTTTCTGAGTAAAGCAAGGGCTTTGCATTTTTATAGTGATTGCTGATTAACAGGGTGCAACATGGAGGTTAAATATACATGTTCAGCTTTGTTCCTTTATTTTCAAGCTCTAGCAAATAACAGAAACATATACAGGTAGGGGATCCGTTATCCAGAAACCTGTTGTCCAAAAAGCTCCAAATTATGGAAAGGTCGTCTCCCACATACTCTGTTTTATCCAAATAATAAGGATTTTTATTAAATGATTTCCTTTTTCTCTGTAATAATAAAACAGTAGCTTGTACTTGATCCCAACTAAGATATAATTAATCCTTATTGGAAGCAAAACCAGCCTATTGGGTTTCATTTATGTTTACATGATTTACTAGTAGAACGTTTTTTATTGGATCGACACCCGGCGTCAAAACGCACACGACAAGTCGGATGGAGTCGACGCGTGAAGATATAATTGGACTGAATGAAAAGTCGGAGGTAACAACTACATTAAATCCGACGCAACACGAATGTCGGATGTGGACACAGAAAGCAGCGTCTTTATCCAACAGTCAGACCATGTAGTTGTTAACTGACTTTTCATTCAGTCCAATTATATCTTCACGCGTCTGACTCCATCCGACTTGTCGCGGGCGTCGATCCATCGAAAAACGCTCATGGAGCTCTACCCTTAAAGGAGAAGGAAAGGCTAAAATTAAGTTAGCTTCATCAGAAAGGTCTATATAAATACACCAGTAAACCCTCAAAGTAATGCTGCTCTGAGTCCTCTGTCAAAAGAAACACCACATTTCTTTGCTTTTATTGTGTACTTATGGGCTTCTGTATCAGACTTCCTGTTTTCAGCTTAAACCTCCAGGGCATGGCCTTGAGCATGCTCAGTTTGCTCCTCTCCCCCTCCCTCCTCCCATCCCTACTGTAATCTGAGCTCAGAGCTGTTAGTAAGCAGGGAGAGACTCAGGCAGGAAGTGATGTCACACCAAGCATATATGGCAGCTTCTATCCTAAACAAACAGAGACAGTGTCTACAGCTGTTTACTCAGGTATGGTAAAGCATTCTGCAGAATAAATATAGCGTTCTAGCTTGCACTATTGTGGCTATTCTAGTGGCAATAAACTGTCTTGGAGCTTTCCTTCTCCTTTAAGTTATGAAAATCCAAATCATGAAAATATCCATTATCTGGAAGACCTCAGGTCCTGAGCTTTCTGGATAACAGGTCCCACATAGCTTAATTCGTTGGCGACTCCTGGACCTCTGTTACAGGAATGCTGCAACTATACTATAAACGAAAACGAGAACAGCAATACTACATTGTTTTGTTTGGGTGTGTATAGTTCACCTTTAACATATTGATAGAGTCTACAGTATAAAATCTAAAACATATAACATATAAAATATAGACAAATGTCAGCATTAGACCCAGACCCATAGGTCGTTTTCTAATCAGTCAAAATTTGATTTGATTGGTGTCAAGCAGTAGCGTATTCAGGTCCGATGCTGCCCTACGCCCTGGACCTGGGAGCGCCCCAAGTGACATCAGCAGATGTGCAACACGCATGCATTTGACGTCACTTCCTCCATGTGACAATAGAGAGATCCCTACCTCTGCTGCTGGCTTTAATAGGAAAGCATCCGGAAGCAGAGGAAGTGGTTTTAATTTTTTTATTTATATTTTTTTCCCAGAAAGTTTTTTTTTTTTTTTTACCATAAAGGCATCCAAAGAAGCCTCTGCCCTAGGCACAGACCCTCATGTCTATATAGTAAATACGCCCCTGCTGTCAAGCTGAAACTGAACATAGTGATATTACTGTAACTGAGCTCATTGGTGGTCTGCCTGCTGGTAACTCGTGTATGTATAAACGGGAAACATTGCTTTCCTAACCCCCAACGTTATATGCACAGGCAGGTCAGCTGGTCTGATGTTTTAGCTTCAATCTGAGCCTCCAGCCCAGAGCAGAAAGTCCCCTGATTAGAGACATGATGTAATAAGTGTATAACGGGAAACTCAAGAAGCACCGCTGGATGTCATCTACTCCACCTGTCATCTTAGTGAGAGTCTTGAAAATAGCAATAAAATCTGTATTTCCTAACTGCACTCTAGAGCTAAAAATAGTCAGTACAGTCATAAAAAAACTAGGTTTCCATGTCAATATTGTTGGACAATTTGGTAACAAACGACTTGATTAGACTGGCCTAATGTTTCCTTCTGTGGGCCCAATATTACCCCATAATTGAATCAGGATCTGTTTTAGCTCATTCCAGTCTGGCATGTTGCAAAATCTGTACATGGGATGATTGTCAGCCTATGGCTCATTGAACTTTGCCTTTTGTGGAAGGGGTGTAAAATGGATTTAACACCATTAATTCAAGGAACCAGCACTCCCATGTAAAACTTCAAGTGTTTATTGTGTTGTACCAATGTCCAACATTAGGACCTTTCTCAAGGAACAAGGAAACAAGGACCGAAACGTTGGACATTGGTACAACACAATGCTGGTTCCTTGAATAAATGGTTATATACATTTTAACCATGCACCCCGGCTATATATGCTGAGAAAAACGGTTGCCTTGGAGTGCGGATAATCACTGGATTGTGATATATATATCCAAATAGCAAAGAAACCGCACTCCAGGTCTTTTAAGGTGAAAAAAATCAAATCATATTTATTTCGACGTTTCGGCTCCTAAATCAAGGCATCCTCAGCAAGTGATAACAACACAAACAACACACATATTTAAACCATAAGATGGCGCCAAAATCAATTTTGAACACATGGGCTCAGGGTTCTCTCTTCCTGGATCCCACCTCATGGGGAGGTGGGTACAGGCAGGACCGCCATCAGAAATCGCAGGGCCCCATACGACAAAATTTCCTGGGCCCCCTGGGCTGTGCCTACCGCAAGCCCCACCTACAGGTCCGCCCTCCCCACCACAGTAAAAAAACAAAAATATTGGTGGTCAGGGCCCCCCATAAAAAACATTTGTGTCCAAGGCCCCCCATTAAAAAATATTGGTGGCTAGGACCCCACATGAGAAAAAAAAATTGGTGGCCAAAATTGGTGGCCAGGGCCCCCCCCACATTACAAGGAAATTGGTGGTCAGGGCCCCTTAAACATCCAGCAGCTCTCAGAAAGATGGGGGGCCCGGCTAATCAAGTAAGTGTGGTGTGGCCGGGGCCCCCCTTACCCTCGGGGGTCCCTACAACTGTCTCCCCCTGATGGCTGCCCTGGGTACAGGACTGGGTCTGAGAAGATGACAGGCCCTGGTTAGGGAAAGTTTATCTAGTGGTAGAAGTAGGGTTGCCACCTTTTTTTTGCAAAAGCGGCCAGGGGAGCGGGTGGTGACGTTGGAGGGTGGGCCAGTGATATTGAGGGTGGGCCAGTGTCAGGGGAAGGGCAGGTGACATGGGAGACAGGACGGGTGATGTTAGGGGTGGGACTGATGCTGATCGCCATGTCATTCACTTCAATGTCCTAATTTAGAATTCCTGACACCCTTCCAAAAACTGGGCTGTTTGGGTGAAAACTGGACAGGTAGCAACCCTAGGCAGAAGTTTGAGTAGTAGTTGCTCTAAGAGCGAATGTTAGAGGCAGAGTATTAAGTGAGCAGCTTTCTGGTTCCAACAAGGAGAATAGTTGGGGTTAGCACCTCTGCAGTGATCAAGCCGCCAGACAGGGACACGAGTGGGTGAGTTCAGGAGCAGGGACAGTGCCAAGGAGAAAGATACCCCTGGGATCCCTAGTGCTGGGGAAAATTTTAAAAAAAAGGCTGCACTATCCCCTAAGAGGGATCTGCTTGCAGAATGTGTGAAGGTTTCCAATGATTGCTGTGACTGTACTTAAAGATTTTATTGCCTGACTGAGACAGATCCACCGACACTGTTCAATAAATAAGTTATTGGTTTGAAGCAACCCTCTGCTGTTACTTTCCACCTGGTTGATTCACAGTATTCCCCGGACGGTAAGGTGTTTAAAGGGGTCATTTCAAACTGCTGGGAGTTGCAAGGAGTTGCACACAGTCCTAAGGTATCCGGGATACACTGCCAGTAAATCACTCTAATGTCACACCACTAATGTCACAATTCTACAGGCCAACCACAGAGGTGCTACACTTCTTATCCGGAAAACCCTCTTGTAAAATATAAGGACATTATAAGGTACCAAGGAGTTTTCATGTTTTTTTTCTTCAAATATATGTTTATTTGTTAAACACAAGGTTATACAACATTATATTGCAGCATTGATAAGTACATCATGAACAATTTACGTACTTACAAGTGTCGCTCACTCAAGTAAACAATACAACAACCATGTCACACAATGGGGGATACAGGGGGTGGGAGGGGAAGAGCGAGGAAAGGGCAATCAAGTTAGCTCCAAGGGTAGTGATATTATCCTTATTGTGCATCGTGTACCATACTAGAAATCCTAGTCAGGCTATTTCACAATAGGTGTTGTTTATACTCCTGTTCGCTTTTAAATAAAATCCATGACATCCACTGGGCAGAGTACTCCCTAAATTGCTTTTCCGTGCGAGCGGACCGTTCCTCAAATTGTTGAATCTCATTCACTGTATTAATCCAGTCCCTGATTGTCGGTACCTGCTGGGTGTTCCAGTGTCTGGGAATCAGAAGTTTGGCCGCGTTCAACAAGTGAGGAAGGGCTGAGTTAGTGAAATGCAACCTGTCTTCAGGAGACATGTGAAATAACAAGGTAAATGAGGGATCATTCAAATCTCTGCCACAAGCAAAATGAGGACACAATTGGAGCACTTGTCTCCAATATTGTACAATCAGTGGGCATGACCAAAAGATATGTAACATAGTACCAACCCCACCCTTACATCTCCAACATATACAGGTAGCATTCGGGAACATTCTGTGCAACCTGGAAGGTGTATAATACCAATTAGATAGGATTTTATAATTAAGTTCCTGAATTCTGGTACATCTGGAGCTTCTCATTAAAGTGTTTACCATGTCTACCGATTCTTCCCCAGTCAATGTTAGATTCAGTTCTCTAGTCCACTTCTTAATAAATAATTGCTCCTCTAGCTGACAGTCATCTATTAAATTTTTGTAAATAGCCGAAAGTGTATGTTTAGGTGGCGTACTAACGTGACATAACTTCTCAAAATCTGAGATTTTTCTGCTAAATATTCTGTCCCCACCTAATTTGTCATAGAAATGCTTAAGTTGGCCGTATTGTAAGCGGGGTGAGAGTCCGGAGCTCCTCAATTCTCTCTTTCGAGATCAGTTTACCCTTATCCAGTAGGTGTATAATCTGTAGATGACCATCTACTAGCCAATGTTTAAATTGGTCTTTATCCATAGCGGGTGGAAAGGCTGGGTTGTTGGTGACGAGTTTTCATGTTTTTATACAGGTCAGTAGTGATGGGCGAATTTATTCGCCAGGCGCGAATTCACGGCGAATTTGCGCGATTCGCAGTCGGCGAATAAATTCGCGAAACGGCAGCGAAAATTCGTGGAAAAAACGGGCGCTGGCGTCGAAAAAACGGGCGCCGGCGTCAAAAACGAGACGCCGGCGCTGTTTTGCGAATTTTTCACCGTTTCGCTAATTGTGAAACTGCACAAATTCGCCCATCACTACAGGTCAGGGAACTCAGAGGTAACTTCTAATATCCTCATGTTTTGCAACTGGGGTACTGTATTTATTATAATACACAAGTTTCAGTGAGTCATGTGACAGAAATGACATCAGAGCTCACTGTTTATAAGGATATAATTTACAAGATATTCATGGCTTTTGTGTATATATATATATATATCCACTGTAGGCCTAAACAAGCTTTATATATTCTGTAAGCATCAAAAGCACTAAATAGTTATAAATAAACAAGTGCAACAACAACATTGACATTGCTTTAAAATAACACAATAACTCAGCACAAAGCACGGGCCCAGATAAAAGCCTCCTTTCCTCCGGAAGAATTTTCCGCTGTGTGCGCTTGTCCGTGCTCCAGTGAACACATCGCTAAAACTTCCTAAATAATTTGTGAGCACTAAGAGCAGGCAGCTTCTAATTGCCAAAATATTATCATCCCAACTGCAAGGAGAACTTGTTCTGAGAGCTCCAAATGTGCGGAAGGATTGTTAATGTTTCATGCTGACACTGGGAACACAGCGCTCATAGGAGCCCGATCCATTGGACTGAGAAGTAAAGTGCAGGAGGGCTGCTCCGCACAAGCACAACGTGGATCATGGAACCAATCGGCCAAGGAACAGACAGCTGTCCTATTGGGCTAAGTGCTTTTATTCTGAGTAGCAACATGGCCATTAGTGTGGCTCAACATGATTCCAGTTCTGTTTTAATCCTGCTTTGTCGGCCTTGCACAGATCTTTCAGATATTTAACAGGTATTGGAATTCAGTTGTAAACATGACACGATGAACACATGCTTTATTAAGGACAGCTGAGCCAAAATCTCCCCATCTTTAGCCACTCTAAAGAAACTGGGCTGTATTTAAAGGGGAACTCCACACAAACATAACTTAAAGGAGAAGGAAAGGCTTTGTGCACTTGGGGGTGCAGACAGATCAGCAGGAGAGCAAGGGGCTAGGCTTAGGGAACTGTTCCAAACCATTAAAATCAAGAAAAGTCTGTATATTTTTTATTTGATGATATTGCAAAGTTGCTTGAAATTATGTTTACTTTTCAAAAAGCTTAAAGGAGAAGGAAAGGCTTCGTACACTTGGGGGTGCCAAATGTTAGGCACTCCCAAGTGATTGTATTGACTTACCTGAAACCCCGGGCCGGTGCTCCAATGAGCAGAAAACTTCACCAGTTTGGGGTTGTACCAGTGAGCACCACTCTCTCCTCTTCCGTCGTCTTCTTTCTTCAAATTTCCCTGGGCAAACGCATGTGCAGTTGAACGTAATAGCCAACTTTTTAGTTAAAGTTCAGCTTTTCCTACTACTGCGCATGTGCAGCCGCGAGAAGAAGCCAGAAGAGGATCTCTCCGTGGTGCTCACTGGTATAACTGGAGTTTTCTGCTCATTGGAGTACTGGCCCGGGGTTTCAGATAAGCCAATACAATCACTTGGGGGCGCCTTACATTTGGCACCCCCAAATGTACAAAGCCTTTCCTTCTCCTTTAAGCTTTTTGAAAAGTAAACAACTTTGCATTATACATCAATTAAAAAAATTGCAGACTTTTCATGATTTTAATGGTTTGGAACAGTTCCCTAAGACTAGCCCCCTGCTCTCCTGCTGATCTGTCTGACTACTTTGCTGAGCTGGCTGACTACTTTTACTTTGTATCAACAGCCTTTTGTCCTCAGCCTGCATCATCCAAATCCCACAATTCCCTGCACTGTTGATTTCAATAAGGAACAGAACATCACAGTGCAATGCATTGTGGGTTATGTAGTTCCTGCATGTTGTCTGTAAGCTGTGGAGAAGTTGTTACAATCTGTATAGGTCAATAAAATATCAGCACTCCGGTATTATCTGAAAAAAATGTGAAAAACTTTAATCAAAGAGTCTTTAGGCAATGTTTTGGGCTACTATGTCCCTTTATCAAACCTTTCTTGATAAAGGGCTATAGTATCCCGAAATGTTGCCTTAAGGTAAACATTTGAGTAAAGTTTTTCAGGTTTATCAAATAATAGTGCTGCTGCTTTATTGACCTATACAATTTTGCCCTAGCAGAGGGTACATCTTGCACCTGGGGCTTCAAAGAGCCATTTTTCACTCTCGAAGCACATGAACTGAATTCATTGTTACAGTTTGTAGTCCGTCCTCCCCTGCAAGGAATTCAAATGATGCAGAAACTGTTCAACAGCTGGATGTCAGTATAGAAAATGACATTTATTCATACTAAGATGGGTATGTTAGGGTTTTCTTTGTTTTCAGTGTTTCTGTGTTATTGGGCAGAAATATTTTAAATAAAAGAGCTGATGTGTAGCCATGGGGGCAGCCATTCAAAGCTGAGAACAACAAATAATGTCCATAGTATACTATGGGATTCTTCAGAACTTATCTGTTTTATACTGAGTATCCTTTCCTTGAATGGCTGCCCCCATGGCTACACAGCAGCTTGTTTATATAAACTATAATAATGTTTCTGAAGCAAACACACCAGTTTTACCAGTGCAGGGCAACACTGCATTATATTATCATTCCTTTAAAACGCCTTCATTTTTTTGGTGTTACTGTTCCTTTAAATAACATGGAGATTTGCACTTTGCATATTTCACTTGGGTTCATAAATGCATGTATTTTGAATCAGAAGTTGAAGCTACCATAGTAGGAATAATTAAATATCACTTAAACACTTGTTAGTGACCCATGAGCCAAATGATCTTAAATATAACAGAAAGCGTGTCTGGATCTGTCTGCATATTCTTGTTTTACTGAGCCATACATTCTATAAATGCCTAACGTTTTTTTAAAACCCACTGCCCCTTTAAATAAAGTTTGATAAAGAGCGACTTCAAATGTAATTACATCTGTTTGATTTAATTTGTCTATAGGATAAATAAATCTAATCATAAACCCCCGTCGGAGGAATGTGAGACTGTGTCTACCAATTTTCCTTCATATCGGGAACAGATGTTTAGTATTTAAGGCAGGAATGAGTCATGAGCATCAGAGCTTGTCAAAAAGAATTCGTTTTGCATTCTTATCTTGTATTTTTATATTGTCAATTTACTCTGCCCTCCCATTTGTACCTGTTATCTCATTTGCATCAAGACTTGTAGGTTTGGTCCCAGGTTACACATGCTCAGTCTTTGTTGTCTAATGATTAGATCTGTAATAAACGGCACCCTGATGTAAGATCCAGCAATGAAACTGATCTTTAGAAAGACCATGATTACAATCTGAGATGAACTGAGATCTACGAGGAGGTGTAACAAAGGACAAATCCAGGCTTGATATTGTCTATATGGACATATTCCTTGAATCTGCTGGAAAAATATCATTCATTCTTATGGTGGCCATACATGGGCAGATTAAAGCTGCCGATATCGGTATAGGGGCTTCCGACGGGTCTTCGCAATCACTATCTAGCCACGATATCAATCAGGAAAGTTTCATTTTTCAGGCGATCGACCCGTCGGAGTCCATTGCTCCGCGTTGTAATCGATCGTTTGGCCCTAGGGCCGAACATTCAAAATATAGCCCTGCGTTGGTGGGCATATCAGGGAAAGATCTGCTTATTTGGCGATGTTGACGAACGAGCAGATATTTTAGTATATGCCCAGCTTAAGATTAAATATAAATGCCTTTCAGACTTTTTGGGTTCCAACTCCTTTTCCTTTGACAATCAAGCAATGTCGGACCCTGTTGTCAGTGGGCCTCTTGCTTTTAACCATTTGGCCTATTTCATGGCCATTCCCTATTTCTTTATGGGAACAAAGAGGCTTCATAATGGAATAATAGAATATAGTGTGTAGAGAAAAGGGACTAAAAAAATAAAGAGGTTGAGTAAGGAGAGGAGAAATAATCAGGGTCGGACTGGGCCGACCCTGGTGGGCCCCAGGGTCTAGTGGGCCCCTCCAGCCAAGATCCACAACCTGGATTTCTTCTGTCTCAGGGCCCCACCTCCGAACCCTGAGGGCTACTGCCTCAGGGCCTCCCTTCCGACAACATCACCATCGCTCGAGTGTGCAAGTGCATGAGCAAAATCGCACATAGTTTTTTGCTGCATCCAAACAGTGCGTGCGCTGACGCGCATGTGTAAGTGCGCACACGGAGAGGAGGGTCCGTAGGGGGGGGCCCAGAGACAAAAGCCCAGGTGGGCCCTGGGCCCCCCAGTCCGACACTGGATATAATAGTTAGCCCAAGGTGGGCCTTCTGGTGGGTCACTGGCATCCCAGTCCGACACTGCATTCAACTTTGTTTAAATTTGAATTATTTGATCAAAAGTAAGTCTATGGGAGACTGCCATCCCATAATTCGGAGCTTTCTGGATGACACGTTTCCAGATAACAGATCCTAATCCTGTACTTATTTCAAATAGTACAGGCATTTCCTTATTTAAAGGAGAAGGAAAGGTTAAAACTAAGTAAGCCTTATCAGAAAGGTCCACCTAAATACACCAGTAAACCCTCAAAGTAATGTTGCTCTGAGTCCTCTGTCAAAAGAAACAGCATTTCTTTCCTTCTATTGTGTACTCATTGGCTTCTGTATCACAGTTCCAGACCTTCAGCTTTAACCTCCTTGCCCCGGACGTGGGCATGCTTAGTTTGCTCTTCTTCCCCCCTCCCTTCTCTGCTGTAATCTGAGCTATAAGTGAGCAGGGAGAGACTCAGGCAGGAAGTGATGTCACACCAAGCTAATATGGCAGCTGCTATCCTAAACAAACAGAGAACTTCTTGAGCTTTTTACTCAGGTATGGTAAAGCATTCTACAGAATAAATATAGCAGTCTACCTTGCACTATTGCAGCTAATCTATTGGCAATAAAATGTGTCCGTAGCTTTCCTTCTCCTTTAAAGATATTGTTGCTTGTCCATATCTCGGAGCCTGCTCTATGATTACTACAAGCATTGCTGTTCCAGAGACTGATTAGAACTTTGTATTTATAAAGCCCAACACTTGCAAACAAAACAAGTGACTACAGGGAATTGATCTCAGCACCAGACTTGCATCAAAGTAAAGATTTCAGTCCAGCACAACAGTAGTCTTTCAGCATATAAATCAGTTTGATTCATTATAGAGGAGCTTGTACACGTTATTGTCCTTATGGCTGTGATTCATGCTGTAGTTCTGCCACTACAGGGTATAGCTCATTTAGATATAGTAACTAAACAATATTAACAAACCTTAAAGGGATGGTTCACCTTTCAGTTAACTTTTAGTGTTTTAGAGAATGACTCATTCTAAGCACCTTTTCAATTGGTCTTCATTTTTTCTTTTTTGTCGTTTTTGAATAGTTTGCCTTCTTCTACTGAATCGTTTCAGCTTTCAAATGGGGGTCGCTGACTCCCATCTAAAAAACAAATGCTCTGTATTGTTATTGCTATTTTTAATTACCCAGTGGACGTTATTGGCAGATGGAGCTATACCAGTGCTAGAGGGTTGCAGTTAAAATAATAATGGCTGGATGAGGTGAGGAATAATGATGGAGATAAAACCGCGGATATTACCGTCTAGGTGTCACTCTATGGGCATTTGCGCAGTGATAATGTATGTAACATATTATCAGCAAAAAAGAAATATTCATTTCAAAAACTCCTTAACAACCCGTTCATTTTCTGAAGCCAATGAGCTAATTGGTTTCAATGTAAACGATCACTGACTCATTCCCGCTTGGCTAGTGACTCACAGTGCTGCCATATGTCTCACACAGCTTGTTCCAAAGGGCGAAAAACATGTTATAACATTCCCTGACAGTAAGATGAGACTCTATGGATTTATATTCTGAAACACGCAGATATATATGTATATATATATATAACTTGTTCTTAAACTGTAGACTCCCCAGGAGCCTTTCTTTGACATCTCTCCTTGTTGAAGAAGGAGAACTGCTTGTTGTCTTGGCCACTCTTGACCAACTCTGCTTAGTATTGGCGCATCTATGGGCCCAAAATGATCCCCACACAATGCCCAAGAAATTGTACCAACACACTGCCCAAAAAACTTCCACTCAGCAGAGGCTCTAGAAGGATCAATGGAATACATGTTTTTTGTATGGGCAGGAAATTATTTACCAGAAGACCACCATAGAGTGGAAACGCTACAAATACAATTTGTATACAAAGAGTTATGAAAAGTGCAGACAGTCTTCTGTTAAGTAAATATCTACAACATGTCTTAAAAAATGGAGAACATGTTCATCAGGCTTTGATTTTGAATTTGGCAACTTTTCATCTGAGAGGCTGCTTAATTATGCTTTGATTTCCAGATGCCTGTACCTAATTTTAGCTGTATCGATCAATGTTTAACAAGGCTTAAAATTCTCCAAAGTAGAGAGAAGTTGGAGGATGGGGCTTTACGCCGGACTAAGGGAAATGTGATTTTGGACTTGGGAACGTCTAAAAGGGCAAAATCAGATGTATAGGGCAGGGGTGCATTTTGCATCTAAGAAACTGTGTAATTATGTTTTGATTTATAGTTACTTGTATCTGATTTTAGTTTTATCAAACAACACGTGACAAAGATTGAAATGGTCCATTGTAGAAAGAAGTTGGGCTTGGATTTACTTGCACAAGACTTACAGTACCACTAACAGCCTTTAATAAGGGAAATGCATGAAAAAAAATCTCATGGATTGCCGACATTTGGGTTGATTGGGACCCGTGAACTTTAAGCTGAAATTATGTATTCGGCTCAGCATAGTGCACAATGAGAAATATTGCACCATTAACACTTGTTCCATCTTTATCATTCCATGATATCAAGGTTTTAGCCTCAGAACCGCAAACCCTGATGTAACTTATCATGGAGCCATAATTTTTAATCTCACTTGTGATTCCTTAATTTATCTGGAGGTTTTAATTATTAGATCAGTATGTGTGACCAAAACACGCATAACACTCGGAGCAATTGGAATGCATGAGAATAGGTCCAAGTGGCATCACTTATACTGGATACATGCACCAATGTCTCCTGACACTCCCTCAATATCTGACCAATCCTAATGATAAGAGCCAGTTTCTAATTTAAAGGAAAACTATACCCCCCAAACAATGTAGGTCTCTATTAAAAGATACTGAGTAAAACAGCTCATGTGTAAAACCCTGCTTCAGGTAAATGAATCATTATCATAATAATATACTTTTTTAGTAGTATGTGCCATTGGGTAATCATAAATAGAAAATTGCCATTTTAAACAATAAGGGCCGCCCCCTGAGATCGTAAGATTCACTGGGCACACATACAAACCACATGTAAGGTCACATGAGCCAATTAACAGACAGAGTTCTGCCTTTTGCTTCCTCACTTCCTGTTACAGTTAGTGTTGTAGTATTTCTGGTCAGGTGATCTCTGAGGCAGCACAGATAGAGTCACGAAATGGTGGTTCAAGGCAAGAGATGTAAAAGGGCAATATTTATGTAAATATATATTCCAGTTTGGTAAGATTCTTTAATATGTCATTCAATTTGATATAAACTATCTGTTGCTTAAGTATTCATTTTGGGGGTATAGTTTTCCTTTAACATACCAGTTACCTGGATAATTAGACTAGGGATGCACCGAATCCAGGATTCGATTCAGGATTCGGCCAGGATTCTGCATTTTTCAGCAGGTTTTGTATTCAGCCGGATCTTTCTGCCCGGCCGGACCGAATCAGCAGGAAAGGAAATCGAGTGACTTTTTGTAAAAAAAATAAAGAAGTGAAAAATGTTTTCTCCTTGGGAAGAAGAAAGGAGTCACTTCGCACACCCTGGCCGTCCACGTTCCGTGACACCTGGTGCTCGATGAAGGAGGTGTTGGCAACCTCCACAGCAATCGAGAAGGAAGAAATCCCCGGCACAACAGGTTATTTCCAGCAGGGAAACCCTTGCTCGTTTATTTTGCGGATGCAACGTTTCGGGGCGTAACCCCTTTGTCAAGCAAATGTTTTCTCCTTCCCACCGATTTGGATTCGGTATTCGGCCGAATCTTTCACAAAGGATTCGGGAGTTCGGCCGAATCCAAAATAGTGTATTTGTTGCATCCCTAGATTAGACCACAGTTTAACAACCAGAAAGAAAAACTGGACTAAGGCATGACCCTGCAAAAATTCTGCCACATTCTCCATCTAATTGCCCCAAGGTCCCCAAGGTTAGTACATTTTGGAAAGCTGTATGTAAGGCAGTCTGTACTCAAATTATCTAATTATCCTGCTCATTAGGTTATTGGGTTATGGGGGTTTCAGCAGTTGTAGGTAGGAATATGGGACATTTGAAGGTAAAGTAGAGCTCAATGACAACAGCAAGATGATTACAATTACCATAGTAATGTAGCAAAATGGTGAATTTTATATAATTTTGCTCCCCTTCATGTTCTGAAGGTAGTTTTGGAGATGTTGGTTGTTATAATTCAGCCAAAGGGCCATTGGTTTGTCAGTCCTACTTTACACAAGGTCCCATAAAGTTTATTTGACTCTACGCCCCACAACAACTAGTGTAGGTCACAATTTTAGCAATGAGCATGAAGTAAGTATTGGAAGAGCTGGAGGAGGAAACATGAATAACTAGTAAAAATCGAAAGAAGAATAAAAATGACACGTGTAACCCATGCCCATGCAAACTGCTCTTGTATTACTCCAAAACACCAAATATTCTGATCAACTGGTAGTCCTTATTAAATCAATTTAGCTTTCAAATGTTATTTTAAGGTGTTAATCCCTGGTGAAGGAAGAGGAGAGATGAAAGCATAAAATGGGGTCTGGGAAAGAGATCTCTCTGCGGGTACTTGTTTACCGTGTAATAGATTCCAGGTTTGAAGCTGCCTTGAAAAATTAAAATCATAACACAGTGACTGCAACAATGTAATATTTAATGACATGTTTGGAAATGTCAGATTCCGAGATGCTGAAATGAACTTGGCCAAGTCCTTTTGTAATTCGCAAGAGTATAGAAAATAAATGGAAACATACTCCCTGACCTTTGTGCCTAAATACAAATATGTTGGGGGGGGTCCTTGTTCTGTTCATCACCCACCTACTCTTTGACCTTTGTTCTGCCTTTGCCGCTTTAATTGTAGCCCCTTGTATAATAAATGAACCATATCATTTGTAAAGTGCTGTGTTAGCAGCACCAGGGTTAAAGGGCAACTAAAGTCTAAAATAGAATAAGGCTGGAAATGCTGTATTTTGTATACTAAACATCAACATGAACTTACTGCACCACAAGCCTATTCAAACAAATGATTTAGGCTTTCAAAGTTGGCCACAGGGAGTCACCATTATGTAACTTTGTTAAACATCTGCAAGACCAAGACTGTGCACATGCTCCGTGTGGTCTGGGCTGCTTAGGGATCGTCATAAATTCAAAACAGCACAAGTCAAATAATATCTGCCACCTTTGAGTTCATTTATAGCATGAGGATAGAAAGGTGAGTAATAAAAAGTAGCAATTACAGAGCATTTGTTTTTTTAGGTGGGGTCAGTTAGGTTAGCCCATGTGAAAGATGAAAAGAGTCAGAAGAAAAAGGCAAGTCATTAAAAAACTATAAAACTAGAAAGTTATAGAATGGCTAATTCTAAGCAATTTTGCAATTAGTCTGTAAAGCTACATATTGATTATTGATATTGCTACTTTCTGTTACTCATCTTTCTATCCAGGTCTCTCCTAGTCATATTCCAGTCTCTTATTCAAATCAGGGCATGGTTGCTAGGGTAATTTGGCCCCTAGTTACCACATTGCTGAAATTGCAAAAGAACTATTGAATAAAAAGCTAAAAAAACTCAATAACCAAAAATGATAAAAAAAGGAAAACCAGTTGCAAATTGTCTCAGAATATCACTCTCTACGTCATACTAACAGTTAATTAAAAGGTGAACAACCTCATTTTCTGCTCCATGTAACATGTGGGGAACTGGCACCTGTGGGGAGTTTCTCAAATCTCCTTATTGGCGCAGCCCCTAATCCCAGTACAAGGGTACGGCCAGAAACATAATTGAGACAACACAAGTGCCTAAATTCTTCCCAGAATTGAAGTTACCCCCCCCATTGCTTCTCTAATTCTCTACACATTAAACAAATAAAACTTTTTCTTTTAGGGTAAGTCCACACTGGGCATTTTGGGGAGATTTGGTCGCCTGGCGACTAATTGCCTCGTCTTTGCGGCAACCAATCTCCCCAAACGCCTTCCCTGACTCTGCACCAGCTTAAAATGAAAAAACGCCAGCGCTAATCACATGCGGTGGTTCGTTTTCCCAAGTCGACCGAAGTTGCCTCACGAGGAAACTTCGGGCGACTTCGGAAAACTAATCGCCGTGTGTGATTAGCGCTGGCGTTTTTTCATTTCAGGGTCAGTCCACACTGGGTGTTTTGGGGAGATTTGGTCTCCTGGCGACTAATTGCCTCGTCTTTGCGGCGACCAATCTCCCCCAATGCCTTCCCTCACTCTGCGCCGGCTGAAATGAAAAAACGCCTGCACTAATCAAACGCGCCAATTCCTTTTCAGAAGTCGCCCGAAGTTTCCTTGTGAGGCAACTGATAGCAATCCTGCAGTTATTAGCTGCTCTGGAGACAAAGAAGCCTCTCATGAGGGTCTTGCTGTAACTGGAAACCCGATGTAAATAAAAGCCACCTGCATGCTCAGAATATGATGCAAATGTGAAGTCATTGTCCAAAAGGAGCAGAGACCAGACAGTAAAGCAACAGATGCAGAATGTGAGACCCTCCACTGCCCCAGACACTCACATCAACACTTAGTAAACACGACACATGGACATAACTTTCCTGAAATATCAGCTCATATACTCTAGCGTTTACTATTATTATTTTTTTATTATTACAGGTATGGGACCTGTTATCCAGAATGTTCGGGACCTGGGGTTTTTGGATAATGGATCTTGCCATAATTTGGGTCTTCATACCTTTAGTCTACTAGAAAATCATGTAAATATTAAATAAACCCAACAGAATGGTTCTGCCTCCAATAAGGATTAATTATATCTTAGTTGGGATCAAGTACAAGCTACTGTTTTATTATTGCAGAGAAAATTTTTTAAAAAATTTGGATTATTGCATTATAATATGGGAGATGGCTTTTCCATAATTCAGAGCTTTATGGATAAGTGGTTTCCGGATAATGGAGCCCATTCCTGTACTAATTATACAATATCCAGTTACAGTTCAAAACGTCTGCCTTTTTATTATGTGTTTCTAAAGAAAAAAAGAAAAGCATGCAGCGGTCCAGTCATATCTACATAACTACTGTTTGTACAGGTATGAGATCTGTTATTCAGAATGGTCGGGTCTGGAGTTTAAGGGGTCTTTCCGTAATTTGGATCTTCATATCTTAAGGGCAGAAATACACATTCAGATTCGGGGAGGTTAGTTGCCCAGCAACAAATCTCCTCTTCTTCGGGTCGACTAATCTCTCGCTGGTGGAATGGCAATCGGTGCGCTTTGTTTTCCCGAAGTCGCCCGCTGTTGCTTCACAAGGAAACTTTGGGTGACTTCGGAAAATGAAGTGCTTCAAGTGCCATCCTGCCGGCGATTTTGATTCTAGCCGGTAGGAGGCAGTTCGGGGAGATTAGTCGCCCCGAAGAAGAGCCAATTTATAGCCGGGTGACTAAATCTTCCTGAATCTGAGCGCGTTTCTGCCCTAAGTCTACAAAAAATTCATGATTGTTTTGCCACCAATAAGGATTAATTATATCTTAATTTAGATCAAATACAAGCTACTGTTTTATTATTATAGAGAAAAAGGAAATCCATTTATTCATAAAAATGTGAATTAATTGTTTAAAATGGAGTCCAAGGGAGATGGCCTTCCCATAATTCTGAGCTAACGGGTTTCTGGATAACTGATCCCATACCTGTAATGCACATGATTGTTCCGGAAGGACCTCTAGTGGCACCAGGAAAGTTATGTTCAGGGAATACTGTATATAGTAGGTCAGTTATATCTGACAGCAACCGATTTAACTCTGTAGCTGCTACCTGATGATGGTTATCCCCTTTTCTCTGCTCTTTGCAGGCTTGTTGGCACTTACAGGGTTACAGAAGGTTGTAAATCCAAAAGTTGTGAATGATAAATGTAAATGTGATTCTCAGCCATTTTCTATACTATTTTCATTTGCTATACAGAATAAAGTCATTTTACATACCTCCCAACTGTCCCGCTTTTAGAGGGACAGTCCCTCTTTACACAGCTCAGCCCGCAGTCCCTCATTTGTACTGGAAAGTCCCGTTTTTCTCTGCTCTGAACAGCAAGAAAAAGAAACAAAGTTTCTAAATGAATTTGCTTTTGTCAGAGAGCCCAGAACAGCCACAGCAGAAGATAAGATACTTTTGTAACAATTTCGAGATAAGGAAATAAGTAATTGTAACAATATAAGATAACAGGTCCCTTGGGAAATGATAGACTCACAGTTTAAAAGACCAGTAACCCTTTTATTAAAAAATTCGTTAGTGTAGAACGGAAAAAAACCCACAAAGACATATTAAACTTTTAAATCGCTAATTCTTTATTAAGAAATATCGAAACTCTTCTTGCGCTGCCCTTCAGAAAAGGCGACACGGCGACGATTCATCATGCGATGCTTGATTTCTCCTCCCTGGGTATCTCCTATAAGGAAATCAGGGAGGAGAAATCAAGCGCCGCACAATGGATCACCGGATCGCCTTTTCTGAAGGGGAGCACAAGCAGAGTTTCGGTAAGTTATTTCTTAATAAAGACTTAAAAACGTAGCGATTTAAAAGTTCAATATGTCTTTGTGGTTTTTTCTTTCGTTCTACACTAACAAATTTTTTAATAAAAAAACTTGATGTTGCTGGTCCTTTAAAGGGCAATTCACCTTCATTAGCAAAACTGTAATAACGGAAAAAAAACCTTCATAACCTGAGAAATGTTGTAAAATGAACATGGTAATTAGGGGGTGTGGCCACAAAATGGGCGTGGTCAAAAAATAGCATAACGCAGCAACTTTTAGGTCCCTCTTTTTTTTTAAAATGTTGGAGGTGTGGTCATTACAAACTTTCAATGGTGTTGAACCGTGTAATTGTTTGTTCTTTTTAAATACAGGTAAAGGATCTATTTTCCCGAAGTGCTCAGGACCTGGGGTTTTCCCAGACAAAGGATCTTACTGTAATTTGGATTCCCATACCTTAAGTCTACTACAGATCATTTAAACACTAAATAAACCCAATAGGATTGTTTTGTCCCCAATAAGGATTCATGCAGCTTAGTTACCATCTAGCACAAGGTAATGTTTTATTATTACAGAGAAGAAGGAAATCACTAAAAATGAGAATTATTTTCTTGAAATTGACTCTATGGGAGATGGCCTTCTGGTATCTTAGAGCTTTCCGGATAATGGATCCCATACCTTTCTCTCCCTTTCTATTCTCTGCACTGTTGGTTCTGACTACTGCAAGCAGTGGAATAACAGAACTTTCACGGGAACCTGCTAGACATTATGGGAAGTCTTGGCTAGAGTAGAGCTGACTTTTGCAACATGATGTTGACAGGCACAGCCCAGTGATTTATGGAACATGTTTTAAACATGCAGAGAAAAATAAAGCCAGGTGCTACATTGAGCATTTATTTTTAATGAAACACATTAAATCAAATGGAGACATTGATGCGGCAAAATATATTTCACACACGCTCGGCACATAAACCCGTGCTTTCGTGGAGCAGATCTACAAGAATAGATGATAGTCTGCCTGTTTCCATTAGAAGGTGCATTTCTCTGTTATGCCCAGTCGCCCAGACACAATCTATTACATAATATATCATTGATATCCAGCAGATGGCGCCATTCCATCGAGGAGCCTCCAGACAAAGTGCTGCTTGTTCCAGGCCACTGGCAGAATGTTACACAAAACACTTTGGGCCTGTCAGCACATTCCTGGAAGGTCACAGCGAGTGATGAATGCTCCTGTGTAGGAGCTGATATATATATATATATGATTTTTTCATGGATTGCATCACTTTGGCAGCCTGCTGTTGGCTTCAATCATTTGACTCCTGTGGTTACAGCCCTTCCCCAATTGTTGTGCTCCTGCTTCCTCTCCAGTCCCTTTGTGGCCAAGGCAGGATATCTATGACTGGCCTGGAGACGCTGGAAGGCTTCCAAACTACTTTCCATGCTGAAACTGCACACGTTCCACTGAAATATCCTGTGGTTTTTGGTTACATTTCATTCAGGAAACACACAGAGCGTATTCATGGCCACGTGATGATCAGGGAGGGGGAACCCACTGCTCATATTTACCATTCCCAAACTTGTCTCTCCGGCTTTCTATGCTTTTTAATATTTTTTTTTTAAAAAAAAAAGAAATTAACCTATCCGTTAAACGAGAAGGCAGAAACAATATTTGGATTATTATTAATAATAATAATAATAATAATAATAATAATAATAATAACTGGTTTTGCTTGTGTTGCTGAAATGCTCACAGGCAATAGGTTTGTTGTTTTTTTTTCCTTTTCTTATTGCACAAAGAAAGGGTTCTGAAGATCCCTAGGGATCTCCTAGGAAAGTGGTTTCACTGGCAACTGAGATGCTGGTCCCTTCTGGGATTCTCAAGGATCCTTTGTTATTTAAGCCAGAGATATAGCAGAACAAGAGAATGTTTAGGCAGTGTCACAATGAAATATCCTCAATCTATAAGGAAAGTTTTGCTCTAGTCTACAGATCCCAGGCCAGTGGTTCTACAGCTGTTCAAACTACAGTCCCTAACAGTCCCCAACAGCTTTAAGGTGCTGAGAAATACTGGGAGTTGTAGTATGGGTTATAAACGGATTATGAATAAAGGTTCCTGACACTGATCTGATTGTCCAGCCTTTCTGTTGTTCCATCTTCCACCCAACGTACACATACCAAAACGTGTATGAAGTTGTAGAGGCCCCAAAGGGTTTATTCATAATGAAAAACTGCTTCTATCACTTTCAGTGCCACCGCCAGGAATCACAGGGCTCCATACTTCTAGCAGGGCCTCTATTATTAACCAATTGAATCGGTGGTGGAGGGACCTGCCAATGGGAAAATGGGGCCACAATGGAAAAGAAATGACACTGCAGACATATGCTTATTCCCTGATCCACCCCAGGCATGGCCGTGGCATTATACTAAAACCAGACCCACTCTCCCACAAGCCCTACCCCCTTTACAACCTACAAACCTCACTTCTCCAATAGGTCCAGGGACCTTCTGACCAATTCCTGTCCATAATTTCTATAATGGGAGGAAGCATATGACTCTTTCTCTCTTTCTAGACTCCATCATAGCAAGAGGCTAAGCATCATTACAGGAGTATAAGGGGTGGTTCACCTTTAAGTTAACTTTTAGTTACTGTTAGATACTGAATGGCTAATTCTAAGCAACTTTTTAATTGGTCTTCCTTTTTTTATTTTTATAGTGTTTGAATTATTTACCTTCTTCTTCTGACTCTTTCCAGCTGTCAAATCTAAAAAAACAAATGCTCTGCAAGGCTACAAGTTTATTGTTGAGTAAATAATTTCTATTTAGGCCTCTCCTATTCATATTCCAGTCTCTTATTCATATCAATACATGGTTGTTAGGGTAATTTGGCTGCTGAATAAAAAGCTAAATAACTCAAAAAACTTCAAATAATAAAAAATGAATTGCAGTTTGTTTGTGAATATCACTCTCTACATTACACTAAAAGCTAATCTAAAGGTGAACAAACCCTTTAAAGGCTGAATGTAATTAGGATGGCGAATAAGGAATTGTACTGGAGTATGGGAGATACTGGATAGCCCTGTGTATTTATTGCATCATTGTACATGGCAATTGTATATACAGCAATAATGCAGGCTTAACAGAAGCACCAACTCTTTTCCCATTGAAATACATTGTGCACCATGGGCTTTGTATGTGCAAGATGCATCAATAAAATCTGCAGCATCTGTAGGTATTCTTCTAAATAGCTCTTTATCTCTGATGAATTTTTATTTATGGTTTTATATGTCTTGTGCTTGCTCATTTCTTTCTCACCACTAGGGGTATCCTTCCAGTGCTGTAACTGGATGTTACTGGGCCCAACAGCAAATTAATTTATATCCCCCAACATATCCAGAGTTTATCCTGTTTTACCAATATATGTTGAAATTGCTCATTAGCTAAGGACTCATGTTGCTCCTTATTCTTTCTGGGGCCCCCTGCAGCCACAGGGTCTGTTTCCTCTGTAATTACGCTCCTCTCTCCTTCTCTTTATTGTTGTATAAAGCCTTACAATTTCATCCCCCCCAAACATAGATAGGCAGGGAAATGAGAATGACATTTGACCATTCTAATTTGCATCAGCTTTTTTAGTGTCATAAAACTGTTTTCTATTAACAGACCATTATAGCAGAGCCATTTGGCACATACACATATAATTATACATTTCTACATATAATTATCAACTGACATTTATCAAATGGCAAAGCCAGCACAAGACAATGATGTATGCTCCTACTGCCCAGAATTTATTGTGCATGTGAATCTTAAATGGGTTGCAAATTGGAAAATAAGATTTGCCCTAACATAATCCTAAGCAACCTCCAGTATACCTTAACTGCAATTGCTATTGGAAGCAATATCTGTCTGTCTCTTTCTATCCTCTGCACTTTTGAAACACTGTACCAGAAGCCTGAAAATATACAAGACTTTGGGATCTGGAATATTGGATCTGGAGGAGAGCTGACTTCTGCAAGATTGTTTCAAGAGTCCGAACCAGCAATGCAGAACGAGACAGCCTATATCACAAAGCTGCTTAAAGTTTTTGGATTTACACCCTATTTAAATTCTCAACACAACCATTTTATTAAATTGGTGATTTCATCCCCGAATTCAGTATTAGTCTAGGGCAGGGCTGTCCAACTGGCGGCCTGCGACCCCCCCTTATGTGGCCCTCCACATCAAAGTCTGCCTGCTGTGTCTGTTTACCATATGTAAAATTATTTAAAAGGTATCACTTCAGAGATTAACTGGCCCCTGTATTGTTTAAACCTCAAATTCAGACTAACCCCCTGTATTGTTCACAACTGAGATCCCCCTGCATTGTTCCCACTTGTGACACCTCTATTGTTTATATCCTAAAGCGCCTGTACTGTTCACACCTGAGACCCAGACTGAAACTGCCACATTGTTCACCTGTTCACACTTTATACAAAATGCTAATGGGGCACCAGCACTGTGTCACTGTATGTAGTACATATTAGACTGGTCCTGATTCCTGTCTCCTGCTCTGTTCTGCCTTCCATATGCTCCCTGTGTGTGTCATACTTTGGTATTTGTTTTAGGGGTTTGATAGCATTTTAAAATATTGTTAGTGGCCCCTAAGGTGTTTAATCATATACTGGGGTACTGTATTATACACAGGGGAGGAGGAGGCATATTTATTTATGGGTATATCTTATATGACTTAGCTTTTTCCCCATATGAGTGACATCCTTGCCAGGGCAGGCAAAGGCAAGAGCTTCAATCAGTTCCTCCCTGTGCTGCATTACCATTTCCCTCCTTATCATGATGGTTTTTAAATAAAGAGAGCAAGAAAATGTACAACACTTTTTCATTTATATTACTGCTCCTTATACCTGTACCAGCAAGCTCAACAGCCATCCATCATACAGCCCTCCTGCAGCCATCATATTGCCCCCCAATCTTTACCTGTGTCAGCAGCAGCCAAAAATAAATCTGATCACATCATATTGCCCCCAAGTATTTATGTACCTGTGCCAGCGCCCAGCAGCAACAGCAAACATATGGGCCCCAAATCTGTACTTGGCTGTGCCAGCAGGAAGCTTCACACTTTACAGCAGGGGTCCCCAACCTTTTTTACTTGTGAGCCACATTTAAATGTAAAAAAGAGTTGGAGAGCAACACAAGCATGAAAATGTCTATGGGAATGTCAAATAAGGGCTTTGATTGGCTGTTTGGTAGCCCCTATATGGACTGGTAGCCTACAGGAGGTTCTGTTTGGAAGTTCATCTGGTTTTTATGCAACCAAAACTTGCATCTAAGCCAGCAATTCAAAAATAAACATCTGCTTTGAGGCCACTGGGAGCAATATCCAAGGGGTTGATGAGCAACATGTTGCTCACGAGCTACTGGTTGGGGAACACTGCTTTACATTAATAGAAAGAAAGTCTTCAGTTCAGCCGCCTACTCTGCCTACCCCTAGTTCCAGCCCTGATCCCTGCAGTGAGCACCAACCATTTGTTTTTTTGGTGTGTTATTAATGTGGACATGGTCTTGTGGTAACATGGGTGTGGTTTAAAGTGGGTTTGGTCTAAAAACAGGGAGTGGCTAACACTGGCTTCCGTTATCAGCGATCCACCATGTAGATTGGAAAAAATCTGGCCCTCAGTACCATAGAAGTTTGACAGCACTGGTCTGGGGTATTTTTTCTGCATCTGGTAGAGGTGAAGAGAGGACAGCAAAGTATGGGACTGAGTTAATTAGACCTAATTACAACATGAACCAAAAGTGCCTGTGTTTTGAGCAAGAGCTGATGTTCTGTTTTAGCAGCTCTGGTCTCTGAAGTAAGACCTTGAGCACCTAGACTGGCACTAATATCAAAGAAATTTAATATGTATTGTATGCTGGTGTCAATGTTGTTCTTCTACAGTTGTACAAGCTTGTACCTTGCTGAAATGCTTTATATTTTTAAGAATCCATTGTGGTGACTAGGGAAGGATGGGCTGGGGAGACATTCTTACTCATTACCTGTAAAATCACTTGAAAATGCATCTATAGAAGGAACTGTCCCCAGAGAACCCACAGAAGAGTCTTTCATGTTACCCACCATAGTAACAGACCATGAACCCAGTGAGCTCTTTGCTATTCACTGATCTCTAAATATGCCAGGGAAAAAACATGTTTTTATTTTCTATCCTGATGAATAAGGTTCTTTCTTTCTTTCTTTCTTTCTTTCTTTCTTTCTTTCTTTCTTTCTTTCTTTCTTTCTTTCTTTCTTTCTTTCTTTCTTTCTTCCTTTTTCTCTCTTCCACTACCTATTTGTTTTCCTTACTGCTACTTCACAGCCCACACAGGAAGAAGAACATGGCCTCTTGGGCTACAACCAAATAAAAGAATTTTGACACACACACAGGACATTTTTTGAGGTTTGTGTTCCTAAAGCATTCTCTTTGTCTTAAATCTCTCCATCTATTTTTCTACTGGGCACCATTAAGCTAATATAATGTGAAAGAGGCCTAATTTGTTGCATTCTTATGTCATGGTTATGTTGATCTACCAAACAACAAAAATTATTTTAATTACTTACTTTATAGATCTAGCCAAACGTTTCTGAGAATCAAACTGCAAGGGTTTCCAACCTGAATGTGTTCAGGTTGAAAAATTGAAATACTCCCTAGAACTTCTTATAATGAAACCTTGTCTGTTGTCCATCTAATTCCCATGCCACATCACCCATCATCTTGCAACTATTTTTCTAACTTCCCCTTTCCCACTGTTCATTGAATTGCAGTCCCTTTAGCTTCTATTCCCTTATTGTATTTGATGCCTCTATTTAGTCAATTTCCTTTCTTTCACCTCCATCAATTATTTAATGCTTTCCTTCTGTTGTACTGCTATCATTTGCCCTGACCTCAGCTTTCCCCATTCAGCTTATAAAAGCCATAGCTCCTTTTATCTGACCCTTTTATTCTCTCTGCCCTCTTCATTTTGTCATTCACGGTACAGTAGGTCTTGCTGCCCTGTCACTTCAATGACTTTGCTACCTTGCAGCTTGATCACACATAGGAATTTTTATGTTTGATTCAAAAACTCAGAAAACCCACAAAGATTTGGTTAAGATCAGGGGGTTATTTTATTTATGTGAAGAGGCTTGTTTTACCTACAGCAATTTTTCTAAAAATGACTGAAAAATAACAAAGATTGTTAAATAAAATGTATTATAATTTAGCATGACGGCCAGTAATATATTTACTGACATATCTGGTACAACTTGACAGATAAAATAATCGTACATATTATTTATGACACATTACAGTTTATTTTGAAGAACTGAGCCATTGAGCATTGAATTAATTGATGAAAGGAGCATGCTGTGTCTTCAAAGCCTTTTACTAGATTTTCATATGGTGTTTCCAACTGTCATAATAGCCGTGCAGTAGATGGACTTAAATAAAGCTGCTCTGGATGAACGTTTGTGAATTTAATATTCCAGTCAAAGCTCCTGTGCTCATGAAATCTGGCAATTTAGGAACCAGAAAACAGACTAAAGCCACAATTAAAAAAATGGAAATGCATTTGTAGATATCATCAAGAGTATAAAGGTAAAATACTATGAAACATATTAACTGTGAATACATAGAATAGTTTTTGGGGTGATAGTACACTGCATCATAGCTTTACAAACAATTAGCAGTTCACAATAGGGATAGCTCTTTCTCTCTCCTCTTAACTTCATTATTATTATGAGAGGGAATTACAGCAAGCAAGACTAATCTCTGAAAGGCACTGGGACAAAATTACTAGTCTGTGAGTAGGCACTGCCAATACGAATTGGTAAAAAAGCACGTTGTGGAGACAAAACATTAAAGGGATTCTGTCATGATTTTATGGTGTCGTTTTTATTTCTAAATTACACTGTTTACACTGCACATAATTCACTCTACCATGTAAAATTTAATTCCTGAACCAGTTGTTATATTGGTGTGTAGGTGCATCTCAGGTCATTTTGCCTGGTCATGTGCTTTCAGAAAGAGCCAGCACATTAGGATGGAACTGCTTTCTGGCAGGCTGTTGTTTCTTCTACTCAATGTAACTGAATATGTCACAGTGGGACCTGGATTTTACTATTGAGTGCTGTTCTTAGATCTACCAGGCAGCTGTTATCTTGTGTTAGGGAGCTGTTATCTGTTTACCTTACCATTGTTCTGTTGTTAGGCTGCAGGGGGGGGAGGGAGGGGGATGATATCACTCCAACTTGCAGTACAGCAGTAAAGAGTGATTGAAGTTTATCAGAGCACAAGTCACATGACTTGGGGCAGCTGGGAAATTGACAATATGTCTAGCCCCATGTCAGATTTCAAAATTAGATATAAAAAAATATGTTTGCTCTTTTGAGAATGGATTTCAGTGCAGAATTCAGCTGGAGCAGCATTATTAACTGACACATTTTGAAAAAAACATTTTTTCCCATGACAGTATCACTTTAAGGAATGTGATGTTAGCATAGACATCACCACTGAGAAAGGACACAGAGTCAGTAGAAACGAGCTCCATAGAACCTAATGCAGAAGAATGTGTCCTACAGGGATCAATACTCTGCCTCCTACCTGTAATAACTTACCCCGGTAGGGGTGGTGGAGTTCGGCGGGGACGCCCACCGCACTCCAAGCAGGGACGCCCGCAGGGATCTTAAAGGGGTTGTTCACCTTCAATGCACAAATCTTATGAAACCACTAACAATGCTCTCAATGTGTTAGAAAAACCATTTTCCATAACAAAAAGTAAAAATGCCATTGTAAAAGCATAATTTTTATGCCTATTAACTCAGTCCTTCTCCTGTCTCTCTGACCAGTTTTCTGAAGTGATGGGAGTGGCCTATTTTGAACCTGACACACCAAGAACTTCCTATATGATGACATCATCATGCCCAGGCTTTGCCCTTACTTGTTTCCTATTGGATGTTGATACTGCCCTCCTCCTAGTCATTTATTGGGTGCTTGTGAACTGTAACCAGTCACATAATTTGAATGGTCATTGGTTGATTACTCAATTGTAATGGCAGAGGTTAACAGACGCAGCATATAAACAAACCTGCCTTGTAACAAACAATCACACAGCCATGCAGACAAATACTGCAGAAAAGGAAGGAGCAACATTGTTTGGCAACCTTTGGCATTAAGCATAATGTCAGTTATTTACAAAATTGCAACAAAACCAGCACTGACTTGCTTAAAAACGTATGTAACTTACACATCTAGCAGGGACAGTAGGGCTGCCACCTCACCCTTTTAAAACCAAACACATATGAAATCCACAGCCTGCATGGCTAATTATCAACTCATTTAGATGCTGCAGACTGAACTGATTTCTGTGCAGCCATGTATCATGCATCTAAATGAATTGATAATTAGCCATGCAGGCTGTGGATTTCATATTTGTTTGGTTTTAAAAGTGTGAGGTGGCAACCCTAAGTGACAGGCAGAGCAGTGAGGAGGGCAGGTAGGTTTTTTGAACATTTTGTGCGCTCTCCCTGGGGGGGGGGGGCGGTAATTTACCTAGGAAAATTATACCTTTTTTAAGTGTTTAAGTGTTTTACTTCTGGAACAAGATTTAGAGCTCTAAATACCAAAAAATTAAAAAGTTATATTTTTCATGATATAGGGATCTATACCAGAAAAATATTTTACCTTTTTTATGAGGTAAATACACAAAATAATACATGGACCCCCCCCCCAAAAAATTATATATTTCTGGAAAGTACAAGTGTCATCTCCCATAGTAGCCATTATAATCCAATAATCCAAATTTTTAAAAATGATTTCCTTTTTCTGTGTAATAATAAAACAGTCGCTTGTACTTGATCCCAACTAAGATATAATTAATCCTTATTGGAAGCAAAACCAGTCTATTGGGTTTATTTAATGTTTATATGATTTTCTAGTAGACTTAAGGTATGAAGCTCCAAATTATGGAAAGATCCATTATCCGGAAAACTCCAGGTCCCAAGCACCTCGATCTCTGCAGTACACAGCCCACACTCCCCCTCCCTCTCACAAACTTGTAACAGTTTCTCTTCAGTACCTGAATGCTGCTCAAATTCCCCAGCACAGCACAGCACAGGAAGCAGTGGCAGATTGACAGCAGACATAGCCAATAGGAGTTAAGTTAGCTGCCAGTACAATGTGTGATGTCATATAAGGAAGAGGAAGTGAACACTGTAGTGTTTTTGGGGGTCAGTGACCCCCTCCCAGCACAGGGTCTGTGTGGAACTGAAGGATTAGTACAGGGACACTTCTGAGGTGAATATCTCTTGAAGTGTACTTTTTCTGTTAACTATTTCTATTTAAAAGTTTGTTCTATTCATGTGAACTGTTAGATTTGTCAATTTGTTACAAAGGTGAACAACCCCTTTAAAGGCACAGGCGCGCTGAAGTGTGACGTCAGCTCGCAATGGCGCGAGTTTTTCATGTATTTAAAGGGACAGTTTGTAATTGTATATTGCCTGTGATAGGACTAGTTTTCCTGGTGCCTTTTGAGCCTTGTGCATCTGATTCCTGTTTGTTATTGATCTCCTGTTGTGACCCTGCCTGTTTTTGACCATCCTGATATCTGTACGCCGACCCAGCCTGTATTTTGACTACTTCTTCTGCCTGATCCTATTCTGATTGATTACCCGGTTTGACCCCTTGCCTGCCTGACGATCCTAGTTTTCTGCCTGCCTTGACCCAGCCCGCCTGACTACGATTCTGCCTTATCCTGTTGTACCTAACTGACTTTTAACTGTCGTGCCACTTTGCTTGCCAGAACTCCTCGCCTTGCTCCTCTCGAAAAGTCCAGGTGGCATCTGAGTACGCTGAGGGCTCCTCCCGAAACCAAAGGCGGTCACACTACTGGTGAAGCCGAGCCGAGACCAGGGAGCTTGGCATTAGTTCTGGTTTAGGGTGCCGACTGTGACACTACCCCTATTTTGGTTCCCTCTCCACTCTCATGCTGGCTGTTCCTGGCTGCATGTGCCTATGCGTGTATGTGATCACGAGCGCCTATCCGTGTGTATGCGTGCACAAGTGATTCATCGCTTGAGGGGTGGAGCGACTGGCCAGGTTGCCTAGGGCACCTGGCTGGCCTGGCCCGTCACTGTAAATACTAGCACACTGGATTTAGCCAATAGTTCTTTAGACTATTAATTGCCATTGAGGATACACAGTAGTAATGGGTGAATTTATTTGGCAGGCATGGATTTGCGGCGAATTTCCAGATTTCGGTGACAACGAATGTTTTTGCAAAACTACAGTGAAAATTCGCTAATTTCTCTGCGAATTGAAACGGGACAGATTCGAACATCACTAATAAACAGTACAGTCCCTTAGAGAAAAGACTTTACATGTACAAAATAGAAATACAATACATGGTTGACATTAAGTGTTTTGTGTTACTGACCCTTTACGCCCGATACTCTGAGTGTCATATCTTTGGCAAAATACAGATGTGAATAAAGGGATGGGCAATGGTGGGAAGATTAAGAATTCCAGACAGGAAATTCACGCTGAACATTTCTGAAGCCTTCACATTGTCTTGCTGTTTTCTGCCTTTATAATAGGATGTTTATTTAATGATATAGATCAGGGAATGACTGGAGGCTGTCAGATCATCCTCACTCCTCCGACAGCTGCAGATTTTGTACCAGCTGCTGATGGCTTGTGAGATGGTTTCTAATTTTTTTCCTAACCTCAGAGCAGCCTCTTTCTTTCTCCTGACAACTTCCTTGACTACATGGTGGTCAGACTGGTCAGAAAATGACCTCTTTGTGACTATGAACATGTCTTAGGAAGGGAACTAAGGCAGAGACACAGGTGGAGATTCGGGGAGATTAGTCGCCCATCGACAAATCGCCTATTCTTCAGGCGACTAATCTCCCCGCAATGCCTTCCCGTCGGCTAGAATCTAAATCTCCAGCAGGATGGCACTTGGAGAGCTTTGTTTTCCGAAGTCGTCCAAAGTTTCCTTATGGGGCAACTTCGGGCGACTTTGGTAAACAAAGTGCTACGAGTGCCGTCCCACAGGCGATTTTGATTCTAGCCAGCAGGAAGGAAGTTCGGGGAGAAGAGCCAATTTGTTGCCGGGCGACTGATTGTGGAAGCCCTTTTTACTATTAGTGGGCTTAATACTAGATTCTAAATTGCATGCAAGCTTGTGCCCACCAAAATGTTATTCAAAAAATGCCAGTACCCAAGTCCAAGCAGAGGCACAAGTGGGTCATATACATTGGCCAGGCAATACATTCAGGGTTCCCTTTTTGCTCTGTGCTGGCTGCACTTATTTCCCAACAAAACACCCGTAATGATGTGAGTGTAGCTTTACCACTACTTATGAACAGACATCATTTTTGCAGTTGGTGTGTTTGCAGTTACACTGGAACTGTGGATACAAAACAGGGCAAATTGTGGCAATTGTTTTTGGAATTAGTGGTTTGCCTCATTAATAAATGAGGCCCTGCACGTTCAACAGAGCTGGAGTTGGCTGTGCCATACAAATTCATAAAAACAGGTATGGAATCAGTCATCCAGAAACCCGTTATCCAGAAAGCTCCGAATTATAGAAAGGTCTTTTCCCATGGACTCAATTTTATTTAAATAATCCACATTTTTAAAAGTAATTTCCCTTTTCTCTGTAATAATAAAACAGTAGCGTGTACTTGATCTAAACTAAGATATAATTAATCCTTTTTGGAAGCAAAACCAGCCAGATGAGTTTATTTAATGTTTACATGATTTTCTAGTAAACTAAAGGTGTGAAGAGCCAGAAATATCCATTATCTGGAAAAACCCCAGATCCTGAGTATTCTGGATAACAGGTCCCATACCTGTATTACATAAGATCAATTTTAAATATGTTTTCGGAGCAATGTTGTGAAGCTCAATAGACCCAAATGTATGTCTTCCACCATGTTTGCACTGGATACCCCCCATGCATCAGTCTGAAAGAGTAAATGGTTGTTAATATGAGATATGAGCTGTTCCTATCTATGTTTTTGAGAAGTAATGTACAGTAGAAGGAAATTGCCACAGGAATGTTTGTGCCACAATGTAGATGTAAGATATGATTAAATCTAATTACAGGCAAATGCTATGAAATGCCATTGTTTCTTCAGTATGATATTAGCACAGTCTTAGAATATCCTGAGGAAACATGAGGTTTTGGCTCTGCTCTGCACTTCCTACAGGCGTTCTCTAACCCTGCCATTTCCAATGTCCAATGGTATTTTTAGAAAATAAACACTCACATCAAACAATATTTGATTGACCTTTCCTGCCAAATATGTTGTGCGTTAAGCAAAAACACATGACATGTATCCTGTTTACTTCTTTGGGCCTACAGTTATAACATAAGCACAGGCAACATCGAGCAATGGCCTTGTGTAAAATTAATAAACACACGCATCATATTCATCAAAGGTTTTTTGTCCCGTTTAATTTCAATGTTTTTCCCACAGGTCACATTTATTTCACATACATGAAAAGGTGAATACCGTATATACTCGCATATAAGCCGAGTTTTTCAGCACCCAAAATGTGCTGAAAAACTCTACCTCGGCTTATACGCTGGTCAGCTAAAAAGGTTGACGCTTACTCAGTGTGCAGTGACTCCTCCGTGCTGCCCATACTTCTCCCCGCTCGTGGCTTCCTTAGCCCTTAGCCCCTCCCCTCTCACAAGAGTTTAGAAGAGGAGCGCTCGAGATGTGGATGAGGTGCCACTTGCAGGACCATTATCAGGCTCTTCCTTGTGATATTAGAATGTCCTCTCTGCCCTAAACTTGTATCTGACCACACTCACAGGAGCCGGCCCTAATCTGATTACCCCTCCTCTAATGGTACGCGACGATTTTACGAAAGCCTACAGATACATATACACCTTGCTGCAACCTCACTTACCCTCCCCCAAAGATGCCCAGTCACACGAAGCCCCATTAAAGTATTACACCACCGCCATACCTCCACTTATCTCTCTCCCCGGTGTTTTTCCCGGGCAGGGATTTGGGGGGGGCACTGCCCGCGGATCTCTCTCCCCCGGTCCTAGCTCCCTTCACCCGCTCGAATTCTGTTCAAATCAACAACAAGATGGCGACAAGCCGGAAAGAAGGCGGCTCGGAGCATCAGTATCATTGCAACTGCTTTAGCTAAGCCCCTCCTCCGACAAATACACCTCATGCCTCACTAGAGAACTCATTCTCTTCATTGGGTAAGAAAATTGCCACTCACACGCCAGGAACGCCCAGTAGAGTCGCTGCCAGATTCCAAATCACGACTGAAACCACGTGACTTGGAAAGGCGTTACTATTGAATGAAGATGAGACTGCGGGCGGTGTTTTCCCGCCCTCACACTGTCAATCAATCCGCAGGCGCCTCATAGTATTGGCGGGTGTCAGAGAGGACGTGAAGCCAAAATATAATCCCGTTATCCCGTGCTGCCTATGGCCAGTGTCTAACTGTTGCACAGTAAAGGCTTTCATTAGTATTGTGATAGTATTGCTACATACACCAAAAGCACTATAACACATCAGGGTAGAGCTGACTCGAGGTCATCTGAGTGAAGCGGCTCCATCGCTCCCCAGACAAGGACATTTCCCATAATGCCATTTCTTCCACCCAGTCAGGGACAAGTAGTAGTGGCACTGAAGGCCATGAAAGTCACAATAGGGCTGGACTGGCAATCTAGATTCTGCACTAATCACTTTGGGTCTGTTTGGGCCTCTGTGTACTTAAAAGCGCCATGCCTTTCCCCCCTTCCACCATAGGTTTATATCAGCGATGTCCAACCAGTAGCTCTCGAGCAACATCAGACAGGGAGCCTTGGGGGCCCACCGGGGCTGCAAACGAAGGGCCCCCTCCTGACCCTCACATTCCGTTCGTATCCTGCGCTTCCCTGTAGCCTGATTTCAGTTGCGGGAGGGGCTGCAGCTCTGGAGTCATACGGTACTTTTTAAATACTTTATGGCGCCTGTCAGAAAGAAGAGCTACCATTGTCATTTGAGCTTTGAGCACGGAGGGGAAGGGCTGAAGAGGGAGGACTGATTGACAAGAGCTGAGAGGGGAGGGGCTGGAGCAGGAGGGGGGAGAAGTATGTGCAGCAGCATGGAGGAGTTAATGCATGCTTCAGATCAGTGAGTAAGCAGCAACGTTAAAGCTTTAAATTGGCCATGTCCTAAAATAATTTCTCACCCCTAGGCTTATACACGAGTCAATAAATTTTTCCAGTTTTCTTAGGTAAATTAGATACCTCGGCTTATACACGGGTCGGCTTATACACGAGGTACCTTTGTGTATGTCGTAATTTTAGACAAATACACACACATTATTTTTTGCCATATTATTCCAATTTCAATATTGGTGTCTTCAACAAACATTTTTTTGGCTGGTTTGAGATGAGCAAAACCAATAGAAGTAGTGAATGGTGAATTCATTTTCCATACATGAATTTGTGGCGAATTTCTGCATTTTTCCGCAAGCGAATGAATTTGCGGAACTGCAGCGATTCGATGTAGAAATATCCGTATTAAAAGAAGACAATAAATAATCTCTAATCTCTCCCAGCAACGCATATTATAAAATTGTAACAATTTAAAGAAATTTGCTGTGCTGCAACTGGGAACCAATCAAACTAAAATTCTTTCAAAAATGTGGAGAAAAAAAATTGAACAAATAAATCCATTTGCAGAGTGCTGTTTTTTTTTAAAAAAATCATCAAAACTGTGAATTCAGTTCACTTTATATTCTGGGAACCTGTAGGATTCTCAGATATATATTTGCTAAACAAACCCCTATGTTTTGTGAATTTGAAAACCTCTTTAATTCATCTGTGATTGTTGTGCATGCACGGGAATACTTTTACAAAACAAACAAAAAATGGTAACACAGTAAGGCTGCTTCAGATGCATCACCGCTGAATTGTGCATTTTGGTGGTGTGAGTTAAGTTTGTTGTAGATGATTTGGGTATCAGGAATGAAGACCAGTTAGTGATAGCCCAGCTCCTGTTATAGTATATTCCAGGGGTGTAAGGCAGACAATGCTAGTGAGTAAGAGCAGTTCTGTGCGGCACTACAGAATGGAAGTGGGTTTAGTAATCCCCAGTGGGTTTATTATTTATTCACCCATCACTAGTGGTGTATTGTTGAATTTATTGTCTCAACCTTTAGTGTACCAACAAAGTGCCTCCTATGGGGCAAATTTGCTAACCTTCGAAAATTTGCCAGCGACGGCTTCGCTCATAGCGCAACACTACGCCAGACGTAGATTCACCAGGACAACCAAATTCACTAAAATCCGAAGTTGCGTCCAGGGAGCCGAATGCTGGCGAAGTTGCGCTAGCGTTACTGCGACAAGCTAAGCGAAGTTGCGCTAGCATTGCCTAATTTGCATATGGCAGGAAGTTAAAGTTGAATGGACATATATGTTGCAGCAAATACATTCCACAACACGTCCAGGGAAGCTTAATAAAAGAAAATAAAGTTGTTATTTAGCCCTACACATGAGCCATAGGTGCCATATGTTAGGAAATGTAGGGGGAACCCAGTTACCCCAAATAAAATTTATGCTCTTTTGCAGCCTATCACCCTGAAAAAAGGAAAAGACGATAGCATTTTTGGGACTTGGGACGCCGGCAACCGTTAGTAAATCGGCGATGTACTGAGTAATGCTGGCAAATTTTCGCCATCGCCAGTCACTGCACCCTTTAGTAAATTTGCCCCTTTGAGTTTACTAAACATCAGGTTTCTGGTTAAGAACCCTGGCACTCCTCATTTTTGCTGTCAAAGCATCTAAGGGAGTAGTTTGACTGCATCATCCCAGACACATCTTGCGGGGGCTCATCTGAGAGAGAGAGAGAGGTTCACAAATGTAATGATGTTCTTCCCGAGAAAATTAAGAAAGGGTTGTAAAAATATTTTTAAAAAATTACTAAAAGAATAAAAGTCAATTTTTTTTTAAAGTTGATGGAATCTTCACATAACACTAAATAAACCTGTTTATAATTTGCTTCACTTTTTTAAGTTTCCCATGAATTATCTGACTTTTATATGCCTCCCACTCATGGTAAGAAGATCAAATCCCAAGTCACCTTCACACCCACCATATACAGTATAAAGATGTTTTTTTCCACTTTTTCTCAGATAAAAGTTTTTCTCTCATCTTGTTCTCTTATATTATGTCACTTCTATCTGCTTCCCACTGATAGAAAACACAAGAACCAAATTAAAATCAAATCCCTAGCTACATTCACACCCTACACTCAACATGTTATTTTTTGTTTCTACCAGCTGTCTGTCTATTTGTTGGTCTGTATATCTTGGTGTGCTCTCATACAAATGCCATAGCAATCTAATACTGACACAGTGTCATGTGACATGATCTTTAAAGTTATGTCTTCTTGAAGCAAGAGAAGCATGTTGTCTGTGTGCAGTTTCTCCTCTGTCAGGTTATGGGCCTAGGAGAGAGGGGTGAAACTGATGGAGCAGGCTGATATTTGATGGAGATGAAAAGAACTATGAACTATTAGAGACAATGTTTCTAGGCCACATGCGCCTGATGAATCTTAAAGAAACCATCCAGCATGAACCCACATAGGACACAGACTTGGATGAGGACAGAAGTAAGAAAGAAGAGACTTATGCTGAGGTAATTCAATTTTTGGATGATAAAAGTCTGTCTCTGATTATAAGAGAAGCAGCTGATGATGGAAGAAAAGCACTTCAAATCCTGAGTTACCGCTATGCTGGCAAAGGTAAGCCATGAATAATAAGCTTATACACAGAGTCAACATCTCTTCAGAAAGCTGCAAATGAAAGTGTCACAGACTATATAATATGAGCAGAAACAGCCATTTTAGCTCTCATGATGGTTAGACACTGAGCAATGGACTGTTGATTGCAATTATTCTTAAGGTCCTACCTGAATCATTTAAACCCTTTGCTATCCATATCACAGTAGGTAATGGAAAAGTGACATTTGCTGAGTTTAAAATGCAGTTAAAAAGTTTTGAGCAGTGTCGTAACTACCGGGGGAGCAGGGGATGCGATTGGGCCAGGGCCCGCACCCCCTCAGGGGTTGTACAGAGGGGGGCCTGGCTGCATGTCCCACGCCAGGGTCCGCCCCTCTCTAGTTACGTTACTGGCTTTGAGGGCAATACCCTGTCAGCCCAAACACTGATAATGTGATGCAGGTCAGCACCCCGTTACAACAGTAAGGGAGAGAGGCAACATTAACCCTGTCTGCTACAACTGAGACCAAAAGGGCCACAAAGCTAATGCATGCCCAAGCAAACTAAAGAAAAGAATGTCACAGTGGTGTAACTATTGCAAGAGCCCAACACATAAAGAGGCATTTTGCAGACACAAGGGGCGGGACAATGTAAAGCAAGCGTCTGATGACACCTAGCAAACATTTGCCTTTAAAATAAGTGAGAGACAAAGTGCAGGGAGAGAGGAAGGAATGCCTGCAAAGGAATTGCTGGGAGAGAAGCTGACAGGAAGGAAGGCCTGCACAGGAACTGCTATGAGTGAAGCTGACAGGAAGGCCTGTACAGGAAGTGCTGGGAGGGAAGCTGACAGAAAGAAATGCCTGCACAGGAACTGCTGGGAGAGAAGCTGACAGAAAGGAAGGCCTGCACAGGAAATGCTTGGAGGAAAACCAGCATAGTAAAAGTTGTTGCTGTAAGATCAGAGATATGTATGTATGTGAAAAGTCAGTGGGGAACCTTCAAGGCAGAAAAGCATGCTTTGTTTATGGTGTGGGAGAAAAAGGGGTCCTTGTCAGGGCTCTGAAGAGCGAAGTGTGCTTTTTTCAGGACACTGAAGACCAAAGGCAATCCTTCTTCTCAGGACTCTGAAGAAGCTGCCACAAAAGCAGCTCAGAGATCAAACAATCTGCATTATTCTATGAAGTTTCTCCTGACTGGCAGTTGTTTAAAGGGTACAGTGTCCTGCATATAAACCTACCAATCCTAATCAGGTGGAAATCAATGCAGGATTTTCTTCAGTAGCAAAATAGGGCTACATTTGGAGACACTGCTGAGATCGAAGTAGGATCTTCCTGCAGATATGCCGCTGCTAAGGACAGCACAGACCCACACATGGGCCCTAAAGGTAAAAGTTTGCCCAAAACACACATTTGTAATTGATCATTTATCAACTGAAGTTACACTAGAGATGCTGGAAAGTGTCCTCTCTAGTTACAGACAGATTAGGGGTCAACAGTAGAAGGTCATGCATCCCTACTTTATAAAGTGAGTGATACAATAGATGAAGATTGGGGCCCATACATCCTGTTCCATCATGGTGGTCTATCTATGGGGTGCTTCTTGGTGTATCCAAAGCCTGTTGTAACACCTCGGAAAGTTAAAGGACCCAGTTCAACTGCACCTTGCAATGTATTCTCCACAGTAAAACAAGAAAGCTCTGCCACTGAAAACCAGTGAAGCTTTAAAGCATTTCCTGAATGATGCTTTAAATCGAATGAAATAAACACTGACTCAAGGTCTGCCACGCAGCAACTATAAAAAGACATTTTCAGCATAGAGTCTGTTCCTACATGGAAGAAGGATTTGTGATCTAGAGGGAGTCTGCTTTACAAGTGCTAGATAAATGACCTTATTCAGAACAAATAAACAATGGATTATGGAGCATATTCTCCCACCTAGAGCTAATAGTGGGCTAAATTTTACTGCACATCACAATTTTATAAATTAATTTTATGCCCTTTAATTTGTTAGTGTTACTGGTTCATGGGATTGACCATAATTAACAGAGTGAGTGAGATTGTAGCAAAGCAAAGGAAACAACTTCAACTTAAGGCTTGTGGAAAACATAGAATTTTGCTGGGGTCTGGATGCTGTGATTTTTTTTCCTCGATAAAAATGAGCCACAAAATGCCCCTTCTCTTGCTTCCTTTGCTGTAAATAGAAATCTGACACAGGCGTGAATATTGTTTCATTGTGTTACACAGGAATTCCAGTTCAGGGTTTGTAGTATTGTATACAACCTGTAAACCCCCTCTGCCAAGGGTAAATTACCATTAAAAGTGAAATCCAGCAGCAAAAGTGACTTATTTGTGCCATAGAAAGAAAACCTTCCCGACCTTACCAGCACTTTGTCTAGGTTAAATGTTATGTACAACATTTCATACTAAATAAGTGCATCAGGAGATTGAGAGGGATCAATGAGCTCCGGGCTGCTCCTGCCACGACGGCGACAAGGAGACAAGGTATGAGACGCCCAGAGGGATAGTTCCATGGGGGGTTGCGTCTTGGATAGGGGGCTCTGTAGGATCTGTTGCAGAAGCCTGGTGGGCCCCGAAAACCCCCAGTCTGATAAACGGATGTATTCTCATATCATTAACCTTGTTATGAAATAAGCGGGTGAGTGTTACACCTCTTAGAGAGTCAGTTACCCGAGCAATGGAGAGACTGCCTTTATAACGCAGCTGATATCAGTGTATACAACCAATGAAGCTTTATGTCTCTAGATCACCACTCGGGCATAGAGTAACAACCTGGGATTACTCTCTCTTGTTTGAGCTAAATAATGCTGACAGCTACATTTCCGTTAAAATGTGATTAGAGCTTCATTTATGTAAAAAGTGTGAGTCATTCTGACAGACCTAATTTGAGATGAAAAATGGGTCTATTAAACTGATTATCCATTACATTTGCAATGAGCACAAGCCACTGATTAATGCCATTTCTTTATTATGTTCTGTGCAATATCGGCTGAAAATATAACAAACACATGTCAGATGAAAGGCATTAAATGTGATAACGGCTGGGCTTTCTTTAACCTTTGTATACTAGAGGGACCTGGCATTGACTGGAGAATTTTCTGGGGTAAAAAAAAAGGGTAAAAAAGTATTTTCCCCCCTTTGTTACAAATTTTGTAAAAAAAAAAAAAATCTACATTTTTTTTCTGCTTAATGTTTTCAGTTACATCCTAAAAGATATTAAAACCGTACTTCTGTCCGTGGGGAGAAAATTTGTTTTTTTTTTCCATCCAATCAGAAAAAGGTCAGTTTTTTGGATAACACTAACAGAACCCAGATGCATTCCAAGCTCCGGTCTTAGAGCAACATCTGGGTTTCCGAGCTTCCAACACTTCTTTGCATTATAAGATGTTTTTTCCCTTCATTATCTTTCCAACTGGGATGCTTACCAGTGTCTAGCAGCTGCAGCAGTACATAGCAATATCATTGCTTCCATGGAAATTATATTATTTATTACTTACCTATATAGTTTGTGTTCTTTTCTAAATGACAGCCAATTACTTCTTGTATTGATTCACAGGTATGCTAGAGAAGATCAGAATATATAGTAGCTGCGGAACTTTATTTTGCTGAGTAGATATAAGGGAGAAGATCTGATGTGTTGATTATTTTATCCTTCAAAGTAAAAATTAAAATATTCTGTACTGACAGTTGTTGTATATCAGAATAAAGATGCAAAGATGTTTAATTTTTTTTCTTTTTTATTCCTAGTAGAAGATGGTATAATAGTCTCTGAAAGGGGCAGGCCAAGCCAGCCGGACACCCTAGGCAACCCAACTGGCCACTACGAGTGCACACCGAACTGCCCCCCGCACATGCACGTATGAGTGAGCAAGCACACTGATGAGCTAGCACACAGATTAAAACAGGCAAGCGGTGAGGGGACAAGGGTCAGAGAAAGTAGAAAGATGGTGCCTATAGTAACAGTGGGATAATAGTCTCTGGGAGTGGAGTGTGACTGTGGGATAGCAGGTATAGTAGGGAGAGATGGTGCCTATAGTAACAGTGGATAATAGTCTCTGGGAAGGGAGTGTGACTGTGGGATATCAAGTATAGTAGGGAGAGATGGTGCCTATAGTAACAGTGGGATAATAGTCTCTGGGAAGGGAGTGTGACTGTGGGATAGCAGGTATAGTAGGGAGAGATGGTGCCTATAGTAACAGTGGGATAATAGTCTCTGGGAAGGGAGTGTGACTGTGGGATAGCAGGTATAGTAGGGAGAGATGGTGCCTATAGTAACAGTGGGATAGTAGTCTCTGAGAAGGGAGTGTGACTGTGGGATAGCAGGTATAGTAGGGAGAGATGGTGCCTATAGTACCAATGGGATAATAGTCTCTGAGAAGGGAGTGTGACTGTGGGATAGCAGGTATAGTAGGGAGAGATGGTGCCTATAGTAACAGTGGGATAATAGTCTATGGGAAGGGAATGTGACTGTGGGATAGCAGGTATAGTAGGGAGAGATGGTGCCTATAGTAACAGTGGGATAATAGTCTCTGGGAAGGGAGTGTGACTGTGGGATAGCAGGTATAGTAGGGAGAGATGGTGCCTATAGTAACAGTGGGATAATAGTCTCTGGGAAGGGAGTGTGACTGTGGGATAGCAGGTATAGTAGGGAGAGATGGTGCCTATAGTAACAGTGAGATAATAGTCTATGGGAAGGGAGTGTGACTGTGGGATAGCAGGTATAGTAGGGAGAGATGGTGCCTATAGTAATAGTGGGATAATAGTCTCTGGGAAGGGAGTGTGATTGTGGGATAGCAGGTATAGTAGGGAGAGATGGTAGCTATAGTAACAGTGGGGTAATAGTCTCTGGAAAAGGATTGTGGCTGTGGAATAGTAGGTATGGTATGGAGAGATGGTGCATATAGTAGTAGTGTTCTTTCACAGATTAAAAGAAAACCCTGATATGTACTTCCCTGACTCCCATGAGCCTTGCAGGCTGCTCGGAGACTTTCCTGATCAGTAGGGGAACGGTAATTGTTATGTTTTGGTAGTTTTAGGTCTCTTATACATTTCAAAGCTGCAGCCCTATTGGGTTGTGTGGGACCTGTAGTACAACTAATTCCTAATTCACATAAAAATGACTCACAAGGACTGTTTTGAGCAAGGCCTCTCCATTACTGTGTTTGTATTCTAGAAACAAAAATGATGTTGCAATTAATAAGAGATATGTATAACTATGCAAACAACTGGTTTGTCCAGAGCATTCCTTAAAACGGTATAACTTGCCACAATAGGTGTGATTGGTTCCCCATTCTGCATGTTGGAATTATTAGCAATGTTATTTGTGCTTGAAAGTTATTTGGAGTTTATGAGTCATACTTACGCTTGTGTAACGTTTTGAAGCTACAGGATAAAGAAGCAGCAGTTAATTAGGTTTCTCGCTAGAAATCCTGTTCCTACAGTGAAATTCTCATTTGATTAAATAAAATTGCAGTTGTTCAGCTGTATGAATATAAATGCCAGTTTCCAACAGTCGCACTGCGAAGATGAGGTTGCTCTGCAGAATATATAATCAGGGGTGGCTAAAGATGCCACAAATAGAAGAAGCCTACATTTATCCTGTAGTTGAAAGCTCTGAATTACAGGAAGGACGTCTCCCATAGACTCCATTTTATCCAAATAATGCAAAGTTTTAAAAATGATTTAGTTTTTGTCCGTGATAATAAAACAGTAGCTTGTACTTGAACCAAACTAAGATATAATTAATCTTTATTGGATGCAACAACTTCTATTGGGTACATTTAGGGGCCGATTCACTAACTTTGAGTGAAGGATTCGAAGTTAAAAAACTTCGAATTTCGAAGTTTTTTTTGGGCTACTTCGACCATCGAATGGGCTACTTCGACTACGACTATCAAAGGATTCGAAGTAAAAATCGTTCGACTATTCGACCATGTGATAGTCGAAGTACTGTCTCTTTAAAAAAAACTTCGACCCCCTAGTTCGCCATCTAAAAGCTACCGAAGTCAATGTTAGCCTATGGGGAAGGTCCCCATAGGCTTGGCTAACTTTTTTTGATCGAAGGATATTCCTTCGATAGTTGGATTTAAATCCTTTGAATCATTCAATTCGAAGGATTTAATCGTTCGATCAAAGGAATTATCCTTCGATCGAACTATCTGCGCTAAATCGTTTGACTTCGATATTCGAAGTCGAAGGATTTTAGTTCCTAGTCGAATATCGAGGGTTAATTAACCTTAGTGAATCGGCCCCATAATGTTTACATGAATTTCTAGTAGACTTAAGGTATGACAATACAAAAATACAATTCACAAAAATCCCTTATCCGGAAAAACCCCAGGACTTGTGCATTCTGGATACCAGGTCCCATACCTTTACTGATCTTTTTGTTTTATGCGTATTTAATTGACCCTGCTTAGTTCATGATTTCAAACATAGCCAATCTTGAGCTTTCTATAGGAGTAGGTGGCTCTATAGGTTTTATATATATTTAGTAGCTGTCTCAGTAGGAGCAGGCACTCATATTTCTCAATTTTACTGCACTGGTGATCATAAAAAAGAGATTGCTGGCAAAAGAGGAGTAGTAGAAAGATAAGTGCCACCAAGGAAACTGTAAAATTTGAAAAAGCCAAGGAGGCAAAGCTCAGAATTCTGAGGTTCATACGAGATTGGGAATTTCACTACTATAGCTTTTACAATTGTTAGTTTCCATCTGCGTAAAGAAGGATCTTTTTGCTTAGTATATGTTACTGGCCTTGAGGTGCAGGTGTAACTCTTCTATACCTTGTGGTACCCAACATCATTTAAGCCTTTATTTAACCTTAACCTAATAAGGATTATCTTGTACATCCAATGTATTTTCACTTATGGATGTACACTGTAGTCAGGAGAAAAAAGGAGACTGTTCTGATGTTCTTCTGGTTAAGAAAGATTTTAGAAAGTTTTCTAATTTTTTGTCCTAAGCAGAAGAACATCAGAGCAGTCTCTTTCTTTCTCCTGACAATTTCCTTGACTACTTGATGGTCAGACTGGTCAGAAAATGACCAACAGGTGGCGCTGTAACAAAATTCATTCATATTAACAGTACATGTATCTCTTAATATCTTGAAATTAAAAAAAATAAAATAATGCTACATGCAAAGGTTATCCTCTAACAATGTATATATATAAGATATACAGATTCAGACCTGTGTAGACTGATTCATTCATTGGTTCAGTCGTATATTTTCTATTTGATATTGATCCTATGAAACAATCCTGTTGATTATATGTGGTTTGCAGCTGTAACTCATCTAACCTAAAGAGCATTAACGTATTATTACATTTATTGGCTCCCACAACCATGTTAAATCATTGATCTTGCTCCTGTGATTCCATCTACCATCATTTTTATTTTTGTTTCTATGGAGACCAACACACGGGACAGCAATCCGTCTGCAAAGGAAAAGTGGCCACTTATTTACTTCAATAAAAGTTTTTCAGGTGATTTTGCGGTAATGGATCTTTCTGTAATTTGGATCTTCTTACATTAAGGGGCCCATTTACTTAGCTCGAGTGAAGAAATAGAATAAAAAACCTCGAATTTTGAATGATTTTTTTGGCTACTTCAACCTTCAACTACGACTTTGAATCGAACGATTCAAACTAAAAATCGTTCGACTATTCGACCATTCGATCGTCGAAGTACTGTCTCTTTAAAAAAAAAAACTTCGACCCCCTAGTTCGCCACCTAAAACCTACAGAAGTCAATGTTAGCCTATGGGGAAGGTCCCCATAGGCTTTGCAATCTTTTTTTGGTCAAAGAAAAATTGTTTGAATTGAATGATCATTCGATCGAACTATTTGCGGTAAATCCTTCGACTTCGATATTCGAAGTCGAAGGATTTACATTCGACAGATGAATATCGAGGGTTAATTAACCCTCGATATTCGAACCTAGGTAAATCTGCACCTACGTCTACTAGAAAATCATGTAAACAATAATTAAACCCAAAAAATAATAAAAGTTAATTATATTTTAGTTGGGATCAAATACAAGGTACTGTTTTATTATTACAGAATTTTTTAAAAAAATTTGGATCATTTGGATAAAATTGAGTCTATGGGAGAAGACCTTTCTATAATTTGGAGCCTTCTGGATAATGGGTTTCCGGATAATGGATTGCATACCTGTACTTTCTAATGAATTCTTATGGCACAGCCAACTCCAGCCCTGTTGAACATTCAGCCCTATTGATCATTTATTAATAGGGCAAACCACTAATTGCAAAAACAATTGCCACAATTTGCCCTGTCTTGTATCCAAGATTTTTAAAGATGTGGATTATTTGGATAAACTAGAGTCCACGGAAGACAGCCTTTCCATAATTTTGAGCTTTCTGGATAATGGGTTTCTAGATAGCAGCTTCCATACCTGTATATAGTTAATTTAGTTGAGTGTATACTTAGGTTAGTTTGAGTGTATGTATATATGTGCATTTTGGTTCATTTGGAGGGGTCGAACTTGATGGACTTTGCTCTTTTTTCAACCCAACTTAACTATGTATGATGCTGGCAGAGATTTCTCCAGCTAAGAATATAGGGCAGATTTATAAAAGGTTGAATATTAGCGTTTTAATAGTATATTATTTAAGAAAATAATCGAATATCTAAAACTCGAACAAATATTAATGACCCGAAAACTTTTTTCTCCAATAAAAAAATGTCAGGAAGGCTATTAACATCTTCAAATGGATCACTGGACCTCTGCCATCGACTTCTACATGAACTCGGTGAATAGTCAAATTTGAATTGTTCCCAGGATCCAGGTATGATTAATCTCAAATTCAAATTTCGAGTTCCCAACTTGAACTTGTGAGTTTTGACCAAAATTCCAACTTAAAAAATCCAATTTGAACCTTAATAAATCTGCCCCTGTCTTCTCTTCTGCAAAACAAAAATAAAATCATATATGACAGTAAGCCCTAGGGTTAGGTCAAGTCTTGTGCCCTGTAGTGAACCTTCTATTAGTGGCAGCATCATGGACCTCAACTGGTCACCACTCTCCCATCATTCTTCATAGTTGGTTGCTCTTTTTGATATACAGGTAGATGAATCTGATCAAGCCTAATGCTTCCAAACCTACAGGATAGAACTATGGCAGCTCTTAAGGGTCAATGAAGGGTTGGACTTGATGGGCAAGCGTCTTTATATTTTATAGCCATTGTAGTGCTAAACACTTCCACATGTACGATCAGCCTAAGCCCATGTTCTGCATAACTACAGTATATAAATAAATGGTGATGATGATGAACCATGTCTTTTACTAAATATCTCTTGTTTTATAGCTTACACATTCGAGCTGATGAAGTTACACTTTCCTTTTTTTTAAAAAAAAACAAAAAAAAAACCCTAGAATATAAACACCAAATCCTGCACCGTATGTCAAACTCAAGATACAATATTTGTTCTTGCTATGAAATACAGCTAGATTTAAATAAATGGAGAGAGATGCCAAAAATAAACGCTTTTATAAAGTTTTATGGACTTATAGCAGCAGAGCCAAGAAATTTATAGTGTAAACATGTTTTTCAGATATCATCCTGTTTTAAAAAATAAATAAAAAGCCATTGTTTGTTACCCAAAGAGACAAAAAAACTGGGTTAAGGCGGCAGATATATGTTTGAGGTGACAGTTTAGGGGCAATGGGTGGGGAGCATTCAAAGCTAAATGAATTGGGCAAATTACTTTTACATTTAATTTTAATTCAATAACAGCATTTAGTATGTGATTCATCTGACTCTAGTCAGTTGCTGCTATTGATACAACCTTCCAAGGGGTCCCTGGAATTAACTCCATGTTCACGTTGGTGGTAATGCCAATGTTTCATCATTGGGGCTCCTACAGGAAAAGACCAAAGAGTGCGAGAAGCAAACATAGTTTTGGCACAATGTATTTGTAGTGCGTTTGTGATTTAGGGTTGCCACCTTTTCATAAAATTTCCTCCGGCCGGTGGTGGGGGCTGGAACGAAAGGGGCGGGTAGTGATGTAAAAGGGGCGGAGCCAGAAGACGGAGAAAAGGTACGTTTTAAGCGGATTGGGGCTGGCCAAGGGATTTTGTTAGGGGTATTACAAATTTACCGGCAGCTACATTGTTGGTAAATTTGTAATACTGGTCCTGGCCTTGGCAGGTGTTTTACCAGCTAGGCCAGTAAAATACTGGCAGGTTGGCAACCCTATATGTGATGTTGGCGGTGGGTTGGGTGTCTTACTACAGTAGAGTAAAATGGAGCTTTCTTGTACCAAGCCATGCTCCTTGGTGTAGTACATGTGGATTCTCCTGTTTAGTTTGGTTGAGTTTTTAGGCTGAAGACATGGTCTCTGTCTTGGATATCTACTAAGTTACGGTCACATCTAATATTGGGCTACAAAGCAGTCTATATACCACTTTATTTTAAAAATCATATTATAGATATAGGATCCATTATCCAGAAACCTGTTATCCAGAAAACTCTGAAATACATTTTAATCAAATAAGTTTTTTAAATTATTTTCTTTTTCTCTGTAATAATAAAATAGTATCATGTACTTGATCCCAACTAAGACATTGTTAATCCATATTGGAGGCAAAACAGTCCTATTGGGTTTATCTATTTTACCAGACACCAAGATTCATTAAATAGCTTTATACAGACATGAGATTTTGCATGAGGAAACCTGATGCTCACTGTGTTGTATATTTATATGGTTGTTTTTTCTTTTGTAAAGAATTATAAATAGTCCGTAAAGACTTTTCAAGGGGTGCCCCAAGTGTGAGAGTGCTAAGAGGCCCGGGCAGGCAGCATAAGCGTTTGCATTCTACACCGGTGGAGCAAATACTTAGTGTGCCATAAGCTTTACCTGGGAGGCCTAAAACATTTCTATCACTTACATTTTAAATATTTACATTACCAAAGTCAGTGTTTTGTTTATAAAACAGTTATTCTGCAATTTAAATATAACATTTCTACAATTGTTCCACATCTGTTCAGGCCGATTGTATTTATCCTTGGCGCAGTTTCTTTTTTTCCCTCCGGTTTCAGGGTCAGCAGTGCACAACCCATATGTTCACACGCTGGAAGCGCAGTTTACTTTGATCGGAATTCTTTCTTTTTATAATAACAGGGTAGAAAAAAACCCTTTCCAGCCTGTACAGCAAGGTTAGTGAAACGAGCCAACCAGCTGAATTAGAGTTTGCCTTTCTATTGTTTCCGAATGTTAAGTACAATTTCTTGAAATCTTGAGATCTTGAATGAGGCAGAAACAGGGTCGGAACTAGGGGTAGGCAGAGTAGGCACATGCCTAGGGAGCAAAGCTTGAGGGGCGCCAGGCACGTACCTTTCACTGCTGCCCCTGTCCGGTCTACAGTTCTTCTCGTTGTGCTCATTTGCGTGCATTTACGCTTCTGGGAGGGGTGACGTATCCGGTCAGTGCGCATGCCCGCCTGAGGTTCGAGTGCGCATGTGTGTGCTCAGGTTCGAGTGCGCATGCGCCCGGCGGAGGGGGCGATGCAGCCAGTGGGGTTGCCTGGGGCGCCCGGCTGGTTCGGCCCGGCCCTGGGCAGAAACAATGGTTATTTGTGGTCTTATTTACTAATAACCAGTGCAACAAAGGTAACACATGTGCACACAATTGTGTGTAGAAACACTTCCCAAATGTATCTTGAATATGACAGTGTAGGGATGTGTAAAATATCCACCCCCAGTGAGCAAGCAGGCAAATCCTTAGTGTTCTAGACACCTAAATGGGTCCTAATGGGGACTTGTGTCTATGCTCTGCTTTATGCTATACCCCGAGGTTCTCAATAGTGACCAGTAGATGGCACTGTGCTAAAGTATAAAACCCTTTGTAGCCATGCTCTCAGGCTCCATTTTGTGCTAGTTCTAGACTGAGCAGGCAGGCAGAGTTTTTGTGGAACCTAAATGAATCAGGCCTAGTAAGGAATAAGTTACTCACCTTAAGATGTCTCTCTAGGAGTGACAGATAGATAGGCTATCTAGTTGAGCAGTTTAAGGCTCCTACGAGGAGTCAGAGTTATTAAGACCCCGGGTACTAATTGCCCAGAAGTAGGGACTAATGTAGAATGGATGTAGAATTCTCCTGGGTTCACCTTAGAGAAAAGGCTGAAAGCTGGGTGTACTTTCATTGCTGCTGTATATGTTCTCTTCCATGTGGGGATTAACACTGATCAAAGGTGCTGTGAGTATATGCCTATCCACTGTTAATATATGATCCTGCTTGCTCTTATGTACACTCCATTGAGGATTGTATTGTTCAACAAATATGTTCATGGTTAAGTTATAAGAACCACTGGTGCCCAATTATTGCACTATGCATCAAGTTACAGTTACACTACCTCCTGCCTCACTCCCTAAGATTAAAGCTCTCATCCAGAGCACAGTATTGGGAGTTGGGCTCATAGATAGAGAACGGGGTACTCAATTTACTAAAGCGCTACAACAGCATCTATGTTTATTAGGCAGAAGGATACTGTGTAATTTACAACTACCATTGACTGGACATTAACTCCAGGGTACTGTGTATATTTGGAGGAGATGTAAGTGAACACTCATGGCCTACCTATAGGACACTCATAATAGGGCAGAAGCAACTGTTGTGTGACAAACAATAACAATATCGCTCCTATGTCATTGCATCATGAGCCTTTTGTGGTGGGTGCAATCATACTAGGATTATGGTGGTTGATTGCACTGGTTTTGGACTTTGTGCATTTATAGTAAACTAGACTTTTCATTTTAGATTACAGGTATGGGATCCATTATCTGGAATCCGATTGTCCAGAATGCTCAGAATTACAGAAATGCCATCTCCCATAGACTCCATATTAAACAAATAATTGTTTAAACATGATTTCCCTTTTTCTCTGTAATAATAAAACAGTACCTTGTACTTGATCCCAACTAAGATACAATTAATCCTTATTGGAGGTAAAATCAGCCTATTGGGTTTTTTTTAATGTTTAAAGGATTTGTTAGTAGATTTAAGGTATGGAGATCCAAATTATGGAAAGATCCCTTATCCGTTAAACTTCAGGTCCCGGGTATTCTGGATAACAGCTCCCATACCTGTATATGCTTAGAATGCCTCCTAATCAGTTGTGTTACACTGCGTGACCACTTCAGTAGCACTAGAACCCACAAACTTTATATACCCCTGGCCCTTAAAGGAGAAGGAAAATCCAAGGGTACAGGGTGCCAAATGTTAGGACACCCCCAAGGATTGTAATGATTTACCTGCTATTCCAGGCTGGTGCTTCTGTTAGAAGAAAACTGCACCAGCTTGGGGTACTTGCAAACAAGCGATCCTCTTCCTCTTCAATATCCATAGGATGACGCATACGCAGTAGAGTGAAAATGCCGTCTTTTTTTGTTAAAGTCCACCAGGTAACGTCACAGCACATGCACCCGGTACGTAGAAAGAAGAGGATGATTAGCAAGTGCCTAGGGCTGGTGCAGTTTTCAGCTAACAGGAGCAATGGCCCAGGGTATCAGGTCAATCATTACAATCCTTGGGGGATAACTTAACATTTGGAACCCCTTTTTAAAATGGGAAAGCACTCTATGAAGGGTTGGGAATAGTGATGGACGAATTTATTTGCCAGGTGCGAATTTTGCGGCCAGCAAATAAATTCGCAAAACACCTGTGAAAATTCGCCAGAAAAATTCGTCAAAAAAAATTTTTTGCCGGCGCCGGTAAAAAATGCCGTTTCACGAGTTTCGCAGATTTTTCGGGGAAGCGAAACGGCGCAAATTCGCCCAACACTAGTTGGGAAAATATAAAAAATCAGGTATGTGCTACCTGTAGCTTACCAGCTGTTATTGCATTTCAATCATTCCCCTGTCTTTGGTAGAAGGCCTGCAGGCTGGAATACTCTTATGTAGTGTTACATATATTCTTTGTGTTCTTATGCACTTTCTCAGGACAAATGCGTTTACACTGTGGCTTTCAAGTATTTGGAGCTAATGCCTTTAAGGAGGAATGTAATATCCAAAAATCCTTCGCAAAGACGATTGCGAATATTAACCACCACGTTTGCACCATTCTTGAAAGATTAAGACGTCAACAACTTCCTCGCAAAGTTTGTGACAAAATTGCTTGCAGTGTATGTGATAAAATTTCGCATATTTTGCAACAAAATATTTAACGAAACTCCAGAGCAGTTTGGCAATGTGCAAAAAAAGGATCGCAATGCAATAAAAGACTAACGAAGAATATTACATTGAGACAGCTGAATTTTTATTCACAAAGTTTTGCTCTTTGCAAATTTTATTACATTTTCCTCCATAAAGTCTGAACCTTGTCTATGACTTATAGTAATTACTGGAGGACATGTTTATTTTAGCTTCCTTAGGCAGAACATTTCCTAAATAAAGTCTCTGTGACACGTGTTAGAACATTGTCAGATTTTACAATGAGCATAGGCAAAAACGGATGCGGTTAACTGTGAATTTTTGCTTTTCATTTACTGGCATCTTGCGTATAGCTCATGCCTTGTTCTAATTTATTCTTTATTTTTTCCATGGGACGTACCTCGCTTGTGCACAAAACCAATTATATTCTAATTAATATTCTGTGCTAATTTTATCTTGGTACATGCAGATGTTGCATGAGGTAAGTCATACATGCCAGCGGCTCTGCATAGGCAATTGTAAGGTTTAGGCTTCATGTTATTGTTCTATTCCTCTTTGATATTTGTATGACTCATCAGCAGTGTCTCTCACCGCGCTCCTTTTATAGACTGAAGAAATAGAGCATCACTAAATATCTTCCAAGTTAACATGGTTTGTGGATGCAAATGAGAGCTGGATAATGTATCCAGTGTACCTTTAAGGAAAGGCTTCTCAATACAGAGTTTTCTCTGCAACCAAGAATTGTATGGCGTGAAATGCGTAAGGCTGTTTGCACCGTTTTAGCTCTAAAAAGAAAAAAAAAGATATGATTTGTTTACAGTGAGAAGCAGGTATCCTTTTCAAGCTGATGGTCTGGGGCATTCTCACCGGATAAAGGGGCTCGCCCTGAAACGTTGCACGTCCGCACCTATTAAACTAGCAAGGGGTAACCCTGCATGAAGTTCCTTGTGTGCCAGTGTTTCACTACTTGATGGTATATTGGAGGTCGCCGGACTCCTAACACTGGGCACTAGGGGTTCTCGCTACTTAATCTCCAGGAGTGTGCTCTGCCTCATCTTCCTTCGCTTGAGCATTCTCACTGGTCCCCACAGTGCACCCAGAGAGCTCTTACCCAGAGGCAATACAGAACACTTTGTTCATGTTGCATATTTACAATTAAAAGTTGTAAATATCCAACAAAAGTTGAGTCCCTACGTTTACCATTATTTAATAGAGGTACCAAATAATAATAACAAATATATGGCTTCCCTTTCATATCGTATTTAGCTTCCTAGGGGTCACTGACCCTAGCAACCACAAGGCAGAAGCCCAAAACCATATCAGGAGAGTGCCTATTTGCTGACCAAGATAATATTCTATTCCTAGAATGAAATCAGGAAGACAGAACAAATGCTGGACCCCAATTAGTTTTATTTTTCTTTGAGGACCCACCACGGATAAAGCACATTTCTTGGCAGTTATGCATCTATTTTCTGCATCAGAAAAAGAAACGGTTATCCTCCATACAGACATAACACAATTATATAACAGAGTAACAAACACTTTAGAGCTCACACAGACTGTACAGCAAAGAAGCAGTGTTTTGGCCAGCCCAACAGATTTTGTGGCAAACCGCTCTATTGATGACACACACAAACCTGTGTGATGACTTTGGCGCCAATAAAGTGGTTTGAAGAAAGTCTACAGCGCTGTATCCTAGGGATCCCATACCAGGTCCCGCTGATGCTCCAGGATCTGGCATTCAGACCCCTCGTATGACTGGCTCATTTCCTTCCAAGTCTGAGTAGGTCTTATACTTTTACTTGTTATGTCTACAGTATGTCCTCACACAGTAGATAAACAGCCCTGATTTTCTGTTTAAAAAATGGCTATTAAACTCTGATTTATTTTCTCATCTGGAAAAAAATCAACCATTCTCATTTTATTCTTCCATTCCTGCGAAATGCGCTATTGTAAAGATACTGTAGCTTAATTGGACACTACACACTGTGCCGTGTTCTGCATAAGCATTAAAAAAGCAATATACCCTCTTATTCAACATGAATAGGGGCTGTGTTGTACATTAGTTTTGCCTGTTGTTATATTTAAAAAATATTTTATTTTTTGTTCTAAAAAATAGATATAAACCACTTCCTTACTACCTGGCACTTTCTGGTTCTGCTGTGCCACTGTTTGCAGAGGAGAAGCCTACAGCTAAGCCCTCTTTATAATGAGCTGCTGCTTATCTTAAAGCCTAACAAGAGCTTGTTTATATAGAGAGTATATAATTGTTGTCTGGGAGCACTTCAAACCACAATGGTGGTGCTGCCTCTAGACACTGGCCATTTCATATACAATTCAGTCAGGGGCTCATTTACTAATGTAGGGATCTGTAAAATAGCCACCCCTAGTATTATTGGCAGGTAGTCCCTCAGTGTTATGAACACCTAACTGGGTCCTAAAATATAGGTGGGAGGGGTACTGTTTGCTCTTCCTGCTCTCAGCTATGCCCCTTGCTGTTTCTCACAGTGACCAGCAGATGGCATTGTGCTGGGAAATAAAAGGCTCTGAAGCCATGCTCTCAGTGTCCATTTTGTGCTGGCTTTGACCTGAACAGGCAGGTAGAGCTCTGTGGAACCTAGACAGGTCAGGTCTAGTAAGAATAGGCTACTCACCCATAATAGGTCACTCTAGGAGTGACAGACAGACAGGTTATTTAGCTGAGCAGCTCAAGGCTCAGAAGTAGGGACTAAGTGTTATAAGAAAAGGGTAGATAGATTCCCCTCAGGTTCCACTTAGAAAAAAGGCTGAAAGCTGGGTGTAACTTTATTGCTGCTGAGCACATCCTCTTGCCTGTGGGGACTAATACTGACCAAGTGGTGCTGTGAGTACTGCCTATCCAATGTTGATGCAAAATCCTGCCTGCTCTATTGTAAACTCCACTGACGATTGTGTATGTTCAATAAATATGTTCATGGTTAAGTTAAAAGAACCACTGGCGCCCAATTATTATACCCTGTATCCAGTTACAGTTGCACTACACCCTGCCTCCACACCGTTGCGAGGGCTTTATAGGTCTCATCCGGAGCACATTTATTGGGAGTGGAACTCAATAGTAGTGTTCAGAGCACACAATTTACTATAGCGCTACACTAACAATTGCATTTTGATTTTTTCCACAAATCTCTAAAATTTCATGGTTTTCTAATTTTCTTTGAAAAGGTCTAAAAATCAGAGATTTATTTAGTGTAAAAACCACTAAAACCTCTAATACAAAACTTCACCAAGTAAAAGTTGTCGAAGTCCTACAGAAGTCAATGGGAGCTGTCCTGGTCCTTTTGGACCACTTTAAAGGTTTTTGTATTTTTTTCACTAGAAATTGTCTGAAAAATTAAAATTTTTCGAGGTTTTCAAGGAATTCATATTTTTTAACGCATTGATCAGTGTAATACTTTTTTATTCAAATCTTTTAATAAATGTTTTTATAGTTTGTGAGTGTATTCGTAGTTTCAAAAACCTTTAAATCCACTAAAATTTGACCTTTGATAAATTGGCCCCTAAGGCACCAAAATGAAACTTAAACACTAACCTATTGCCTCTAATTGTGATTCAATCAGTGAATGAAACATTTTGGGGATTTTAATTCCCTTTGTCAGGTTCAGAACATATAAAAGTCTTTTAATCCCTATTTCTTTCACTGTATCGTTACTGAAAATATGTTTTTAAGACTAGGCAGCATTAGTGATGGGAGAATAAATTCGCCAGACACAAATTCACTGCGAATTTCCATGTTTCGCCACAAGCAAATTAATTCACAAACCTGCGGCGACAATTCACCGGTGAAAAATTTGGCACTTCAAAAATAATTGTCTTGTGTCAAAATTATTCGGACGCCTATTGACTTTAATGCATTTGGAACAAAAAGTCATGTGTATAAAAATTGGGGATGCACCGAATCCAGGATTCGGTTCGGGATTCGGCCAGAGTCGTTCTTTATCAACAGGATTCGAATCCTTCTGGCCAGCCGAAACAAAATCCGTATCCTAATTTGCATATGCAAATTAGGGTGGGGGAGGGCGGTCGAGTGACTTTTTGTCAGAAGACAATGAAGTAAAAAATGTTTTCCCTTTCCCATCCCTAATTTGGATATGCATATTAGGGTTCGGATACGGTTCAGTATTCGGCCGAATATTTTGCAAAGTTCGGCCTAATCCAAATTCGGTGCATCCCTAATAAAAATTGTCTCTCCTGTCAAAACTGACGCGCGTTAAAAATTATTTTGACGCCCTTTGACTTCAATGCGTTTTGTGAATTTTTCACCATTTTGCGAATTTCACAGTAAATTTGTCCAAAAATTAAGGTGAAATGGTGTGAAAAAAATACACTGCACTCGCCAAGGGCAAAGACAGATGGGAAGATTCGGGGAGATTTAGTCGCTCTGCGACTAATCGCCTCTTTTTCGGGCGACTAATCTTCTTGAAAAGCCTTCAGAATCGGAATCACCGTCGGGATGGCTTCGTTTTCCGAAGTCGTCTGAAGTTTCCCTGTGTGTCTCTGCCCTAAAGCCTCTCAAAGGCTGCCCGCAGGAAATTTGCAATTAATCAGAAAAAGTTTTGCTTAAGAAAAAAATTCTAAAAAATAAAAACATGAAAAAGAAGCAAAGTAAATTTTTGCCCTGCACTGTGACAGATGCAATCAATTGATAAAATAAATAAAATATGTGAAAAAACAGAATTACATATTATTATTTAAAGGGAATGCAAACCCTGTATGGAATAATGCTAAAAAAATTTTTTTGGTGAAGCGAAACGGCAGATTCGCCCATCTCTAGGCTGCATACATTTTTAACACACTTTTTTTTTATTGTGCTTATGCTGCGCAAAGGTGTACTGTATATAGGTCACGAACGCTCTTTTATTATATTTTTCTTTGTATCCATGGAAAGCGATGGGACTTTGAAAATCACGTAAAAAAAGTTGATTCAACAAACCTGACCTCACCTATGTTATTCGACTATTGAATACTTACTCCGAGCTGTAAAATAAAATGCAATTATAAACTTGTACTTTATAGGTGTGTGACTAATTGCAACCTCTTGCTTCATCTGAAAGCAATATCTCCTTTTTCAATAAAAACCAAGGTCCTTCAGCCAAATTTCCAGCTGTTTTTCACTTTGTGTTGCTACAAAGCCCTCATGTTGAAAGCCAAAACGGAAAAAGAAAAAATCTAAATCCATTTTAAGGAACAATTTAAAAAAAAAAGGTGTTAGAAAATCATGAGACTTATTAAATACTTCTTCATTGGTGGTCCTGGAAATATAATACAGAGAATGTTAAAAACATTAGTTTTAATGAAAACAAAAGCCAATTGTTTCTTAAGAAAATACAATTCTTCGTTCTCAAACCAATTTCGCAGGCGTCAGAGTTGAGCTAAATTCTGTGTGATTTATTTGTAACTAAAAATATCCTCACACTATTCTTTACACATTGTTAGAAATGCTTTGGGAAAATGGATTAACTTTAATTTGGAGAAAAAAATTAAAGATTTAAAATTTAGATAAAGAATAATTGTTTCACAACGGAATATGATTTGCTTGAAACGCCCCTTTGCATAAATAACGTTGGTGCCTAGAGAGATTTGGGAGTGATTTAGATAGGAGCATGGAAGATAACAAAGATTGCTTGAGGACACATAACACAAAGCCCTTGACCTTTAAAGGAAAACCAAACCCTGTGTGCTTACTTCATGAAGTTTACTGAAGAGAAGAAGATTGTGCCCGTGAACTCTGCTGTGCTAAGTAAAGCATTAGGGGCATTTACCGAAAGGGGGTAGGGGATTTTAATATAAAGGGTTTGGTTCTCCTTTAAATAATCTATTAATCTATATTTATAAAAAAAGGGCCTTTTATAAGTAAGATAAGCCTATTAAACAATTATAGCATTTAAATTAACAAAATTGTTCATTATCTGCTGACTGTATCAGTTTGAATGGATGAGTAAGAAATGCCTCAATTTCCTACTACAGGTATGAGATCTATTATTCGGAAAAACCCCTTATCCAGAAAGCTCCGAATCATGGAAAGACCATCTCCCATAGACTCCCATTTTCTCCAAATAATCAACATTTTTGGACTTTTTTTTGTAATAATAAAACAGTAGCTTGTACTTGGTCCAAACTAAGATATAATTAATCCTTATTGGAAGCAAAACCAGCCTGTTGGGTTAAGGGGGTTATTTACTAAGCTCTGAATGCAAAAATCACGACAAATTGGTGATTTTTTTAATGTAAAATCAGACTTTTAAAAAATCGTGAAGTTTTCTGAATTTATTAAACCGAGAAGATGAAAAAGTCAGAATCAGAAAATCCGGCATCTCAGACCTGCCGAGGTTGCATATAAGTCAATGGGAGAAATCCCAATGATTTTTTGATGTGCGCTGGGTTTTGTGCAATACCCCGAAGATTTCAGAGTTTTCAGGCAAAATTCAGAGTTTTCGATTGAAAAATAAGAAAAAAATTGAAAATCGGATGAAAAATCAGAAAAAAATGTGAAAATCGGATATTTCGGATATTTTCCAGCAAACAAAATTTTTGGGAAAGTGTATTAATAAATAAGCCGAAAAAAAACGTGCAGATTTGGTCAGAGTTTTTTTCAGAAAATATTGAGATAAATTCGGACTTTGATAAATAGCCCCCTTAATGTTTACATGATTTTCTAGTAGACTTAAGGTATGAAGATCTAAATTATGGAAAGATACATTATCCGGAAAACCCGAGGTCCTGAGCATTTTGGATAACACGTTCCATGTCTGTATTCCAAAATAAAGTTCTCAAGGACATTTTTTTGTTTTTGTGAAAATAGTGATATATAAGTGGAGGCTAAATAAAGGCAGGTAAGACAGTAAGCGGAGGCTGATGGATTTCTTTATAAAGACAAGCATTAAAAAGAGCGGTTATAGATCCTGAAATGAATGCCAATAAAATTAGCTTAGTTTTGGTTAGGTTAACTTTGTTTTTATAGATTTTTAGACAAACTGAAAAGAATATTTGCTTTTCTAAAACCACTTATCTGAATTAATTTAGGTAGAATGATAAATTCCGGGGCAAATTTATCAATACTTGCGTTTTATCTGTGGTTCAGAAAAAATAAGGTGAAAAAAGATAATCAGGAATATATTCAATTTAAATTTTGGCAATTCATCAAATAAAAAAAAAAAATCATTCAAATTTTATGAAAAAACACCTAAAACCTATTGTGATTCTATAGAAGTCAAGAGTAGTTAATTGGGTTTTTGTGAGTTCAAGTCAAGATTTTACATCCTTCTTGAAATGAAAGGAACAATATGATTTTCATTTGAAATTGACTCATATACCACAATAGATTATTATATATCCCATATCCCATATTAAAGGAACAGTGACATCTAAAAGAATAGTGAAAGTGTTTTAAAGGATATGGCATTATAATATACTATTGCACTGTACTGATGAAACTGGCGTGTTGGCTTCAGAAACACAACTATTTTTATATCAGTTAATAAGCTGATTTGCAAATATGGGGGCAGCCATTCAAGTGCAGTAAAACAGGAAACAATCCAGCAATTAAATCATAAAGACTAAATAGATTGATATGAAACCTAATACTAGAAATGAAAAAAAACACTTACAGATTGTAGTCTGTTTGGAATTCTTTGTTTCTTTATATTATTGTGTACCAGCACTTTTTAAAACAAAAATCAATACGTAGAGGCATATTTATCAAGGGTCGAATTTAGAGTTCATAAAAACTCCCATAAACTTGAAATTCGAAAAAAAAGCCAACCAAAATTTATTAAAAAATGTTGATTTTTTAAATTCGAGTGAGTAGGATCGACCTGCAAACTTGAATCAAATTCGAATCAAATTTGATTCGAGTTTTTTCACCAAAAAAACAAAAGCGATTTTCAAAAGTCCACCAAACTACGCCAAATTGATTGTAGGAGGTCCCCCATAGGCTAAAACACCAATTCGGCAGGTTTTAGATGGCAAATAATCAATTCTTGAAGAGACAGTACATAATAAATTTTAAAATTTTAATCGAATTTGGACTATTCCCTAGTCGAATTACACTAAGATAAACTAAAAAAACGGATTAAAAATTCAAATTTTCACTTCGGCCCTTGATAAATCTGCCCCTAAAATAAACTCGAAATTAAAATTTAAATGTCGAATTTTAGTGGTTTTAGAAGTTTTTGAAACCACAACTAAACTCACTTTCTCTAAAACCACTAATGTCAAGAAATTAAAAGATCCGAAAGGAAAAAAGTACGTACCGAAAATAACGCTGAGTGGTTCGAAAAAAAAAAATACAAAAACCTTTAAAGGTTCAAGTTATTTGGACAATTCCTAGCGAAACAAAATCCGGAAACCTCTAAAAGTACGAATTGATTAAAAAGGTCCAATAGAATCAGAGCAGCTCCCATTGACTTCTATAAGACCGCGACAACTTTTACCTGGCGAAGTTTTGTATTAGAGGTATTCATACTTTTTTTCACTTAATAAATCTTACATTTTTAGAGCATTTTTAAAAAAAAAGAAAACCACACATTTTTTTGAGGTTCATGGAAAAAATTTAAATTTGATTATTAGTAAATCAGCCCCTACGTTTATATTGTTTCTTTTGAAACCATAAGCCTCAGTGATTTAGAATTGGATTGTGTGCATTGGGACTTAGAATAATTCAAGCCACTGGTTTAGAGAAGGCTGGATATAATGTATATTCTATTATTGAGGTTATTACTGATCATATATGTCAGGTCTTGCTGTGAGATTACATCTCATCGGTGAAGGTTAGTTCATTGGTTGCTCATGTTCAATGTTATCGCTCTACAATGTGTTGACAGCTGGGTGTACAATATTCTTTCTTATTATTTTCCCAAGAAGAAGCGCCTGATATTTCAACTTGCTGGAACATTATCTTGACAACTCTTGGCTGTGTATTTGATTGCTTTGCCCACATGACCTCTATTGTGTAGGTCACACCAACACAGCCCCAAGGAGAAGACATAATGAACATTTTAATAATACAGTAGAGAAATGGTTCCATATAACATAGTCAGCATACTGTCTTGAAAAGTCATAAAAGTTTCCCTGGAGGAGAAAAAAAAATCTATTATCATTGAACCAGTACAATTTCTACTTGGGCACTGACTGATGACTCTTACAAAGTAAGGATATGTGAGTTTATTACGCTAACCCCACTAGGTTTACAGTATATAGGAGCTTGGATGCTACTGCTTATATATGTGTGTATATAATATTTTATTATTACTAGGGATGCACTGAATCCAGGATTCGGTTCGGGATTCGGCTGAAACCTGGGCCGAACCGAATCCAAATCCTAATCTGCATATGTAAATTAGGAGCGGGGAGGTAAATCGCGTGACTTTTTGTCACAAAACAAGGAAGTAAAAAAATTGTCCCCTTCCCAACCCTAATTTGCATATGCAAATTAGGGTTCAGATTCGGTTCGGTATTCGGCCGAATCTTTCACAAACCGCCAGAGATTCGTCCATCACTAAGGGGCAGATTTATCAAGGGTCGAAGTGAAAATTCAAATTTAAAAAATTCGAATTTCGAGCTATTTTTTGTGTACTTTGTGAATAGTCCAAATTCGATTTGAATTTGAATATCTAAATTTAAAAATTCAACTTCGACCATTCGCCATCTAAAACCTGCCAAATTGCTGTTTTAGCCTATGGGGGACCTCCAAGAACCTATTTGAAGTTAAATGGTGGACTTTGAAAAATCAAAGTTTTTTTTTTTCTTAAAAACTTCGATTCAAATTTGATCGAATGTGGACTATTCAACCGCAGGAAAAAACTTCCACTTTTTAGATAAATTTCGGTTGGTCTTTTTTTATTGGAATTCCCAACTTCGAAATTTGACCCATGATAAATCTGCCCCTAAATATTACATTAAATTTAAGTAATTTTACATGAATATTAAGGGGCACATTTACTTAGCTCGAGTGAAGGAATAGAATAAAAAAACCTTCGAATTTCAAATGTTTTTTTTGGCTACTTCGACCATCGAATTGGCTACTTCGACCTTCAACTACGACTTCGACTTCAAATCGAACAATTCGAACTAAAAATCATTCGACTATTCGACCATTCGATAATCGAAGTACTGTCTCTTTAAAAAAAACTTAGACCCCCTACTTCGCCACCTAAAACCTACCGAGGTGCAATGCTTTCTTAGCTTTATTTAGTCAAACAAAAATCGTTCGTACAAGTACTGTACAAGCTACTGTTTTATTATTACAGAGGAAAAGGAAATCATTTTGAAAAATTTGGATAAAATGGAGTCTATGGGAGACAGTCTTCCCATAATTTTTTCTGGATAACGGGTTTCCGTGTAATGGATCCCATACCTGTACTACTTGTTCTTTTGAAATATATCTATTGAAATAATAAACATCAATTAGGAAATAATATACAGTTTTGTCTCACTTCAATTGACTATGAGTAATGCAGCCTAAAAGATATATAGCTTAATTACTGAGTTGCAAGGGGCCTTTGGGCCTTGAATGCACAAAAAGCGTAGGAGTAGAAAGTTGTGTTTTTTTGCTTCTCGGTGTGGGAAGAAAGCCTAAAATATTAAGCTGTCGAGTTTCAACAGAAGGAAACAAAGGTGAAGAGGCTATATATATCACAAAGGACCTAATGTATTTTTGGGCTGAAAAGCCTTCAGTTTTATGATAAAGAACAAGATGAAGTAATAAGAGAGGAAAGATGGAGATCAGAATATATCCCTTGGTTAAAGAAGTATTTGAACTTAAGAACTGTAATGTTGGTGAACACAATATGGCTAAGAGCTTTGTAGGCTAGAACAATGATTTAAATGAAATATTGATGTATTGTAAGGGGCCAGCAAAGCAGCATTATAAAATCTATAATCAAAGAAATGAGTACAGGGATGGGATCTATTATCCGGAAACCCGTTATACAGAGATACAGAAGGGAAACAGACTCCATTTTATCCAATTAATCCAAATTCTTAAACATTATTTCTAGTTGGGCAAATTTATTCGCCGGCGTCGAAAACGAGATGCCGGCGCCGTTTCGTGAATTTTTCACAGTTTCGTGAATTTCGCTGGAAATTCGTGAAATTTTTCGGCGAAGAGAAACGCCACAAATTTGTCCATCACTAATTATTTCCTTTTTCTCCTTAATAATAAAACAGTAGCTTGTACTTGATCCCAACTAAGATATAATTAATTCTTATTGGAAGCAAAACCAGCCTATTGGGTTTATTTAATATTTACATGATTTTCTAGTAGACTTACGGTATGAAGATCCAAATTACGGAAAGATAAGTTATCCGGAAAACTCCAGGTCCCGAGCATTCTGGATATGATGTGGAGGTAGAAATGTTATGTAGAGAGTCCAATCAGTGTCAGAGTGGCTGGTTGGAGGCCCAAATGGTCTTCCACTGCAGGGGCCCTCACCGCCCTCCAGGCCCCTCTACAGACCCCCACCTCAATCAGGAAGATCTAGGCTGGCTTTTTTTTCCTGGTTTTTACCTGGTGCCCTGCTGGCCCAGTCGGACCCTGAGTCCAATTACAGTGGAGTCATGGACATCATGGCGGAAGAAGATGGTCATCATGGCGGAAGAAGATTTGGAGTGGAAATGTTGGGATATACTTTAAGGGTCAGGGCACATGCTCAGATTCTGGGAGATTAGTCGCCTGGTCACTCAGATCACTTAATTTTCCAAAGTTGCCTTGTGAGGCAACTTCGGGCGACTTCGGAAAACAAAGCACTCCGAGTGCCATCCCACCGGCAATTTACATTCTACACAGTTTGGGTAGATTAGTCACCCCGAAGAAGGGGAGGTTTGACGCCGATCGACTAATCTCCCTGAATCTGAGCGTGTGCCGTGACCCTAAAGGTGAAGATGCGGCCAATGTAATAAAGCCTACAAAGAAAAAGAGGAGGGAAAACGTGAGAATTGTATGGTAAAACATTCAACAGAATAAATATAGCACTCTAGCTTGCACTATTGCAGCTAATCAGGGATGGGCGAATTTGACCCGTTTCGTTTCGCCAAAAATTCGCCGCCGGCAAAATGTCGCAGACGCCCATTAAAGTCTATGGGCGTCAAAAAAAATTTGTCGCGCGCCGAAATTATTTTGTCACGCGTCTTTTTTTTTTTTTGGCGCACGTCTCCATACAAGTCTATGGGCGTCATTTTTTCGGGGAAACGAGGCGAAAAAATTCGCCCATCCCTACAGCTAATCTATTGACATTAAACTGCCTCCGCAGCTTTCCTTCTCCTTTAATTTGCAGTTCAGGTGGTTTTAAAAGTTCCGTTTTCAAAACATTGGTAGAATTTTTAAAAATGTTTTGGTAGACATTTGCTCATAACTTTTTTTACTCTCATCCCACCAAATACTGCAAAAAAAGTAAAGATGGTCGTGGATGTCTAAGGGCTCTTACACATGACCGTTCCGACCTGCGCTCCCCTGCGTTCCGTTTTTTGGCATTCAGCGCAGGAATAGACGCAAGTAATTATTTGAAATGGGGCTGTACTCACTCAGGCGCGTGTAGGCGCCAAACGCAGGAAAAATGCAGCATGTTGCGTCTGAACCTGCGTTCGGCGCCTACACGCGCCTGAGTGAGTACAGCCCCATTTCAAATAATTACTTGCGTCTATTCCTGCGCTCCCCTGCGGCTGAACGCCAAAAAACGGAATGCAGGGGAGCGCAGGTCGGAACGGTCATGTGTAAGAGCCCTAAAGACGGACTGAAATGTTTCAAGAAGAAGATCACAGGATCCCAACAGTGAGATTTCCAGAAATACTTGCATAATTGCTCATTAGCAAGGCAAGAACTAGGTTGCCGGAAGGACTAGGGAGCCCAGTTGGCTTGGCCTGACCCTGCTCATTAGAGTGACTTTTGTAAGGAGGTTCACAAGACCCACAAGTCAAGCTCTTCCCATTGGCAAAAGCTGAAGTGATCAGCAGTGGGTCACATTGTTGAATGTGAACTTTCCATGAGAAATTCTAGTGATCCAAAGGCCTGTGGGCCTTTAGCTTTTTCTATAATAAATTAAAATAAATATTTTCTGTTCCGTTCAACAGCAAAATACCAGGTTAAACCCTATTATAAATAAAATTCCAGTTTTCTTGTAAATTTCCTTTTTATAGCTATCGGTGTAATAGAAAATCCAGGTACTGATCTAACCGTGTTTTTTTTCAATCTATATGCAAAAACAGCGTTGTGTTAAAACGAAAAAAAAAGACATGAAAATGAGCAAACAGATTGTGATCAGGAAAAAAAATATTTTTTTTTTGTGCCGCTTTAATTTAATTCCTTGCTTTGATGGAATTCTATTAGCATTTTTCAAAGGGAATTTGGTGTTTCATGCTTAAATGTATTCTAAGGCTTCTAATATCAACATTTTGATTGCTGAATAAATTTGAAAAGGATCTTCATTTGCCAGTAACAGCAGGATCTGGAAGCTTTCACAAAGATAACTTCTGTACTGTACAGTCTGTGCCGTATAAATTAATTACTCGTTATGAAACCAATTCTCTTTATGCTGTGACTAAATGCTGCGCTGGATTCCCTGGTGACTCATTTGTGCTTTTAAAATTTGAAAGTAAAAACCAGGAATGAAAAGGTCGGATAACTCGCAACTTTCATTCCTAAGTAGACTAATCAGCCTCGCTTTGCAATTTGGTTGAAATGCTTTCCTGTCAAAATTTGTTTTTTCAGCAGTAAACTTGCAAAGCACGTGGTAATCTTCTTCATTTTCTCTGTGGAGTAGAATTTTCCATATTATTTTGGGATTAATATTAGTGACGGGCGAATAAATTCGCCAGGCGCGGAATCTGCAACTAATTTTAATGCACCAAATCCAGGATTCGGTTCGGGATTCGGCCAGGATTCAGCCTTTTTCAGCAGGATTCGGCCGAATCCTTCTGCCTGGCCGAACCAATATGCAAATTAGGGAGGTGAGGGAAATCGCGTGACTTTTTGTCAGAAAACAAGGAAGTAAAAATGTTTTTCCTTTTCCACCCCTAATTTGGATATGCAAATTAGGGTTCGGATTTGGTTCGGTATTCGGCCAAATCTTTTGCAAATCCAAAATAGGTGCATCCCTAATTTTAACATTTCGCCAGCGAATAAATTTGCAAAAATTGCTGAGGAAATTCACCAGGGACAAAAATTTGAGCATGCCTTTTAAAATTTCGAAGTATTTTTTTGGGTACTTCGACCATCGAATTTGTCCAATTCGTTCGAATGATTCGAATGATTCGAAGTAAAAATCGTTCAACTATTCGACCATTCGATAATCGAAGTACTGTCTCTTTTAAAAAAAACTTTGACTTCATACTTCGCCACATTAAAGCTACCGAAGTGCAATGTTAGCCTATGGGGACCTTCCAGAGCACAAGTTTTTTTTGATCGAATAAAAATCATCCGATTGATCGATTAAAATCGTTCGAATCGTTCGTTTCGAAGGATTTTATCGTTAGATTGAACGATTTTTATTCAATCGAAGCTTTTGCGTTAAAATCCTACGAATTCGATATTCGAATTCGAAGGATTTTACTTCGAGGGTCGAATTCGAGGGTTTTTTAACCCTCAAAATTCGAACCTTGATAAATCTGCCCCATAAACATTGTCGCGTGTCAAAATTATTCGGACGTCCGTTGACTTTAACGCATTTGGCCAAAATAGGCACGCATATAACAATTGTCGCGGTCGTCGACATTTTTGAATTATTCGACTTCTTCTTCTGACTCTTTTAAGCTTTCAAATAGGGGTCACTGACTCCATCTAAAAAAAACGAATTCTCTGTAAGGCTACACACCGTGGTGTCTATTTATTAAAGGTTGAGCTTTTTTCACACTAAAAAACAACGAGCAGCAGCAGTAAAAAAAAAAGCAGCAAAAAATCAGAATGCAAAAATACTCCACCTAAAAGTCAGGTAAAAGTCAATGGCAGATGAAGACTTATGCCCCTGATGAAGCCGTGATATGCGGTGAAACGCGTCGGGCAGGTGGCATAGGTGGACGGTGGGCGACTAGCTCCCACTTGTTCCCCACGTAGCCAGGTAGAAATTGAGCTGGGGAAGCATTGGAAGGGAGGGTTCTGGGAAACGGCCATAGCTTTATGGCAGACACTATAACACTTTAGCAGTTAGGCTGCCAAGACAACGCTGTCTATACTGTGCGCCCACCGTTCCAGCCTGTGCCTGGTTTTTACTGTGTGTATTTTAGGGACACTGTCCCGGATTCCCATAAAGGTTTATGGCAATCAGTCTTGACATTGTTTGTATGAGTGTGCGAGTGCTTTTATGTGTTGGAATTAAAAGTTAAGTTTTAACTATTTTGCACAAACTCCATCTGAACTGGTTAGCTTGGAGTGTACAGGGTCCTAAAGTCTCTATACTTTCCCTGTTCCTCCGGTGTTGGTATATTATATTTTTGTTCTTGAGTGAACACTAACCTGCAGAGAATTCAGGTCTCTTATTTGATTACACTCACTCATTGAAGTGAATCAATGGCAGATGTCCCTTTAACCATTTGAAGATGTTTTGGGGTGTTTGACACTAGTTTTCTTTCGAAAACTCGATAAATTTTAGTTTTTAAAGCCTATAAACTTGAAAAATGTCGATGTGTTCATAAAACATTTAAAAAAAAAAATTGTATCCAAATTTTCGAGTTTATTTATTATTAAATTAGTCAAATTCTTGGATGGGAAATAGGTTGAGTTTGTTTCTGGTAAAATATGAGTTTTTATTAAATAACCCCCTTGTTATTGCTACTTTTTATTACCAGACCCACTCCTGTTCATATTCCAGTCTCTTATTTAAATCAATGCATGGTCGAAAGGGTAATTTGGACCCTAGCAACAAGATTGGTGAAATTGCAAACCGGAGAGCTGCTGAATAAAAAGCTAAATAAATAAAAAACCACAAATAATAAAAAAATGAAAACCAATGGCAAATTGTCTCAGAATATCACTTTCTACATCACACAAACAACCCCTTTAAAGGACTGCATGCCAATACAGGTTATTTGTAGTGATGGGCGAATTTGGAGTGTTTCGGTTCGCCGAAAAATGTGCAAATTTCCCGTGAAATTTGCGAAACGGCCAAAAAATTGCAAAACGGCGCCGGTTGTTTTGTTTTTAACGCCACATCCATTTTTTTGGACGTCGGCCTCCATTTTTTTACGACGACGAATTTTCACAACGGTTTTGCGAATTTATTCGCCGACGATGAATCGCGGGAATTTGCCGCAAATTTGCGTCTGGCGAATAAATTCGCCCATCACTAGTTATTTGCATCTTTGATTCAAAGATTTGACAAGTGATACCCAATTAATTTCCTTAATGAATAAAAAAAAAATTTAAACTGCAGAAAAATTTGCTAAATTTTCTTGTCAATGAGAAGACATCAACATTTGTGCTGCATTTTTTTTCCAGCGCAAAAAACAATAGTCTTCTTTCCTGTGAAAAAAAATGCTTGGCAGAAACTCTCCTACTGACTCACTAAACTAAATTATCTTAGAATATTGCTGTCTGCGTCACATAATAAATATAATGTCTGCATATTTGTGGTACATTAATACAGAATTAAAAGGTAAATACATTCTATTCTAAACATGGGATATTTTTCATCATTATATAATACACAAGATCCATGAATATCCTGTCCTTATAAATGGGGCTTAGTGATGTCGTCAGTTATAATAGGGGTTTAATAATGTAATGAGTGTCACGTGATTAACAGAAACTTGTGTATTATAAACAGTAATGTACTGTGTTGTAAAATATAAGAATATCCAAAGTATCCTCAGAGTTCCATGATCTGTTGTATTTCAACATTTATACACGTATGGGATCTGTTATTCGGAAACCTGTGATCCAGAAAGATTTTATCTTATTTATTACTAAAAAAAACTTGATTTAATTGGATTGTGGAAAAAAAAATGAATCGTACAATTTTTGGGTTTTTTTTCCCGAATTGCTCAATTTTATCGAGTTTGTTTCCCTGAAAACCCAGAAAAAGTAAAATTTTTGGACTAAGCCCAGCACAGACCGCGATAACTTCAAATTGAGATGGGAGTGCATCTCCCATTGACTTATGCAGGACCTCAACAGGTCTGAGATGGCAGATTTTAAGATTCGGGATTTTTGCAGTATTGGGGTATAATACATTTAGAAAAATTCAAGTTTTTTTTCCATGAAAAATTCAAGTTTTTTTTCCATGAAAAATTCGAGTTTTTTTTTCCATGAAAAATTTAATTTTTTTCCCCAAAAAGCCCGATCAGATAAATCAGAGGTTTAGCAAATAACCACCTTAAAGTATGGTAATTATTGAAAGATCCCTTATCCAGAATACTTCTGGTCCCGAGCATTCTGGATAACAGGTCCCATACCTGTATATTCATTTAACTCTGAGGTGACTGGATATTTTTGTATTTTATGATAGAGGGAACATTATTCCCTATATTAACCAACATCATCTTACTGAACAACAAAACATGTTTTAGGTTTATTTATTTTCTTGCTCCAGGCTCTATGATTAAAGCATTGGTTTTAAAATGAGTAATTAGTATAGGCACGAACAAGCAAATGATTAAAACAAATATGTATATCTAACAAAATAAATTATGTTCCGTATTCAGCAGCCTTATTGGTTTATTCTTGTTAATCATTATGGGAAGACCATGTAACATAACTGTGATATGTGTATTGTGCCAATTCCGCCCAAGGTGTGTGCATTCTTGCTCTGATGACTTCCTGCAATCATTTAGATGTAATGAGCTGAAAGATTTGCCAGGAGCCCTAGGGCTGGATTTATGTTTTTCTTAACTATCCAGCTGAAAACTGCTTCAGTGGGGTGCACAGGTCTGAATCACATCAATAATAAAAAAGAAAAGTGGTTCGGATTTGGATAAAAAATGATGTTTTTGGGAATGCTTTAAACAGAACTGAAGCAACTAATATAAAGGAGGAGTAGGCAGCAATAGATTCCCACATAGACTGGTAAAGTTACATTAGGCAACATTCAACACTGGTACCGACAGCTTTGATGGAAAGAAATTAGATAACTAGAATAAATAATGGAAAGATAGTTCATGCACCACCAGAAAATATGGAGACATAAGTAAATGTTAATACTGGAGCAACGTGCTTTTATAGAAATGATGATTAAGCAGTTAATATACTCATTGGGGCAAATTTACCTAGGGTCGAATATCGAGGGTTAATTAACCCTCGATATTCAACTGCCGAATTAAAATCCTTCGACTTCGAAGTCGAAGGATTTAGCGCAATTCGTTCGATCAAAGGAATAATCGAACGATTAAATCCTTCGAACCGAACGATTCGAAGGATTTTAATCCATCGATCGAAGGATTATCCTTCGATCAAAAAATTGATAGGAAGCCTTCCCCCTAGGCTAACATTGGCCTCGGTAGGTTTTAGGTGGCGAACTACGGGGTCAAAGTTTTTTTTAAAGAGACAGTACTTCGACTATCGAATGGTCGAATAATCGAACGATTTTTAGTTCGAATCGGTTGATTCGAAGATTGAAGTCAAAGGTCGAAGTAGCCCATTCGATGGTCGAAGTAGTCAAAAAAACACTTTGAAATTCAAAGTATTTTTCCACTATTCCTTCACTCGAGCTAAGTAAATGGGCCCCTTTATGTCTAGGTTCATTTATACCATGCTGAGCAGACCCAGTTACCTGATATATTGGCTTCATTGGCCAGGGAAAGGGATATCTGTGATAAGTTGAGTTGAAGATTGTTTTTTAGGACATAGTTTGCAGGTGTGGATGTGGATTTTCAAATATTAAGGGATGTATTTACTAAAACTCGACTTTTTCTTGCTCTAATTAAAAAAAAAAAAAATTGACCCAAACCCGAATCCCCATCATTTACCAATAATTAATCTCGAAAAGGTCAGTTTAAAAAAATGGCGTAAAAAAATAGTGTGTTCATTAGAATTGTGCGACTTTTACGAATCAACCCTCCAAAAACACGACTTTATCATATTGTCACCACGACAACTCTAATTTATTGGATTATCAAACGAAAACCAGTGCAGATCACGATGCCAAAAAATATCTTTGGGACATCTGCCATTGAATTCTACCTGACCTTGACAGGTTTTAGTAGGAGTATATTCGGATTCAGATTTTTAGCAGCTTTGGGGTGTAATAAATTTTTTTCCCCTTTAAAAACTCGACCAAAAAAAATGAATCCTTAAAGTAATGTGTCTTGAAGGAAAACTGAACACTAAAAAACAAATATCGGCAGAAAGGTTGTATTTTATATACCAAACTTAATGAACCAGCCTAAGGTTTCAGAGTCTCTATAATAGTATTAATTCATGTGCATGTGCCCAGGGTTCTTCCAGTGAGCACCATGGAGTGATCCTCTTCTTTCTTCTTGCGGCTGAGCATGCATAGTAGAGCGACAAGCCAACATTTAATGAAAAAGAACTACTGAACATATAGCTGCCCCGGGAAATTTAAAGAGCAGGGCCAGGCCAAGCCGACTGGGCGCCCTAGGCAACCAGCTACCCACTGACCATGATTGCACGCCTGCCTGACCTTATGTGCAGTAACAAAGGGCTGGTAAAGGAGGACAGAGGAGAGCTAAAGAGGGCAGCAATCACAGACTAGCGGTAGGCAGAAAAAAAATCCAAAAACTCAGCATCTCAAACCTGTCAAGGTGATGTATAAGTCAATGGCAGATGTCACTGTCCCAATTTGAAGAACTTGTGGTTTAGCCCAATAATCTGATACATTTGTGGTAAATAACTCCTTTAGTGTCTATTATTACATAAAAACATGATAAAACTCAAATATAGTGAATTTGTACTCTGCTCATTTTCATTGGGTCTATCAAAAAACTTCTGAAAAACTGAAAAAAGCACTTAAAGGCAAACTGTACATGACTTACCCCTATAGGAGATGTTATAGAGGCCGATCAAGAAGCTATGTTTTTTTTTCAGTACTAAGTCAGTTCAACCTCCTTTATATTATTTATATTCCCACTTGCATCTTATTGTGTAGAGATTAGTATTAATACAAAAACAAAGGTAACTCTAAATCAAACCACAGACATTACACACTTTGGGGCAAATACACAAAAGGGCAATTTTTCACCAGCAAAGGCTCCGCCAAACTTCACGCCACTTCACCAGGCGTAAATTCGTTACCACTACCACTACTAAAATGCAAAGTTGCCAAATGCTGGTGAAGTTTCCCTAGCGCTAATTCGTCAGTGCGAGCAATTCATAGAGATCTTACGCTAGCGTTCAATTCTGCCTAGCGGTTAGGCCAATTTGAATAGGGTGGGTACGTGTCACATACATGTACTTGAGATGTTGGTACAAATGCTTGAAGTGGTCACTTATTATTACAAATGTCCAAGGAACCTTAATAAAGACAAAGGAGATCATAAAATGCCCTAGACATGAGCCCACCCTAAAATAAAAGTGGCATGACCCTCAAATGGTTGGGAAAGAAATGTTAACACAAAAATCTTTAATAGTTATAACTTTTGAAGGCAATCCCGCTTTAAAATATGAAAAATATGACTTCCTGGCATACAGGATATGATGTCACTGTTTTCAATAAAATTGAAGAGGATGTAGCTTCATCTTATCACCTGATCTAAGATGGCAAAAGAGGTAAGATTCGTATTTTGCATGAATTTTGCAAAATAACGATCATTTGCCTGATCGAAAATTCACCTGTTGATAGGACATGAAACTACGTTAGCGACAGTCGCTTTCGCCAGCGACTTGTCCTCTACGCCTGTTAGTAAATTGCCAATGTCCCTGCAGATGGGAATTTTGGCGAATTTTCGCACGGACAGCCACTTTGCCCTTTAGTAAATCTGCCCCTTTGCCTTTACAACATATGTGCAATCTGTATTGAATTATTGCTTTCATTTATCCAGAATATTCCCTCTGAATCATATAATCAATAACTTGAAATTTCATTTGGCTGAAAGTCTGATATCCTGAATAAAAACGTGATGCACTGGTAGAGATAAAACCTCCTACTTTATTGCAGATTTATGTTCCGTTATGTGATTTTGTTGTCTTCTGTTTCATTTCCACTACATGCAGGAGGCCAGATGCGCACTTAAGAATATAAACCATAAAAGCTGAATTACATAAGTAATAATACTTTATAGGATACCACTTGCCACGGTGCAGATGTTGATAGAAATAATTGTTGTCTGTTGTATAGTATAATCTGGTCTTTTCTTTGGCCCAATATCAACTCATTTATCCTGTAAATCTGTGCTCCTTTCAGATGCTGTCATTAAATACTATCTTTTTGAATTGTGCAACTGGAGAACCTCATGTTTATTGTGAGTGTCAATGGATTTGTTAAGAAATTAAATGTGCAAGAAAGCATAAGGGAATGTGGACCTTTTCATGCCTGGACTGTTTAGTAGGAGCAAATACCATGGAGGTTAGTGATGGGCGAATAAATTCGGCAGACACGAATTTGTCGCACGCGTATTAATTTGCTAAACTGCTGCGACAATTCGCCAGCAAAAAATCTGGTGCAACAAAAAAAAATTGACGTGTGTCAAAATAGTCGCGCACATAAAAATAGTCGAGCGCATAAAAATTGTTGCCCGTCAAAATTATTTGGACGCCCATTGACATTTATGTATTTTGGACCAAATAGTAACGCGTATATAAATTGACGCTTGCGTCAAAATTATTTTGACACTCCTATTCACTTCAATGCGTTTCACAAATTCTTTGCTGTTTCGCAAATTTTTCGGCAAAGCGAAACAGCACAGATTCACCCATCACTAATGGAGGTTCTATAAGTAAAAATTCATAGAATTAATTTGGACAACAGTATTTACAAATTAACATATATTGTACATGCAGGGGCAAATTTATACATTTTAAATAGTTTTTTTTCCCTCCACCATGCTTTTATTCGTTAAATAAAAATTGTGTAAAGTAATGCTTTATACCCTACTCTATTGAGTCTTCTGAGCCCTAAAACTTTTAAGAGTCTTCTATATAATGGACTGAAGGTCAAGAATTTAGGCGATTAGTGTAGATAGTAAAATCTCTTACGCTTGGAACCTGTCAACCATTAAAATATACTGTGCGATAGCGAAATTTTATTATATACACTGTGAATGTTTGCAAAAGCCATTTAGCAAACATATGGCCACTAATGATGGGCAAATTTCTCCCAAAACTGCAAAAAATTTGTGAAACTCGCAAATTACTGCCTCAATTTTGGTTGTGCGTTCGAAAAGTAGCTTATGTCAATTTTGACGCCAGCATTAAAGTCAAGGGGCGTCCGAATACACTTGGCGCGTGCGACTTTTCGGACCCGTGTCCAAAATTTTTTACATTTTCGTGGGAATTTTGTAAATGTATTCGCTGTCGGCGAAAACACGGCAAATTCACGCCAGTCGAATTTATTTGCCCATCACTAATGGTCACTAACATTCGCAATGGTCTTTGCAAACTTTTTTTTGGCACTAACGAAACATTAATATCCTTAAAGTTTAGAAATACTTTATTAACTTTAACTTCATTTTGGCTTAGACTGAAGTTATGCACATAACACTAAGGGGCCGATTCACTAAGGGTCGAATATCGAGGGTTAATTAACCCTCGATATTCTACTAGGAACTAAAATCCTTCGACTTCGAATATCGAAGTCGAAGGATTTAGGGCAGATATTATTATTATTATTATTAACATGTATTTATATAGCGCCAACATATTGCGTAGCACTGTAAAGTAAATGTGATTATACAACTACATCACCCGAATTACATATATAGAATATATGGAGTAACAAACACCACAATCAATACAGGTACAAAAAGGTGAGGAAGGCCCTATGCATAGGCATACAGTCTAAAGGGAAGGGAGTAATACACAAGGTGTGGGAGTGGGCAAGATCGAATTAAGTGGGTGAGAAATGTGGTATTGTATGCGGTGTTGCGTTTGGTAGTTAAGCAGAGTGAGGGTAGGCTTCTCGAAAGAAGTGCGTTTTCAGAGATTTCTTGAAAGCAGAAAGGTTGGGAGAAAGTCAGACAGACCGTGGGAGAGCGTTCCAGAGGAGGGGTGTAGCCCTTGCAAAGTCTTGAATGCGAGCATGTGAGGAGGTAATGAGAGAAGAGTTGCGTAGTAGGTCAGTAGAGGAGCGTAGTAAGTGAGTGGGTGAGTATATAGAGATGAGTTCAGAGATGTAGGGTGGGGCAGAGTTATGAAGTGCTTTGAAAGTCAGTGTCATTAATTTGAATTTGATTCTGAAAGGTAATGGAAGCCAGTGCAGGGATTGACAGAATGGCGAGGCAGAGGAGGAGCGGTTGCTGAGGTGTATGAGCCTGGCAGCAGTGTTCATTATGGACTGGAGAGGTGACAGTCTCTGCAGGGGGAGGCCAATTAAAAGAGAGTAACAGTAGTCTAGACGCGATATGATGAGAGAGTGAATAAGAATTTTGGCAGCGTCTTGGGTGATAAATGATCGTATTTTGGATATGAGGAGTGAATGACAGGGCAGAATCTAGGATAACCCCAAGGCATGGAGGGGGTGGAGAATGGGAAAGGAGAGTGTTAAAGGTGGATAAAAGTTGTGCTGTTTTTTTAGAAAGGGAGTTAATGAGTGAAGTAAAGTATGTTTGTTTGGCTTGGAAGAGGCTGGTGTTAAAGGAGCGCAGGGCAGATTTGTAGCTCCTAAAGTCTGATTCTGAACGGGATTTGCACCAGCGACACTCAAGTGCACGTGTGTCTTTGGAGCACTTTTGTATGAGCAGTATGCCAAGGTTGAAGTGGTTTGGGTCTAGAACGTTTAGTTTTTATAGGAGCAAGCTCATTTAGGGCAGTGGTGAGAGTACTATAGTAGACAGAGGTAGCCACATTAGGACATGAGATGGCTGAGATATTAGAGTGAAGAGAGTCAAAGGAAGAAGAGAGATGTGACACGTCTACAGCTTGCAAGTCACGGTAAGTACGTGTTTGGGGAATAGCAGGGGGTGAGGAGGGAGTTAGTGAGAGTTGAAATGTGAGCATATTGTGATCAGAGAGGGGAAATGGTGAGTTAGTAAAATTGGTGGTTGAACAGAGTCTGGTACATATGAGATCCAGAGCATTACTACTGGAGTGAGAGGGGGAGTCTGAGCACAACGATAAGCCTAGGGAGGAGGTTAGTGAAAGAAGTTTAGAGACAGAAGAGTTGTTAATGTTGTTAACGGGTATATTAAAGTCACCTAGTATGATGGATGGGATGTTAGATGAAAGAAAGTAAGGAAGCCAGGCAGCAAAGTTGTCCAGAAATTGTGCAGTTGGTCCTGGTGGTCGATATATAACAGCGATGCAGAGTGAAACCGGAGAAAAGAGCCTCAAATGAGGAGAATGATAGAGAGGGAACAGGTGGAAGAACTTTAAAAGAAGAGAAGCAAACCTACCCCACCTCCAGGTCTGTTATTAGATCTGGGAGTATGAGTAAGGTGTAGGCCCCCATAGGACAGGGCAGCAGGTGAGGCAGTGTCAGTAGGAGAGAGCCAGGTTTCAGTAAGTGCGAGTAGGTTAAAGGAATTTGCAATGAAATGGTCGTGTATAGCGGTGAGTTTGTTGCAGACAGATCTGGCATTCCAGAGAGCACATGAAAGATTAACTGGGTTTTTGGGTATAGGAGTAAGTGTTCTGTACTGTTTGAATTTGCTCCGGAGAGAAGGAGCTCGTGGCCGTGTTGTAACTGGGGCCAGGGTTTGGGGAAATGTCCCCAGCTGCCAGCAATAGAAAGGAAAGAAAGACTAAGTGAGAGTGGGATTTATAAGTCCTTGGTTTGTATGAAAAGGAGGAGTTTTGTGGAATAACTAAACAGAGTACTTTATAAACTTCATGTGTGGAGAGGGAAGGAGAGGAGAGAAGAGAGGCTGGGATTTCTATAGAAGTGGGATTTGCTGGAGGAGGTAGTGAAAAATGCTTTATGAAGCATGAGAGTGAAAGGAGGAGAAATGCAGGATAAAGCATGTTTGGAGTAAGAAGTAACAAACTAGCAGGTATACGCAAATCTGTTTTCTTGTTATCCCAGATGGTTCACTGTTGATTGCAGGGGAATCCGGTTCCTTTTGCCTTGTCAATGCCTTGTCCAACTGTCTTGTTTAACTGTCATTTCTAAGCACTTGTGAAATTTCAGCACTTAACAAATGTTAGCACTCGTGCCATGCCCCAGACACGAGTGCCATCCCCAATACTGGGTCTGAATTTATATGTAGCTGATTGGGAAAACCAGAGCCTAATTAATCAATTAATCAATTAAACAGCTAGCAAAGGGCAGAGTTTTACAGACACCAGAACCAGGTTTGGGGCTATAAAAATATCTCGTTCACGGAGGAGTGGACACAGATGTCTGCTTTAGATATTTATCAAAGAACTACGATTCGAACTTGATTCGAAGTCGTAGTCGTAGTCGAAGGTCGAAGTAGCTCATTCGATGGTCGAAGTAGCCCAAAAAAAACTTCGAAATTCTAACTTTTTTTACTTCGAATTCTTCACTCGAAGTTAATGAATTGGCCACTAAAAGTTATTTGTTAGGTCTAAAGGACACTATTAATATGGTCCTATATTACAGTCTGCATAGCCATGTTGTTTGCCAGACTCATAATTACATTATGTACATTGTTTCCCTTTTAAAGTGTTGGTTCACCTTTAAGTTAACTTTTAGGGGCAGATTTATCAAGGGTCGAAGTGAATAAGAGGGAATTTTCAAAGTAAAAAAATTCGAAATTAAAAGTAAATTTTTTGGATACGTCGACCATCGAATAGGATACTACAACTTCGACTCGAAGTAAAATAATTTGAATATTCGACCATTCGATAATCGAAGTACTGTCTCTTGTGCTATGTAAGCCTATGGGTACCTTCTAGAGCCCCACTGCTATTTCTAGGGGCCTGATTTTCAGATTCCAAAATATTTACCATAATCCAATGATAACACATTTAGCCTTATGAGGCATTAATATTCCGTTATAAAGGAGAGATTCTTCTGTTGATGGCAGTTATAAAATAACATTTTGTGTGGTCATAGAACCCAGTCAAGCCCGCCATCAAGCAAGTTAATGACTCCTTCTATTAGCATTGGTTGAATTGAAAGAAATAATTCATAGATTATGGAATGCTGGCAAGACTTTCTGAAAAGAAGCAGTGTCTCTGCTATAAGCTTCTATGGGTATATATATATATATATATATATATATATATACAGATGCAGCCACTTTGGTTTGTCTGTTTGACACAGAATAACTAAACACAGATATCCCATTTATCTCATTTAACACAGAAAACTGCGTCACAACATCCCATCTAATTAAAGCATTCACCATTGTGAACAATGGAGCTTTGGTATGCTAATGAAAAGGTTAAATGCATTAAATGAGTTAAGATGACTTAAGATAACACAGTTTCTTCAATTACCCCTGAGTCATGACGCATTTAACTCACAAATCCAAGTGGCTTCATCTGTATATATATATATATATATATATATATATATATATATATATATATAGATATACAGACATTGTAAAATATTCATCATCCCATTAAAAATAACTGCCAAAAGGTGCCCTTTTTATGGTAAGCGTATTAACTTATAAAATAATTTAAACTTAATATTAAATGAGGGTTATTTATTAATTATTGATTTAGTTTTCACTAGAAAAATCAAATTTTTAGAGGAAAAAAAAACCTCAATTTTTTCTAGATTTATTATACCCCGATGCGCAAAAAGCCAAATCTGAAAATCCGCTCATCTAAAACCTGTCGAGGTCTTTTATAAGTCAGTGGGAGAGGCACCTATACCAATTTTAAGTTATCATGGTCTGCCCTGGGTTTATTCTGAAAATCTGACTTTTTGGAGGGTTTTCGGGGGAAAACTTGAGCCCAAAAAATTCGTACAATTTATTTTTTTACAATCCAATTAAATCAAGTTTTTTTAATTTAACATAAAATCTGACATGGGAGTTTTGAACAAGCTTTTCAATTAATATTATGAGATAAATTAAAATTTAAGGGGGTTATTTATCAAAATCCAAATTTATCTAATTTTTTTCATAAATATACTCTGACCAAATCCGCACAGGTTATTTCACCTTATTTTTCATTACATTTCTCCTGAAAAATTCAAGTGTAGGAAAAAACTAAAAAAATCATGAAAATTAGAATTGTTCAATTTTTACGGATTTTTTTACCAAAAACCATAAAATCTTCGGATTTCTGCACGAAACCCAATGCAGATCAAGATATCTCCGAGACTTCATCCATTGACTTATATACAACCTTGGCAGGTCCGAGATGCCGGATTTTCAGATTCAGACTTTTTCCATCCTCGGGGTATAATAAATCACGATAAATTCAAGGATTTTTTCACAAAACTGTGGATTTTACAGTAATAAAAACTCTAATTTTTCGAGTTTTGGGCATTCAGACTTTATTAAATAACCACCTAAGTAAATAACCCCCTACATGTAATATTTGGTTATACTGGAAATGTGGACACACTAGAGGAGTTAGAGTTTCAAGAACAACTCTGTAATGGGTGTGCCTTTTGTGATATGGGAGGTGACAACTTATGTCCATATTTCCAGGGGAGCATATTCTCCAGTAAGGGGGTAAAAGAGGAAGTTAAGAGTACAAAGAAGATACTGTGTTTGCTTGTTTTGGTGAGACCTGTGCTTGGGACATTGTGTACCATTTTTGGTTTATCACAACAGGCTTATCGGCACTTTGCACAAGGTGTAAGGAGTGTGTTTGGGCACAAAGACCCTTGTTAAAAGCATTTTGTCACGGCCGGCACCCAGAACAAGTGCCAAGCACCCTGGTCTTGGCTTCACCAGTAGTGTGACCAACTTTGGACTTCGGGAGGAGCCCTCAGCTTACTTGGGTGTCACCTGGACTTAACGAGGGGTACAAGGTGAGATGTTCTTGCTGGCAAAGGGGTAGCACGGCTGTTAGCAGAGTCTTTTGGGCCAAAGGTCACGGTACAAAAGAATTAGGCAGAAGGCTGGTCAGACAGGCTGGGTCGAGGCAGGTGGATATCAGAATTGTCAGGCAGGCAAGGGTCAAAACCGGGTTGTCAATCAAGGGGTTAAGCTGGAAGAGTTGTCGTAGGCAGGCAAGGGTCAGGATACAGAATACAGAATAGTCAGGAAACAGGCAGGAGTCAAAACCGGATAATCAGGACAAACAGATTCAGGATCAGATGCACAAGGCTCAGGAAACCACTAGAAACCAAGTTCTATCACGGGCAAACTCTGGAAGCCCTTTCACCCTATTTATACTCTTTGAATTTGGCGCCATTGCGCATCACGCCAGCGCACCGGCGCCTTTAAGAAACACGAAGGCGCACCTGCGACTTTAAGAAACATGGAGGCGCGCGCACGCGCCCTTAGAGGAGCAAGACGGCGCCGGAATTGGACCATGCGGCGGGCGACCTCGCCGCACAGGTATTTTTATTACATTTAAAGGGCAACATATGCCCCTTTTTACCATGATCTCAGTGAATTGTGCTTGGTACATCTCTGCTTGTGCTGGACATTTTGACTTGTGCTTTAATTTACCAATGCAGATTTTTTTTTTCTTGCAGTAAACAAGAAATTGAAACCCTTTCACTTTTCAAGTTCCTGACCCTCTTTCTGGTTCTGCTGAGCAAGTGTACTGTATGCATGGGAGTAGCCAGTGAATCAAATTATTGATGCTGATTCCACAGGAAATGCTTTTCACAGGGTTAAACACAGAACAAAAATGGGAAGTCTTTAAAATGCTGCTTAATAAATATACTTGTCAGTATATTCCACTTGTAAGCAAGGAACGTTGTTGCAAAGCAAAACCTTTTTGGTTCAATAGAAGCGTTGGTGTTGAGGTGGGTAAGAAAAGACGTGCTTTTAAAACTTTCAAGTTAGCTGGTACAGCCGAATCATTTATAAGGTACAAGGAGGCCAATAAATCATGCAAAGAAGCTATAAGGCAAGCTAAAATTGCTATAGAAAAGGATATTGCAGTAAGCAGTAAAAAAAATCCAAAATTATTTTTTAAATATGTTAATAGTAAAAAAATGAAGCAGGAAGGGGTGGGTCCCTTACTATCAGAGGGGGGTCAGCTGGTTGATGAAAACAAATTAAAAGCGCAGATTCTGAATTCATATTTTTCATCTGTCTACACAAATGAGGAATCAGTAAGTGAAGGTTTCCTTCTTAACAGTCCCAATTCTAGTAATACAACTAATGATGCATGGTTCACACATGATGAAATTCAAAAGAGACTAGAACATGTTAAGATTAACAAAGGTCCAGGGCCAGATGGTATTCATCCCAGGGTAATTAGCGAGCTTAGCTCTGTGATTGCCAAACCTCTTTACTTAATTTTTCAGGATTCATTGAGATCTGGCATAGTGCCGAGAGACTGGCGAATTGCTAATGTGGTGCCTCTATTCAAAAAAGGATCCCGTTCTCAGCCTCAAAACTATAGGCCAGTTAGTCTGACGTCAGTGGTAGGAAAGCTTTTCGAAGGGTTAATAAAGGATAAGATACTGGACTTCATAGCAAATCATAATACTATGAGTTTGTGCCAGCATGGTTTTATGCGTAATAGATCTTGCCAGACTAACTTAATTTCTTTTTATGAGAATGTAAGTAGACACCTCGATTCTGGGATGGCAGTGGATGTGATTTACTTAGATTTTGCTAAAGCATTTGATACAGTGCCACACAAAAGGTTACTGGTTAAATTAAGGAATGTTGGCCTGGAATAGGGATGTAGCGAACGTCGGAAAAAAAGTTCGCGAACATATTCGCGAACTTGCGCAAAAATGCGAGCGGTTCGCGAACGGTTCGCGAACCCCATAGACTTCAATGGGAAGGCGAACTTTAACATCTAAAAAAGACATTTCTGGCCAGAAAAATGATTTTAAAGTTGTTTAAAGGGTGCAACGACCTGGACAGTGGCATGCCAGAGGGGGATCAAGGGCAAAAATTTATCTGAAAAATCTGCCTGTGTGTGCTTGGAAGAGATAGTGTAGGGGGAGAGCTGTTAGTGATTTCAGGGACAGATGATAGTAAGTTTGCTGGCTAGTAATCTGCTTGATACTGCTCTGTATTGGAGGGACAGAAGTCTGCAGGGATTTGAGGGACATTTTAGCTTAGGTAGCTTTGCTGGCTAGTAATCTACTGTTCTCTTTAAACAACTGCCATACGTTGCCCTTGTAGGCATTGTTTGCCCAATTTTTTTTGGACGCAGCCACTGAAGCACAGTTGCCAGAAAAAATATGCCATATAAATGCTGAAAATAGTCATTTTTCGCCATACGTTGACCTTGTAGACATTGTTTGCCCAGTTTTTTTTGGACGCAGCCACTGAAGCACAGTTGCCAGAAAAAATATGCCATATAAATGCTGAAAATAGTCATTTTTCGCCATACGTTGACCTTGTAGACATTGTTTGCCCAGTTTTTTTGGACGCAGCCACTGAAGCACAGTTGCCAGAAAAAATATGCCATATAAATGCTGAAAATAGTAATTTTTCGCCATACGTTGACCTTGTAGACATTGTTTGCCCAGTTTTTTTGGTTGCAGCCACTGAAGCACAGTTGCCAGAAAAAATATGCGGTGGATACGGATTACGTAAAATATATTATGGCTGCTTGAAAAAAGTCACTCCAGTGTTTTTTCTGGAGACGGTAATATTATGGATATTTAGACAGAATGTGAACAAGGTCACACAGCTAGATGGCAGTTGGTTGAATAACACACTGGGCAAAAAATGCCTACAGGGCAAATAATGCCTAAAAGGTCAACTTATACACTACTACAGCGATGGATACGGATTACGTAAAATTTATTATGGCTGCTTGAAAAAAGTCACTCCGGTGTTTTTTCTGGAGACGGTAATATTATGGATATTTAGACAGAATGTGAACACGGTCACACAGCTAGATAGCAGTTGGTTGAATAACACACTGGGCAAAAAATGCCTACAGGGCAAATAATGCCTAAAAGGTCAACTTATACACTACTACAGCGATGGATACGGATTACGTAAAATTTATTATGGCTGCTTGAAAAAAGTCACTCCGGTGTTTTTTCTGGAGACGGTAATATTATGGATATTTAGACAGAATGTGAACACGGTCACACAGCTAGATAGCAGTTGGTTGAATAACACACTGGGCAAAAAATGCCTACAGGGCAAATAATGCCTAAAAGGTCAACTTATACACTACTACAGCGATGGATACGGATTACGTAAAATTTATTATGGCTGCTTGAAAAAAGTCACTCCGGTGTTTTTTCTGGAGACGGTAATATTATGGATATTTAGACAGAATGTGAACACGGTCACACAGCTAGATAGCAGTTGGTTGAATAACACACTGGGCAAAAAATGCCTACAGGGCAAATAATGCCTAAAAGGTCAACTTATACACTACTACAGCGGTAGTAAAATAAAAAAAAGTTAAATAAAAAAAGAATGAATATTAAAAAAAAAAAAATTAAAGTTGGTGCTGCTGAACTACTAGGAGCAGCAGATTAGCACACCAGTCCCACTCCCCAACACTGCTAGACTAATAGCACTGGGCTCTTATAGTAGTAGTAGTAGTAGTAGTAGTAGTAGTAAAACAACAAAAAAATAAATAAAAGCAGTCCTTACAAGGACTATTGCTATTGCAGCAGTCAGCAGATGAGATCAGAAGCAGGACAGCTGCCCACTGCAGCTACATACAGAGCACTGCAGTAGAAGGTAGATTACTAGCCAGCAAAGCTACCTAAGCTTAAATGTCCCTCAAACCCCTGCAGACTTCTGTCCCTCCAATAACAGAGCAGTATCAAAACGATTACTAGCCAGCAAACTTTCAACTGTCCCTGAAATCACTAACAGGCAGCAGCTCTCTCCCTACACTATCTCTTCAGCACACACAGGCAGAGTGAAAAAAAGCTGCAGGGCTTCGGTTTTTATAGGGAAGGGGAGTGGTCCAGGGGAGAGCTTCCTGATTGGCTGCCATGTACCTGCTGGTCTGGGGTGAGAGGGCAAAAAAAAGCGCCAACAATGGCGAACCCAAAATGGCGAACGTCGCGCGACGTTCGCGAACTTCCGGCGAGCGCGAACACCCGATGTTCGCGCGAACAAGTTCGCCGGCGAACAGTTCGCGACATCTCTAGCCTGGAACATAGTATTTGTACTTGGATAGAGAACTGGCTAAAAGATAGACTACAAAGAGTGGTGGTAAATGGAACATTTTCTAATTGGACCAGTGTTGTTAGTGGAGTACCGCAGGGCTCTGTACTAGGTCCCTTGCTTTTCAACTTGTTTATTAATGACCTGGAGGTGGGCATTGAAAGTACTGTTTCTATTTTTGCAGATGATACTAAATTGTGCAGAACTATAGGTTCCATGCAGGATGCTGCCACTTTGCAGAGTGATTTGTCTAAACTGGAAAACTGGGCAGAAAACTGGAAAATGAGGTTCAATGTTGATAAATGCAAGGTTATGCACTTTGGCAAAAATAATATAAATGCAAGTTATACACTAAATGGCAGTGTATTGGGAGTTTCCTTAAATGAGAAGGATCTAGGGGTCTTTGTAGATAACACGTTGTCTAATTCTGGGCAGTGTCATTCTGTGGCTACTAAAGCAAATAAAGTTCTGTCTTGCATAAAAAAGGGCATTAACTCAAGGGATGAAAACATAATTATGCCTCTTTATAGGTCCCTGGTAAGGCCTCATCTGGAGTATGCAGTGCAGTTTTGGAATCCAGTCCTTAAGAGGGATATAAATGAGCTGGAGAGAGTGCAGAGACTAAGTGCAACTAAATTGGTTAGAGGGACGGAAGACTTAAATTATGAGGGTAGACTGTCAAGGTTGGGGTTGTTTTCTCTGGAAAAAAGGCGCTTGCGAGGGGACATGATTACACTTTACAAGTACATTAGAGGACATTATAGACAAATGGCAGGGGACCTTTTTACCCATAAAGTGGATCACCGTACCAGAGGCCACCCGTTTAGACTAGAAGAAAAGAACTTTCATTTGAAGCAACGTAGGGGGTTCTTCACAGTCAGGACAGTGAGGTTGTGGAATGCACTGCCGGGTGATGTTGTGATGGCTGATTCAGTTAATGCCTTTAAGAATGGCTTGGATGATTTTTTGGACAGACATAATATCAAAGGCTATTGTGATACTAAGCTCTATAGTTAGTATGGGTATATAGAATTTAATTAAAAGTAGAGGGGTGTATGTATGGATGCTGGGTTTTCATTTGGAGGGGTTGAACTTGATGGACTTTGTCTTTTTTCAACCCAATTTAACTATGTAACTATGTAACTATGTATGATGATAGCTTATATAATGTGAACAAAACAAATATATAATGAGATGAAGCATTTATAGTAAGTTATACACGAGTTACACATGAACTGGACCTGGGATGCTTTGTCCAGCAGAATGAATTCAAGGGAGACTCAGACCTATTTAAAATGAATTTCTCCTTGTGAGTTAGACTCTTTGAAAGACCATTTGTTTAGTATTTTTATATGAAGGTCTAGTTTTTATTTTTATGAAACCACATTGCTGGGTGGGAATAACCACAGAAAAGTTGGCTCCAAATCATGAAATTACACCCTGGCTCATTCATATTTCAAACCCCCTTTTTCTTAAATCACCCATCGCTTGTTATTTTTGGAATCTGAAAAATTCATTCTGGATATAGAAGATCATTTGTGGTCAGAGATCGTTGTGGAATGGCTCTCTGTGTAATGCGTTCAGCCGATGGAGTGAATCCGCACACTGTGTAGTCACTTTATGGCAACCGGTGGTTTTTACATTAACTCTGCTCAGTTATTTATGCAATGTTGTGATTTGTGTGGATATTACCAGCAAAAATGATTGTCAACTTTAGTACATTAAGTAATTTTTTGCTGAAATGAAGGTTATTTTAAGATTTATGCCTTAAAATGGCAGGATATATAAATAAACATGCACGTGGACCAATGTGTTATCCAAATGGACAGACTGTAATCCTGCTGGTTGAGCAGACCATTATATACACTCGTATGGAGAAATAATTCCTTTAAAAAAACCCTCCTTTTTTATATTTGCTGCTTTTGTCTCGAACTTAAACTTAAGGAGGAGTTAATTTCAAAAACAATTTGCAACAGGCTGTTAAGCGGGAACCCTGGGTAACTTTTGGAATGGTCTTTTTACTCCTCTTTTAGACTGGAGAACCCTTGTCAATACTGGTCTTCACTGGCCCCCATTTGGGGCCCAGGAACTTTCCACTGTGGGACTGATGGGAAACCTGCATACGTTACAGTTGGAACTGGACTCAACGGAACTATAGGGCTACATATTTATTATTTTACCAGAGATGGAGGCCCATGTGGGCAGAGTCAGGTTATAATAAGCTTGCCATAACTTGTGTTTAATGAACACAATGTGTTTAAACACAATGGGGCTCATTTATTAACGCAGCGCAGCGCATAAGTGGACGCAAAAGATTGTCTGCGACATCACGAGTGTGATCGCTAATATATTTGCGTGATATTGCGCATAACACAGAGCTTTTGCGATGGTTTTGTTTATGCGCATTGCGCAAAAGATTGGGCATTTATGTCGCAAACGATGCCGTGGTTGTTAGGGGCGTGGCTGTGGGCGTGGCTACAATGCGCTTGCACTGCGGCCGTCGCAGATTTGCGTCTGTATATGTGCAAAACTGCACCCGGTAAACAGCACCACAATTTTTACGACTGCCTGTTTGTGGCGTAATAGTAACGCTCTTCAAAATGCGCATTCCTGCCCAGCTGCGCTAGCAGAGCCACACTGCTAAACTGGGTTCTGGCAAATACAATGGTGCTGCTGTTGGTGGGGATGTTTGTTAACTCAAAGTTTACTCAAAGATGAACAACCCCTGTAAAGTGCATATTAACCACGCCTTCCACCCAACATGTTTATATTGACCAAGGTTCCTTTAAGGGTATCAGGTAGGCTAAACACCTTTGCAACCAAACAAATATTAGCACAGAAACAAATGCAGATGCGTCTAAGTGAACGCAATATGCGCAATATGTGACGCAACTAATTAAAGCAGCGCATTCATACATGAGCACAACTAATCCTTACCTTTGCGGTATCTTCCTGTGCGCACAATTTATTATAAGCACTGCGACAGCTGATACGCAGTTTCACACAGTTTCACAAGTCGCACCTACATTAGCGCACAAAATCGCACTGTTAAGGTATCGTGCGCTACATTATTAAATACTCGCATGCGCTGGGCAAATGTCAGGCCACTGCGCTCTTTTTAGCACTGCGCTGCGTTAATAAATGAGCCCCAACGTGTTTAATGCTCTTTGCAAAGTGAGTTATTCGGACATAAAAAAATCCAAGCCCTATGGAAATGATTTTGGTGTCTGAGTGACTAGGAGATTAAGTGGCTTGCCAAAGGTCATCATATCTGAACAAAGCTTCCATGAAATGAGTTCAATGCTCCTGACGAATCCGTGGATATTAGACTTGCAATAAACATATAATCTATAGAACCTCTGAAATATAAAATATAGGACACAACTTCAATAAAGGAAGATACTTGTTCCTTGGCTTGATTGAAAAGCGAATATAATAATATGCATGAAAGGGCATACAGTCATATTAATCTTCGAATTAAAAACTTCAAATTCGAACATCAAATTCGACCTTTTTTTCAACAAATTTAGCAATCCTGCGGTCGAATAAAAATCGTTCGATCGAACGATTTGAAAGATTTTAGCGATTGATCGAAGGATTTTTATTCTATGTGTAAAGACTGTAAAGAAAAATGTTGTAGAAGGTCCCCATGGGTTAACATAGCACTTCGGCAGGTTTAATTTGGTATTGAAGTCGAAGTTTTTTTAAAGAGACAGTACTTAGATTATCGAATGGTCGAATATTCAAACGATTTTTACTTCGAAACGAAGTCAAAGTAAATTCGAAGTCATCGTATCCTATTCGATGGTTGAAGTATCCAAAAAAATTACTTAGAATTTCTAATTTTTTTACTTTGAAAATTCTCTCTAATTCACTTTGACCCTTGATAAATCTGCCCCTAAGGGCCTTATTTATCAAAATCCGATTTTTTCTGATTATTTAAATAAAAACTCTGGCCAAACTAGAATCCACAATTGGACCTTATTTATTGATAAAAAAAAGTATGATCCGAATCGTATGTTTTTTTCATACGAAAAACTTTGTACGGGAGTTTTTCCCTGAACTGCTCAAAATAAAAATAAAACTTACCTTTAAAAAAATCAACCTATTATTGGTTGCTCTGGATTTCTGCACCTGGGCAAACATAGGTCCTTGTATTACATATGGGGTTAGGTGTTCTATTGCAAATAGTTTTCAACAGTCTACTACAAGGTAACATTGGAAACCAAAGACTTGATTCGTTGCTATTGCCAATTGCAAATGTGCAATTTATCACCTATATCTATAAAGGATACCAATTCCAAATTGTCTCAGAATATCACTCTCTACATCACGCTACACACTACATATGGGATCTGTTATCCGGAAACCGTTATCCAGAAAGTTCTGAATTACGGAAAGGCTGTCTCCCATAGACTCCATTATAATAAAATAATCAAGAATTTTAAAAATTCTTTCTCTGTAATAATAAAACAGTAGCTCGTGCTTGATCCCAACTAAGATATAATTAATCCTTATTGGAAGCAAAATCAGCCTTTTGGGTTTATTTAATCTTTACATGATTTTCTAGTAGACTTAAGGTATGAATATCCAAATTACGGAAAGATCTGTTATCTGGAAAACCCCAGGCCCAGAGCATTCTGGATAACAGGTCCCATACCTGTACTACACATGCAGCGCTGCACAAAATGTTGGCATTATAAAAATACATGTTAAATAATAAATAATAATGCTAAAAGTTAACTCAAAGGTTAACAAACTCTTAATTTAATAATATGGCTGCAGAAATATCTGGGATAGAATGAGGTATCAACTAGAGATATATTTGCTTACAGCTTGACTAAATAAGTTCCAGTATTTATATTACCCTGAAGGATTCAGTTGCAGTTTAAGTTTTGCTTAAAGGAGAACTAAACCCTAGAAATGAATGTAGCTAAAATGCCATATTTTATATACTGCACTTATTGCACCAGCCTAAAGTTTCAGCTTGTCAATAGCAGCAATGATCCAGGACTTCAAACTTGTCACAGGGGGTCACCATCTTGGAAAGTGTCTGTGACACTCACATGCTCAGTGCTAAGCTTAGGGCTCGTCACTAGGGGGCCCATTCATTAAGTTCGAGTGAAGGAATAGAAGAAAAAAAACTTTTGAAGTGTTTTTTTGGCTACTTCGACCATCGAATGGGCTACTTCGACCTTCGAATCGAACGATTCAAACTAAAAATCGTTCGACTATTCGACCATTCGATGGTCGAAGTACTGTCTCTTTAAGAAAAAACTTCGACCCCCTAGTTCGCCATCTAAAAGCTACCGAACTCAATGTTAGCCTATGGGGAAGGTCCCCATAGGCTTGGCTAACTTTTTTTGGTCGAAGGATAATCCTTCAATCGTTGGATTAAAATCCTTAGAATCGTTTGATTCGAAGGATTTAATCGTTCGATCGGACGATTATTCCTTGGATCATTCGATCGAAGTATTTGCGCAAAATCCTTCGACTTCGATATTTGAAGTCGAAGGATTATCATTCCCCTGTCGAATATCGAGGGTTAATTAACCCTCGATATTCGACCCTTGATGCATTTGCCCCTAATTATCCAGCAGAAAATGAGGTTGGTCTGTAATATAAGCTGATGCTACAGGGCTGATTATTAAATTCTGATGCTAATTGTACTGGTTTCTGTGCTGCCATGTAGTAATTATCTGTATTAATTACTAATCAGCCTGATATTGTGACATTTCTATTCTATGTGTACTGTATATTGTGAGTGGGTCCCTAAGCTCAGTAAGTGACAGCAGCACAGAGCATGTGCAGTGAATCAGCAGAAAAGAAGATGGGGAGCTACTGGGGCATCTTTGGAGACACAGATCTTTACTGCTAAAGGGCTGTGGTTGCCTTGGGCTGGTACAGAAGCACAAAACATATTATGCAACATTTCTAGCTACTTCTTTATTTAGGCTTTAGTTTTCCTTTAAGTTGTGATTTTCTCTTAGACCAGCTGAACCCTTATTAGCTCCCATAGCCATCATATTTTGTTAGAAATACCCAACATGAAGCAAGTCATTCTTTGTTGGCACAAGTCAGTAGCATGTATTGACAGAATGAACTAGAGGACACTGGAACGACCTCCACATCCAGGCTGGTGATAATTGTATGGATCCCTTGTATCAGTGAGTGCAATTGTAAACTGTTGGTCAGAGCAGGCTGAGTAGATGCTGTTGTGCTCAAGTACTTGCCAGTGCAACAAGGAGCAGGTATGGGTGCAAATTCCTTTTATGAATAGCTTCATTGCAGGCTCAGTGAGCATCCATATTAATGCTTTGTCCTTGAGTCTGATTGGCTCCACCAAAGGGCATAGTCTGCACAGAGAAATACCATATATCCATGGGAGGGTAGGTATTCCCTGAAGTAAGTACAATGGTATATTGAAGCATTAAAACCGTTTAGTGATTTTAAATTGTTCATTAGAGGCTTTTGTGCGTTTCATTTTTAATAGATCAGGGTGTTAATACAGGTTGGAATTGCTCGATATCAGTTGCATTTCACAAAGCAATCAATATCTTTCATTTCCCAAGTAATAATGAACACAGCTTCCATGTAATTCATGGCAAGGGGTTGAAGCACCCCGCAGGGTTGAAAGTGCGCAATTCTATCTTTAATCTTTTGGATGGAACACCATCGCCGGAATATTACAGCTGCAATGATTTAATTATATTTCATTTAGGGAATCAGTTTGCCGTATTAAGCAGGAAGGGTAATTACAACTGAGTAAACACGGAAAATGGGCTTTTTTTTGTGCAGTAATTTGTGCTGATAGCAAATCCTGATTAGCAGGAAACATTTTACATCTGTTCCATAAACTCCCAGCGATCACAAGAATTCACCCTATAAAAATGTCTCCTTCATATATTGCAAATTATTGGCAGCACCCAAAAAAACAAAGTTCACGCCTAGGAAACAATTAATTTCCACTGCCCAAATGCAGGTATGGGATCCGTTATCTGGAAAGCTCTGAATTATGGGAAGGTCGTCTCCCATAGACTCCATTTTATCCAAATAATCCAAATGTTTAAAAATGATTTCCTTTTTCTCTGTAATAAAAAAAAACAATAACTTGTCCTTGATCCCAACTAAGATATAATTAATCCTTATTGGAAGCAAAACCAGCCTGTTGGGTTTATTAAATGTTTACATGATTTTATAGTAGATTTAAGGTATGAAGATCCAAATTATGGAAAGATCTGTTAACCAGAAACCCCTAGGTCCCGAGCATTCTAGATAACAGTCCCATACCTGTATGAGGAATACGAATATTCAATTAAGATAAAAGCTCTAATCTCTGTATATTCCCATACAATGGGTTTTTCCATATACAGTTATGGGATCCATTACCTGGAATTTGTTATCCACAAAGCTCTGAATTACAGAAAGACCATATCCTGTAGACTCCATTTTCTCCAAATAATCCAAATTTGTAAAAATGATTTCCTTTTTCTCTGTAATAATAAAACAGTACCTTGTTCTTGATCCCAACTAAGATATAATTAATCCTTATTGGAAGCAAAACCAGCCTATTGGGTTTGTTTCATGTTTGAACTTAAGGTATGAACATACAAATTACAGAAAGAACCATTATCTGGAAAACCCCAGGTCTGGAGTATTCTGGATAGCAGGTCCTATACCTGTACTTCTAATAACAGACAAACAAATCAATAGACACTATAGTATTATGACTGACCTCTTAATTTTATAGGTGCAGACTTACACAGTTATGGGACCTGTTATGCAGAATGCTCGGGACTTGGGATTTTTTGGACAAGGGAACATTCAGTAATTTGGATCTCCATACCTTAAATCTACTAAACAATCACGTAAACATTAAATAAACCCAATAGAATTGTTTTACATCCAATATGGATTAATTATATGTTAGTTGGGATCAAGTACAAGGTACTGTTTTATTATTTAATTAAAACAGAGTCTATGGGAGACAGCCTTCCTATAATTCGGAACTTTCTGGATAACAGGTTTCCAGATAACAGATCCCATACCTGTACATACTGTAATGTACATTACATCAACAACTCATTGTATGGCAATTCAAGCAATTGAAGATCTCAAGGTTAATTGTGCAATATGTAACTGGCAGTTTCGTGGAGGCCACAGTTCACATTGCTCGATATTAGGCAACTCTCATTCCTTTCAGTAATGTTCCACAGATGTTTTACTGAATGGACTGATATTTTCATAACTATATGAATCATCTCTGAAATATGGAGAGGCAACCACCTTCTCAGCAATATCATGGGAGGAAAGGGAGGAGGTATTGTTATGAAACAACCATCTGGGTTAGAAGAAAAATAAAACAGGATTTCAGCCGCACTTCGTACTTCATGTGACAACAACAGCCTTTAGAACCCAGCCAGGGGTGTATCGCCTGCCAGAGTTCATCATAGAAGGAATCTTTAATTTGATATAAATATTAATATGTTGAGACAATCTGGAACTGCTCTTCCTTCTGCTTTTTATTTGTTGCGTGATCTATAACCTGAAATATAAAATCATATCTTGTTGCCGGGGTCAGTAATCTCCAGACAACCAGAAATCAGAGTCATTATGCCGCAGCTACACAGATGTATTTGCTGCAACATAAAGAAGTCCATACAACTTTAAATTTCCCGTCGTATGCAAATTAACCTGAGCGCAAGACCTTGAGCAAATTTGCGATAGGCAGAAATGAACGCTAGCGCATCTTTGCTTTGAATTGCTCGCATTGCCGAAGTGACGCTAGCGAAAACTCGCCAGCGTTTGGCGCCCATGACAAAACTTTATTTTTTAAGGAATTAGAGTTGTCTGAGCGAATTTTTACCTGGTGAAGTGTAGCGATGATGAGTGTGAAGCGGTTGCAGGGCCTGTTATCCAGAATGCTCGGGACTTGGGGTTTTCCAGATAAGGGATCTTTCTGTAATTTGGATCTTCATACCTTAAGTCTGCTAGAAAATCATGTAAACATTAAATAAACCCAATAGGCTGGTTTTGCGTCCAATAAGGATTAATTATATCTTAGTTGGGATGAAGTACAAGCTACTGTTTTATTATAACAGAAAAAAAGGAAATAATTTTTTACAAAATTTGGATAACATGGAGTCTATAGGAGATGGCCTTTCGTAATTTGGAGCTTTCTGGCATTATAATATAATAGATATATATAGGTGAGGACAGGGGCGATCCTGGCCCCTCCGCCGCCTGAGGAAATTCGCTCTTAAAGTACCAGGAGTAGCATTTTTGCTGCCCCTGGTACCTAGTGGGGTGCTGCTGCCTGAGGCGACAGCCTCAACTTTCCTCATTGGCGAAGCACCCCTGGGTGAGGAACACAAAGGATATAGATATAAATGCATATGCTCCTACAAGATCTGTGTCAAGATCCAAAGATCCAAAAAGGATCCGAAGACAAGGGGAGATGGCACCTTTGAATTCTGCCAAGATGCTCTGCAGATTTATAGCAGGTTGACACACAGGGGAACTTTTCAACAGTATAGATATTGTGGGGAGAGAGCTTGGAGGGGAGCAGTGGAGGGGGGTGGCTCTTTAAATATCTTGCACCTCCGTCGTGTGTGCCAAGGTCAGCCGAGGTCAAAGATCAGCCAAAGCACACCCAGGAACGTAGAACGCATAACCTATACATGGGAAGTATATGTAATCCTTTTGACGGCTTTTAAAGTTTGAATTTGGCACCATTGCGCTGCGTATTGACGCCGGCGTCAAGTGCCAGTGTGATGACGTCACCTCGCTGTGACGTGGCGACTTTCCCCGGTCACTGCCATCTTGTGCAAGGCATGGCGGAGGAAAGGAGAGCCGAGGGGCGCTCCTCACACCTAGGCACAGGCCCTCAGGGGCCTTTAGATAAACACTGTCCTGCTTTAGTACTGATGAGTTCTAACAAGATGGAAACAGGCTGCCTGCAAGTTTGGATATATGTGTCACAATCGACTCCCTAAAGCCAGAACTAGTGCTAGGATCCCGGTCTCGGCTCAGTCTTCCTCCTTTAGCAAAAGCCTTTGGCTTCGGGAGGAGCTCTCAGCTACTTAGATGCTGCCAGGTCTTACTATGAGAGGAGCAAAGCAAAGAGTTCTTTGGACAAGTTTAGGATGGAAGGCAATACCAACTTCACAAGGAGTAGATGACACAGAGCAAGGTCAGAGGTCGGTAAAGGCAGAATTTAGGCAAAAAAAAGAAAAGAGCTCCAAGTGCCATCCCGCCGGCAATTTAGATTCTAGCTGGCGGGAAGACAGTTCGGGGAGATTAGGCGCCCTAAGAAGAGGCGATTTGTCGCAAATCTCCACTTGTGTCTCTGCCCTTAAATTCCTTATCGTACTGGACAATTACACAGATTAAACCAAACCTTTGGTATTCTTGGCTTTTGAAGAAAAAAGATAAAACAGAACAGTTCACATAATATTCATTCCACTACTAGAAGCAGTTTTGGCACATATTTTTTTCCATCACAATGTAACAGAACAGTACCAGAGCAGGGTTTTTCTATGCGGATAAGAAAATGAGGAATGAAACAGAATATAACATTTAAATGAAGCTTGATGTAAGAATATCAAGCTGCAACCACACATTGATTTGCATAAGAGACAGGAATATGAATAGGAGAGGACCTGAAAAGAAAGACAAGTAATCAAAAGTAGCAATAACAACACATTTGTGGTTTTATAGAACATTTCTTTTTTAGATGGGGTCAGTGACCCCTATTAGAAAGTTGGAATGAGTCAGAAGAAGGTAAATAATAACAAAACAATGGAAAATAAATAGTGAAGACTAAAACGTTGCTTAGAATTAGCCATTCTTTAACATGCTAACCTAACTACCCCTTTAATTTTCTCAAATTGAAATGCACACATTGCACAGTGATCACATTATTTAAAAATAGATTGCATAAATAGAACATCTTAAATGCAGATAGAACTGAGTCCAGCAGCTTGTCTTTTTTTTGTATTATGAAGCAACATAAATACCTACTGAAAAAATGATGCCTGTTCCTAAATCCTATTTAAAGGAACCACAATGCCAACAAATTGAATTGCTTTAAAGTAATGAAAAGTTAATAAACCGTGGCTCTGCACTGGTAAAACTGGTGTGTTTGCTTTAAAAACGTAACTATAGTTTATATAAACAAGCTGCTGTGGGGCAGCCATTCAAATCTGAAAAAGGAGTAAAGGAACAGGATACACAGCTCAAACCCTGTCCAATACAATGGTGTTTTATCTGTTATGTGCTATGTAACCTGTGTCTTTTCTCTTTTTTCAGCTTGAATGACTGCCCCCATGGCTACAATGGAGCTTGTATAATTTATTTAGAGTTTATAAAGCAAACAAACCAATTTTACCAGTGCAGGGCAGCACTAAATTAGCGTTTTTTGTACCTCGAATGAACTCAAATGAATTTGAATGGTTTCTTATTTTAGAAAAAACTCAAATGGAAAAATACTTGATCCTGCAAAACCCGAAAACTCAAGTTGTGAATCCTGAAAACTCAAATTAATCGAGTTTTCAACAGGAAAAAAACTTGAATCGCTTGAATTATTTGAAAACTCAAATTAATCGAGTTTTTGGGCAAAACCTTCCAAAAAACTTGAACATCCTGCAGGCTATTAACATCTTCAAATGGTTCAAGCGACCTCTGCCATTGACTTCTACATGATCTCAACAGGTTTTAGATGGTGTATTTTTGAATTCAAGCTATTTCCAGTGTCGGGGTACAATAAATCTTGAAAAATTTGAGTTTTTAAAAAAAAAAAATCAACTCGAAAACTTGATTTTTCGTGGAAAACACAACTCGAACCTTAATAAATAACCATCTATATTTTCATTACGTTAAAAAGAACTTTCATCCTTTGGTATTATGGTACTGTTCCTTTTGATGATTTGATTTTAGTGGCAATCATACTTTTTAGGGATTCCAATAGTAAGCAACATCTTTATGCAATGTGATGGGGGGGATGTGGAAGATGCAAAATGTGGGGAAGATCAACATAGTAACATAATAGGTTAAGTAAGAAACACATCCATCAAGTTCAACCTTTTAAAGCAGTGATCCCCAACCAGTAGCTCGTGAGCAACAGGTTACTCACCAACCCCTTGGATGTTGCTCTCAGTGTCCTCAAAGCAGGTGCTTATTTTTGAATTCCAGGCTTTGAGGCAAGTTTTGGTTGTATAAAAACCAGGTGTACTGCCAAACAGAGCCTCGATGTAGGTTGATAATCCACATAGGGGATATTAAATGGCCAATCACAGCCCTTATTTGGCACCCCAAGAACATTTTTCATGCTTGTGTTGCTCCCCAACTCCTTTAACATCTGAATGTTGCTCATGGGTTCAAAAGGTTGGGGATCCCTGTTTTAAAGGATAAAAAAGTGTGAAAGTGCTTAGAATAGCACTCTCATCAATTTTACATTCACTTATTTGTAAGGTTTACTTTTCCTTTAAGTCTATATATAACACCTGCCTAACTGCTAGTTGATCCATAGGAAGGCGAAAAAACCCTTCTGAAGCCTCTCCAATTTGCATCAGAGGGGAGACAATTCATTCCTGATTCCAAAGACATGAAAACATCCGAAAAATCAAGGGCCAGTAGACTAATAAGAGGGAGAAATGAATGATGAGGCTAAGAAGGGAAGAATAAGTGACTCTAAGGGGGGTTATTTACTAAGCCCCGAATTTCAGAATTTATTAAACCCCAGAGCTGGAAAACTCAGAAATCTGAAATCCCGGCATCTCAGACCTGTCGAGGTTGCATATAAGTCCTGTCGAGGTTGCGAGAAGTCCCAATGATTTTATTGATGTGCGCTGGGTCTCATGCCAAACCCCGAAGTTTTCCGAACTCTCCGAAACCTGAAACCTCCGAAAAAATCGTGAAAATCAGAGTTTTTACCGCAAAGCAAATTTTCGGGAAAAAAGTAATAATAAATAACCGTTCAAAACCCGAGCGTCTTAGATCAGAGTTTGTAGCAGACAATATTGAGATAAGTTCAGACCTTGATAAATAACCCCCCTAAGACAACATTTCTGATGAAAAACTGCAGCCAGTTTAATCCAGGAGCCTAGTATAAATCTTTAAGATTGAATGGTCCATTAGATATGATTCTACTCTGTGCCCTACACTATTTTATGACCAGATATTTTCATATATCCCCTGTTGGCATTTATATAACTGAGCAATGTTGTACAAGCAGTTGGTTAAAATGTGCTTATGCCCTTGTGAGTCAACGATGCTGGTGTTGAACGTGATGGTCCGGTGATTGTTTTTCCCAGTCTCCACTTCTCTCTCAGGGAATACTAAATGCCATTGATGATGTACGTGGACAGATGGGGCAGTCTTCAGTAGTGATGGGCGAATAAAGTCGTCTGGCATGATAGATTCGCGAAAATTCTCCAGCGCTATTTTCCGATTTTCGCCATTTTTTGTGAAAATGTCCAATTTTCACCATTTTTTTCGGGAAAATGTTCGAATTTCACGATTTTTTCCGTGAAACTTTCCGGTGTCACGATTTTTCCGCTAATTTTTCGCCATTTCCAGCAAGGCGAAACGGGAGAAATGCGCCCATCACTAGTCTTCAGGCATTCTACATAGAGGGGGTCACCATATCTCACCATTTTATTATAGCTAAAAACCCTTTCATGAATCTTCTACCAAAGCAAGGTTTGCTCCATCTGTACATCTTGTAATTGGAGGCAAATTTCCCTTTAGTTGCAGCATTCTCTACTCTTTTCAAACTTACTGGGAGTCTGCAACTTCTAACTAATTACTAACTAATTATATTAGCGCAAGGATATTTTCATTAAAGCACGTTCTTTATTTTCCACTTCAGCATTAATATTACTCAATTGTATTTGTTTTAGAATGATATTTTTCACCCAGACTGAGCCTAATAAATCTTATTAATTATATATCTTCTCATTCCAGCCCTGGAGGGGGAGGGGGGGGGGTGACAGAAGGAATCTTCTTCTATAACTCTATCATATTATGTAAATGCTAAGTATGATTATTTCATGAAATCAATGATGTCTGACCTGAAGATAATAACTTTACATTCCAATGCACTTCTTTATAATTAGAATTGTAATTTAAACATTGAAACAATGGGGATAAAAATGATAATGACATATCACTGCTGCCATAAAACATATTAAACAGCACAGGGCAGTTGCTCACAATTCAGTGACAATATTAATTTGAAGCAAAGGAGTATTAAAAATAATTCCCTTTTATTAATGTATAATATTATGATTAGAAGAGTGCGATTGCTCAGTCTCTCAAGTAACCTAAGTTTCCTTATGTAGAGACCTGTATCTGTATCTGCTTCAATGGACTTATACCAGTTCAGCTACCCATAAGACCCTGGGGCTCATTTATCAACACTGGGCAAATTTGCCCATGGGCAGTTAGCTATAGCAACCAATCAGTGATTACTTTTTAAAGCCAGTTGCAAGTAGAACAATGAATGCAGCTATTTGATTGGTTGCTATGGGTTACTGCTCATGGGCAAATTTGCCCAGTGTTGATAAATGACCCCCACTGGGTCTTGCAATCTACAGATTATCAACTCCGACCTGCAAAAATTAGAACTTTATGTCTTCAGAGAGGTGAATTAAAGAATATGAGACCTAAGGGCAAGGGCAGACGGGGTGTTTTTAAGTTGCAGGTGTAAATACGGAAAAACTGCACTACCAGTGAAACTAATGGAAAACACACTATGGCAATTCTCACAGGGCGCTTGCAAGCCGAAATCCGCCACGGGACGCCAGTATTGGCGTTTTTCAGCAGATCAATAGACTCTATGGGATCTGCATGTTTGAAACTACACTTTATGTAAATACACAGCATATTTTAAATATGGCGTCCAAAGTCTCGTGAGATAAATGACGCATATACGTTTTTATGGCGTATTAGGCCAGTGATGTAATTACGTGGCGTATTGACGATCATTCCTGCTCCATTTTACATGTAAATAGCTTTTCTTTTTTTAAATAGCTTTTCTATTTCAAATAGCTTTTCTATTTCTAGCCAACAGAATTATGGGGAATGAGAACAATGAGAAGTGCATGTTGGGAAAAGAAACCCACGTGCTGAAAAACGCATGAAAAACGAATGTTGACGGCCGCATGTGGTTTCAGTAGCGTATTTACACTCGGCCGAGCTTTTTTGAAAACGCAGGTAAAAACGCCACTTCTGGCCTTGCCCTAAGGAAGGAAAGGTGACAATTATTTTAAAGGCGAACTAAAGCCTAAGTAAAGAAGTAGTCTAGAAATGTTATACAGTACATTATGTTTTGTGCTTCTGTACCAGTCCAAGGCAACCACAGCCCTTTAGCAGTAAAGATCTGTGTCTCCAAAGACAGTAGCTCCCCATCTTCTTTTCTGCTGATTCACTGCACATGCTCTGTGCTGCTGTCACTTACTGAGCTTAGGGACCCACTCACAATATACAGTATACATAGAATAGAAATGTCACAATATAAGGCTGATTAGTAATTAATACACATAATTACTACATGGCAACATAGAAACCAGTGCAATTAGCATCAGAATTTAATAATCAGCAAACCTGTAGCATCAGCTTATATTACAGACCAACCTCATTTTCTGCTGGATAAATAGTGACGAGCCCTAAGCTTAGCTTCTCAACAGCTGCTCAGAGCCCACTGAGCATGTGAGTGTCACAGACACTTTCCAAGATGGTGACCCCCTGTGACAAGTTTGAAGTCCAGGATCATTGGTGCTGTTGAGAAGCTGAAACTTTAGGCTGGTGCAATAAGTTCATTATAAAAAATATGGCATTTTTAGCCATATTCATTTTTAGGATTTAGTTCTCCTTTTACAATTTTAGTCTTGAACCAATAGGTGTATTTTTTGTTGTTGTAATATTGGTGAAGGCGCCATCTCAGGTCATTTTGCCTGGTCATGTGTTTTCAGAAAGAGCCAGCACTTTAGGATGTAACTGAAGGTGTCGCAGTGGGACCTGGATTTTACTATTAAGTGCTGTTCTTAGATCTACCAGGCAGCTGTTATCTTGTGTTAGGGAGCTGCTATCTGGTTACCTTCCCATTGTTCTATTGATAGGCTGCTGGGGGTAAGGGAGGGGGTCCACATCACTCCAACTTGCAGTGCAGAGTGACTGAAATTTATCAGAGCACAAGTCACATGACTGGGGGCACCTGAATAACTGACAACATGTCTAACTACACCAGATTTCAAAATGAAATATAGAAAAATCTGTTTGCCTTTTTGAAACACAGATTTCAATGCAGGACTTTGCTGGATGAGCGCTATTGCTGTGTTTTCAGTGTATCAAGATGTGTGAATAAAGGAAATGTTTTACATATAATCTGAAAATGAGCGATTTTTCCGAAAGGGCCCCAGAGTGTACCACCACAAAGACTGATGCATGAGTGCTAAAAACATTTTCCCTATGAAATAAAGGACTATAGCAAAAATGAAAATTGATAGCTCTGAAGCTTCATCACACTGAAATAAGAAGTTTTAAAAATTCTGTATCCTAAATTAGTAAATTACACTTCTCTCTCCTCCATCAGCATCTGTCTCTCATGCAGAAGTCGGGTGTCAGATTTTGATTGACAGTTTGGTGTAACATATATATATTGTAGAGGGGGTTCCCTTTCCTAGCAGATGTATTAGAGCTCACTGAAGTAACTGACTCCAAAGCAAATTATAACAAAATAATAGACTCTGGCACAAATCCTGCATGTAGAGAGACCTTTGGTGATTTTAAAAGAGAGAACTCTAATACATTTTCTACGCTAAAGGAGCCCCCCAAAAGCTATATTAGACTCAACTGTCAGTCTGCTAAGCAGCAAAGATGTAAAGCTGACTTATACTGCTGGCCTATTTATTTGTTTTTTTTTCAGTTCAGTCCCAATAACCCTTGAATTTTGTTTAGATATAAACATTTATCATTTTGAAATGTTCATTTTAAGATACAGGTATGGGATTCGTTATCTGGAAACCCGTTATCCAGAAAGTTCCGAATTATGGAAAGGGCATCTCCCATAGACTCCATTTTATCCAAATAATCCAAATTACCCAAATTCCTTTTTCTCTGTAATGATAAAACAGTAGCTTGTACTTGATCCCAAATAAGATATAATTAATCCTTATTGAAAGCAGAACTAGCCCATTGGCGTTATTTAATGTTTACATGATTTTCTATTAGGTTTAAGGTATGAAGATCCAAATTACAGAAATATCCATTATCCTGAAAGCCCCAGGTCCAGAGCATTCTGGAAAATAGTTCCCATACCTGTATAAACCTCTGATTTGTTAAAAATATTTTATACACAATCAGCTCATAATTCTCAATAAAGAGACATTCCTTTGATTCAACTTGGGCATTTAAGGAACGTTTTGAGAAAAATGTTCTGTACAGTGTTACACATATGATTTAGAGCACATTCAATTGCAGGGATCTGTAAGGCATTTCATCAGGAAACTATTTACGGAATCAAAAATGTCTGTTTTATTGAATTTCCCTGGCTTTTATTCTTCTGCTTCACAGAGATTGTCCTGAAATAATCTGCGCAGTGGAATTCTGCCACAAGGACATTTGTCATTGACATCTTGTCAGACACAGAATAATGCTGTAACAATTTCTCAGAATGACATTGAAACATACCCATTGCTGTTAAGTCAGGGAAATACCAGGAAAAATACTTAAAGAATAACAGAGAAGACAAATAATATTCATGAGATCCCTTATCCCTGACCAAAGCTTAGGGCAAACTAATTAGGGCCTCACTGGTCCCCCTACACTCCTGGGCCCCCCTGCAACCTCTGGGTCTGCTTCCTCTGTAGTTACACCGCTGATGTGCTCCCTCTATTTTTACAGACTAAGAAACAGAAACTTCCCATAATACCCTTGGGCAGCTGGGGACAGAGGCGGGCCAGGCCAGCTGGGCACCCTAGGGGACTCAGCAGGCCAGCTCGCCCCAACTTCCCGTAGCATGTGCGGTGACGTAATGCACATATGCAGTGACGTTGCATGCTTAAACACATGTCCTGCGCAAGTTGTGTCTGGTGAGCAGGTGAGTCTGGTCTAGGGGTAGGCAGAAGAGGCAGCTGCCCAGCGCCCCCAAATTGTTGCCTACCCCTAGTTCTGTCCCTGGCTGGGAACAGCTCCCTTCCCTTCGTAGCCACGAAATGCATCAGACCTCAGACGCTTGTTTGTAAGTTAAATGTAAAAATAAAATATATAACTTTTTAACCTGAATTCTGGATTTGGCGCTGTTCTATGGAGGTCCGGAGTGCGCTGCTGTAAAAGGTCCCCCCACACATAGGTTACAATTCCTCATAATAGGGATGGTTAACTCCTTCACATCCCCTACATAGGTAATGAGCTTTTCAGCCTTGCAAATGTAATTCCAAAAACATTTAAATATCCCAAGAATATCAGGAAACCCTTTATCTGCATGTATAAAAATATTGGCATCAAATCATCAATCAACCTTGAAATCCTTGACATTTTCAAATATTTTTCTGACTCTCCTGAAGCTTCATATGAGGTGCTTCCCCCCAGAAATTCATTAGGTTTTGTAGCAAATTTCCAATCATGGAACATCTGTAACATTATTTTGCAATCTCTCGATACACCATCCAGAATATTTAATTACCAACAGAGCTGAGAAAGTCATCAATGTATCTCGGGAATATTTTCAGGCAACAGCAGGGTGTTCCATACACTCCTTCAGATAAATGAGCACATGATTATAGAGACAGTTGTTGTGTAAGATATAATTATGTTAATTAAAATGAGAGTTCTGGTTTTCAGTATGTATGTATTTCAGTATGTATGTGATATCTGCAGCATATGAACCTTATTAACAAATATGAACCTTATTAAAAGGGTGGCCCATCTTAGAGTTAAATTATAGTTTCATGCAGACTTTTATAACTTTATTCTGAGCCATTCTGCATTTGGTTTTCTTGATTTCATTATGTGGGTTCTTTGTCATTCAGTTCTGTAGTCTGAATGTATAATACTATGTGGTTGCTGGGGTCAATGACCACATTATTATTATATTACGTATATTTATATTCAGACCCTCTTCTTTTCATCTTCTAATCTGTCATTCAAACCAACAGCTGTTTGGTAGGACGCTAGCAACCAGGGTAAAAAGGCAGTATACCCCCTTTATCAAGATAAGCTTAAAGGAGAACTAAACCCTAAAAATCAATATGACTAAAAATGACATACTTTATATACTGAAATTATTGCACCAGCCTAAAGTTTCAGCTGGTCAATAGCAACAATGATCCAGGACTTCAAACTTGTCACAGGGGGTCACCATCTTGGAAAGTGTCTGTGACACTCACATGCTCAGTGGGCTCTGAGCGGCTGTTGAGAAGCAAAGCTTAGGGCTCGTCACTAATTATCCAGCAGAAAATGAGGTTGGTCTGTAATATAAGCTGATGCTACAGGGCTGATTATTAAATTCTGATGCTAATTGCACTGGTTTCTGTGCTGCCATGTAGTAATTATCTGTATTAATTACTAATCAGCCTGATATTGTGACATTTCTATTCTATGTGTACTGTATATTGTGAGTGGGTCCCTAAGCTCAGTAAGTGACAGCAGCACAGAGCATGTGCAGTGAATCAGCAGAAAAGAAGATGGGGAGCTACTGGGGCATCTTTGGAGACACAGATCTTTACTGCTAAAAGACGGTGGTTGCCTTGGGCTGGTACAGAAGTCCAAAACATAATGCACAACATTTCCTATCCAAGTGGCTTAATCTGTACCTATTTCTTTAGTTACGCTTCAATTCTCCTTTAAAAGTTTGGTCTTCCTTTATAGAGGAATATATCTGCCTGGAAGCAAAGATAATACATGATTAAATTAGGTAACACATTCTGGTAAAGTTGACCAATTAAAGAGGTGGTTCACCTTCAAGTTAACTTTTATATAAGTTATAGCTTAGTGTTAGTTAGATGAAACCCAAATGTCAGTCATACTAAAAGTTAATTTAAAGGTGAACAACCCCTTTAAGGTTGCACTTGATTGTCAGTGTATGACACCAATGTATTACTTAAAAATCTGTCGGAGGTCCAGATCTGGGCCACAGGTCTTTAGTTGGACAGTTCTGCATGAGGTCATTAACTGACAATTTTCTAAGGGCAATGTAATGCAGAGTGACATTTACAGGCAATCTAAAGTGAGCAAGAAATAGAAATAATGCTCTTGGGGACAGGCCATAAAACTATGGAAATGAAAGTTGGATATGGAAAAAAAATGCATGAGTAAATACAAGTCACAGTGGTATGTACAAAAACATATCCAATCAGTTTATGGAGGCAGGACCTCAATTTTCTTTTACTTTGAGAGTAGCTCAGGGGTCCCCAACCTTTTTTTACCCGTGAGCCACATTCAAATGTAACCAGAGTTGGGGGGCAACACCAGCATGAAAAAAGTCAGTGTGGACTACCAAATAAAGACTTTGATTGGCTATTTGGTAGCCCCTATGTGGACTGGTAGCCTAGAGGATGCTCTGTTTGGCAGTAAGCCTGTTTTTTATGCAACCAAAGTTGCCTCCAAAACGAAGCACCTGCTTTGGAGCCATTGAGAGCAACATCCAAGGGGTGGTGAGCAACATGTTGCTCCTGAGCTACTGGTTGGGGATCACTGGGCTAGATCATATGAGCCATTGATAGCAGTAGGCTTGAAGGAGGGACTGCATAACCCGGACTCAGTACTCTATGGACTTGGGATGTTCATATGTGGGGGCAGGGCTAGAGCCAAAGAAGGTGGCGCTAAGGATATGTTATATTTAGGAAAGTCAGCTCCTAGAAAGGGGGTTGTCACTTATGTGGCCTTCAAGGGCAGGTGTAGGTACTCATGGAGCTGTGCTTTAGGCACATTGTTACTGAAAAAGGGTAGTGATGATAGCAGCGGCGATTTTCAGTTCGCCTGGAACATCTATCCTGCTATGGAATGGTATGTCATGGGAGATGGTTTACCCCGATGCTGAGTTAATATTAGTGTGATGGAAAAGGGGGTATGTCTGGGGTAGTGCTGGTGGGCCCTGGAAAACAATATCTCTGAAGCAGTCTAATAGTGAACATTTGGCACTGGGGTATGGCCGCTGAGCTATGTGAGTGCAGCTAGAGGATATTGCTATTCCTTATTGGAAGGGCAGACTGGCAGGGGGGTCCAGTGTTTTTTAAAGAACAGGTGAATATCTAAACAGGTGCCCAGGGATTAGTTTAGCATTGACTTTTTGGTGAGTTTGGCAGCACAATGTGCCAGAGAAAGGTAACAGCCAAAAAGTCTGAGCCACTTCAGATTCCTTAAAGGGATCCTGTCATCGGAAAACATGTTTTTTTCAAAACACATCAGTTAATAGTGCTGCTCCAGCAGAATTATGCGCTGAAATCCATTTCTCAAAAGAGCAAACAGATTTTTTTATATTCAATTTTGAAATCTGACATGAGGCTAGACATTTTGTCCCAGCTGCCCCCGGTCATGTGACTTGTGCTTGCACTTTAGGAGAGAAATGCTTTCTGGCAGGCTGCTGTTTTTCCTTCTCAATGTAACTGAATGTGTCTCAGTGGGACATGGGATTTTACTATTGAGTGTTGTTCTTAGATCTACCAGGGAGCTGTTATCTTGTGTTAGGGAGCTGTTATCTGGTTACCTTCCCATTGTTCTTTTGTTTGGCTGCTGGGGGGGAGAAGGGAGGGGGTGATATCACTCCAACTTACAGTACAGCAGTAAAGAGTGATTGAAGTTTATCAGAGCACAAGTCACATGACTTGGGGCAGCTGGGAAATTGACAATATGTCTAGCCCCATGTCAGATTTCAAAATTGAATATAAAAAAATCTGTTTGCTCTTTTGAGAAATGGATTTCAGTGCATTTTTTAGTTTTTTTTTTCCCATGACAGTATCCCTTTAAAGGAGAAGGAAAGGCTTACAGCACTTGGGGGTGCCAAATGTTAGGCACCCCCAAATGATTGTAGTTACTTACCTGAAACCACGGCCGGTGCTCCTATCAGCAGAAAACTGCACCGGCCCGGGGTTATACCAGTGAGCACCATGGAGCGATCCTCTTCCTCTCTCCTTCTTTGCACGGCTGCGCATGCGCATTAGAACGGAAAGCCAAACTTTAACTAAAAAGTCAGCTATTTCATTCAACTGCACATGCGTCTGCCCGGGAAATTTGTAGAGAGAAGAAGACGGAAGTGGATCGCTCCTTGGTGCTCAATGGTATAACCCCGGGCCGGTGCAGTTTTCTGCTGATAGGAGCACCGGCCAGGGTTTCAGGTGCTGCAAGCCTTTCCTTCTCCTTTAAGGCAAATTCCCACTCAATACAACACACAACAAGATATTATTCAAACATTTAGCACTATGAAATATTCAATACTGTGTGTCATGTCAGCCAAGAGAACAGGGACCTGGAATCCTTTGTACAAAGCTCTGGGACTAGTGTAATACATACCTTTCAAGTTAATTTATAACACTTCCAGATGCTATGACAAACAGAAATGAGTATGGAGATGTTATGATAATTCCCATTTATTATTTATCGTATATAATTATTTTGTTCCAGCGCTTTGATTGTGCTGAGACTACACCCACCAGACTGCCATGAAATCAAAAAGAATCGTGCATCCTGAGGGGCTTTGCCTTTGTGCTTCTCGCAATGATTTGTTTTTATTGTTGCAGCCATTAAGGAGGTTGTTAATGGAGGCTTTCTTCACGCATTTCACTTTTATTTCTAAACTGTTGATTGTTTATTCATACATCCATTATCGGCCGCTGTAATTCTTCCCCAAATAACGCTTGCGGCGACTCAAAGCATGTAGATCAAGAACTCTGCTTTATTATAGTCTTAGGTTTATAGATGCCTAAAAACAATATTTAGTTAACTAGATTAGTATTGAAAATGATGATTTTCATTATCCTTTGGAAAGATACAGATACTCCTGCTATGAATATTCAAACAATATTATTCATGGCGTTCCCTTTCATCTACAGGATTTTGCCCGTGTTCATAGCAGAATTTTAGCCGTGATTAGTGGTTCTTACCTAAATCCCTAAGGGGCAGATTTATCCATATTCAACACTTTTTTTTCCCACAATTCAAGAAATTAGTGGGGAAAGAAAACGAGATTCCCGAATAGTTTGCGCTTTCTAAATGCAAATTATTTGAGGTTGATCAAACTTAAAAAAAAAATATTGAATATTTGATGGAAAACCTGTCACGATTCTGCACAAGTCAGTGGCGGGTTAATCATTCAAGCAAGTGCTACAGATTGTACAGCCTTATTGAATGGGACAATGTGATTTTCATTTGTGATCAACTTTTTCTCCATAATTAGATGAAATGATCCCATTTCAGTTTTTTATAAAATAGGAAAAAAGCCTCTCAAGCTTCAAAACTGATACAGGTGTGGGATCCCTTATCTGGAAACCTGTTATCCAGAAGAATGCGAATTAGGAAGGCCATCTCCTATAGACTCCATTTTAATCAAATAATTTACATTTTTTAAAAACGATTTCCTTTTTCTTTGTGATAATAAATCAGTACCTTGTACTTGATCCAAGGGGTGGGTCACCTTTAAGTTAACTTTTTGTATGTTATAGAATTGCTAATTCTAAGCAATTTTTCAATTGGTCCCCATTATTTCTTTCTTTTATAGCTTCTGAATTATTTGCCTTCTTCTTCTGACTCTTCTATCAAACGGGGGTCACTTTACTACTCCTCTTACTATTCAGGCCTCTCCTATTCATATCTCAGTCTCTTATTCAGATCAGTGCATGGTTGCTAGGGTAATTTGGACCCTAGCAACCAGACTGCTGGAATTGCAAACTGGAGAGCTGCTGAATAAAAATCTAAATAACTCAAAAGCCACAAATAATAAAACATGAAAACCAATTGCAAATTGTCTCAGAATATCACTCTCAATGTCATCTTAAAAGTTACCTCAAAACTTGAACGACCCCTTTAAAGTGGACCTGTCACCCAGACACAAAAATCTGCATAATAAAAGTCCTTTTCTAATTAAACATGAAATCCAATTTTTTTTTATTAAAGCATTCATAGCTGTTGTAAGCTCATTTAAAAATCTCAGCTGTCAAATATCAAATATTGTCTGCCACTCCTCTATGCCAGTGGCATAGAGGCGGGACAGACAATTACTTTCACTTTCCATTCAGCACTTCCTAGATGTCACTGCTCTCCCCACATTCCCCCAATCTCTTTACCATTTAATTGTGTAGTCAGTGCATGGAGATGGACATCGGGTCCCCCATTCTGGTGCACAAACAAGATTCTGAGATGATACAAGACTTGTCTTAATAACAGTGTCCACAAAATGGCTGCTGCCTGCTTGTTATAATTTTGAAATCCCAGACTGAAGGAAACAAGATTCAAATAATTTATATAGCGTTATTAAAGTTCATTTTGCTGGACTAATGTGATAAAATAGGATTTTGAATAATTTTTTTGGGTGACGGGTCCCCTTTAAACCTTTTTGGAGGAAAACAATCGTATTATGTTTATTTAGAGGCATATTTATCAAGTGTCGAGTTTAGAGTTTATGGGACTTTTTGTGCTAGAAAAAAATGGCATTTGGCCCAATTCGGGCATAATTTTGCAATGTTGCAAATTTTCCCACATTTCCCAATTTATCGCTTATCGCATCTGTTGAAGATTAAGGGAACAGATCCTCACGTTAAATCATGGTGCTGTAGAATTGCATGAGCACTTGTGTAACCAACTACATTGGTTTCTTGCCTTTTACACAATTAATAGAATTGGCTTCACAACCACTTTTCAGGTTTATAACGTTGTCAGTGATGTGTATATACTGTATATCTTCTCCTACGAATTGCTTTTTTACAACAGTTAGCATGCTTTGAATTATCTCTCCTGAATATAAAATATCATCCTTGGTGACATTTATTAGGGTGATGTTGATGATAAAAAAGGTCATATTGACTCTTGAAGTCAGCGCTGCTGGATTTATGAAGTGCCTGTTGACCTTCATTCTTTCTGTAACATAACAGGAAGCTCCATCATTGACAGATTTATCTCTGAGGAAGGATCTGTGTCTCTGTTACTCATGAGAGAATACTCCAGCACCCCTTAAAGGGGAAGTAAAGTCTGAAATAGAATAAGGCTAGAAATGCTGTATTTTGTATATTAATCATATACATGAACTTACTGCACCATAAGCCTAAATAAACAAATGATTTATGCTTTCAAAGTTGGCCACAGGGGGTCACCATCTTGTAACTTTGTTAAACATCTTTGCAAGACCAAGACTGTGCACATGCTCAGTGTGGTCTGGGCTGCTTAGGGATCATCATAAATTATCAAGTCAAATAATATCTGCCAGAAGCCGATACAACAAGACTGATTAATAATCAGAATATACAGACTGCACTGGGTCCTGTGTTGTCATGTAATATAATGTGGATTTTATAGTTTTTGTATTGCGTAATACAAACTTTCTCCAACTCTGCAGAACCAGTGGCTGCAGCAAAATAATCCTCCAAATACAATCCCAGTTTATCTGTTCAAATCTGGCTCCATGATCTTTGTCCCTGGAGTTGGAAACAGTAAAGGGGATATAAAGGCAAAAATAAAATCCATTACGAATCTCTACACAGTCGCCAACTGCTCTACAGGGAAACAAACAAAGCTGCTTGAGTTCTGCATGGCTGGGAAGTAAGGTGGGGGGTTCCCCCTACTGTTCATAAGTATGATTGTTTCCCTGCAGAGCAGTTAGGGACCGTCTGACAATTCCTATCCACAGCAGTCAGAGCAAGTAAATGAAGGGAGAATTTCACTGCATACAGTCAGTTTTCTTATAAAAACGGTACACATTTTTAATTAAAGTATATTGGAGATTTCTTTTTCATAGAAGAAGGTAAATATGGGATTTTATTGTTTTGCCTTTACATGCCCATTAAATGTCAGAATTCCCTTTATAGGAAGTCACAGTTGACCTAGCAGGTAGGCCTTAAAATATAATTCAATACATTTGTAAAGTTTTATTTCCTTAATAGGGCTCATTTACGAGTAAGAGTAAAGTGTGCAAAGAGCAATTCTGGCCAAAAATTGCCATGATTTTTGGGAGCCCTAAGGGAATGCTGGGTACTTTGTTAAGTATGGCTGAGTTGCAGACATTGTAATGTCATTAAATCTACTTTCTGTGGATCTGTGCAATATATATATGTATATATATGTGTATGAAATGATGATGTAAGGTGATAAGTAACTGGATTGGTTTGATCCAGGAAACTATCCAATATATAGTGAATAAAGTATATTTAATTATTAGATTAAATTATAAGGATATTATAAGTTACTGAGGAGTTTCATGACCATATAAAACCTTGAGGCCAAAGGCCGAACTCCCAGGTAACTTCTAATAGCCTCATATTTTGCAACAGGGGGTACTTTATTCATTACAATATATTTATTACAATATACAAGTGAGTCATGTGACAGAAATTACATCACTACTCACTGTTTATAACTGATGACATCAGAACTCACCGTTTATAAGGATATAATTTACAGGATATTCATGGCTTTTGTGTATTATAAATAAATAAACATACTTTGTCACTGGGATGACAATAGAAGGAAGAGTATCCCAGGACTAGAAGCCTCAGGTTGAGTAAATAACTTGGCTGCCAGTGATTCTTAAAATAAATGGGAACTCTTTATTTACAGAAATGTAGAACAATCTCCAAGAGAACAGCAATACATTCCCTACAATTACTCACGTACACAGATTCTGACACTATGGGGCAGATTTATCAAAGGTCAATTTTTATCGGTTTGTGAGGTTTTTTTTATACCTTGAATGAACAACAGGCTGGTTTTGCTTCCAATAAGGACTAATTATATCTTAGTTGGGATGAAGTACAATCTACTGTTTTATTATTACAGAGAAAAAGGAACTCATTTTAAAATTAAGAATTATTTGATTAAAATGTATTGTATGAGAGAAGACCTTCCCGTCATTTTGAGCATTCTTTTTTCTGGGTTTCCAGATAACGGATCCCGTAACTGTACTGCATGTTGAAAAGATATGTGTGCCTGGCAGTAACTGTTTCTGAATTCATTGACAAACAGAAGTGAAAAATCTATTCTTGAGACTGTCTTAGTGAATGAATTGGAATAGGATTCCTCGCTCACTCGCTTAAGGCGGGGACATCCCATTACTAATGTAGATCATCAGTAGTACAGATCATTTATTATTGTCAGGGATAGCAGTCAGCGGCAGTGTGGGCTTAACCATCCATCATTCTGCCCACTGTGATTCTACTTTCATCAAGGATTTACCTTAAGATCTTGCAGCAGATAATAATGCACTCTTGGTGATGTACAGAAGAAGAATTAAACAACATTCTAGGCAGGGCAACTCATTTCAGCAAAGATTTAAAAGGAGCTAGAGGTAATCCACGGTAACATCCAATAACAACCATTCATAACTTTACAGGGAGCTCTTAGTATAAAGAGTCATTGAGTCATTATGGATGTCCCCCCTCTGGGAAAGAGGCTGTAGACAGGTTTTTTTATTCATCTGGATCAACTAGTATTTCGGCAGGTTTCATTGAGACAAAGGGGCAGATTAACTAAAGGGAACAGTGGCTAACGCTAGCGACTATTCGCCAGAAATCACCTCTGCAGGGACGTCACCAATTCACTAACAGGCGCAGACAACAATTTCGCTAGCGAAAAAGACTGTCACTAGCGTTTGTTCACACTCTATCGCCAGGCGACTTTTCGCTCGGGTGAATGATCAATGCTCTGCAAATTCACTAAAGTGTGGATTTTACTGAACGTTACCTCTTTCACCAGAGTTGACTTTGCACCTTAGACCACCAACTCCCTCCTCCATATTATGTCACTTACATCATATCCTGTACGCCGAAAATGTATTCAAGTTAAAAAAACGCTGGTGACTTGTCCTTTTTATTGAAGGAGAAGTAAAGCTTAACTAAAGAAGTAGACTAGATATGTTGTTCATTATCTTTTGGGCTTCTGTACCAGCCCAAGGCAACCACAGCCCTTTAGCAGTAAAGATCGGTGTCTCCAAAGATGCCCCAGTAGCTCCCCATCTTCTTTTCTGCTGATTCACTGCACATGCTCTGTGCTGCTGTCACTTACTGAGCTTAGGGACCCACTCCCAATATACAGTACACATAGAATAGAAATGTCACAATATAAGGCTGATTAGTAATTAATACAGATAATTACAACATGGCAGCACATAAACCAGTGCAATTAGCATCAGAATTTAATAATCAGCCCTGTCGCATCAGCTTATATTACAGACCAACCTCATTTTATGCTGGATAATTAGTGACAAGCCCTAAGCTTAGCTTCTCAACAGCTGCTCAGAGCCCACTGAGCATGTGAGTGTCACAGACACTTTCCAAGATGGTGACCCCCTGTAACAAGTTTGAAGTCCTGGATCATTGCTGCTATTGACAAGCTGAAACTTTAGGCTGGTGTAATAAGTTCAGTATATAAAATATGGCACTTTAAACCATATTCATTTTTAGGATTTAGTTGTCCTTTAAGGGGGTTGCCTGCAAAAGTCCTAACTTAAACTTTTTTGGGTTAACATTTTCCCCAGACATTTGAAGGCCATGGAACATTCATTTTACCGTAGGCTCATGTCTAGGGCATTATATGATCTCTTTTGTCTTTATTAAGGTTTCTTGGACATTTGTAATAAAAAGTGGCCACTTCAAGCATTTGCACCATAAAGACGTCCATACAACTTTAATGTACCTGCCCTATTCAAATTGACTTAAGCGTAAGATCACAAGCGACTTTTCGCTAGGCATAAACGAACGCTAGTGAATGTTCATTATGAAATGTCTGTACTGAAGAAGTATCGCTAGCAAAAAATCGCCAGCGTTCGGCACCCAGGACGCAACTTTGTATTTTAGTGAATTAGCGTAGTGGTAATTTGGCCTGGCAAAGTGGTGCGAAGTGTGAGAATCGGTGCGTAGTGAGCGAAGAGTGCGAAGTGGTCGCTGGTAACAAGTCACCCTTTAGTATATCTGCCCCATAAAGTTTGAACTCAAAAAGCGAACATCATTTTTCAACCTAAATTACCATATAAACATCCAACCGATTGTTATAATTAGCAAACTGTTACATATTTCCTTTATGTTAGTAAATAAGTGTTTTGGTAAGGGCCATTTGTGATCACATTGGACAAACAGTTATTTTAATGGTCTAAATCGAAATGCTCATTAACAATAGGAGAGATATTGTTGTATCAGAGGCTACCAAGACAAGAAGAGACAAGTACAGTTAAAAACATAAAAAAATAGTCAAGAAAAGACTTGTTTTTAAGACATTTACAGGGTTATTTATTAAAGTCTGAATGCTAAAAACTTTTGAGTTTTTTTACTCTAAAATCTGAATTTTAAGAAAAAATTTTTTGGAGCTTTATTATACCCCAAGGCTGCAAAAAGTCTGAATTCAAAAATCCTCCATTTCAGACCTGCAGAGATCATGTATAAGTCAGTGGGAGAGGTCCCTATCCTATTTTGAAGTTTCTGTGGCCTGCTCAGGAATTAGCCCAAAAATCCGACCTTTTAGGTGTTTTTGGGCAAAAATCCGAAAATGTCTGGCTTTTCAGGAAAAAGCCCAAAAAATTTAGCAATTCGGGAAAAAAACTTTTTAATAATAAATAAGGTCAATTGGGTATTAGAGTTTGTTTGTGGTTTTTTTAAATTAAAAAATGAGATAAATTCGAATTTTAGTAAATAACTTTTCCCAAGTAGCTGGGACAGCTGAAATGTCAGGTACAAGTAAGACAATAAAGCATGAAATTCAGGCAAGCTAAAATTCAGATGGAAAAGGGTATTGCACTGACGAGTAAAATGAATCCAAAATGCTTTTCTAAATATGTAAATAGTAACAAAATAGTAACAAAATAAGCAGAAAGTGGTGGGACACTCAATATCAGAGGAGAGGGTTAGTGATGGGCGAATTTGCGCCGTTTCGCTTCGCCGAAAAATTTGACGCTGGCGAATTTTTTCCGCGAATCTTCGAGGGCGTTTCTAGAATTTATTCGCTGACCGTGAATCACGCAGATTTGCCGCAAATTCGCGCCTGGCGAATAAATTCGCCCATCACTAGAGAGGGTCAGTTAGTCTATCAAAACAGGGAAAAAGCTGAGATTTTTCATCTGTCTATACATCTAATGAAGATTTCCTTCCTAATTTTCAGACTAATTGAATTGCTTTTCATGAGGAGGTGAGCAGGGACCTTGACTCTGGGATGGCAGTGGATGTGATCTATTTAGACTTTGCTAAAGCTTTACTCACAAGTGGTGGTAAATGGAACATTTTCTCTATTGGACCAGCATTGTTAGTGGAGTACTGCAGGGGTCTGTACAGGGCCGGGCCAAGCCAACCGTGCGCCCTAGGCAACCCGGCCAACCAGCCCACTACCCACTGTGTGCATGCACCAAAATATGCGAGTATGTATGCCTGACCATGCGCGTAGTAACAGAGGGGTGAGTGAAAGAGGAGAGGGAGGGTGTAGGAGAGGTTAAAAGTACCAAGTACCAAGCGCCCCCTTAACTTTGCACTCTAGGCAGGTGCCTCTTCTACCTACCCCTAGTTCTGGCCCTGGGTCTGAACTTGGTCTGCTTTATAATGTCACTAAATCATCATTTTCAATCTTTTTCAATTTCAAGGCTTGCTCACATGAGCTAGTCACGTGGAAACCATTTAATTCAACCTCTAGGTCTGCTTTAATACAAACCCAACACGCTTGTTTAATGTGTTCTACATTCCAGACCTGAGTTTCTGTTGGGCGCAATTTAAGCTCTTTTGTTAGCTGAAGAATACAGTTGAAAAACTTCAGGCTGAGGGTACATTTCTACTTCCTTTCAATGAGTTTGCTCTTACTGTAAGCTCACAGAGGATGAAAAGAGAGACTTTTTAATGGATCTTACATAATGTCTATATATTGTGCCAATAGGGCTGTGAGTGAAAAGGCAAAACAAAAGTGAGACGTTATTAGATCCTTTGAGACAGAAGTCCAGGTGTCATGGTAACAACAATGAAAAGCCAAGAGGATTGGGATATTAATAGTCAACCAGGACTTCAAAGCTATTGTAAGGTGCTTGGCTGTGTGTTATTGGGAGACAGGACAGTGATTTATTTAGCAGCTATAAAACATTCTCTGTGGGTGATAAGACTTTTTGGATCCACTCCCAAGCTTGTATAAATATATGAAAGACTTCATGGTTTAACTCTCTGGGGGCCTGAGGTTTGAAAAGTTTAGGGGCTCATGGGATGAAAAAAAAATTCAGGTTACTTCATGCTTTCATTTCTCTGAATTTCTGTTTTTTCTTTCATTTCTGTAGTTTCACTGAAAAAATGCTACACAATGAAATAACTTGTGGAAAAACTTCAACTCATTACAGGTATTGGATCTGTTATCCAGGATGCTGCAGACCTGGGGTTTTCCGGATAACGGATCTTTCTGTACTTTGGATCTTCATAAAATCATTAAATTAACCCAATAGGCTGGTTTTGATTCCAGTAAGGACGAATTATATCTTATTTGTGATCAAGTACAAGCTACTGTTTTATTATTACAGAGAAAAAGGACATTTTTTCAAAAATGTTTGTTATTTGGATAAAACGGAGTCTATAGGAGGCAGCCTATCTGTAATTCAGAGCTTTCTGGATAAAGGGGTTTTCAGATTATGGATCCTGTTATGTTTTGGTAGCCGAGGATGAGTAGAGTATAACAGTGCTTTATTAGCAGGTTCATGCAGCCATTACACTTCAACAGTAGCTTCAACTCTAATGCCTTAAGTAGTATAGAAAGTACTATGCATACACAGTACAACTCTTGTGCACAGTGACACCTACAGGCCATCTGAATAAACTAGGGATGCACCGAATCCAGGATTCGGTTCGGGATTCGGCCAGGATTTGGCCTTTTTCGGATTCAGCCGAATCCTTCTGCCCGGCCGGACCGAATCCAAATTTGCATATGCAAATTATGGGCGGGGAGGGCAATCGCGTGACTTTTTGTCACAAAACAAGGAAGTAAAAAATGTTTTCCCCTTCCAACCCCTAATTTTCTTATGCAAATTAGGGTTCGGATTCGGTTCGGTATTCGGCCGAATCTTTCACGAAGGATTCGGGGGTTCTGCCGAATCCAAAATAGTGGATTCGGTGCATCCCTAGAATAAACACCATAGATCTCATACCTGAATAATTATATTTTACTTCTATAGTGCAAGCAGATACCCCAACACTTTATACTAGGGATGTACTGAATCCTTTATTTAAGATTTGACCGAAAACCGAACCAAATCCTAATTTGCATATGCAAACTATGGACAGGAATGGAAAAGGTGGGGAAAAAATGTTTACGTCCTTGTTTTGTGATGAAAAATTATGTGATTTCCCTTCCCATCCCTAATTTACATATGCAAATTAGGATTCGGTTCAGCCAAGCACAAGGATTCAGCTGAATCCGAATCCTGCTGAAAAAGGCTGAATCCTGGCCGAAACCGAACGGAATCCTGGATTCGGTGCATCCCTACTTTATATTATTTACATCCGTGTCTGCCCCAGTGGAGCTTGCAGTCTACGGTTTTGGACCTTAGGCAAAATGGAGGAAAGCAGCTTTTGGAATTTTTAAGTTGGGTTAAAGAAAAGGATCACTATTAGTGTGGAGCAAAATGTTATCCCATGTTTGAATTTGCAGTGAAAATCTCTATTTTTCCACCGGCAAGTATTTTTTACAAACCACCACAGAGTTTTGCTGTGAACATTGTCACGGCAAAAAACAATATGCTTCAACAAAGTGCTCATGTATTTTCTCGAATACATAAAAAAACACACGTAGACACCAATGTATTTTGTGCAGAAAAAGTCGCAGCAAAAAAATGCCCATTGACTTCAATACGTTTCAACAATTTTTTCAGTTTCTCAAAGTTGCTCATCACTAGTCAGTATGATGTAAATGGGGGCTGTTAGTTTAAGGGGACTTAGGCTGGAAATTGGTAGTTTAAGTGCCATGATAACCTGGTTGATGTTCATTCACTTTGTTCCATAATAGGCAAAAAAAAAAAACCCAGTTATTTCTATTTGGAAATACAGGTATGGGAGCCATAATCTTGAAACCTGTTTTCCAGATGGCCATACCCCATAGACTCAATTTTATCAAAATAATTAACATTTTTATAAATGATTTTCTTTTTCCCTGTTATTATAAAACAGTAACTTGTTATTGATCCCAACTAAGATCTAATTAATCCTTATTGGAAGCAAAACCAGCCTATTGGGTTTATTTCATTTTTAAATGATTTTTTAGTAGACATGGTATGAAGATCCGATTTACAGAAATGTCTCTTAGAACCCTAGGTCCTCTCCTAATCATTCTGGATGACACAGGCCCCGTACCTGTATATATAACTATATATATATAATACACAAAAACCATGAATATCTTGTAAATCATATCCTTATAAACTGTGAGTACTGATGTCATCAGACCTTCAGACCTTCGGCCTCATGTTTTTATATGGTCATGAAACTCCTCGTTAACTTATAATATCCTTATAATTTACAAGAGGGGGTATTTATTTATTATTTATATTACTCTATATCCTGTCTCTGCAAAACTGACCCCTTGCACCCTTTATATATGCATTTTTATATGTCAGGAGCAGAATCTTTCCATCACTGCCCACACAGGGTAGAGTTTGGCTCAGTCAAGCCTTATACTTATTCTTCATACTTTTACCCAAAACGTAGTGCCTGATTCCTAGACTGTTAAATCTTCCCAACAGATACTTGGATTTGACTTGCTTTCAGTTCTAGATGAGTTTGTGTAAATGTGAATTATTCCATGGGATTGCCCAAGAGTCCAGTCCATTTAGCCGCACATTGGCATATATTAGGTTACAATTTGACTGCCAGAAAGCCACAAATCATCCTCTAGTTGACAGCAGATCATCAATCATAATGTGACCGAGTGCAAACCAGAGAATACTCGCTTGCATACGATACGATACGCTGCTCTTAAAATCCCAGGGTAGAGGTATCATTAAGTATAGTGTTAGCAAGGACTTGTTTGTTGATATTGACATTGCTGGTAGGTATATTTCTACATACTGTACCTTTCAAGCTGGATTTGACCTGGCCTAGTAGGGATTGGCATTGTTTCCACTGTGCAGTTGAAAATATATAGGTATAAATGTGTATCAGACACCATAATCTTTGTATATTGGCCCTACCTTGACTGCAATTGAAAGTGAATATAAAACCTAAAGAATACCATTCCAATACCCTACAGGAATCTTTATCATTTCTGCATCTCATTCTCTCCATAAGGGGTCGAGGAGGCAGCTACAATATACAGTTTTAAGACAGGGGTAGATACTATTTAAGTTAACAATGAACTAGTATCAATGCAAGTAAAACTTACGCAAAGACATTTTTCTCTTCTTGTGTATTGGAGGCAGCTTCCAGATTTCTATTTTAATTTCCTAGAAGCAATTATAATATCAATTGACCTGAACTTACTTATCATTATTCAGTGAATAAAGAAATAAAGTGAGGGAAAAAAAATCTAATCTGACTATTTATATTTTATTGCCCCAAGTAATGATCCAGCTCCTCACTGTGGTGCATTTTGCCCCTCCAGGGCTTTCTCAAACAATCAAGCCTCCCTACTGTCTTATGAATATTGACCAATCATGTATAATTAATTAAGAACATTGTTTTAGTCACACACATATGTGGATTTTTGATCATTTAATTAGAACTTTAATTACTGGTCATTTTCTGACCAGTCTGACCACCAAGGAAGATGGTCTGATGTTTTTCTGCTTAGGAAAACAAATAGAAACCTTTCTCAAGTCTTTCCTAAGCAGAAGAACATCAGAGCAGCCTCTTTCTTTCTCCTGACAACTTCCTTGACTACTTAGTGGTCAGACTGGTCAGAAAATGGCCAGCAGGTGGCGCTGTTGTAACATAATTCATTCATATTAACAGTACATGTATCCTTTAATATCTTGGAATTAAAAATAAATAAATAATGACTGTAAACGTTCTTAGAATAGCATCCATCAATTTTATATTCACTTATTTTTAAGTCTTATCCTTTAAAAACACAGATATTTTTTAAAAAATGTGTATTGGAACGTTGCTTAGAGTTATGTTTTCTTTTGTTATGCAATTTTTTATGTTGGGGTTGACTTGCCCTTTAATTAAGTTTGTCTGTATATGGTAATAATGACATCTATACATTGAATAAAGCTACAGGTATGGGATCCATCATCCAGAAACCCATTATCCAGAAAGCTCTGCATTACGGGAAGGCCAGCTCCCATAGACTCCATTTTAATCAAATAATTCAAGTTTTTAAATATAAAAATTCATTTTTGCTGTAATAATAAAACAGTACCTTGTACTTGATCCCAACTAAGATTGGGATTGGAATTATTGGGTTTAATGTTTAAATGATTTTTTAGAATACTTAAGGTAGTCTTAAGTAGATACAAATTATGGAAAGACCCCTTATCCAGAAAACCCCAGGCCCCGATCATTCTTGATAATGGGTTCCATACCTGTTCTTGGTGTAAGCAGCATTTGTTGAAGAAGAAATGTTTTCACATTATCTGTGTTCATCTAAGGAGACGTTGCTTTGGCGAGAGTGTAAGTTCATAGGGCTAAAGAGAAAGAAAAGAAAGATTCAGCCATCGCATTAACCTAAGGTCGTCCTGACCTGCTGCAGCTCATGTATCTAATTGTCGAAAACGCACAAAGTATGAAGCTTTTAATGGCGGATGTGGAAAGTCAGGAATGGCCAAGAATGTTTTCTGCACAGAATGTGCTTAGCGTTTCACAAGCAGAGAGGCTTCTGTGAGCAGTTTTATTGATTTTGACAACGCTGATTGTTTTTCCTTTTCTGGGCTCAAAAAGGAAGTCAAACTGAAAACCGAATAAAACAATGTAAAAAAAAAAAACGAAATTTTGGAAAACTGTGACGCATAGGGGCAGATGTATCAAGGGTCGAATATCGAGGGTTAATTAACCCTCGATATTCGACTGGCAAATTAAAATCCTTCGACTTCGAATATCGAAGTCGAAGGATTTTGCGCAATTCGTTCAATCGAACGATCGAAGGAATAATCATTAGATTCAAAGGATTTTAATCCATCGATCGAAGGATTATCCTTCGATCTGAAAAAAACTTGGAAAGCCTATGGGGACCTTTCCCATAGGCTAACATTGGCCTCGGTAGGTTTTAGGTGGCGAAGTAGGGGGTCGAAGAAATTTTTAAAGATACAGTACTACGATTATCGAATTGTCGAATAGTCGAACGATTTTTAGTTCGAATCGTTTGATTCAAAGTCGAAGGTCGTAGTCGATGGTCGAAGTAGCCAAAAAAAAACCATTCGAAAATCAAACTATTTTTCCTCTATTCCTTCACTCAAACTTAGTGAATGGGCCCCATAATTTCTTCTCAGAGTAGCAGCACTCATTAACAAAAATCTAAACACAGTGACGCTGAGTAGTTTGTCTTTTGTGAATTGCTACATTCCTGCCCCTGTATTTGAACTTCCAGAAATATAATGTAGGGATGTGTAGAATAGCCACCCCTAGTATTATTGTCAGGCAGTCCCTCCATGTTATGGACACCTAATGGGGTCCTAAAATACAGTTGGGAGGGGTACTGTTTGCTCTTTCTGCTCTAAGCTAGGCCCCTGCTACATCTAACAGTGACCAGCAGATGGCACTGTGCTGGGATATAAAAGGCTCTGAAGCCATGCTTTGAGTCGTCCATTTGGTGTTAGTCCTGGTCTGAGTAAGCAGACAGAACCCCTGTGGAACCTAAACTTAAATAGAGTCTAGTCAGTATAGTTTATATCCTTAATAGGTCGCTCTAGGAGTGACCGACAGTTAGATTATTTAGCTGAGCAGTCTGAGGCTCCTACGAGGATTGTAGTGGGATTAAGATCCCAGGGTACTCATTGCCCAGAAGTAGGGACTAAGTGTACAGACCTAGGGTAGATAGATTCCCCTCAGGTTCCACTTAGGGAAAAGGCTGAAAACTGGGTGTACCTCCTCAAAGCTGCATGTATTGTTCCTATATCTGAGGAGAATCATACTGATCAAAGGTGTTGTGAGTACTGCCTATTCAATGTCTTGTATGACCCTGCAATGTTCTCACTTATGTACACTCCACTGAGGATTGTATACTGTGCTCAATAAATCTGTTATTTGGTTAAGTTATAAGGCCCACTGGCGCCCAATTCTTTGCACCCTGATTACTGTTACAGTTGCACTACACCCTGCTTCCACCTCGATGCGAAGGCTCACTCCCTAAGATCTAAGGTCTCATCCGGAGCATATGTACTAGGAGTGAAGCCCATAGTAGAGTAAGGTGCACTCAATTTACTATAGCGCTACAATATATATAAATATATACTTTTTTTTTACACATATATACCTGATTCTACAAATTAAAAGGACATGATGAATCTTATAAGAACCATTAGCCAACCCTCTTAGGCTCACCGTGTCATGCAACCCCTCCCTCTCCTTGTTCCATTGTGAAGTGATGGATTCTGGGACTTTTGTGCACCAGCTATTCTGAGCTAGGCTTACGAAAACATGCAAGTCCATAAAAAAATCGAACTAAGAGTATATATAAGTTTTCTATTATAAATCCCTCTTTAGAACCTCAACTTTCTCCTGTGAATAGTGATGATTGATTCTATCCCATTTCGCTTTGCTGAAAAATTCACAAAACTGAGAAAAAAACCCCGTGAAACACAGAAAAATGAATGCAACTATTTTGTACGCATGCAACGATTTTTCAAAATGCATTAAGGAGATAGTGACACCAGAAATTAAACCATTTTTACATCTATCATAATATTGGCTTTGTTTGCTACTTATAATGTTGCCATAAAGTATTTGCTCAATGCTGTTACATTACCTGTCTGATGCCCCATGTTCCTGTATGAGGGGGCTGCTATATTTGTGCAGTAGGAGTCCGTTACCATTAGAGACTGACAGGCTGAGATGGGACAGTCAAGTTGGCAAAACAGTCAGGTTTAGGAACTTCAACTAACAATTACTTAGATAAACAAACCTCTCAGCAAAAAACGATCAACATGACTTATAGGTAACTTTTAATGTACATTCATATTTTAAAAAGTAGTTTTTTAGCATCAGTATCACTTTAAAGTCAATGAGTGTTTTTCTTAGGGAGACTTTTTTTTGTCCAAATAAATTACTCAATGGGCTTTTTTTCTCATGCTGACTTTTTTTGTCCAAATACCAAGTCAATGGGCCTTTTTTCTTATGTCAGGGCCAATTTTTCAATTAACAACCTGAAAACTTGAATTGAATCGAGTTATTGGCGAATAAAACTTCGAACATCTTCAAGGGACCTCTGCCCTTTGCTTCTACATGACCTCGACAGGTTTTAGATGGTATATTTTCAGCTTCAAGCTATTTTTCAGGGTTGGAGTATAATAAATCTTGAAAAAACAAGTTTTTTGAAAAAAATTAAAACATTTTGAATTTTTTTAAACCTGAAACATCTATTTTTGAATAAAATAACCTCAAAAACTTGATTTTTTTTGTGGAAAACACAACTCAAACCTTAATGAATCTGCCTCTTTGTGTATCGTGTATAGGCGTTTGTACTACTGCTTCCACCTTGGTCCTGGATCCAACCTGGATAAGACCCCTGGACACTCAGTAGCCCATCTCCAAAACCATATTTTCTATTCAAAAGCAAATTCCATAAATCACATGAATAGAACCACGTTATCAGTCTACATGTGATTTCTATGTCACTAGATCACAAGCAATTTGGCCAAACACAAACATATACATGGGCCAAACCACTGGACTGCAAAACAGGGAGTGTCCCTGCCTCCTTTTTGGTCAGCTTATGACCTTCCTAAAACTGAATTTGCTGGATGATCGGTTATGAATTTATCGCATTGTATGCAGAATGTGTTGCACTGTGTTGTAGATATCCAGCATGCCATGCTTTCACCATACCTCTAGGGTAGGTACCACCCCCAAATAAACAATGGTTTGTTTGTTTTGTTGAACATTTTTATTTTTAATCTGGGCCTCCAAAAATCGAAGCCTTCTTTTTTGTTTCATCAAATATATTTATATGTGAGAAGTCACTCCAACATTATAACCGTTATAGGTTTTTTTTTATTTTAGAACTGTAACTAAAATCATAGACACCAAGTTTATATAAAAACCTAATGCTTTCAGTCAAGAGATGTAGGCCAAATCTTGCATTTAATAAAGGTATGTAAATGAACAGGTGCAGCAGTGTCTGCGGTAAATCAGGCTGACGTTTCCTTATTTCAATATTGATATTACAACGCATTGAAAATAAGCTTAGGCCTCTTCCAAGTGTCTTTTAAGGTCAGCAATTCATGCACAATCTAGAGCTCAAGCACATGTTTTTATTTATAGATGCAGGACGTTGGCTGTTATAAATAAGGCCCTCTGTTTTCTGTTGCATCTGCTTCTTTAGCCACATGAGGCTCATTCATGATAGGAGCAAGTTTACACAGTATATTTAGTGGCTACAGAAGCACACCAGAATGACAGTTCTATCAGAACACACTTTGTTTTGTATCACTATTTACATTACTGACCAGCATTAGGGGCAGTGTCTGGGTACATAAGGATAGTGAGGCTTATACATTAAAGGTGATGTAAAAGTAGACTGAGATACTGTTGATATAAAACTTAACAAATGGCCTCCATAGCTCATTGAAAGTCACGAGGAGGCCCAAGTGCTCTGTCCTGAGCCTTCAGCTAGGAGTGGAGCAGAATCAACTGTGTACAGCCTTACGCGTTTCACCTTAAGGTGAAACATGGATAATACATGGATAGATCCGATGTCGCCAAACGAGCGGATCTTCCTCCGGTATGCCCACCTTGAGGTGGGCAATATCTGGCAGATCCGATCATGGGCCCTAGGGCCCAACGATCGGATCCTAGCATTCGCAAATGGGCGGTCGGATCGCGGGACCTCATCAACGAACAGATGTGGCCGCGATCCGACGGGATTTTTAAACCCATCCGATCGAGATCTGGCCGACTTTCGGCCAGATCTCGATCGGGGAAGCCCGTCGGGGGCCCCCATACACGGGCCAATAAGCTGCCGACACAGTCTGTCGGCAGCTTTTATCGGCCTGTGTATGGCCACCTTTAATCATAGGCCGTCCATTGCCCCCCTCTGGCCCCCCACCCTCCTACTGTGATGCACCAGCATGCACAATGGTGTCGCTTGCCGTGCATGTGCAATGACAGAGCTCTGTATCACTCGTCGCACTAGCGCAGGTGGCGCTGCACAGCGCCGCTCTGGAAAGATTTTTTTTGCCAAATCCAAATATCTCGAGAGGGGGTCTTGCCCGGTGGGGGCCCATGAATGTCGGGCCCACTGGGTTTTTTCCCCGTGTCCCGCCGGGCCAGTCCGACACTGTACAATGGCTTTATTCCCTTGGAGTTCGGCACAATTATTTTCTCAACCTGCTGAGGCTCAAGGTGACAGTTGGATATAGAATCAATACCACTTGGCCAATATGCCTTCCACGCATGATTGTCCTTCATCATTCCTGCTGATTCTGTCTCTGTAACGATTTAGTTTACATTCTCTTGCTCAACCAGTTCTGAGGGTTGTTAATGACAAAAGAAATGTTGCTTGGACTGCTAAAATAGAACATGACAGCAAAATAATAAAGACAAAGTAAAACTGAAAATAGAAAATAAGAAATTTTAAAAAAGCATGAGAAGTGAAGTATGTAGAGCACGGTGGGAGTGAAATAGGAATAGTAATGAGACTAAAATACATTTGGTGACATTCACACTTTCTGAAAGCACATGACCAGGCAAAATGATGGTGAGGTGACCTACACACCAATATTATAACTTGAAAAAATACACTTGTTGGGTTAGGAATGAAATTTTATATGGTAGAGTGAATTATTTACAGTGTAAACAGTGTAATTTAGAAATAAAAACTACACCATAAAAATCATGACAACATCCCATTAACTGAACTCGAACTCTAATTTACATATGCCAATTAGAACCAGGAAGGGTGAAAGAGAGCGCACAGTTAAAAATGTTTATTTCCTTGTTTGTGTGACCAAAAGTCACTTGATTTTAAGGATTCAGATTTGGTTTGGCCAGGCACTTGGATTCAGTGCAACCCTGCTAAAAAAGACAGAATCCTCACCGAATACTAAACTGAATCTGGGATTCAGTGCATCCCTCATTTCGATACAGAGATCTACTTCAGGTATTGGATCTGTTATCAGGAAACCCATTATCCAGATAGCTCTGAATCAAGGGAAGCCCATTTCCAATAGATTCCATTTCAATCAAATAATTGTAATTTTTAAAAATGATTTCCTTTGTCTCTGTAACCAAGTTAATCTATAAATAATATATTTGCATTCGCACAGGTTTTTCCAAACTTTTTTTAAAGGGGTTCTTCACCTTTGAGTTAACTTCTAGTATGATGTAGAGAGTGATATTCTGAGACAATTTGTAATTGGTTTTCATTTTTTATTATTTGTGGTTTTTGAGTTATTTAGATTTTTATTCAGCAGCTCTCCAGTTTGCAATTTCAGCCATCTGGTTGCTAGGGTCCAAATTACCCTAGCAACCATGCACTGATTTGAATAAGAGACTGGAATATGAATAGGAGATGGTCTGAATAGAAATATGAGTAATAAAAAGTAACAATAATAATATATTTGTAGCCTTACAGAGCATTTGTTTTGAGATGGGGTCAGTGACCCCCATTTGAAAGCTGGAAAGAGTCAGAAGAAAAATAATTTGTAAACTATAAAAAAAAAAAATTAAAAACAATTACAATTTAAATTGGACATTCTGTATCATATAAGGAGCATATTTATCAAGGGTGGAGTTTCGAATTGAAAAAACTTCAAAATTCGAATTCAAAAAGACCAACTGAAATTAAGTTGAAGGTTTTTTTTGGTCGAATAGGTCAGTTTTTGATCGAGTAGGTCCGTACGAATCAAAGGAATAGAGCATTCGATCGAATTGTCTCCAAATAGGTTCTAGGAGGTCCCTCATAGGCTAAAACAGCAATTCGGCAGGTTTTAGATGGCGAATGGTCATAGTCGAATTTTTAAAGAGACAGTGCATGATAAATTTCCATATTTTAATTTTTTAATTTTTTTCAAATTCAAATCGAAATTTGAATTTTTTTCATTCGAAAATTCACCTCGACCCTTGATAAATCAGCCCCTAAAAGTTAATTTAAAGGTCAACCTTTAGTTTAAAACAGAGCCCAATCTGCTTATTTACAGACTGATCAAAGCACCTGATTATGTCTTTATAAGAGATATGTCTTTATAAGAGAATTACCCAATGATAAGAATTAACAAATACAGGTATGGGATCCTTTATCCAGAAACAAGTTATCCTAAAAGCTCAGAATTACGGAAAAGCCTTCTCCCATAGACTCCATTATAATCAAATAATCTAAATTTTTAAAAATGATTTCCTTTTTCTCTGTAATAATAAAACCGTAGCTCGTACTTGATCCCAACTAAGATATAATAAATCCTTATTGGAGGCAAAACCAGCCTATTGGGTTTATTTAATGTTTACATGATTTTTCAAGTTGATTTAAAATGTGGAGATCCAAGGTCCAGGTCCAGAGCATTCTGAGTAACAGAATCTGTATTTACAAATGGAGCATGAGGTGTAATAAAAATATTGACTTGAGGAACCATTTCTCATGGAATATTTCTCCCATTACAATCAATAATAGGCAATGTGAAAAATAAGGAATATTTTACAACGTACTGACAGTTGTCAGATCAATTGCCATAATAACCCTGCTCCATGTGTATGAATGTTAAACAGGAGGGCAGCATTACGATGTTTACCTCTAGTTTCTTATTATGTTGAATAGTGAAAATGCTGAAGGAAAGGAGAGAATAAACATGAGCTGAGGTCTGGGAGTCATCGGGATAGAACCACACAGACACGTATGTGTATAACTTAGTTATTGATCAATGGTTTGTTTCAGGGCACACAGTGTACTTTCTGTATATTGGAGTTAACTTGAACCAGAGGGCATTCTTTCCTCAAAGAAAAATAAAAGAAAATGATTTAAAGTCTGCTATCTTTTCTCTGTGGGGGTAGAGCTTGCAGTCCTAATATGACCCTTGGAAAGGCAAAAGCATCAGAACGTTGCATGAGTCACGCTCACATTGGGGCCTTTGAGTCATAAACAGTATGGCTTTCAGTGTTCATCATAACAGCTCCACAAACAAAAGAACCCAGAAGAACCTTTACATGTTCCCTCATAACATGAAATACTTTCAATCTGTTAAGGTTTCCTATTAGGGGTTATTGACTGCCAATGTAAATGCACATTATGCTCTCAGCCTTGCAGAGCTGGAATGTTGTTTAACAGATGTAGTTATACTTATACTCCCACAGCTTAGTCATGATTTGCGCTGCTGTTCATCCTTCACGGGTGGTCTAAAATGATTACCTCAAAGAACAGGGGGAACTCAGACCACATTTGACACAATATTTTGGTAAATGTAGATTTATATACAGATTGTAGTTATATCATTTATCTATTTATCATCTATCTATCCAATTATCCATCCATCCATCAATCTAGCTATCTATCCATCAATTCATCTATCTATCTATCTATCTATCTATCTATCTATCTATCTATCTATCTATCTATCTATCTATCTATCTATCTATCTATCTATCTATCTATCTATCTATCTATCTAATTATCTATCTATCTATCTATCTATCTATCTATCTATCTATCTATCTATCTATCTATCTATCTATCTATCCATTATCTATCCATTATCTATCCACTATCTATCTATCTATCTATCTATCTATCTATCTATCTATCTATCTATCATATATCTATCTATCTATCTATCATATATCTATCTATCATCTATCTATCATGTATCATCTATCTATCTATCTATCTATCTATCTATCTATCTATCATCTATCATCTATCATCTATCCATTATCTATCCATTATCTATCTATCTATCTATCTATCTATCTATCTATCTATCTATCGATCTATCTATCTATCTATCTATTATCTATCTATCATCTATCCATTATCTATCCATTATCTATCCATTATCTATCTATCTATCTATCTATCTATCTATCTATCTATCTATCTATCTATCTATCTATCTATCTAGCCATTATCTATCTATCTATCTATCTATCCACTATCTATCTATCTATCTATCTATCTATCTATCTATCTATCTATCTATCTATCTATCTATCTATCTATCTATCTATCATATATCTATCTATCATCTATCTATCTATCCATTATCTATCCACTATCTATCTATCTATCTATCTATCTATCTATCTATCTATCTATCTATCTATCTATCTATCTGTCTGTCTGTCTGTCTGTCTATCTATCTATCTATCTATCTATCTATCTATCTATCTATCTATCTATCTATCTATCTATCTATCTATCTATCTATCTATCTATCTATCATATATCTATCTATCATCTATCTATCTATCTATCCATTATCTATCCACTATCTATCTATCTATCTATCTATCTATCTATCTATCTATCTATCTATCTATCTATCTATCTATCATCTATCTATCTATCTATCTATCTATCTATCTATCTATCTATCTATCTATCATATATCTATCTATCATCTATCTATCTATCCATTATCTATCCACTATCTATCTATCTATCTATCTATCTATCTATCTATCTATCTATCTATCTATCTATCTATCATCTATCTATCTATCTATCTATCTATCTATCCATCTATCCATCTATCATCTATTTAAAAAAAACAAAAAACCAAAAACTATAGGAATTTGTGAAAATTATTTACACTAAATATACAGGTATGGGACCTGTTATCCAAAATGCTTGGGAACTGAGGATTTCTGGATAATGATCCTTCCGCATTTGGATCTTTAAATATTAAGTGTACTCAAAAATTATTTATACTAGTACAGTGTACTGTATTTATAGTATAATTTATACTAGGAAATCATGTAAATAATAAATAAAGCCAATAGGCTGGTTTTGCTTCCAATAAGGATTAATTATATCTTAGTTGGGATCAAGTACAAAGTACTGTTTTATTATTACAGAGAAAAGGGAAATTATTTTTAAAAATGTGGATTATTTGGATAAAATGGAGTCTATGGGAGAGGACCGTTGAATAATTTCAGAGCTTTTTAGATTAAGGGTTTCTGGATAACGGATCCCATACCTGTATTGACGCTGGCCTTGGCTGGTATTTTACCAATTAGATGGGGAAAGTCTGGTCAAGCGGCAACCCTATTTTGTTTAAACGTTTTTTTATTGATAAACAGACAATAATACATATTTCGAGTATAAAGTGGTGTTACAATATTTATATCTCCTGTATATAAATACAAGTTTTGGCTGCAAGTTTTTCCTGGTCTTGCCCATTTGAAATCATTTGCAAACTTAAAATGAGGTATACAGATATCTATAAATGAAATGGACTATATATATATATATATATATATATATATATATATATATATATGTAGACTTTGTGAAATAAATGCTAACCTTGTCAAATAAATTGATTAGCTTTGGCATTTAACCCCATCATATAACTCCTTTCTTCCCATAGAATTCTGATCATCATTTATCTCGACCCTCTCTCCTCGTTGGAAGAAAAATTCAATGGCGAATAGTTCAAATGTAAATAAAAAAGAGAACCCACATATTTTGGTATTCAGTGTAAATGATATTTAGAAGCCAATCTTTAGAGGAACAGTCAGTGAATATGATCTTCTCTGGGCAAAGTTATTCTCTCTGGTTTTAATATTCAGCAGCACTATTTGCAATCATACCTTCCTTCTTGATAGTCGTATGTGCACAGACTAATCAATGAGTATTCTTCTAATCTGGGCAAATATTTATTCAGCTTGAGTCAAGGTTTCTGCTGGAATCAGACAAAGCAATAAAATATATATATATATATACCTTAGTTGTAATGTAACAGAGTCGCCAGCCATCTCTAGCATAAACCTACAATAGCACGCAAGGCTTTAGTTCTTTTTAGAGGGTTATAATTCTTATATTGTATGCTGCCCTTGTAAGTAAAATAGTAGCAAAATAAAGAAAATGGAAGAGAATTAATGTGGAATAAAGGTACAGTTACAGTATGATAAGTCAGTTTACTGCGTCGGACTGGGTGGCCCAGGGTCCAACATGCCTGCAGCCACAGGGGCCCTCCTCACCATCCCTGAGCCCTCCAGCCGCAGAGCCTCCTCTCCCACCATCCCACCCGCAACCCGTTTCTGCCCCCCCTTCGTGCGTAGGCGCGCACCTTTTTATGTGCGTGGCGGGGTCAGGGAGAGAGGTAAGCAGCTGCAGTGCAGGGAGCTGGTCTTGGCCGGCAGGACCCAAAAGAGAAGGGACCCACCGGGGTTTTTCCCGGTGTCCCGCCGGCCCAGTCAGACCCTTTCAGTTTAAGATAGAAGCATTGTTTTGGGTTTGATTTTCAGAATTCCTATTAAAATGATAGGTAGTTATGGGACCTGTTATCCAGAATGCTTGGGACCTGGGGTTTCTAGGGGATCTTTCCATAATTTGGATCTCCATACCTTACATCTTCTCAAAAAATTATTTACAAGAATTAAACTCAATAGGATTGTTTTGCCTTCAATAAGGATTAATTATATCTTAGTCGGGATAAAGTACAAGCTACTGTTTTATTATTACAGAGAAAAGGGAAATTATTTTTAAGATTCACAATTATTTGATGATAATGGAATCTATGGGAAATGGTGTTCCCTAAAGTTGGATCTTTCTGGATAACGGGTTTCCTTATAACAGATCCCATACCTAGTAGATCTCTTTATCGAAATTAGAGATGCACCAAATCCCAGATTCAGTTTAGTATTTGGCGAGGATTCTGCCTTTTTTAGAAGGATTTGGCTGAATCCAAGTGCCTGGCCAAACCATAATCAGAATAAAGTGTCTTTTATTCACACAAACAAGGAAATAAGAACAACTGTGCACTCTATTTCACACCTCCTGGTTCTAATTTGTCTAATATGTAAATTAGGGTTCACATTTAGCTTAAAGGATTCTGTCATGATTTTTATGGTGTCGTTTTTCAAAAGTTTTTCAAAAAGGAAATCATTTTTTAAAAATTTGAATTATTTGATTAAAATGGAATCTATGGGAGATGACCTTCCCGTAATTCAGAGCTTTCTGGATAACAGGTTTCTGGATAACACATCCCCTACCTGTACAATGTAGAATCATAGTTCATTCTGCCCTTTCACCATCCATTTCCTCATTAGAGGGGCTTCTAGGGACAAAGGCTGTGTATGACCCTGTAATTGATTTTTGCTGTACATTCCTCTCTGTACAAAGAAATCTCAGCCACTTCTCAAATTATGGAGATGTCTCTTTATATTTACAGCAGAGAACTGTCTACTGTAAATCTGTCAGAATGTGACTCTACTGTGTAGCCAAAGCTTTTGAAGGGTTTCTCTATATATCCTCAAACATACTTGCGATGGTGGTTTTTTAGTGAAACCTCAAGTTTACATACCCTGATTTTAAATTTTCCCTCATTTTACATTTTTTCTTTTTTGAGGTCATCATATAATGCTTAAAGCATTTCCCTGATTTAACATTTTACCATTTTTTTCTAGTCCCCTAAAAAAACGTAAAATGGGGGTTCTACTTGGTATATTAAAAACTTCAGCCACCTTTAAGGGGATTGTTGTACACGTACAGGACCTGTTATCCAGAATGCTCAGGGCCTGGGAGTTTCCGAATAAGGGATCTTTCCGTAATTTGGATATTCATACCTTAAGTCTACTAGAAAATCATTTAAACATTAAATAAACCCAATAGGCTGGTTTTGCTTCCTATAAGGATTAATTTAAGATTAAGATTAAACCTCCTTGCCCTGGGCGTGAGCACACTCAGTTTGCTTCTCTCCCCCCCCCTTCTCTGCTGTGATTTGAGCCCAGAGCTAGGAGTGAGCAGGGAGAGACTTAGGCAGGAAGTGATGTCACACCAAGCTAATATGGCAGCTGCTATCCCAAACAATCAGAGAGCTTCTAGAGCTTTTTACTCAGGTATGGTAAAGCATTCCACAGAATAAATATAGCATTCTAGCTTGTACTAATGCAGCTAATCTATTGGCCTCTGTAGCTTTCCTTCTCCTTTTAAAGTTCACCTTCTATGACTATACCTAAGTACAAAGTCAAAGGCTTTATGTGAAATAGGGATATATTATATTTTATAGAACATAGTGAGTTGGAGGGGGTCAGGTTTGAGTGTGGGGTGGCTGAGGGTTCAGGTCATTGGCATCAGTGACCCTGAAATGTGACCCCAATGAATCCTGTTTTGCCACTGGCTATTTACCATGGAATCATACAAAGGTCTTAATTTTTTTTATAACAGAGATACATTTACAGGAATGGGACCTGTTATCCAGAATGCTCAGGACCTGGGGTTTTCCAGATAATGGATCTTTCCGTAATTTTTATATCTTTATACCTTAAGTCTACTAGAAAATCATGTAAACATTAAATAAACCCAATAGGCTGGTTTTGCTTCCAATAAGGATTAATTATATCTTAGTTGTGATCAAGTACAAGCTACTGTTTTATTATTACAGAGAAAAAGGAAATCATTTTAAAAACATTTTATTATTTTGATAAAATGGAATCTATGGGAGATGGCCATTCCGTAATTCGGACCTTTCTGGATAATGGGTTTCCGGATAATGGATAACTGTACTATATATAGGGGCACATTTACTAAGGGTCGAATATTGAGGATTAATTAACCCTCGATATTCGACCCTCAAAGTAAAATCCTTCGACTTCGAATATCGAAGTCGAAGGATTTACCGCAAATACTTTGATCGAACGATCAAACGAAAAATCGTTCGATCGAACGATTAAATCCTTCAAATCGAACGATTCAAAGGATTTTAATCCATTGATCGAAGAATTTTCCTTCGATCAAAAAAAGCTTAGAAAGCTTATGGTGAAGGTCCCCATAGGCTAACATTGAAGCTCGGTAGGTTTAAAGTGCCGAAGTAGGTAGTCAAAGTTTTTTTTAAAGAGACAGTAGTTCGACTATCGAATGATCGAATGGTCGAACGATTTTTACTTCGAATCATTCGATTTGTAGTCGAAGGTCGAAGTAGCCTTTTCAAAGGTCGAAGAACCCAAAAAAAACCCTTCAAAATTCGAAGTTTTTTTACTTTGAATCCTTCACTCGAGCTTAGTAAATGTGCTTCATAATGTGATGTCAAAGCAGATTTTACATTATACCATATTTTTCCTCCTTGCATGTCGGCATCAATCCTAAACCTCGTCGTATCTGTTCCACATTAAAAGGAAATAAAGAAATAATAAAACAAAATGCAAATAATTCACAAAGATTTATGCAGTCTGCTATTTCAAAGGCCTAATTCACAAAGCCACCTTATTTTATGAACTGAAACCTTTAGAGATAACTGGAAATACATTATATCCAGAGCTGAATCTGGCACATTGGGAGTTGGGAATTAACGGGCTGGTTCCTGTTTTATACTCCCAGGACGGAGAACAATTTATTGGTTTCTCAAATATGTTAGCAATTTACTTTTCAGACAAAAAAAAAAAAAACCTTTGCAGGCTGATCTAGACAATAAAGCCATTGCTATTATTGTCCTATTGGATCCAAACCACTTAAGGTTATTTAGTGCTATTATAAAGCTAGGAGACATTGGCCTCTGCCAGGTTGCTCCTCAGTTTGTGGGAGATTAAAATCATTTGGGAGAGCCTCATTATGGCTCCAACTACAACAGTAGACTGAAATTTAAGAAGAGTGGGGCTAATGTTTTCCAAAAGAGAGTGGAAATACTAATTCTCCTTGTATAGGATCCTGGATACAATAGAGGAGTATTTTTCTGAAGTACACACGTAGTCTGGTAATCAGTAGACCTCATTATTTATTTCCCCTTAAATAGATGCTAAAATTGGAGCTTCGCAAATCAGATTCCCTTTAGTTGGGGTGTGAAAAAGATTTCTAATTGATTCATGAATTTACATAGAGTGTAAAGTTGAACCAATCTGATCTGTACATTGAGCTGAGTCCATTTAATTGTAGTCTTAAAGGAAAACTATACCCCCCAAACAATGTAGGTCTCTATAAAAAGATATTGCATAAAACAGCTCATGTGTAAAACCCTGCTTCATGTAAATGAACCATTATCATAATAATATACTTTTCTAGTAGTATGTGCCATTGGGTAATCATAAATAGAAAATTGCCATTTTAAAAAATAAGGGCCGCCCCCTGGGATCGTAGGATTCACTGTACTCACAAACAAACCAACAAACCATACATGTTAGGTCACATGAGCCAATTAACAGACAGAGTTGTGTCTTTTGCTTCCACACTTCTTCCTGTTACAGTTAGTGTTGTAGTATTTCTGGTCAGGTGATCTCTGAGGCAACACACAGACCATCACAAAATGGTGTCTCAAGGGAAGAGATGTAAAAGGGCAATATTTACTTAAATATATATTCCAGTTTGGTGAGATTCTTTAATATGTCACTTAATATGATATGAACTATCTGTTGCTTAAGTGTTCATTTTGGGGGTATAGTTTTCCTTTAAGGTAGTTGTTCACTTTAAATTAACCTTTAGTATGCTGTAGAGTGTGATATTTTGGGACAATTTGCATCTGTTTTTCATTTTTTTTAGTTATTTAGCTTTTTATTCAGCAGCTCTCCAGTTTGCAATTTCAGCAGTATGGTTGCTAGGATCATAATTACCCTAGCAGCCATGAATAGTGATGGGCGAATTTATTTGCCAGGCGCAAATTCGCGGCGAATTTGCGCTATTCGCCGTCGGCGAATAAATTCGCGAAACGGGTGCGAAAATTCGCGGAAAAAATTCGCCGGCGTCAAAATTTTTTTTCCGAAAAACGGACGCCGGCGCCAAAAACGGGCGCCGGCGTCAAAAACGGGCGCCGGCGTCAAAAACGAGATGCCGGCGCCGTTTCGCGAATTTCGCAAATTTTTCGGCGAAGCGAAACTGCACAAATTCGCCCATCACTAGCCATGAAGTGTTACATGAAACCTATAACATGAAAAGGAGAGGGCCCGAATAGAAAGTTAAGTAATAAAGTAGCAATAAAAGAAATTGTGCAGCCTTACAGAGGATTCGGCTTTTTTTAGATGGGATCAATGCCCTTATGTCAACATTGGAAACAATTAGAAGAAGAAGAGAAATAATTAAAAAAAATATGAAAAAAAGAAAAAAATGAAAGCCAATTAAAAAGTTTCTTAGCCATTCTATAACATACTAAAAGTTAACTTAAATGTGAACCATCCCTTTAAGTATGTAATGTGCTATGGGTTCCATGTTTAGAGTGATAGCACAAGGGGTGTTTTGTTGCTCATGGGAAACCGACCTCATTTAGGTTTCCAAAAGTACTTTTTTTGTTGGGGTGAATTGGGGCATGAAATGCGTTACGCTTTGTTATGATGTTTTTGCCTTAAATACTTTTTTATAGGGATGCACCGAATCCACTATTTTGGATTCAGCCGAACCCCCGAATCCGTTGTTAAAGATTCAGCCGAATACCGAACCGAATCGGTGGGAAGGGGAAAACATTTTTACTTCCTTGTTTTGTGACAAAAAGTCACGTGCTTTCCCTCCCCACCCCTAATTTGTATATGCAAATGCGGATTCGATTCGGCCAGGCAGAAGGATTCGGCCGAATCCGAATCCTGCTGAAAAAGGCCAAATCCTGGATTCGGTGCATCCCTACTTTTTTTTACTACATCTATCTATGGAGTGTGGTCTGGTATGTGCCAGCCCTTCATTATCCATTTGCACCCTTTATTTATGTCACACAAGACAGGCTTCAGTTCCCTATCAGTTCCCTGCTAGCTGCTGATTGGTTCCTATCTTACAGTGCAGTGTGTCACCGGTTTCCCTGCACAGCCTGGGAAAGGAGGCAGCAGGAAGTGCAACAGTTGGGCGGAACTATTAAGGTTTATTTTTCAATAAAGCACAAGTGGAGTCCTATTAAAGGTTGAAGTTTAATGGTTTTAGAGGTTTTTAAAACCAAAACTAAACTCACTTTCTCCAAAACCCCCGAATGTCATGACATTTTTTTAAAAGATCCCAATACAAAAGTATGAATGGAAAATTACTCTGAACCATCCAAAAAAAAAAATACAAATATCTCTAAAACCTATTTTTCCAACAATGCCTATTGAAATTTCTTTTCTAATACCTCTAAAACTACGAATTGATTTAGAACAAGCCAATAGGATCAGCGCAGCTCCCATTGACTTCTATATGACCTCGACAACTTTTACCTGGCAAAGTTATGCATTAAAGATTTTCGAATAAATCTCCAGTTTTTTGAGCCTTTTAAAAAAAAAAATAGCAAAACCATGAATTTTTAAATTGAAATTTAAAAAAAAAATCAATTGTTAGAAAAGTGTCCGCTAAGTCTCTTTAATTAACTGGTTCTTCAATTGGCTCAACTATATAAACATTTTTAATTTATACAAATTGCTGAAGGTGTGTAGGGTTCTATTTCCATTGCATTCCTATGTATAGATGCCTTTTTATTCCAAGGATTTTTTTTAAGAATAAATAGGATGTGGCTTTGCAAAGGTGGAATAGAGTTTTATCAAGAAAAACAAGTGTTATGCTTTTTCCACACATCAGTGAGTCTCACACTTCTCATCTACAGGATCATCAGCAAAAAAACCCCCAATATTTATATGGAATGTGCCTTGATTGATAAGGCAAAGAAGCCAACATGTTCTAGCAGTGAGAAGAATGCTTACATTGGTAATAAGATTTCAAAATCCCTTGTTTCATTTATAAGTTTGGGCACAAAAACAGAAAATAAATTGAACACAAAAAATATGTCTCCTCTACACTCAACTAATGCTGTTGTTGTACGTGTATGGGACTTGTTATCCAGAACCCTTGGGACTTGGGATTTTCTGGATAACGGATCTATCGGTAATTTGGATCTTCATACCTGAAGTCTACTAGAATATTATTTAAACATTAAAGAAACCAATAGATTGGGGTTGCCTCCAATAAGGATTAATTATATCTTTGTTTGGATAAAGTATGAGGTACTTTTTTATTATTACAGAGAAAAAGGAAATCATTTTTAAAAATGTGGATTATTTGGATAAAATGGAGTCTACAGGATATGGCCTTTCTGCAATTCAGAGCTTTGTGGATAACAAATTCCAGGTAATGGACCTGTATATGGCAAAACCCATTGTATGGGAATATACTGAGATTAGAGCTTTTATCTTGATTGAATATTTGTATTCCTCGTACAGGTATGGGACCTGTTATCCAGAATGCTCGGGACCTAGGGGTTTCTGGTTAACAGATCTTTCCATAATTTGGATCTTCATATCTTAAGTGGATTATTTGGATAAAAAGAGTCTATGGGAGACGACCTTACCATAATTCCGAGCTTTCTGGGTAATGGTTTTCCTGATAATGGATCTCATATCTGTAGTTTTTTTTTTTAATTAACCCATGTAATTTTTGATTTGCTGAGATTTCATGTTGAGATTCATGATTTAAAAAACACATGTCCTTTCATGAATTTCTGTTATGTTGGAAAATCAGACCCAAATGAAATGACACAAATGGTTCCAGTGGGGAGGAAGGCAATTGCATTTGTATTCACTTTGTCCCTGTTACATGAAGAACACCCTGTGACACTAGCTAAAAGCCTACGTGATTTGCTAGTCATGCATTCCCTTTAAATGTCAACAATATTCATCTTAAATGTCAACATTAATTGCTTGTCCATCAAATGATAAGCTACAGTTTACCTGGTAGGAATTATAGGGAAAAATGGAAATAATTCACAAAAATGCAATGCAAGGTAGAGTTTTCATGATGGACACCATGGAGGTTATTTATGAGTCTGTTCACCAAAAAAAAACTCTTTCTTTCCAAAAACTCTTTTTTTCCTATAAAATTCGAATTTTAGTGGAAAAAAAACCCAGAATTTTTCGAGATGTAGGGGCACATTTACTAAGGGTCGAATATCGAGGGTTAATTAACCCTTGATATTCGACCGTCGAAGTAAAATCCTTCAACTTCAAATATCGAAGTCGAAGGATTTACCGCATTTCCTTCTTTCGTATGATCGAAGGAAAAATCGTTCGATCGAACGATTAAATCCTTTGAATCGAACGATTCAAAGGATTTAATCCATCGATCGAACGATTTTCATTTGATCGAAAAGACCTAGGAAAGCCTATGGGGACCTTCCCCATAGGGTAACATTGATGCTCGGTAGGTTTTAGGTGGCGAAGTAGGGGGTCGAAGTTTTTTTTTAAAGAGACAGTACTTCGACTATCGAATGGTCGAATAGTTGAACGATTTTTAGTTCGAATCGTTCGATTTGAAGCCATAGTCGAAGGTTGAAGTAGCCAATTCGATGGATCGAAGTAGACCAAAAAAAAAACATTCGAAATTCGAAGTATTTTTTATTCTATTCCTTCACTCGAGCTAAGTAAATGTGCCCCAAAGTATTCCCCCGAGGATGAAATAAATCAGATTCCAAACATTCGGCATCTCAGAGCGTCCCTATCTGTGGTCTGTGCTGGAATTAGCCTGAAAATCCGACTTTTTGAACTTTTCTGGCAAAAATCCAGAAAATTTCACAAAAAAAAAAATCGAGTGATTCAGGAAAAAACAGTGAAAAATCGTACGATTCAGATTTTTGCTCTAATTCTTTTTAATAATAAATACAGTCCAAAACGTGGATTCTAGTTTGGTCTGACTTTTTTTAATAAACATAATCAGAAAAATTCAGACTTTTATAAATAAGGCCCAAATGTTCATTTTACCAGGGAATAGCAAAACACCCTTCATACATTTGGGTTCAAGCAACCAGCCCTAGTGGGCAACGCCGCGCCAGACCGATCCACACAGTCTGACCTCCTCCCTCTCCACTCCTGATCCCCGCCCACTCCACCACCCATTATGCCCGATTGACCCGCCCACTTGCCTCGCCTGTTCAACTCGCTCGCATACAGATGAGTGAGAAGTAGGTACAGGCCACGAGGGTGGGCGAGAGAGGGCAGAGGGGGGTTTGCTGGGGAGGGAGGCCTGCGATTGGGGGCCCTTGGGGGTGTATGGGGGCCCTTGTGGGGGTGTGGGGGCCCTGATGTGGCAACCTTGGTGGGCCCTGACCCCCCCCAGTCTGACCCTGCAAGCAATCCTTAGTGGTCCAGCATTTGGGCAGGCTTATAAAAACGTTATTATATCAGAAGAAGAAGTGGAAAACTATTGACCTCAAATCTTATTGTACATTACCTTTCTTCCCCCTTCAAGAGGGCAGCCAACTAGTGATTTGTCCCGTTTCGCCACGAATTTCGTGAATTTCCCCTGACATTCGCGAAACTGGTGAAAAATGTGTGAAACGGGATTACGATGCCGGCGCCCATTAAAGTCAATGGTTGTCCGTTTATTGTTGAAAAACTTTGACACAAGTGTCAAAACCGTTGCCAGCATCAAAAATTTTTCGACATCAGCGGAAAATTCGCTGCAAATTCGCACCTGGTAAATAAATTCGCCCATCACTACAGCCTACTTCTTTGGAACCTATGTCTATGGCCTGAAGAAAGGGTTCTGTTCCCATGTGATATGACCTATAGGCCCAATGTGGCCCACCACATTTCCATGCCCTCTGCCAGTACCAGATTCATAATGCCACCTCTCTGTCAATAATGTCCTTTAACAGGTCTACCTGAGCCTTATGGTGGGCTCCAAAAAATATTTTTCTAATAATATAAAATAATAGATACTGTAGCTCTGAGGGTGCCGGCACATTTAACACTCTGCTCGCATATTTATCGGAAGTGGTACAGACGTGATTGGTGAAGACAAGATTGAAGCGTGATGCATATATCAGTAGGTGGGTCTAACCTTACAAGCTAAAAGCTAATTAAGTCTACCTTATTTCTCTGCTATGGTTTCCCCTTTAAATGTCAACAACATTAACCTTAAAGGTTAACAAAATTAATTGTCAGGCTTGTCAGTCAAATGATATGCCAAGCTTTTCTTGATAACCCTGAACTCTGATGGAGAGACTTCATTTTAAGGGGGGAGGGAGAACAAGTATTCATTATTACATCCAGCACACATCAAACCTGTTTTCACAGTGCTCATGATGGATTCTTAATGCTGATATTCTCAGATATAAATTCTCTATTGTTTAATATCTCCCTTTCCAATTAATATTTCATTACTCCTATGCTCACCAAATACGTATGGTCATAGTAACCAGAAGATATTTAGGAAAAAAGGCTGCCAGTATGGAAAAGTAACAAACCTACAGATATGTGATCTGTTATCCAGAATACTCAGGACCTGGGGTTTTTTTGTGTTTTAAACAAAAAAAAAAATTAGTTTTCAAGGTTATTTTTTGGTCAAAAAATTTTTTTTGGGGTTAAAAAAAAAACAAAAAAAATCTAATTTTTAGAGATATATTATACCCCGACCCTAGAAATAGTTTGAATCCGAAAATACACCATCTACACCTGTTGAGGTCATGTAGAAGTCAATGGCAGTGGTCTGTTGAACCCTTTGCAGATGTTACTAGCCTCCATTAGTTTTTTTTTGGTGGGTTTCACTTGAAAACTCGATCATTTCGATCGATTCACATTTTTACCAGCAAAAACTTGATCAATTCGAGTTTTCTGGTTGTTAAGCCCGAACTTGCTGATTTGAGTTTTTTTCTTAAATTAGAAATCGAGTTGTGAGTTCATTCGAGGTTTAAAAACTCTCATGGCTCTAAAATTCAACTTTTGATAAATAACCCCCTAAGACTACAAAAAAATAATTTAAAAACCTGTGGTTGGTTTTGCTTCCAATAAGGATTAATTATATCTTAGTTGGGATCAAGTACAAGATACTGTTTTAATATTACAGAGAAAAAGAAAATCATTTTTAAAAAATTGAATATTGGGTAAAAATGGATTCTGTGGGAGACAGCCTTGCGATAATCTGGATAACAGGTTTGCAAATAACTGATCCCATACCTGTAGGTAGGAAGGTAGGTAGGGGAAGTGATTCCAGAAGAGGTGACAGTGGATAGTTTACTTTAACCAGTAACAAAATACACTTGTACCAAATAGTTGGTCACTAGAGATGTGCAGGCCAGTCCGATACCTGTGGGACCCGTGAGTCGGTTGGGATTCGGGAGGACTTCACACCCTCATTTGCGATTTCCGGCTTCCATTTTAATACCCGCGTGCCTGCTCACCTGCCCCTTTTCTGACATCATCGGCGGGGGTGCGGGTCAGCACAGGTCTATAAAAGTCGGGCTCGGGTGTAGCGAGGGCGGGTGCGGGTCAGGTTTTACCCAACCAGCACATCACTACTGGTCATCTGTACCAACCATTCACCAAGTATGGTCAGTTTCAATGCAAGCCCCGACTAGTTGCTATGAGTTAATAGACATGGACAAACTTTTCCCCTTTTATTACATTTCCCCTTTTTCTGTATAGAGAGGCGCATTCACTGGAACTGAGAGTTTAGCTGGTCAAATCTGAGTACAGGTATGGGATCTGTTATCTGGAAACCCGTTATCCATAAAGCTCCAAATTACGGGAAGGCCATCTCCCATAGACTCCATTCTAAGCTATTTTTTTTTAAAAAAATGACTCAATTTTTCTCTATAATAAAAAAACAGTACCTAGTACTTGTTCCTATTCATAACTAAGATACAATTCATCCTTATTAGAGTCAAAACAATCCTATTGAGTTGATGTAATGTTTAATGTAGACTTTTTAGTAGACCTAAGCTATGGAATGATTCCTTATCTGGAAAACCTCAGGTCCCGACCATTCTGGATAACAGGTCCCATACCTGTACCTCAAATACAAGATTGTATGTCTCTGGGGACTGCATACATAGTCATGGAACCTTCCTGTCTTTGTCAGGACTGAGATTTATTGTTTCTCCAGAAAGATTAATCTTTTGTTGGCTGCTTAGCTTCTTGTTTGATGTAGACACGTACCACAAAATATGTCTGAAGTACATTCAGTGGAATACTGAGGGATTTGTCTCTGTAAATGAATTAGCATAAAATCAGATTTTAAAGATATGGCCCCATCTTGGTTTATCCCATCAAGGAATTCCCTTATCATCTTTTTTAAATGTGCTCTGAGCCTGATTATTCTTCAGACTATACATGAGAGTGTGAGATAAGGTATAAAAGGACAGATATTTGATCAGCTGATATGAACCAGAACAGAAGCAAAACGAGCTCCTTTTAAAATCGCAATAAAATCATATTTATTGGAGGATAAGACAAATATTGTGTTTGGAACAAGTAAAAAAAGCATAAAAGTCTAATAATGTGTCTTTAATAACAGTAGAAAACCAACTGTAATAGTGGCTGAAGCTCCACTAGTGAAGAGTTCAATTGAGGTGACAGTTAATGCAGAAACAGGCTGCACTGAACCTGCACAGAATTTCAACTAACATCTTTAGCTCCAAGGATAATAACTGTGAACTCCGGGACGGTCTCTCGCAGCAAACTAATGAGTTTTTGTAGCATCTCAGAACATTCTGTTCATGTTGACGTCTTGTCTAAAGCTGAGCAGAAATGTAACTGTCATCTTTACTGGTTACCATTCATTCACGGCATTAGGGATACTATCGTTATTGTAAAAGCCCCATAATACCATGCAAAGGATGGGATACCCGAGACGGCATCTTTCTTGTGTTGCATTGAAAAAAAATGTAGCAATTGTGGCATTTTGCAGGGGGAATTAAGGTTCTCTGTCAGAATAAAAATATTAAAATAAATGGATAGAACTCTTCAACCTTATTGCTATATGCAACAATTACATTTCAAAGGCCCACAGAATTAGGGATGTAGCGAACTGCCAATTTCATGTTCGCGAACGCCGGCAAAAAATGCGAACGTTCGCAGACAGTTCGCGAACTTCGAACACCCGCTAAAATCGTACGATTCGAACGATCGAAGGATTTTAATCATTCGATCGAAGGATTTTCATTCGATCGAAGGATTTTCATTCGATCGAATGCTTACAATCGTTCGAACGAATGGAAATCGTTCGATTTTTAGCGGTCGAAGGAATTCGAATGGTCGAATGGTCGAACGAATCGAACGCGAACCCAAATTGGCGAACGTCGCGCGACGTTCGCGAACACTCGGCGGACGCGAACGGTCGAAGTTCGCGCGAACAAGTTCGCCGGCGAACAGTTCGCTACATCCCTACACAGAATATCTGAAAAACCTTACTTTTAATAGAAAAAAATCCATCTTGAATACTTCAAGTTTTTGATCCTGTTGCTTTTTTTGTAGGAGAGAAAACACAGATCTCCATTGGCATTTATAGGATTGAGAAATAATTAAACCAAATACAATAGGATTTGAATTAATATCAGAAGCAGTTTATGATGAAGGAAACACAGAGGAAGGCAACAAAACAAATGAAGGTGACGAGTGCATTTTTCATTGTCAAACAAATTAGCGAGGACAGACATATCCAAGTAAGCGCTAGAGTCAAAGGGTTTAAAATAAAGGTCAATAAAGTGTCAATGCATCTAATTCCCTCCTTCAATCTGACCATAATTTAAAGGAAAACGAAACCCTAAAAATGAACATAGCTAGAAATGCCTTATTTTATATAATGAACTCTAAACTAGCAAAATCGTCAAAAGAGTTTCTCCATCTTGGATATTTTTAAGAGTGTCTGCAGCAAGCACATGCTACAGGATGCTACAGGGCTGATTATAAAATTCTGATGCTAATTGCACTGGTTTCCATGTAGTAATTATCTGTATTAATTACTAATCAGCCTTATATTGTGACATTTCTATTCTATGTGTACTGTATATTGTGAGTGGGTCCCTAAGCTCAGTAAGTGACAGCAGCACAGAGCATGTGCAGTGAATCAGCAGAAAAGAAGATGGGGAGCTACTGGGGCATCTTTGGAGACACTGATCTTTACTGCTAAAGGGCTGTGGTTGCCTTGGGCTGGTACAGAAGTCCAAAACATAGGGAGTCATTTGTCAAGGTCCGAACTTATCTCAGTATTTCTAATATCAAACTTCAAGCAACTCCGAATTCCGGAATGGACCTTATTTATGAAGAAAAATGGCAGAAAAAATAGGGTCTGGAAAACTTTGGAGCTTTCTGAGTTTTTTGCTCCGAAACCCCAAAATCATCGGTACGGACATCAGCGCAGACATTGGGACCTTCCCCATTGACTTATACAGGTTTTTTTTTTTTGCTCTGAAAACTACGAATTATTCGAGGTTCAGATATTGGGACCTTGATAAATAATCCCCATAATGTACAACATTTCTGCCCTACTTCTTTATTTAAGCTTTAGTTCTCCTTTAAATCAAGATTTAGAAATAAAGAGACATTGTACACTTCCATTCCTGTGATCCTCCTTAATGCTTCACGAACGATAAAGACAAAATGCTCTCCAGTCTTTTTTTTTGCTTTTTCAATATTCTTGGGTTTCCATCAACTTTTTAACAACCAGTTTTATCCAGGAATATTAGACAGCAACATATAGAAAATCTATAACAATTAATGAAATAAAATCACTCCAACAACTGCAATAAGTATGCGCCATTATGCACATTTTAATTGTACCTAAGAGCACCAGCACCACAGGAGCATCTGGTTGAGTCAACAGCTGGAGCCTCACAATCTCCGGCAGGTTCAGGTGGGTCTCAAAGTTCACCGCATAAAAATACATTCTTGTATATTAGTTATGCTGTATATTCAAACCAAGACAAATTACATCTTTGGAGTTCTAGGAAGTGTTAAAACAAGTCAGGAACTCCTCTCAGAGAAAGACATTTTGCTAACAAAACAAAATGCTGACATAGATTAATAGAAGCATTTGCTGAGCCTGGAGTGTTTTATGAGCTTTGTGGCTTGTGAATGGCTTCTTTTGCATTAAACGGTAGCAGCTAGCACACTGTAGTTTGTTCTTTAAAGGAGAAGGAAATGTCCTCGGCGCTAACCCCCCTCCCCCCCTCCCGTGTATTGCCCCCCCCTCCCTCCTCCCCCCTGGCCTACCCCTCCCGCTGGGCAAATGCCCCTAACTTGTTACTTACCCTTCTGCGCAGGTCCAGTCCACGGAGTTCACAGGCGACATCTTCTTCCACGCGATCTTCTTCCTCCTTTGACCGGCGCATGCGCAGTAGGATCATTTCGCTGGTACGATCTACTGCGCATGCGCGTGACTTTTGGCGCATGCGCAGTAGATCCGTACCGGCGAAATGATCCTACTGCGCATGCGCCAAAACGCCGGTCAAAGGAGGAAGAAGATCGCGTGGAAGAAGATGTCTCCTGTGAACTCCGTGGACTGGACCTGCGCAGAAGGGTAAGTAACAAGTTAGGGGCATTTGCCCAGCGGGAGGGGTAGGCCAGGGGGGAGGAGGGAGGGGGGCCATACACGGGAGGGGGGGAGGGGGGTTAGCGCCGAGGAGATTTCCTTCCCCTTTAAGTCTACAGGAACCATTCTTCTGTCACACCCTACAATTCTCCGAATTGGACTGTTCTATTGCTTAAAGGGGAACTGTCGCCCAAATGAAAGCTTCCTCATACTGACGTAAGAAACTTTCTTAACACAATCAATTAAAAAGTCTGCATTGTTTCTGAAATGATCACGTTTATCTTCACTATCCCTCTCTCAGCATCTGTTTCTCCTCATTCTGTCTTCATGCAGCAGTTGGGTGTCAGATGAATGATCCAATATATCTTATAGGGGGGTTCCCTTTCCTAGCAGATGTATTAGAGCTCACTCAAATAACTGATTCCAGTACAAACAAAATCTAACAAAATAACTGCCTTTTGCACAAATCCTGCATGTAGAGAGACATGTTGTCTGGTGATTTTAATAGAGTGAGCTCTAATACATCTTCTAGGCAAAAGCAGCCCCCTATAAGATCTTTAATCTGACACCCAACTCCTGCATGAAGAGAGAATGAGGAGAAACAGATACTGAAAGAGGAATAGTGAAGATAAACTAGATTATTTCAGTAACGGTACAGACTTTTTAACTCATTGCATTTAGAAAGTTTCTTATTTCAGTATGCTGAAGCTTATATTACATTTTCATTTTCATGATAGTTCCCCTCTAAGACAGGGATCCCCAACATTTTTTACCCATGAGATGGTTTTTATGCAACCAAAACTTGCCCCCAAGCCAAGAATTAAATTAAATTAAAAAATAAGCTTCTGCTTTGAGGCCTCTGAGAGCAACAGCCAAGGAGTTGGTGAGCAACATGTTGCTAATAGTGATGGGCGAATTTGCGCCGTTTTGATTCGCCGAAAAATTCACGAAACGGCGCCGGCGTCTCGTTTTTGACGCCGGCGCCCGTTTTTGACGCCTGCGCCCGTTTTTTTCGACGCTGGCGTCCGGTTTTCGGAAAAAAAATTTTTTGACGCCGGCGAATTTTTGCCTGCCAATTTTCGCGGGCATTTCGCGAATTTATTCGCTGGTCGTGAATCGCGCAAATTCGCCGTGAATTCGCGCCTGGCGAATAAATTCGCCCATCACTAGTTGCTAATGACCACTGGTTGATAATCACTGCCATAAGAGATTGATGGGATGGGAAGTGGACATTACAGTACTGAAGAGAACATGTTATTTTGTCGAGGTCAACCTGAGAAAGAACAAGAAGCTTTGATCCCTGGCAAGGGACTGTGGAAGGGCAGATTTATTAAATATCAAACTGAATAGGAATTGATTCCAGAAGAAAACTCAGCAGATATTTTTCCCATTTACTAACACTTTCCTGACTGTCTGAAAAATATTCCTGGCAGTCAGGAAAGTGTTTTAACAAACTGACACATTTATCAAAGCATACAGATGTGCCAGTTGGGTGAAATCTGTTCAGCTGCTTTGAAAAGTGATTGAAACCCCCCCAATTTATAAATGGAAACATTTCATTTCAAACTGGAAAGAGAAATGTCGCACAAACACACACGTAATTCCTCACTGAACCAAATTGACATACAAACATAAAACAAACGCACACAAAAAAAACCCCCTGAAATAATAAAATCTCTGGTTTTCCAAAAGAAAGGAAAAATGTGGAAACTGTTAAAGAATAATTCTGTGAAAATAATCAGAAACTCTTAAAGGTATTTTGTTTTATTATTCCTTTACATATGTCTTGCATAAAAATTCCCTCTATTGTGACTTGCCAGGTCGTTCCTGGAAGTAAAAGAAAAAAAAAAAAACCAACAATAAATTATATACATTTTTTTAAAGAATAAATTATTAAATAATTTCAAATTTCCAAATGATTAAAAATGAGTGCTGTTCACAGATAATTTTACTGCAGCCTCATAGTTAAGCGGATGGGAGATTTAAGATGGGATGACAATAAGGTTGTCAAACCAATATCAATGAATTTTATGTAGAATGAATAGTGTAAGGCCAGATCAAGGTTTATCATAGTTTAATCAACATTAACTGCCCTTTAATATACCTTATCAGAGCCCATCACTAAACATAATGTAGCAATGTTCTGAAAATGTCAGTGTAATTGAATTGTATCCAAATCCTTTGTTTAATCCTCTTTATTCTTGTTCTTGTCTTTGTGGACACAATAAAAGATAATGGTTTGACCTCATGGTCTTTCTTTCTGACTTTGGGGGTATTGACTTAAAACGGGAATATAATGAGTAATCTTAGATGACCTAACTTCTCCTTTTATTTTTTTAACATAAAATTAGTAGCAGTATAAATCTAGGCTTAATCCCATGCACAAAAATAACAATAAGGGGCCGATTCAATAAATTCGAGTGAAGGATTCGAAGTAAAAAAACTTCAAATTTCGAAGTTTTTTTTGGGCTACTTCGACCATCGAATGGGCTACTTCGACCTTCGACTACGACTACAACTTCGAATCGAAGGATTCGAACTAAAAATCGTTCGACTATTCGACCATTCGATAGTCGAAGTACTGTCTCTTTAAAAAAAACTTCGACCCCCTAGTTCGGCAGATGAAAGCTACCGAAGTCAATGTTAGCCTATGGGGAAGGTCCCCATAGGCTTGCCTAAGTTTTTTGATCGAAGGATATTCCTTCGATCGTTGGATTAAAATCCTTCGAATCGTTCGATTTGAAGGATTTAATCGTTCGATCGAAGGAATAATCCTTCGATCGTTCGATCGAATTTTCTGCGCTAAATCCTTCGAAGGATTTCAATTCCTAGTCGAATATCGAGGGTTAATTAACCCTCGATATTCGACCCTTGATACATCTGCCCCTTAGTAAAAACTAAATAGTAGAGCACTAGTATCTTCTTTTTTTAATTTTATTTAGATGAACACAATAATAAATGACAGTTCAACAATCATCAAGAGGATACATATTGTAGTAAGAAGTAAAAGTAATAACTCAAAGTATTAACAAAATTACTAATAGTGATGAGCGCCAACCATAGATTTAAGGTGAAATTCCGTACTTTGGCATCTGCAAATTTTTTCTCGAAGCTGCAGCAAAAATTTGCAGCTGAAAAATTCCCTGCGGCAAAAATGTCGCAGAACAAAAAAAATCCCCATAAGTAAAGAACCCATTGACTTTAATGGATTTGGAGCAAGAAAAATTGTCACTAGTGAAAAAAATTGTAGCACGTCAAAAATTGGCGACTATTGACTTCAATCAGTTTCATGGTATGCAAATTTTAAAGTAAAGCAAAATGGGACAAATTCGCTCAATGCTTATTACTAATACTGAGAAATAAGCATTCTACTCCATAGGAAAAAACACGTAAGATGGCAATAGACGTGCAGATTTTCTTCTTCTGACAACGGACCATTAAGATTAAATAAAGTAGTAAAAAGAACAAATCAGACAATGTTCTGACCATGGGGTACATTGATCAAAGAGTGAAGTTAGAGATCACCACAGTCCTCTAAAGTGAAATTCTGCCACTCTCCATTCATTTCTATGGGATTTTTTTTAAAGAGTATTTATCAATGGGTGAAAGTGAAAGTTCATCCTAAATACGGCTTTCAAAATTCCATAGAAATGAATGGAGAGTGGCGGAATTTCACTCTAGAGGACTGTGGCGATCTCTAACTTCACTCTTTGATAAATATACCCCATGAAATGACAGACTGCAATAGAACGAAAGTTATGTCCAACAAATAGTAGTGACAGACTCCCATTGATATCATCAGATAGGCAATACATGCAGAGATATTATCCTTAGCCGATATAAATTTTCGAACCTATCCGATCAACTGAACGACCAATCGCCACGGTACTAAAAATGTCAGGATGATCCACACATGGTCGGAAAATCATATAAACCTTTGTTTCAGATGACTTTATCTTTGCGTCTATGGCTAGCTTAATGGGTGTATTTACTAAAATATTTATCAATTTTTTTTATTAAAACAAAGTCGGCCTAACTCCTGTCCACGAATTTAACTAATTTATCAATAATTATTCGTGGAAAAGTCGGTGTGAAAAAATGTTGGAATGGAATTGTGCGTCAATTTGAATTGTACAACTTTAAAAACTCGACTTGTCGCAGTGAAAACTCAAATTTATTGGACGAAAGCCAGCGCGGATCACAATGTCAAGAAACAACTTCAGGGACTTCTGCCATTGACTTCTGCATGACCTCAACATGTTTCAGCTGGAGTATTTAAAGATTCAGATTTTTAGCAGCTTTTATCTCTAAAAAATAATTTTTTTCCCCCCTGTATAAATTTGAGTTTTCACCTATAAAAACTCGACCAGAAAAATCGGAGCTTTAATAAATAGGATCCTTAGTTGTGCTCTTCTGCTATTTCTTACTTGTCACTGGAATCAAATAATATCGCATCAATTCCATCTCTGTCTTTGAGATCAGATTTTCCATTTTGTCATGAAATTGGCTTGATTCAAAGTATTATTTAATTTCAAGTTAATTGCTTCATTTGTACATAGGGCATGCAACTCAGATAGGACTTCACTTGGGGGCCGATTCACGAAGGGTCGAATATCGAGGGTTAATTAACCCTCGATATTCGACTAGGAATTAAAATCCTTCGACTTCGAAGATCGAAGTCGAAGGATTTAGCGCAGATAGTTTGATCGAACGATCGCAGGATTTTAATCCAACGATCGAAGGAATATCCTTCGATCAAAAAAAGTTAGCCAAGCCTATGGGGACCTTCCCCATAGGCTAACATTGACTTCGGTAGCTTTTAGATGGTGAACTAGGGGGTCGAAGTTTTTTTTAAAGAGACAGTACTTCGACTATGGTCAAATAGTCGAACGATTTTTAGTTCGAATCCTTCGATTCGAAGTTGTAGTCGAAGATCGATGTAGCCGATTCGGTGGTCGAAGTAGCCCAAAAAAAACGTCGAAATTCGAAGTTTTTTACCTTCGAATCCTTCACTCGAAGTTAGTGAATCAGCCCCTTGGTGTAGGAGGATTTGAGTCAATTCATTACCTGAAGATAGTTCTTCTGGCAGCTGCTAGAATTAGTGCTAGTCTCTTTTGTAAATACAATTAAATCATATCCCCATATATCATAGAGATATGGCACTATAAAGTTCATTTATACAGTTCATTTAAAAAAAAAAAACAGAAAACCATCTAAATCCTAAAGAATAGAAAATATGCACTTTTATATGAAGTAAGTTATGCCTGGAATATACTACCAAATTGATGGCCGCTACTATTTTTTCCAGTTTATTCAGACTGGATCAATACCCTTCAATATGCATTGCTAAATGGTTTTTCAATGGTTTATTCTGTTGATTAGAGATAGCAATGGCGGCCAACATAAATCCAGAATGTGCTTTTGACAATTTTACTGTATACTTGACCAGATTTGGGGTGGCGGTTTTGACAGCTTTGACCATGATCATCTGAGAATCTATGGCACCTTGGAAAAGTATTTTCAACAGATAGATCATAGTTACATAGTTAAAGAACTGGTTCACCTTCAATTAACTTTTCGGGGGTTATTTACTAAACTCTGAATACAAAAATTACGAAAAAAATTTTGTTTTATAAAATCACAAATTTTTGGAATTTATTAAACCCCAAGGATGGAAAATCCGAATCAGAAAATCCTGGAGAAGTCCCAATGATTTTTTGATATGCGCTGGGTTTCGTGCAATATCCCGAAGTTTTCAGAGAGAAAACATAAGAAATCTGAGTTTTCAGGTGAAAAATTCGATAAAATTTGAGTTTTCGGGTGAAAAATCCGAAAAAATCTTGAAAATCTGATTTTTTTTCCGCAAAGCAAATTTTAAAGAAAATGTCATAGTAAATAAGCTTAAAAAAACAGAGCGGATTTGATCAGAGTTTGCAGCAGAAAATGCCAACAGCATTTCTCTATAATTGAATTTGCAGTAGACAAATCTAAAATCTGTTGAGGTCATGTAGTAGTAACCTTCATGATGTTGAAGTTTTCTTCTGTGGCTTTTTCTTGAAAACTGGATCAATTCAAGCGATTCACTTTTTTTTTTTTTGCTGAAAAAAACCCTCAAATCAATTATAGTTTCGGGTTGTTAACCCCAGAACTCGCTGATTCAAACTTTTTATATATTTTTTTCTTAAATTAGTTCGAGTTGTGAGTTTATTCGAGGTGTAAAAAAGCTCACATATCTCAAAAATTGACCTTTGATAACTAACTCCATTAATGTGCAAGAGAACGGTAAAGTCGAAGCTGGAACAATGTAAGAGGCAAGATCATATAGCGTAATTTAATATCTAATTACACTACAAGACCTTTCAGAGCTCTTTAAATGCAAATGAATATGAAAGTTAGATGAACAAACACAGTCAGTGGTTTTAATTATATGCTTCATTAGGCGATGCAATATTAAAATGTTATTTAAAAATATATATATATATTATACAGTTTGTTATCTCTATACGTGGGGGCCGATTCACTAACTTCGAGTGAAGGACTCGAAGTAAAAAAACTTCGAATTTCGAAGTGTTTTTTGGGCTACTTCGACCATCAAATGGGCTACTACGAGTACGACTTTGAATCGAAGGATTCGAACTAAAAATCGTTTGACTATTCGACTATTCGATAGTCGAAGTACTGTCTCTTTAAGAAAAAACTTCGACCCCCTAATTCGCCATCTAAAAGCTACCGAACTCAATGTTAGCCTATGGGGGAGTTTTTTTGATCGAAGGATATTCCTTCGATCGTTGGATTTAAACCTTTGAATTCAAAGGATTTTATCGTTCAATCGAAGGAATAATCCTTCGCACTATTTGCGCTAAAATCCTTCGACTTCGATATTCGAAGTCAAAGGATTTTAATTCCCAGTCGAATATCGAGGTTAATTAACCCTTGATATTCGACCCTTTGTGAATCGGCCCCGTGGAGTTATATGTTATGAATATTAAATCCAGGATTCAAAACTATATCACTATAAGATTATTTACAAAATATGAACACACATTCACTATAAAAATAAAGTACGTTTCTTACAGGGACAGTACATAAACCAGGGCAAATTTATTAACATTTCTGAGATTTATCGATAAAATATTGAATGTTTGAATGAAACAATTTGTCAGCTGAAACTTGGCAATTTTCAATAGATGTGTGTTTTTAACACGTAACCTGTTTTCCCCTGTCCTCTCCATGTCAGTACTCACCGGGACTAGCCCCTCCCCTCATGCTCCGTCAGAAGAACCCTCCCACAAACAATAAAGGTGTCACTTACACTCTCGACGGTGTCTTTTTGGTTCTTCTCCTTTGCTCCGCTCCTTTTTAGGAGCTTGTTTTTTCTTTTAGGGGGGATTAGCTGGGACCTGCCCATAAGGCGTCCCTGGAACCGGCCTTTTCCCTGGCGAGTCAGGGTTTTTCGCCTGCCGTCTGCCTCAAGAACTCGGCGTTCCCCTGCTTCCCGGGTTACCGGCCTGCTCATAAAGCGTCCGGCTCCCATGCCGGACCAGTTTTGGAACGCAGGCGGGGATGCGGAAGTTAGCGCTCGGCCGCAATCAGAGGAGTTCGTCGGGGCGGTGACGTCATATCCGGAAATCCTTTTCTTCCGGGTTGCGGACAAACAGCGCGCCTTGTTTGAATTGGCGTCCTGGGTCTGTGTCACATCCGCTCTCGGCCACTGCTATACTCCTCTGGGTAGGCCTTAGTTTAGCGGACTCCAGGGGGTACCTGTAATGATTGGGGCTGATTCAAGGGAAAGATTCCCACCTAACAGCTACCGTATTTTTTCTTTTTACTGCAGGTCCCTTCCTGGCTGGGTCCAAGCCGCATCCCCCAGAAGTCTAGTCCCCCCCTGCTGAGGTAGAAAAAAAAAAAAAAAGATAAATCAAGCCCACGCAAACACTACATCTGTGTAGGACCTGGGCAGGTGGGGATATTAATAACTATATGCCTCTCTGTTTTCTCCTAGCACCATGAAACCGGCCGCTAGGCGAAAGGAATCCCCCAGCCCTACGGAGGCCTCAAGCAGTCAATGCCTGGGATGCTCCGAACCAGCGCTAATGGGCAAAAGACTATGCCAGCTCTGTCTCACGGAAGCAGCTGGCACATCGATCCCGCCATCAGATATACGGGCCTGGATCAAACAAGCTGTAGCCCAGGAATTGTCAGGTGCCTCAGCTGTCACAACCCGAGCTTCCAAAGAGGCTCATCCACCAGAAGAGGATGCCTGTGGAGACCTATTGCTTGATTCTTCCTCAGAGGAAGATTCGGAAGAGGAACATTCTTCCTTTGACTTTAATCTGATTTCCCCATTGATTAGGGCCATGAGACTGGCCCTAAATCTCCAGGAAAAAGAGGCATCTACTGCCCAGTTCTTACCCTCAGCAAGGAAGAAGGGGCAAGTTTTTCCTCTACACCAAGAGGTGGCAGATCTGATCAAATCAGAATGGGAGGTTTTGTCCAAAAGAAGTCCAACTCAACAGCGATTTACCAAGTTATATCCCTTCAATGAAGAAGATATCAAGGACTTCTGTTCTGTCCCGGTTGTGGATGCCCCAGTACTAAACCTTTCCAGGAATACACTCTTACCCATTGATGATAAAGCCTCACTGCGCGACCCCATGGATAAGAGACTTGAGACAGACCTGAAAAGAGCCTATCTTAATGCAGGAGAATCTCTTAAGCCAGCGGTGGCTAGTCTGGCTGTAGCTAAAGCCATGGAGACTTGGCTAGCCAATATAGAGTCTGCTATCAAAGAAGGCCAGGACAGAAACGACATTCTAGAGGGCCTTACGGAACTAAAGTTGGGTTCTTCCTTCCTGATAAACACGTCTGTGGATCAGGTTAGATTAGCCTCAAGATCATTAGCCCTCTCTGTCTCAGCGAGAAGGGCTCTGTGGCTCAGATCATGGGAGGCGGACACTACTTCTAAAATTGCCCTTTGCACCCTCCCCTTCCAGGGGCAGGCATTGTTTGGAAAGAAAATGGAAGATCTAATTTCCAAGGCTTCCGGAGGAAAGAGCCAGCTGCTTCCCCAAAGGAAAAGAAGAAGGTTTCCAGAGAAACAGTCCTCAAAGGGCAAGTTTCCTTCTAAGACTAGACAAACGTCTGGAGAATCATATTCCTTTCGGAGTAAGACCTCTGATGACAAATCATCAAGTTGGCGTGGGGGCCAGTCTGGATTGTTCAGGCGCTACAGAGGAAAATCCTCAGGTCCAGCCCGTCGCCCGTTCTGAAGGTGGTGGTCCCCAGGGTCTCCAGTTGGGGGGAAGACTCCGCCACTTCTGGGACGCCTGGGATCAGTCCACAGACGATGCTTGGGTTTGCAGGGTGATCAAAGAGGGCTACAGTCTAGAGTTTGTCACCATCCTTCCGGGACCAGTCTTTCACCGTTCAGCTGTTCCAAGGAACCCAGAGAAAAGAAAGGCTCTTCTCCAGTGTCTCGATACCTTGACCCAGCAGAATGTCATCATTCCGGTCCCGAGAGAGGAAAAGAAGTCTGGGGTATACTCAGTCTTCTTCCTAGTCAAGAAGGCCTCGGGAGCTTGGCGCCCGATCCTAGACCTGAAATCAGTAAACAAGACTTTACGGAAGCAGCATTTCCGAATGGAGTCCTTGGACTCAGTGAAGAAAGCCTTATGTCCAGGCGATTGAATGTGCTCCCTGGATATACGCGACGCATATCATCATGTTCCGGTCAACATCCGGGATCAACAGTTTCTGCGATTTGCAGTAGGAAAGGCTCACTTCCAATTTCAATGTCTTCCTTTTGGCCTCTCTACAGCCCCGAGGGTCTTCTCCAAGATACTGGTGGTACTGGTAGCCCTTTTACGATGGCAGAAGATCCGAATCTTCCATTACCTGGACGATCTAATCCTCCTTGCAGGCTCCAGGAAACAACTAATAGACCACAGGGAACAGGTGATATCTTTTTTACAGGGGCATGGATGGTATCTGAACTGGCAAAAGAGTCAACTTCTCCCAACTCAGAGAATAGTGTACCTGGGAGCAATCATAGACTCCTGCAGGGGTACCATCAGTCTGTCCGAAGAAAGACAACGAACCTTAGCTCTAGAAGCAAGGGAACTAGGATTACTCTCCAGAGTCCCAGCGATCAGATTGGCGAAGATCTTGGGGATGATGACCTCATCCATAGGATTAGTCCCTTGGGCCCAGTGGAGGATGAGGGGAATTCAATTTCCTTTTCTTCAACAATGGGATGGTTTTTCCCAGGATCAGAGAATCATAATGTTACCTTCAACGTTGAAAGCTCTTTCCTGGTGGCAGATCCCTCAACATTTGGCCAGGGGAGTCAAACTCTTTCTGAAACCATGGTCCATCCTGACCACAGATGCATCAGGCATAGGCTGGGGTGCAGAATTAGAAAACCAAGAAGCTCAAGGATCATGGCTAATTCCATCCTCAGACGTGCCCTCAAATGTGCTAGAGATCAGGGCAGTAATCGCAGCCTGTCGATTCTTCAGCGGTCAACTTCACGACCACAGTAGCCTATATCAGAAAGCAGGGGGGCACAAGAAGCATCTCACTGATGCAAGAAGTAGAGCCTCTCTTTCAAATTGCGGAAGAAACCTTGGAGGATCTCTCAGCAGTCTATATTCCAGGCAGAGAGAACCAAACAGCGGACTTCCTGAGCAGACACACGCTAGAAAGGCACGAATGGGAACTTCATTCCCGGATTTTCAGGATAATTGTCCAACGCTGGGGCCGTCCCACAATAGATTTGATGGCGACTTCAAGGAACTCAAAATGCAAAAGGTTCTACTCAAGAGATCCAGAACACAACGCACTAGCAGTAGACGCCTTCTGTCAGAAGTGGATCCATCCTTTGGCTTATATCTTTCCTCCTCTTCCTCTGATCGGGAAAGTGATTCAGAAGATCAGGGAGGACAGGGCGGAGGTCATATGCATAGCTCCGGCATGGCCGAGACGCCCCTGGTTTCCTCGTTTACTACAAATGACAGTGGATGCCCCATGGAAACTTCCATGTGCAGGACCTCTCCTGGTCCAAGGGACATTCATCCATCCAGACCCGGGTCCATTGGCCCTGACGGCTTGGCGACTGAGCGGCAGAATCTAGAGGCTCATGGTTTGTCAGGAGAAGTCGTAAACACATTACTAAAATCCAGAAAGGATTCTACTAATAGCAGATATGGCAGAACCTGGGAATGTTTCAGGATATGGAGAGAAACTAGAGGCATACCTTCAGCAACCATCAAGGTTGGAGAATTGCTCGAGTTTTTGCAGTCAGGTCTGAGTAAGGGCTTGAGCGTAAGCACCCTGAGGACTCAGGTCTCAGCCTTATCTGCCTTCTCTGAGGTACGCTGGTCCCAGCATCCTTTGGTAGTTCGCTTCTTCAAGGCAGCCGTTAGAATCTTGCCAGCAAAGAGACCTTCTTGCCCGCAATGGGACCTACCTTTGGTACTACAGATGCTGTCCAGACATCCCTTTCATCCTACAGAAGGAATGTCATTATGGTTCCTGACGTTAAAAGCGGTGTTCCTGGTGGCAATCACCTCGGCCAAGAGGGTAGGGGAACTACAGGCTCTTCTATACGACAACACCAGTCCAGTGTTTTTTGAGGATAGAGTAGTCCTGAGATTTGCGGCTTCATTCAAACCCAAGGTGGTATCCCCTTTCCATCTGAAAGACGAGTTATCTTTACCATCCTTTCCAGATGAGGAAGAGGACCAAGATCTTCGAGCATTAGACGTAGCAGTGGCGATAAGATCCTATTGTGAGGCCACATCTCAGATAAGAAATAGTGACCGTCTTTTTATTGTCCCTGCGGGAAAGAATAAGGGGAAAGCAGCCTCTTCCTACACGATCTCCAGTTGGATAAAGCTGGTCATTAAGAAGGCTTACTCGTCTCAAACCACTCAGGACCAAGCAAGCGTTAGGGCTCACTCTACCAGGGGGCAAGCAGCTTCATGGGCGGCTGAAGCGGGGACTCCAATGGAGGTGATTTGCAGAGAGGCTTCATGGTCATCATCCAATACCTTTCTTTCACACTACAAGCTGGATGTATCCTCATCCAGGAACGCTCAGTTTGGCGCCAGTGTTCTCAGATGTGCTTCTGGAAAGCAATAAATGTTTTTTGCAGTTCAATGTCTGTGGTTATTTATCCCACCCTATGGATCCGGGGAGCTTGCTACATCCCGGTGAGTACTGACATGGAGAGGACAGGGGAAAAGGGAAAATTGCGTCATACTTACCGTGATTTTCCTTTCCTAGGCCTCTCCATGTCAGTACGGCCCTCCCAGACATTTAATTAAGGAGCTTGTTACTAGACACCGTCGAGAGTGTAAGTGACACCTTTATTGTTTGTGGGAGGGTTCTTCTGACGGAGCATGAGGGGAGGGGCTAGTCCCGGTGAGTACTGACATGGAGAGGCCTAGGAAAGGAAAATCACGGTAAGTATGACGCAATTTTCCCTTTTTCATGAAATGAATGGATCATCATGACAAACAGTTTTAGAAGTGGTAAATATGCAAGCAAGCAAATCATAATCATAACTGATCATATTTTTTTTCAAAATCAAGTTTGATTGAATTTAGGCTAAGAGTGAACAGCTATTGATGGTTCCGTAATATTTTTTAAAAATATATTGCATATGTATAGCCGAAAAATTTGTGAAACGGCACCGACGTCTTGTTTTTGACGCCTGCGTCCGTGTTTGATGCTGGCGTCCATTTTTTGACACTGGCATCTGTTTTTTTTACGCCGGTGCAAATACTCCGGCGAATTTTCGCGGCGGTTTTGCAAATTTATTCCCCGCCGGCGAATTGCAGGAATTCGCCGCAAATTCGCGCCCTGACGAATGAATTCGCCCATCACTACATATGTAACATATCTAAAGCACTGCGTATCTTGACAGCGCTATATAAATAAATGATGATGATTTTATATTCTCTTTTTAGCATCATGGATTGCAGTCAGTATAGGTTTATGAGTGAACCCCATTGACTTGCTAATAACGAACAAGGGAATTGTACATCTGCACTAAATACTGAATATTTAGATATCCAAAAAGCTTTTCGATTTAGCGTCGCATAAATGATTACTATATGTGCTAGAATTCATTGAGAAGTTATCAAAGCCTTCTCCTTTAACTAGACTTTAGGTCAATTTATACATTTTTGAAAACTTGGAAATGTTTTTTTCTACAATTGAGAAACTATAAAAACTCAGTTGCATTATTCCATTCACTATTAAAAATGAATACGAAAATAGTATTTCAAAAAAAATATCCAAAAACGTCACTTGGAAACAATACATCTCCTTTTGACTTCTATAGAAGTTTGCCCGTTGTTAGTTGCCAAATAATTTCATTCAAATGTTCAAAGTGTGTTCAATTGTTGGCTGGAAGTTTAAGGGGCACATTTACTTAGGGTCGAATATCGAGGGTTAATTAACCCTCGATATTCGACCGTCAAAGTAAAATCCTTCGACTACGAATATCGAAGTCAAAGGATTTACCGCATTTCCTTCGTTCGTACGATCGAAGGAAAAATCGTTCCATTGAATGATTAAATCCTTCGAATTGAACAATTCGAAGGATTTTAATCCATCGATCGAATCATTTTCCTTCGATCAAAAAAAGCTGGGAAAGCCTATGTGGACCTTCCCCATAGGCTAACATTGATGCTCGGTAGGTTTTAGGTGGCGAAGTAGGTGGTCGAAGTTTTTTTTAAAGAGACAGTACTTTGAATATCAAATTGTTGAATAGTCCAACGATTTTTAGTTTGAATCATTCGATTCGAAGCCGTAATCGAAGGTCGAAGTAGCCAATTCGATGGTCAAAGTAGCCAAAAAATTTTTATTTTTTATTCTATTCCTTCACTAAGCTAAGTAAATGTGCCCCTAAATGTAAATTCCAAATCAGATCAATAATAACACATGCAGTAGGGTCAGATCGATTTAACAGAGTGTTAGGATCTCTTAGTTATTCCTATGGATGCATTTGTAGCAGACCCTTGAGTGTACTTTAGCAGTGTGAATTATAGTGTGTGGACAGGACACCTGCTGCTTGTATTGTGCCACCGACCCACTTGTACCTGAGCAACTCCCGGTACCTTGGATGCTCCTCTTGGCAAAAGGAAATCCAGTAACAGGGGTTTATTTTTTTATTAACAGTGCACTTCTGAGGCAACTCCTCCTTGAGGGTAGATCACTGTGTCTTGGCCTGGGGTCTTGTGTTCACTGTGTACTGTACAAACATATATGGATGAAATGACAATAAACTCACTCTTGACTCTTGGCACCCTACTTGATCGTCCCTGAGCCTTCCTTTTGTTTCTCAAGCAACTATAACTACTTACTATCACTAGCTAATCCTATATAAACTTTCACCAGACTGTAGCCCTGGCCTGTAACAACCTCCCAGAGAGGTTAGGTCCCAGGAAAGACCATGAGCACATGGGGCTATTCCCCTTTATACTTTTGAAATGCTGGAACCTACTTGGCAACAAGAACCTAGCTCAAATTACAGTGGACCCAGGAAGGGAGACATAGCTCTAAAGGACCCCTTTAGGTGTCCAAAAATACAAGGGAAACTGCCTAAGGAATGCCTAACCCTCAGGGTCTCTACACTGGTATTGTAATGGAAAACGAAGAACTCACCTCTCGAAATGTCCAAGATGGCGACTTCCTGCTCCACCATGCGGCCCTTCCTGGTTCTGATATGCCTGCGACGGAAACGTGTCGCCCCAGGATTGGTCGCCGGCGACGAAATGGACGCCGGCATCAAAACGTGCGTCGGCGTCAGGACATCAACGTGAGGACGCCGGCGTCAGCGTCATGACGTCACAGCGTCAAGTTTTGGCGCCAACTGTGGACTATTTATTCCCATGTTCCCTTTCTCTCCTTGCCCAATTATAGGTCTATCTCGTATAGTTCCTGGGTGTGATTTTCCTGATTATTCTTGTATTCCGTGTACCGACTTCTTGCCTGTTTCATCGATCCTGATTCTTGCCGCCTGTATTGACCATTTGCCTGATTACGACTATTCTTCTGATAAACCTTTTGTACTGCGAACTTGGTGTTGTGTCTCCTCCTTGGTCCTCACTACAACAGAGCCTTCGGGCCCTGACAGTATAATTGGGCCATGGACCCTTCTGAGGAGCCCCAAGTCCCTACTGACGTCGGCAGAGCCGTTCGTGGATTGGCTTCCCGTATGCATTCCTATGAAGCCCAGCAAACCCACTTCGGCCAGGCCCTTGAAGCAATTCTGGAGAAGTTGTCTGCCCTGTCTCCTGCGGATCCAGTCCCTATGCCAGTTCCGGTTGCTCCACTCCAGGTTTCCGAGCCTCGTATTCCTGCACCTCCTCTGTACAGTGGTGATCCGGATTCATGCCGTGGTTTCATCAACCAGTGTGAAATCCAATTCACCCTGCTTCCTGGTCAGTTTGTCTCGGAACGAGCAAAGGTGGGCTACATCATCACCCGCCTGCAAGGGAAAGCTCTGGAGTGGGCTTCTCCTCTCTGGGAGAAGCAGGATCCGGTAATCGACAATGCCAGGGCCTTCATCCGGGATCTCCGCACTGTATTCGATGCCCCTGGTCGGGCTACATCTGCCTCAGCTCGCTTATTCCAGCTGCAACAAGGGACTCGCTCTGTTCCGGAATACGCTATCGAGTTCCGAACTCTCGTAGCAGAGACTTCGTGGAATAATGACGGATACCATGCTGCCTTTTACAACGGCTTGGCGATGCGCATTAAGAACGATCTTGTCTCTCGTGAGATTCCTCCTCGATGGGAGGACCTTGTTGCATTGGCTGTGAAAGTCGACACCCGACAGAGGGAGTTCCAAGTCGAACTTGACAGGGAACGTACTAGGAAGTTTTCCAGGTTCCAACCCACCCTGGCCCCACGCTTCCAAAGCCTCTATTGTGGCGGAAGAGCCCATTTCGCCCAAGAATGCCCAGTGAAGCCGGGAAACTCCAGAACCTAGGTAAGCTTGGGGAGACTTACCTGGGTGGAATTTGTTCTCCTCCCCATTCCTCTGATCAACGTTTTCTTCTTCCTATTCAAATCCAGTTCAGCTCCAAGAAGATTTGTTCTCAGGCCTTCCTCGATTCATGGACCGTGCCTTTGCTGTAAAACATTCTATTCCGCTTCAGCCCCTGGCAACCCCTCTTCGAGTACTGGCGATTGATGATCGTCCCCTTTCTTCTGCCATCATCTCACAGTCTACTCAGGAACTTTCCTTCAAGGTGGGCACCATGCATTTGGAAAGACTATCTTTTCTTCTTATCGACTGCCCTTCAACTCCCGTTGTCCTGGGACTGCCCTGGTTGTATGTGCATAATCCGGTTATTGACTGGTCCTTTTCTCAAATCTCCCGCTGGAGCCCGTTTTGTACACACAATTGCCTGCCGGCTGTTCCTGTTGTCAAAATTTCGTCAGTGTCTTCAAATTCTTCTCTTCCTCCAGTGTACCAAGCCTTTTCTGATGTCTTTGATAAGAAGTCCGCTGAGACTCTTCCACCTCATCGTCCTTATGATTGTCCTATTGAACTTTTACCTGGCTCCATTCCACCCCGTGGTCGCACTTACCTGCTCTCCCCCTCAGAAACTTCTGCTATGAAGTCCTATATCCAGGAGAATCTTCAAAGAGGTTTTATTCGTCCTTCCACCTCCCCTGCTGGAGCAGGATTCTTCTTTGTTGAGAAAAAAGACGGTAGCCTTCGACCCTGCATTGACTACAGGGGGTTAAATAAAATCACTATAAAGAACAGATACCCTCTTCCCCTCATCTCTGAACTTTTTGATCAACTCAAGGGGGCTTGTTTCTTTACCAAACTGGATCTACGAGGGGCATATAATCTTATTCGGATTCGTGAGGGGGATGAATGGAAGACCACTTTTAACACACGTGATGGCCATTACAAGTACCTCGTCATGCCTTTCAGTCTTTGCAATGCAACTGCAGTCTTCCAAGAGTTGGTCAATGATATTTTTCGTGATCTTCTGGGACAATGTGTGGTCGTATATTTGGATGACATTCTTATCTTTTCCAAAGACCTTTCTGTTCACCGTGGCCAAGTACGTGAAGTTCTCTCCAGGTTGAGGAAAAACAATCTTTTTGCCAAATTAGAAAAATGCACCTTCGAAGTTTCTTCCATTCCTTTTCTTGGTTATATCATTTCTCCTCAAGGCTTCAAGATGGATCCCGCCAAAGTCTCTGCAATTTTGGATTGGCCCCTTCCTACCAGTGTCAAGGCAGTTCAAAGATTCATCGGCTTCGCCAACTATTATAGACAGTTTATCAAAAACTTTTCATCCAAGATCCATCCAATCCTTGCCCTGATCCGTAAAGGGAACAAACCTCAGCACTGGCCTCCACAAGCTCTCGAAGCATTCAAGACCCTCAAGGAAGCCTTTTCTTCTGCTCCAATTCTTCGACATCCTGAACCCCTCCAACCTTTCTTCATCGAAGTTGATGCCTCAGATGTAGGAGCTGGTGCAGTTCTATCTCAAAGATCTTCTTCAAAGATCTTCACCCTTGTGCTTTTTTCTCTAAAAAATTTTCTTCCCCAGAACAGAACTATGATGTAGGCAATCGAGAACTACTTGCTGTTAAGCTGGCCTTGGAAGAATGGAGACATTTGCTTGAAGGTTCCTCTACTCCTGTGACAATCTTCACCGACCACAAGAACCTTGAATTCATTCAATCCCTCAAACGCCTCAATCCCCGGCAAGCCAGGTGGGCACTCTTCTTTTCTCGTTTTAATTTTATAATCACCTTTCGTCCAGGTTCCAGAAACAGAAAAGCTGATGCCCTTTCCAGAAGTTTCGCTCCTGAAGACACCTGCCCTGAAGTTCCTGTACCCATCGTGCCCTCTACCAAGATTATTGCTGCCTTGTTTCCCTCTTGTGCCTCCCAGTTACTTTCGGCTCAGTCCTTGGCTCCTGAAGAGACTCCTCTTGGTGTTGCTTTTGTCCCTCCGGAATTTCGGCATGCTATTTTATCCCAATCCCACAGTTCCAAACAGGCTGGTCATCCTGGGATTAAGAAAACAACTGAACTCTTATCTCGTTTGGTCTGGTGGCCGACCCTTAGGAAAGATGTCAAAGATTTCGTCTTATCCTGTTCCACCTGTGCTGTTTCCAAGTCCGGACATTCTCCCCCTAAGGGTTTACTCCTGCCACTCCCCATTCCATCCCGACCTTGGACTCACTTGGCGATGGACTTCATTGTCGATCTTCCTGCTTCGTCTGGTCACACTGTCATCTGGGTGGTGATCAACAGATTTAGCAAGATGGCTCACTTCACACCGCTGCGGAAATTGCCTTCTGCTCCCTAACTCTCTGAACTTTTTATCAAACACATATTTCGTCTCCATGGGTTTCCTGCTGAGATTGTGTCTGATCGGGGTTCCCAGTTTATTTCAAAGTTCTGGAGATCTCTTTGCAAAGCCCTTAACATCACCCTTCAATTTTCTTCAGCCTACCACCCACAGTCCAATGGAGCCGCGGAACGGGTCAATCAGGCTTTGGAGCAGTTTCTTCGTTGCCACGTGTCCCTGTGTCAGGATGACTGGTCGGATCTTCTCCCCTGGGCGGAATTTGCCCACAACAACGCCCTGCATTCCTCTTCCCAAAAGTCTCCTTTTTTCTGCGTTTATGGTCTCAATCCTTTGGCCTTCTCCCAAGACTTTCTTCTTACCAATGTACCGGCGGCCAATGACCAAGCTGCCCACATGTTAGCTATTTGGCATGCTACTGCCGCAAACTTGGAAAAGAGTTCCCTGGTGCAGAAAAGGTTTGCCGATAAAAGAAGAATTTCTTCTCCTCCTTACTGTCCTGGTGATAAAGTTTTTCTTTCTACACGCAACATCCGTCTCAAGATTCCTACACCCAAGCTTGGTCCTAAATTCATCGGCCCCTTCCCCATCATCGAAATCATCAACCCTGTGGCTGTTCGCCTTCAACTTCCTCCTGAGATGCGGATTCCTAATGTTTTTCATGTTTCCTTGCTTAAACCTGCCATGTCTTGTTCTTCTTCTTCTTCTTCCTCTCCAGCTCCTGTTTTGGTTGACGACCACAAGGAATTTGAAGTCAAAAGGATTTTAGACTCTCGCATTTCCCGGGGCTCTCTTCAATATCTTATCGAATGGAAGGGGTTCGGTCCTGAAGAGTGTTCCTGGGTGAAAAGCTCGGACGTTCACGCACCCATCCTGGTTCGTAAGTTCCACAGACTTTTCCCCTCCTAGCCTTGGTGGTCCTGAGGCCCCCCCTAAGGAGGGGGGTACTGTAATGGAAAACGAAGAACTCACCTCTCGAAATGTCCAAGATGGCGACTTCCTGCTCCACCATGCGGCCCTTCCTGGTTCTGATATGCCTGCGACGGAAAGTGTCGCCCCAGGATTGGTCGCCGGCGACGAAATGGACGCCGGCGTCAAAACGTGCGTTGGCGTCAGGACGTCAACGTGAGGACGCCGGCGTCAGCGTCATGACGTCACAGCATCAAGTTTTGGCGCCAACTGTGGACTATTTATTCCCATGTTCCCTTTCTCTCCTTGCCCAATTATAGGTCTATCTCGTATAGTTCCTGGGTGTGATTTTCCTGATTATTCTTGTATTCCGTGTACCGACTTCTTGCCTGTTTCATCGATCCTGATTCTTGCCGCCTGTATTGACCATTTGCCTGATTACGACTATTCTTCTGATAAACCCTTTGTACTGCGAACTTGGTGTTGTGTCTCCTCCTTGGTCCTCACTACAACAGAGCCTTCGGGCCCTGACAGGTATTCGGCCAGGATTTCGCCTTTTTCAACAGAATTTGGTTCGCTATTACGCCAGGATTTTGCATTTTCAGCAGGATTCAGCTGAATCCATGTGCCTGGCTGAATTGAATCCAAATCCTTAAAATCATGTAACTTTATATTACACAAACAAGGAAGTACATTTTTTTTTCTGATCGCGTACGCATTCTTCACTTTCACCCTTCCTTGCCCCGATTTGCATATGTAAATTAGGGTTCAGCTTCGGTTCGGTAGGCACAAAGGATTCAGGGTTCAGCCAAACCTATTCATATTTATTTCAGGTCTTATTATGAGTTAAAACTAATAGCACATGGAGAGTTTTCTCTGCTTGCAACTGCCACCTGTTACTTCTTGTAAAGGCCAGCTTTGCCCCAAGACATACATTTTCAATCCGAAATTTGCCTGTTCCAGCACTGACAGGCATTTACTAGTTAAAGTCAATGGAATGCAGAAACATTAGCCTAAGGGTAGAACTACACGAGTGCCGCATCCAACACTACACAACTTCGGATGATGATGCAACGTGCATCGTTTGCATCCGACAGTCGTGTCGAGTCAGATGCATGCAGCAACAAGGTCCGACATTTCTATTACGTACCTTATTTTTGTCGCATCTGATTCCTCTCAGTGCGTCAGATCTGATGAAAACGCATTGTGTTGTTCCAGCCTAAAGGCCCCCATACACGGGCCAACAAAAGCTGCCCACAGACTGAGTCGGCAGCTTATTGGCCCGTGTGTGGGGCCATCCGAAAGTCGGCCAGATCTCAATCTGGCAAGTTAAAAAATCCGGTCGGATAGCGGCCACAACTGTGCGTCTATGCGGTCCCACGATCCAACTGCCCGTATCAGATCCATTATGATCCAATCGTGGGCCACTTCAATGAGGGCATATCAGGGAGAGGTCCGCTTGTTTGGCGACATTGCCAAGTGTAAAAGCTATTGCTATAGGCCAAAGGGTGCAATACTATTTCTTGCCACACTGCTATATAGTGTTGTGCAGGGAGTGGCCTCTTCCTCTTTGGCTTCTGTCTCTTCAAGGCTGAGTGTTTCCCATTGAGCCTGGGATCACCAAGGCCCCAGTAAAGCCATCTACCCCAAAGGGACCTGTACCTTTGGTGCTGAGTCAGGGACCAGGCAATCCTGTGAACGAGGATTAGCTATCATTAGGGCAGATCTGTAATACTCTCTCTAGGAGAGAGATAGTCAGTTTTATGTAGCATGAGCAGCTGCGTGCTCCATCAAGGATAATAGCAGGGAGTAGCTTCCCAAAGGCTTCTTGTTTGCCTTTAGAGCAGGGAACTCAGTGATAGGGAATCTAGGTTAGCAGAGGACTGCCTGTACCCTACCTGATTGATCCCGATCCCCTCACTGGTATATCGGTCTTTGGGACAGAGGTCTTCTTGACTACTTGACTATGGGAGTGACTGTCTCTATCATGCTGTATCATCATTCTGCTATCCTTCCTCCTCTGTGATATGCTATACCTGCTACAACTCCTGCGTGAGTAAACCTGTGGTCACTTTTATTGTACCTTATCTACAATAAATCCAACTCTTTTGTTTTACTAAGAACCTCCTGGCGTCCATTCTATCCATTTATGCACTTAAACTGCCTGTGTTGTGTAGTTCCACTATATCTTAAAGGGACAACTTCCACTTGGCGAAGGCCCTAGCCCTGTTGTGTAAGTTGCAGTGTAACCCATGCTCATTAGTGATGGGCGAATTTATTCGGTAGGCGCAAATTTGCGGCGAATTTGCGTGATTTTTTTCTAAAAAACGGACGCCGGTGTCAAAAACGGGCACCGGCGTCGAAAAAACGGGCGTCGGCGTCGAAAAAACGGGTGTCGGCATCAAAAACGGTGCAAATTCTCCCATCACTAATGCTCATACATGAGCTGGACATTTAACAATCTTTGTGCTGAATAGCCCAAGAAAGCATTACATGTATTTAAGTTTTTACAATATACATCTATATGTAATTGTATGGTTTAAAAATACTAGAGCTGGTGTTGGAAAGAACAGATAAATAGACCCTGTCGTGCTTAAGTCTGCTCCACTTCCCCCTGTAACTAATGGTATGTGCTTTCTATAGTTCATAGAGCCTGTTTTTCTTCCGTGTAATATATGGTTTCTAACTTGAACATGACACGAGACATAAAAAGCCACTTGAATTTATTCCAGTCAGTTGAGTCATATTTAAGGTTTTTCACATTTCACTCTCTTTCAAACGAATGACCCAGATTTTCAGCACACTTCTCTTATTGCTAAAATGTGACTGCGTGCACGTGTGTGCTCCATGCCTGCCAGGCATTAATGAGGTGTGTAGATGTTACATAGATGGGATTAATAATAGGTGATTTGTTAGGACTGAGGAGTTACTGGGGAGGAGGGGATTTAAAGGGGTTGCTCACCTTTGAATTAACTTTTAGTATGAGGTAGAGAGTAATATTCTGAGACAATTTGCAGTTGGTTTTCATTTTTCATTATTTGTGGTTTTTGAGTAATTTAGCTTTTTATTCAGCAGCTCTCCAGTTTTCAAATTCAGCCATCTGGTTGCTAGGGTCCAAATTTCCCTAGCAACCATGCATTGATTTAAATAAAGAGACTGGAATATGAATAGGAGAGGCCTGTATAGAAAGATGAGTAATAAAAAGTAGCAATAACAATACATTTGTAGCCTCATGGACAGGGCCGGAACTAGGAGTAGGCAGAGTAGGGTTGTGCCTAGGGTGCAAAGCTGGGGGGGGCGCCAGGCACGTACCTACTCTGACGCCTACCCCATTGTCCGGTCCGTCGCTCCCTGACTGGCACACGCATGTGCGCATGCGCACTCGAGCGATTGTACTTTCGCGCATGCACGCTCGAGCGCACTGTTGCGCATGCGCACCCAAGCACACACGCAGCCGGCGCCATGACCGGCCAGGTTGCCTAGGGCGCCTGGCTGGGTTGGCCCGGCACTGCTCATGGATCATTTTAGATGGAGCCAGTGACCCCTATAAGAAAGCAGGAAAGAGACAGAAGATGAAGAAGGCAAATAATTTGAAAAACTATAAAAAAAAAATGAAAAATGAAAGTTGCTTAGACTTAGCAAATCGTCCATTCTATAACATACTAAAATTTTACGGTGAACTTTAAAGGGGTGGTTCACCTTTGATTAACTTTTAGTATGTAATAGAATTCTAGGCAATTTTACAATTTGTCTTCATTGTTTATTTTTATAGTTTTTGAATCAATTGCCTTCTTCTTCTGAGTTTTTCCAGCTTTCAGATGGGGGTCACTGACCCCATCTAAAAAACAAATGCTCTGTAAGGCTCCAAATGTATTGTTATTGCTACTTTTTATTACTCATCTTTCTATTCATCTCTCTACTATTCATGTCCCAGTCCCCCATTCAAATCCATGCATGGTTGCTAGGGTAGCTTGGACCCTAGCAACCAGATCGCTAAAATTGCAAACTACCGTATAAAATTCTAAATAACTCAAAAGACACAACTTATAAAAAATAAAAACCTATTGCAAATTGTCTCAGAATATCACTCTCTACAAGCATACTAATAGCGTATTTAAAGGTGAACAACCCCTTTAAAACACTGACACAATAACAAGAAAATTGGCACAGTAAATTGTATATAAAAAAATATAATGGGACACAAATCTAAAAGTAATCAGGACTGCGTAGACTATTCAGGGATGTCTAACTTGCCTTAAAGGGGCAGTATACCCCCTTCCAACACAAGATGAATAATTACATTTCCGAAAGGGTGAAATACACCCTCTGTGCCCTTAGCCGAGTTATCAGTCTTTTCTTATTTTCACCACAGGCCTGCGTTACAATATCATTAAGGATTCTCTACATGGCTGTTAAAATCAATGCTGAACCCCATGAGGGCCAGTATTACAATGTGTATTTAATTAAGAGATTGGTATAGATAAGAACGTCAAGCAGATAAACAGGCAGTGATCAGTAAAAATATAACTTAACCACTTAGTTAAAGCGTGAGCTGAGACCTGGACATTGGGGCTTGTTCTGGGTTTTGGGAAAAGTTACACCTGTTCTATGAATCTATGGCGTCCTTTGTACAGTGTTTTTGAGTAGCACTGTTGCCTTGTAGCGCTGGGGCCCCAAGTTCGATCAGGTCATTATCTGCAAGGAGTTTGTATGTTCTCCCCATGGGGCAAATTCACTAAGATGCGAAGTTGCACCAGGCCACACTTCGCCAGGCGTTTTTTCGCCAGCGCTCCGCAAATTCACTAAAATCCGAAGTTGCGCACAGGGGTAGTGTAAGTTTTCGAAGTTGCGCTAGCGTTAATTCGCCAAGTGAAGCGAAGTTTCGCTAGCGATGGTTCATTTGCATACGGCGCCAAGTTTAAATTTCAATGGAGGAACACGTAATAGCACTACAAATGCCTAGAAAACCTTCAAATCAGCAAATAAAAATTTTATTTTGCCCTACACATGTGCCCACTGTCTAGGTAAGTTGCCATGAGTCAGGAAATGTAGGGGGGAAGGAGGGGAGCCCCAAAACATTTTTTGATCTTTTTCAGCCTATCACCCATCAGGTAGAAAACACGCCAGCGTTTTTTGGGACTTAGAAAAAATTTTGACTTTTTTTGAAACAATCCCTATCTACTCTATTGCGCTTCGCCAGGTCTGAGGTGGCGAAGGAAGTCTAGCGTAAAAGGTAGCGTTCAGTATACTGCACAAGTTAGTGAATTTGCGTAGTTAGGTCGCTAGCGAAAATTCGCCTGGCGTAAGGGTGCGAAGTAACACTAGCGAAATTACGCCAGCGTTTGTTAGTGAATTTGCGCAGTAACAAAAAATGCCAAACGCTAGCGAATTAACGCTAGCGTTCGGCGCTTCGGCGCTTAGTGAATTTGCGCCCATGTCTGCATGGGTTTTCTCCCACACTCCAAAAACATACAGGCTCCTGTCAGCGTCCTATCGGCTCCAAGCGCTGGGAAGTCTGGACCAAGGAGGACTCTTTAGGGCAAAGTCCGAATTTCGTGGTAACCAGAGGGATGAAGAGTAATCGTAGTCAGAATTCAGGCAGTAGTAGTTCAATAGTCAGATGGCAAGGATCAAAGTCAGAAGGTTCAGGCAGATTTAAAAGTCCAGGAAAATATTTTAAATTAAATTTATGAACACCTAGGAATACAAGGCAGCAATTCCTATAATCAACCCCGTGACCTCATTGTCCTTTTATTTTGAATTTTGGCGCCAGACACAACGTGATGATGTCACGCATATGTCACTGTTCTGGTGCCACTGTCCATGTGGCAGCTATGGGTGCCGCCATCTTGGACGTGGCGCTGAAGATGCGCAAAGCACCATTGTGTGCTGCTGACCGCTCCTGAGAAAGTTAGCGCTACTGTATATGATAGGGACCATAGATTGTAAACTCCACTGAGGCAGCGAAAAATTTGCAGAACGCATTGAAGTCTATAGGGGTAGGTATTTTTTTACGCGCAGCTAATTTTTTACGCGCGGATAATATTTTACACACAACAATTTTATGTGTGCAACAATTTTTTTTTCAGTCCAAATGCAAGTCAATTGATGTTTTTTCTTGTGGCGACTATTTTGTCTTAGCGACTTTTTTGTCTCAGTGTCTTTTTGGTCCAAATGCATTAAAGTCAATGGACGTTTTTACTTATGGCGATTTTTTTTGTCTCGGCAACAATTCCTGGTCATGCCTGGTGAAATTCGCTCATCACTACTAATGTATAATCTCTTTACATGTGCTGGCGATTATAAAATAAATAGTGATGGGCAAATAAATTCGCTGCGAATTTACGCGTTTCGCTGCTGGTGAATTTGCGAAACGCCCAAGAAAATCTGGCGGCGTCAAAAAATTTTGGACGCGCATCCAAAAAGTTGCTCTCGTCAAAATCGCCATGCGTCAACACTATGCAGACGCCCATTGACTTTAACACAGGTGTCAAAATTTACGCAATTGACTTTACGGCCGCAAATCCAAAATTGACGCGGGCATCAATTTTTCGAGTTTCACAAAGTTTTTTGCCATTTCGCAATAAGGGACCCATACATCAGCCATTGTTAGTGCTGAATCGTCAGATACAGGTAGAATTCTATTGTTTATACCTGTATATCTGACAATTCAGCTCTAACACGACCATTGGTCGAAGGAAGGATCATAATTGTTATGTCTATGGCCATCTTTAGTCTATTTTTCAATTGTAGAGAAATAAGTGTGCTGACCTGCAGAGGTTCCTTATGGAATATTGTTACATATGTATGAACTAAGTGAAGTGGGCTGGTGAGATATGTGCACTGTCAAACTGTGAACTGCAGTACAACTAGTAAAGCAGAAAGAAATTGCCTTGCACTATGAACAGACATGGAGAGAATTCATGAGTATGTATATTACAGCTCCTTTGCTGGACTCGTATGGAACAATTTTCAGGGTATATTGTTGTGACTGCAGGGAATGCTGGGAGGGTACTGGGCCTGGGAGTGTGGTGGGGAATTAATAGGAATGCCCTATTTTCAACTGACACTTCATATCCATTGTAAAAATTCCTATGAGACCTGTTATCCAGAATGCTCAAGACCTGGGATTTTCCAGATAAATGGTCATAATTTATATCTCATTCCTTAATTCTACTAAAAAAAAAAAATTATGCATTAAATAAACCCAATAGAATTTTGAAGTTGTTGCCCGAAAACCCTGACTTTTTCGGACTATCCAGCGTAGATCACGTCAAGAAACATCTTCAAATTGTAAAAGGGAGGAATAAAAGAAAATACGTCGAACAATCTAAAAAAAAAAAATACGAATACAGTTTTTTGGACAATTCTTAGCAAAAAAAATCAGAAAATCTATAAAAGACCGAACTGAAAAAAAAAAGAAATTGGAATGTTAGTAAACAGGACCATTAGCTTCACTACCAATGTAATTAGCTCAGTGTCAGACTGGAAAGTATGGACCAACCAGAACTGCCCATACGGAGACCGCATAACCCCATGGACCCCCCAACCCCCTCCTCCACTTCCCTCCTGCCAGCTCGTACCTAATTATTTATTTGGGCAGCTGGGGAAGTCAGGGAGTTGCTCAAGCTGTTGTGGGGATCAGACTCACCAGGTTGTTTTTCCCAGTGTTCCACTGGCCCAGTCTGACCCTGAATCAGGTCATATAGAAAGGGAACCAAATGCTCATGGGAACTTCTTCTGCCGGTAACAAAAGGGATATAGGTCTCATTATGTGGGGATCACATTTTGTAATATCTGAACATGGTGAAAATCTTAGGACATACTGTAGCATTTCTGCCAGTTAAGGTACAAATATCTGCTTATTATCTCATACCCACCAACTATACATAGTAAGTTAGGTTGAAAAAAGACACATGTCCATCAAGTTCAACCTTTTAACTCTATTTTAACCTGCCTAACTGCCAGTTGATCCAGAGGAAGGCGAAAATCCCATCTGAAGCCTCTCCAATTTGCCTCAGAGGGGGAAAAATTCCTTCCTGACTCCAAAATGGCAATCTGACTAGTCCCTGGATCAACTTGTACTATGAGCTATTTCCCATAACCCTGTATTCCCTCACTTGCTAAACACCATCCAACCTCTTCTTATACCTATCTAATGTATCAGCCTGTACCACTGATTCAGGGAGAGAATTCCACATCTTCACAGCTCTCACTGTAACAAACCCCTTCCAAATATTAAGCCGGAACCTCTTTTCTTCTAATCGGAATGGGCGACATTTAGTGATGGGCGAATAAATCCCCGTGTTTCGCTGCCGGCAAATAAATTAGTGAAAATTCGTCAAAACATTTTGGACGTGTGTCCGAAAAGTCGCTCGCATTAAAATTGGCGCGCATCAACACTATTCGGACACCCATTGACTTTAACAATTTTCAGGTATCATTAATTTTTAGCGGGAAATTCGCAAATTTTTTGTTGAAACGGGAGAAATTCGGCCATCACTGGTAAATAAAACATTAGAGAGATTATTATATGATCCCCTTATATTTATACATAGTTATCATATAACCCCTTAAGCGCATTAACTTGGCCAGTCTTTCCTCATATCGGAGATTTTCCATACCTTTTACCAGCTTAGTTGCCCTTCTCTAATACAATAATGCCCTGTTTGAGTGATGGAGACCAAAACTGTACGGCATATTCTAGATGGGGCCTTACAAGTGCTCTATACAGTGGAAGAATGACCCCCTCCTCCCGTGACTCTGTGCCCCTTTTAATACATCTCAAGACCTTATTTGCCCTTGATGCTGCTGACTGGCATTGTTTGCTACAGCCAAGTTTATTATCTACAAAGATTCCAAGGTCCTTTTCCATAATGGATTTGCCTAGTGCAGACAGTTTATATGTAATATTCCTGAGCTGTACACTCAGCTCGATCTGCAGCTATGGCCTTGGTCCTATATATGGTCTTGGAATGTCTCCCATCAAATATCCTTGTAAATTAGATTAGGGTGCCCATTATTCACTGGGGCAAATTTACTTGAGGGCAAAGAGGCTAACGCTAGCGTCAATTTGCCAGCATTACACTTTCAGGGTTTACTAATGGGCTCAGGTGTCACTTTGCTAGCAAAGGAGACAGACACTAGCGGTGATTGGCACTCTAATGCCAGGCGACTTTTCGCTCTGGCGAATGGACGTTACTCCTCAAATTCACTAAATGTGGATTTAACTGAACATTACTTCTTTCGCCAGACTTGCCTTTGCCAGCTCAGACCAGGCAAAGTGTAATTGAATGCATAGAACTTCCTCAATCTTCAGTTACTTACCGTATATACTCGAGTATAAGCCGAGTTTTTCAGCCCCCAAAATGTGCTGAAAAAGTCTACCTCGGCTTATACTCTAGTCAGTGCTGGGTGCTCAGGTGCCTGAGAGCATGCTCGCGAGCGCATAGGGGGTTTCATATCTAATCCTTGTCCATAGCTCTCATCTTGAGTCAATACATTTTCCCAGTTTTCGTAGGTAAAATTAGGTACCTCGGCTTATACTTGGTTCGGCTTATGCTCAAGTATATACTTTTTGGAGTGGAAAAACTTCTAAGTCCAAAAAACGCTGGCGTCTTTTCCTTTTTTCAGGGTGATAGGCTGGTTTTTGTGTAACCAATATTACAACTGGCTGACTAAATTGTGTTTTTAAATGAGCAAAAACAAATGTGACAAAGAAAAGAGCATCACTTTTTATCTTAGAGTGTGTGAGTGATATCTTTAAATTCAATTACTTCCGATGAAGGCTAAAAATTGCTATTTTTTTATTTTATTTTCCAGGAACAGATGGGTGAACATCTATTGAGAGCACTAGCCATATGGGCTTTGACATATTGTTAATATTAATATATATTTAAATATCAGAATAAGTAACTATGATTCGCTTATGACACTCCTTATAGTGGATAATAAAACTATATTTAAATATACATTTGCACATATACACACTCACACACACACACATAAGGGAACTGTAGAGATCACACTCGCACGACTTAGATCAGCCAAAACGTCATTGATTATTAGGGATGCACCGAATCCAGGATTCGGTTCGGGATTCGGCCAGGATTCGGCCTTTTTCAGCAGGATTCGGATTCGTCCGAATCCTTCTGCCCAGCCGAACCGAATCCGAATCCTAATTTGCATATGCAAATTAGGGGCGGGAGGGAAATTGCATGACTTTTTGTCAGAAAACAAGGAAGTAAAAAATGTTTTCCCCTTCCCACCCCTAATTTGCATATGCAAATTAGGGTTCGGATTCGGTTCGGTATTCGACCGAATCTTTCACGAAGGATTCGGGGGTTCGGCAGAATCCAAAAAAGTGGATTCGGTGCATCCCTATTGATTATCCACAAATAATTCTTTTTTATTTATCTAAGTCCTGCGAATGCGATCTCTACAGTTCCCTTACATCGTTACTGTTTTAGGGGGTGATTTACTATATTCGGATTGTATCCCATTATTTTAATAAAAAAAACCTCAACCAAACTCCCATCCCCAATTTTGCCTTACTAATTTATAAAATAACTAGAAATAATCAGATCAGGAAAAAAATCGTTAAAATCGAGCGAAAACCCGAATCATATGACTTTTTTCTGACTTTTTTCCCGCATCACTATTTTTTTCAGAGTTTTGCTTGAAAACCCTGAAGTTTTCAGATTATCGGGCTCAACCTGGTGCAAAGGAAATATCTTCCAATTGGGACAGGGATATCTCCCATTGACTTATAGATCGACAGGTCTGAGATGGCGGATTTTTGGATTCGGGCTTTTTGCAGCATTGCGGTATGATAAATCTTGAAAAATTTTAGGTTTTTTTTTTCCACAGAAAAATTTGAAGTTTAGTAAATAACCCCCTAATATGTAAAAAAAGCTATACTCGTATCACCCAATCAATATATTAACTAAAGCTACTAACCCCCCCTTTAAAGTACCAGTACTATCAAAAATGTTTTTTAAAAATTCATTAGTATACCACGAAAAAAACCACCAAGACAAATTAAACTTTTAAATCGCACAGCCTTTATTCAGAAATAACTTTGCTCCTCTTCAGAAAAAGAGATCCGGCGAACCATTGTGTGGCGCTTGATTTCTCCTCCCTGCCTTCCTTATAGGAGATAGCCAGGGAGGAGAAATCGAGCGCCGCACAATGGATCATCATTGTGTAGCCTTTTCTGAAGACGAGCGCAAGCGGAGTTTTGGTAAGGTATTTCTTAATAAAGGCTGTGCAAATTTAAAGATGAATTTGTCTTTAGTGGGGGTTTTTTGTGGTAAAATAACAAATTTTTTTAAAAAAAATATTTAATGTTATTGGTCCTTTAAATTCTTGATCTGACAAGTCTTGTTTTTTTTTAAGCGTTTTTAAAGTTTTACTGGAGACCACTGGGATCATGTGACAGAAGCTGGAATGCTGGGAGGTCAGACATGGAACTGTTGCTCTTGTATATATAGTACAAAAGCAAAAGCCACGGTTGTGCTCACCACAAAACAATTTTAAAGGAGTTCATCTTTGAGTTAACTTTTAGTATTATGTAGAGAGGGATATTCTGAGACAATGTGCATTTGGTTTTCATTTTTTATTATTTGTGGCTTTAAAGTTATTTAGCTTTTTATTCAGCAGCTCTCCAGTTTGCAATTTCAGCCATAAAACAAGTGGTCTGATTCCTTTGCACTTCACAAATCACCCATTCACCTGGGCAAATTGACTTGTACATTCCTATAAAAAGTGCCATTTTCTTTATGGTTTCACTGCAAATAAAAGCCCAATCCTCAATGCATGGTGGAAATAAGCTGATGTAGTCGTCAGAGCCGGGCTTGAGTTTAATTTAGCAAAGCTATGTTCCATTTCCAGGTCTGTTCTTTATGATGTTAGGCAAAAACCTACTTATGAGATGAGAATTTATTGGCCATGATTGTTACACTGACGTTAAGTTTTAACAACAGCTTCCCCCGAGGAAATGATTCTTACATGGTTACCAGCTGCCGCTTGAGTTTAAATATTAACAACAGAGTTTTGCACCTCATTTCTGACACTAGAACTGAAACAGGAATTGGGACTGAAGGCAAATGTGCATTGCAAATCAGGAGGGATCTGAAAGACTTTGCATGGGATTTGAGGAGAGGGAGCTTTAGTATTAAAATAATAGCATTTTTTGTCTTATAATAATCTGTATGGTTTTGTGAATGAGTATATCATTGATGATTTATTCATATATATATATATATATATAGTCAAATACAAGAGTCCTCTGCACTCAACCCATTATCAATATATTTAAGACAGAGACATTTTGTGCATACTGCTACTAAAAAATGCCTTACCCTTTAAACAAAACAGGGATTGTTTGTCCAAATATTGCAATATATTTAAGCTGGCCAACTACGTCAAAGTCATCCCATATCTGGCCAGTCCTGTGAAAACGTTTGGGAACCCCTCTCAGCCTGCATAATAATTTACTCCACTTTCAACAAAAAAAGATAACTGGTATGTCTCTCATTTCCCAGGAACATCCAAGTTCTAGTGTGTTTTCAGAACAACTATTTATTAATGAAGCAGCATTTAGTTGTAGGAAATCAAATCAAATGTGAAAAACTGGCTGTGCAGAAATATGGGTACCCTTGTAATTTTGCTAATTTGAATGCATGTAACCGCTCAAAACGGATTACTGGCAACACCAAATAGGTTTGATTAGCTTGTTAAGCCTTGAACTTCATAGGCAGGTGTGTCCACTCATGAGAAAAGTTATTTAAGGTGGCCAATTGCAAGTTGTGCTTCTGTTTGACTCTTCTCTGAAGAGTGACAGTATGGGATCCTCAAAGCAACTCTCAAAAGAACGGAAAACAAAGATTGTTCAGTATCATGGTTTAAGTGAAGGCAACAAAAAGCTGTCAGAGGTTTAAACTGTCAGTTTCAACTGTAAGGAATGTAAGGAAGGACACAGGCACATTTGCTGTAAAACTCAAGTCTGGCAGGCCAAGAAAAATACAGGAGCGGCATATGCAGAGGATTGTGAGAATGGTTACAGACAACCCAAAGATCACCTCCAAAGACCTGCAAGAACATCTTGCTGCAGATGGTGTATCTGTACATCGTTCTACAATTCAGCGTAATTTGCACAAGTAACATCTGTACGGCAGGGTGATGAGAAAGAAGCCCTTTCTGCACTCACGCCACAAACAGAGTCGCTTGTTGTATGCAAAAGCTCATTTAGACAAACCAGTCATTTTGGAACAATTACTTTGGACTGATGAGACACAAATTGAGTTATTTGATCATAAGAAAAAGCGCTTTGATTGGAAGAAGAACACCACATTCCAACAAAAACACCTGCTACCTACTGTCAAATTTGGTGGAGGTTCCCTCATGCTGTGGGGCTGTGTGACTAGTTCAGGGACTGGGGCCCTTGTTAAAGCCGAGGGTCGGATGAATTCAACCTAATATCAACAAATTCTTCAGGATAATGTTCAAGCATCAGTCACAAAGTTGAAGTTATGCAGGGGTTGGATATTCCAACAAGACAATGACCCTAAACACACTTGGAAATCTACAAAGACATTTATGCAGAGGGAGAAGTACAATATTCTGGAATGGCTGTAACAATCCCCCGACTTGAATATCATGGAAAATCTATGGGATGATTTGAAGCAGACTGTCCATGCTCGGCAGCCATCACATTTAACTGAACTGGAGAGATTTTGTATGATCGAATGGTCAAAAATACCTCCATCCAGAATCCAGACACTCATCAAAGTCTATAGGAGGCATCTAGAGGCTGTTACATTTGCAAAAGAAGCTCAACTAAGTATTGAGTGACTGGGAGCTGCCACTGACTTTCCTGTTCTTTTCAGTGTAATATTTTTATTTCATTGTTAGTGACATGCAAAATGAAGGGAAAAAAATGAAGGCGCTACAGTGTGTGAGGGGTGGGCGGGTTGCATAGAATACTTGACTTTCTCTTTGATGAATGAGTATGAAGCTGCAAATCAGCTAAACTGGGGAAGGCAGATAGCTTATTAAGGGGCCTATTTATCAAGTGCTGCATAATGGTTTAAGGCAGAAAATGGGTGGAAAATAAATGGTGTATTTATAAAGCTGAATATAAAGTGTTCATTGTGATTCTTTTAATCATTCATTAAAAAGAAGCAATTATGTTGTTTCTAAAGGTTTATATTTTCTTTTTTCCCATCTGACATAAGTTAAAGAGAATGTTCACCTTTGAATGAACTTTTAATATGATGTAGAAAGTGATATTCTGAGACAATTTGCAATTGGTTTTAATTTTTTAATCTTTTTTTAGCTTTTAGCTTTTTTTAACTTTTTTTAAGCTCTCCAGGTTGCGATTACGGGAATTTGGTTGCTAGGGTTCCAATTACCCTAGCAACAATGCATTGATTTGACTAAGAGACTGGAATATGAATAGGAGAGGCCTGAATAGAGAGATGAGTAATAAAAAGTAGCAATTACAATAAGGGGCAGATTTATCAAAGGTCAAATTTCGAAGTAATGGGTGTTTTTATGAATTCAAATTCAGAAAGACCAATAGAAATATATCAAAAAATCAAAGTGGTTTTTTTTTTGGGTAAATATGTCCGTTTTCATTCGAATTGTACGAATCAACGGAGCAGCTCATTTGATCGAATTCGATTCAAAGTTTTCTAGAAAAAAAAAACCCTTTGATTTTTCAAAGTCCACCAATTGACTCCAAATAGGAGGTTCTAGGAGGTCCCCCATAGGCTAAAACAGCAATTCAGCAGGTTTTATATGGCAAATGGTCGAAGTTGAATTTTTAAAGAGACAGTACATGATAAATTTCTATATTTGAATTTTCAAATTTTTTACACTGCTATGAGGTCACCTAAAATCAACAACCCCCTTAATAAATATGGAATTTACAATGTTTTGCTCTGGTCTTGCTGCAGTGTATTTTTAGTTGTGTTTTTTTTTTCCAAAAAACGCAGCTTTATAAATATATCCAGTACAGGCAATGGCATGTGGAGCTGACGTGGAAGATAAGTGGCTCGTAAGGTGGAGATGATTAGACAAATCATCAATAATTTTCCCATGTTACCTGTGGGGACAGGTTCTAGAACTCTCTTAGAATAGACACTTATTGCAATAAAGCTGTTTGTGGACATTGTAAAAAACCATAAATGGTCATTTACTACTGTACATATAGGGCAGGGTGCAAAAATTGGCACACACAGGGGCACATTTACTTAGGGTCAAATATCGAGGGTTTATTAACCCTTGATATTAAACTGTCGTAGTTAAATCCTTCGAATATCGAAGTCAAAGGATTTACCGCAATTTGTTCGATCAAAGGAAAATTGGTTCGATCGAACGATTAAATCCTTCGAATCGAACGATTCGAAGGATTTTAATCCATCGATCGAACGAAATTCCTTCGATCAAAAAAAGCTTAGAAAAGTCTAAGGGGACCTTCCTCATAGGCTAACATTGCACCTCTGTAGGTTTTACTCTGCGAAGTAGGGGGTCGAAGTTTTTTTTAAAGAGACAGTACTTCGACTATCGAATGGTCGAATAGTCGAACGGTTTTTATTTCGAATCATTCGATTCAAAGTCGTAGTCGAAGGTCGAAGTAGCCCATTCGATGGTCTAAGTAGCCCAAAAAACGTTCGAAATTCGAAGTATTTTTTCTTCTATTCCTTCACTCGAGCTAAGTAAATGTGCCCCACACTGTGTGAAAGGGGTGATTCACCTGTAAAGGAGAATTCAACCATTAACTAAAAAAGCCCCTACCCCGAAATAGACATGTAGGGCCCTATAGGGTTAATAGGCCCTATAAAGAGTTAATCTTTTCATTCTTTCTTTGGGTTATTGGGTAAGAGACCCTGTAGTAGAATAACTTTTAGCATTATTGGCTGAGAGGTGTAATGACACTCCCCTGCTACACTGCTATATAGTGATGTGTAAGGAGTGGCCTCTTCCTCTTTGGCCTGTGGATGGTGATCCAGCTGGGTGTGCCTAGGGGAGCCTGGGTACAGCTAGGCCCAGAAAGGCCCATGTGCTTTGTAGAAGAAGTCGGCGACCAGGAAACCCCGTGAATGAGGAATAGATATAGTAGGGCAGACTTGTCATAGTCTCTCTAGGAGAGAAAGGCAGAGAGGTGAGAAAGAAAGAGCAGCTGAAGCTCCAACGAGTATTTGCAGTAAGGGAGTCGCTTCCCATAGGACCTAAATACTGGTTGGGAGGGAGAAAGCACATAGGTGCCCCCCACCTAGCAGTCTCCTAATGCCAGCACTGCTTTTGTAGCCATTGTTCATTGCAGGCTGCAACAGAATCCTAGTCACCTCCTCATTATGTAGAGTGCAAGCAGACCCTGGGCTATATTCTACTTTTGTCTGGGGTCTATGTAAATCACCCCTAATGTCTTTTAATCCTATTCCTTCATTCAAGAAGGAAGAGTTCAGATCCGACTAATCCTTACGGATATAAACTTCCCCATATATTGAATACAAATATTCTTGTCCCATTTAAATATTTTACAATTTAAAATTAGCATGGCAAGAGAAATGTTTTTGCTTAATTAGCACAGGCATTAACAGCATAATAAGAAACCCAAGTTCTTGCTGTTCATAAACAGAATGTGTCACACAATTCCTATCTTCCTATTCCTATCTTCTAATTTAATTATTCTGGTTTAAAAATGGCCAGCGCGGCTCGACAGAATGTATAAATCTGCTCAACTGGTAATTATTGGGAATGATAACATGGAAGCAATAACACGCTTGCATAAGCCTGGGTCGTGCGAAGATGCAACATAAGGAATATATATTAAAATTCAATTATTCAGAATATGTGAATTTCTATTGGTGGGGGAGATTTTTTTTTTTCTTTTCAAACTGAACAGGAACATCATCAACCAAAACAGCAGGTTTAATGAAATGTTAGAAAGATACATCTTGGCTTCTCTATTTTCTTATGTGTATGTGTCTATAATACACAAAAGCCATGAATATCTTGTAAATTATATCCTTATAAACGGTGAGTTCTGATGTCATCAGTTATAAACGGTGAGTTCTGATGTCATTTCTGTCACGTGACTTACTGCAATTTGTGTATTATAATAAATAAAGTACCCCCAGTTGTAAAATATGAGGCCTTTGGCCTCGTGTTTTTATATGGTCATGAAACTCCTCTGTAACTTATAATATCCTTATATTTTACAAGAGGGGGTACTTTATTCACTATATAAACTTGGTATAACAAGGCTATCCAGAAACAATTGTGTCCCTTAAGGCTCATACACAGAACCCATGGCAGGTGCAATTTGCTCTTGGATAAAAAGATGCACAAAATTGCCTATAGCAGAGCAACATTGCACCTTGAATCCATTGGAGCCTTCCTAAAAATCGAGGTTTTTTTTTGAGAAAAAACTCTGATTTTGATCCGAATTAGATTTGAGTTTGCGGGTCGATCCCATTCACCCAAGCCTGACTTGTACACTCTCATCAAAAGAGAGAATGGAAAACTTAGGGTCGAATGTCGAGGGTTAATTAACCCTCGATATTCGACCATCGAAGTAAAATCCTTCGGAAGGATATACCGCATTTAGTACGATCAAACGATTGAAGGATTTTAATCCATCGATCAAACGATTTTCCTTTGATCCTTTGGCTAGAAAGCCTATGGGGACCTTCCCCATAGGCTAACATTGGTGCTCGGTAGGTTTTAGGTGGCGAAGTAGGTGGTTGAATTTTTTTTAAAGAGACAGTACTTAGACTATCGAATGGTCGAATTTTTAGTTTGAATTGCTCGATTCGAAGTCGTAGTCGAAGGTCGAAGTAGCCAATTCGATAGTCGAAGTAGCCAAAAAAATATTTCGAAATTTGAATTATTTTTTATTCTAATCCTTCACTCGAGCTAAGTAAATGTGCCCCATATATCATGTTTATTGCAAAATGGATTATAATATTCCTTGCATTCTCTCGTTTGACGAGAGTGCACAAGGCTTATATATGCACAATATTTAATCATTGCCCCATAGCGACTAATAAAAAAAAAAATGGAACACGGGGAGAAAAATACTGAGCAGTTTGAGGAAATGAGATTCATGGTGATTTTATTGCATCCAGATGAATTCACACATCACACAAGTAGATCAAAGCAACGAGGGTCCGGCGCAGATTAAAACCAGCTGGTGTTGCGGTAGAAAGCAATAACCATATTAATAAATGTTTCAACTTGTTAATGAAAGCGTAATTAAAAACCAGAGCCATAGCCTCGCCTTAGCCTGTTATTCTCTGGTACTGTATATTCCTGCAGAGGCTTTTGTTATAAAATTCAGCCCTTTTGTTTTATTTTCGGTGATTCATGTCTCTTTCTCCTGGTGCTCTGGGTACATATTTTATCTGTTCTTTATGTCAGGGCTGTTGCTAAAACAGAAGGATGAGTCACACTTTCTTTACTGCAGTGGAAAATGTATGCAGACTCCAAACATTAAATACAAGCACCCAGCACACAATCAATAATTTAGCCTCACTTGAAAGTGGAATTTACTTTGCTCTGCAGAAGGAAAGCAACCATTGTAATGGGCTTTCTATTATTTCACGGTCCAGAAGGTGGTTTGACCATTAATACAATAGGGTAATATGTTTTTATAGCAGAACTAGACGAAAAGCTTATACTAAGATGCAATTTGATAGGTCACTTTGAAGGGGGCGGGAACGATCCCCACACCTAATCATGAACTATAGATCATGATTGAGTAACACTATGGGGCCTATTCATGAAGCTCAAGTGAAGGATTCGAATTAAAAAAACTTCGAATTTCGAAGTGTTTTTTTGGCTACTTCGACCATCGAATGGGCTACTTCGACCTTCGACTACTACTTCGACTTCGAATCAAACGATTCAAACTAAAAATCGTTCGACTATTCGACCATTCGATAGTCGAAGTACTGTCTCTTTAAGAAAAACTTCGACCCCCTACTTCGGCAGCTAAAAGCTACCGAAGTCAATGTTAGCCTATGGGGAAGGTCCCCATAGGCTTGCCTGAGATTTTTTGATCGAAGGATATTCCTTCGATCGTTGGATTAAAATCCTTCGAATCGTTCGATTCGAAGGATTTTATCGTTCGATCGAAGGAATAATCCTTTGATCGTTCGATCGCAGGATTTGCGCTAAATCGTTCGACTTCGATATTCGAAGTCGAACGATTTTAGTTCCTAGTCGAATATCGAGGGTTAATTAACCCTCGATATTCGACCTATAGTGAATCGGCCCCTAAGAGGGTTATTTATCAAAGTCCGAATTTCTCTCAATATTTTCTGCTACAAACTCCGACCAAATCCGCTCAGGTTTTTTACGCTTATTTATTATTAAATTTTTCCCAAAAATTTCCTTTGCAGGAAAAAAAATCAGATTTTCACTGCGATTTTCAAGATTTTTCATAATTTTCACCCGAAAACTTCAGGGTATTGCCCGAAACCCAGCACACATCAAAAAAATCATTGCGACTTTACCCATTGACTTAATTTAATTCTGAAAAAATGTGTGTTTTTTTAAAAGTCAGATTTTATAAAAAAAAATCTAATTTTTTGTACTTTTTGCATTCAGAGTTTAGTAAATAACCCCCTATGAGTCAATTAAGCCAATAAAGCAGCCATGTAGTGACAGTGATACATGTGTGATGTTAACCAACGACTGCATGCACAAACTCATGTGATCATGAACAAAACAAGATTTCATTTGGAATATGTCCGTCTGTTGAGTCAGTTTCCCTGTCCCTTTCAGAATAAAATGTTTATATCCATATCCCATTGCCTTTGCTCAGACATAGATTTCACAAAAAAACCAAAAACAAAAAGTGCATCAACTCATTTCTAACAGACACCAACTATTTCTATTAATGTTTTGTATTGTTAAATGTACTTGCATAATGAGAATGCCCATCGCCGTGCTTCGCTCTCTTCTCTCTCTCCCTCTATTCTTACTATGCTATCTAATCAATTTTAGAAATCAATTAAGACAATCTTTAGTGATGTGCAAATAAGACATTTTCTAACTCACCCCTTCTCATGCCGTTTCTGACCCAGTCTGGATTTGAGAAGGATCTTGAAGACCCAAGCCTGCCCCAGTCATCAATAGATAGCAACTATCTTTTAGCCTGTTTATGCCTATTCATTGTCTTTCTAAATCAAATCTGATCCGTGGCATCTATGGTGTTGCTTATGTTTGTTATCAATACAAATGTGAAAACGAAACGCCAACTCAATCACATATAAGTCTCAATTTTAGTCAGTTGGCTCTTGGTTCACATGTACAATTCTCACCAAAAATGTTGTCTTTCCAGTCAACAGTCATGTTGCTATGTCCATTCGTGGTAATCTCTGGAGGCTTGTCTATGTTTTTCTTAGTATTAAATGACAGCAGAACATATTGTTCTTAGTCCTTTTTTATGGACAACTATAAGATATAAAAGGCAAAAAAACAGTATGTATATGAAAAGCATTACTGGAGACCCTTTTGAATGTTTTGTGCTTTATTGAAGCACTAAATGTTTCGGACCACACGGGTCCTTTGTTCTACCCGAGGTAGAACCCGTATGGTCCGAAACATGTGCTTCAATAAAACAACACCAAAACATTCAAAAGGCTCTCCAGTTGTCTTTTTTTGTATATGTTACAGTTTCGGAGGTGGCTACTCTCTCAACTGTTGAAGAGCCAAATTGATATGTATTTAAGCTGTGGACCAAGCAGGAAAATATATATAAATATATATCTCAGAATCTAAGAAAATATCTATTCTTTTGATGATAAAGTCTTTCTCCAGGTAAAAGTAGTTTCTAAAATATTCAGACCCATTTTCCCCCATTCTAAATAATTATAAGCCACCCAATATCAGGTCTAAACTCTTTTATATCTATATATAATGCATGAAATAGTCTCTGTGTTGCATTTAAAATTGCTTTTCATGCAACAGTCATACACCAGGACCTCACCTAGTCATACAGCTATAATACTCACGCTCAGAAGCACAGTGTTAATCTCTGCTCACTCCTGCGACCCCTTTTTTTGCTTGTGTCATTATACAAATACTGCCTGCTTACTAGATCACTTTGTTTATCTTGAGGATATACTGGGTTTCATTTTGATTAACTTTGACATTGTCATGACTTGGGGATAAAGGAGGATTAAACCATCCTTGCCATAAATCCAACATTCAGTTACATTAATAGATGCAGAAAACTTGGATTATTGCATTTCATGTGTGTATGGACCGTATAATGGACTACATGATAAAACTTGAAAGGGGGTCTCCAATCAGTAGAGTTATTACTAAACAAATTTAGGAAGTGGCCCAGGTGCACCGCCCTGAGCCCTCAGCATAGGGAGAGGACCAACTAAAAAGTATTATTGAGCTGGCACTCACATAAGGCAATCTTTCACCAGGTTGTTGCAGCAAAGTAAAAGATTTATTGTGTCTACAGTCTTCAAACACTTAGTCATAGGCTACGTATACTGGACTGCATACACGCTATGGGACCAATTTACTAACATTCAGATTTCCTTTTTTTTCTCAAATAGTATTTCTGTAAAAATAAGTTTTTTTTAAATATGGGAGTTATTTACAAAAATTTAAGTTTTTCAAATTTTTTTATTAAAACAAAGTCAACCTAACTCCCATCCCGCCAGTCCATGTTGGGTCCCATCATCATTTAACAATAAATTTTTTCTTAATAAAGGTTTTTTAAAGAAAAGAAAAAACCGTGAGTGGTGCTGTCCATGATACAAATAATCTCTAAAAATTTGAATTTTCCCCTTTAAAAACTCGACCAGAAAAAAAAAATCAAGTTTTAAAATTTGAGATTTGAGACCCCCAAAAAAACTCTAATATAAAACTTCTCCAAGTAAAAGCAGCCGAGGACCTATAGAAGGTAATGGGGGCTGCACTGATCATATTGGATCGTTTATTAACCAGACTTTTAGAGGTTTTCACATTTTTTTCCCTAGTAATTGTCTGAACAACTCCAATTTTTAGAGGTTTTACAGATATTTGTATTGCTTTGTGCATTGTTCAGGGTTTTTTTCAATTTGTACTTTTTATAATCAGAACTTTCATGGCATTAGTGATTTTAGAGGAATACAGACATATGTAATAAAAGGCATTATGTTTGCCCAGGAGCAGTAACCCATAGCAACCAATAAAATGTTCGCTTTTAAACAGGTGACCAGTAAATGCTACCTGCTGATTGGTTGTTATGGGTTGCTGCTCCTGGGCAAACATAGTGCCTTTTATTACATAATCCCCATAGAGTTTAACTGTGATTTCAACAAGCTCTATTATCACTAAAATTTGACCGTAAACAAAGGGGCCTCCACGTGTATCTTATGTCTGCCAGTATCTCTATATAATGATGCAACCTGGTATGATTGATCAGAATCACTTCTGAAATGGCCTCTAAGCTGTACTTGGGTAATATCGATGAATCTTCCCATTGATTTTGTAACTACCTCTTAGAGAAGTCATGAATAGATAGTAATTACCTTTTCCCATCAAGATTGGTTTCAATCGAAACTGCTGTGTTTTACTTTATCAAAAAATTTGTGAAACCAGTAAAAATGTCTATAGAACACCATAAGTTTGCAAAACATACTAAATTACATTGGGGTTAAGGTGTTTTTAGCTCTGCGAAAGCATACAGTAAAACCTCTATTTGACATCCCCTGATTTTCAGTTTTCCTGCATATTACATTGTTTTTTTGTGGTCCCACCAGGGTCCAAAAACCTGGTGGGCCCTGTGGTGTTTATACAATGGGCCTGTAGGTGTCACTGTGCACAAGAGTTATACTGTGTACATAGTACTTTCTATACTGCTTAAAAGTAATAGAGTTGAAGTTACTGTTGAAGTATAATGGCTGCATGAACCTGCTAATAAAGCACTGTTATACACTACTCATCCTCGGCTACCAATACATAACAGGCCCCACCAACCCAGACCCCCACCTGTCTACAGCCAGTGCTACATCCTCAGGCCTGATCGCGGCCACAAATCCAGGACAGATATGAGAGGGGTCCTGGAGGGGAGGTTGTTACTGGAGGGGGGCAAGGGAAGGTTGCAGCAGAGGCTGGGGGGCCAGGAGGGGGGATAAGGGCCCCTGTGGTGGAAGCCCGAGGGGGGGGCCTTCGACCCGCCAGTCCATGTTGGGTCCCATCATCATATAACAATAAATTTCCCAGATTTTACACCATTCCTTTCTGGTCCCTTAAAAAGCTTAAAATGGGAGTTCTGTGTACATTGTCCTATAATATTAGAAAAACACCTTTGCACTATGCTACAACTGTTTTTCATAGAAATAAAAGGTTCCCATGTTGGAAATTGTTCTAAACATTGGAAGATAGATAGACAGGGGGAAGGCTCTAATTCTCGATATGTGAAAGGCAACGGGTGGATAATAATGACGTTTGCACTTCTTCATTTTTTTTATAGCACGTTTCTTTTCCACCAAAACAGAACAGAATTCTAGAGCAGATTTTTGAAAATTTTTGCTGCTGGTGAGGTCACAAATGTTTGCTTATCTCTGCTCAAGACCAAACATCTTTATCTGTGTACAAAGGATGAATATCCGAGTGAAAATTTAGTTTCAGGTGAGAAATTTGGAATTATGCTTTTAAATAAAATGTTATTTCACTTGCAGCCAAGGCCTTAATCTGTGAAGCATTGCATGATCCATGGTGGCAGCATTCTTGTTCATTTATGTATTATTATTATTATCATCAATAGTATTCTGACGGTGATATTAATTCCAGCCAGCAGAAGATCAGGTACTTATGGGAGACCTACATTACAGGGTTGATTTCAGTTAGGCAGATGGTAATGGGGTGGGTTGTGATAACCTTGTATCAGGTTGTCTTAAACTTCATTTGTTCAAGAAGAGAGGTAGGTAGCTGTTTGGACTGCAAAGATTGCCAGTCTATGTGGGTCAAGTTACTGAGAGTCTGAGACCTGTGTGGAAGTATAGCACTGCAAGCTTAGTATTTGCTTTCACTATAGAAGGGATTTCCTTGTCCATAGTAGGCTTTGTAAGGAATTCCATGCTGATTCAGGGGTAGGTTGAAATTTTAAAATTAAAATTCCCCCGCGCATATTGCATTTTATGAAGTAACCACGTGTAACCATCTTACCGGCACAACAACAATTTTCTACAGAAGGTTTAAAGCACCCAATTTTCCTTTTCTTGAATGTCATAAGTGCATTTTTTTTAAACTTTCTTCTACCAACTGAAAAGGGCACTCACCCAATATTCAGAAACAGAAGGAAGAAACTGAAATATAATAGTTTAGTATTTCTGAACAGTATAGACTACTGTCTCCACTTCTATTAGCCCTAAGAAAAAAATTATTGCACAGTTATGGAACAGAACACTTTGCCTCCCAAACTCCCACCCATGTCAACCTTTCTTATGAGATGAACATTGTACAAAATATACTTCAAAGACACCTGTTTGTGCAACATCTCATTCCAAAGCCAAGGGCATAAATATAAAATCGGTCCTGTCTTAACTGCTAAAGCAGCCTTGACTCTACTCGTATGAGAAGGTTTCCAGTATATGTTGGAGCATTGTTGGTGGGATTTGCTTCTATCTATATGGAATAGTTGAGGTCATGGGTCTCCAAGTTATGGATCTCTCATGGGTCTCCAAGTTATGGGTCTCTCATGGGTCTCCGTGAGACACACTCAAATATTAAAAGAGTTGGGGAGCAACACAAGCATGAAAATATTCCTGGAAGTGCCAAATAAGGGCTGTGATTGGCCATTTGGTAGCCACTAGGTGGACTGGCAGCCTATAGGAGACTCTGTTTGGCAGTACATCTGGTTTTTATACAACCAACACTTGCCTCCAAGCCAGGAATTCAAAAATAAGCTCCTGCTTTGAGGCACATGGGAGGATCATCCATGGGGTTGCTGGGAAACATGTTGCTCATTAGCCACTGTTTGGGGACCACTCGTGTAGGTACAGATCAGGCCTAGCTCACATTTTGACTCTGCCCATAGGTTTTCAGTTGGGCTGATGTAAGGGATCAAGTTATTCCACATCCATCTCATGTAAAGTTTTAACTTTTTTTGCACAAAGTGATTTTTTCATCTAAATGTACCACTCGTTTATATTTATAAAACTGAGCAGAACTGTGTGCAGAGTAACCTTGCTTTACCACCTGTTTAAAAGCAAACATTCTATTGGTTGCTATGAGTTATGGCAACCGGGCAAGTGCTTGTAATTACATAATGGGAATGGTGTTTTATACTAGCTTTTTGCACTTAATAGCTTGCTTGTCTGATTTAATAAATGAGTTAGTTGATTATATGAATATGGTATTATATGTTCCCTCCCCCTTTCCCTATCTTCTTGCTTTCTGTATCCCCTATATATAAACAATATAAACAATAAATAAAGAATTTAAAAAAAAAAATGAGTACTATTGTCTAGTGGATGTATAAAATAAAAAAAATATAAAACATGACAGGCCTCATTCAGAAAGTGCAGGTCCAAAGTATGAAAAATCACATAGTTTGTAGCAGTGGCATTGTTAAATGAGGACCACTGTATAATTATTAAAATATACACCTAAATTAGAGTTTTCGCCAGCCTTGTCACATATTTTAGCAGCCCTACAAAAGCTAAAGAAATGTATTTTGCTAAAATAAAATGTCCTTATAAATGTCGCATTATGATTTTTGGTAGTGAATTATCTCAAAAGTTTACTCAAGAGGTCTTCTAACAGTTGTGCAATAGAACATGCAGATGATCTAACCTGCATGTTGCTTATTAATTCTAATACAGGTATGGGATCTATTATTCCGAAAACCTGACGTCCAGAAAGCTCCAAATGATGGGAAGGCCATCTCGCATTGACTTCATTTTAATCAAATAATTTAAATTATTTCCTTTTTCTCTGTAATAATAAAACAGTACCTTGTAGTTGATCCCAATTATTGGAATTATTTAGGGATGCACCGAATCCAGGATTTGGTTCGGGATTCGGCCAGGATTCTGCCTTTTTCAGCAGGATTCAGATTTGGCCGAATCCTTCTGCCCGGCCGAACCGAATCCAAATCCTAATTTGAATTAGGGGCGGCGAGGGAAATTGCGTGACTTTTTGTCAGAAAACAAGGAAGTAGAAAATGTTTTTCCCTTCCCACCTCTAATTTACATATGCAAATTATGGTTCAGATTCGGTTCGGTATTTGGCCGAATCTTTCGCGAAGGATTCGTGGGTTCGACCGAATCCAAAAAAGTGAATTCGGTGCATCCCTAGAATTATTGGAAGCAAAACCAGCCTATTGGGTTTATGAAATGTTTAAAATATTTTTTTAGTAGATTTAGGGTATGGAGGTCCAAACGACGGAAAGATTCCTTGTCTGAAAAACCCCAGGTCCCAAGCATTCTGAATAAAAGGTCCCATACAGTACCCAGGAATACTTCCTCCGTGCACACTGCATGGATTCGGTTACGCGGCCAAGGGGGACTAATAAAGTAAACAAAGCTCATGTGATGACAGACCTTCACTTGCACCTTGACATAATAAGTGAAATCATCCTCATTCCTGCGTTGTACACAGATCCCACGGGGCATTTGTTGGGAATAAATAGCTGACGTAATGACATCCTATCACTCGCAAGTTGACAGAGATGTTGAAATCAGCCCTTGCTCTAAACTGTGTTGAAGAGTCGGTATAAAGGATTGCAGAAGGTGCCGCAGATGGTCTAGTTCTTTAGCTTAGTAACATTTTAGGAATTCTTCGTTTGAGTCTCTTGAGGCTGTCGATGTGATTACACATGTGTTCTTGGTGTTTAGCTGCTATACTCAATAGCTTTTCTCGTTGTGTGCGAGCTTTTATAGATAATTGTGTGTGTGCATCGCAAATGGCAGTTTTTTTTAGCAGCACTACATTAAGGTGCTTGGAGACTAGCCAGGGGGCAACCTGTCCAATACCCAATTGTATTCTCATATGATTGTTTAATAGGTTGAGAATATGTATTTTGAAGAACTGACATTTGATAAGGTTACCAAGGCTCAGGTTTTCTCAATATATATATATATATATATATATATATATATATATATATATATATAAAGGGAGCCCTCGAGTTACATACACCCGACTATTACAGTAACATACTGAAGTTTGCTTGACTTTTATTAGCATTTAGCTTTAATAAACCACCTGTCCCAATCCCCTCTGGTGTGTGTTGTTTTCTGCAGTGCACAGAAAGATAAAAATAAATACTATGTTAAGTTGCATTTAATAAGTAAATGTATATGTTTCAACTTACATACAAACTCAACTCAAGAACAAACCTACAGACCGTGTAAGGAAGGGGTCAGTAGAAGTATAGGAATAAACTAAGAGCTAGCGGTTCTTAATCTTAACTATACAGAGTAGATCTATTAAATATCTCTAACCCACCCTCCTGTCACTCATCTACACTTACCCCCAGATGTGCTGACCGGCGGGTTCGTGCTGAGGCGCTTCCGGCACTTATTGTTCTGGCGATTTGCGAATAAGCGATCCCCGCCTAACTAGCACGTGCCCAGCACATCCACATATATATGTGTTAATAAAGACTGGCGCCTGCGTCTATTAGACGCTGAATGTTCTGCCCTGATGGCTATTTTTCCTTTCCACTGTCCATTATGTGTCCTTCCTTCCCATTGGTCCCATTGACCTTAAATAGCCACTTCAAACTCCCCTTCTTGCTCACGCTGGCTTCTGTTTGTTCAGTTTCTGCTAAAGCTTTATTCGTGTTTGCTATTCTGGTTTTTGACTTCTGCTTGCCCCTTGACTCCAAGCCTGCCTAAGCCTTGTCTGTGTCTGTTTGACTCCTGCCTGCTTTCCAACTCTGATCCTGCCTAAGCCTTTTTTCGTTTTTGATATTCCGGCTCTGATGCCTGCCTGGCCTCGGACTCCAATCTGTGCTGCCCGGCCATTGACTTGAATTCCACCTTCCCCTCATCTGTACTGCGAGTATCCCAGACATGTTCAGGTTCCCTGTTGATTCTGCAGCAGAATCCAGGGTCCCAAAAGGACGTCAGTGAAAACCAGGGTCGTCAGGGGTGATTTTGTTCACTGAAAGGTGCTCCCTAGTGGTTTCCTTGGGTTCCTTGTTTACTAGCATTACAATATCCATATACTGTAAGACTAAAACATTCTTCCTTTGTTCCCAAATACACCAAGTAGAATAAAATTAAGGCACTCAAAAACAGATTGAATAGTCAACAGGATCCTGTGAAGGTAAAGTCTCAACACTTTATAATAGTCTAACACAGGGGTCCCCAACCTTTTTCACCCGTGAGCAACATTCAGATGTAAAAAGTGTTGGGGAGCAACATAAGCATGAAAAATGTTCCTGGGTGGTGCCAAATAAGGGCTGTGATTGGCTATTGGTAGCCCCTATGTGGACTGGCAGCCTACAAGAGGTTCTGGTTGGCTGTACATCTGGTTTTCATGCAACCAAAACTTGCTTTCAAGCCTGGAATTAAAAAATAAGCACCTGCTTTGAGGCCACTGAGAGCAACATCCAAGGGGTTGGGGAGCAACATGTTGCTCGCGAGCTACTGGTTGGGGATCACTGGTCTAACACAAGGCCATAGAATACTGTTTTTAGTCCAATGTATGGCTACAACTTGCTCTATTAGTAATGTTCTAGTGGCTTTATATACGGTAGCTTAGGGAAAATATAATAATATTGTGCCAGTTTTCCATCAATTTTGTAAAAATTGATGGAAAAGATCATTTAAATGTGAATATGTCCCAAATCGCTGGTAGGTCGGTGTTTGTTAGTTTTGTTCAGCAGATTTGCCAGGTTCATGAAATATTTCAGTCCAGGTGAACTATCACTAGAAAGCAGGTAATGCATTTTGATACCTTTAGTCAGTTTAACTGACTATCATTCCTTGTCCCCGTTTGTCTCTTAAAATGATCCAATTGACTCATAATCCGTAAGAGACCTACAGCCATGTATCGGTTTACACTGAATTGTGGCTTCGGAAACATGTAGCAACCAGTGTAACACATCTTTTTTTGGTGGGTCCTGAGTTTCTGACACTTACAACAATGCCGAGATTATACGTAGAAAGAATGTAAGGCACAGACAGACAGACGGAAGGCTATACATTACAAGAAGGAGCACCTGGTGAAGTCTCAGCGCTTGTAATTCTAGATCATTGAACAGCTCAGAGCTGTAAGTTAAGCAGGAGGTGAAAGGAAGTATCAGTTGCAGGAATCAATTCCACAGTTTCCACTCGGATAAACAGAAAAGAGTCGGTAAAATGACTCCACGTAACAGTTTTGTATTCTTTCATTGTAATGAAGGCTTTTTTTGGATTATATTCCCATGAATAAACAAATGGATTTACAGCAGAGAGCGCTGTATCTTTTCAGTTTATAGGCTCAGTGAAAGGTTAGCAAAAATTTAAATCAATTAAATAACTAAGCAGGTAGACATGAGGTTTTTTTTTCTGTTGATCGTCATTGTGCATGAGGGTGGGATCAAAGCCAGGCTGTGGGCTTGTCAGGCAATTGTCTTGCAGTGGGAAACATATCTGATAACAAGCCATGGGTCATTGCCCTTAGACTGGGAATCCTTGGTGAGAGCAGGGCTTGCCATTGTCTTAGAGAATACTGAGGCACAATAGTATTCATTATTAGTCTAAAGGTGGCCATACATGTAGCGATCCGCTCGTTTGGTGATTTCGCCAAAATGAGCGGATCTCTCCCTGAGAGAGATCAGGGCCAAGGATCGTATCCTAATGCAGTTGATACAGGCAGTCAGATCGAGCACAGATGCGACCGCGATCCGACGAGATTTTAACCCTGTCCGATCGACAGCTATCAGACTTTTGGCTCCATAACAATCGGGAAAGCACGTTGGAGGGCCCCACACGCGGTCCAATAAACTGCTAACTTGGTCTGTCGCCAGTTTTTATCGCCCAGTGTATGGCCAGATTAAGGGGCCAATATACCAATATTTGGATTTCTATTTTTTCCACAAATAGTATTTTTTCTATAAAAATTTGTGGTTTTTAAAATTTCTCTAAAACTTTAAGATTTATTAAATGTAAAAACCATGAAAAACTCGAATAAAACATCTCCAAGCAAAAGCACTTGAGATCCCATAGAAGTCAATGGGAGCTGTGATTTTACAACTGAACATTCGCCATTCAGACAGTTAGAGGTTTTCATTTTTTTTCCGCCAGGCATGGATTCGTGGCTAATTACTGCAACGAAAATTCGCTGCAAGTAAAAAAAATTGTCTTGTGTCAAAATTATTTTGAGGCCCATTGACTGTGAATTTTCAATGTTTCGCGGCCCAGATTTGCCCATCACTACTCGTAATCATCCATAAAACTCAAATTTGTAGAGGTTTTAGAGATATTCGTATTTTTTTTGGATCCTTCAGCACTTTTTTTCCGTTTATGATTTTAGAAAAAAAATAGTAAATAATTGTGGTTTCAGAATACGCTAATACCACTTCGAATTTTAATAACGTTTCGGTCTGTTCGTAAGACCTTTATCTAGACCTTTTTGGTCTTGATAAAGGTCTTACTAACAGACCAAAACGTTGACCTCCTTTTAACATGTATTTAATAAAATTCACTTTTTAAAAGCTACAAAGGATCCCAATGTGCACCTTACCTTTTTTGATTATAAATCTGGTATCCAGAAAGCTCTGAATTATGGAAAGGCCATCTCCTATAGACTTTATTTTAATCAAATAATTGGTGGTATATTAATAAAAAGAGGGGCCACATCCCCGACTGCAGATAATAATGTGTGTGCGGATCCGTGAATTTTCTACAGTCTATAGGAGATGGCCTTTATGTACTTCTGAGGTTTCTGGATAATGGGTTTCTGGATAACAGATCTCATACCTGTATTTAGTAAAGGAGAGATATATACAGTATATAACAAAGGACAACATATTCATAATGCCATTATTATGCCACAACACTCACAAACAAGTTACGTTACAAATAAGCACCTTTCTTCCATTATTATGCACTTCCCTTCGAACTAAACAACTGGGGCAAATATGTTCCAAGAATGTAAGTTAATGGAGCTCATTTACCATCACTGGGCACATTTACATCTGGGCAGCAAACCATGGCATTAGAGATTAGCTTTGTTCAGTTGCAAATGTCTTATGTATTATGTCTCTGTAAAGTGCAAACTGTACAATGTGAGTGTAATATTCCACTTCAGTTTTTTTTCCAGGGGCAGCTGCCAATTTGTTCTCCATGTTATAAGTTAATTGACAATAAAAGACCCAGAATCACAGACAGAACTGTCATTATGACAGCGCAACAGTTAATAAATTAACTGGCAATTAAGTGATTTGATTTATTTTTATTCCTACAGTTACTGGATAAATACGCTTATTAATACTCTAGAGATCGTGTATATTTATCCACTGAAGATTGGGAGACCTAGAACAGTACGTGGAAAAAAAGATCATGAAAAGATCATTCATCCAGCCATTTTTCAGTGCAGGTTTAAGTGAATGCCCTGGGGCTGTGCCTGGCAGATGCAATGGAGTTGGCGCTGGTTTCACTAACATGTTTTATGATCTGTAGGGGAATGAGGGCGAGATTCTATGAACTATGAGATTCAGTAAGTGATAAATAGCAGGAAAGAGAGAAAATGTTATTCTATGTCCTCCCTTCTAAGCAATGTAACCAACTTATCACGGTCCCTGTAATTTCCTATTCATATACACGTATGGGATTCGTTATCCAGAATGCTTGGGACCTAGGGTTTTCCGCATAAGGGATCTTTCCATAGTTAGGATCTCCATTTATTTACTAAAATCCAAATTTTTCTGATTTAAATGAAAAAAAAGTCTGACCAAACTAGAATCCACAATTGGACCTTATTTATTATTAAAAAAGCACAATTAATTTGAATCAGGGGGAAAAATCAATAACAACTGAACGAAAAACCGAATAGTACATTTTTTTTGTCGGATTTTAAGGGCTAATTCCAGCACAGACCACAGAAATGTCCAAATAAGATAGGGACCTCTGCCAGTGACTTATATACAACCTTGGCAGGTTTGAGATGGCGGATTTTCTGACTTTTTGCAGCATTGCAAATCCTGAAAAATTTGAGTTTTAAAAAAAAAGCCAGAAAAATTCTTTTTTTGCAATAAAAAGCCAGACTGGACTTTAGTAAATAACAATTTAGACAGTTATTAAACCGAAGAGGATTTGTATGCTTCCAATAAGGTTTAATCATATCTTAGTTGGGATCAAGTACAAGTTTTATTACAGAGAAAAAGGAAATAATTTAAAAAAATATTTGAATAATTTGAATTGGAGTTTATGGAGTCTAGGGAAGATGATCTTTAGTGATGGGCGAATTTGGGGGGTTTCGTGAAAACGGCGCCTGCGCCGATTTCACAAATTTATTCGCCGGTGGCGAATAATGGGAATTCGCCGCAAATTCACGCCTGCCGAATAAATTTGCCCATCACTAATGATCTTCCCATAATTGAAAGCTTTTTAGATAATGGGATTCCCAATAAGGGATCCCATACCTGTACTTACTGTATATCTTGGCCATGGGTGTTACTCTAACCTGCACTTTATTAATCCTCACACCCAACATCCTTGTTTCTAACATATAATTACCCAATAGTTTACCCTCTTTTGTATTGGATATAGAGTATCAGCCATTAACAAGTGTTATTTTATAGGAGAACCTTATTAGCTAGCTGAGTGCAAGACTTTTGGCATCACTTTTTAGATCAGGGATAGGCTATACTATGCCCCCTCATAAGTTGTACAACTACATCTCTCATCATTCTTCGTGTGATGTAGGGTTGTTCTGCATCACATGTAGGAACTGCATATTCCAGTTCCAGAGAGCTTTTGAAAGCAGCTTTTCAGAGAGGACCAAATTAAATTTGAAAAGAAAATTGTATCTACTTATCTAGTTCCATCATTCATACACTTATCCAAAGATTTCAGATAAGTGTATGAATGATGGAGCGTGATAAAGTTTTATAATAAAACCTTGGATCCGATGGATTAGGTCATGCAAACACAATAGAGTCATTAGGGAAATTAGGAGTTCAATTAATATTTATGTTTTCCTTGTTAAAAATTAATCTGGTCCAAACAGGCAGATTTAGTTCCCTGAGAAAATCTTATCTCATGGTTTATCTTGTGGACTCCACTGAAGTCAAAGACAAAATCCACTGCTGAACTAGGAGAAAAGTTGTCTATGAAGGTTTTCATTCATCCAGGTCATGGTGTATCTAGTAGAAGTAAATCTAAAGCAACTGAACTTGATGAGTGATCATTGAAGACATTTCATTACTCATCTGAGCAGCTTCTTCAGTTCTTCAAGCTGTTCGGGATGAGTAGTGAAACATCTTCAATGATTACTCAGCAAGCTCTTGATTTACTTCTAATAGGAGAAAAGTTTTTTCTCCTCAAAATGATTGTGGCCCAAAGCAGCGTGTGCTTTTGTGCCATAGTATTCCGTTATGGATGTATTTTTGATTCTCTAGCAGTAAAAAATTCTAGTGGCATTTGGAAGAGAGGGAATTTGAGTGGAAATGAAATGTGGCTGAACCAGTATTGGAATTTAATCAAAAATGAAGAGTGAGTATCACCACATGGGGTTTATGATGACAGCATATTGGGCACCCCTAGGTAGCGCCATTTGTCCCCCCCCTTTCCCCTTTACCCCTATCCCCCTTCCTCTTCATGTGGGCATGCTCTCATTGGGTCCAGAGCACTGGTGATTGCTGCACGTTTTTTCCATATGTCTCAAATGCTTTGGAACCCATTCAGATGTGGCTGGGCAGCACACTTGACTCCGCTCTTGTCTTCTGATTTGTTACTGCTCTGCCTGATTGATATTGACTCGGCCAGTCCTTGACCACGTTCCTTGTTCCCCGTTCTCTAGTTTACATTTGGTTCCCTTGTCTGCCCAGAACTTCCCCTTGGTCCTCTCACTATAAGACCTGGCGGCATCTGAGTACTGGAGGGCTCCTCCCGAAGCGAAAGGCAGCGGTTATAGGCAGAAGGGTGAGCCGAGGCCAGGGATTTTGGGGTTTGTTCTGGGTTCAGGACACCACTCGTAAGCTATTCCTTGACTTTGTCTGATACCCAAACTGGTACATCTATTGGTTTCTCCAAGCACCATCTCACTCCTTATTTTGCTTTTTATCTGGGGAATAACAACAGAATTTAAAGTCAACCACTTCAAATATAAAAGAATCTTCTGCTCGGCAGTGGCTCCATTCAGACACAGAAGTGCATCTCGGGTTCACTTACAGATCACTTAGTGTTACACACCATTATATCCCCCTTGTCGGCACCAGACAGTCTACATGATGATGGTTTCAAATTGATCCGTTCTTTGGAGGAGGTTGCCTAGCAACGGCCATTCTCATCCTTCCTGTCATCCTGTGGGGGGATTTCCCTGCATTGCAACTTAAATGAATCTAAATATAAATATTGGTGGCTTAGGGAAACGGATAGATGGGCTCGGATTCATTTAACCTCAGCTCAGACGATGATGTAACTAGCGGATGGCAATTTTCCGTAACAGAATCCCTCGTTTGTTTGATCCTTCACATACATGCCTTTGGTAATTGGTGTAAATAATAACGTGAAAAGCTATACAGGAATAAAAATTCTCTGTTATTCATTTGGCTTGCCATAATATACTTATACAATCATGTCTCCTATATCATTTGTATTGACGTGAAATGGTTACAAACCAGCGTTCTCTCAAAACAATCTGGAAATAATGATTGCAGGCAAGTCTTGTCCAGCTTGACAAGTCATGTAATAATTGGTATTATTGTATCATTGTCTTCATTTTTACATAGAGCGATTGATATTCAATAGACCTTAATGTTATGTTATTCAGATAAAGTGATTCCATGTCCCACGCATTTTCTCATCCAAGGTTGATGGGACAAGGAGACAATGTTAAAGTGTATTGCAGGTATGGGATCTGTTATTAGGAAGCCCGTTATCCAAAAATCTCAAATTACGGAAAGGACATCTCCCATAAATTCCATTTCAAACAAATAATTCCGTTTTTTAAAAATTATTTCCTTTTTCTCAGTAATAATAAAACATTACCTTGTACTTGATGGAATTTAATGGAAACAAAACAATCATATGGGGTTTAATTCATGTTTACATTTTTTTGGTAGACTTATAGATATGAAGATTCAAATTATGGAAAGATCCCTTATCCAGAAAACCTCAGGTCCAGAACATTCTGGATAACGGATCCCATACATGTATTTATAAAGTACTCTGCTGCATTTCTGTGCAGAGTATTGAAGCGCATTTTATGTAACTTAACATATACAAGTTGAAGGGGAGAAGTAGGAAGAAGAAGTTGGATTGGGAGTTGAGATGAGTATGACTTGTTTAGTAGAAATCTATATTTGGCGAAAAGAAGGGATGAGGGAATTTTTTGAGCCTATAAGTGCCATGTGGGCACGAAATGCGTAAGGCTTTTCTTGATGGTATAAATAAAGATGTTTTACTTTTTCCTCACTTTTGTTTAGGGATGCACCAAATCCATTATTTTGGATTCGGCGAACCCCATAATCCGTCGCGAAAGATTTGGCTGAATACCAAACCAAATCTGAATTTGCATATATAAATTAGAGGTGGGATGGGAAAAACATTTTTTACTTCCTTGTTTGCTGACAAAAATTCATTTGATTTCCCTCCCCGCTTCTAATTTGCTTATGCAAATTCAGATTCGGTTCAGCCAGGCAGGAGTCGTCCGAATCCGAATCCTGCTGAAAAGGGGCGAATCCTGGCTGAATCCCGAACCGAATCCTGGATTCAGTGCATCCCTACTTTTGTTGATGGTCTGTTTTATGGGTTTCTGGTGTTCCATTTTTTTCCTGTATCATAATGGTTTGTCTGCTCCCTCAACCCAAAGGGCTTGAGCACTATATCTACATTGGTGAGCATCTACCACTTGTGCTTGGTACCTTTTTGTTTTTTGGTTGTTTATGGGGGTATATTTTCACCTGATACAGTTGCTAGGCAAAATTATCAGTTTTGCCAGTAAAAATGTTCCAGCTTTTTTTTTTTTGCTCCAATATATTTGCATATAAAGCAACAAAAACACAAAGAAAAACAACAGAATCCATGGTTTTGGGATTGAAATCTTTCAGACAGGATTTGCCTAAATTCCAAATTGATCCTACACTGGGATGGTGCCGGAGTGACAGAATACATCATAAAAGTCGGATGTGGTTGCACGGGTCAAAATATAATGAGAGTGATAAAAAATTTGTGTAAACTGCAGTACATAGAAGATTCCATCTGTCATGACACATCTGTCTGAAGGGAACACTGCATGTGGAGTCTTCATTCTACAAGATAAAATCTGATGCTTTTGGAAAGACTTTTTCTCATTGAAATACATTGACTGTTGGATGTAAATGCATAACCAAAACACACCATCTGACTTTATCTGATTTAGCTTTGCCTTGTAGCTGTGGGGACCAGCTTTTGTAAGATCCTACAAAATGCTGTGCTCTTATGTGGTGTTGTAAATTTTGGGGGTCAGATAAAATCTGCAACAGCCATGGGGTGGACCCCTCAGCCGGGCAAAGCCCAGTGATCTTCGTGGCCGCAGGCGGTGGCGATCCCAGCTTATACATATAGCAATGGTGGTCAACAAATATTTTTTACAAAGAGTGGGGTCCCCCAGGGCTCAGTATTGGGTCCACTTTTATTTAACTTGTTCATTAATGACTTAGGGGAGGGTGTTATAAGTAATGTATCAGTGTTTGCAGATGACACAAAATTATCCAGCCCAATTAATTCCATCCAGGATGTGGAATCCTTGCAACATGATCTTCACAAACTGGCAATCTGGGCAAATAAATGGAAAATGAGATTCAATGTTGATAAATGTAAAGTCATGCACCTGGGATGTAAAAATATCCACTTATACCCTTAATGGGACTGCACTAGGCAAATCCATTATGGAAAAGGACCTTGGAGTCCTTGTAGATGATAAACTTGGCTGTAGCAAGCAATGCCAGTTAGCAGCATCAAGGGCAAATAAGGTCTTGAGCTGTATGAAAAGGGGCATAGAGTCACGGGAGGAGGGGGTCATTCTTCCGTATAGAGCACTGGTAAGGCCCCATCTAGAATATGCCGTACAGTTTTGGTCTCCATCACTCAAACAGGACATTATTGTATTAGAGAGGGTACAGAGAAGGGCAACTAAGCTGGTAAAAGGTATTGAAAATCTTAGCTATGAGGAAAGACTGGCCAAATTGGGGATGTTCACGCTGGAGAAGAGGCGCTTAAGGGGTGATGTGATAACTATGTATAAATACATAAGGGGATCATATAATAATCTCTCTAATGCTTTATTTACCAGTAGGTCTTTCCAGCTGACACAAGGTCACCCATTCCGATTAGAAGAAAAGAGGTTCTGCCTAAATATTCGGAAGGGGTTTTTTACAGTGAGAGCTGTGAAGATGTGGAATTGTCTCCCTGAATCAGTGGTACAGGCTGATACATTAGATAGCTTTAAGAAGGGGTTGGATGGCTTTTTAGCAAGTAAGGGAATACAGGGTTATGGGAAATAGCTCATAGTACAAGTTGATCCAGGGACTGGTCCCATTGCCATTTTGGAGTCAGGAAGGAATTTTTCCCCCTCTGAGGCAAATTGGAGAGGCTTCAGATGGGGTTTTTGCCTTCCTCTGGATCAACTGGCAGATAGGTATTTAATAAAAAAAAAAAAAAAAAAGGTTGAACTCGATGGACATGTCTTTTTTCAACTTTACTTATGATGTTACTATGTTACTTGGATGGTTACATTATGCAGTGTTTAAATTTTTTTTAAACAAAAAGACCCTAAAAAGGAGGTGTGAATTCAGCTAGTTTAATGGGTGCTTATGAATGCAAGCATAGAAAAGGTAGGCATGGGAATGGTATAGGGGTTGGCTGCCTCAAGGGTTATTACTTCAGAAAAGCTCCAGTCAATAGCCTGTAACACCAGCACTATGGATTTAAAGGCTTCTGAATTTCTTCTCTTCTTTCTTTTAATTTTCTGTGGGTCCATGAGTCAGATATTTGTACAGCTTCACATAGATGAGCCAATATACTGTACCCTGGTTTTCTAAAAATAAATGCAGGTCCATAGAATATTGGTGTGGCCAAGGATTAAGTACATCAAGGGATTCCGTCATAAGTTTTCCTATAAATTATTTCGGCTAACATAGCATCACAGTTTGGCGGGTTCCTTTGCTTAGTAGGAGGAAGAAACATACACCAATGATCATACCCTTTAGTTCAAACTATATGGGATGTTTATGAATATGGTAGATTTATAATAAAAGTAGAAAGTGCCAAAGAGGCTTCTGATAATGACTATTTTTAGCCTGCATAATTTCTCTTAATTACTTTTTATAATCAATATTGTACTTCCCACACTGGGATAGAGACACTGCTCCCAAAAAATGCTGCTACGTATCCTGATTCAATGACAGTAATCAATCTGCCTCTCGGAACTCGCTTTGTCATGAACTAATCACGGCTTTAATCAGTCCCTGACCTGCTCTGTGAAATCTCTAACGGGGAACACAATTTGTTTTCTAAAGTGTCTGAATGAGTTGATTGGGATTACCATGGCAACGGCAGTTATGTTAACATTTAAACCGGACGGACAAGTACGATATTATGCAAGACATTACACAGAAACATTGATTTAACTAAATGGCTTAATCCTTATGTAATCTCCAGTACCTGCACCTGGGCCTAAATCCCTATTACTTTAAACAAGGACCACTATAAAAAAAAGTGCAATAGGCAGGGAGGCCCCGGCCTGCATTCATTTTCTCAGCACCCCTATTTTATCCCTTAGCTGTAGTTTTTGTCGTTATAATTAAAAATGGACTTTCTACTACATCCCTGTCTTGGCCCAGAAGTAGGTTTCTAGCTCAGCTGGTGTAGTACAAGGTTTCATTAGGACCCTTTCTCTCAGCTTGGCCCTCATGTTCTATGGAGGAAGAGAGCATTGTTAAACTATACCTCTCATACTGCACAGTCAGAATATTAGAGGGTTTATAATCCTCAAAACAGTTTTACCGAACACCAGAGGTAGTACAGTGTTGTTATAGAGGTAGAATGGTTGCAGTAATATTGTTTTGATTAGTAGAGATACTTTGGCACCACAGTGTTGGTAGGATTTAGATACATCGTATATAGATGCCCAAGTGGTTAAGATCTCCTTCAGCAAAAACCTCTGGGAATAGTACTAGCCTGAGTCCACTAGCCTGTACAAATTGTGGTTCCTTAAAGGGCATGGAAAGGCAAAAAAATAAAATCCAATTTTTAATTTCTTTAATGAAAAAGAAATCTATCTCCACTTTAATTAAAAAAGGTGTACCGTTTTTATAAGAAACCTGACTGTATGCAGTAAAAATTGGTTCCTAACTGCTCTGCAGGGAAACAATCATACTTATGAACAGCAGGGGGAGCCCCCAACTTATTTCCCAGCCATGCTGAATTCAAGAAGCTTTGTTTGTTTCCCTGTAGAGCAGTCGGCGACTGTGTAGAGATTTGTATTGGATTTTATTTTCTCCTTTATATCCCCTTAACTGTTTCCAACTCCAGCTGCAGGGACAAAGATCATGGAGCCAGATTTAAACAGATAAACTGGGATTCTATTTGGAGGATTGTTTTGCTGCAGCCACTGGTTCTGCAGAGTTGTAGAGTTGGATTGTATTAAACAATACAAAAACTATAAAATCCACATTAGATTACATGACAACACAGGACCCAGTGTAGTCTGCATATTCTGATTATTAATCAGTCTTGCTGTATTGGCTTCTGGTAGATATTATTTGAATTGTGCTGTTTTGATAATTTATGACGATCCCTAAGCAGCCCAGACCACACTGAGCATGTGCAGGTCTTAGTCTTGCAAAGATGGTGACCCCATGTGGCCAACTTTGAAAGCATAAATCATTTGTTTGATTAGGCTTGTGGTGCAGTAAGTTCATGTTTATGTTTAATATACAAAATACAGCATTTCTAGCATCATTCTATTTTAGACTTTACTTCCCCTTTAAAGGACATGGGGAACTTTTTCTGGGGTCCTCCGGATAACGGATCTTTCCGTAATTTGGATCTTCACATATTAAGTCTCCTAGAAAATCATGTAACATTAAATAAACCCAATAGGCTGGTTTTGCTTCAGTAAGGATTAATTTTATCTTAGTTGGGACCAAGTGCAAGATACTGTTTTATTACTATAGAGAAAAATTTGGATTATATGGATAAAGTGGAGTCTATGAGATTCGGCCTTTCCGTAATTCAGAAACTGTGGATAAATCGGTTCTAGATTACAGATCCCATACCTGTATTAATAAAATAAACCCATTAATTGTTCAATTATTTTCAATTCATAATAATAAAAACATAATCTGTATTAGGCTTCATCCTGAGACACCAGCCAACACACAGTACCTCGAGGAAATATATTTGTGGGTTATTTACACAATGTCTGTCTCGTGACGGCAAAGTTAATGGAATTATTTTGATGTTTTAAAGCTCCGTTCCCTTCACCTGACGGCGTCTTTTCAGCAGAAGTTGTAACCCCTTTTTATTTATACTTCATGAGCCGGGTTTTATTTCTTTAGCAGCTTGGGGAAGGTCTTGTACTGGTTTCTGATTGATCTTCCATAAAGCATCTACTGTGACTCATACGTAATTGCTTCCAGATCTGCTGATAACTTACATTATATCTATTGTGAAAAGCACAGAGGAGTGAAAGATGGAGCCCATTGTGGCACGTACAGCAGAAGAGGGGATATGAGACAGCGGCCATAGAAAACTAATGAGTTAGACTGGGTGACTCAACATCTTGATTGGAGAAATTGCCCTGAATGACATTGTTTTTGCAGCAAAAATTGTGGAGGCGGAATGAATTATTGATACTGCTATTTGCAGGCCGGTGGGAAAGAGCACTTGAAAAGGTGAGAAGGGAAATGTATTCTGTTCCTAGTTTTCACTCGACGGCTGCTCACTGTCCTGTAACGTATACATTATTAACAACGCTCATTGGGAAAAAATAAGCACAAAACATTTACAGAAGATCTAATCATAGGAATATATTGCAGTGTCTGGAAAGAATTTCTGGTTTTGCACACTGTAGTTTGGTTCTGGCTTCCATATTATATATATATTCTCCATATTGGAGAATCAAAGGCAGAATCAGGCTCGGATTTGTGTAAAGGCCACGAAGGCCCGGGTCTAGGGTAACAGGATTTTAGGAGAGGCATTTGAGTTGGTTGCTAGTGATGGGCGAATTTATTTGCCAGGTGCAAATTCATGGCGAATATCCGCATTTCGCATTTCGAATAAATAAGTGAAATTGGCGCTAAAATTCACGGCCATCAAAATATATTTGACGCTGGAGACAAATCTGACCCAGGTGACAATTCAGACGCCGGCGACAATTCTAGGCACTCATTGACTTTAATGGGCGTCAGAATTGTCACCAGCGTCGGAATTGTTGCCAGCGTCTTATAATATTTTCACGGGAAATTCACTAATTTTTTGTGCTTCTCATTGGGAAAATATAAGCACAAAACATTTACAGAAGATCTAATCATAGGAATATATTGCAGTTTCTGGAAAGTATTTCTGGTTTTGCACACTGTAGTTTGGTTCTGGCTTCCATATTAGATCACAACTCCCATCCCCCGTGGTCCATTTGCAGAATGTTAAATCAGAATCTCCAAGGCAGATGTTCATTTCCTTTCGACAGCATTCTTTATGATCTTCATTGTTCTGTTACTACATGACCAGTTTTATTTCATTGTAGAAAGAGGTAGAAGAGCTGGAGAATCAAAGGCAGAATCAGGCTCGGATTTGAATTGATAGTCAAAACTATTTTCACAGGAAATTCGCGAATTTTTCTGCGAAGTGAAACAGGAGAAATTCGACCATCACTATTGGTTGCAAAGCACTGGGGGCTTGAAGGATATACAATATTTTTTTTTCAATTTCCCATGCCAAACCCCCAGTGCTCTGGACCAAATTATGAATATTTGCTCATGTGTTCGAATGAAGGGGAGGGGACAGGGGCTACGTATGGCAGTGGGCCTAGGGGCTCTCACTATGCTTTGGGCAGACTTTATAGGTGAACAGGGGGAAGTGGCAAAGAATGCCTAGGGCAGATTGTATGTGGACCTGTTATCCAGAATACTTGGGACCTGGGTAGGGATGTAGCGAACGTCGGAAAAAATGTTCGCGAACATATTCGTGAACTTGCGTCAAAAATGCGAACGGTTCGCGAACGTCGCAAACCCCATAGACTTCAATGGGAAGGCGAATTTTAAAAGGTAGAAAAGACATTTCTGGCCAGAAAAATTATTTTAAAGTTGTTTAAAGGGTGCAACGACCTGGACAGTGGCATGCCAAAGGGGGATCAAGGGCAAAAATGTATCTGAAAAATACATTGTTGACACAGCGCTGCGTTTTGTGCTGTAAAGGGCAGAAATCACACTACGTCACTCAGGTGATGTTTCTGGACACGGAATGTGAAAAAGCTCACACAGCTAGGTGGCACTTGGTTAAAGACTGGGCAAACAATGCCTGCAAGGGCAACTTATACAGTAGTGGATACATAATATATTATTGCTGCTGTAAAAACATCACTCAGGTGATGTTTACGGACACGGAATTATTATTGTTATTTAGACAGAATGTGAAAAAGCTCACACAGCTAGGTGGCACTTGCATACCTCCCAACTGTCCCTCTTTTGACCACTCAACCCCCTGTCCCTCTTTTGTACTGGAAAGTCCCTCTTTTCTCTGCACTGAACAGCCAGAAAAAAAATCAGTTTCTAACTTAATTGGCTTTTGGCAGAGAGCTCAGAACAGCTAACAGGTGCAAATAAGATACTTTGTAACAATTTTGACTCTGGTTGGTGCTGGTAGTGGTGAACTACTAGGAGGAGCAGCACACCAGTCCTACTCCCCAACACAGCTAGACTAATAGCACTGGACTCTTACAGTAGCAAAGTAAAAAAAACAAAAAAGAAAATAAAAGCAGTCCTTACAAGGACTATTGTGTTATTACAGCAGTCAGCAGATGAGATCAGAATCAGTGCCCACAGCAGCTACATACAGAGCACTGCAGTAGAAGGTAGATTACTACTAGTCAGCAAAGCTAACTAACCTAAACTCACTGTCCCTCAAATGCCTGCAGAGTTCTGTCCCTACAATACAGAGCAGTATCAAGTAGATTACTAGCCAGCAAAGTTACTATCAACTGTCCCTCAAATCACTAAACAGCTCTCTCCCTACACTAGCTCTTCCAAGCACACACAGGCAGAATGAAAAAACGCTGCAGGGCTTCAGTTTATATATGGAAGGGGAGTGGTCCAGGGGGTGTGGGGGTGGTCCAGGAGGGAGAGCTTCCTGATTGGCTGCCATGTATCTGCTGGTTTGGGGGAGAAATGGCAAAAAAAGCGCCAGCTAAGGCGAACCCAAATTGGTGAACGTCGCGCGACGTTTGCGAACATTCGGCGGACGCGAACAGTCGATGTTCGCGCGAACTAGTTCGCAGGCGAACAGTCCGCGACATCCCTAGACCTGGGGTTTTCCAGATAAGGAATCTTTCCATGATTTGGATCTTCATACCTTAAATCTACTAAAAAAATCATGTAAACATTAAATAAACCCAATAGGCTGGTTTTGCTTCCAATAATGATTAATTATATCTTAGTTTTATTATTACAGAGAAAAGGGAAATAATTTTTACAAATTTTAATTATTTAATTAAAATGGAGCATTCTGGATAGCGGGTTTCTAAATAACGGATTGCATACCTGCATTTTGTTATTTATAAATGACACAGAATGTCTCCGTTAAACCTACCAAATATGACTGTATGGTCTGCACAATTCTGCTCATATTTGGTTATAATGGCCCATTAGCCCTGACAAAATAATTTCTATTATTACATTTAGGGGCAGATTTATTAAGGGTCGGATTGAAAATTTTAATTCAAATTTTTATAGTCAAAACTGTAAAATTCTACCAACTCAATCTGAGTTTTTTTAAAAAAAAACTCTAATTAGATTTTCAAAAGAGTTATCATACTCTGGCCCTTTAAGAATTAGAATTCGACTTCGCCACCTAAAACTGCCAAATTGCTGTATAAGTCCTGACATTCAAGTTTTTTTCAGACTTAAAAACTTGAATCGATTTCATCAAATTCGATTTGAGTTTTTGACACGGTAAAAATTGTCTGAGTTAAAGAGATTCACTTCTTAATAAATAATCGAATATTTGAATTTTTGAGTAAAATCAAATTCATGTGAGTTAAAAAAACACATGAATTCGAATATTGATAAATGTGCCTCTGAATAAAATAGTCTAGTGGTGAGTGTTTCTATTATTGATAATGGAAATAGCTCATTTTAAATGTGAGATACCCCAATTTCTCAGTTGAAACTCATTCCATGAGAGGTGCTAAAAGTGCTGAAGTGATAGTCCTTCAACTTCCACTTCTTGAACAGAGCTCATTTCAATCCTCAATCCCCTTTTCACAGGTGGTGACGAATCACCTGTACTGGTTTTTCAGCCTGAGTGAACACAGCCCATGTTTTTCACCACTTTGTTATGTCCCATAGAGCATTCTGGGAGAGAGAGATACCTACCCACCAGGATTTTTTTTACTGAGCATAAATAATACAATTAATTGGATTAAGCCCTATAAACTGTATTATGAAAGTCTTTAGAATAGGGCATTAAAATTAGTGGGCCAACTTAGAAAGTGTTTTGACTGGCTAAATGGCAATACTTTTGTTTTCTAATTATGAGGGGATGACAAGCTCACTTTTACTTATAATGATCATTTACATGCATCCTTGAGCACATTACTGCCCCACCCCTTTTGTGACATCAGAGATTGGCTGGGGGTCTATAAATGGAGTTTCCAGCCAGGTTCAGATCAGGTGCAAGTTGGAAGCAGGCGCGGGTCTATTTATCAAGCTGCACTTTACTAGTAACTGACACATCAAAGATATCTTCTTCTTGACGTCCATATATGATCCTAGTTCTAATTTATCTAGACTGAATAAGTAACAGAACTCTATTAGTGTCTATATCAGTCAATGGTATTAATTCAATTTATTTAATTCTATTGTATGTTACATGGAAAGTGTCCCCATCCAATAAAAAATATCTTTAAATGACCAAAACTAAAAATGTAGTCACCCAATATCAGGATTCTGTGTTTTTATTTGGTTTTCAGAAAAGAGCAATAGTGCATTAATTCAGCTGATTGGCCATAGGATTGATGGTTCGATCACTGCAGATTAACCTGCCCTAGCATGGAAATATCCTCTAGCTCCTCTAGCTTGGCCCAGTAACCAAATGGATCTTCACCTTATCTGGCCTCTAAAGTTGTAGGAACACTGTATATACATCTTTCTCCACCCCTGTGTATGATACTATTGTAGGGACCCGTAGGGTTAATTCCCCTATGGTCTGAACCACATGGTGGAAATCCCCTGCCTGTGCAGCTACAGGGTCTCCTAGAGTCTTGGGAGGGGCCCTTGTCCCTGTGCAGCATGTCTGGCAGATACCGGAGGGTGTCACAAGGTGTCGCTGCTGCACCACCTTTGGATATTTAGGAGAGCCATGTGTTCACAGCCATTGCTGCTTTCACTTTCACTATGAGAGGGTGGACAGAGACTACTGCAAAGATGTAGGGGCAGGAGCCCCTGGATGACTGGGGTGTGGCAGTCCCAAGGCTGGGAGCTAGACCAGGAGGGTCTGAAGCTCCTAAATGCAAAACTGGACTTTAACATGCTCGCGCTATGGACAGTTCTGGGAGCTATAGTTCAGCTGTGGAGGATAAAGCAAGTTGTGTGCTCGGCTAGGAGATCCTGGAGCCTTTGAGGATGTCATCACGTGGATGAGTGTGAGTTGTGCCTATGGAAGGGTAGAGAAAAGGAAACGATCCAGCATGTCTCCTGCTGTGATACAGGCTTTGTGTGTGCCTGACACATAGGAGCAAATACCTTGTCCAGCTGGAAAAAGGTGTTTGGGCAGCTAGCACTACCTTGGAACAATTGTGCTCTTTGGGGAGAATGGACTGAGTTTCTTTGTCCACCGAAGAAATAGTGCGGGACTTTGCCTGGCAGGGAGGTGCCAGGATGGGACTGTCACAGGCTCCCCAGGGTAGTGGGTCATGCTATGTGAATGCATATGATTAAACTGAATGTTTATTTTTCCTTTAATCTTGCATAAAGTTGATATTGTTATACAGCACTGTGTGTGTTTTCCTAATCAGGCCACCTGCAGGTGTATTCCCAGATCCCGTTAGTTGGAGGCACTGACAAGAGAGGTACTTCCCAGTACCCCTTCACCTTGCAAAGGGGACTCAGGACCCGAATTGGTAATTGGTAAGACGGTACATCCTTGGCCAAGAGGGTGTTATACAAATATCCAGGACTGGAACTAGGGTTAGACATAAGAGGCACAAGCCTAGGGCACAACGTAGGGTGCCTAGGGGTACTGCACCAATGATGCGAGTTAAGAAACTTGACTCAGACGGTTGCTCCCCATTGGATACCAGGTAACTTTTAGAGCTGAATTTCTGGATTTCAAACGATAAATTTGGTTCTTCTAGTGCAGAGAGTGCAGTTGCACTTCTCTGCGCTATCAGTGACTCTGGCACCAAAAAAGGTGAGTGTGGAGGGGGCTGCAGCAGCAAGCCACCTCAGGGCGGCAAAGGGGCCAGTATCACTCCCTGGGGTGCCAGCCACATACCTCTTCTTTTGCCTACACCTGGTCCGGGCCTTCAGGGTTGGACTGGGTGAGCAGGAAACCGGGAACAAACCCAGTGGGCCCTGGCTCTTTTGGGCATGCTCCTCCCGCTGCACATTATCACAGCTTGTGTGCATTTGGAGCACATGCGCATGCATGCGGGTGAGGTTGTCATCTGGATTGCCTAGGGCACCTTGCTGGCTTGGCCTGGCTCTGAAAATTCCACCCATTTGCCCAAAAAAGGGGTTGATCCTACATCCCAGAAGTCAAGTGCATGTGTAGCCATCCTATTTCTCCTATAATTATTATTATTTACTATCTTTTCAAATCAAGCTGTCTTGTAACAAAAATATCTAAAATATACATACTGTTCATTCCATGCAGGGTGGCCTCATTATTTCACCGCATTTGAGTTTGGTACACGGGTCACAAAGAGATAAAAGCTTTAGAAACTGATATATCGGCTGAATTCCGTCTAAATCATGTTAGTTCTCCTGGGACACACTATATTACTATATTATGCCACAGAATGGCATTTTCTATGTGTAAGTAAAACCCTGAAATATAGAACAAAGGGAAGGTTCTTCTCCTTTTGTTACCGAATAATTAACATGAACCCTTTCAATTGGTTATATGTTTATCTGTTATTTTTAGAAGGTATTATTGTGTTAAGCTTTGTGCTGCGAGCTGAACTAACACGCCAGAGGGGTTACAGCCGAGTTTCTCTTTGACAAATGACTAAGCAACCACAAAACATTATAATAAGTAGTTGACTTTATGTCACCGGAAATATTACTGATGCCGATCTCTCCCTTTTTAAAGTTTACCTTTAAATAGGGTATAATTAAGTGCACACGCTTGTTGGTCAGGAAGCTTTCTTCTGAGTCAATAACAAATACAAATGTCTTTCAGTTATGTGTGGCCTCCTGAGCGCCGGAAAAAAAAAAAGATGATGAATAAATTCCATTTTGAACTGTAGTGATGCTGACAGGGAACCTGCTAAATTTGGCATTACAGCTGTTAGGCTTTGCAGGTCTATTTAACTATGTTTCACAATTATCTACAGATATCTAAAGGGTATAAATAATAAAAGTGATGCGGTTTCGAATGACGCACATAGGTGAAGGCTGATTTTTGTTTTTGGAGAGGCCAATGAAGATGTTTTTCTATTCAGATTCCTTCATAGAACCCGGATTTAATTGCTGGTATAATACGCCCTGGAAGGATAAATGCAGTTGTGATTTCATGTAAAATACCTTCAGGGTCAGACTGGGCCGGCAGAACACCAGGGAAGACCCAGTGGGCCCTAGCCTTCTTTGGCCCTGAAGACCCAGACCCGAACCCCCCGCCTGTTTTGCCATTGCAGTCTCTGCACCTGTACAGTCACTCCCCCACAGCCCTGCCTTGCAGTGAAAAAAGTATAAGGTTGAGAAGGGGGAGACAGCCAGTGGGTGAGTGAGAAGGCAGGCAGGGGCCCCTGGGGGTGTTTGGGGGCCCCTGGAGTAGCAGCCTGGTGAGCCTCGCACCCCAATGTGACCCTGAATACCTTCCATAATGCCCTGCAGGATAAATATACATGTATATACAGTATATATATTTATATATATATATATGTAACACCTATTTGGGCTTGCAGAGCACACAAATAGTTAAACTGTCCAGCTAGCAGTAGAAGCATGGGTTACATGCGACTTCACACAACAGGGTCAGGGCCTTCGCCAAGTGGAAGTGTTCCCTCTATGGTGTAGTGCAACTACATCCCCCAGGCTACTGTGCATACAACAAACAAATTGGGCGCCAGGAGGTTCTTGCAGTAAAACAGAAACGGTTTATTAACTATGCACGAGGCAAGTGACCACAGGTTTCGTACTCACGCAGGAGCTGAGGCAATAGCACATTTCTCACACAGAGCTGCAGACATTAGGCATTTCTCACAGAGGAAAGGTCTCCATTAGGCTTTGCAGTATTACACACATTCCCTCCTGGAAGTTGTCAGGCAAGCAGCTTCTACCCTACAGTCCCTCTTCACTGAGGTTCCTCACTGGAGGCAACACACAAAGCCTCTGGGAAGCTTCTCCCTTACTGCAAATCCTCGTTGGAGCTTCAGCAGCTCTTTCTCTCTCACCTCTCTGCCTTTCTCTCCTAGAGAGACTATGACAAGTCTGCCCTAGTGTAACTATTCCTCATTCATGGGGTTACCTGGTCCCCGACTTCTTCTTCCAAAGCACATGGGCCTTTCTCAGCCAAGCTGTGCTCAGTCCCCCTGAGCACACCCAGCTGGATCACCATCCACAGGCCAAAGAGGAAGTGGCCACTCCCTACACACACTATATAGCAGTGTAGCAGGGGAGTGTCATTCTCTCCTGGCAGATCACTCTAAGAAAAAAAGGTGGGGGCCTTAAAGCTGCAGGGCAGATTAACCCATACCCATAGGGGCCCCTACATACACCCGGGGGAAAAACCCATTTCGTCCCGACAATGGTTTAAACATCCCCAACATATATCAACTTACAGTACCATCACATCCACTTCTGGTATCCTCTCCTAAGGCATACCTGGTAACAATGGTCACTGTAAAGGAAACACAGCATGCACAATACTGTATCAAACATTTTTAATTGCATAATAAACAGTTGCAGTTTGTCAATTTTATTACACATCAGCAAAAATACTTCTCCCCCTCCCAAGGGTCCACACAGGCCAGTCCTTGGGTGCAGAAACACTACTCAGCGAGTAGGTGAAGGCAGAAGAGTTGTGGTGGAGATCAATAGTCTTTTGTTAGAACCCACTTAGTCCACAGTCCTTCAAGCCACAAATAGCAGCTGTACTCTAGGCATCTCAAACTCTGCAGTGAGTCCGTAGAGAAGCTGTAGAAATCAGAAGAATCCATCCTCCAGGTCCTTCTCTCACATCAGGGGGCACAAATGAACAGGGAGTGGTCCCAGCAGAGACATCCATCTTCCTCCCATCCATTCCAACCGACATCCGCAGGCCTTCGTGAAATTTGGGGCGAACCTCCAAGCCCGAACCCACGGCCAAACACTCTGAAGAAAATTCGTACGATTCAAAGTATTCGTACGTTCCGTTTATCCACTTCGAAAAATTAGTACGATCCATTTGTACGCTCCGACAAATTCGTCCATCCATTCGTACGATTCGAACAAAACAATGCACAGCCTGGTTTTAGGGAATCGAGCCCCACGTTGGGCGCCAAATATAACACCTATTTGGGCTTGCAGAGCACACAAATAGTTAAACTGTCCAGCTAGCAGTAGAAGCATGGGTTAAATGCGACTTCACACAACAGGGTCAGGGCCTTCGCCAAGTAGAAGTGTTCCCTCTATGGTGTAGTGCAACTACATCCCCCAGGCTACTGTGCATACAACAAACAAATTGGGCGCCAGGAGGTTCTTGCAGTAAAACAGAAACGGTTTATTAACTATGCACGAGGCAAGTGACCACAGGTTTCGTACTCACGCAGGAGCTGAGGCAATAGCACATTTCTCACACAGAGCTGCAGGTATTAGGCATTTCTCACAGAGGAAAGGTCTCCATTAGGCATTTGCAGTATTACACACATTCCCTCCTGGAAGTTGTCAGGCAAGCAGCTTCTACCCTACAGTCCCTCTTCACTGAGGTTCCTGACTGGAGGCAACACACAAAGCCTCTGGGAAGCTACTCCCTTACTGCAAATCCTTGTTGGAGCTTCAGCTGCTCTTTCTCTCTCACCTCTCTGCCTTTCTCTCCTAGAGAGACTATGACAAGTCTGCCCTAGTGTAACTATTCCTCATTCACGGGGTTACCTGGTCCCCGACTTCTTCTTCCAAAGCACATGGGCCTTTCTGGGCCTAGCTGTGCCCAGGCTCCCCTGAGCACACCCAGCTGGATCACCATCCACAGGCCAAAGAGGAAGTGGCCACTCCCTACACACACTATATAGCAGTGTAGCAGGGGAGTGTCATTCTCTCCTGGCAGATCAAAAAAAGGTGGGGGCCTTAAAGCTGCAGGGCAGATTAACCCATACCCATAGGGGCCCCTATATATATATATATATATATATATATATATATATATATATATATATATATATATATATATTATAGTGAATAAAGTACCTTCTATTGTAAAATATAAGGATATAATAAGTCACTGAGGCGTTCCTTGACCATATAAAAGCACGAGGCAGAAGGCTGAATTCTGAGGTTACTTCTAATATCCTCATATTTTCCAACAAGGGGTACTTTATTTATTATAATACACAAGTTTTAGTGAGTCATGTGACCAAAATTACATCACTACTCACCGTTTACAGTATAACTGAAAACATCACTAGTCACCGTTTATAAGGATATAATACACAAAAGCCATGAATATCTTGTAAATGATATCCTTATAAACGGTGAGTTCTGATGTCATCAGTTATAAAAGGTGAGTTCTGATGTAATTTCTGTCACATGACCCACTGAAACTTGTGTATTATAATAAATAAAGTACCCCCGGTTGTAAAATATGAGGATATTAGAAGTTACCTCGGAGTACTTTATTCACTATATAATTTACAAGATATTTACAGCTTTTGTGTATTTTATATGTATGTATATATATATATATATATATATATATATATATATATACACATATAAATATAATATACAGAGCAGGACAGGATAAATACAGTGCCACTTTCCCCCAGAATACATTTCATACATAATACCCCAGAACAAACATTAAATGCAGTCCCAGCCATGTATAATACCTCTGGAATTCATGGCTGGATAATAATAGCGGCAAGTTCTTATATAATAACCCCAGAACACATGGCAGGAGAGTAGCGATGCCAACTTAAGCCTTAATACAAGTATGGGATCCGTTATGCAGAAACCCATTATCCAGAAAGATCTGAATTACAGGAAGGTCATCTCCCATAGATTAAATTTTGATTAAATAATCTAAATGTTTAAAAATGATTTCCTTTTTCTCTATAATAGTAAACAGTTGCTTGTACTTTATCCAAACTAAGATATAATTAGCCCTTGTTGTAGGCAAAAGGGTTTAATTAATATTTCGATAATTTTACTAGTAGACTTAAGGTATGGAGATCTAAATTACGGAATGACCCCTTATCTGACCGCAGGTCTAGAACATTCTGGATAACAGGTCCCCTACCTGTATGTGAGTATACAAAAGAGAGGGGATTAATCAATGCACATACCCTGTTTCACTACTAATTTAGTATCTATGCAAGTGCATGTTTTTAAAAACTGGTTTTTGGTTACAAAATTATGATCATAAAATTTGTAAACCCATCATTATACATCAAGGTAAACCCTATATGGTGGTCCCTAACTATTTACCTCTGGTAAAATGTTTCATTGGCTGGCACCTCCCTGCGTGGTAGCATTTCTTGGTATCTTCTGCAGCAGTGTCCTTAGTGTAATGGATCTGAGGGTCACAACATTTATGGGAAACCTTTTAAATACAGAACAAAATAACAATCAGTATTATTTGCTGAACAGGCACAAAAAAACAACCAATAAACAGGCCATCTGTTTTAAAGCAAGCATTGCACTGATTGCAGTTCCTGGGCAAACTGTATGCTTTTTTTTACAGATGGGGAAATGTGTGCTCCAGGTTTAGTAACCCATAGATGTTTGCTTTAAATGCTAATTGGCTGCTATTGGTTACTAGAACTTGGGCACATTTTGTACCTGTTATGTTTTGGGTAGCCGAGGATGAGTAGAGTATAAAAGTGCTTTATTAGCAGAGTCATGCAGCCATTACACAACAGTAACTTTCACAGGCCATTTGTATAAATAGCACAGCACCTTTTATTATCTAACGTCATCTTTCAGAAAGGTTCTGGTTTTGGTAGGGTCAGATTGGGGCATCCGAGGCTGAGATCAGGGTCGGACTGGGCCGACAGGACACTGGGAAAAAAGCCGGTGGGCACAGGCTCTTGCCGGCCCAGATCCACACCCAGATCCTTCTATTTGCTGGCTCCTTAGCCCCGCCCGGAAAAAGCCTTGCGCGCTTACCTGGGAGGTGACGCGGCTGGGGAGGGTCTGGAGGGGGCCCTGGACAGCAGCCTTGGTGGACCTCGGCCCCCCAGTCTGACCTTGTCTGAGATTTCAAGGGCCCTCCATCCGACCTCTGCCGGGCACATAACCCTCCTTAGGGACCTGGGTCATTGTGGCCCATAAAGGCTGGTGTTTTCCCAGTGTCCTACTAGCCCAGTCCAATCTTCCCTGTGGTATTCTAAATTCCATATAATCCCTATATCTAAGAATTCTCCTTTGGGGGACATGTAGAGCATGAAGAAGAGGGTATTAAAAGAACTGTCCCTATTAGGAGCATGCTGATCTTCTGAATATCATTTGGTCAAGGTTGCAGACTTGCAGAAAAGCTTGTGTGATATTTAAATATACAACAATCCAATGAGAATCACAAGGTGTAATGACACTTTCTGCATTTTCACACACGGCATATGTCTGTCCTCTATAATCCTTATAAGTAAGTAAATAAAATAATTCTGTTTATTGGAACATAGATTGGTGCTCAGTTCAGCCATGCTTATTGACTAAAGCAGACATACCCGCTAACCAATAATTCATTCAACACAGCGTCAATCACATGCCAATTAAGCGGATCCCCACTGTGATCAGAAAATTTCCATTGTTTCTATGATGCCGTGTTATCCCCATTAATGTGGGATACAAACAATGTTGTGTAAAGTTATGATGGCACATGGTAACATTTTTGAACAAAAATGATCAGAATGGGAATTGTGGTGTTTCACCGACCTCGCAGCTGGACTTCCAAATGCCGGCTTCCGACTTCCGGGTTGAACTTTTATAGACAAGCGCCTCTCGCCCTGCCCCTTTTGTGATGTCATTGGCGGGGTAGGCACAGGTCTATAAAAGGAACCCGGAAGTTAGGTTCAGGTGGTGGGAGGGCATGTGCCGAGCCCGACCCGCACATCTCTAGTCACTTGCATGCCACAGCCCTTAGAGTAAAGACATATTAGAGATCTGAGAGTAGGAAAAGACATGGCCATAATCACTACATGAGCAGAAAAGCAAATACAAACTGACCTGTGAAACCGAGTATTAGCTGGACCCTTGGCATTAGGGGGACTTATCACCCAGACATAAAAATCTGTATAATACAAGTCCTTTTCAAATCAAACATGAAACCCAAATTCTTTTTCTATAATTAAAACATCTCAGATGTCAACCATACAGGGTCAGATTGGCGTAGTCGGGGCCCACCGGGTTCTGAACCTCGGGGGCCCCTGTGTGCAAGCGCAAAAGCCAGTGCGATGTGCACATGTGTGAAAGGCAATCTAGGACCAGGTCTGGGCTGGCGGGGCCCAAGAGGGCAGGGGCCCATCTGTTTTTTTTCCGGCCCAGTCCGACCCTGCAACCATACAGTATATTGCCTGTCCCTCCTCTATACAGGCAGGGGAAGGCAATTACTTTCACTTTCCATTATGCATTTCCTTTCACATTCCCCCCAACTCCTCACTGTCTTGTGTAGTATGGGCATGGGCATCAGGTCCCTCAGTAGCGTAACTAGAGGGGGGCGGGCCCTGGTGCATGACGAGTAGCTGGGCCCCGCCCCCTCCGTACGGCTGCATTTTCTGTGGCGCATGGGGTGCCAGGTTGCCCTGAGGGGGCGCGGGCCCTGGCCTGCTCGCTCCCCTGGTAGTTCCGCCACTGAGGTCCCTCATTTAGGGGCGACACAAAGCTTGCCTTAATAACTGTCCACAAAATGGCGCCTGCCAACTGCCAACTGCTGTGAATTCCAAGACTGAAGGCAGCAAACATTTAAATAATTTATATAGCGTAAGTAAAGTTTATTTTTCTTAACAAACACAATAGAAAAGAGTTTGTCATTATTTCTTGGGAGTGACAGGCCCCCTTTAAATATGGGAACACACCCACTAGCAATAATCCAGTGGCCCCTCAGTATTTCTTTTCTTATCTGACTCCTGAGTCTGGAAAGTGGCCTTCTCTACAGTCAACAAATCAGTGAGGACATATTTGTCTTATTTCTTCATAATCACCAACTCACAATTGTTGTTCTGTATCATACCATTAAACTTTTTCCATGTACCCCATCCATGTCTCCATGTCTTAAGCTGGCCATAGATGCAAAGATCCCATTGTTTGAATCTTCGAACGATCGGACCAGGGCCAGAACTAGGGGTAGGCAGAGTAGGCACGTGCCTAGGGCGCAAAGCTCCTCCTCTGTCGCCTACCCCCAGTCCGGTGCCCGACTCTGTGTGGTCTTTACTTCTTCTTGCGCTCCTGCGCATGCGCCCAAATGTATTTGTCGGCAATTTGCGCATGCGCAGAAGCGCAAAAGAAGTAAAAACTACTGCTTTCTTGCGCACGCTAGCGCCACCTTGCGCATGCGCACTTGGGCTAAGCCGGCGACGCGACCGCCGGCTTGCCTTGGGCGCCTGTGCGGCGCGGCCCTGGATCGGATTTTCCCACCTCCCGACCTTCCACTGACCATTGAGATCAAATAAAGTAATAAAAGAACAGATTAGCAATGTTCTGCCCCTGACAGCAATCGTACGATATCTATGTCCAACCAAAGCTAGTGACAGTCTCCCTCTGAAAATCATACGATTGGCAATACACGCAGAGATATTATCAGCAGCCGACAGAAATCTTTTAACCTGTCCGATCGACCAAACGACCGATCTCTGCTGGACGAAAAATTTCGGGACTCTCCACACATGGTCCGAAAATCGTACGAATTCTCGATTTGTACGATTGGATTTTGCGTCTATGGCCAGCCTTAGACTTTCCATTGTGCACTTCCTAGATTGTCACTGCTCTCCTCACATTCAGGCCCGGATTTGTGGAAAGGCCACCTAGGCCCGGGCCTAGGGCGGCAGGATTTTAGGGGGGCGGCATGCTGCCCAACCACACCCACATTGGTTCAAAAACACTGGGGATGCGCTGGAGATACAACAATTTTTTTAATTTCCCGTGCGCCAATCCCCATTGCCCCTGTCCCCCACGGTAGTGAGCCTAGGGGCGCCCAATGTGTAAATCCGGCCCTGTTCACATGCCTTCTCTATCTGTACCATGTCATTGTATAGCCAGTGCATGGGCATCATTTGGCCCGTTCCTGTGCATAAAAAAGATTTAGGCACAGCTTGACTTAATAACATTGTCCATAAAATGTCAACTGCCTGCTTGATGTGATTGTGAATCCCAAGCCTAAAAGAAACAAGACCTAAATAATTTATATAGTGTTAAGTGAAGTTTATTTTGCTTGGCTAACATCATAAAATAGGATTTGGAATTATTTCTTTGGGGGACAGGTCCCCTTGAATCACTTTCATCTGCTCTTTACTATCAGGATCTCCAACCCCTTCAAAACTTAACATAAGCGAAGGGCGAATCTGACTTGTTTTGCTTGCCGAAAATTCGTGCCAAATGCATTGAAGTCAACGGGCATTTTTTGTACACATTTTTTCAAACTGCAATAATCCAGGTATGGGACCTGTTAACCAGAATGCTCAGGATGTGGGGTTTAAGATATCTTTCCGTAATTTGGATCTCCAAACCTTAAAGGAGAGTTTAAATCTAACGTTAAAAATACCCTACCACCCTACCCTACATATACCCTCCTCCCACCAGCCTGAGTTTTACCCCTGGCAAATGCCCCTAATGTTTTACTTACCCCTCGTGCAGATTCAGGCATCGGAGTTCACGGACGCCATCTTGATAAGTGTCAATGAGACACTTATATTCGTGAGTTTCATTCCGAAGATTTCCGAAGAGAAGAAGATGGCGCCCCCGGTGAACTCCAATGCCTGAATCTGCATGAGGGGTAAGTAAAACGTTAGGGGCATTTGCCCAGGGTAACACTTAGGCTGGGGGGAGGAGGGAGGGGGTCAATGAAGGGTAGGGTTTTCTTAATGTTAGGGTGGAATTCTCCTTTAACTCTCCTTATATATCATGTAAATATTAAATAAACCCAATAGGCTGGTTTTGCTTCCAATAAGGATTAATTATATCTTAGTTGGGATCAAGTACAAGATACTGTTTAATTATTACAGAGGGAAAGGAAATCATTTTTAAAAATGTGGATTATTTGGATAAAATGAAAACAATAGGAGATGGCCTAAGCTTTCTGGATAATAGGTTTCCGGATAACGGATCCCATAATATAATCAATCATGTGAGAAATGTAATGCAACAAAACAGGTAGAAGACAAGAGCAGACGATCTGTGACTATGTCTTTGTGCATTCATTTTTTATGTCAAAATAAGCAGAAGGAATGTAATTGTACTAAATTTCTTCCAGCTTGCCTGTGAGTGGATACAGCAGAAGTCAATGAGGAAACAATGGCAGCTAATACATCATAGACACGGGGGAGCCATATTTAAGTGTCAAAGTTGTAATGGTTACAACCAAACAGCAGCTGGGGTTCTGTCAATGTTAAAACTGCTATTTATAAAGCTGCAAAAAGTTTGCAAGTCTAATTAAATTAATAAATTAAAAAAAAAAGTTTGCAAGTGTAAGTGATGCTGAGATAGGTGTAAAAGCAGTAACAGAAATGCCATCAAATGCTATTGAAATGAAACCTAGTTCAGCTACTTGTGAAGGAAATAATAAAAATGTGACTACACTCTTTCCTTATTTTACTAAACAGACATAATTCAACCCCCCTATAGTTGCGCCCTTGGCAGGTGCCTCTACCCTGTCCCCTGCCCCTAGTTCCGGCCCTGGTGTGAAATATAAACAAAATAACAGTTTAAATGTGGCTGTGAGCCAAAGACAAGTCCATGATTGATACTACAGGTACGGGATCTGTTACCCAGAAACCGGTTATCCAGAAAGCTCTGAATTACGGAAAGGCCATCTCCCATAGACTCTATTGTATCCAAATAATCTAAATTTTTAAAAATGATTTCCTTTTCTCTGTATTACTAAAACAGTAGCTTGTACTTGATCCAAACTAAGATATAATTGACCCTTATTGGACAAGTCTAGTGGGTTTATTGAATGTTTAAATGATTTTCTAGTAGACTTAAGGTATGAAGATCCAAATTATGGAACGATCGTTATCCGGAAAACCCCAGGTCTCGAGCATTCTGGATAACGGATCCCATACCTGTATCAACGCTGTTGTCTAAATCAAAAACTGCAGTTTTCTTTTCCTGCCTTTTATTTTTATTTTCATTAAAGGATAACACAGGGAACAGTAATAAATATAATTGCAATCAAACTCGTTTATTTATTTCTTTGCTCAGTGTGTTGTCCCTTATTCCTTTTGATTATTCACTTTAGTGATTACCGGAATTATCTTTGACACTTGCAAATTAGTTAGTAAAGAGTATATTATGAATATAAATACAGACATTGGAACTGTTACATAGAATGCTCAGGACCTGTGGTTTTTATAGAAGGGATAGTCCAGTAATTTGGATCACCATAAAAAAAAAAACCTAAATTAAACCCAATGGGATTGTTTTATCTAGTGATGGGCAAAAAATTAGATTTTGACGCCGGCGTCCGTTTTTTCAATAAAAATTTTTTTCGCAGGCGTTTTGTGAATTTATTCGCTGGTGGCAATTGCGCAAATTCGCCATGAATTTGCGCCTGGCGAATAAATTAGCCCATCACTAGTTTTGCCACCAATAAGGATTAATTATATCTTAGTTGGGATCAAGTACAGGAATGGGACCTGTTATCCAGAATGCTCAGGACCTGGGTTTTTTTTTCAGATAATGGATCTTTCCGTAATTTGGATCTTCAAACCTTAAGTTTACTAGAAAATCATGTAAACATGAAATAAACCCAATAGGCTGGTTTTGCTTCCAATAAGGATTAATTATATCTAAGTTGGGATCAAGTAAAAAATATACTGTTTTATTATTACAGAGAAAAAGAAAATCATTTTTAAAAATGTAAATTATTTCGATAAAATGGAGTCTACGGGAGATGGCCTTTGCGTTATTCAGAGCTTTCTGGATCTGGGTCTCCGGATAATGGATCCCATACCTGTACAATGTACTGTTTTATTATTACAGAGAAAAAGGAAATCATTTTTAAAATTTTGAATTACTTGATTAAAATGGAGTCTATGGGAAATTGCCTTCCTTCTGAGCTTTCTGGATAAATGCTTTCTGGATAACGGATCCCATACATGTATAAATAAACAATATAATATAAATTCATCGGAGCTTCAAACTCTGGGCATTGAAATGAATCTTCTACATTTCCAAAGCAAGCCTGCCTTCAAAGTTATTTTGTGGGATTAATACACATTAAACAAGTACTTTCAAAATGCGAAAAAGCCGGTGGTGGCAGGTTTAATAAAGCCTTTCATATTCTACACATATAATAAGACAAATATGTCCTTTTGAACAATGGAAAGGCTCTCCACCTTCCTTTAATAACATTCTTTCCCTTTGACATTGATATGGTCGTGCTCTTATCACACATGCTACAACAATCACGCATTTGTTACCTTCATTTCAAAAGAATGTTTCAATTTGTATGCAGTGTTTTCCAATTTGCCGACCTATGAAAGGTTGTACATTCATTCCCTTAGCTGCCCTTCATGTAATGAATCGAGTGCGCTTAATAATTCGCTGCCCTGGGATCTGATCACCTCATGCAACAACTGTATGAATTTTAGCCTAAACAAACAACGTAACAATTCATACACAGAAATGATTAATTATGTAAAGCAAAGGGACATGTCAGATCCTTAAAGCTAGAATTCCATAAAACATGTTTTCCAAGGTTCCAGAAAGCTCACAGGAGACTATAATTAGATTATATGTTTGCTTTTTTTGGCTTATAGATTTTATTTGTAGATCAGTCCCAGTCACGTTTAATAGGAAAGGCTCTTGGGCCGGATATAGATGAATCAGGGAGACATGGCTCAGGGCTGGGACTAATATTTCATCTACTCTAATTCATGGGCTTTTCTACCGGGTGAAAAATCCTTGGATCATCGGGTCAATACTTCTTCATGAGACCTAAATTAAAGATGATGAAAAAACAGTTTTCGTCCTTAAAGTATTAGGTCGTTGTTGTTGAAAAAGGCTCTTGAGTTTGGATACTTTCATAAAATTCTAACCGAAATGGAAAACCCTCTCTTCCTTTGGGGATTTAAAAGCATTAGTCGGACCTTGAAAGTGAACATCTTGTACTTTTGAAAAACACTTTCATTTTTATTAATAGACAGGTATAGGATCTGTATCTGTGAACCCATTATCCAGAACGCTCCCAATTACGGGAAGGCTATCTCCCATAGACTACATTTTAAGCACATAATTCAATTTTTTTTAAAAATGACAATTTTTCTCTGTAATAATAAAACAGTAGCTTGTACTTGATCCCAACTAAGATATAATGAATCCCTTTTGAGGCAAAACCAGCCTCAATGTTTAAATAATGTTTTGGTTGACTTAAGTAATGGAGATCTAAGTTACCGAAAGACCCCTTGTCCCAGATCCTGAGCATCCTGGATAACAGGGATTGATGGCTATAATCAGAGGAATATGTTGGAATGGGCATCTTATTATATCAACTTAGATTGCTACAAGCCTCCAATTCTTAAAATATATGACTGTAGAATTAGTCATGGCACAAGAAACCAAGGGGCAGATTCCCTAAAGGGCGAAGTGACTAACGCTAGCGAAAGGACGTCATTACATAACTACGCCAATTCCCTAACAGGCGCAGTTGTCACTTCGCTAGCGAAGGACACAAACGGTAGCATTACTTCCCACTCTAACACCAGGTGAATTTTCGCTCTGGCGATTGGATCGTAACTCCGCAAATTCACTAAGAAGCGGATTTTACTGGATGTTACCTCTTGCGCCAGGCGAAGTGCAATGGATTGGATAGGACTTCCTCAATTTTTTGTTGAAAAATGTTCAAATTAGCCAATGATAGCGCAACTTCGCTTTGCTTGGTGAAGTAACGATAGCGCAACTTCGCCAGCGTTCGGCGCCCTGGACGAAACTTTGCATTTTAGGGAATTAGTGTTGTCCTGGCAAATTTACGCCTGGCGAAGTGTTGCGAAGTTGGCAAAGTGGTCGCTAGCAAATTTGCACCCAAGACTCTATCAGCTTCCCATTCACATGGTCATTCTCGGTGATCAACACCTGCGCATTGGACATGACACATATATGGAGTTATGTAATAAAAGGCACTAAGTTTGCCCAACAGCAGTAACCCATAGCAGCCAATCAGCAGGTAGAATTTATTGGTCCCCTGTTTAAAAACAAATTTGGGGAGATTAGTTGCCAGGCAACAAAACGCCTCTTCTTCGGGCGATTAATCTCCCGAACTGCCTCCGCTGCCGGCAAGAATCTAAATTGCTCGATGGCACTTGGAGTGATTCGTTTTCATAAGACGATGGCGGAATGGCACTCGGATTGCTTCATTTTCCAAAGTCGCCCTTGTAAGGCAACTTTGGAAAACGAAGCGCTCCGAGTGCCATCCCGCCGGTGATTGAGATTCTAGCTGACGGGGAAGCAGTTTGGGGAGATTAGTCGTCCGAAGAAGAGGCGATTTGTTGCCGGGCGACTAATTTCCCCGAATCTTCTTGTCTGTCGCTGCCCTAAAGGATGTGATATGGAAGGCAAGCAGTTTTAACTAAGCAAAAAGCTTTAAAGTATGAATCTTTAAATCAGAGAAGTTGTCAAGCTTTATTGAACGTGAAAAACCAAACAAATTATCATTCTTTCAAAATCAATAACTGATCAGCAAAAGGCCCCATTTAAAACATGGAACCCACGACACAGGTTCATGTTCATTTTCTTGTTCTTTCTCTACAACAAGATCTCTTTTTACATACTGTATATGTTTGGTAATAGATTAAATAGCAAAGATGGATAACAAATTGTAGTCTTACACAGTTATGCATGAAAGCTACATTAAAGCTTACATTCTGACTATTTCTGACAATTCCCATGTCCCGTGTCTCATTATTAAGGGGGAGGTCAGGATAATGTAATTAGGGGGAAGACAGTCAGGGTTGCTTTCAGTAACCAATTCCTGGAGTCATTCAAAGCTATGAACCCAGGGGGAACAGAAATTAACAAAACATAATAATTATAATAATCAAAACAATCAAACAATACAATACAATACAATACAATGCTTCCTTAAACTCTTCTCCAGGTCTCAGGGTTCCCTTAAAAAATAATACCCATTTACGCAGTCGTTTTTATTAGGGATGCACCGAATCCAGTATTCGGTTCGGGATTCGGCCAAGATTCTGCCTTTTTCAGTAGGATTCGGATTCGGCCAAATCCTTCTGCACATTGGTAAGATATTGCCCATTCTATGAAATATATTGAGTGGAGATCTTTGGTAATAATCCTGCTGTTTGCCTGCTGACTGTAAACACTTCCCATATCCAGTTATTTAATTAGAGAGGAGGGCACAGGTTATACCGGACAGGGTAACATCATTTATCCATGGGTTCAACATTTTTTGGAATCGTGTTTGCTTATCGTTTAAAATGCTAGTCAACTTCCCATTAACCAGGATTTAATTCAGCTTATTCTAAGTTGCTCTATAGCTAAGAGTGGAGATTTTGATGATCTAGCAATAGTTACTTTAGCTGCCTTGAAGATATGAATATTTGGGATTTTACTCCCCAGGAGGGTTTGGTGCGGTGATTTGTGTAGGTTAATACAAGTGACGGAAAATATTATTTCATAAACCCTGGTCCAAAATCTTTGTCCACAATTCTTAAGTAGAAGGTTTACCAACCAAAGGAATTCTGCATGTCTAGAGAGGCCAATTTGGCAGTAATGTAGAATCCTAAATATAAATCCCTATCAACAAAGTCAGTATGTGTGCTATGGTGAATTTGAGAATGGACTGAAATCAGTGGCTGGTAAAATTAGGAGACCATGCTTTATTCCTTGTACTCCTAAATTTGTCTGCCTATTTACAGTTTCCACCTACAGTATTGATGTATCCAGTAAATTGGGGTTCCCCGACCTTTTTTTACCCATGAGCAACATTCAGATGTAAAAAGAGTTGGGTAGCAACACAAACATGAAAGATGTTCCTGGGTGGTGCCAAATGAGAACTGTGATTGTCCATTTGGTGGACTGGTAGCCTACAGGAGGCTGTTTGGCCATAGCCCTGTTTTTTATGCACCAAAACTTGCCTCCAAGCCTGGAATTCAAAAATAAGCACCTGCTTTGAGGCCACTGGGAACATCATACAAGGGGTTGGTGACCAACATGTTGCTCATGAGCCACTGGTTGGGGATCAAGTAAAACAATAAAATGACTATTATAGTACAGTGTCCATTGACAAATGAAGTACAAAACATTGTAGGGACGGCCTCTGTTGTACTTGATTTTGCTACACTACATATATATTTTTTGCAATCAGTCACTAATAAATAAAATGTCAACTAAAAAGTTAGTTGCCAGTCTGACCCTTTCACCAATGTATTCATGTGTCCGGTTATTTATATTTCTCTGACTCTTTCCTAAATATATGTCAATGGTTACAGATACAGTACATCTTTAGTATCATAGGTGGTAAATGCACACCCTAATAAATGAATGAGGTGCTAATCCACTGGAATCAGCCCATTAACAGGGTTGTTCACCTTCCAAACACTTTTTTGCAGTTCAGTTGTTTTCAGATTGTTCCCCAGAAATAAAAACTTTTTTCAATTACTTTCCATTATTTATTTTTTACTGTTTTTCCAAAATCTAAGATTAAAGTTGAATGTTCGTGTCTCTGGTGTTTGAGTGCAGACTCTGAACTGTTACAAATTTAGTTGATACATTTCTCAGCAGCATCTCTGGAGTATTAGCAACTATTGTATCAGTTCTAACAGCTGCCTGTAATGAAACTCAGGGACTCTGCTCAGCAGGGACAAAGATAAGAAATGTTTCAACTAAATGTATCAATTTAGAACAGTTTACAGGGTCGGCGACCCACCCAGAGCTGCTTTAGAAGGTGAAAAATGACACTTTACACTTCAATATTAGAAAAACAGTGACACATAGAAAATAGAAAGTAATTGGAAAATGTCATTATTTCTGATGATCTATCTGAAACCAACTAGTTGTTTGAAGGTGAACTACCCATTTAAGTGATCCCATTCCAATTGTGAACGTACAGAAAGAGATTGCATACTCCAAAACAAAAATAGAAAAATCTTTATTAAATTGCTACATATGTTCTTTGTCAGGGAAAAATATAGAAAAAAGTGGCACTGGTTGTAGATACACCTTAACATGCTGAACAGTACATACAATGGGAGGAAACAACTGTGTGGGAATGCTTCACACAACTATTTTGTGTTTGATTCAGTAAAAGGCAACGTTGTTAATCACAAAATAGTATACAGTTCATATTTTCAGCCAATGGCTGTTGTTTACAATTTCTAAATAAGTAGGTAATAGGTAAGACTAAACACATTTTTAAACCATTATTGAACAACATTCATAACCTCACAATCAGTGAGGAGAGTCTATTGCGCATACACGGAAGGGTACAAACGCCGAAGAAGTGTGAGTGCGCATATGCTCGCACACTCACATTTGTTAGAATGGAAGCAACATTTTCGGGGCGCAATGGTCTGAACTAGGGAAAGGCATCAGAAGAGGTATGTGCCTGGTGCCCCTTTACCTTTGCACCCTAGGCAAGTGCCTCTTCTGCCTAGCCCTGGCCCTGGTAACAACTTCTCCACAGCTTACAGACAGCATGCAGGAACTACATAACCTACAATGCATTGCACTGTGATGTTCCTTTCTTTATTGAAATCACATGTGCAGGGAATTGTGGGATTTGGAGGATGCAGGCTGAGGACAGATGGTTGTTAATACAAAGTAACAGTAGTCAGTCAGCTCAGCAAAGTAGCCAGAGAGATCAGCAGGAAAGCATGGGGCTAGGCTTAGGGAACTGTCAGAAACCATTAAAATTCTTCATATTTTTGAATTGATGTTTATTGCAAAGTTGCTTGAAATTATGTTTACTTTTCAAAAGGTTACGTTTTTGTGGAGTTCCCTTTTAACCATTCTTTTACTCAGTCTATTCCATAAAAAGTCCCTCGCAATCAAAATGAGCTCTCATAAGAGCCTTTAACTTCTCATCACTTCACCTACTCTAAGAAAGAAACCAAATGCCCATAAATCAAATAACGGGTAGGCTTTTTTAAAATAACATAGGAGCAATGCTGTAATTCCTACCCCATATCCATGACAGTTTCTTCCTTCAAAATAAGATTTGCTATTTACATTATATCTTCTAACCACATTCTAAGTTAGTCAGTCTTTAATAGACATGTTCCCCAAACATGAAGGACTGTAAAATACAGGCATAGGACCTTTTATCCAGAATGCTTGGGACCAGGGAGTTTCTGAATAATCCGTAATTTTGATCTCCGTACCTTAAGTATACAAAAAAATTGTAAACATTAAATAAATCCAATAGGCTGGTTTTGCGTCCAATAAGGATTAATTATATCTTAGTTGGGATCAAGTACAAGCTATGGTTTTATTATTACAAAGAAAAAAGAAGTCATATTTAAAAATCGGAATTATTTTATTAAAATGGAGTGTATGGGAGATGGCCTTTCCATAATTAAGAGCTTTCTGGATAACTGGTTTTCTGGATAACGGATCCCATAACTATAATTTCCAGGTAAAAACCTTAAAACTGTTGTTCACATTTTAGCATTTAGCATTTGATAGTTGAACGTGCCACGACCAATGAAAGTGTTATGGATTCAGCCCATTATATCACAAGGTGGGGACACAGAATGTCATGTTGCTATAGGAACCCATAGTCATTTTGGAACTTCCAATACAGCCACCAATTGCCATATTTTTCTTTGAAACAAAGCAGTAAAATTATCATTATATATGATACAGATTTATTATACCGTAGTCTTGGGGGGGTAGAATAAGTGGCCTTTCAAAGCAAAACAGTCACAAATCAGAAGCTATGGGAAGTGCACTATTTCTGCGTCACCTGGATTATAGGTTTACAGATACCAGAACCCAGTCTTTTACTTTTGCCCCCTCCCCTTCCCCCAAACAGGACATATGGGGATCCATTATTGTGTGTTATCAAAAGGTTTCCTTTGAGCCGCACCATTGTCAACACTTTGAAAATTCTGCAAATAAAGCGCTTATCCTTTTAATGAATAATTCACTGGCAACATCTCTCATTTATTATCTGTATGTAGGAGGTCCATGGTAATAATATTATTCATAAATTACCACTCTCTCTCTCTGTCTCTTTTAAGCACACACAGAAAAGGCATTATTTACAAAGCGCAGACGCAAGTTTATTATTTTCGAGCCTTTGGGCTGTTATTAATGATACGCTTTCTGAAAAGGAACATCTTAATGGAAAGTGCACTTCTTAGCATAAAATAATTGAGTCTACTTTCATTCTGCATTGATTTTCATATAATTTGCTTCAGAGGACTCCATGGAAGATCATAATGGTTTTCAGAGTGTCATTATTATTTTTTTCCTCTAATTTCCAGCGCAGAGTTACTAATAAATGGACTGTGCCGTTATTAAAAAAAACAACACCATTGGAAAAACCAATACAACAAAGGTGTCAACCACAAAACTGTGTCGGGTGATGGTTAAAATGATGCAAATATTCCCTCGCATCTGTATTTATAGTTCATAGAGTTTATTATATAGGTATGGGATTAGTTATTCGTAAACCCGTTATCCAGAAAGCTCCGAATGACAGGAAAGCCTTCTCCCATAAACTCAATGATAATCAAATAATTTAATTTTTTTTTAATTAATTAATAATTAGTAATAATAAAAAAGTACTTGCACTTGATCCAAACTAAGATATAATTAATCCTTATTGGAGGCAAAACCAGCCTATTGGGGTTTTTTTTATTTATCAAAGGTCAAGTTTGTGATTTTTTTTTATACCTTGAATGAACTCACAACTCTGTTTTCTAATTTCTGCAAAAAAATTGAATCAGTGTTATCGGGATCGAGTTTTAGAGCGAAACCCTCGGAAAAAAACCTGAACATCGTGGAGGCTGCAAACATCTTCAAATGGTTCAAGGCACCTCTGTCATTGACTTGTACATGACCTTGACAGGTTTTAGCTGGAGTATCTTCAGGTTTGAGCTATTATAAAGCTATTATAAATCTAGACGTTATTATAAATTTTAGTTTTTTTTTCAACCCGAAAATTCGTTGTTACTAAAAACTACTCTCGAAAACTCAAATGTTTCGGGAAAAAAACAACCCGACCTTTGATAAATTTCCCCCTTTTTGTTCAAATGATATTTTAGTACATTTTTAGGTATGGAAAGATCCCCTTATCCAGAAAACCCCCAGGTCCTATGCATTTTGGATAACAGGCACCTGTATAAGAAAAGAATAATGTTATGTAGCAAAACAATCCGTTTAGCATGGGGCTAAATGTGCAGCCTATGGGGTATTTGAGTAATAGGTGAAGTGAATTAAAAATCATAAGGGGAATCAAGTGAACATCTTCAATATTCAAATGTATTATTTTATTCTTCCCAACTAAAGTCTCCCCTGCAGCAGTTCAATACACTGCATTGGTGCATCTAATTAACACACATTGATTCTGTGAATACAAGGGTGGGATCTCTAAACAATGGGGTGTTGCTATGTTTAAATTGGCTCACTTTATATAGAATGTTGAACAGCTATTTTGCTCATTTTTACCCCTTAAGATACCACATGGAGGTGCACCAATGGGATTCTAAATTCCAAAAAACTCTATAAATCTGTGTTTCGCCAATTACTAGACAAAAAAATCTGAAAACCAAGTCGAAATGGCTAAAAAAATGTCCAATAGGATCAGCACAGCTCTCATCGATTTCCATAGGACCTTGACTGCCTTTCCCCCCAAAGTTTTTTAGAGTTTTTCAAGGTTTTTAAACTTTATACACTTCTCAAACTTTTTGAGCATTAGAAAATGTGATAAAATTTTTTTTAGAGAAACAAATGTAAAAATAGAAATTTGAATGTTAATAGGCCCCTAGGTGTAAACTTTAAGATGTACAATCGGCCATATCTCATGCAAAAGAAATCACGGTGGATGCAACAAGCCATATCTATGACATCAGTATATAGAGATGGATTTTTTTACTTTTTTTTTATATTTTGAGCTAAACTACTCATAGCTTCAGAGAAAGTTATGGTTGTCTAAGGGTCAATTTCCCATCTTCTGGCAGAAACACACAAAGATTCGGGGAGATGAATCACCTGGCGACAACTCGCCTCTTCTTCGGGCAACTAATCTCCCGAACTGCCTTTCCGCTGGCTAGAATCTAAATAAAATTGAGTGCTTCCTTTTCCGAAGTCGTCCAAAGTTTAGACTTCAGATGACTTCAAAGTGCTCCGAGTGCCATAACGCCGGTGATTTAGATTCTAGCCGGCAGGAAGGCAGTATGGGGAGATTAGTCGGCCATTAATCTCCACGAATCTCTACCCTTAAGCATCTTGGTTCATCTGGCCGCTACAGTTAACAGGGGACAGGACTTATTTATAGGGATGGGCGAATTTTTTCGCCTTGTTTCGCCAAAAAAAATGACGCCCATAGAGTTGTATGGTGACATGCGTCAAAATAAAAAGATGTGCGGCAAAAAAAATTTGACGCCCATAGACTTTAATGGGCGTTGGCGACATTTCGGGTCAAATTCGCCCATCCCTACTTATGTAGAACATTATTGCTAAAGCTTTAGGTGTAGCACGAAAAATCCTAGAAATATATTAGAGATGTGTTACAACTTTCACAACTTTTACTCATTGACAGACCATTTAAAATTATTTTCTGGTTTTCTAGCTTCTCGGTATGACTGTACTGAAAAGCAAGAGTATAAATATGATTAGAGGGACTATCTTCTCATAAATTATAATGAACTACAATATTTTGCTTTATATCTTCAGTAACCCAACAGCTGTACCTCCCTCCCCTTTAGTCCTGCTGTTTAACCGCAGAAGCTTCATGTCCTCTCTTCCAGTTCTTACCTCTCATCTCTTTTCTTGAGCGACTTGCTGCCATTTCTCAGCAATGTACCTTGAAAGGGTTTTTTATATTTTCAATAAAGTAAAGCACAAGTCAGGGCTGGTGAAGGTGTTCTATAACGGCTTGAAGAAAAATGCAAAATGCGTGTTTTGTCTGGTTATGCCGATACTGAAGGGTTTAACAGTCTTGAAATGTCTCCAACAGCATATTCTGTATTGTGGGGTGTTGACCCCATTGATGCAACAGTTTTTGATTAACTTTTGTTTCTATACCAGGCCACACGGAGCAAAAAGTTCAAAGGAAAGGGGCATATAAAAAGCTACAAAAACTAAATGTTCTAAGAGAAGCCATTTGTTAATCCCTTCATTGAAAGCATAACCTGAGCCCAATTGCACGTGAGAATTAAAAATGCAAGTAAACAGCTATAAAAAAAAATTTAGAACCTTTTAATGCGGAACATGTACTTTCATTAGAAGCCACAAGCCTATATTATATAATTATTGTTGAACAGTGATATCCAACATCACCAAATAATTCAAATTTTGCCCAGGACCGCTCCCATTGTCCTCTATATGACGTTCCGAGATTTTAGATGCCAAAGTTTTACATTCAAGTTTTTCATGCTTTATTTCACTGAATAAATATTGCAAATGTGTGTTTTTTTTTCAAAACCATTATTCACATTCATGATTTTTAACAAGCAAACAAAAAAGAGGGGGGAGGGGTTGATCAATGTGCATTCCCTGGTCCCGTGTCTCATAAGTAATCTAGTATCTATGCAAGTGTATTTATAAAAATGCGAGAGTTGGTAAATAACTCCCCTAGGATCCAATTGGCCCATAATTTCACCTATTTATCTGGAAGCTGTAACATACTAGAGGTAGAGTACAGAATCTGTGTAATGTAAACTAGTGAGTGGCTTTAGACTAAATTGTATCTTATGCTTCCCACGGAGCACCGAGTAATATATTTATTGTCTACCTTGGATGGATTCCCAGAGGAACTCTGTGCTGAGTTGGTGCAACCTGTTTATATTTAAAAAGCAGTTTCAACAATGGATGTGGAACAAACTATGGGGCAAATTCACTAAAGGACGAAGCGCCTAAACATAGCGTTAATTCGCTAGCTTAGCGCATTTTCGTTAATTTGCCGATTCACTAACGGACACTGGCGTAAATTTGCTAGTGTTACTTCACACCCTTACGCCTGGCGAATTTGCGCAATGGACGTAACAACGCAAATTCACTGAAGTGCAATAGAGTAGATAGGGATTGCTTCAAAAAAAGTTTACATTTTTTCAAAGTCCCAAAAAACGCTGGCGTTATTTCTTTTTTTATGGGTGATAGGCTGAAAAAGATCGAATTTTTTTTGGGGCTCCCCTCCTTCCCCCCTACATTTCCTAACTCATGGCACCTTAACTATACAGTGGGCACATGTGTAAGGCAAAATAAAAAAATTATTTGATGTTTTGAAGGTTTCCCAAGCTTGTGTAGTGCTGCTACATATACTTCCATTGTAAATTCAATTTGGAGCCGTATGCAAATTAAGCATCGCTAGCGTAACTTCGCTTTGCCTGTCGAATTAACGCTAGTCCAACTTTGCAACCTTTTGTTTCCCCTGAGCGCAACTTCGGATTTTAGTGAATTTGCGTAGCACTGGCGAAAATTTGCCCCTATGTGTGAAGACTCACCCTGGTGGTCTAGTGGGCCGGCTGGGATGCCTCCTGCGCTCTCGGCGGGGACGCCCGCCACGTTGATCCTCTCTCCTGGCTGCCGGTCTTCTCTATGGCGCCCGTGTTTTATGCGCATTTGACGCTGGCGTCATGACGTCATTGCGCAAAGGCGCCAAATTCAAACAGTATCAAAGGGGCCTTGTAACTCTAATTTTGGCCTGTTGTTAGGTTCCATTTCTGAGTGTCTGGGTGCAATCTGTCTGTATTCTAATTCCTGGTTTGACCCTGTCTGCCTGACTTTGCTGACTTCTATGATTCGGACCTCTGCCTGTTATCTGACTATTCCGAAATCCGTAATCCGACCCGTGCCTGGCTTGACTCTTCTGATTTGATCTCCTGGTTTTGACCCTTGCCTGTTCGACTTTGTTTGTGTCTGACCGCACTGACCCGGCCTGTTTTGACTACTCATTGCGTCTGTTCCTTGAACTGTGACCTTTTGCCCAAATGACTTTGTTAAACGATCGTGCCCCTCTGCTCGTCCAGAACTTTCACTTGGCTCCTCTCTTATTAAGACCTGGCGGCATCCAATTAGCCAAGGGCTCCTCCCGAGGTGAAAGGCGGATGTGGAAGCAAGAGCCGAGACCAGGGAGCCTAGCGTTGCTTCTGCATTCTGGGTACTGAGCGTGACACTATATGAGCAGGCACACATGTAGGATACCAAAAATTATATATTTCAATATTATTAAATGGTTTTAAGAATTTTCTCTATGATATGAAACAAAATTTCAGTACCATAATACATATTTCGGCCTACAGATTGTTCTCCCCACCAGACCTGTCACTCATTTCTTTGAGGTCCCTTCACTCCAAAGTGTAAAATATACATTTCTGTTTTTCCTACATTAAAAAATGTTGAAAACCCCTAAATACAGATATCACAGATACTAAATTTGCAATTTGCAATAAAAGACCTACCCTCAAAGAAAACACTGAGTCCGGACAGACTGCCGTATGCCTACTATAAGGCTACAATTCTGATGCCTCATATGATTGCGATATTTAATGGATTTCTAAGAGGTGACTAAATTCCAACTACAATGAATTGGGTGGCATTGGGTATCTATGCCAAGAATCGTGTGGCTCCCCAGCCTGACATTGACCCTATAGCATTCAGTCAAGCTTTCTGGTGTATGTAAAAGAGCTGATATACATTTTCGAAATTTTAGTTCTTCCAGTATATTCTCCAAGTCCCCAGGAGGGCAAGTCCCAAAGTTCCCTAAAACATTGCACTAAACTGTATACGGTATATATGCTGACATACATGTATGTATATAGGCGTTGGGTTGGTAAATTGCACCACAAGAGTGAGCAAAAATCAATTTTCCGCAAAATCACAATATTTTTTTCCCACAATGCAGGTTTTTCTCCCTGAATTCCAGCATCATTGTAGGTGCAAAGGCATGATACCCAGTTGAGTGAATTTCATTGCAAATTGATGCAACTGCAAGAAAGTCTATCTGGTGTCATTTCCTATTAGTGATGTCTGCATCAAATTCCTTAGGCACAAGTGTGCTGCAACATTTAATGCTGTCTATTTAATAATGGTATATCTGTAGAAATGTAGGAATAATTCAGTTATTCTAAATTGAGAAAGCCAGTTGGACTGGTGAAACGTCTTCAAGGAAAAAAACACAGCAAGTCTAGTTGATTTGACTTATTTCTGCAGACATAGAAATTACAACTCCTAAGCTCCATTGTTAATTACAACTCCTAGGGGCAAATTCACTAAACGCCGAAGCACCTAACACTAGCGTGATTCACTAACGAGCGCTGGCGTAAATTCGCTAGTGTTACTTTGCACCCTAACGCCTGGAAAATTTGCACAACGGACGTAACTAGGCAAATTCACTAACGCGTGAATGATTCTGAACGCTACCTTTTTACGGCAGACTTCCTTCGCCACCTCAGACCAGACGAAGCGCAATAGAGTAGATAAGGATTGCTTCAAAAAAAGTTAAAAATTTTTCTAAGTCCCCAAAAACGCTGGCGTCATTTTTTATGGGTGATAGGCTGAAAAAGATCGAAAACCTTTTTGGGGCTCCCCTCCTTCCCCCCTACATTTCCTAACTCATGGCAACTTAACTATACAGTGGGCACATGTGTAGGGCAAAATAAAATGAAGGTTTCCCAGGCTTGTGTAGTGCTGCTACAAATACTTCCATTGAAAATTGAATTTGGCGCCGCATGCAAATTAACTATCGCTAGCGTAGTAGGCGAATTAACGCTAGCGCAACGTCGCAACCTTACGCTACCCCTGAGCGCAACTTCGTATTTTCGTGAATTTGCGGAGCGCTGGTGAAAATACGCCTGGCAAAGTGCGTCAAAGCGCGGCAAAGCTACGATTCTTAGTGAATGTCCCACCTAAACTCCACTGTTAATTCTAGGGCTTTCTTGCGGACCTTACACCTTGCAATTACCCCTCTGAATAGTATTTAAATCAGTGAAGCACTATAGTTTTCTCATCCCATTGTAACAAATGTAAGTTCCTGCTAATTCTTTGCCTCAATGACATTAGGTCATGTCCCATGTCCACTAGTTCATATCCTCTTCTGCTTTTCTACAGGATAATTAGAAGATCTATGGGAAGGTTGTGGCCAGCCGGTCTGAGAGTACGATATCTCTGAGAAGACTAAAACGGTAAGATGATCCACTAAAACTTTCATAAAAGTTAGGGAAATAAACAAGACATAAGTAATTATCCATTCAGCTCCTACTATGTCCATTAAGTACAATACTGTGTCTTTAGACAAATGTAAAATGTCAGTAAATACGTAACCAACAGAAGGGGAGCGGACAACGAGCAAATGCAAGAACAGCTTGGAAAGTCTGCAGACTAGTCATCGGCATTACATTTCTCCCCAGCGTCGGCTACAGTTCCAAACCTGATTACACCATACTTTTCATATTCCATCTTTGTTTCCTTTGCATTTTTGAAAGTATATTATAACACTAATTATTCTCTCAGGGAGCTTGCATTCCTTTTTGTACACTTCACATTAGCTCAAATCAAAAATATATTTTTTTATACGCCTTCTTAAAGGAATAGTTCAGTGTGAAAATAAAAACTGGGTAAATAGATCGGCTGTGCAAAATAAAAAATGTTTCTAATATAGTTAGTTAGCCAAAAATGTAATATGTAAAGGCTGGAGTGAACAGATGTCTAATAAAACAGCCAGAATCCACTTCCTGCTTTTCAGCTCTATAACTCTGAGTTAGTCAGCGACTTGAAGGGGGGCCACATGGTACATTTCTGTTCAGTGAGTTTGTAATTGATCCTTAGCATTTAGCTCAGATTCAAAAGCAACAGATATGACCCATGTGGCCCTCCCTCAAGTCTCTGATTGGTTACTGCCTGGGTAACCAGGGTAACCAGTCAGTGTAAACCAAGAGAGCTGAAAAGCAGGAAGTAGTGATCTGACTGACTTGTTATACATAAAATCACTCTAGCCTTTATACATTACATTTTTGGCTAACTAACTATATTAGAAACATTTTTTATTTTGCACAGCCTATCTATTTACCCAGTTTTTATTTTTACACTGAACAATTCCTTTAATATTCTAAGCCTGATAGTTGTTATGTTCCATACAATAGTTGTATAGCTAGCATTGTTATACATCATTCCATTTATCCTTAAAGGAATAAAGGTTTGCAGTAATAACTGCAACTCTTCCTAAAGAGATGTAGGGCTTGATATAGGAAAAGCTATGAGCTACCAGGGGGCTTCACATTCTTTGAATTAAAAGTGATGCATTTTTAGATCACCACTTTTTGTTGCACCGGTGATTGCAATGTTGGGGTGGCACACTGGGACATTGGGAGTGATTCAGGCGGGCCTCACCATCCTGGGCTAATTAGAGGGGTGGAGATGGCCAGTGGTCTGTCACACAGTTCCAGCAGGATCAAACTGCTACCCCACCCCCTCTAGGGCCACTGACACCCACTCTCTCACCAACTGCCAACCCCTCCTCCCAGCATGTTCATCGTCCTTATATGGACTTTTGCAGCAATTGGGGAAGGGCAGCATCGGGGTAGGGCAGTAGGGAGCGACAGGGAAGTAGGATTGGGTCTTAGTCAAGTTCCCACCTGGTTTTCATAGTGTCCTATCAGCCCAGTCCAACCCTGAGTCCCAGGTGTATGGAAAGTTTGACTGTGGCATCAGGTGATGATGTGCAGTGTATGCCTGGCTTGGGGGGAAGTTTTGATGGTGGCTGGGATGATTTACCCTTGTATCAGGATTTCCAATGTGCCTGGGATACTCCAGTCCAATGCTGAGTGGTTATGTCCAGTGTGCCATAGTCATCAATACTAAGGTTTAGGTCTTGGCCTCATTGTTTTTTCTTGGTCAACCAGAAGATCCAAATATAACTGCTGCCCTGTCCTTCTTTCCCATTGAAATGAAAGGTAATACATTAATGCTATTACTGCTTTATTTTTATATAATTCTTTTAATAAAGAACACCTGTTCCCTTATTATGTGGAGTATATATTGTCAACAATTTTTAAGGATATTGAAATTTTTAATGATATTTAGGATATACTGTAGCACATCCACAACAAGTCCAGCATTTTGTCGAAGTGAAACCTGCCTAACAGTGTCCATACACGGGCAGATCCACTTGTTTTGAGGTTGCCAAAGGAGAGGATCTTGCACCTTGAGTGGATAATATCGGGCTGATCCGATCGTGGAACCTAGTGCACAATGATCGGATCACAAGGAGAGGAATGCAGGCAGTGGGATCGAGGACCACATCAACGGACCACTGTGGTGATCATTTTAAGCCTGCCCGATCAACTTTAGACTGATATGTGGCCAGATATCAATTGGGTAAGCCAATGGGAAGGCCCCATACTCTGGCCAATAAGCTGTCAACTTTGTCTTTTGGCAGCTTTTATTGGCCTGTGTATGACCACCTTAACTTTTAGATGATCCAGAGGAAGACCCAAAACCCCTGAAATTAAAGCTTATTCAAACTAGGTGTACCCTACCAGCAAAGTGCCCTGTTCCATGCTATGTGCCCTATTCTGCAGGAATTTAAGCAATGAAAACTAGTGATGGGCGAATTTGCGCTGTTTCGATTTGCAGAAAAACGGTGAAAAATTTGCGAAATGGCGCTGGCGTCTAGTTTTTTACACCGGCGGCCGTTTTTTACGCTGGCGTTCGTTTTTTTTTTTTAAATCCATCAGCGAATTTTCATGGCCATTTCGCGAATTTATTCACTGGCAGCGAATCGCGCAAATTCGCACCTGGTGAATAAATTCGCCCATCACTATATGTGACTATGTCCACAACTAGGTGCAAGGACTTTATTGAATGTAATTTTCCCTGGGGCAATTCTGTGTCAATATTTACTCTGTAGGGATGGGCCTTGCACTCATACAGCAGCAATTTTATTCCAAAAAAACAAACAAAGAGTGTGATTTAAGTTTAGAATAATGTCTGTAGAATAGTAAAAAATGGCAAAGAAGATGTCAGGATTTTCATCTGAAACTGTTAGCAAGGTACAGTTTACAAAAGGAATAGTTTTACTGGTTCCAATTCAAAACCTTATGGTTGGGGCTTAATGACCTCTGATTGGTGTACACCCTCGCCAAGACATCAATAATGCTGTTCCTTTACCCTCATACTGGCTTGAGAGAAATAGGCTAAGCTTTAACCAAACCTTACATTCTCCGAGATTCCTCGCTTTCGCGGCTGGATGCCCCCTCCCCATCACCTGAGATACAGAAAAGGTATGTACCATGCTAAATAAGTGAAAGACCCTGAAAGCTGTGATAGGAATCACCTAAATCCCCATTCGACCCTTCTTTCTTCCTTTTCTTATTTTAAGTTCAGTACACAGATGGCACAAGGTAACAATCACTACAGAAGGAAGAAGCAAAACCAACTTCTATTGCTCAGATTTCTACCTGTACAACGTGAAAGAGTTAACGGGTTTATCCCCACAAACATGATTGTATTGCAATGTGTATATTAATAATAAGGATGTTATAGGCTCCTTTTCTATGCTACTGAATTGCCGCCATAACTGTGTCACTGTAACAAATATGCTATTTTCAAGATGTATTTGAAAAATTCTTTTTAATAAAAAGAAAGATTGAAAAATAAAAAAACTGTTAAAAATGCATTAAAAACAATTAAAAGTACATAGGGGCAAATTCACTAAGATTCGTAGTTGCGCCAGGTGTAACTTCGCCGCACTTCGCCACACTTCACCAGGCGTAGTTTCGCCAGCGCTTCGCAAATTCACTAAAATCCAAAGTTGCGCTCAGGGGTAGCGTAAGGTTGCGAAGTTGCGCTAGCATTGATTCGCTAAGTAAAGCGAAGTTACGCTAGCAAAGGCTAATTTGCATACGGCGCCAAATTCAAATTTCAATGGAGGAACACGTATCTGCACTACAAATGTCTAGAAAAGCTTCAAAACATCAAATAAAAATTTTATTTTGCCCTACACATGTGCCCACTGTCTAGGTAAGTTGCCATGAGTCAGGAAATGTAGGGGGGAAGGAGGGGAGCCCCAAAAATATTTTCGATCTTTTTCAGCCTATCACCCATAATGTAGAAAACACGCCAGCGTTTTTTGGGACTTAGAAAAATTTAGACTTTTTTTGAAGCAATCCCTATCTACTCTATTGCGCTTCGCCTGGTCTGAGGTGGCGAAGGAAGTCTAGCGTAAAAGGTAGCGTTCAGTACACTGCGCGCGTTAGTGAATTTGCGTAGTTACGTCGCTAGCGAAACTTCGCCAGGCATAAGGGTGCGAAGTAACACTAGCGAAACTACCCCAGCGTTCGTTAGTGAATTTGCCCAGTAACGAAAATGCCAAACGCTAGCGAAGTAACGCTAGCATTCGGCGCTTCGGCGCTTAGTGAATTTGCCCCATAGAGTTTATGCTGAAATCACATTTAGGGGCCCATTTATTAAATCTCAAATTGATCTGTTTTTTTTCTCAAGTTTTTTTTTGCATTAAAGGTATTCTGTCATGGGAAAACATGTTTTTTTCCCCCAAACACATCAGCTTTTTCAGCAGACTTCTGCACTGAAATCTGTTTTTCAAAGAACAAACTTTTTTTATATTTAATTTTGAATTCTGACATGGGGCTGGACATGTTGTCAGTTTCCCAGGCGCCTTCAGTCATGTGATACATTTCTTTACTGCTGCACTGCAAGTTGGAGTGATATCATCCCCTCCCTTTCCCTCCCAGAGGCCTATTAGCAGAACAATGGGATTGTAACCAAATAACAGCTCCCTGACACAAGATAACAGCTTCCTGGTAGATATAAGAACAGTGCTCAATAGTAAAAATTAGGGATGAATACCGAACCGAATCCTAATTTGCATATGCAAATTAGGGGTGGGAAGGGGAAAACATTTTTTACTTCTTTGTTTTGTGACAAAAAGTCACGCAATTTCCCTCTCCATCCCTAATTTGCATATGCCGGACAGAAGGATTCTGCCGAATACGACTCCTGCTGAAAAAGGCTGAATCCTGGCCGAATCCTGAACCGAATCCTGGATTTGGTGCATCCCTAGTAAAAATCCAAGTCCCATTGCGATTCCTTCAGTTACATTGAGTAGGAGAAACAATAGCTTATCTGAAATTGGTTCCATCGTGAAGTGCTGGCTCTTTCTTAAAGCACAGAATCAGGCAAAATGATCTGAGATGGCGCCCTACACACCAATATTACAACTATATAAATACACTTGTTGGTTCAGGAATTAAATTTTATATGTGAATTATTTGTAATTTAAACAGTGCAATTTAGAAATTAAAATGACATCATAAAAAATCATGACAGAATAAATGGATGTTTGTTCTAAAAAATTTTCTCACCCCAAAAGCATTGAAGTGTATGGACGTTTTTTCAGCAAATTTCTTTTTGCAGCAATTTCTTTGCCACAGTTTTGCAAAAAAAATCTGCCAGTGGCAAAATGTGGGCTTTCACCACACGTGGATTTGTGTAAATGAGCTCATCACTACACAGCACATAGGCGGCCCAACTGAGTGAGGTTACCAAAGTCGAATATGCTCAGTATAACAAAAATATTTTTATAAATGTGCAGAGACAGAATCCCAAGGGAAAAGAGTATATTGTTCAGCAACACAATGCTTTTAGCTCAGACTCTTAGTTTGCTGTCTGAACCTAAATTTAGAAAAAAAACTGGCCTTTTAGGTGTTTCAACGAATGCAAAAAAATAAGCAGGAATAGCTGGTAATAAGCTTTGCTCACAGGAATAAAGATTCACCAACACTATAAGGATTCACATTATTTTTATTGAAAACCTGGCAATGTAATAAAAGTGGCGCTTATGAAACAGCCAGCCATTTCAGAAAAGAAATGATACGGAAATAACCGTTTAGTTTCTACTGGAAGCCACTGTATTCATAAAATGGGATAATCCGTGTTCTCTCTTTATTCTCATTGTCTGTATTGCTTTTTCATGGCTCCAAAAACCCAGATTACTTTCTGATGACACCATAACATTATCTTTCCGAGAATAGAAAATTTGTGAGGGAAAAAGAAGACAGAGAAATAAATGCTGTAATGGATCGCTAATGTCGGCTTCATGTTCCTTTATTCAGAATATCTGACATCCATAGCCGGTTTTATGGACTAGATGAATTTCTTCAATTACCTGATAAGTATCAGCTCTCTTGTGAAGGCCATGGCTTAAGGCTGTCCAACCATTCATTTAACAAGATTCACTTTTGTTTGTGGATACTGATTAGCAAGCGAATCTTGGAACATGAAAAACAAAATAGGTCATGTCAGTTCAATTACATTATATTTCCTGGGCGAAATAGAATTTAAAAAGTTTAAAAAAAATCCAATCCAATTTTCTTATGGTATACTATTTAGTTTAAACCATGATTATGACTGTAGCAATTGTTAATAGTAAACAGTCCTGAAACTCAGGTAGGGCTGCTGTCATTCTTACAGTAAAATACCGTCCAGTTTGCTGGGGGAGGAGTTAGGGGCGGGTTATGTGCAATAGGGGCAGGTTAATGATGCAAAAGGGCAGGGCAAGGGTGTGGCAGGGTCAGACGGGATGGATGAAGCCCAGTGAAACAGACATTTGGTAGAGTTCGGTGGGAGAATAGAGGTGCAGAAGAAGAGAGGGCTGATTTGGAAGCAGGGGTTGTGGATTGGTTTGGGGGGGGGAAACATCAGATAATAACAACTTTATTGCAAGTAAATTTGAAATACCGGCCCTGGCATTGACTGTTTGTTTCCTGCCACTTAAAAAAAAAAAAGCCTTTTGAGCTCTAAAGGGCCTTTTAGTCATAGAGTGAATTACCAGAAAACCTGTGTCATTATTAAAAGGCAAAATAGCCACAGAATGGTTAAAGGGATACTGTCATGGGACATTTTTTTTTTCTTTTAAAACGCATCAGCTAATAGTGCTGCTCCAGCAGAATTCTGCACTGAAATCCATTTCTTAAAAACGATTTTAACTAGGCATATTGTCAGTTTCCCAGTTGCCCCAGTCATGTGACTTGTGCTCTGATAAACTTCAGTCACTCTTTACTGACTATGAAGATTTTCATTCATCCAGGTCATGGTATATCTAGTATAGGTCAATCTAAAAACAACTGGACTTGCTGAGTAATCAATGAAGACGTTTCACTACTCATCCGAGCAGCTTCTTCAGTTCAACTATATTTCGGCATATATCTACACTCTTTACTGCTGTACTGCAAGTTGGAGTGATATCACCCCCCCTCCCTTTCCCCCAGCAGCCTAACAACAGAACAATGGGAACCACATAACCGCTCCCTAACACAAGATAACAGCTGTTAGATATTAGAACAGCCCTCAATAGTAAAATCCAGGTCCCACTAAGACATATTCAGTTAAATTGAGTAGGAGAAACAACAGCCTGCCAGAAAGCAGTTCCATCCTAAAGTGCTGGCTCTTTCTGAAAGCACATGACCAGGCAAAATGACCTGAGATGCACCTACACACCAATATTACAACTAAACAAATACACTTGCTGGTTAGGGATGCCACCTGGCAGGTATTTTACTGGTCTGGCTGGTAAAAAATGATTGCTGATCTCAATTTTATTAATAGGGAAAAAAGATAAATATATAGGAAGGCCGGTATTTTTTTCCAGAAAAGGTGGCAACCCTATTGCTGGTTCAGGAATTAAATTTTATATTGTAGAGTGAATTATTTGCAGTGTAAACAGTGTAATTTAGAAATAAAAACGACATCATAATAATCATGACAGAATCCCTATAAGATTGGCCAATCTGAAGAATCTATACAACCAAGGCTATTCTGCATAAATGTGCAATAAATGTATGTCTGTGCAAATAATGCATTTCTTGTATCAGTTTATAATAATGTATTTATTAATACATTAAACAGAGCATCTGTGAAAAAAACGTATAAATAAGAACAAGTAATGTAGAAATGCATTGGGGATACCTGGTATCTCATTAAAAATCCATTTTACTTTGTTTTGTTTGTACCCCAGTTGTCTATTCATGAAGGTAAAACTTTTAGCTACTATAGTTTCACTCTTATATTAAAGAGATGCCACTGTATGGGTTCAGATGAGTGAAAAGCAAAGACTGTTGAATATGATAAAGCATGGGTATGATTAGATGTAGCCAGCAGCACATTATTCACAACCTTTGACTCCCTCCCATAATATTGAGCCCAGGATGGAAGAAACCATAAAATCAGATAACATTTGACGTGCTTGTTTGATGAACCATTGCTGTAAATAAGCCAGCCCTGCGCCGTTACATATTTTATCCCCATTTATTGCTTGCTAGTGTTAAAATATCATAATGTATGATGCTTTTTTAAATGGATGTAGCTTCTAGGAACAGTTCATTACATTTTCAGAAGAAGATATTTGTCTCGTGGTTAAAGGCTACGAAGTGACCTTAGGCGAGATACTTAAGCTCTGATTCACTGCAGATCCGCAGAACCATTGTTACAATAATATCACATGAAATCCGCGTGAATAAATCTCCATTATTCCGCCAGGGCACCGATGAAATATTTCTCTCTTTATATTCATAAGCAGTCACGCAATGATATTGCACTCGCTGAACCAGGAGGCAGTTTTACATGTGATTATACAGCATTTATTAATCACGATGGTATTATTTCTGAGCACCCAGCACCCTTTCTTACATATTATGAGGAATGTGTTAATGACTGTTACTATATAAATATATATATGAGTATATCAATACAGCAGCTTTGCTTCCATTGCTATTCTACCAGGAATAAAGGTTGACACGTTCTTAGAAGAGATAACCTAACGTCCTCCTTGCTGGAGCTAAAAGCCACCCCTGTGTCCAAGCTAGCTGTCATATTACTGTGAACGAACTCGCCTCAGGTGGCAGCGCCCCCTTGGTTGCCAGGGTCGGCAAAAATGCCGCTCCTGGTAACTAAGAGTCTTATTTCCGGTTTTCAACCCAGAAAATCAGCTCTTCTAGTGCAGAGAGCGCAATTGCGGTCTCTGCACTAGCAAATTGGACCCCCTGACCCCTGTCCGGCGCTGAAGGTGAGTGCTGTGGGGAGGCGGGGGCGGCAAAAACGAAGGCCGCCTCGGGCGGCAAAATGGGCAGGATTGCCCCTGGGGCCGTGCCCCTGGCTTCGTGAGTGAGCTTGATCAAGGGTATTACAGAGTTGACTAGGTTTTTTCTTAGCATAATATAGAAATGCCCTAAATCTCATTTTTGCATGGACGGTAGGAACTACTTGGTCCACCACCCCCATTAGACATATGTAAGCTCCGGTATATGTCGCTGCCATTTATTCTGTGCTGTTTGAAATGGAGTAGGGTTATGGTATAATTTAGACACCAGCTTTGCAGGCTATTCTATCGAGAGGGAGTCCTCCATTGCTAGTGTGGTCAGAGTTGGGGAGAGTGTGCCAAATTGGGCCTTGAATGCATGACGGATTTGGAAGTACCTAAACAAGGATAGGTTCCCAGGAACATTTAGCTTTCAGCTCCGGGTATGAGACAAAGATGTTGTTCAATAGGAGGTCGTCCAGGTATTTAATGCCCTTTTGTGGCCAATATAGAAAATCTTCCAAATTTCGGAAGTGTGGGAGGTTAGTATTTCCCCACAGCGGCAGAGAGGATGTAATACGAACAGGTTCTTATTTAAATATTTCAACCCTAGAAAATAAGCTCTGTGGGGTGTGATAATGGTAGATGGTATACCCAAATAGTATACTTGGTATGCCAGCAGGGGCGTTTTTGCCATGAGGCAAGGTGAGTACCTTGCCTCAGGCAGCAGCTCCCCAGAAGTTACCAGGGGCAGCAAAAAGTCGCTCCTGGTAACGGTAAGAGACGAATTTCTGGTTATTAAACCGGAAATTCGGCTTTTCTAGCGCTGAGAGCAATATTTCACACTCTTCGCTAGCAATGCGCCCCTCACTGGATATCCCGTCAGAGATCTTAAGATAAGCCTGGGGGCGGCATTGCGAATGCCGCCTCAGGCGGCGTTGATGCCTGAAACGCGCCTGGATGCCAGGTAGTATAGTTGGAAGTTTGGTAGTGCTAGCCCTCCATCCTCTTTGTCAGCTTCTCCCAGGCAATTCTCCCTCGACATTTTATGGTTCCATATAAAGGGGAGAATCAGACTGCTAATTTTTTTAAATATTGATTTCAGGATGTGGACTGGGGCATTGTGCAGGTGACATAAAATTTAGGGAGATACACCATCTTAATGAGGTTAATTCTCCCCCACAAAATGAGTGGGAGGTGCACCCAGATTTGAAGATCATACTCAAGTTAGGAGATTATTGGGTTTAAATTGCTTTCAACAAACTGGGAGAAGTCTGCATTTATATTGATTCCAATGTACTTACACTCCTAGACCCACGTTAATTGTGCATTGGGTGGGAGAATAGTGGGGGCCTGATTATCGATGGAGAATATCATGGATTTGTTCCATGTTATCTTTTAGCCTGATAATAATCCAAACTGTTCTACTATGTTAAGGAGGGCGGGGAGAGAAGCTTTGGTGTCTGCTAGATATACAGTAGGAGTAGCGTACAAGGATATTTTCTCGGTGATTGGGCCGAGGGTCAGACCAGCAATTTGTTCAGATTCGTGTATGGCTATGGCCAAGGGTTCGATAACCAGTACGAACAGAAAAGGCGACAAAGGGCATCCCTGATGGGTGCCTCGTCTGAAGTGGAATGGAGTGGATACCAAACCATTTACTCTAACCCTAGCAGTTGGCTGTTGGTGTAGCATCTGCAGCCATTTAATAACCTGTTCCCCCAGATTGAACTTGCACAGGGTCTCCCAAAGATAGCGCCATTCTATGGAGTCAAGTGAGGCCAATGCTCTGTTTCCCGTTTTGTCATGTTATATTTCTATATTAGTAAATAATCGCCTAAAATTAATATTAGTAGATCTACCTGGCATAAAGCCAGATTGGTCTGGGTGGATCAGGTCAATAATGTATCCCTGTAGTCTTGTGGCTAATACTTTTGCAAGTATTTCGGTGTCCGTGTTTATAAGGGAAATTGGCCTGTATGAGCTGCACCGATTGGGGTCTTTGCCCGGTTTAGGAACCACAACAATGAGGGTTTCGTGGAATGAAGAGGGAAGAGAACCCACTTCAAATGAGGTTTGCAAAGTATTCAATAGGTGGGGGGTAATTTATCCACTAGTGCCTTATACCAGTTTGCTGGGAGGCCGTCAATTCCTGGTGTTTTATTGGGTTGGAGAGAAGCTATAGCATCTTTAACCTCCTCTGCAGTTATGGGTTTATTGAGAGCTGCCTGGTCTGCTGGGTGTAGAGTTGGGATAGTTATGTTGTCCAGAAATGGGCAGTGTGTGTTATTGTAGGGGTGTACTGTAGCTTTGTATAGATCGCTGAGGTATGTTGCAAATTCCTCCACTATAAGCTTTGGGTCAGTAACTACTACACTATCTGCTCTCGTTATGGCTGGTACTGTAGTTGTTGGGCACTGTTTTTTGCAAAGTATGCTAGCATTCTCCCACTCTTATCACCCATTTCAAAGTATCTCTGTGATTGGTATAGGAGAGCTTTCTTTGTTAGGAGGTTATTTTGCCTCTCCAGGGCATTTCGTTTCTCCAGTAGGAGTGTGTGAGACACAGGTGTTGGGTTAGTGGGATGTACCTTTTCAGCCTGTATGACTTCCGCTTGTTCTCGTGCTTGACTATGGGCTTGTCTTATTGCCCCGGACAGGACCCATGCATAACTGCCTTAGAGGTGTCCCAAAGGACAGCTTGAGAGGCTGACTCTGCATTTGTTTCCCAATAGTTGGTATATCTCGCCAAATTGGCTGTTTGCACTAGATCATTGACCAACCAAAGTGGACTTAGCCTCCACAACCTAGAATTCGTTGGGGTCGACCAACTGAGGGATAGTAGAAGCGGGAGTGGTCTGAAAGGATTCGTGGTAAGAATTGCACTTTATCAATGAGGGGAAGAATATCTGAAGATGCTAGTGCCATGTCAATCCTTGAGAAGGATTGATGTGTGGTCAAATGGCAAGAATATTCTTTCAAATCTGGGTGTTTCCATCTCCGTGTATCTACCAATTGGAGAGCATCTGCCCATTGAGCTAGATTTGTGGGGCGCTGGCACTGCTACTCAGAACTGCTGAGCTGAAATCCTGGTATTAGCAGTTTGAAACTGCCAATATCTCAAAGCACAAAAAGTAGACAATGAATGAAATTTGCAAAAGTGCTCAGACGAGCCCTAATGCCAACTCTGTGATATAAATATCTGTGTAGCATCTTTGGCCACTTCTAAGGACTCTGGCAAATTAGTGGGTGTAATGTAATAAAAGCTCATGTACTGGTCACCTGTATGAAAACAAATAACTGATTGGTTGCTATTGGTTACTAGACCAGGTGCAAATGCTGCAACTTTTATTACATTATTCCAAAGGTATTATGGGAACCCTTTGCGACTAATACATGTCAAAATGTGGGCTGATTCTATTTACAACCTGGGAGGTTGATCTGGGTCCATAGTTTGAAGGGGGGCCTAGTGTTGTTGAAAAGGGGGCTGGAACTTGGGAAGGCCAAGGGTTGGGGCAGGACATGAGGTGGGGTGGAGGAGGTGTAGAGGAGGGGTTGGTGCCCAGCCCAGGGCCAATCCATGTTTGTCATTAGATTAATGCATATGTCCCAACTGGGAGAGTCCTGATTTTCAAAGCCGAAATGTCCTGACTTTCCCTTTGATCTCCTGCACTGAACAGCCAGAAAAATATACAAGGTTTCTAAGTCTCTTTGGCTTTTGGCAGAAAGCCCAGAATAAATGGCAGGTGCACTTCGATACTATTGTAACAATTTAAGATAAGAAAAGAAACAATTGTAACAATTTAAGATAAGCAGGTCTCTTGGGAAAACTGACTTGCAGCTTAAAGGGCAATTCACCTTCATCAGCAAAACTGTAATAAGACATAAAAACCACAGAAATGTGTTCAAACTTTCATAACCTGCCAAATTTTGTGAAATGAACATGGTAATTAGGGGGTCAAAAAAATGGGCGTGGTCCAAAAAAATTGCTAAAATCTTTTTGTCCCTCTTTCTGTTTCCAAAATGTTTGAAGGTATGTTACTGAGTTAAGTAATACTACAAGTTATTTTCATGAAGGGCACATTAGCCTTTAAGTTTGTATCAAATTGCTACGTTCTTGGATTTTTGGCAGAATATATATTTTATACACTTTATACATTTAGTTGCAGTTGATGGGAGACATGTCCTAAAAATAGAATTAAAAAATGAAAATGTCAAAGGCCGATGTAGAAAGATTATCATTGTAATCTCGGTTAAGGTGATACTATCAGGGCCAATAAATCCCAAAAGAACAGAAATGTGATCCTGTGCAGAAAATATGATATGGGGAGGTCACTAGTTCCAAGCAATTCATTATATTCCCATCTGTACTTCACTTACGGCTTCCAATCATTTACTTCCACACTATCAACATTCCTTTCATTTCTCAGCTTCATTACTTCCCCAGCTCCTGCAATATTTCTCCCACAGTCCCATCCATATGGCTCAACAAAGCAACCTCAGCACAGAGCCGTGATGATGTACAGTATACACATTGTTACATGGGGTTAAGGAATAACTGGAGAAAATGCACTTTATTAGGCACAATAATAAGCAACATCGATGAAAACCATCTGGGTGACTGCAAATACTCATAAATGTTCAAATGCATTTTGTGCTATGACTCCACTGGAAGGCCTTAATCCTATACGGAAATACTGTACTTGCACATAGAATGAATTTGGATGCAGAAAAGAGAAATGCTACAAATAAACTGGAAAGGGTTTGAGGATTCTTATCAAAAATTAATATCAAGGCCAAAGCCCGAGTTGTGTAAGCCCCAGAAAGCATAAAGTAAAGCATAGAAATGCAGAGATTGACAGTCTTATTCTTACTAAGAAAAACTGAATTTTAAAAAGTGGTGATTTGGGCTGCTGATCAGAAACAGGCAGTGAACACAGACAATTCCGTTACTAAAAATTGCTAATTTTAAATTGTCCATTTTGGGAAACTTTTATTTTATGAATAGTAATCTGAAAGGGAGGATAATTAAGCAAATCAAGTATCCACACTGTTACTATAGGCACCATCTCTCCCTACTATACCTGCTATCCCACAGTCACACTCCCTTCCCAGAGACTATTATCCCACTGTTACTATAGGCACCATCTCTCCCTACTATACCTGCTATCCTACAGTCACAGTCCCTTCCCAGAGACTATTATCCACTGTTACTATAGGCACCATCTCTCCCTACTATACCTGCTATCCCACAGTCACAGTACCTTCCCAGAGACTATTATCCCACTGTTACTATAGGCACCATCTCTCCCTACTATACCTGCTATCCCACAGTCACACTCCCTTCCCAGAGACTATTATCCACTGTTACTATAGGCACCATCTCTCCCTACTATACCTGCTATCCCACAGTCACACTCCCTTCCCAGAGACTATTATCCCACTGTTACTATAGACACCATCTCTCCCTACTATACCTGCTATCCCACAGTCACACTCCCTTCCCAGAGACTATTATCCACTGTTACTATAGGCACCATCTCTCCCTACTATACCTGCTATCCTACAGTCACAGTCCCTTCCCAGAGACTATTATCCACTGTTACTATAGGCACCATCTCTCCCTACTATACCTGCTATCCCACAGTCACACTCCCTTCCCAGAGACTATTATCCACTGTTACTATAGGCACCATCTCTCCCTACTATACCTGCTATCCCACAGTCACACTCCCTTCCCAGAGACTATTATCCCACCGTTACTATAGGCACCATCTCTCCCTACTATACCTGCTATCCCACAGTCACACTCCCTTCCCAGAGACTATTATTCCGCTGTTACTATAGGCATCATCTCTCCCTACTATACCTGCTATCCTACAGTCACAGTCCCTTCCCAGAGACTATTATCCACTGTTACTATAGGCACCATCTCTCCCTACTATACCTGCTATCCCGCAGTCACAGTACCTTCCCAGAGACTATTATCCACTGTTACTATAGGCACCATCTCTCCCTACTATACCTGCTATCCCACAGTCACACTCCCTTCCCAGAGACTATTATCCCACTGTTACTACAGACACCATCTCTCCCTACTCACACTTGCTATGTCCACTGTTGCTATTGGAACTGGTGTGCTTTTGCACAGTCAAAGGTACATTTGTGCTGCATGACTGAGATTCCCATCTACAATTTTTATTTGTTGCAGAGCTTATGCCACTTATCCAAGCTTGGACTTTAAAGTAAGGACAACCTATTTCTCCAGCAAACATTTATCTCCAATCAGGATACAACAGGATACAAGGCCATTAAACAAGCATTATTCAGCACACAGGGATTAATATTAATTGTGCCAAAAATCTGCAAAGTCAAAATAAGATGGGACAACAAAATCCATAGAAAAATGAACCAAATAAATAGAACCTCTGCATGAATAAAATACAGCTTGAAATTTCCATGTTTAATATTGTATAACAACCCCCATGGTTTTTACCTTGAAATAAGCCAAGAGAAGGAAAGCACAGATTGGCTATAGATCCAAATTTTACAGGCAGTTGCTGTGAAACAAACTTCCCTCACACTGCATGTTTGAATACATTGATTCCCACAATTGCTCAATTAAAACAGAAATCTCTCTTACTATAGCTGCCAGAGCAAAGAGGGTGAATGTGAAGCGCCGCACAAACATTAACAGCCCAATAGTAACGCTCCTGTGGATACATCACAATTCTAGTGATAAGAATGTTACGCCAACTGAGGGGCAGGAGGGAGTAGTCACTTACCATTATATATAAATTAGAGGATTAGGTGTTGTGACAATATGGGAACTGCAGTGGGGACCATGGTCATGTACTGTCCCTGACTCAAGCCTATAGCAAATGATCACTAAGGGGGTGAACTTTTGCTCTTGCGGCAGGGGTAGTCCAGTCTCCTCTCACCGCTCTGGCCTGCGTGTGTATCCTTTTCACATGATATAAATAGCATGCAATAAAAAGATTACGACAGATTTAGAAAAACGTTTCATTTCTGTTGTCAGTATCTCTTTAATATAATTATCCGCAAAAGCAAGCGAATGAGGAATACCATTATGTGGCCCTTTAGCCATAAAAAAATCTACAGAGAAATTTACATTCCTGGAATCTTGGAATTGGAAGTTTGCTGCATTGTTAGTGGCCACATCACTGGGAGATTGAGCCATGTTTAAATACAGGATATATCTTCCTGATGTGCAGATGGGGGTAAAAACTGAATTTAATCCACATTAGACCTTACATTTACCCTGTTTAGTCCTCAGGGAAAAAAACTAAGGACATGCAATAGATAGAAGGCTTCTAAGCAACCCCTCCCCCAAAACAAAAAAATGGAACTGCAAAAGGAAAACAGATTTTAGAGTACAGGTATAGGATCCGTTATCAAGAAACCTGTTATCGAGAAAGCTCCAAATTACAGAAAGTCCATCTCTCAGACTCCATTTTATCCAAATTATCCAATTTTGTAAATATTGTTTCCTTTTTCTCTGTAATAATAAAATAATAGCTTCTACTTTATCCATAAAGATATAATTAATCCTGATTGGAGGCAAAACCAGCCTATTGCGTTTATTTAATGTTTTCATGATTTTATAGTAGACTTAAGGTATGAAGATCCTAATTACAGAAAGATCCATTATCTAGAAAATCCCAGGTGCTGTACATTCTGGATAACAGGTCCCATACCTGTACCTCCTGTAATGGAGATGTTCTGTAAGGATATGAAGTAGTGCTGTGTCCATATAACAGCACACAAGATCAGACTGCATTTATTTATATAAGTCAAGAACCTCCATGTTATTCCAGATATTCCTTATTTTTCACAGCAGTGGTTATTACATTATTTCTTAAGAAATCAAAAATGACCCCTTAATATTTAAGGAAAAAACAGCATATTTTTTTGATTCGTATAATGGCCGGTTTGCTGGTTTCGAATACAAATACCATTCCCTCTTCATTTCATTGTTGTTCTTCTCCTGTAATCTCCACTTGGAAAATAAATTCAAGTCACACCTGTAACCTCCGCAACAACTATTGTAAACTTCTGTTTCTCTCCAAAAGGCAAATATATAAAAATATAAATTTTGCTATAAAGCGAACTAATGCCTACCAATGTTATAAAACAAGTAAAAGTCCAGTTTTAATAAATACCCCCCTTGGATGACAAGAGGAAATAGTTGTTAGCATTCCTTTCTAGCAAGTGAGGAAATACAAGGCTATTGATTCTAAGAATTTTAGGACAATTATTACTGCTCTGATTGCTGTTTTGGTGTCAAAAGAAAGATTTTTGCCTTGTTCTGTTTTAAATATTGGGTAGGGTTTATTTAAGCAAAACGTTAAACATGCTGGACATGTGTCTGCCATACTAACAGACAGGGAAGAGCAAGATTATAAATTACCCCCCATTGAGCAAATTCAAGTTAATTAATTAATAGTTTCCCTCTCTAGATGTAACACAGCACAACTATGCGGAAAACATTTGTTTCCATACAGGGAAATACACAGTATAAAGACTAGAGACCAGTGAATTTGTCACACATCTTTCAGCCTGTGTTTTCATGAAAATAAAAACTAGACCTTCATATAAAAATACTAAACCAATGGTCTTTCAAAGAGTCTAACTCACAAGGAGAAATTCATTCTAAATAAGTCTGAGGGGCAGATTCACTAACTTCGAGTGAAGAATTCGAATGAAAAAAACTTTGAATTTCGAAGTTTTTTTTGGGTACTTCGACCATCGAATTGGTTAAATTTGTTCGAATTCGTTCGAAGTCGAACGAAATCGAACGATTCGAAGTAAAAATCGTTCGACTATTCGACCATTCGATAGTCGAAGTACTTGCCCTTTAAAAAAAACTTCGACCCCCTACTTCGGCAGATAAAACCTACCGAAGTCAATGTTAGCCTATGGGGAAGGTCCCCATAGGCTTGCTAAGCTTTTTTTGATCGAAGTATTTTCCTTTGATCGTTTGATTAAAATCGTTCGATTCGAACGATTTAATCTTTCGATCGAACGAAAAATCCTTCGATCGATCGATCGAACGATTATCGCTAAATCCTTCGACTTCGATATTCGAAGTCGAAGGATTTCAATTCGAGGGTCGAATTTTGAAGTAATTTTAACTTCGAAATTCGACCCTTAATGAATCTGCCCCTGAGTCTCCCTGGAATTCATTCTGCTGGACAAAGCTTCCCAGGTCCAGTTCATGTGTAACTCATGTATAACTTACTACAAATACTTCATCTCATGAACACAGTGTGGGATTTCAAAATTCCAGCATAACTGCGGTTGCAACGGACAAAGTGTTAGTGTGGAAATTGCAATAGCCTCCAAGGAATCCATCTTGTACCAATCTCTCTATATTGAGTAGAGTTGTTTGAACTCCAGATAAGGAAAATATGGGGGGGTTGTGGATGCACACCTAAGGCCAATTTCAAAAAGTATAAAGCCCTGTCTAAGTAATTCAAGTAAATATGCCAGTGCATGTAATTTTGAAACAGGGTTTTTTTGTTACAAAGTTATGATCATAATATTGATAAGCCACCATACCACGTCAAGGTAAAACCCCACATGGTGGTCCCTAACTTATTTATCTTTAGTCATAGTAAACAAGGTACATTACCTCTCTGTAGTAACAATTCTTTGTATAAACATCTCCTGTGCCTTGGTTTCAAACTCTGTGCTAGATCCTCCCCCGCCAACTGCTGAGCGGGAGAGTCTGCCTTAACCAACGCCCATTTTAGAAAAGTAGAAGTCAGGTGTAGTAATTAAAATCAAAGTAGAGTGATATGTGCAGTTGCACAATAGTGTGTATACATGTGTAAGTGAAATGTGAAGGTGTGTATGGTAGTGGTAAGGGAAAGTGTATGTGTGTTTGGGAGTATATATGTAAGAAAGCATAGAATAAAAGAATGTAAAGAAGAAATAAATGAGAGACACAATAAGTGTGTGTGTACATAGAGAAGTGTCTAATGGGACGTTGGTTTTTTCACGGCTAGACCCTCCCATGCCGCCAGCACTTATGGCTTTTAAGAGAGAGCAATTGCACAAACCAAGGCACAACAAGTGAGGGGGACCACCAAAAGTATAAAGGGGTGGGTATGAGGGTGCAATAACCACATGAGCTTAGCCAAAGCTTCCGGCAAATACATAAATATGGGGGGGTTGTGGATGCACACCTAAGGCCAATTTCAAAAAGTATAAAGCCCTGTCTAAGTAATTCAAGTAAATATGCCAGTGCATGTAATTTTGAAACAGGGTTTTTTTGTTACAAAGTTATGATCATAATATTGATAAGCCACCATACCACGTCAAGGTAAAACCCCACATGGTGGTCCCTAACTTATTTATCTTTAGTCATAGTAAACAAGGTACATTACCTCTCTGTAGTAACAATTCTTTGTATAAACATCTCCTGTGCCTTGGTTTCAAACTCTGTGCTAGATCCTCCCCCGCCAACTGCTGAGCGGCTTTTAAGAGGGAGAGTCTGCCTTAACCAACGCCCATTTTAGAAAAGTAGAAGTGTGGAAATTGCAATAGCCTCCAAGGAATCCATCTTGTACCAAACTCTCTATATTGAGTAGAGTTGTTTGAACTCCAGATAAGGAAAAACACCATGTTTCAATAGTTGTTTGAACATTCAGTTATAATATCACTACTGATCATTAACTGTCTAACACTGTTGGTCGGTTACACTATGGAAAGTGAAGCTGCTCTGCAGCCATAGTGGGAATGAAATGACCGTTGGTTGCTATGGTTACACTGTTTGTTGTTGGTCAAGGTTAATGATATGCGTGCCATTGGCTGAGAAAACAGATCCCATTATGATGTCATAAACAGAAGAGACTCTGCCTGTTGCTCTCACCTGTTTGATCATTAGACTGCTGAGCGCTGTTGCTGCAACATCAGAACTCCAGTCTTTTCACTTTTTACATTTTTTACGTTTTCTTGTGACTTCAGAACTTTTTTCACTTTTTATCGTAACTTCAAGAAACAAATATGGAAAAAGAAGAGAAAGATATTCGGATAAATATGAATGATGAAGAAGAAACAGACGAGATAAATGCAGAAGATCGTCCTTTCATAAGGAGATTCGGCAAGATCATGATTGTACTTTTCATTAGCCTCCTGGCTGGCTGCTATTATATATTTGTGGTGGAGCTGTGCATATTCACTGTACAGTTATTAGAGGCAAAGATCACCTTCCTGGGCATTTTCCACCTTTTGTTCCTCCTGTGCGTGTGGTCCTATCTCCGCACTGTTATGACTCCTCCCGCTGTCCCTCCGGCGAAATTCCGTCTGTCGGAGTCTGACAAGCAGCGGTACCTGAGTGAGGGAAAGCCAGAAGTGCTGCAGGAGATCCTCGTTCGTATGGCTAAAGACTTGCCTATTTCTACTAAGGACTCAAAAGGAGCTTTTAGGTACTGTGACATATGCCAACTGCTAAAGCCAGAGAGGTGCCACCATTGCCCAGTGTGTAACATCTGTATACTGAAACTGGATCATCACTGCGTCTTTCTAAATAACTGTGTGGGATTTTCGAACTACAAGTCCTTCCTCCTGTGCGTGGTTTATGCATTGCTATTGTGCCTATTCACTAGCGCAGTGTCACTTTATGGCTCCATACTATTCTGGACTCATCAGCTGCCCAACACCCAATCCAAAGTGCCGATCATTGTGCTGTTCAGCTTGAGCACACTCTGCTGTGTAATGTTACTACTATTGTTAGGGATTCATTGCCATTGGGCTGTAGATAATATCACTTCTAGGGAGGGTGAAAGTGGCACATGGAATGAACGTTATGACTTGGGCTTGAGCAAGAACCTGAGACAAGTGTTTGGAGATGAAAAGAAATATTGGTTCCTCCCAGTCTTCAGCAGCTTAGGAGATGGCTATACATTCCCAATGACTGATGCCACAAAGGACATAGAAAAAAATGCTGCTGCTGTTGCCAAAGACATTACTGAGAGCCAGAACTGAAAAATCACTGGACTGACAGTGACCACAGGGAAGACTACGAGGAAGAATTTGCAAAAAAGGACTTATATAATGTTTTTTTTTTAACTGTGATGTAAACCTAATATAAATAAATGTAATATTGTATGTAACTGAACTGCTTCTCTGCTGTGTTATTTATCTCCAATGTTAGGAAACAAGCCACAACATCCTTATTCTTTCATCCAATGAATATAGGGGGAGGGATTTCAGGCAGCCAATAAGCAAGGTCATAGTGTTTTATGTGGCCAACATGCAGTGCAGGGGTATCAAGAGACGAGTAAAACATTGGAGCAGAGCAGTTCCTGATGGAGCAGACTAGTCATATGCTTTCTTATCCAAAATCTCACAATATCTTCAGTGCAAAGTCACACAGTTACCAGATAGGGATTCGTTTTTCTAAAGACACTTGTCAGCACATCCCTCTGCCCCTCCCCCCAGACAAACTCAAATAGATACATTGGTGAGACAGAAGTTTTTACATTTTTTTTCTTTTAACTTTCCTTTTAATTATTTAGGCAAACAGGTTTGGGGAGGCTAAAGCTGGCCATAGACGCAAAGATCCGATCGTACGAATCAAGGATTCGTACGATTTTCGGACCGTGTGTGGAGAGTCCCGACATTTTTCGTCCGGCGGAAATCGGTCGTTTGGTCGATCGGACAGGTTAAAAGATTTCTGTCGGCTGCCGATAATATCTTTGCGTGTATTGGCGATTGAACTATTTTCAGTGGGAGACTGTCTCTAGCTTTGGTCGGACATAACTTTCGTACGATTGCTGTCAGGGGCAGAACATCGGCTGATCTGTTCTTTTACTACTTTATTTGATCGGACTGGTAAGACTTTGATCTGAATTGTTAGTGGCAGGTCGGGAGATATGGAAGTCCGATCGTATGATGATTCGTACGATCGGATTTTTGCATCTATGGCCAGCTTTAGCCTCTCCAAGTTTAATGAAAATCCGCCTATGCCATACCTGTACACACATTGTAAGGAAATTGGAAGTCACTGAGATCAAAAACTTGTCCAATGCTTTCAGGGCTCAAACTAGAATTTGGATTATTTGGATAAAATGGAGTCTATGGGAGGGGGCCTTCCATAATTCTGAGCTTTCTGGATAACAGGTTTCCAGATTACAGATCCTATGCCGGTACCTCAAAGCATATACGTAAATCTGCATATTAATGTTACGACTAATGGTGCCATTTATATCTCTATGTATATTACACATATGATTTTTGGGGTGGGACGCCATTCGAGAGATTTTTATGTGTTTATATAACAATGTAAGCTAAACACGGAAAACTTTTTATAGAGACCACTATGATGAGCGAATGTGTCCCCAAATTTTTTTTCGAAACTCTTAAAAAAATTATAGAAATGGCAAAAAATTTGCGATAACACATTAAAGTCAATTCGCGTTAAAATAATTTTGATTCACAGCAATTTTTACACACACAACTTTTTTGTCCAAATGCATTAAAGTCAATAGGTGCTAAAATAATTTTGACAGCACCAATTTTTATGCGCGTGACAATTTTTACACTCTTTTGTCCAAACACATTAAAGGGGGTCAAAACATTTTTACTCTACAATTTTTACGTGTGCAATTTTTCCATGCCAAATTTTTGCAGGTGGTGAAGTGTGGAAATTTGCCATGAATCTATGCCTGGCGGATAAATTCACCGATCACTAGAGACCACTGTGGTGATGACTGTGAATGCTTCGTAGCATGGTGCTCCAGATAGAACTCCTCTAGTATGTATGGACAGCATTACAAGTAATTTCAACTCTTATTTTATCATTTTGTGCCACTTTGGCCCCAATGTGGATCACCAGTTCCCAGATGTATTTGCCAAAAGATTGATTGTGTTTTATATGGACAATCAGTGAGATGAGTGTATTATTAGCTTTAGGATTCTCAAACATCTCTAAGCATTTAGCCTTCATACACACCGGAAGAACAGCAGCATAGCTTGGAGTACGTTAACCTTGGAAATGGGTTTATTTATAGCTGTGAGTGTGCTAAAGGTTGTGTTCAATAAAGAAAGTATTTTCCGGTTGTGGGAATGAAGTGACAACGTGACATGCCATGTATTCGCTCTCACACACACAAAGCCATGCTCAGCTAAACAGGTGCTATTCTTAGCCAACTCAAGAGCCAACGTGATAATAGAACAAAAAAATCCACCTAATTGTTCTATTAGCAGCGAGATTGACAATGCAGATAACATTATTTGCATATAAACGAGCAGCACTTTTTATAGCACTTGTTTTGCTTCACAGAATAGCATGGGTGTCAGGAGGGTTGGCTTTTGTCCAAATAAATACTTGGCTGCTGACTTTACTCTTTTCCATCGACAAAGGAATGCAACAGCCTAGTACATACAGACTTATATTCATCCTAGTTTGAAAAATTATTAATTATAATAAAGTATTTAAAGGGGTTGTTCATCTTTGAGTTAACTATTAGTATGATGTAGAGAGTGATATTGCAATTGGTTTTCATTTTTTATTATTTGTGAATTTTTGAGTTATTTCAATTTGTATTCAGCAGCTCTCCAGTTTGCAATTTCAGCAGTGGGGTTGCTAGAGCCCAAAAATAAATAATGATGACCAATTGAAAAGTTGCTTAGAATTGGTTGCTCTATAATGTCATACAAGGTAACTTAAAGGTGAACCACTTAACCATTAAACTTTTTATTTCAAAACTATAAAACATATTTTCCATACACTCAAAAGATGTGTGTCTGTGTGTGAGGGGGAAGGAATCAAGTGATTTCCCTTCAAAACCACAGTTGCTGAACAGAAGAATTCTACACTGGAAGTGTCTGGAGGAATGACGTTGTCAATGTACTGTAACTGTAGGTGCTGTGACTTTATAAAGAGTAATACAAATGGGCGCAAAGGTTCTTGAAGGGCACCTGTTGGGTAAAAATGTTATCCCCAACCAAAAGTGCGGGCTAATAGAGCCCGCATTCCGGTTGGGGATAACAGTAGTTGTTTTTTAAAAATAAAAAGGCTCCCACCAGCGCCATACTACCCACACGGGAGGGAGCTCCCGGGTCAAGCAGGCATGTCCGGTCACTCGCATAATGAAAAGCTGCCCTGAATTGCTGATTATACGCTTGCGAGTGACCGGACATTGCTGCTTGCACCGGGAGCGTAGCACTGGCAGGGGCCATTTTCTTTAAGAAACTATTGATATCCCCAATCAGAAACCTTTGGTTGGGGATAACATTTTTACCCAACAGGTGCCCTTTAACATGGATCAAAGGCTTATTGAACATAATAGGTACTCCCTTCACACAAGTTTGTGAATTTGAAAACAATTTGAACACAGAAAAATCACATTCTGCTTATCATTTTCAATCAGTCAAATGACTTTCAAAAACTCAAAAAACTTCAAGAAATCACTTAAATTTTGCCTATGACAACATTAACTTCTACGTGAACTCGGCAGCTTTTTTTAGCTTTCTGCACGTAATAAATCTCGAAAAATTTGACTTTCAGTAAATCTAAATGATGATTGTGAGTTTTTGCACAAAAAAAAATTTTATTAAATGTGCCCATAATGTTGAGGTTATGACTTCAGCAAAATAGTACAGGTATAGGATCTGTTATCTATAGAAACCAGGACTGGAGCTAGAAAATAGGAAGAAGAGGCACGTGTTTAGGGTGTATCTGTATTTCACACAGATATAAAAATAGGGTAGCAAATGTAGTAGGGGGCAGGCATCCTAGTTAAAGTGAGATAGGGAGGTATAAAGCTAAATCTGCCAGATAAAACATATCTCCATTACTTCCTTCTTACTTGTTCTGGGAATATTTTGATTATTTGACAAGCGAGGTTCCATAAACGTCAGTGAATACAGGTATGGGACCTGTTATCCAGAATGCGCAAGACCTGGGGTTTTCCACATAACGGATCTTTCTCTAATCTGGATCTACTAAAATGTACACATTAAATAAACCCAATAAACTGGTTTTGCTTCCAACAATGATTAATTATATCTTAGTTGGAGTCAAGTGCAAGGTACTGTTTTATTATTACAGAGAAAAAGGAAATCATATTTTAAAAAGTTTTATTATTTGGATAAAATGGAGTCTATGGGAGAAGACATGAAGACAACCTAAAGGCAACTTATTATGAGCAATTTAGTTCCATAGTTAAATAGGGTTGAAAAAAGACAAACTCCATCAAGTTCAATCCCTCCAAATGAAAACCCATCCATTCACACACCCCTCCTTTCACATAAATTATACAATTTAGAATCATCTGCAAAAATAGAAACAGTACTTTCAATGCCCACCTCCAGGTCATTAATAAACAAGTTGAAAAGCAAGGGACCTAGTACAGAGCCCTGCGGTACTCCACTAACAACACTGGTCCAGTTAGAAAATGTTCCATTTACCACCACTCTTTGTAGTCTATCTTTTAGCCAGTTCTCTATCCAGGTACAAATACTATGTTCCAGGCCAACATTCCTTAATTTAACCAGTAACCTTTTGTGTGGCACTTTATCAAATGCTTTAGCAAAGTCTAAGTAATGATGGCCATACACGGGCAGATAAAGCTGCCGATATTGGTCTTTTGGACCGATTTGACAGCTTATCTGCCCGTGTATGGGGGCTTCTGACGGGTCTTCCCGATCGATATCTGGCCACAATATCGATCGGGAAGGTTGGATTTTTACCCGACCGACCCGTCGGAGCCCCTTGGCGCATCGTAATTCGATCGTTCGGCCATATGGCCGAACGTTTGAATTACCCCCGATATAGCCATGCCGTTAGTGGCATATCGGGCAAAGATCGGCTCATTTGGCGATGTCCATGAGTCTATGGCCAGCTTACATCACATCCACTGCCATCCCAGAATCAAGGTCCCTACTTAAGTTCTCATAAAAAGAAATTAAGTTAGTCTGGCAAGATCTATTACGCATAAAACCATGCTGGCACACACTCATATAGTATTAAGATTTGCTAAAAAGTCCAGTATCTTATCCTTTATTAACCCTTCGAAAAGCTTTCCTACCACTGACGCCAGACTAACTGGCCCATAGTTTTGAGGCTGAGAACGGGATCCTTTTTTGAATAGCGGCACCACATTCTCTCGGCACTATGCCAGATCTCAATGAATCCTGAAAAATTAAGTAAAGAGGTTTGGCAATCAGAGAGCTAAGCTTGCTAATTACCCTGGGATGAATACCATCTGGCCCATCTGAAAAATAGAGTTCAGAATCTGAGCTTTTATTTTGCTTTCATCAACCAGCTGACCCTCCTCTTTGATATTAAAGGTCCCACCCCTTCCAGCTCCATTTTTTTACTTTTAACATATTTAAAAAATAATATTGGATTCTTTTTTACTGCTTGCTGCAATATCCTTTTCCATATCCATTTTAGCTTGCCTTATAGCTTCTTTGCTTGATTTAATGGCCTCTTTGTAGCTTATAAATGATTCGGCTGTCCCAGCTAACTTGAAAGCCTTAAAAACACGTATTTTCTTACTCATCTCAACACAAACACTTCTATTGAACCAAAAAGGTTTTGCTTTGCAACAACGTTCTTGCTTATAAGGGGAATATACTGACATGTAAATTTATTAAGCAGAATTTTAGACGTCTCATTTTTGTTCTGTGTTTAACCCTGCGAAAAACATTTCCCACTTAATATGTTGCAGATATGCCCTTATACTGTCAAAGTTTGCACGTCTGAAATTTAGTGTTTTAGTTACTCCCTTATAGAATTGCTTCTGCAACAGAATCTCAAATATGACTTGTAAAAACTAATATCACAATCAAATATCAGGAGCTCTTAAATATATTCACAAGCAAGATAAGGGAGCACCACCCATCAATTGAGAAATCCAGCGGATGGTGTGCAGGGTTAAGGAGATAAATATTGAGAAAGAGAAAAAGTTAACCCTTGAAATTGCACCACCCCATCCAGGAGCCTTGACACCCATGGAACAAGCTTAAAACTCAACTTTTACTAATAATTAATTAAAAAAGATTAGTCCAGAAGAGCATTTAAAACCATGTTAGACACAGGGAGACAGTGAACCCTGGTTAGGTAAAGCGAAATTTGCCACCCCTGGGTCAAATGCAACGCCAATATATAGAATCTGCAGTGAGCCACTCCAGTCTATACTGACTAACTGCAAACAAAACAGGGGTCTCACAGGCTGTGAACAATATAAGCAACCTCTCAGTTTTCCCCTTGTTAATCCACCACCAAATAATTCGTAGTCTGAATAAATCCGCTGCCCATTCACCCTTAAACGTACCCCTCCGTTGCTTTGGAGGAATTGCTATGTCTAGGTGGCATCAAAAATTGATCCACTAATTAATGATACAGAGTCGATGGTGGTACTTTGTCGGCGTAAGTTTAAACTACCCAGGCAGCGGTTCTGTAGATCGCCCACCCCTTCACCGACAGAGATTCCCTCCCATTCGTGGAGCAAAGCCGTGGCCTAAATAATTAGTGATTCAGTCTTCCTGCCTAACCAAACTAAAATGCGCCTGACGGGCGTTTCGCCCGCATTACGCAGGCTTTGTCAAAGGCTCTTAAATATATGAATACTTTTTGCAGCCTACAAAGCATCTTCAAAATAGTCCCACAGCATACTGGTTGCCTGGTTTATAATAAATTATATTTCCAGTCCTTTAATTAGCACTGTGTAGTGTAATGCCATGTATTTCTCTTTTTATTTAACCAGGACTGTATCAGCACTGGCACATTCACAAATTAACCATAGTAAAGACCCAGCAGTGCTTACTATGCGATGATATTCTTCGTTACCAACAACTATCTCCATTCAACTTTAATTAGAACTTTGCAGGCATTAGGGAAGGGATATGTTCTCTAGGGAGAATTAAGAAATCAGTAAGACAATTATTTATGTCTCCAGACCATTTTATATTTCTTCTTGCTTGTGCTAATAACTCTGAATTGACTGTAAGGACTGTTTCCAATTACATATTCAATTAAAACGTGTCAGTGAACTACACAGAAGTGTCATTGGGTGGTCCCTCTGGGAGGTCTGGTATTTGTGCGAGTACTTGGAGAGGAGGAACTTAACTGGTATTTATGAGTATCTTAACACCCCTTAAAAACTGCCAAGCTTCAGCATGTGTGCAATATGTGCTGATGCAATTTGAGTTTGTTTGATGGGCTTCTATACCTTATTGACTAACCTTGAGTCATAAATATCTGTTTATGGTTTTATGGATGACTCATAAATATACACAGAAATGTAGCAGAATGGAATTGTGATAATTCAGATAATTTCAAATAGAAAATTTCACAGGCCTCGTCAGTTTGATACTTCACTTCTAAACACAAAGCATAACTGTCATGTAAAATTTTACAATGACTCCACTGAAGGAGCAGTGTTTTTTATGGAAATGCAAGAATGGGGATGTTTCGACCCCCATTCTTACAATCTTGGGTCTGAAGGAATGTCAATACATAGAAAAGACTGAGTCTCACCAGTGTGACCGGCTTCAAAGTTTGAGAATTTACAGTAATGCAGGGATCCTCAACTTTTCTTACCCGTTAGCAACATTCAGATATAAGAAGAGTTGGGAAGCAATTGAAGCATGAAAAACGTTCTTGGGTGGTGCAACATAAAAAAATACAAGGGGGTCGTGCGAGCACTCCAAGGCTAAGTAAAAATCTGTTTAAGTACAATGGAAGTGCAACTGATTTGGCCAATTAATCAATGCATATTCCCTGGTCCCGTCTCATAAGTAATTCAGTATATATGCAAGTGCATGTATTTACAAAAACAGGGTTTTTATGATCATAAAATTGGTAAGTCAAAATAAATGCAGTGATTGGCCGTTTGGCAACCCCTATGTGGACTGGCAGACTACAGGAGACTCTGTTTGGCAGTACACAGGGTTTTATTGCAACCAAAACTTGCCCCCAAGCCTGGAATTCAATAAGCATCTGATTTGAGGCCACTGAGAGTAACATACAAGAGGACAGAGAGCAATATGTTTTGTGCTGTAAGATGTTACCTAGCAACCAGCTGTTCAGTGATCTCAGTGCAGCAGGAAGTGACACAGCAGCTAGTGAATGGCTGGCAGGAAGAGGAAGTCACAGATGCTGGCAGAAGAGAAAAGCCTGGCTGAGAGAACCACATGTTGGACAGAGAAAGAGACCAGGGAGCTGCTGGTGGGCCCAGAGAGCTGAGAGGCTTCACCAAAAGCATTAATTTGGATAGGGCTGGCACAGGGAAGCCAGATACTGTGCCTGGAGAGACAAAGAGTGTGAGAGGAATACAGACTGGAGGAACAAACAGCAGGAGATTCCTATCTGAGCACCCAAAGGGGCTGGTAGTCACACTGTATGACTGAATGTGCTGGACTCACCTGAGGAGGACTCTGTAAAGCATCCAAAAATTATTTGGATTGAGTATTGATATTTAAAGTGACAGTGTATTAAAGGAAAACTATACCCCCCAAACAATGTAGGTCTCTATAAAAATATATTGCATAAAACAACTCATGTGTAAAACCCTGCTTCATGTAAATAAACCATTTTCATAATAATATACTTTTCTAGTAGTATGTGTCATTGGGTAATCATAAATAGAAAATTGCCATTTTAAAAAATAAGGGCCGCCCCCTGGGATCATAGGATTCACTGTACTCACAAACAAACCAACAAACCATACATGTTAGGTCACATGAGCCAATTAACAGACATAGTTGTGTCTTTTGCTTCTACACTTCTTCCTGTTACAGTTAAAGTTGAAGTATTTCTGGTCAGGTGATCTCTGAGGCAGCACAGAGACCATCACGAAATGGTGGCTCAAGGCAAGAGATGTAAAAGGGCAATATTTACTTAAATATATATTCCAGTTTGGTAAGATTCTTTAATATGTCACTTAATATGATATGAACTATCTGTTGCTTAAGTGTTTGGGGGTATAGTTTTCCTTTAAAGGAGTGCTTGAAGAATACTACTGATTTGTATTACTTGGTCTACGAGGAGCCATCCATTACTTTAAAGGACTTAACCAGTTATTTAGTCAGAAAGATTGCGCAAGCTAGCTAGTTAGCCCTATTGCCACTGGTTAGGAGTACTGCATGTATAAGTTGCCCATTTATTTTAGATAAACATTTATTCAGTTTAACCAATACTGTGTGTGTGTGTTATTACTGTATTCCTAGTGAGGTCACCCATTGGTGCATTCCCGGATCCCACTAGGTGGAGGCACTGCGCTAGTAAGTACCAGGTACCCAGTCTCTCCAGTCTCTCCCCCTACAAAGTGGTGTCAAAAGGGTTACAATTCTATTCGGTCTATCCTGCTGTTCACATCTACTCAGTTTTTTGGACGACATTCCATGTGGCACTGTACAAAATTATTCAAAAAGCATCATTATTTTTAAATTTTATGGACGTTAACCTTCTGATTTATTTATTTTATCTAAACAGGTGTGGGATCTGTTATCCAGAAACCCGTTATCCTGAGAGATCCGAATTAGGCAAAGGCCATCTCCCATAGACTCCATTTTATCCAAATTATCCAAATTTTTAAAAAAGGTTTCTTTTTTTATCTGTAATAATAAAACAGTAGCTTGTACTTGATCCCAACTAAGATATAATTCATCCCTATTGGAAGCAAAACCAGGCTGTTTATTTAATGTTTACATGATTTTCTAGTAGACTTTAGGTATGGGGATTGAAATAAAGGAAAGACCCATTATCTGTAAAACCCCAGATCCAAGAGCATTCTGTATAACAGGTGCCATACCTGTATTGAGTTATAAACTATACTATGTATAATTCATTATTTTTTCTGGGAACTATATCTTTTTAATAATAAATCGTGGCACCGTTCATATTTTTAAAAATGGAGCTCTCATTTTAGTATTTATATATTATTAAGGATAGACTTGATAGGCTGTATTTAAAGTCAGGAAGAATAAGCCTTGATATGGCAATTAGTACAATTGGCTCAAAGTCTGTTCTAAACAGTGTGTGAAAGCGAATCATCGGAATCCATTTACTCCAAGGGTAAAATCTTCAGTGAAATGGTTCCTCTGAATGATGACAGCATGGGAAAAACATCATGAAAACGATCGCTCAACCAGTGAACCACGATAAAGTGGCTTTCTAGCATAGACCATTTATTTACACCTTTTCACAGAGGAAGCTCACTAACTGTCATTGTATTGTTTTGGCCATTTATAAAGGTAATTCCCACAATGGTCTGTCGTTAATCTGCTGTGTAGGTTTATTTGCTAAAATGGTAATTCACACAGGCACATATTGTGGAGGCCATTCTTTGCTTCCTTTGACTGCAAAATTGGAGTCTGAAAATATAAAATAACTGGGATCCATTATCTGGAAAACTGTTAGCCAGACAATTCTGCAAAGACTGCATCCCATTTTCTAATGAAATGGGATTGATTATCCAGAAACCCGTTATCCAGAAAGCTCTAAATTACAGGATGGCCGTCTCCTATAAACTCCATTTTATCCAAATAATCCAAATGTTTCAAAATGATTTCCTTTTACTCTGTAATTATAAAACAGTAGCTTGTACCTGATCCCAACAAAAATAGAATTAATCCTTACTAGAAGCAAAACCAGCCTATTGGGTTTATTTAATGTTTACATAATTTTCTAGTAGACTTAAGGTATGAAGATCCAAACTATGGAAGGATCCATTATCTGAAAAGCCCCGGGTCCCAAGCATTCTGGATAACAAAAAAACTATACATGGCTTTCTTTAAAACAGTATCCAAGACCTCTTGCCTAACAGTGAGCGTTCAATTTTTCAATATCTCATGTATTGCTTTTTGTTATTCAAAACTAATTTAGGAATATATGAGATGAATCTTGGAGGGGAAATCTTGCTCAACTTGCAAACTCATTACATTTAGATCTTTTTCATATCACACAAGCAATTTATTTATGAACTGTTAAGTTTACACAGTTTACCTCAGCCCCCTTGGAAGCAAAAGTCTCTCAGTGCCGGAAAACTGATATAATACTTTTTTCCAAACTTTAATATAAAAAGTCATACGTACTCCCATGTTAGAAACAGCTCATAATTTTGAGGAGGCATTCTGAATATTCCTTTCTAGCATCAACATATGACTTTGTCGCACTTTCCTATAATACCTTTTTGCTGGGTTCACTTTTTCTGAATATTGGAAAATATTTGTGTTTTGAAGGTCAACTAGAGCCTCTGTTTTTGACCAGTACTGTATCGAGGCTTGTTTTATAATCAGTTTTTTTCTCCAATCATTCATTAAGATTGCTTATACTGCTCACTCTTGTTAACCAGTTCTACTGGGTTTGCTATTTACTTGATTGTAGCTTTGTTCACTGTCCCTTGACATTAACTAATTAAGCTTTTGTAGCCACTAGAGTTCATTAAGTTTAGTTATTAATTTATGTCATGTTTGAGGTGGCTCACTGCAAATAAATGATTTGGGAGGTTTATCCCCCCGAAACGTTGATCACGAGGTGATATAATAAAGAGGGGTGTCCCCCCAACTGCTGATCATAGCGTGTGTGCGGATCCGTTTCTTGTTTGCTGTTGCTAAGGGACCTGGCCGGGGTCAACGGAGAACCAGCACCACCAACGCAGTGAGAGGAAAAGCGAGTGTGCGGTAGGAACATATATCACTGCAAATAAAGACATTCCAATCAATAAACTGAACTTCTCCAACTGATGTCTGTTTATCGAAATTATGCTTAGTATTATCCCAAATTTTTGTAGTACAGTTATAGGATCCATTATCCGGATACCCCTTAGCCAGAAAGCTCTGAATTATGGAAAGACCACCTCCCATAGGCGCAAATTCACTAAGTGCCGAAGCGCCGCACGCTAACGTTAATTCGCTAGTGTTTGGCATTTTTCGCTACTGCGCAAATTCACTAACTAACGCTGGCGTAATTTCGCTAGTGTTACTTCGCACCCTTACGCCAGGCGAATTTTCGCTAGCGACGTAACTACGCAAATTCACTAACTTGCGCAGTGTACTGAACGCTACCTTTTAAGCTAGACTTCCTTCGCCACCTCAGACCTGGCGAAGCGCAATAGAGTAGATAGGGATTGTTTCCAAAAAAGTCAAAATTTTTCCCAAAAAACGCTGGCGTGTTTTCTACATGATGGGTGATAGGCTGAAAAAGATCGAAATTTTTTGGGGCTCCCCTCCTTCCCCCCTACATTTCCTGACTCATGGCAACTTACCTAGACAGTGGGCACATGTGTAGGGTAAAATAAAATTCTTATTTGCTGATTTGAAGGTTTTCTAGGCATTTGTAGTGCTGATACGTATTCCTCCATTGAAATTAGAATTTTACGCCGTATGCAAATGAACCATCGCTAGCGAAACTTCGCTTCGCTTGGCGAATTAACGATAGCGCAACTTCGAAAACTTACGCTACCCCTGTGCGCAACTGCGGATTTTAGTGAATTTGCGGAGCGCTGGCGAAAATACTCCTGGCGAAGTGTGGCGAAGTGCGGCGAAGTTGCGCCTGGCGCAACTTCGCATTTTAGTGAATTTGCCCCTCAGACTCAATTTTATCCAAATAATCCAGTTTTAAAATTATTTTATTTTTCTCTGTAATAATAAAACAGTAGCTTGTACTTGATCCCAACTAAGATATAATTCATCCTTATTGGAAGCAAAACCAGCCTATTGGGTTTATTTAATATTTAAATGATTTTATAGTAAACTTAAGGTATGAAGGTCCAAATTACAGAAAGATCCATTATCTGAAAAAAACCTAGGTCCTGAGCGTTTTGGATAAAATGTCCCATACTTGTATCTACAAAAGTTTTTGTTTCACAAACTACTATCAACCTTTGGGGTCTTTACTTTGCTGTGGGCCTCTGTGAAGTGAATCTAATTCATTTCTAATTCACAATTTTTGAATTCAGTCTCGAGAGAAACCAGAGAATTTATAAATTGATAGAGGGTATAACGTACCCATTAGAGAAGTTGCCAATTAGTTCTATGAGCATAGAGTAAGCATGAAGAGGTGGGTTCTTTTTAATATAGTTCTATTTTATGTAAAATGACACAATATTTGGTACATATAGCAGTAAAACAGCATAGCAATAATTCCATTAGACATCAGTTCTGATAAAGGGATAACCAATTCTGCACTTGAAGCTTTTACAATGCCGCTAGTGGGACTATAAAATCATTAGCACAGCATTTTCTTTTCCAGAGCCTGGAGATCCAATGAATACCATAGCTTCTCCAGAGGAACTAAGGGATTATCTTCGCCTACTGCTAAGGAAGTCCTGCTCCTGTTATCTATGGCCTGTGGGAGGGAGGTTCCCTAATCACGGATCTTGTGACCAGTTCTTATCTATAGGTTATATAATGGGAGGGAACATTACATGGCTCTCTATTTTTGTCTGAAACCAAGTAAATACCAGGGGTGGATGTGCTGGAAGCCTGGAGCATACGGCCATCATAGCACATTCATAGTAACATAGCAAGTTTGGTTGAAAAAAGACACTTGTCCATGAAGTTCAACCTTTTAAGTCGATATATAACCTGCCTAACTGCTAGTTGATGGCAAAAAAACCCATTTGAAGCCTCTCCAGGGGAAAAAAGGCCTTCCTCTAAAAATGTTAATCGGACTAGTCCCTGGATCAACTTGTACTATGAGTTATCTCCCATAACTCTGTATTCCCTCACTTGCTAAACACCATCCAACCCCTTCTTAAAGCTATCTAATGTATCAGCCTGTACCACTGATTCAGGGAGACAATTCCACATCTACACAGCTCTTACTATAACAAACCCTTTCTGAATATTTAGTCAGAACCTCCTTTTTTCTAATCTGAATGGGTGACCATTTGTCAGCTGGAAGGACCTACTGGTGAATAAGGCATTAGAGAAGTTATTGTGCAACCCCATTATAAATGTATACATAGTTATCATATCCCACCTCATAGGAGTTATGAGTTAGACAGGCCAGTACAAGAGCACCTTAAGTCTAGTAAAAAATCATTAAAACGTTAAGTAAACCCAATAGGCTGTTCTGCCTCCAATAAGGATTAATTATATCTTAGTTGGGATCAAGTACAAGCTACTGTTTTATTATTACATAGAAAAAGGAAATCATTTTCAAAAATTTGGATTATTTGGATAAAATTGAGTCTATGGGAGACTGCTTTCCCATGAATTAAAGCTTTCTGAATAGCGAGTTTCCCATACCTGTGTATATTCATGTCTTCTGCCATATCACCTTCCTCTCTAAACTGTACATTTTGAGGTCTTGAAGTCTTACCTTTATACCTGTTGTTTTTGACAGTAAACATGTGCTTGCCTACACCTCTAAGACACGGAATATCATTTTTGTAATTTACTTACCCGTTGATAGCAGAATTAGTATATAAGGAAAATGCATTTAAGTCCAAAGTCCACAATTAGCTGCATTAGCCATCACACACTTGCTTCTGCACAAGTTAAGTACATTTGGCCTGTTCCAACCTGTGAGCCAGTAGGTGATACGGCTGAGCCAGAGAACTTTGCATTACCTCCATTGTACTTAAATTTTTCTTAATGAACCAATGATACTGGGTTCCCCACTAGCAGTTGCCATAGACACTAATTGGTCCAATTAACTTTACACAGATTTCTGTTTTTCTGAGCTCTAAGAGCAGATAATGCTATTAAAGTGATATCAGTATGTAATTAGAGACAAGAAGGTTTCATCAACCTTTTTTTTTCAGCATGATGACTATCTGACCTAAACATATTGGTTTTATTACAGTTTATTAGAATGTAAAAGTTATTTCTGGCAAGACAGGTGAGGATTTCTAACCTTGACATATGTATGGCGCTTAGAAAAGAGTATTAAAAATCTCTAACTTTAAGTGATAATGACATGAGTTTGACACAACTTTTTATATGAATATATCAGTGGCACTTAAAAAAAGCTTCCCAGCAATAAGCTGATGTGTTAAAACTAACACTTTACCTCCCTGCATCCATAGTTACTAAACTGTGCTAAAAACCTCTTTAGCGACGCTGCTGCTGTAATGTTGGAATTTGGGGGGGGGGTCAGGAACTTAAATATAGCCTATGATTAAGTGTCCTATGGATATGAAACGCGTCAGGCGAGAGATGAATATATAAATAAAGCTTTCATATTTGTATTTACTACATATTTTGGTCTGATCAATACGTGAGTCTACCAGTGTGCCTTGCACCAACTTTTTGTGCTTCATATACAGATTATCCTCTCTCCTGAGCTGAGGGCCTGGGGCAGGAGCACCTGGACCGCGTCTCTATTGTGGTGAGTGATTCCACAGGATAACACTTGTTATGCTTTAAATGCTTTTGTTCCAGACCTGGGTCAGGAACTTACACAGTACTCTGGCCTACTGGGTCTTTGTCCCGCCCTAAGCATGATATCACTCTTTCAGCAGCTATGTTATAAAAAATAAATAAGAAGGGTGCAACATTGGTGGGGGGCACTAGGCACAAATCTCTTCTGTCACCTACGCCTAGTCTAGGTCCTTGTCCCCCACCCCTGGCTGGCCATTCCCTACTCTGATGCGCATCATGGGGGGTGCCAGGTGGTTGGCCTGGTTGCCTACGACCAATTTAGCCCAGTACTGCGCTTACAAGTTAAAAATAGCAATAGCAAATTCAGGGAGTGCTGGGAATTCCAAGAATACAAATAGTCCAGTGATGATCCTGCCCTTCAATCTTTCAATCTATGTGTACTAAACAGATCCTCTTCTCTGAAAATGTAAAGATGCGGTGAGTGTTAGAAAACAGTTCCTTTTGCCTTAAGTGCATAAGAGTGTAAAACCTATGTTGCTTCTCATTGACGTTCATCACTGCTTGGGATGCTAATTTACCCATATCTATACTAACTATAGAATTTAGTATCACAATAATCTTTGTTATTATGTCTGTCCTAGAAATCATCCAAGCCATTCTTAAAGGCATTAACAGAATCAGCATCACAACATCACCCGGCAGTGCATTCCACAACCTCACTGACCTCACTTTAAAGAACCACCTATGTTGCTTCAAATGAAAGTTATTTTCTGAGGGGGAGGCCTCTGGTACGGTGATCCTCTTTATGGGTAAAAGGGTCCCCTGCTATTTGTCAATAATGTCCTCTAATGTACTTGTAATGTGTAATCATGTCCCCTCGCAAGCGCCTTTTTTCCAGAGAAAACAACCCAAACCTTGACAGTCTCCCCCCATAATTAAAGTCTTCCATCCCTCTAACCAGTTTAGTTGCACTTAGTCTCTGCCCTCTCTCCAGCTCATTTATATCCCTCTTAGGGACTGGAGTCCAAAACTGCACTGCATACTCCAGATGAGGCCTCACCAGGGACCTATCGGCATAATTATGTTTTCAACCTTTGAGTTAATGCCCTTTTTTATGCAAGACAGAACTTTATTTGCTTTAGTAACTACAGAATGACACTGCCCAGAATTATCTCCAAAAACCCCAAGATCCTTCTCATTTAAGGAAACTCCCAACACACTGCCATTTAGTGTATAACTTGCATTTATATTATTTTTGCCAAAGTGCATAACCTGCATTTATCAACATTGAACCTCATTTTCCAGTTTGCTGCCCAGTTTCCCAACTTAGGCAAATCCCTCTTCAAAGTGGCAGCATCCTGCATGGAACCTATAGTTCTGCACAATTTAGTATCATCTGCAAAAATAGAAACAGTATTTTCAATGCCCATCTCCAGGTAATTAATAAACAAGTTGAAAAGCAAGGGACTCCATTCCATTTACCACCACTCTTTGTAGTTTATCTTTTAGCCAGTTCTCTATCCAGGTACAAATACTATGTTCCAGCCCAACATTCCTTAATTTAACCAGTAACCTTCTGTGTGGCATTGTATCAAACGCTTTAGCAAAGTCTAAGTAAATCACATCCACTGCCATGCCAGAATCGAGGTCCCTGCTCACCTTCTCATAAAAATAAATTAAGTTAGTCTGACAAGATCTATTACGCATAAAACCATGCTGGCACAAACTCATACTCAATGTGCTTGATATAATAAGATACAGGCTACATTTTATGAGGGTTATTTATATCCCCAAATGCATACAAACACCCTACTTGCACTTCTGCATCTGTCCTTCCTCTTCTGAATCATGTATACAGGGTCGGACTGGACAACGAGAAAAACCTGTTTGGCCCGGCACTCGTGGGCCCCCACTAACCCAGGTCCGCTTCTTCTCTTGGCTATGAACTGCAGTGCTTACACAGTAAGGCACAGAATGTGTGCAGAGCTTGGTGGCACTTGCAGATGGGGGGAGGGCCCCCAAGAGCAGCCCTGGTGAGGCCCAGACAACCCAGTCCAACACTGCATGCATAAGTGAGACCTTTTGACACCTTGAAAGTGCAGAAGCTTCAAAAGAATCTTAAGTGAAGACCTTTGTTATCGTGCTTGGTGGGTCATTCAGTTATTAAATGAGCCAGGCAGAACATGTCATTAGCCCAGGATCCCATAAAACTATGGATAATGTCCAGCAGGGCTGCCATCAGATAGGGTATGAGTAGAGTTGACCCCAAGAGAATTTTCTTGTAGCATGGCATAATGGCATTTGGCTGAGGTGGATCAGGGGTGTAGTTGTGGATCTGCGAGTCATTTTATTTTTTCAGTAAAGGACAACATTGTACTTGTTGGCAAAGCCATCCGCGAAGGTGTCCAGGTTATCAATGGGTTAAAAATTGTCTCTCCCTAGGGGCCGTTAGGGCCCTGCTAACTTTATATAAGTATATATTAACGTTTTATGGGGCCCTCTGATTTCTGAAGGTGACCCTGATGTCCAGAGCAGAAAAAGGCTGTGCATGTAATCCAATCTTTGGCCTGGGGCCAAATGTTCAACTAAACTTATTTTGGGCCATCCTTTGCATGGGCAAATCAGGTAATGATTTTGTATGTTAACTTGGTCAACTAGATATTAGGCAGGTTTTACTTGGATAAAACTTGTAACTTGATGGAGTTGTTTCTTTTTAACATCAATGTATCTGTGTATGTGTGCTGGACCACTTCAAGCTCCTAGCAGTTTATAAAAGATTGATAAATGTGCCTATATACAGATACAGGTATGGGATCTGTTATCCGAAAACCCATTATCCAGAAAGTTCAGAATTATGTAAAGCCGCCATAGACTGCATTTTATCCAAATATTCCAAATTTTCAAAAATTATTACCTTTTTATTTGTAGTAACAAAACAGTAGCTTGCACTTCCAAACTAAGATACAATTAATCCTTTTGTAATCAAAACCATCCTATTGGATTTAATTAATGTTTAAATTATTTTCTAGTAGAATTAAGGTATGAATATCCAAACTACGGAAAGATCTGTTATTTAGAAAACCCCAGGTCCCAAGCATTCTGGATAACAGGTCCCATCCCTGTACTCTCTTTGCTAAAAAGATATTCAGTGCTATACATATTTACAAAAGGTGATGCACCTAATATCAACCAAAGATGAAAAGGATATTAGAAGTTAGAGGTCTTTGCCTAAGTAAGGTTATTTAGAAGTTAGAGGTCTTTGCCTAAATAAGGTTATTTAGAAGTTAGAGGTCTTTGCCTAAATAAGGATATTTAGAAGTTAGAGGTCTTTGCCTAAATAAGGTTATTTAGAAGTTAGAGGTCTTTGCCTAAATAAGGTTATTTAGAAGTTAGAGGTCTTTGCCTAAATAAGGATATTTAGAAGTTAGAGGTCTTTGCCTAAATAAGGTTATTTAGAAGTTAGAGGTCTTTGACTAAGTATGGTAAGGATATTAGAAGTTAGAGGTCTTTGCCTAAGTAAGGATATTAGAAGCTAGAGGTATATTCCTAAGTGCCTTTACTTGCTATTAGGAATGAGTGAACCTGACCCGCTTTGCCGAAAAATCCAGAAATGGTAAAAATTCCCCAAAATGCATTGAATTCTATTCTATTTTTACACGCAACAATTTTTTTTCACCCATTGGAGTCTATGGCCGTTATTTTTGCAGGCAAAAATTTCACTCATCGCTATTTGCTATCCTTTTCGTTTGTAGTGGTGGGTTTAATATTCAGTCGATAATTTACCTGTGTAGAATGAATCATCAAGATAATAACAGTTATAATACCACCATGACACTCCCTTATTAGACATTGTAGTAGAACATAATTTCATGTTGTGCAACATTTACCCATTTCCAAAGAGAAAATCAGAAAAATATAGATGGCCTGTGAATTCCCTTTGACTATGATTTCCATTAGCTACTCTTGGAACGCTATTTGCAAAGACTCTAATGGATTGTGCTTGAATAAATAGGTTAATGGAAGCTGATTTATATGCGGTTCTGAATGTAATTACAATCTTAAACATATAGTAAAAAGCCAATGACAACTTTACTGGCTCGGAACAAGGAATTAAACAGAAATAACAGGTTTCTGTGGTGTGATGTAAGGAATTGTCAGATCTTATCTTGAGCGGAATGTCCTTGGTAACACAGAGGTAAAAACAATGAGGCCAAATGGAAAACACATGTTCCCACCGGCTGTAGAAGTCTGGAAAGCCTCAGTAGTTTCTGCAATCTGCTCACCAAGAGATGGATTTTTAGGGTCCAGAGCATTAAAAAAAGGGATAGCATCCATTCAACTGGAACTAGGAATCTAGGGATTTTTTTTGCCCGATACAGATTTGTTGGGAAATCTGCATTTTCAGGAGTGGTAAAAAGTTCAGCTAATTTGTACTAGAATTTCCACATGTGTTTTGTTTCACCAGAAATAATTTGTGTTTGGAGTGAGAAAAATAATAGTTTTGGTATGAGAAAAAGCACCATTGACTTCATTAAGATCTTCATACCTTAAGTCTAGTAGAAAATAATTTAAACATTAAATAACCCCAATAGGCTGGTTTTGCTTTTAATAAGGATTAATTATGTCTTAGTCTGGATCAAGTGCAAGCTACTGTTTTATTATTACAGAGAAAAAAGGAAATCAGTTTTAAAAATATGAATTACTGTATTTGCTTAAAATGTAGTTCAGAGCTTTCTGGATAACGTGTTTCCGGGAAATTGATCCCATGCTTGCAAATATTTTTGAATTGTAGTAACATGTTTAAGCTTTGATTTATTTGAGGATAATTTCCATTAAACAGTCTACTGACCTTGTCATGTTTAACTGAGCTTTTCTAAACAGCAGAAGGTGGTAATAAGCCAATGATCTCAATGCAAGAAATAACCAGGGATTTTTTCCTTTAGATTTTGGTGGCATGTAAGAGATCAGACACAAAGCCTGTGTCTGTGTGCTGTAAGCTGTTACCTAGCATCCAGATTTTTTTAGTGATCTCAGTGCAGCAGGAAGTGACACAGCAGCTAGTGAGGCAGGAAGAGGAAGTTGTAGATGCTGGCAGAAGAGAAAAGCCTAGCAGAGAGAGCTGGTGGACAGAGAAAGAGACCAGAGAGCTGCCGGTGGGCCCAGAGAGCTGAGAGGCTTCACCAAAAGCATTCCTTTGGATTTGGCTGGCACAGGGAAGCCAGATACTGTGCCTGGAGGGACAGAGAGTATGAATGGAATACAGACTGGAGGAACAACCAGCAGGAGCATCCAAAGGAGCTGGTAGTCACACTGTATGTCTGAATTGAGAATCCTATTTAAAGGGACAGTACTCCAGGCCCGGACTGGCAATCTGTGGGTTCTGAGGGGCTGCAGTAAGTTGCCATAAGGTGGCCATAGATGCAAAGATCCGCTCGTTTGGCGATGTTGCCAAACGAGCGGATCTTTCCCCGATATGCCATTAACAGGCATGGCTATATCGGGGGTAATCTGATTGTTCGGCCGTACGGCCGAACGATCAGATTACGATGTGCCATGAGCTCCGGCGGGATCGGTCGGGTCAAAATCAAACCTGACCGATCGACCAAACGACCGATCTCCGCCGGACGAAAGAAGTCGGCACATGCCACACACGATCCGAAAATCGTACGAATCCTCGATTCGTACGATCGGATCTGTGTGTCTATGGCCACCTATAGACTGTCACTGTATATTGGGCTGGTGGGAGACTGTTTAGGCTTCTTTGCACCTGAAATGCCAGGGCCTATTTTGAATCTTAGTTCAGGCCTGCAGTACCCTAAAGGAGTGCTTGGAGATACAGATACTATTTTGTGGAAGGACATTAAAGGACTTTGCCTTCTTTAGATAGCTAGATAGTTAGCGCAAGCAAATTAGTTAGTGAGGCCCTACTCACACCTGGTTAGGAGTGCTATTTGTACTAGTTGGTCATTTCATTTTAGATAAACAGTTAATCAGTTTAACAAATGCTGTGTGTGTTTTAGTACTATATTCCTAGTGGGGCCATCCGTAGGTGCATTCCCGGATCCAACTAGGTGGAGGGACTGCGCTAGTAAGTACCAGGTACCCAGTCTCTCCCAATACCACTGCGGAGTGGCTCAGGTTTGTCCCGTGCCATCAGGTAAGCGCCACAGGTGGAGTGTAACACCGACAAAGGGGTGTCGAAAAGGTTACATAGTTATCAAGCAGCTTTGAAATATATAGTGTATTCCTGCAGGGACATTAAAGGAGAACTAAAGCTTAACTAAAGACTTAGCTAGAAATGTTGTACATTATGTTTTGGGCTTCTGTACCAACTCAAGGCAACCACAGCCCTTTAGCAGTAAAGATCTGTGTCTCCAAAGATGCCCCAGTAGCTCCCCATCTTTTTTTCTGCTGATTCACTGCACATGCTCTGTGCTGCTGTCACTTACTGAGCTTAGGGATCCACTCACAATATACAGTACACATTGAATAGAAATGTCACAATATAAGGCTGATTAGTAATTAATACAGATAATTACTACATGGCAGCACAGAAACCAGTGCAATTAACATGAGAATTTACAGACCAACCTCAATTTGTGACAACCCCTAAGCTTAGCTTCTCAACAGCTGCTCAGAGCCCACTGAGCATGTGAACGTCACAGACACTTTCCAAGATGGTGACCCCCTGTGATAAGTTTGAAGTCCAGGATCATTGCTGCTATTGAGAACTTGAACTTTAGGTTGGTGCAATAAGTTCAGTATATAAAATATGGATTTTTTAGCACTATTCATTTTTAGGTTTTAGTTCTCCTTTAAGGGTTTCGCCATAATTCGAGTTTTCAAGTTGATATTTTTGGTCAAAACTCACATTTTCGGGTTAAAAAGTTTTATTATACCCTGACCCTAGAATTAGCTCCGAAAATACACCAACTAAAACCTGCCGAGGTCATGTAGAAAGGAGTCAATGGCAGATGTTCCTTGAACCATTTGAAGATGTTAATAGCCTGCATGATGTTCAAGGTTTTTTCAGAGGGTTTTGCCCAAGAACTTGAATAATTAATTTGAGTTTTTGGGTTTTGCAACTGGAACTCACAGAATCAAGTTTTTTCTTAAAGATACCATTCAAGTTGTGAGTTCATTCAAGGTATAAAAAACTAAAACATTCAAACTTTGATAAAAACCGCTTTAATGCCCAAGTTTGAATAAAAGTGCAGTTATGGACCTCTTAACCAGAATGCTCAGGACCTAGGGTTTTTCAGATAAGGGATATATCCATAATTTGTATCTTCATACCTTAAGTCTACTAGAAAATTATAAACATTAAATAAACCCAATAGGCTGGTTTTGCCTCCAATAAGGATTAATTGTATCTTAGTTGGGATCAAGTACAAGATACTGTTTTATTATTACAGAGAAAAAGGAAATCATTTTTATAAAGTTGAATTATTTGATTAAAGTGAAAGTCTATGGTAGATGGCCTTCCTGTAGAAACATCATAGCTTTGCATGAGGAATACAGCTTAGCAGAGATAATGGTTTTGTCCTCTATTCAGAATAAAGAATAGAGGTTACATTCTCAAAGACTGATGGAGATCATTGGGCAAAAACAATTTTTCATTTTGATTCAACGCCAATCAGACAACCTTTTAGATTGTTGGATGGTTAGGACCACCTCTGGGGTCAGAGATTGTATTAGACTCATGTAGTAAACCTCTGCTCTCAACTGCCCCTTTGCTTGAGCTTAAAATCCCACTTATCTTTACATTATAAGAGGTTGGGGTTCCTGAAGTTTTACCTATTGTTTTGCACTTTTGCATGAAAAGCTGAGTTATTCTATTAAAGGGTATGTTCACCTTTAAACTAGTATGACATTGGCATTGATTTTCTGAGACAATTTGCAATTGGTTTTCATTTTTTATTATTTGTGGTCTTTCGGTTATTTAGCTTTTTGTTCAGCAGCTCTCCAGTTCAGAATTTTGGCAGCTATCTGGTTGCTAGGGTAGTGTTTGTGGAAAGACAGGAAAAGACTGGAAATAGGAAGGGCCGCCATTAGAAATCACGGAGCCCCGTATAACAAAATGTTCAGGCCCCCCCCACAAGCCCCACCCCAGATCCTGCCCACTCCACACTACAGTTAAAAGACCACATAGACGTCAGTGCTAAAAAAGGTAACCCCCCCACACATGTTATAAAAAGCTATTGATGGTCAGGCCCCCTTATAAGTTAAAAAAAACTGTGGTGCCAGGGCCCCCCATAAATTTTTTTTTAAAAAAAATTGGTAGTCAGGGCCCCCCTCCAAGTTAAAAAAAATAATTGTTGATCAGGGACCTCCTATAAGTTAAAAAAAATAATTGGTTATCAGGGTCCCCCTGCAAGTTAAAAAAAAAAAATTGGTGATCAGGGCCCCCCCTGCAAGTAAAAAAAAAATTGATGGCCTGCCCCCCCACCACAAGTTATAAAAAGCCATTGGTGATCAGGGGCCCCGCTGCAAGTAAAAAAAAATAATTGGCCAGAACCCCCCAAATTTTTAATAAAATTGCTTGCCAGGGTTTAGTGTCTAAGGGGGGCCCAGTACTGCTTCACTTACTTGATTAGCCGGGCCCCCTGTCTTCAGCTCTGTGCACGGAAGATTTTCTCCTATTAAGATTTCCTGTAACCTCGTGGTCCTTTAAGAATAAGTCCCGGTAAAGCTGTACAGGGATTGGATAAGGGGATCCAATCCCAATGCAGATTTACCGGGACTTATTGTTATAGGACCAATGAGGTTACAGCAAATCTTAATAGGAGAAAATCTTCCATGCACAGAGCTACTAAAAGCAGGGGGGCCTGACTAATCATGTGAAGCATGGCCTGGCCCCCCCCTTAGACACAAAATCCTGCGGGCCCGGGACAACTGTCCCCCCTGTGACCCCCTGATGGCGGCCCTGTGAATAGGAAAGTGCTGAATAGCAAAATAAACTATGAAAACTGTGAGCCTGCCGGGGCCAGTGACCCCCATTTTCAGTCTGGAAAGGGGCCAAAGAGAAAGGCAAATCACTTAAAAACAATAAAAATAAACAATGAAGACCAACTGCAAAGTTTCTAAACATGAATCCACGGTGTCTAAAATAAACAATCGTCACAATTAACCGTCTAACTGTTTTTAATTCCTATAAAGATTTCACTGGGTTACAGGAAAGACAACATTAGTGGTTAGATGGAATCAGTGATGCAGAGCAGGGAAATAGCTCGAGAGGTCTACAAACAAAACTATGGTATATAGTATGTTCTATTTATTTACTACTAGCTTACAGAAATGCACACAGAATGCATATACTGTACAGGTATGGGACCTGTTATCCAGAATACTTGGGACCTAGGGTTTTCCGGATAAGGGATCTTTCCATAATTTAGATCTTCATACCTTAAGTCTACTAGAAAATCACGTAAACATTAAATAAACCCAATAGGCTGGTTTTGTTTCCAATAAGGATTAATTATATCTTATTTGGGATCAAGTACAAGCTACTGTTTTATTATTACAGAGAAAAAGGGAATCATTTTTAAAAATTTGGAGAATTGCGGATAACGGATCCCATATCTGTACATGCAAGCAGCTTTGGTTCCTGGGTTATTAAAGGATTTATTTTCTTTTAATTTAACTTTTAGTGTGATATAGAGTGTGATATCTTCAGACAATTTGCAATTGGTTTAAATTTTTTATTATTAGTGGTTTTTGAGTTTTTTAGCTTTAGTTATTCAGCAGCTCTCCAGTTTGCGATTTCAGCAATCCGGGTGCTAGGGTCCAAATGATTTTGGACGTATTTAAACAAAAGACTGGAATATGAATAGGAGAGGGACTGAATTAGGGATGCACTGAATCCAGGATTCGGTTCGGGATTCGGCCAGGCTTTGGCCTTTTTCAGCAGGATTCACATCCGGCCGAATCCTTCTGCCTGGCCGAACCAATCCGAATCCTAATTTGAATATTTGCATATGCAAATTTGGGGCAGGAGGGAAATCTTGTGACTTTTTGTCACAAAACAAGGAATTAAACAATGTTTTCCCCTTCCTAGTCCTAATTTGCATATGCAAATTAGGATTTGGTTTGGTATTCGGTGAATCTTTAGCGGATTCGGGGGTTAAATAGTGGATTCGGTGCATCCCTAGAGCGAATAGAAACATTAGTAATAAAAAGTAGCAATAACATTTGTAACCTTACAGAGCATTTGTTATTAGATGGGGTCAGTGACCCCCATTTGATAGCTGGAAACAGTCAGAAGAAGAAGGCAAATATTTCAAAAACTATATAAAAAAGAAAAAAATTTAGGCCACTTGAAAAGTTGCTTAGAATTAACCATTCTATAAGATACTAAAAGTTAACTTGAAGGTGAATCACCTCTTTCAAATATATGACAGGAAAGAAAGTATTGATGGTGAATGCAAGCTATTCTGCATTATTCTAGAACAGGACCTGCAAGTGCATTTTCTATACAAAGCCTCAGGAATTTGCATTCCGTTCATACAATAAAAGCTATGTCTGAGCGAAATCCTGCGAGTGAGGCTTTGTTATTGTGTTGGCTGCACCCAGGTGCTCAGTTCCGGAGGCTTACAACTGGGGCTTTATTTACATTCTGTTTAACAACATATTCATCACGCATTTCAAACATTTGTATGATGCAATTTTTCACATGGCGTGCAAAGCATGGATTGAGCAACAATGACTTTTTTTTTCTTTTAAATGCTTCTTCCTAGTAACCTTGCAGGTCTGAACTGACCAAAAGAATGTGTCCTTGGACAACATAACTAAATACAGCCAAAAGGTTGAGTTTAAGGGAAAAAAACAGATTGAGCAACATCCCAAAGATTAATACACTGAAAATGAAGGGCTGCCGTGTGAAATGTTATGACTGCCAGCTCCTATATAAAGAAGCATGATAACACAGCATCGAGTGTAAACAATACTCTGTTTATGTTTCCAGCGGAACTTTATCAAGTTGTACCATAGTTTAATAAGCCAGGCATTTAATTTTAGCTTATTTATGATCTGCTACAGATGAAATCCCATGAAATAGGCAAGAGTTTATGGCTGCAGTATACAAGGAGGCTGCTAATGTGAAGCTGGAATGATTAAACTTACTTGTTGGGTCCAAATTACTGACACTGGGCTAGTACAGTTATTATACTGTATATGAGCAGCCATGGCACTCGAAGGGGGTTATTTACTAGATCCTAATTTATCTCATTATATTAATTTAAAAAGCTCGACCAAACTCCCAGGCCCGAATTTAGCTTATTTATTAATAAAAAAAAAACTCAGATTGTGAAGAAACTTGATAAAATCAAGCAAAAACCCAAATCGCGCACATTTTTCAAGCTTTTTCCGAAAACCCCCAGAAAAAGTCAGATTTTTTGGCTAAATCCACCAAAGACCACAATAACTATTAACTAAAAAAGATAGGTGCCTCTCCCATTGACATACAGGACACTGTTGCCTGTGTTAAAAAAAGGGAAGTCTACTGAGTTCAGCCAAATACACATTTAATGCTATAAGGGCAGATCATGAAATCTCTGGTGTTGACCTGGAAGTACCTGCATGCCAATGTTGGTGATTCTATATTCCAGATTCTAATGAATGAATGAGAAACCCCCATTGCTTAAATAATAAAGCCCGTTTCATTATTTAAACAACAGCCTAAGGCCAATAAGGGTTTCTCAGATTTGTAGTTTTACAACATCTGTCCACAGGGTGAAATCTGACATGGTTTAGACATGTTCTTAGTTTCCCAGGTACCCTCAGTCATGTGACTTGTGCTCTGATAAAATTCATTCACTCACTACTGCTGCACTTCAAGTTGGATGATGTCACTCCCTGTCTTCCCCTTCCTTCCCCTCCCCCAGCAGCCCTTCAGCAGAACAATGGGAAGTATGTCTTTAAAGGTTTTCTAACCCAAGTAGGAGAAACAAATGTTTATCTGAAAGCAGTTCCATGGTGCTAAAGCACAAGGTCAGTCACAATGACTCAAGATGGCTGCATACACATCAATATTACAGCTAAAATATAAATTTATTGGTTGAAGAATATAATTTGATATGGTAGCATGAATTACGTGCAATGTACACAGTGTACATGTAAAAAAGGAAAAGGATATTCAGCAAAAAGAATGCACAGTCATTTGGACTATGCAGTGGGTCTGTTGGAGACTAAGAACTTTGCTGTCCTTGGGAACAGCAGGAGTACTGCATCTCCCCTTCATAATAGCTGTGTTTTCCAAAGTCTGATTTAAAGAAAAAAGTGTAAAGCTTCACTTCCGACAATCTGAGAAAATATGAGGAAAAAGAGGTCAAGGAAGGGAGAATCAGGGGACATAAGATTTGTCTGTGATTGTTTGGCAGAGAGCTGCAATTACTAATCAACCTCCTGCTGGAGTGGCTGCCTGTAGAATCAATGGTAAAACTTCTCTTCTGACGCCAGCCTGAATTTTTTTTTTCATACACCGCAATGAACAAAGAGCAGCACTGACCAGCCCTGACTTGCTTGTATGGAGCAGCTCATTTCCAATCTTACACCTGCTGCATTCACTGGCTTCATGTGTCTTACATGACCCAACTCCCTACCTGTAAATAAGTCTGAAAGCTGCTCAGTACACATTTATCTCTGGGAAAACAACTGTATTGTGCAGTGGGCAAGGTAGGAAACACTACTTGATATCCTTACAGAACACCTCCATTACAGAAGGTAGAGTCCTGCACAGAACCAATTTGTTAAACCCTACCCGGACCCACAACCCGCATACTTATCCGCTAGGACCAGCTACCTGACCCAACGCGCAAGTAGCTTATCTGCAACCCGATCTGCGAACCGCTGACCATCAAGAAACAGGAAGTGTAAAACAGAAGTGACATCATTAGAAGTAGGCGTGATCAGAAAAAAATGAGTAAAACAGGAAGTGCTGTCATTGTAAACCGGAAGTGACATCATTAGAAGTAGGCGTGATCAGAAAAAAAAGAGTAAACCTCGCTATTGAGAAGACCCGCGACCCGACCCACAAACCCGGAGAACCGCCGACTCGCGTCTATACCCGCTCCTGAAAACTTCTGCCTGCAACCCACAGGGAACCACAGGTTTTTGCAGGTAACACGCGGGTACCCGACCCACTGCAGGACTCTAACAGAAGGTACAGGTATGGGACCTGTTATCAAGAATGCTCTGGACCCAGGGTTTTCTGGATAATGAACCTTTCTGTAATTTGGATCTTCATACCTTAAGTCTACTAGAAAATCATGTAAACATTTAATAAACCCAATAGGCTGGTTTTGCTTCCAATAAGGATTAATTATATCTTTAGAATTATCTTTAGTTTGAGAAATGTATTTGCTGGTGGCGAAACGCAGAAATTCACGTCTGGCGACTTTATTCGCCCATCACTACCAAGCATCCCTTTCCCTGACTCTCATTAGTTTAGAGTAAAAAGTGACATGGATGAGAAGGTCACAGGTATGGTGAAGCTCTATATTGCAAATGGTCTTGGTACCTTATGAAGCAAGATCTGATATGTCTTTCAACAACAAGCAACAAAGTCGTATAATCCTCAAAATGTCACAATTTGCCAAATCAAGTCAAATCTTATCTCTTTTCTGTTTGCCTTGAGTTGCTGACAATGCCGAATAGATCGTATTTTCAATCTCAGGTTAGACACGCAGAATAAACTATAACTTATTCAAAAACACAAACACTTTATCAAAAATATTATGACATGTGAAGTGTCTTAGTTAATAGAAGTTAATTCCTCCTAAAGACTTAGGGGCAAATTCACTAAGATGCGAAGTTGCGCCTGGCGCAACTTCGCCGCACTTCGCCGCACTTCACCACACTTCGCCAGGCGTATTTTCACCAGCGCTCCGCAAATTCACTAAAATCTGAAGTTGCGCACAGGGGTAGCGTAAGGTTGTGAAGTTGCGCTAGCGTCGATTCGCTATATAAAGTGAAGTTATGCTAGCGAAGGCTAATTTGCATACGGCGCGAAATTCAGATTTCAATGGAGGAACACGTATTAGCACTACAAATGCCTAGAAAACCTTCAAATCAGCAAATAAAAATGTTATTTTGCCCTACACATGTGCCCACTGTCTAGGTAAGTTGCCATGAGTCAGGAAATGTAGGGGGGAAGGAGGGGAGCCCCAAAAATATTTTCGATCTTTTTCAGCCTATCACCCATCATGTAGAAAACACGCCAGCGTTTTTTGGGACTTAGAAAAAAATTTGGAAACAATCCCTATCTACTCTATTGCGCGTTGCCAGGTCTGAGGTGGCGAAGGAAGTCTAGCGTAAAAGGTAGCGTTCAGTACACTGCGCAAGTTAGTGAATTTGCGTAGTTACGTCGCTAGCAAAATTCGCCTGACGTAAGGATGCGAAGTAACACTAGCGAAAATACGCCAGCGTTCGTTAGTGAATTTGCGCAGTAGCGAAAATGCCAAACGCTAGCGAAGTAACGCTAGCTTTCGCGCTTCGGCGCTTAGTGAATTTGCGCCTTAATGTTTTATGTACATTGTACAACATATATAGGTCATTTTCCCATCTCACTTGGTACAAAAAGAGACTTTGTGCAATATCATCTACAATAAAATGCCTTTTTCTAAAGTATACATTTGCCGTATAAAATATATAAACTTGGCTGTGTGTTCCTAATCCTCTTTGCCAATAAATCTCTGAGCATAACTACTTAGACAAAAACAAAGGATAAATATGATCAGCTGAGCATGAAATTACTGATTACTGCAATCTTTGAAACAAAGCCTCTGAATCACAAAAAATGGATTTGCACAGTAGGATTCGAGGCTCACTTCTACACCCTTATATTTTTAGATATTGTTATTCATAAAGTTTAAAAGGAGAGAGAACTATTGTTTCATGTGCAAAATAATGAAAGACCTCATGAAAAGGCATCGCTTGTCATAATTATATGCATACTTTTTTACCCAAAATGACTCCTTCTGCCTTGCTTCCTACTGATATCGCTTGCTTAATGTAAAAAATTTAGAATATAGTTTATTTTCTGCTCCATTATTATTTCTGTTAGGAATGCACTGATTGCATTTTAGGATTCAGCAGAATCCTTTGTGAAATGCTTTGTGAAAATTCCAGCCAAAAACCAAACCCTAATTTGCATGTGTAAATTAGGGATAAAAGGGGCACTTTTTTAAAAAAAATCGACTTCCTTGTTTGAGTGGCAAAGATTTTTTGGATTCAGATTTGGCCAGGCACTTGGATTTCTGTATTGAAATGATCCTGAACCATTCGGGTTGTCAGAATAAACCATAGAAGCAAAGGATAGTCCATCCAAACTAGTACAGGTATGGGACCTGTTATCCAGAATGCTTGGGTATTGGGGTTTTCCGGATAACGGATCTTTCCTTAATTTGGGTCTTCAGTCTACTAGAAATTCATTTAAACATTAAATAAACCCAATAAGCTGGTTTTGCTTCCAGTAAGGATTAATTATATCTTAGTTGGGATCAAGTACAAGCTACTGTTTTATTATTAAAGAGAAAAAGGAAATCATGTTTAAAAATTTGGATTATTTGGATAAAATTGAGTCTATGGGAGACAGCCATTCCGTAATTCGGAGCTTTCTGGATAACGGGTTTCCGGATAAGGGATCCTATACCTGTAGTTTTTATTAGAGTTACACAGCAAATGAAGTTGAAAGAAAAACATGGACCCTTCAAGTTCGAGCTTCTGAGTTAATTTTTTTACTTCTAGTTGATCAAGAGAAAGCCAAACAAATCTGGCCATCCCTAATTTGCCTCCCTAATTTGTCTATGAATCGACTCTAGAAGCCTATGCTAAAAAAGTATTGCAACTATTGAAACTACCTTATGTATCCTCCACTACAACTGCTTCTGCAGGAAAATCCCACAGCTCTGCAGGAAAACCTTTTTTTACCTTAAAGGGGATGTTCCAAACACTTTTTTAGTTCAGTTATTTTCAGATTGCTCACCGGAAATAAAGACTTTCCATGTTGTATTTTGGACTGTGTTTCCAAAACTGAGTTTAAAGTTGAATGTTCCTCCCTGGTGTTTCAGTCCAGCAGCTCAGTGATCCAGGTGCAGCTTTTGAACTGTTAGGGCAGAGACACCCCCTCAGTTTCGGGGAGATTAGTCGCCAGCAAAAAATCTCCTCTTCTTCAGGGCGACTAATCTCCCCAAACTGCCTCCCACCGGCTAGAATGTAAATCATCGACAGGATGGCGATCGGTGCGATTCATTCGCACTTGCACTCGAAGGTGCCTCACAAGGAAAATTCGGGCGACTTCGGAAAATGAAGTGCTCCGAGTGCCATCCCGATTCTAGCTGGCAGGAGGCAGTTTGGGAAAATTAGTCGCCCGGAAGAAGAGGCGATTTATCGCCAGGCGACTAAATCTCCCTGAATCTGAGCGTGTGTCTCTGCCCTTACAATTCGTTACATTCGTTAATTCATTTCCCAGCAGCATCTCTGGAGTATTTGCAACTATTGTATCAATTCTAACATCTGCCTGTAATGAAACTAAGGGATTCTGCTCAGCAGGGACACATGTATCAACTAGAACAGTTTACAGAGTCGGTGACTCCCACCCCAGAACTGCTTTAGAAAGACACACAAAGGTGAAAAAATAAAAGTTTAATTTTCAATATTAGCAAAACAATCACACATAGAAAATAGAAAGTAATTGAAAAAAAGTTTTTTTTATTTCTAGTGAAACTATCTGAAACCAACTCAGCTGAAAAAAAAAGGTTGAAATGTGCAGAACCCCTTTAAGAGGGAAACTTCTTATGGTTTACTTATATGTTTATACATAGCAATCAGAGAAGTGGTCATCTGGTGTAATCAAGATGCTGTTAAACATCAAATACAAGTAATTCCTGTCTGTAAATAATGCCACATGCCAGGTAAGGTCCATATTAGGTTCTTTTTCTAAATGCTTCTCCAGCTCCTTCATACAGTAAAGATCTGTGTCTCCAAAGATGCCCCAGTAGCTCCCCATCTTCTTTTCTGCTGATTCACTGTACATGCTCTGTGCTGCTGTCACTTACTGAGCTTAGGGACCCACTCACAATATACAGTACACATAGAATAGAAATGTCACAATATAAGGCTGATTAGTAATTAATACAGATAATTACTACATGGCAGCACAGAAACCAGTGCAATTAGCATCAGAATTTAATAATCAGCCCTGTAGCATCAGCTTATATTACAGACCAACCTCATTTTCTGCTGGATAATTAGTGACGAGCCCTAAGCTTAGCTTCTCAACAGCTGCTCAGAGCCCACTGAGCATGTGAGTGTCACAGACACTTTCCAAGATGGTGACCCCCTGTGACAAGTTTGAAGTCCTGGATCATTGCTGCTATTGACAAGCTGAAACTTTAAGATGGTGCAATAAGTTCAGTATATAAAATATAGCGTTTTTAGCCAGATTAATTTTTAGGCTTTAGTTCTCTTTTAAGGGTTTATTATGTATAAACATGGTGCCATCACATGCATATTTGAGCGATTATGTGATTTTAGTTTTTTAGCAGAGACAATTTTTAGTATTGTCTATGGCAGCGCATCTTATGGTGTTTAGTAGCCGCAACAGATAGCACCATGTGTCATTGCCTATATCATTCCTGCTCATGGCAGTTAGTATATATTATATTCGGTATATATTATCCGAACACAGGGCTGGATTTACATAGCGAGTGCCCCTAGGTCCGCTGCCGTTCATTGCCCCTGTCCCCTCCCCTTTATTTGCACAAATTTTCACCATCAGACCAGAGCAATTGGGTATTTGCGCAGTGGAAATTGAAAAATCTATTGGATCTCCTACGCATCCCCAGTGTTTCTGAACCAATGTGGGTGTAGTTGAGCAGCAAACCGCCCCCTAAAATCCAGCCGCCCTCAGGCCCGGATTTGTGGAGAGGCACCAAGGTCCAGGCCTAGGGCGGCAAGATTTTAGGGGGCGGGATGCTGTCCAACCACACCCACATTGGTTCAGAAACACTGGGGATACAATCGTTTTTTAAATTTCCCATGCGCCAATCCTATTTGATCAAGTAAAAGAGAGGGGACAGGGTTACGAACGACCCGCTATGTAAATCCAGCCGTGGCCGCTCTAGGCCCGGGCCTTGGAGGCCTTTTTCACAAATCCGGGCCTGTCCGAACTGTAAAGTTCTATTGTGTCCCATATGTCCTGGATCTTTTTGGCACCCTTGAAGAGTCTCATTGTGGTCCTCTCACAAGATGAGTTTGACGTCACTTTCAGCATTATATAAAGAGCTATGAAATGCCTAGGATGTGTCAGTTTTTCAACACATAAAATCACTAAGTGAAAAATCAAGGTACATGTCCCCTTTAATTTAACAGTATAGATAAACAGTATCCTGAGTTGCTCCATGGTGAATTTGGTTCATCCTTCATTTTCAAAGGTAAATCATGAAACCGTATTGTTTTCTTTAATACTCAAACAGGTTGAGCTTCAAGAGTAAGAAAAGCACAAGAATTATGGGTTGCAATTTAATATGGAGAAAACCACGCTGGGATTCAAGGCAGGAAATCTGTTCTTTCTGTCTCAGTGTGGAAGACAGAGAATGTAATATTCCTGCTTCACAGCGAGGGCTAATGGGATGTAGAAAATGTATGTTTTCAGTAATTAGAATCAGGCATGTTTTGTTGGCATATAAGACTGATAACTCCGTCTTTTGTTCTCACTCATATTTTTATACAGAACATCTGTTTATTTATATGCCAAATGAAAAACATTTAGAAAGAAACTGTATGTCTTTGACAATGATTATATATCCAAGAGCAAATACAGCGAGCTACCTAGCTTCAATAGAAACTTGTATTTTTATTATTATAGAGTTGCTTTCAGGGCTCATTCAACCTACATCTGCATCAGGTTGACAAAAAACGTTTTGAATTGCCTCTTTGCTGTTATGTCACATCAGAATCTTTTCCAAGGCCCATTTTACTGTTGTTTTCCTAGTGAAATCCTTGAGACGTCTCTTTATGATTATTGTTAGACTCAAATGAAATCGTGAATAGACTTCTGATTGAACTCTTTAACCTGGACCTCGCTCATATGTGAAAAGCGGAAACAGCCCGAAGCACCAACAGTGTCTACCTTGGTCAGAATGACTTATTTGGATAGGAAACTTCGACTGTGGACAAAATTCAGGCTGTGAACACAATAAACTATTGTAGCGCTATAGTAAATTGTGTGCTCTGTACACTACTATTGAGCTCCACTCCCAGTAAATGTGCTTCGGATGAGACCTATAATCTTAGGGAGTAAGCCCTTGCAACGGTGTGGAGGCCGGGAGTAGTGCAACTGTAACTGGATACAGGGTATAATAATTGGGCGCCAGTGGTTCTTTTAACTTAACCATGAACATATTTATTGAACATACACAATCCTCAGTGGAGTATACAATAGAGCAAACAGGATTTTGCATCAACATTGGATAGGCAGTACTCACAGCACCATTTGGTCGGTATTAATCCCCACAGGCAAGAGGACGAGCTCAGCAGCAATAAAGGTACACCCAGCTTTCAGCCTTTTCCCTATCTGGAACCTGAGGGGAATCTATCTACCCTGTTCCTCTACACTTAGCCCCTACTTCTGGGCTATTAGTACCCGGGATCTTAATCCCTCTGACTCTGCTCGTCAGAGCCTTGAGCTGCTCAGCTAAATAACCTGTCTGTCTGTCACTCCTAGAGTGACCTATTATGGGTGAGTAGCCTATCCTGACTAGACCTGACCTGTCTAGGTTCCACAGAGCTCTACCTGCCTGTTCAGGTCAGAGCCAGCACAAAATGGACCCTGAAAGCATGGCTTCAGAGCCTTTTCCCAGTCCTCTCCATGTCAATACGTTCTGGGATAGGCCCCTCCCTCTCCTAATTGTAGAACCCACCCATTAATTAATTAATAAATGCTTACCCCCCGCACATCTCGGCGTCTTTTTTTGGGTTCTTGTTCTCTCTCCAGAGCTCCTTGTAGGAGCTCGTTGTTTGTTTTTCCCCACGGGTGTAGCACGGGGCTGTTGTGGAACGTCCCAGAGACTGAGTTTTTTGGCCTCTGTATCGGCCTTTTCTCCGACAGCAGGGCCTCTGGTTTGCGGGCAGAGGTTCAGGTAAGCTGTGGTCTCCCTGTTTTTCCCCAAGCTTATCCGGCCCACGATGGCGTCCGGCGGCGCGTAGGTTCCCGCAGCAGGCGGAACTTACTGGGGGAACAGGGGGGATGGCGGCAGTTAGGGCACTTTGCTAAGCGCATCATTTCCCTCCGGAAGGAGGGGAGAGAGAGACGGACTCGGAACGTCCGCTTCCTTAGACGCCGCCGGATCTATGCGGGTCACAGTGGTTTCTTCCGGCCAGGTGGGATCAGATGCAGAGCCGTCCCTTCCCTCCGGTTGGGCGTTTTCGATATATGATGCTGGGATTGGATCCCCGCTCTGGGGACAGGGTCGACCAGACCTTTTTAAAAGGAAACAGGATGTAGGGACTGCTGTAACCTACAGTCTGGCGAACTAGGACGCTGCTCCTGCTTAAGAATTGCTGTCTCCTGGTAGGTAGGGGAACAATCGTCAGGGGACTGGGCTAGGAGCCTGTTTATGCATTCAGAGTGCATTTTGCCTTTTTCTTTTTTGGCAGGTTGCCCAGTTCCTGACTTGTTCCAGCCGCCATCCCCAGAAAGTCTACACCCCTGGTTGAGGTAAAAAAAAAAAAAAAAAAAAAAAAAAAAAAGGATATAGGGATCTACATTCCTAGAGAATGACAAATGTCTAAGGGGGGATGCTTGTAAGCAGTTCCTAAGACTTTTTAATACCCTTTTCTTTTCTCTCTGTTTTTTATTATGGCAGTGCTATGAGGCCTTCCAGATCCAGAGAAAGATCCAAAGAACAATCTATCCCCAGAGAGGAGAATGTTCAGGCTGCACAAGCTCAATGCTTTGGGTGCTTGGAGACACCTCTTCCGGATAAAAAATTATGCCAAGCATGCCTGAGTGCTGCGGCAGGGCAGTCGGCCAGTGCCAACACAGATATCCTCGCCTGGATTAAGGAGACTGTGGCTAAGGAAGTGCAGGCGGCATCCAAGGATTTAAGAGGGACCCGTGGGGTCTCTATGGTGCCGGAAGAGGAAGGGGAGTTGGGCACTATTTCTGTACTGGAGTCAGATACCGAGCAAGAGGAGGAGGCTCAGCTTTCTACCTTTGATTTTGCTCTTGTACAGCCTTTGATAAGAGCAGTAAGATCTTCCCTAGCTCTGCAGCAAGAGGAGCAGGCAACCACTTCCTCCTTTCTTCCGAAGGCTAAAAGCCCCGCACTATTCTTTCCTCTACATCAGGAGGTGTTGGATTTGGTCAAAACCGAATGGGAATCGGTGTCCAAAAGGAGTGCTATCGCGGTTCAATAAGCTTTATCCATTTAGAGAGGAAGAGATTAAGGACATTTCTACTCTCCCTAAGGTGGATGCTCCAGTTCTTAATCTGTCTAAAAATACAGTGTTGCCCATAGAGGACCAAGCAACATTGAAGGATTCTATGGACAGACGTCTTGAAACAGACTTAAAGAGAGCTTTCTTAGTGGCAGGGGAGTCTCTGAAACCAGCCATGGCAAGTTTATCAGTAGTCAAGGCATTGGAAGTCTGGCTGACTAACATAGAATCGGCTCTGAGAGAGGGTCGTGAGAGGACCGAAATCATAGATGGCCTGAAGGAACTTAAGCTGGGTTCATCATTTCTTATGAATGCCCTTGTCGATCAGATTCATCTTGCTTCAAGATCTTTAGCTTTGTCCGTCTCGGCTAGACGAGCTCTGTGGCTCAGATCCTGGGAAGCTGACGCAGCCTCCAAATTTGCCCTGTGTTCCTTACCCTTCCAGGGTCAGACTTTGTTCGGGAAAAAATTGGAAGACCTGATCTCAAAAGCCTCAGGTGGTAAGAGTCAGCTGATGCCTCAGAAAAGAAAGAGAAGATATCCCAGTAAACAGTCGGCCAGAGGCAGAGGCTCGTTTAGATCTAGATCTCCTCCATATGATCAGCGGAATTTTCGTTCCAGAAACGATAATTCAAGATCAGGCAACTGGAGAGGGGGACAATCAGGATTTTTTAGGGGTACAAGAGGCAAGCCCTCTAGCAATCCCAGAAAGCAGTTCTGAAGGTGGTGCTCCCCAGGGGCAAACAGTAGGGGCAAGATTGACACTGTTTCAAGCCGCTTGGGAAAAGTCAATAGAAGACAAGTGGATCCTGAGCATCATTCGAGAGGGTTACCGGTTGGAGTTCAAATATTTACCTCTACCATCTTTTCGACCATCACCCCTGCCTTTGTGTCCAATAAAAAGAAGGGCGCTTCAGGTATGTCTATCAAGCTTGAGGACGCAAGGGGTTATCACTCAGGTTCCAAGAGAAGAATGGGGTCAAGGGAATTATTCAAACTTTTTCATAGTATGGAAACAGTCAGGCGCCTGGCGTCCAATACTGGATCTAAGCAGCGTCAATCAAGCCTTAAGAGTCCAGAGGTTCCGAATGGAATCCATAGATTCAGTCAGAGGAGCAATTGCACCAGGAGATTGGATGTGCTCCCTGGACATCAGAGACGCTTATCATCATGTTCCCATCTGCAAGAGAGATCAACGATTCCTCAGATTCAAGGTAAACAAGTGTCATTTTCAATTCAGGTGCCTACCCTTCGGCCTCTCCACAGCCCCGAGGGTATTCTCGAAGGTCATGGTCACTCTCATAGCTCAACTGCGTTGGCAGGGCCTCAGGGTGTTCCATTACTTGGACGATCTCATAATTCTAGCCTCCACCCAATCTCAAGCTGCCAGGCACAGAGACAGGGTGATGGATTTTCTCAAGTCTCATGGATGGACCCTGAATTTACAGAAAAGTCAATTGCAGCCAGCCCAGATCATAAAATACCTGGGAGCAATTCTAGACTCCAGAGAGGGGATAATCTCCTTGTCCATAGAAAGACAGGAAACCCTCAGGAAGGAAGTCAAATCCATTATTGGGTGCCAAAGGGTAGCGGCAAGTACATGCCTAAGAATTTTGGGGATGATGTCTTCAACCATCGGCTTGGTTCCCTGGTCCCATTGGAGAATGAGGCAACTTCAGCACCTGTTCATCCAACAATGGGATGGCTGGAACAAGGAACAACCTATAGAGATATTTCCCTGGGTAGTCCCAGAATTACACTGGTGGCTGGTTCCCCAGCATCTGTCTCGAGGATCCGAGTTGTTCCCAAGCGCCTGGATTACAGTAACCACAGATGCCTCTGGCAAAGGATGGGGGGCTCAGTTAGAAGCCCAGGTAGCTCAAGGTTCATGGCCAAAACATTGGTCAGGAAAGCCATCAAATGTCTTAGAACTAAGGGCCATTCATCAAGCCTGCTTACATTTCCAGGAGCAGCTCAGAGGCTCAAGACTAAAGATAAGAAGCGACAATATGACAGCCGTGTCTTACATCAGAAGACAAGGGGGAACAAGGAGTTCTCTTCTCCTAGCAGAGGTAGAGCCAATTTTTCAATGGGCAGAGTCGACACTGATAGACTTCATGGCTGTATATCTCCCAGGAAAACTGAACAAGGCCGCAGATTTCCTCAGCAGGTATGCAGTCGGGAGACACAATTGGAGTCTGAATCAGGGGATTTTCCAGACTCTAGTTCAGATTTGGGGGCAACCGGTCATAGACCTCATGGCCTCTTCCAGCAACTCCAAATGTCCCCTCTTCTACTCAAGGGAACAGGATCCAAGGGCACTAGCAGTGGATGCTCTGTCCCAGAAATGGAATCACCGTTTATGCTACATCTTTCCTCCTCTTCCTCTGATTCCGACAGTAATTCAGAAGATCAAGCAGGACCAAGCAGAGGTAGTATGCATTGCCCCATCTTGGCCGAGGAGACCTTGGTTCACGGACCTGGTACAGCTCTCAACAGATCGACCATGGAAACTCCCGATCTCGGGAGATCTGCTAGTCCAGGGACCTTTCGTACATCCAGATCCGGGTTCGCTGGCACTCATGGCTTGGCGATTGAGCGGCAGACCTTAGAATCTCAGGGACTCTCCCAGAATGTCATCCAAACTCTATTAAGATCTAGAAAGACTTCAACAAATTCTCTATATTCAAGAATTTGGGACACTTTTTCGAAAAGTCGAAGGACATCTCAAGCCTTGCCGATTTCAATCTCTGAGGTCTTAGAGTTTCTACAGACAGGGATAGATAAGAATCTAGCTGTCAGTACTCTGAGAACTCAGGTATCAGCAATTTCAGCAGTTTCAGGAGTGAAATGGTCACAACATCCTCTGGTTTCTCGATTTTTTAAGGCAGCCATCAGAATCTTGCCTGCTAGAAGACCAACATGTCCTTCTTGGGATCTCCCTAGAGTTCTCAAGATGCTGAGCGCTCCTCCTTTTGATGCAATGGATTCTCTCTCACTATGGCTATTGACGGTTAAGTCAGTCTTTCTAGTGGCCATTACGTCGGCAAAGAGAGTGGGAGAATTACAGGCCCTCAGTTTCTCCCAAGATAGCTCTACATTCTTACCAGATCGGGTAGTTTTAAGGTTCATTCCAGACTTCAAACCCAAGGTGGTCTCACCTTTCCATCTCAAGGATGAGCTGGTCTTACCAGCCTTCCCGGAGGAAGCAAATTCACCAGATCTGCAAGCTTTAGATGTGGCAGAGAATATTAGAATATACTGCGAAAGGACCATCCCCATCAGAAAGTCCGACAGACTTTTTATTATCCCGGCTGGTTCTTCAGCCTCATCAAGATCAATTTCCCAGTGGATAAGGTGGATAATTAGAAGAGCATATTCCTCCGCTGACCTTCCAGAACCATCGGAACTTAGGGCCCACTCAACCAGGGGACAAGCAGCTTCATGGGCGGCAGAAGCAGGGGTTCCCTTGGAGGTGATCTGCCGAGCAGCATCTTGGTCTACTCCATGCACCTTCATCTCTCACTATAAACTGGATGTGAGAGCCTCAGAATATTCTCTTTTTGGATCTAAAGTCCTTAAAACCGCTTCCAAGAGGAATTAAATATTTTTGCAGCAAATTGTCTGAGTATCTTATTTTCTCTCCCACCCTGGAACATTGAATTTGCTACGTCCCAGAACGTATTGACATGGAGAGGACTGGGAAAAAGGGAAAATTCTATCATACTTACCGTAATTTTCCTTTTCCGGTCCTCTCCATGTCAAGGTTTTCCCTACCCAGTATATCTTGGAGGTGTTCTGAACTTATAACTAGACGCCGAGATGTGCGGGGGGTAAGCATTTATTAATTAATTAATGGGTGGGTTCTACAATTAGGAGAGGGAGGGGCCTATCCCAGAACGTATTGACATGGAGAGGACCGGAAAAGGAAAATTACGGTAAGTATGATAGAATTTTCCCTTTTTATATCCCAGCACAATGCCATCTGCTGGTCACTGTGAGAAAGAGCAAGGGGCATAGCTTAGAGCAGAAGTAAGAAACAGTACCCCTCCCAACTGTATTTTAGGACCCAGTAAGTTGTCTATAACACTGAGGGACTGCCTGATAATAATACTAGGGGTGGCTATTTTACACAACCCTACATTATTTTAGTTTGATTCAAGATTGCCTTTATTGAGTGCCTACGCCAAATAATTTTTGGTTTGTCTGCTCCCTGTGCTGAGGGCTCAAGGCGGTGCAACTGGGCATCTTCCTAGATGTGGTGAGTTACCATTTATTTGGCGACCCCACCTTTAGATTTATTATACTAGGAAAATTCAGCATCAAATTAATGGTGGAAGGAAGGGCCTAGCTATAAGGCCAGTGCCACTACTGCCTCGGATGAAATTTAATGAATTTAAATTGAATTTAAAGCTGCAAAAAAGCATGTGCAGTGAAGGGGGGGGGGGTGGATTGGATCTGTTGCACAGAAACACCCCTTATAAAAGACACCTATGATCAAGGCTGGCCTCAGGCTGATTTTACTGGTTGGATCTAATAAGGCCCTTTGTCTAATGGAACCCCACATAGTTGAGGACCACAGAGGTGTATTTGAGTGAAATAGACTACACTCTTTCTTGGTATTCTGCTGCAGCTCAATTCTGGCTTCTCGAATTTGTTTCCATGCCATCTGTGATTTCCCTGTCAATGTAAAGAGTATGGGGAGATTGGGGGGCTGCATTCCCTAGGCCACCTAAGGGCGGCATCAAAACCCTCTGGCTAAGCCTCCCTAAATCTTTATTATTCTCTGCCTATGTAGCAGATATGTTTAAAGGAGAAGGAAAGTTGTTTCACACTTGGATTTGCCAAATGTTAGTAACCCCCAAGTGATTGTATTGACTTACCTGAAACCCCGGGCCTCTGCTCCTATCAGCAGAAAACTGCACCGGCTCCGGTTTATTCCAGCGAACACCACGGAGCGATCCTCTTCCCGCTTCTTCTCGCTGGAATAACCCTGGGCCGGTGCAGTTTTCTACTTATAGGAGCACCAGCCTGGGGTTTCAGGTAAGTAAATACATTCACTTGGGGTGCCTAACATTTGGCAAATCCAAGTGTGAAACGACTTTCCTTCTCCTTTAATGCCTGAAGAAGGGGTTGGGTGTACTTTTAGCATATGAGACTATACTGGCCTACTGAAATTAACCTTCATTTCAAAGTGGATTCAGGGACTGGTCTGATTGGAGTCAGGGCAACATTTTCCCCACTCTGAGTAAAAAGGGTGGTTCACCTTTAAATTAACTTTTAGTATGTTATAGAATGGTTCATTCTAAGCAACTTTTAAATTGGCCTTCTTTATTTTCTATTTTCAAATTTTTTAATTTTGTCTTTTTCTTCTGACTCTTCAGTTTCAGCTTTCAAATGGGGGTCACTGACCCATCTAAAAACAAATGCTCTTTAAGGCTACAAATGTAATGTTATTGTTACTTTTTATATCTCATCTTTCTATTTAGGCCTCTCCTATTCATATTCCAGCCTCTTATTCAAATCAATGCATGGTTGCTAGGGTAATCTGGACCCTAGCAACCAGATTTCTGAAATTTGCAAACTTAAAAACTACAAATAATAAAAAAACTGAAAGCCAATTGCAAATTGTCTCATAATATCACTCTCTACATCGCACTAAGGGTTATTTACTAAACTCCGAATGCAAATGTGATTTTTTAAAAAAAATTTTATAAAATCAGACTTAAAAAATCATGAATTTTTCGGAATTTATTAAACCTCGAGGATGGAAATGTCAGAATCTGAAAATCCATCATCTCAGACCTGTCAAGGTTGCATATAAGTCAATGGGAGAAGTCCTAATGATTTTTTGATGTGCGCTGAATTTCGTGCAATACCCAAACATTTTCAGAGTTTTCGGGTGAAAATTCTGAAAAAATCTTGAAAATTGGATGAAAAAAATCATGATTTTTAACCGCATATCAAATTTTCAGAAAAATTTAATAATAAATAAGTGTAAAAAACCCGAGCGGATTTGATCGGAGTTTGTAGCAGAAAATATTGAGATAAATTCGGACTTTGATAAATAGTTAATTGAAGTTTGAACAACCCCGTTAAATTGGGAATGCTTGAGATATGTTTTTTTGCCTTCCTCTGGATGAAGTAGAAGTGAAGCCAGGTTTTATTTATATTGAAATGGATGGATGTCTGTCTTTTTCCAACCCAAATTCTTATGTCTATGTAATTATACGAATATGCCAAAAGTCGAAATTGGTCTTCATGCACTGCACTTGGTTTTCTATTCAGCCAAACACTGTGAATAAAAATCACATAAACTAGGTTGATGGGATTCAATATTAACATGATTTGTTTAATAAAATTGCCTCTTTTTATATGTATTGGTAGAATAAGACCCATGTCTAGTAAACGTTAAGTGGCTGTGTGCATCAGGTGGTGCAGTTCTATAGTCTGGGCACAGATCTGTATTTCAAAGCAGAAACGCAAAGCTATAGATATTGTTCTGCCGACTGACACTTCATACTAACACAGGAATATAAACAACTGTTACTTTCAAGAAGTAATTTGCAGTTCACTGTGCAGTGTTATAAACTACATTTTGCAGCAGGTAGAAATGCTGGCACCTTTTATTGCTACCGATAAAACTGGGCACGGAGAAACCTGAAATTAGTTTTCATGTTATAAAATATATCACTAGGCTACATTTTAGCGGCTTATTTATTAAACTTCAGATTTTTCTGGTTCAGTTTTTGAAGGGTAAATATAGAACTTTTAGAGGGAAAAAAAACCTTGAATTTTAAAAAATGTATCATACTTCAAAGATGCTAACAATCTGAATCCGAAAATACTCCATCTCAAACCTGTTGATGCCATGTAGAAGTCAATGGCAGATGTTCCTGAAGATGTTTCTAGACATCGTAATTCATGCTAGTTTTCCTCCGATAATCTGATAAATGCGAGTTTTCATGACAATTCAATAAAGGAGTTTTTTGAGCATCAACTGTACAATTAGAATATAAAATATAAGAAAATAGAAGAATTATTGATAAATGAGTTAAATTCGTGGATGGGAGTTCGGTCTATTTTGTTTAAATATATATATAAAAAAAGTTTTAGCAAACACCCCCCCAAGTGTTTGATTCTTTTGTTTCTGCTATTCCAGTGTACAAACCTAAAGCAACCTTTTTGGTGCTTACTATATTCTGTATGGGTTCTTCCAGAAAAAAAACCTCCACTTTATAATTTACTGCTCACAATCAAATATGTTTTTTTTTAGCTTTTCAGTCTTTTGGACTGTGGAAGAAAGAGTTCAGGTACTTATAGAACAATTACATATATATATATATGTATTGGGCATTTACTCACATTACTCATGCGTCATTTCCAATAAAAGTATCCCCATGGCAGCACACATATGGTAGTTCCCTGCTCACCAATGGGACAGAAGGATCCACCCCCCCCCCCCCCCCCAAATTAATTTAAGAACTTCACCTCCCCTCAATCACTGTCTTTTTTTCCTTCTGCTGACCAGGGGCAGAGGGAACACATTTTAGGAGTTTTATCATTTTTCTTTACAGCATTACTGGACCATGGTTGGTCTAGCCAAGCACATTTTCCAAGTTGTTTCCTAGGATGGAACTTCTTCAAGGGCTGTCCTGACTGGGGGATCTGATTGTAAAATCAGTTAGGAGTGTATGGTTCAGACAAAGTTACAGGGCAGTGATGCGCTTGTGGCCATCTTTGTTTTGGGCAACTGTGGTGTTTCCTATGGCAAAAAAGCATTGGTGGACATTTGTGGGCAAATGATGGCAGCAGGAGGTGATGAGTTGTGGAATTGCTGCTGTCTTGCTGCCAAACCACTTATTTTGCTTTCCTGCTCTCAGGTTAGTTTTATTTCACTTTTTTCTTTTGGATGATTTTTTTCTGCTAGTGCTTGTTACTTAGGGAGTATTCTTATTATTACAGTTGCACAGAGATCATGTCTAACCTTCTCACTGAACCTCAAGCACTTCAAGATGTGTTAAGTAGTGATGGGCGAATTTGCGAAACGGCGCCGGCGTCTCATTTTTGACGCCAGCGCCCGTTTTTGACGTCGGCGCCCGTTTTTCCGACGCCAGTGCCCGTTTTTGACGCCGGCGCCCGTTTTTGACGCCGGCGTCCATTGTTTTGAAAAAAAACATTTTTGACGCCGGCGAATTTTTGACGCGAATTTTTGCGGGAGTTTCGCGAATTTATTCGCTGGCGGCGAATCGCGCAAATTCGCCGCGAATTTGCGCCTGGCGAATAAATTCGCCCATCACTAGTGTTAAGGTTAGGGTTGCCATCTGGCCGGTAAAAATGATGGTTGATCCCAATGTTATTAATAGAGAAAAAATATAAATTTATCGAAAGGCTGGTATTTTTTTTTTTTTTTTAGAAAAGGTGGCAACCCTAGTTAAGGTAAGGCTGCATTTTATTTTTAGCTACATTTGGAGTTTTATTTTTTATTAGGTTTTTAAAAGGGATTGGAATACTAATTTATTATTAGTATTCTTGGTTTTCAGTCAGTCCACCTGAGAGGTCTCCTGTAGAAGCCAGTGGCCACAACAAGAAAAGAGAGAGAGAGAGAGAGAGAGAGAGAGAGAGAAGGGAAGACAACGCTTCCAGTGGAAGTTGCTGCTTCTTTTAAGGATCCGATGGAGAGACACATGGAAAATGATCTTAAAAAAGTATATTCAACTCCGAGAGCAGCAGTTAAGCCTGCAGTTGCCTTGACTTCAACCTCAAAGGCTATGTCATTTTGGTTGGAAAATTATAGTGCAAACATTGAAGGAAGGTGTAGAAAGAGTGAAGATCATTCAAGCACTGAGTGAATTAAAATAAGCAGATTTTTACCCTAAAATGTGCCAAAAATGTGCCACGAAAAACAATTTGTAGAGAAGAAAACACCCATACACTGCATTATATGAGAAAAAACTTGAGAAAAAAAAACATCCATTGAATTGAATGCATTCGGAGTGAGAAAAAACACCAGTTCATAATGCATTTGCAGTAAGAATAAACTTGAGAAAACAAGTCGACCATAGAATCGTAATATATTTTGCTACAAAAAAGTTGCCACGACAAAAAGGTCATCCATAGACATTAATGCATTTTGTGAATTTTTAGCCATTTCACGAATATTTTAATGCAGTTTTGCAAAGTTTTTGGTGAAGCAAAATTGGGCAGTTTTGCTCATCACTACTCATCAACACCTGTGCTGGTTTTTCCTTATAGAGCATTCTGTGATTCCCTCCTGTGTATAAAATGTGTATCTACAGCTTGCCTATAACTGTAGTCCTACATCTGTTTATCATCTGCTATTAATGATATAATCAATCCCAACAGTTGACCTAGATTTAACACGTGCCCCATACACAATAAATTGTAATATTTTCTTTCTCCCTTTGCTATAACTCGAAAAATCTGTTTTTTTTTTTAGTTTTCCCCCGTTTATGTCATTTTATCTTAGTCTTGATTTCAGCTAATGACCTTTAAAATGATTACCAATATCTAAGGAACAGAGGCCTACGTGTCTGATCAGGATACGATTGTACAAGAGGATCTGTTTAGTGGGAATAATCAGTCGGTGAATACAATTAAAAACACAGGGAGCACAAATTAGCTTTTAATTACATGGACATGTCTCTGTGTGGCTAATTTAGCAGGGCACTTTGAGATGAGCTGTAAACTGGTTGCCATCATCGAGTTTTGCCTTTGGCCTTATCCAGCATTAAGACAAACTACTATATATATATATATATCTATATATATCTATATATATATCTACAGCCTTGAGGAAGGTACGCACTCACAGGTCTTATGAAGAAAAAATGGTGTTTATTATTCAAAGCAAAGACTGACGTTTCGGCTAGCACTCTAGCCTTTCTCAAAGTGCACTTTGAGAAAGGCTAGAGTGCTAGCCGAAACGTCAGTCTTTGCTTTGAATAATAAACACCATTTTTTCTTCATAAGACCTGTGAATGCGTACCTCCCTCGAGGCTGTTGTTCTACTTTTTGGGCTTATCGCACCCAGGCAACATTTACCTGCTTACGTGTTGTGCTGGCCTCCAATAGTTCCTATATATATATCTATATATATATATATATATATATATATATATATATATATATATATATTTAAATATATATACTGAGGGTTCAGGTTTGCTTTGTAAACGAAGATTATATTGTTGGTTAAAATATAAGCTTTATGACTGGTGCTTATTCTTATAATAGTTATTTCAGCCTGAACAATTGAAAAGAGGGGAGATATATATATATATATATATATATATATATATATATATATATATATATATATATATATATATATATATATACACACACACACACACACAAGAAGATCAGGTTATCTAGATGTATATGAAGCATGCTGTTATCCGTAAAAAAAATCTAGGGCTCATTTACCCCTTTGCACCCACAATACGCAGGGAATAAACATGGGAAATAATGTCAATCAGGTGTGAGCGCTGCGTAGAGTCCAATTAGGAAGATGATCAGCAGCACCAGAGATTTGTGTGGATCCACCGAACCACAGAGTATACAATGAAAAAGTTCCTGGGTCTGGTGCGCTATTCGATATAGAATCCCCAATGCCTAAATAAAGATAAAATGCTATATAGTGTATTACAGTTTGGATGGATAATTAGATCTACTCACAAAGTGACTGCTTGCTTTTATGCTTATCGCGAAGATCGTTGCAGTGTGTAGTAGATGTTTTTATCCAGTGCACCTAGAGAAAAAACTGCAATAGTATAATATCGCTGGAGCTCGTGTTTCGCCCTGCAGGCGATTTGCACTTACTGAGCCTAACCAGACGCATTACACATACAAGGCTCGGTAAGTGCAATTTGCCTGCAGGGCAAAACACGACTTACGGCGATATTATACTATTGCAGTTTTCTCTCTAGGTGCACTGGATAAAAACTTCTACCACACACTGCAACGATCTTCAAATATAATGGGAGTGATCCACCCGACGTGGAACGACTTCGATAGGAATGCAGCATACTGAATCTTCATTTCACCAGGTAAAATCTGATGGTATCTAGAAGACTTTTTTTTCCCATTGAAATACACTGACCGTTGGCTGTAGATGCATGAACAAACTTCAGGCATGGGACCTGTTATCTAAAATGTTCAGGACCTTAGGTATTCCGCAAAAGGGGGTCATTCTGTAATTTGGATCACCATTCCTTACATCTACAAAAAATGTTAAATAAACCCAATGAGGACTGTTTTGCTTCCAATAAGGATTAATTATATCGTAGTTGGGTATTGTTCTATTATTACATAAAAAGGGAAATCATTTAAAAAAAAATAGAATTATTTGCTTAAAATTGAGTCTATTTTGGACAGCCTTCCTGTAATTTAGAGCTTTCTAGATAACGGGATCTGATCAAAATCACCTGTGTAGTTTACATTGTCCCACCTTACATCACAAATCTTGTCCCTAAATACTCTCCAAATTAACAGCTTCTCCTTCCCTTCAGGATGCCAAACTTTTCTCTTCTTTCTTGTTACATGCAAGCTTTTAGGACATTACCAAGGCAGTTCCCTACCTGTGGAAACGATTGAACTAGGGTCCACCAGGTTTTCTCCTGATGCCCGGTGGGTCTAACCTTGCTAAATTCTTCCAACTTCCTTACATAATTCCCACCTGGAATAAACCTGTCTTCTGAAGCACAAGTCTTCCCACATCTCATCTTAATGGTGATACTAACTTTGTTTCAATAGCAAGTCTTCATGACCGCCCAGCTTATCCTACGACATGAACTTTCTTGTGCACATTCATATATTCAAACTTTGTATCTAACTTGTATGTATGTCACATGTGTATAACTTTGTTTGTAAATCGGTGTTAAGGAGCCGCAGCACTGTACAGTGCATAACAGTACAATACATATATATCAAAGTATACACAGGGAAGACAAATTACATACTAAATATATACAGAATCATATCAGGACAAAGAGCTTAAGTGCTATGTGGTAAGAGACAAAGTGGGAAGGAGGTCCCTGCCCTGTAGAGCTTACAGTCTAAGTGGATGGGAGGCTAACATACAGGCACAAATTGGAGATGAAAATGTGCACAAGGTAAGGCATAGTCAGTAGGCACAGGACTAGGCTAATGTTCTAGTGCTCCAAAAGGTAGACTCTTCATTTTTTCTTGAAGAGATTGAGAGAGGAATTCAGGGATGGAATTCCAGAAGTAAGGAGCAGCAAGAAAGAAGGGTTTGAGACGAGAGGTGTCAGTGGATGTTGATGGTGTGAAGAGAAGGTGTGGAGAAGAGTGGAGAAGACGACCATGAATGTATAGCGAGACAAGAGAATGAATGTAGTGAGGAGCAGAGGAAACTCAAACTTATTCTGCTCCCTTAGATTCTTAGTCCTTGCAAGCACTGTCCTCATTACCTTTTACATGAATTTTTCTGAATGTTTCTGAATTTCAGAATACTTCAGGCTTTATAAATGTAGGGAATAATCAGCAATTCTGTTGGAATAGCCTTCTTTCCATAAGAGGCCTTTTGTTTCCATCTGGGTTTGCACAGAAACAAATAAAACCGTGTATTCACATTTGAGCTGAGATTATTTTTAAGGCTTCCAGTTTATTATATAGACTTATTATGTTGAGTTCCATCATCCTTGGAGAAGCTGATGTATGCAAAAGCATTTGTTTTGCATCGGTTAGCAAAAATGGAGCAAAAAATATAAAAACAGCCAGGGATGTTGAATAGATTATTATCCTAGAGCCAAGTAAAACAAACGCATGTTCAATAAAAGGTCTCCATTGAAGTGGAAACTTTTGGCCAAACACATCCATCTAAATTGAAATGAGATATAAATGTTGATTCTGGAATAATGCAAATTGGTTATCACTCAATTATACCGTATGCACCAAAACCACCCTGTCCGTTTTGCATATAGATATCAGTTGGAGACTTATCTCTGAACAGGTTAATCACACTGGCTTACCGTGCCATTTCTTCTTCAATTCAAGAATAGAAGTGAAATTGCTACAGTACAGATATCTTCTCTCATGTTTTATTTAGCTCTAGGACAGCTAAGATTTCCTCTCAACGGAGAGACCTTGAGGAAGTGATTTGCACATAAAGAATATGGATTTACAGGCACTAATAAAGGTACAATGAGGTGTGTTCAGATCCCGTATAAAGATATCATTTTCAATTGTGCATTAAATTAGTAGAAGTTAGTGGAAAATGTTTTTTGAGGGGCAAGCACCCCACCCCAAAAAAATATTTAGTTGAAAAAGCAATAGGTTGCCAATAGTTTGTCCCAGTCCTCATATGCTAGCCTTCTGTGCTAATGGCTGCAGGTGTCTGCCATGTTCTTTATAACATTCTAATTGACGGTGTTCAGTGCCAGGGGGAAGGGCATAACATTAACAATTCATTTTTAATCCATCAGGAACAATACTGGTGTACGTGTCTAATTATGCTAAAGGTTGAAAGATCAAGGGGGTTATTTATCAAGGTCCGAATTTATCTCAATATTGGCTGCTACAAACTCTGATCTAGACCACTCAGGTTTTCCACGCTTATTTATTATTAGATTTTCCCGAAAATGACCTTTGAGGGAAAAGCTCAGAATTTCACGATTTTTTCGTGAATTTTCCCAGAAAACCGAAACCCCAGACACAACCAAAAATCAATGGGACTGTTCCCATTGACTTTTATGCAACTTTGACAGGTTTGAGATCCCGTGTTTTATATTCGGGCGTTTAAGCCCTCGGGGTTTAATAAATTGCAAAAAATTTGTGATTTTTTTTTAAGTCTATTATAACACAAAAAATCACGAATTTTTCGTATTTCGGGGAATTTCGGGCATTCGGAGCTTAGTAAATAACCCCCCAGGTATTAATATTGTTCTGTACTGAGCATTAATATCATGACATACATAACATGATTAGTGATTCGCAAATTATCCTCAACAAAAAAAAGTCGCAGAGAAAAAACACCAATTAGAAAAAAACCCCATTCAATTTAATGCGTTTGGCCAAAAAAGTCACCATAAGAAAAAACTCCCTTTGACTTTAATGCATTTTGAGTGAGTTGAGATTTATTAATGAAAAAGACTGAGAAGTCACCAGAAAATGCTCAGTAAGTAAAAGCTGGTGAGGTTCAGAAGAAACAGAACAAATCTGGGGCCTAAAGTGATGGATTTAAGGGAAGCCTCACTCATTATAGTAACTAATGATGGGCAAATAAATTCAAATTTTTTGGACGTCCATCCGAAAAGTTGTTCGCGTCAAAATCGTCACGCATCAACACTATTCAGACACCTATTGACTTTAATGCCAGCGTCATATTGGACGCGGGCGTCAATTTCCAATTTTCACTATTTTTTGTGAAAATGTCAGATTTTCACAATTTTTCTCTGAAAATGTCAGATTTTCACGATTTTCTCATGAAATTCACATTTTTTTCTTGAAACTTTCTGATTTCACGATTTTCCCTCAAATTTTTCGGCGAAGTGAAATGGGAGAAATTCGCCCATGGCCAAAGCATGGCATAAAATGTAAAAGCGATGAGTGAATCTGCCCAGTTTTCCTTCAGCGAAAATTTGCAAAATGCATTAGTCAGTTGACGTTTTTCTCCACTTTTTTCCCCTGTGACTTTTTTTTTAAACATTAAAGTTTATGGGTGTTTTTTCGTGACAAAACCTGGGAGAAAAAATTCACTCATCACTATGTAAATCCAGTCCCCATATACATTTCTGTGTTCAAAATCCATAACTAGTTATATTAGTTATATTAATATTATATTTTGCTAATATGGAGTTTTTTAGTTAGCTTTTAATGACTTTGGTAGGATAAGGAGTAGACAGGATCAAACAGTTCATTAATTTTAGAATAAAAAGTGAAACACAAATATATAACAACATTCTATCTTGATAAATCAGGGCTCTATAAATAAAATGTGATTGTTGCTAATTAGATAACATTAGAGCCAGAAGTGTTTTTGTGTTAATGATTTTTGTTGGAAGTGTCCTTAATTAGCTGCTGATTTTGAATTCATTAAATTAATTTTATTTTCATCTATAACACAAAACACTTCAGTGATTACTGTATGTGCATTACAAAAACAAAAGAAAACAAAGCCATTCATAAAAAATAACTATTGCTTTCTGTTTTTGATTTATCCAAAACAATGGTTTTATCAGTTTTAATATATAGTAAATAATAACTGGATGTTACTTTTTTGTATTATTATTGCTATTTTTATTGTTTGTATTATTATTACTATTTTTAATGACCCACATGCCCTACCTAATAAAATATTATCTAATGTAAACGAACACACTATCCAATAGTGTCCCTTAAGCATATACAGTAAGTAATTTAATTGCGCAGATGTGTGAGCAGGGTTCATTTGAAAAGGGTACTAGGGATGTAGCGAACTGTTCGCCGGCGAACTGTTCGCGCGAACTTCGACCGTTCGCGTCCGCCGAATGTTCGCGAACGTCGCGCAACGTTCGCCAATTTGGGTTCGCGTTCGATTCGTTCGACCATTCGACCATTCGAATTCCTTCGACCGCTAAAAATTCGTTTGAACGATTGTAAGCATTCGATCTAATGAAAAGCATTCGATCGAATGGTTTCGATCGTTCGATTCAAATGAAAATCCTTCGATCAAACGAAAATCCTTCGATCGAACGATTAAAATCCTTCGATCGTTCGAATCGAACGATTTTGCGGGTGTTCGAAGTTCACGAACTGTTCGCATTTTTGCCGGTGTTCGCGAACGGCGTTCGCGAACACCAAAACGGCAGTTCGCTACATCCCTAAAGGGTACATCCACACACGGGGGGGCTTATTTATCAAAGTCTGAGTATTTTAAACAAAAAAGTCTGACCAAATTAGAATCCAAGACTGAACCTTATTTATTATTAAAAAATCACAATTTAATCAGATCAGGGACAAACATTAAAATTGAGCAAAAATTCGATGTTTTTTTCCTGAAAAGCCCAAATTTTTTGGATTTTTGTACGAAAAGTCTGAAATAGTCAGATTTTTGGGCTAATTCCAGAAACGACCACAGAAACTTCCAAATAGGATAAGTATCTCTCCCATTGATTTACTGTATATACAACCTCTGTAGATCTGAGATGCCTAATTTTTCCTCGGGGGTATAATAAATCTCGAAAAAATTCCACTAAAAATTCTGATTTTATAGAAGATATTTTGAGTTTTTGGCATTCGGACTAAGGGCTGAACTACACGGTGCGCCTTCTTCAGATCCGATGAGGCGTATGCGATGAGACGGAAGCAAAGAATATAATGTATAATAAGAATGTTGGACCTACAAGCTGCGTGCATCCGACACGACGTTACTGTCGGATGAAGACGCAACGTACGGCGTTTGCATCTGAGAGTCGTGTCAGATGCACGCAGCTTGTAGGTCCGACAGATTTGCAGAAGGCGCACCTTGTTTTTTAGCCCTAATAAATAACCCCGAACATCTGCCACTAAAATCCCATGATTAGGGATGAGCAAACTTTTTCAAATGTGGACTGCCATGAATGTGCACTAGAATGTCCCTGGAAAAAGATTGTTTTTGCACAGGAAAAATGCCAATGGTGGTATTAGCAACTGTCTATGGGGGGTTACTTATCAATGTTCATATTTCTTTCTCAGCTATTTCATTTTTTGATGCGCACATAATTATGAATGTGAATAATGGTTGAAAAACACAAGTTTTCTAAATTTATTATTACTTTATTATTAAAAAGACAGGAAAAAACTCATCATCTAAAAGCTTGTGAGGTCATGTAGAAGAAACTATTTATTCTTATTTTGTTTTTCTTATTTTTGAGCTTGTAAACTCATTAAACATTTGAGTTATACACCTTTTTTCTGTATTTAGATATTTTAATAAATAAGGTAACACTCACTTTTTTTAAAAGTTTATTCAGAGTAGAAAAAATAGAAATTCTCTCCATTTCACAAATTTTTCTGTCCATGATATAATATTGTACCAAACCATAAAAGGAGCAGCTCAAGGCCTGTCTGGGCAGCAGTGTCGGGTTGGGGTATCTGAGGCCCATCAGAGAATGTGACTTCAGGGCCCCCCTGAACACTGTTGTTAGTTACCCCAACCCCCCCTGTAAATTCACTCAGTGACGTAATTAGGTGGGGGCGGGCCATGCAGCCAATCACACCCCAGCCCTCTTCATATCAATTTTATTAGTGGCTACAGCCGGTTGCAGCAGTGCGTGATCTGCCGGGAGGCCCTGAGGGGGTGCGGGCCCTGGTTGAATTGCACCCCCTGCTCCCCCTGTAATTCCTTCCTGCCAACACTCCATTACCCATACAGGACCCCCCAGGACTTGTTATGGTTCAATGGCCAGTCTGACCCTAATCTGGGTAATATATAAAGTAAATAATAACACTATATTATATGTGTGTATATATATTGCATAGTACAACCCCATGGGGTAAATGTATCAAGGGTCGAATATCGAGGGTTAATTAACCCTCGATATTCGACTTGCGAATTAAAATCCTTCAACTTCGAACATCAAAGTCGAAGGATTTTGTGCTAATAGTTCGATCGAACGATCGAAGGAATAATCGTTAGATCGAACGATTAAATCCTTCGAAACTAACGATTCAAAGGATTTTAATCCATCGATTGAAAGATTATCCTTCGACCAAAAAAAGATAGCCAAGCCTATGGGGACCTTTCCCATAGGCTGACATTGACTTCGGTAGCTTTTAGGTGGCGATCTAGGGGGTCGAAGTTTTTTCTTAAAGAGACAGTACTTCGACTATCGAATGGTCGAATAGTCGAACGATTTTTAGTTCGAATAGTTCGATTCGAAGTCGTAGTCGAAGGTCGAAGTAGCCCATTCGATGGTCGAAGTAGCCAAAAAAACACTTCGAAATTCGAAGTATTTTTTCTTCTATTCCTTCACTCGAACTTAATGAATGGGCGCCCATGTGTCATTAACCCCGCAGACAGTATTTCTTTTAGGGTGATATATAAAAACACGCATCAATTGCTCCTGGACTGGAGGGCACATGGTACATCTCAGCCACTCAGACTGGTGCAACAAGGCGGGTTACACATACTGATGGAACAAACTTTGACATCCACATAGGGCACAACATGTCTCAGCATGCACTTGAATAAAAAAAAAAGTATATTGACTATTCATTAAAACTGAGTCATTTTGTGAGCCATCTGAGCCAAATGTCCATGAGTAATTTAATTCTGTTTACCAGAAGTGTAACACAATAAAAAGTGGTTAAGAAAGAGAAAATGTACAAAATTAAAAAGTACATTTCGCAATGTATTATTCTTACTTAGACAATTACTGGATTGTGCCCTTTACTTGCGCAACATTCTATTTAAACAACCACTTGAAGTGGTGAAGTTGACAAAATTACTCTTCCAGTGTAGTGTGATGAATCAAATGAAATGTTTACTGTTGCTATATGGAAACTACCATGTAGGATGATGTGGTTTAGGCCTATATTGAAATTATGAAATTATGAACGCATAGACAGCTATGGGACTTGTTAACCAGAATGCTCAGGGCCTGGGGTTTTTCGTATTTCCATAATTTGGATCTCAATACCTTTAATCTGCTAAAAAATCAATAAAAAATTGTTTTGCTTCCCTTAAAGGGCATGTAAAGGCAAAAAATAAAATCCCATTTTTACTTTCTTTAATGAAAAAGAAACCTATCTCATATATACTTTAATTAAAAAATGTCTACTGTTTTTATCAGAAACCTGACTGTATGCAGTGAAATTCTCCCTTCATTTAATGCTGTGGATAGGAATTGTCAGACAGTCCCTAACTGCTGAGCAGGGAAACAATCATACTTATGAACAGCAGGGGGAGCCCCCGCCTTACTTCCCAGCCATGCAGAACTCAAGCAGCTTTGTTTATGACGATCCCTAAGCAGCCCAGACCACACTGAGCATGTGCACAGTCTTAGTCTTGCAAAGATGTTTAACAAAGTTACAAAATGGTGACCCCCTGTGGCCAACTTTGAAAGCATAAATCATTTGTTTGTTTAGGCTTGTGGTGCAGTAAGTTCGTGTTTCTATCTAGTATACAAAATACAGCATTTCTAACCTTATTCTATTTTAGACTTTACATGCCCTTTAAAGATGAATTGTATCTTAGTTTGGATCAATAGAAGCGTTTTATTATAACAGAGAAAAGGAAATCATTTTCTAGTTGAATTATTTGCTTAAAATGGAGTCAACGGGTTTCCCGAATAATGAATTCCATACCTGTATTTGTTAATATAGGCCCTTGTTTTGAAGCACATACCAACCTAACTAGTTCTACATGGCATACAGCATAGTTAAGAGCTAAGAATTTATAACACTCCAGTGGACAATATCATCATGATTATATCATCTTTCAACTATTTAAAATATATTAACATTTATCGGGAATGGGAAGAAAATCATGAGTTGCGCAGGGAGCAGTGCCCAGTGCCCAGTTTTTGTGCTAAGTGTGTTCATGTCATGTGAATGTTTCTTTTTTTTTTTAGAAAACATATTGACCCTTTTTTTTCATCTATTTATAATAATAGTTTGTGCCAAAAAAGTCAAATTCCTGTTTAATATATCTGTCTATTAACTACCATTCTGTTATTAAAATATTAAATATATATACATATATTTTTTCTCTCTTACCCTTACATTCTTTGTGCTTTTTCTTTTTAACAAAAATACTTCTTTTGCACTCTAGCAAAGGGCAGATTTATCCAAAAAAAAAAAAAAAAAAAATCGTTAGCAAGTATTTTAGGAAAATGAAAGTGGAACAAAGTAATTCTGGTTGGTGTGTTACTTTTTTCCTGCAACAAAATGCCAATGTGACTATTTGGGTAGCGGTTTTTATAAATAAGCTAGAGGTTTGAGGAAGAAATGTGAAAAGTTGCTTGCAATTTGTAGACTTTTTCACTGCGCGCCTGTGTGACGCGCGGCTCGACAATCCTGCTTGAAAGGCGTCGCTCAAGGCTCTGTAGGAATGTCGTTGCACGCATGCGCAGATGATGCAGTCAGCGCCTAAAGAAATCTTTTTTTTTTTTTTAACAAACTGGTCGGGAGAGGGGTCCGGCCCGTCAGGGGCCCATTAAGGGTCGGGCCCACCGGGTTTTTTCCCGGTTTCCCGCCGGGCCAGTCCGACACTGAGTATTGATAAATATGACCCTTAGTTTGCTTGTGTCTTTTTTTCAACTATGGTATTGTATGTATAGACAAATGCCAAATAGAATGTCAACCTGAGTGGTAATTCACTTTGACAGGTATTATACTTTATTCATTAATATTTCATACAAATTAATATTATGTATGATATAAGCAATTATTATTACAGGTATGGGACCTGTTATCCAGAATGCTTGGGACCAGGGTTTTTTTCTGGACAACATATCTTTCTGTAATTTGGATCTTCATACCTTAATTCTACTAGAAAATCACGGAAACATTTATTAAACCCAATAGGCTGGTTTTGCTTCCAATAAGGATTAATTATATCTTAGTTGGGATCAAGTACAAGCTACTGTTTTTTTATTACAGAGAAAAAGGAAATCAATTTGAAATATTTTGATTATTTGTCTGTGGGAGACTTCCTTTCCGTTATCTGGGTTACCGGAAAACGAATCCCATACCTGTATTATATATACATAAAATATAGAGTATATTGTATTTTTTTCTGTTAACCTTTCATTCTTGATAGGTTGATTTTTGTTATATAAAATTACACACACACACATATACCATCAGTTGCTTAGACATTTAAAGCTATCATTTATTTCCTTTTTCCTGTTATTAAACTCACACACGCATATATTTATGTCTATGACATTATTTAAAAATAACCCTTCCATTTTTCCCCATAATTATGAGAGCTGTTTATTCTTTATTGTTTTGCTTATAAGGCAAAATAACATCTTTTCAAACGACTTGCAGCACATAAATTTACAAATATCATGCAAATGCACTGTTTGCAATAAAAGTGACTAATGAACTTTAAAGGCAAATCATTTTCTCTGGCAGCTGGCTCTATCATTTAAATGTATGTCTTTGTGTTTGCTTTAGGGAAATTTTAATAATGTCTTAATTTATGGCTTTTAAAATATATCATGGATTTCCTATATCTCTAACAGGTTGGTATCAAAACACTTCATTTATTAGCTGCAAGTTTCAGTTACGGTTTATTATAACTTTATGCCAAAATTGTAAAGCACATTTATAGAGACAAGTCCTAATTATCCTCTTTCACATTCGTCCACCCTTATGGAGCTGTCTATCGCTTGGTCATGGTCCACACATAGGGGCAGATTTATCAAGGGTTGAATTTCGAAGTAAAAAATACTTCGCAATTCGACCATTGAATTTAAATACTTCGAATTCGAATATTGAATTCGAACTTTCTTCATTGAATTTGGGTATTCTGCGGGAAGTAAAATTGTTTGATCGATTAAATCCTTCGAATCGAATGATTCAAACGATTTTATCGTACGATCGTATGATTTTACTTCGACTTCAAAAAAATTGCAAAATGCTGTTGAAGATAGCCATAGGCTAACATAGCACTTCAGCAGGTTTAATTTGGCGAGGTATTGAAGTCGAAGTTTTTTTAAAGAGACAGTACTTTTGTCTGGTCGAATATTCTAACTATTTTACTTCTAATTGAATTCAAAGGCTAAGGGGCCAATTTACTAACTTTGAGTGAAGGATTCGAAGTAAAAAAACTTTGAATTTTGAAGTGTTTTTTGGGCTACTTCGACCATCGAATGGGCTACTACGACCTTCGACTACGACTTCGAAGGATTCGAACTAAAAATCGGTTCAACTATTCGACTATTCGACTATTCGATAGTCGAAGTACTGTCTCTTTAAGAAAAAACTTCGACCCCCTAGTTCGCCATCTAAAAGCTACCGAACTCAATGTTAGCCTATGGGGAAGGTCCCCATAGGCTTTCCTAAGTTTTTTTGATTGAAGGATATTCCTTCGATCGATGGATTTAAATCCTTCGAATCGTACGATTTGAAGGATTTTATTGTTCGATCGAATGAACAATCCTTCGATCGCACTATTTGCGCTAAAATCCTTCGACTTCGATATTCGAAGTCGAAGGATTTTAATTCCAAGTCGAATATCGAGGGTTAATTAACCCTCGATATTCGACCCTTTGTGAATCGGCCCCTAAGTCGTAGTGTCCTATTCGATGGTCGATCCAAAAGTATCCAAAAAATTACTTTGAATTTCACATTTTTTTACTTCGAAAATTCCCTCCAATTCTGGACCCTTGATAAATCTGCCCCATAGCATCTTTAGAAAAATATTTTGATTTACTGCAGTAAAAATTTATTTTTAAAAAAAGTCTATTTTAAAAATGATTATTATTACTATGATTACTAATAACATACATTTATAAATGACAACATCTTCCAAAACCCTGTACAATAGATGGGTTCATATACAGCTTACATATAAATACTGACTAATACAAGAGATAAGGGCCTTTATCATTCACATTTGCATCATGTAAATGATACAAATGTGATATATCTCTAAATATCAAACCAAGACTGTAATGCGTTTTTTGGCAGACAGGATATGATGTAAGTGACAATGATCTAGCATCATTTTAGCACTTCACCTGGTCTGAGGTGGCAAAGTCAACTCTGGCAAAAGAGGTAACATTCAGCAAAAAACGCACTTTAGGGAATTTGCAGAGCAACGATCATTCGCCTGAGCTAAAAGTCGCCTGGCGGTAGAGTGCAAACGAATGCTAGCGACGGTCTCTTTCACTAGCGAATTGTCATCTGTGCCTGCTAGTGAATTGGTGATGTCCCTATGGATGTGATTTTTGGCGAAAAGTCGATATCGATAGCCACTTCACCCTTTAGTAAATGCCCCATTGTTTCTAGTACTGCCTTATTAATTTTCATTCAATACAAGTATTAATACAAATACTATTATTAACTGCACTGATTGCAAATGGGTAGCATTTATATTGACTGCAATCAATGCACACTTTCTAGCGGAATTTTCTTGAGGCAACTTGACATCACATGACTGATTGCTTTTAGTGACGCTTTGTACAGTGTAAGTTTTTATAGAGTACTACATACCCCCCATTTTGAAAAATATAAGAATAATCGAAGGCAAGTCATCGAATAATTCCATACTGATACAAAATACACGAATGAAAAGTATTTTCTGTTACAGGGGTTTCCAACCTTTGTTATTCATGAGTCACATTCAAATGTTAATAGAGTTGAGGAGCAACACAAGCATGAGACATATTCCTGGGTGGTAGCAAATAGGGCTGTGATTGGCTATTTGGTATCCCCTATGTGGACTGGCAGACTACTGTTTAGCAGTACACCAATTTTTATACAACCAAAACTTGCCTGGAATTCAAAAATAAGCACCTGCTTTGAGACCACTGGGAGCAACAGCCAAGGGTTTGGAGAGCAACATGTTGCTCACAAGCCACTGGTTGGAGATTACTGCTCCAGTAACTAGAAAAAATGGTGGAAGGCGCTCGCCAGCAATATAACTTGAACACAGCGGGGCCGATTCACTAACTTCGAGTGAAGGATTCGAAGGTAAAAAAATTTGAATTTCAACGTTTTTTTGGGGCTACTTCGACGATCGAATGGGCTACTTCGACCTTCGACTACGACTTTGAATCGAACTATTCGAAGTAAAAATCGTTCGACGTTTCGACCATTCGATAGTCGAAGTAGTGTCTCTTTAAAAAAAACTTTGACCCCCTAGTTCACCATCTAAAAGCTACCGAAGTCAATGTTAGCCTATGGGGAAGGTCCCCATAGGCTTGCCTAACTTTTTTTGATCGAAGGATATTCCTTCGATCGTTGGATTAAAATCCTTTGAATTGTTCGATTTGAAGGATTTTATCGATCGAGCGAAGGAATTATCCTTCAATCGTTCGATCGAACTATCTGCGCTAAATCCTTCAACTTCGAATATCGAAGTCGAAGGATTTTAATTCCTAGTCGAATATCGAGGGTTAATTAACCCTCGATATTCGACCCATAGTGAATCGGCCCCAGCATGTCTTACAGATGGGAATAATGTCAGGAAGGATTTTTTAAAATCTATGATTGGCTAACATAATGGCCATTTACAATGATGAAAAAATTATATGTTGGGCATTGGCTTATCACACGTTTCCGTACCTGGTTGATACTCCAAAGCCAGCTTCCTTATCCACTCACCACATCATTAGAAAGGTCACTTTTATTGTTCTTGCATATTCTCCTTGTGCTTCTAAGCTCTGTTTGTAAATATGAAATGGTATTTTCAAGGTTAATTGCAATCGCCTATGCAGTGGAAAAAAATATTTGCACTAGATATGCCGCTTGAAGGTTGATTGAGTCCTTTGTTGCCTTGTCTGATATTTGTCAGTCTGATTCCATTTCTGATCTGTTATGGGTAAACGCTAAATACCATGACCTAATTATTATAGTCATAGACATAAGCGATGAAAGGTGTCCTAAGTGACATTGGCATTATATACATTATTCCAGTGTATGATATATATATATATATATTTATTTATATATATTTACTCTAGCCGAGTGTTCATAATGATATCTAACAATTTGCTGCAGAACATTTTAACTTGTTTAATTCTTATTAGAAGCCTTGGGCTGGATTTAGCATTCCTACAGGATTCTTTTGTACCTCCACAAGCCTTTATGTATGACATTATAAGTTATATTTGGCTCCCAGAAGTGAGTGTATATATGGTAAGAGTTTCTTCATTAATACAGTTGGACAAAAAGATCACCATCAACCAAAATGCCTTCAAAACAAAAGGTTACTTGCTAGGGGACATGATATCTCTTTACAAGAACGTTATTGGGAAGAATCAGTTTTAGAATGATCCAAAAATAATTTGCCATTGCAACATCACCAGTCATAACATTCCACAACCTCAATGTGAAGAACCCCTGATGCTTCTTCAAATGGAAGTTCAGTTTTCTTCAAGTCTAAAGGGATGGTTGCTTGTTCTTTGTATAATAATATAGACATTATGAGCATTTTTTATGGGAAAAAAAAGACTCTCCCCCTCACTGGCGACACTTCGCCCTTGATGGCAGATTCTATTGCTGCCTTTAAGAGAGTGACTTGGATTATTTATTGAACAATAGTGAATTGTTTGCAAACTTCTTAGCAGTTTTTTCAATTTCTTGATGAAATAAATGAAAATTCATGAAATAACAAATTTTAGCCAAAACGAATTGGAGCTAGTGATGGGTGAATTTGACCCATTTCGCCAGAAAAGTTTTGAATTTCCCACGAAATTCATTAAAGTCAGTGGGCCATCCGAATAATTTTGATGCGCGACAATTTTTATGCACGAGACGAGCGCCCAAATCTTTTTGAAGTTGCAAAATACGAGTATATGAGAAGGATATTATCGGAGTTCCGTGACCTGCATGAAAACACTCGGCCTCCGGCCTCGTGTTTTTAGATGATCATGAAACTCCTCGGTAACTTATAATATCCTTATATTTTATAAGAGGGGCTACATTATTCACTATATATATATATGTGAGTGTTTATATATTGGTATAAGCACTGGGGGTCATTTGAAGGGATTGAGCTTAATGGGCTTTTGTCTTTTTTCAACCCAATTTAAGTATGTATGTAACTAGCATGTCTCCTACTAATGAAGCAGTGTAAAAAGTGAACACTGTCCTTATATGCAGAATGTTTGGGACCTTGGGTTTTCTAGGCCCTTCTAAAAAACCATGAAACCATGGAAGCATTAATTAAACAGACAGGATTGTTTTTCCTCCAATAAATATATCTTAGTTGGGATCATGTGCAAGGCACTGTGTTATCGTTACAGAGAAACTGGAAATCTATTTTAAAAATCGGAATTGTTTTATTAAAGTATGGGAGATGGCCATCATGTAATTCAAAACTTTCTGGATAATAGGTAGGTTTGCCACCTGTCCGGTTTTGACTGGACAGCCTGGTATTTTGAAGGGCTTGCCAGGTCAAAACTACCTGTCCGGTATTCCAAATTAGGAAAACAGAGCAGGATTCCTTATGATTGACATGGTGATCGTCCAATTGAAGAGTCATAACCCCGCCCCCTATGTCACTGCCCACCCCCTCAATGTCACTGTCACGCCCCCTCCATGTCACGTCACCGCCCCCTGTGCGGTCTCCACCAGGCTAAAAAGTGGCAATCCTAATAATAGGTTTTCCAGATAATGTAATATTCTTCATACTGAAAGAAATCATTTAGATTAGCAATAGAATAATCATATAATGTCCAGGAAACCAGAGTCATGTTTAATTTTGAGAACTATTTGTGCAGTAGTTCTTTACAATGTCCCACATAGCCCTCTGGCAAGAATAATATAATAATGGACCCTACAGTATAATAAGAAGGAAACACAACAATATAAAAGAAATGTCTAAGAATAAATTGAAATGTGCCAATTATATCCTCCAAATTGCCTCCAATTGTTCCACTTGACTTAAAGCCCACGTCAAGCCCAATCTGTTGATGAGACTCACATTTTTTTTTTGGACCAGATGTCCCCACATTCTTATTTGTGCATCTTGGAATGAGGGAGATTGAGGCAGACGACTATATAACAATGTAATAATGACAAATGACATTTGGATTCAAACCATATTTAAAATATCCAATTTCATTAAAACCTCAGTATGTGAGAAGCATAGAAACCCTTGCACAATGCTGTGGGGCAGCCCCGGGGTATCTCTACGTCATGAGATGTAATTCTTTGCTTTTGGTGGAAAATATGTGCTGTTTTATTAATCAACCTTTGAAAGTAAAATAGATATGAGCTGAGAACACAAGTCATTGACTTCTCTCCTTGTAAGATCAGTGAATATTGATTGTAATTCTATTTTGGATGCAACGCACTTTCTATATGCAACCAAAAAGAAACATTACAACTGAAGGTTCACTTGTACAGGAATTGGACCTGGGGTTTTCTGTTAAACGGATCATTCTGTAATTTGGAAGGTTCACTGGTACAGGAATTGGACCTGTTATCCAGAATGCTCATGACCTGGGGGTTTTTGGTTAAAGGATCATTCTGTAATTTGGAAGGTTCAATTGTACAGGAATTGGAACAGTTATCTAGAATGCTCGTGACCTGGGGTTTTCTGGTTAATGGATCATTCTGTAATTTGGAAGGTTCACTTGTACAGGAAATGGACCTGTTATCCAGAATGCTCGTGACCTGGGGTATTCTGGTTAATGGATATAATGAAGCATGTGACATCAAACCTCCCGTCCACTTATGTTTTTTAAAAAAGGAAACCTGGATTCAAATGTAGCAAAATATTATCATGAATGCAATGGTGGTGAGTGCTATAGGCATAGATAGGATAACAAGTGGAAGGTGTGGGGTAGTGATGGGTGAATTTATTCGCCAGGCGCGAATTCATGCAATTCGCCGCCCGCGAATAATTTTGGGAAAGGGGGACGAAAATTTGCCGGCGTCAAAATAGTCAGACACCAGCGTCAGAAAACAGACGGTGGTGTCAAAAAACGGACGCCGGCGTCAAAAACGAGACACCGGCGTCATTTTGCTTCGCTGAAAAGTTCGCGAAACAGCGCCAGTGTCTCATTTTTGACGCAAATTCGCCCATCACTAGTGGGGGATATATTATTCCAAAATTACTCTGTCCAGAGACCAAATGGACTTTCCATTACCAAACTAGAAAACCCCTTGCTCTCAAAAAATTACTTTGATGTCACTCACATGCTTCTTTAGGAGGTGTAGAAAACCCATTAATATCTTAATCTCTTACGTCACAATTTTTTTTAGAGACCCCCAGAGTCTCTGATTATATTATTTATATACTATTGAATGATGTTAGCTAATACTCTGGGACCATCATTTATCGATTGATGTATTCAAGTTCTCATTCTCCAGGTGTATATTATACCTTGTTCCTTGAGTACCTTCCTCTAGTAAATGAAAAAAAGAGAAAAAAAAACCTTCTGGCACTCTTTTGGTTTTTTATGTTTTTATGTTTTTTTATGTTTGCATTGCTTATTTCTGTATTATGTGTCATGTATATTTTTTTGCATGTTCTCTGGGTTCTATGTGGATTTTATTTTATGTAAATATTATATGTAAATAGTTACTCTAGGGGGGTTATTTACTAAGCCCCGAATGCAAAAATCACAAAAAATTTGTGATTTTTTTAATATATATAAAATCGGGCTTTTTCGGAATTTATTAAACCCCGAGGCCGGAAAACTACTCTGAAAACCCAGCATCTCAGACCTGTTGAGGTTGAATATAAGTCAATGGGATAAGTCCCAATGATTTTATTGATTTGCGCTGGGTCTCGTGCCAAACCCCGAAGTTTTCGGAGGTTTCGGGTAGACGAGTGAAACCTCCAAAAAAATCGTGAAAATCGGAGTATTTACCGCAAAGCAAATTTTCGGGAAAATGTCATAATAAATAAGCGTTAAAAACCTGAGCGGCTTAGATCGGAGTTTGTAGCAGACAATATTTAGATAATTTCGGACCTTGATAAATAACCCCCTAGGTGACATTATTGTTTCCACCCTTGTGATTGGACTAATCTGTATGTAAATAGATACTTGTGTTGTCAATTGTTCTCTCAATTGTAATTGGCTGTGGTATACACTGTCTTTGATTGGTCACAACCCCTTTAAAAGGGTATGTGTATGGCCACCTTAAGTGCCTGAACAGACACGAAACGCGCCTGGCCCTCACCTGTATGTCCTAATAAATGGTTTGAACTTTTAAATACATTTTTGTTATTACTTTTTGCAGAAAAACTCACAACTTTTGTTTGTTGCTACATGCTTATGCACCCGTGGACTGGGGTGAACTGCGAGTATATTTTTCTCCCCTTACTTTCATTGCCCCCATTATTAGATACTAATTTACAGTAGTGTTACTATTGGCAATTTGCATCAATTTTGTTATATTGCTCACCATTATTTCACCATTGTATCTCTTCAAGGTTTACATCTTAATTTGTTAAAATATCACACCTCCCAACCTTTTGGAAATAGAAAGAGGGACATAAGGGGGCACATTTACTAAGCTCGAGTGAATGACTAGAAGGGAAAAAACGTTGGGGCGTGGCCAAGCTATGGCAGTGATCGCACGCAAAGTCTGAGAGCTCCGTGAGGTGGATTCCCCGTGACCCGGATTTTAGCTACAACTTTGCATTTTTATCATGGCTGGGCGATCCTACTAGACTGCTGAATAATGGGGAAAAAGAAGCTGCAAAACCAGCGAGTCACATTGTCTCCGTACCTGCATAAATCCTCAGGCCACGACAAGCGCGTCTCTTTCCAAGATGGCGCTGATGACGACGCAGCTCCGGCTCTACCCTCTCCTTCTCGTCCCGCTGCCTCACCTAACCATTCAGTGAGTAGCGCAAATTCCCCTGCATCTTCTCCGTCCTCTCCCACATCGCAGGTAAATGGCTCAGGCTCCATACCTGAAGACACGCCCATATTTTAAGTGCGCAACTCACCCAGCTACAGGCATCCCTGGTCACAACTATTACGCAATCTGTCTCTAATGCGAAAAGTCGCCCGCGATCTTTTAAAAGCGGGTCGCTGCGACAAGTCGTTCGTTTTGTCGTAGCAGCGGAAACATAAATGTAAATCGCCACGACAAATACACACAGCGCGATTTCAGATCGCCAATAGCTTCGAATCGCGTCCATACCCTTTTTGGAGCGATAGGGGTGAAATAGACTGTACATTAGCAAACATGGCAATCGCCTCTACACTGACACACGGAACGAAATGTCGCCGCGAGAATACGCTACATCAACACGGAAGTACGCAACGAGAGGACGCCCACACAAAACCACGAGATATGACGTGCTAGTTTCGCATGGCATTGTGGTATAACAGTCGCTTCCTGTAAATGTCGCTGCTCCAAATCGCTGTAGCAAATGACGGTCGCCTTGTCGCCGCGACTTTCTTCTTAAAAATCACGGGCGACTTTTCGCGGCAAAATCGCCTAGTGTGTCCTTAGCCTATAAGGGAGTTGCAGAGAGATTTAACAGATTTGGGGGACTGTACTGATAAGCTGGAGACATGTTCTGATGCTATTGTCTCAAAAATAACAGACATGGAGGACGATAGTGCTTCTCTTAAGGAGGAGGTGACACGCCTAAGAGATATGTGTGAAGACCTGGAAAACAGGTCCCACAGGCAAAATTTGAGGGTAAGAGGAGTCCCTGAGGACGTGACTACAGCTGAAATCCCACAATATCTGCAAGAATTGTTTGCAACCCTCTGCCCAGACGAGATGAAAGAACACTGGATTTTGGACAGGGCCCATCGCTCATTAGGCCCAAAACCACCTACCGCCAAGCCGCCAAGAGATATTGTTATCTGCTTTCATTATTATCAGAGTAAGGAAGCTCTTCTTACTAAGACTAGGTCACTTAAGATGATAGCATTCCGCAACCATAACCTACAGATATTCGCAGATCTTTCCCCAATCACGCTTGCGAAAAGGAGAGACCTTCGCTTTATTACGCAGAAGCTACGGGAACACAATATCCCATACAGATGGGGATATTCCTTTAAGTTAGTGGTCAACCGGCTCGGGCATACATATATTCTGCAGAATCCCTCCAACCCTTCTAAATTCCTACAGGCTTTGGGCGTCAACTCTGATCAAAATGCATCACTCCAACACCCTGCTCTGCCTGAGAAACCTGCTTCGCCATTACGCCAACAATGGAGCACTACGTCAGGTTCTTCACATCCGATGTCACCCAGGCTTGCACTAAGCCCCTCTCCTCCTCAAGACACATGAGGCTACGTTACTTTGCTGGATACTGACATCGTTTAACTCTGCCTTACTACCCTTTACATCATGGGAATCCACGATGGGTAATCTCGACTTACTTTGCCATCTGTGTACTATACACACTCTGAGACGCTGCCAGGGCTCGTCTGCTGACCCCCACACTGTGGAGTACTTGGGTTTCACCTGAGCCCTAGTCTTTATCCTTGGGATATAATAACTTTTTATTTTGTTTTTTCTCTCTTGGGTACGCGTTGATTAATCCCCACTTGTAAGGGGTAAGAAGCTGCAATTTTTTTTTCTTAAGTCTGATCTTGATGTACCCAACAGTTCCTGATGTGTTTTTGTCATTTTTTCTCTTTTTTGTTATTTTTTCTCTCACTACACTTGTTGAGGTCTCTGGAGAACTTGACATAATTCGGCCACTCTGCTTCATTTTTTTTATGATCCTATCTTTATTGGGTTTTATTGAATGCCTTGTTATTTCTGTATTAGTTATATTACTCCTGTTGCAGCCAAAGGGAACGAACTGCAAGTCTGATCAACCCGTGATATTTTTGCTGTTTCCAATATTGAAGACAGATACAGCCTTTCTCTATGTTTTAACTCATGGCGAAGATAGTATCCATTAATGTGAAAGGTCTCAATAGCATAATGAAACGATACTTGGCATTGAAAGAGATTAGGACCCTGAAAGCTGATATTGCATTCATTCAGGAGACGCATTTTATGAAGACAGGTACCTCTAGGCTTTACTCCAAGTATTACCCAACAGCTTTCTATGCCTCAGGTCCTACTAAAAAAGCTGGGGTGGCTATTCTTATCCATAAAGATTGCCCATTGACGGTTGATCAGACTTTCAGCGACCCTAAAGGTCATTATTTATTGTTGATTGGTAAATATGCAAATGTCTCAGTGACCCTACTGAATGTCTACTCACCCAATAAGCATCAGATTCGTTTTCTGAAAAGAATGACTGCCAAAATTGTGCAATCTGATTCTTCCTATGGCATTCTAGGGGCGGATTTCAATGTTGTATATTCTCAAACGGCAGATCGCTCTCGCCCTTCCCCAGATAAGCAGGCCCATTTGATTTCACGTAGTTACCGACAGCTAATACGACAGACGCATATGTTTGATGCTTGGCGTATTAATCATCCCAAAGACAAACAGTACACTTTCTATTCTCCGGTATATAAGGTCCATTCCCGTATTGATAACTTTCTTATTTCACAATCGGTTCTACGTATACGATATTCTACAGATATATTTCCAATAACTTGGTCTGACCATGCGCCCATAGCTCTCACCCTTGACTTACTTAAACCTCCACCTAGGGAACCTCACTGGCGGCTGAATGAGTCCATATTGCATAACCTGGGGGCCTTTAAACAAATTGAGACTAGCCTTAGGGAATATTTTCAGATTAATGAGGGCTCAGTCCAGGATTTGTCTGTTCTATGGGAAGCCCATAAGGCCTCAGTTAGGGGCCATCTTATAGCTCTATCTGCTAGCAAGCGGAAGACACGGACGGAATCATATTTCTCCCTTCATAGAAAGCTTCGGGAAACACAATATAATTTGCATGGTTCTGCCCTACTACTTGACCGAATAGTGACTCTTAGAAAGGATTTAGCTAAAATTAAACATGATGAAGTCTCCAAAGCCATACTTTGGACAAAGCAGGCTTTTTATGTGAAAGGTGACAGACAGCACACTCTTTTGGCAAGAAAGCTGAAGGATCAACAGATCTCTTCTCGAATTAATGCAATCCAAAACGAGGCTGGGCAACTTACTTACGACCCCAATCAAATTGGGGATCAGTTTCACAAATTTTACCATAAGTTGTATAATTTATCTTAGCCTACTCCAATGAAAAGCGGTATATCTAGTTACCCTATAAATGCCTTTCTAAAAGACCTTAACTTGCCCAAATTTCAAGCAGATGACTTAGAAATATTAAATAGTGAAATCACTCTAGAAGAGCTAACATATACTTTAAAAAAATATGCCTAGTGGCAAAACACCAGGGCCAGATGGGCAGCCTTACAACTATTATAAACTTTTCTCACACATTCTCTCCCCTTATTTGCTTAATGGTTAATTAACCCTCGATATTCCACTATTAGTAAATGTGCCCCAAGGAGTTGCCGTGCAAATTTTTTGACCGCGCATATTTGTATCACACCCCTAATTACCATGTTCATTTTACAAAATTTGGCAGGTTATAAAATTTGAAAACATTTGTTACAAATTGTTACAATTGTTTCTTTGCTTATCTTAAATTGTTACAAAAGTATCTAAGTGCAGCTGCCACGTATTCTGGGCTCTCTGCCAAAAGCCAATTAAGCTTTATAAGCTTTGTATCTTTTTCTAGCTGTTCAGTGCCAGATCAAAAGGGATCAAAGAGAAAGTCGGGACATTTCATATCAATCCAGGACTGCGGGTTGAGCTGTCAAAATCGGGACTCTCCCACAAAAAATGGGACAGTTGGAAGGTATGAAATATTTATATGCTACTTTATTGGTGATGGAATTACGGTAACTGTATTAACCCTACAGGGGTTCTTCACCTATACATTTTAGTATGACATAGACATTAATATCCTGAGACCATTTGCAGTTAGTTTTTATTGTTTATTTTTTGTGGTATGGGACCTTTTATCCAGAATGCTCGGGACCTGGGGGTTTTCCCAATAAGGGATCTTTCTGTAATTTTAATCTTCATACCTTAAGTCTACTAAAATATAATTTTAATATTCACTACCACCAACAGGATTGTTTTGCTGCCAATAAGAAATAATTATCTTAGTTGGGATCAAGTACAAGTTGGGATCAAGTACAAGTACAAATTGAGTCTATGGGAGATGGCTTTCCCGTAATTCGGAGCTTTCTGGATAATTTGGTTCGCCAAAAATTTGCCGCCAGCGAAATGTCACTGACGCCCATTAAAGTCTATGAGCGTCAAATTTTTTTTTGATGCGCGCGAAATTTTTCAAACAAGGTGAAAAAATTTGCCCATCCCTAGATCCTATATCTGTAGTTAGCTTTTTATTCAGCAGCTATCTGTTTGCTAGGGTCTTGTTTACCAGGCACTGGGTTGAATGAGAGACAGGATATGAATAGAATAATTGAATTACCGTATATACTCGTGTATAAGCCGACCCGCGTATAAGCCGAGGTACCTAATTTTACCTATGAAAACCAGAAAAACTTATTGACTCGCGTATAAGCCTAGGGGTGAGAAATGCATTTTAGGACATCTTCAGCAGAACACACGCTCCTGCACCATACTAACCACGCTAGCGTTTCCTGATTTTCTGTTGGCTTCCTCCCTCTCCTTCACTATCCCATATGGGCTCTGGTGTAAGTGAGGGTGCTGCTGCTGCTGCTGCTATGTACTGGGCTTTGGACCGCCTGTGCAAGTGAGAGCGCCAGCCTCCTATGTACAGGAGTGTGAGCGGGCACACTGTACGGGTGTGTGACAGGTGAACCTAGGTGCACAGGGTCAGTGCTTCCCCTTTAGTGCTCCTTAACACACAGCTGCTTGCTCCCCACTTTTCCAGCAGTGCTCCAGCCTGCCCCCTTTTCTGTCACCCCAAGCCCCGCACCACAAGAGAAAGAGGCAACCAGCGCAAGTACATGCTTGGGACAGTTGTCAAACTTACCGGCGCTAGGAGTCAGGAGCAGATTTGTAGCCAGCAGCAATGGTGGGGGCCCTTTAGGACCTGGAGCCCCCTTGGTGCGGTCCTGAGGGGGTGCAGACACGGAAAGTAGCAGTGCCGATTGCGCTCCTTCATAATAGCCTCGCAGATTACTGGCCAGCAGCAATGGTGGGGGCCCTTTAGGACCTGGAGCCCCCTTGGTGCGGTCCTGAGGGGGTGCAGACACGGAAAGTAGCAGTGCCGATTGCGCTCCTACATAATAGCCTCGCGTAATAGAATGTGCATGCGCATGCGCATGCGCATGCGAAGACAGCATTACGGTACGTTTGCTGCTTCCTGCCATCAACGTAGAATTTTTCATGCAGGCGCAGTGCAGCCAGCGGGAATGCATAGCAGGGTCCTCAGACTCCAACCGAAGGCACCAAAGGCACAAAGGTACTGGCAGCAGGCAGCTAACTATAGGGGGAAGCCCATTGACTCGTGTATAAGCCGAGGTAGACCTTTTCAGCACATTTTGGGTGCTGAAAAACTCGGCTTATACACGAGTATATACGGTAATTAAATAATTGAAAACACAGCGTCGCTCTGAAAATATGTGCTTCATTTGTCTTTCTTTAGCCTCTACCTGCATCAATAAGAAATATAGCTGCCATTAGTCAGTCCCATATCAAAAGGCATTTGGGGTTCCTATTCATTTCACTGCTAGGGGGTTATTTACTAAAATCCGAATTTATTGAATTTTTCTTTATTAAACAAAGCTTGACCAAATTCACATCCATGATTTTCGAATCGGGCAAAAACTGAAAAAAATCATGCGAAAACGTGAATCGTACAATTTTTTCGGAGTTTTCTCCAGAATAGCTTGAATTTTCCGGATTATCGGGCTAAACGCAGCGCAAACCATGATATCTTCAAATTGGAATAGGGTCATCTGCCATTGACTTATACATGACCTCGACAGGTTTGAGATGGCGGATTTTCAGAATCCGGCTTTTGGGGTTCCTAATAGTGATGGGCGAATTTGGGGTGTTTCGCTTCGCCTAAAAATTCTAAAATTTCCCGAAACTGCAAAAAATTGCAAACTGCAGCGGCTTCTCATTTTTGACGCAGGCAAAGTTTCGCAGCGGTTCTGCAAATTTATTCGCAAGTGGCCAATCGTGGGAGTTCGCCACGAATTCGCACCTGGCTAATAAATTCACCAATAACTAATTCCTATATATTGCACTGCTAGGGAATTATTTACTAAAATCCAAATGTATCTAATTTTTTTTATTAAACAAAGTTCAACCAAATTCCCAACCACGATTTTGCCTTATTGATCATGAAAATAACTAAAATAAATCGAATCGGGGAAAAACTCAATAAAATCATTTCTCCAGAATCACTCACATTTTCCGAATTATCAGGCTAAACCCAGCGCAAACCATGATATCTTCAAATTGGAATAGGCTCATTTGCCATTGACTTATACATGACCTCGACAGATTTGAGATGGCAGATTTTCAGAATCTGGATTTTTGCAGGATCTGGGTATAATAAGTCACAAAAAATTCTAGATTTTGCCCCAAAAAGCCAAACCATAAAAAAATTGAGTTTAAGTAAATAACCCCCCTAGTGTGAAACAGGGAGCATTAAAAAATTATGGGGCCTAATTTTTAAACCATCATTTTTTCTAGTTGAGTTTTTAAATGGGAAAAACTCAGCTTTTTAGAGGAAAAAAAACTTGAATTTATTAAGATTTTTTATACTCCAAAGCTTCTAAAAAATACAAATCTGAATCTACTCCAGCTAAAACCTGTCAAAGTCAATGGCAGATGTCCCTTTAACAACTGGAACATGTTTTTAACCTTCTGGATTCTCGGTAGCTTCAGGGGCTGTTTGTGCGGGTTTTCATTCAATAATAAGATAAATTTCGAGTTGTCGTGGCGACAATTAAATAAAGTAGAGTTTTTTGAGCATCAATAAGAAAAACGTTGAACTATTTGAATTGACACGTGATTTTGTCTCAATGTTTTTTCACGAGAATTATTGATAAATTAAGAGTATTCAGGTTTGAGAGTTTGGTAGAATTTTTTATTAATTAGAGTGAGAAAAAAATCACGTTTTAGTAAATAGTCTTGAATACGAGTCAGTCTGAAATAAGCTGCTTTTGGAATAAAACTGGCCTCTGGGTAATGGAAGAGAGAGAGGTTAAAGGGAAAATATATAAAAATAATGATATTAGAAAAGTACTTTGTTAAAAAAGAAACTGATCTCTGGACGTTTTTGAAGACGTTTACAAAATCCCTCTCCCCGTAGTGTATACTATTATTAAGAATAAATCTGTGATGCATGCCAATAAAAACAATATTTTGCTTGGGAAGAGGTAATTTAAATCTGTGGTGCACATGTAATACTAAAGTAAGAAAAAATCGTTACATTCCTGGTCCTAAATGATTTAAATAAATGGTAAATGATTTAGAAGTGTGGGAAAAATATAACAATTTCAGGGTTAGGATGTAAATGCTTCAAATATATATAATAATATAAAACTATAAATTCTTGATCCAACAAAAGCAGAAGAAATTCCATTAAAATCAAAGTATAAAATAAAATTTATATCGTAACACAATTAATTTAAAAAAACACGATTGTGGAGTTGGACTAAAGTTTTTAAAATTGATCAAATTCAACAAAATGTATCAATTTTTTAATTTTTTTTCCTCCTGCTTAAAGTCAATCATAATCATTGTTTTTTCTGAAGGTCAAGATAAAAAAGAATCACAAAAATGTCTCTAGGGGATTCTGGAAAGGGATCAAGAAACGTCACAGTTTCTCTTGATTTTCAATAGAAGTTTAAAAAATTTTTATATGACGCATTCTGATTATTTAGAACAATTTGAGGGTTATGTAATAAAAAGTGCAAAGTGTGCTATAGTTCTTATCACCAACCAATCAGCAACTAGAATTTACTGGTTACCTGTTTACCCATCTTACGCCTTTTATTACATATCGAGTTTAAACTAATTTAAGAGCACAAGTTAGAATAGATTTAGTCCGTCCAGTTATGATGTTTTAGATAAAGAAGTATCTAGTATCTACTATGTTATATAGTTAGATTGTCCATCTTTGAATTAACTTTAAGGAGCAGATTTATCAAGGGTCGAAATAAAAATCCTTCGAATTCGAATATCGAATAAAAATCATTTGATCGAATGATAAAACCGTTCGGATTGAACATTTCAAATGATTTTAATCAATCGATCGAAGGATTTTTATTCGATCAAAAAAAATGTAGAAAATTGCTGGGGAAGGTCTACATAGGCGAACATTGAACCTCGGTAGGTTTAAAATGGTGCAGTATGAAGTCGAGGTAGTCGGTACTTCAACTATCGAATGGTCGAATAGTCGAATGATTTTTACTTTGAATCGTTCAAATCATTCGATGGTCGAAGTACCCAAAAAAATACTTTGAAATTCTCATTTTTTTCAATTCAAATTATTCCCTTGAGCTTAGTAAATCTGCCCCTTACTATGATGTAGAGAGTGTTATTCAGAGACAATTTGCAATTGGTTTTCATTTTTTTATTAACCATGGTTTTTGAGTTATTTAGCTTTTTATTCAGCAGCTCCCCACTTTGCAATTTCAGCAATCTGGTTGCCAGGGTGCAAATTACCCTAGCAACGATGCATTGATTTAAATAAGAGACTGGAATATGAATAGAGGAGGGTCTGAATAGAAATCTTTCTGTAATTTGGATACTGTAAATCTGCTAAAAAAATAATTTAAAAATGAATAAAAATCAATAGGCTAGTTTTACTTCCAATAAGGTTCATTATACTGTATGTCAGTTTGGTTTGTTACAGAGTTATCATTATTGAAAATTTTGATTATTTTGATAAAATGGAGTCTATGGGAGACAGTCTTCCAGTAATTCGGAGCTTTCTGGATTATGGGTTTCTGAATAACAGTAGTGATGGGCGAATTTTTGTGCAGTTTTGGTTCACCTAAAAATTTGCCATTTACCACGAAATTCGTGAAATGGCAACATTTTTTTCAATGGGCATCAAGATAATTTTGACGCATGACTATTTGGTCCAAATGCATTAAAGTCAATGGGCGTCCGAATCATTTTGACGCACGTTAATTTTTTTCTTGCCGCAGCAAGTTTTGCACCGGCGAATTGTTGTAGCAGTTTCGCAAATTAATTTGCTTGCGACAAAACACGGAAATTCACCGCAAATTTGTGTCTGCCGAATTTATTCGCCCATCACTAGATAACGGCTCTCATAGCTGTACTGGTCACGGGCTAAATCGTAGTCCTCGTCAAAAATTATTATCACGACAGTCAACCTGTTATAATAGTGATGGGCGAATTTGCAGCGAATTCCTGCGATTCCGCCACCAGCTAATAAATTCTCGAAATCGCAGCGAAAATTCAGGATAAGACATCACATATAGGGGCATATTTATCAAGGGTCGAACTTTGAACTGAAAAAACGTAAAAATTCGAATTAAAAAAAAATAAAGTTTTTTTGGGTCGAATAGGTCTCGTTTTGATCGAAATCGGTCCGTATTCAGCCGAATTGTTCTATTCGACGGAATATCACATTCGATCATATTCGATTTAAAGTTTTTCAGAAAAAACCTTTGATTTTTCAAAGTCCACCAATTGACTCAAACAGCAATTCAGCAGGTTTTAGGTGGCGAATGGTCAATGTTGAATTTTTAAAATGATAAATTTAGATATCCCAATTTTTTTTCAAATTCGAATCGACTATTCCCTAGTCAAAGTACACAAAAAATAGCTCAAGATTTTTTTCATTCGAAAATTCACCCCGACCTATGATGAATCTGCGCATAGTAATGGACGAATAAATCCGGCAAGCGCTAATTCGAATAGTCAGAATAGTCGCGTGCATAAAAATTTCGCACATCAAAATTATTCGGACAGCCATTAACTTTAATGCATTTGGACAAAATAGGGGCGCGTATATAAACTAGTCTAAATATAAACTAGTCTAAACTGATGCGTGCCAAAATCATTTTGACGCCCATTGACCCATCGCAAATTTTTCACGTTTCGCAAATTTCCCGGCGAAGCAAAACAGGACAAATTCCCCCATCGCTTATCACAGACAAACAACACAGAGAGTGAATACTCGTCTTTCTCAAATGCTCGTGGGAAGATCTCCTTGAGAAACATTTCTGCTTACATTGTGCTGATTTTCAATTATTACAGAGATGAATATTTTGCTTCCTAATGAGACGACATCAGTGTGTGACCTTTAACCAAAGACATTACAGTTGAAAAATGCGTTACAGGGCTGAGAACACAATGAACCATTGTGTCCAGGGATTTCTCATATTTCCCACAGGGCTTTAATGACAAGATAATAGATGCTGGTATTTAAAAGCTAATTAATAAAACTGTAAATTTTACAAATGTGTTCCTATAATTTACTGAAATCCCGTCTTCAACACGAAATCTAATTTGCGCATAGGACATACCTGGAATTAAAGGTGCAACATGAACCGCAATATTGTATTTTTTTTCTACCTTTAAAAATGTAAACACAAAAATCTTCCGCCATTATCCTTATACATTATTCCCTATAAAAGTGTGGGATCCGTTATCCAGAAATCCATTATCCAGGAAGCTCCGAATTACGGGATGGCCGTCTCCCATAGGCTCCATTTTATCAATTTTTGAAAATGATTTCCCTTTTTCTCTGTAATAATAAAACAGTCGCTTGTACTTGATCCCAACTAAGATATAATTAAGCCTTATTGGAAGCAAAACCAGCCTATTGGGCTTATTTCATGTTTACATGATTTTCTAGTCGACTTATGGCATGAAGATCCAAATTACAGAAAGACCTGTTATCCGGAAAACCCCAGGTCTCAAGCATTCTGGATAACAGGTCCCATACCTGTCATACACAGTGTGAAGGTGTGTAGGTAAGTATGCCACTCGGGACACTGGGGAAAACCCCAGACTGAGACTTATTTGTGCAGCTTCCCGACCTCCCCCAGCCTTGATTGTGGCCACTGGAAGAGTACAAGGGTTTTTATGTTTTTTATTGAAAACTTTACAACAGGATATGAACATAATTTAGACTAACATTACAATAACATTACACTTATACAGAACCAAAATCCCCCCTCCCCTTCCTCCCCAGTTCACTGGACGAATATCCTCATGGATAGAATGACAATGGGACAAAAACAGTTTCTGTCTTATGAGGGCAGATTTACGAAAAAGGGCTAAGTGGCTAACGCTAGCGTCATTTTGCCATAAATCCCATCTGCACGGACTTTGCCGATTTACTAACAGGTGTAGGTGACAATTCGCTAGTGAACTGGACTTTTCTCTCTGGCGAATGGTCATTACTCCGCAGATTCAGTAAAGTGTGAATTTTACTGACCGTTACCTCATTTACCAGAGTTGACTTCACCAGCTCAGACCAGGAGAACTGCTAAAATGAAGCTACATCCTCCTCAATCTTATGTCACTTACATCATATCCTGTCTGCCGGAAATTCATTAAAGTTGTAAAAATGCTGGTGACTTGTCCTTTTTTTTTTTGAAGCGGAATTGCCTGCAAAAGACCTAACCAGTGTCGGCCAGAACCCCTCTCTAAATGTTTATATTTGAAAAAATAAAATTCCCGGCGCTAGTGCATTGCGCACCGAGCGGCTTCCTTGTTGAGCCAGCGCGCCCTCAGCAGCAGTCTTGGTGGGCCCCGGTCCCCCCAGTCCGACCCTCGACCTAACTGTTAAAATTTTTGGGGTTAACAATTTTCCCCACACATTTGAGGGGCATGGAACATTCGTTTTAAGGTGGGCTCCGGCCTAGGACATTATATGATCTCTTTTGTCTTTATTTTGCTTCCTTGGACATGTGTAATAAAAAGTGACCACTTCAAGCATTTGCACCAACATCTCTAATAAAGACGTCCATACGACATTAATGTACCCACCCTATTCAAATTAGGGATGCACCGAATCCACTATTTTGGATTCGGCCGAACCCCCGAATCCTTTGCAAAAGATTCGGCCGAATACCGAACCGAATCTGAATCCTAATTTGCATATGCAAATTAGAGGTGGGAAGGGGAAATTTCCCTTCCCACGTAATTTGAAAATTTGAAATTAGGATTCGGTTCGGCCGGGCAGAAGGATTCAGCCGAATCCGAATCCTGCCGAAAAAGACCGAATCCTGGCCTAATTCAAATTGACCTAATTGAAGAGGACGAAGTTTCGCTAGACAGAAGTGATCACTAGCGTAATTTCGATTTGAAACACTCGCACTGCCGAAATAACGTTAGCAAAAAGTCGATAGCATTCGCCACCCAGGATGCAACTTTGCATTTTAGTGAATTAGCGTAGTGGTAACGAATTTTCGTCTGGTGAAGTGTGCGAAGCATTCGCTGGCGGCAATGTCTAGCCCCATGTCAGATTTCAAAATTGAATATAAAAAAATCTGTTTGCTCTTTTGAGAAATGGATTTCAGTGCAGAATTCTGCTGGAGTAGCACTATTAACTGATGCGTTTTGAAAAAAACATGTTTTCCGATGACAGGATCCCTTTAATGTAAACCCTCAAAGTAATGCTGCTCTGAGTCCTCTGTCAAAAGAAACACAGCATTTCTTTCCATCTATTGTGTACTCATGGGCTTCTGTATCAGACTTCCTGTTTTCAACTTAAACCTCCACGGCAAGGGCTTGAGCATGCTCAGTTTGCTCCTCTCTCCCTCCCTTCTCCCCTCACTTCTAATCTGTAATCTGAGCTCAGAGCTATGAGAGAACAGGGAGAGACTCAGGCAGGAAGTGGTCTCAGCCAGCTAACATGGCAGCTGCTATCCTAAACAAACAGAGTGTCTAGAGCTGATTACTCAGGTATGAAAAAGCATTCTAAAGAATAAAAATCGAGTTGTAGCTTGCACTGTTGTGGCTAATCTATTGGTAATAAACTGCATTGGTAGCTTTCCTTCTCCTTTAATAACTTGGTTTTAGAGAAAATTACTTTAGTCATGGTTTCAAAAAGTACTAGTACAGTTATGTGACCTGTTATCCAGAATGCACGGGACCTGGGGCTTTCTGGATAATGGATATTTCCAATAAGGATTAATTATATCTTAGTTTGTAGTAGTAGTACAAGCTACTGTTTTTTTATTACAGAGAAAAAAGAAATCTTTTATAAAAATGGGGATTATTTAGATAAACTTGAGTATGTGAGAGATGACCATCCCATAATTCAGAACTTTCTGGATAATGGGTTGCCAGATAATGGATCCCATACCAGTACCACTAAAATTTGACCCGTAATAAATGGGCCTCTAAGTTTTATGTATTTGTATGTCGATATACAAGATCCAAAGCTTGAGCAGATGTTGCCAGATGAGTCAGTTGAAAAAGCAGAGTTTCATTACAGGTAAATCCTTCCTTTCTATGAAAAGGATGTGGAAGGAGGCCTGAGGGTAAAGAGATGACTAGTTCACGTTCTATTTATTTTACCTTAACTAGCCGGTGTGAAGTATACAGGCAATTCAGCTCTCAGTATTTGTATGAATGTATATTTGTATTTGTAATGCGCTCCTTAAAGGAGAACAACAGTTGAACTAAAGAAGTAGCTAGGAATGTTGTACATTATATTTTGTGCTTCTGTACCAGCCCAAGGCAACCACAGTCCTTTAACAGTAAAGATCTGTGTCTCCAAAGATGCCCCAGTAGCTCCCCATCTTCTTTTCTGCTGATTTACTGCACATGCTCTGTGCTGCTGTCACTTACTGAGCTTAGGGACCCACTCACAATATACAGTACATATAGAATAGAAATGTCACAATATAAGGCTGATTAATAATTAATACGGATAATTACTACATGGCAGCACAGAAACCAGTGCAATTAGCATCAGAATTTAATAATCAGCAAACCTGTAGCATCAGCTTATATTACAGGCCAACCTCATTTTCTGCTGGATAATTAGTGACGACCCCTAAGCTTAGCTTCTCAACAGCTGCTCAGAGCCCACTGAGCATGTGAGTGTCACAGACACTTTCCAAGATGGTGACCCCCCTGTGACAAGTTTGAAGTCCTGGATCATTGCTGCTATTGACAAGCTGAAACTTTAGGCTGGTGCAATAAGTTCAGTATATAAAATATGGCATCTTTAGTCGTATTTATTTTTAGGCTTTAGTTCTCCTTTAAGGGCAAAGCATTATACAAATAACCTAATAATAATAAGTGGAATATACACCACATTTACAATTAAGTTATATGTGCCGGTAACATAGGAATGAAAATGATTATGTGGGTAGCTAGCAGCACCCAAGCTCACTGCAATATCTGGGCTTTAGGGTTAATCATTTGATTCTGGGAGAGTGAAGACAATTTCTTCAGAACACATAAGGAAAAGTGACTGCTGCTGATTACAAGGTCACTCACATGACTCTGATCTCATGCATGTCACGTTATTTTGTTCACCACCATTCTTTTATCTTGCAACAGTAGTTAACTCTTTAAAGGGGTGGTTCACCTTCAAGTTAACTTTCAGTATGTTATAGAATGGCCAATTGGAAGCAACTTTTCAAATAGTCTTCATTATTCATTTTTTATCGTTTTTAAACGAATTGCCTTCTTCTTCTGACTCTCTCCAGCTTTTAAATGGGGGTCACTGATCCCATTTAATCAGAAAATGCTCTGTAAGGCTACAAATATATTTTATTGCTACTTTTTATTACTCATCTTTCTATTCATGCATTTAAATCAATGCATGGTTGCTAGGATTACTTGGACCCTAGCAACCACATAGCGGAAATTACAAACTGGAGAGCTGCTGAATAAAAAGCTAAATAACTCAAAAACCACAAGTAATAAAAAATGAAAACCAATTGCAAATTGTCTCAGATTTCTACATCATACTAAAAGTTAATTTAAAGGTGAACAACCTCTTTAAATGCAGCCTTCTAATAGACTTGGCAAAAAAGTATAAAGATTTAAGGTGGCCATACACGGGCCGATAAAAGCTGCCGACAGACATAGTCGGCAGCTTATTGGCCCGTGTATGGGCCCCCCCGACTGGCTTCCCCGATCGAGATCAGGCCGAAAGTCGGCCAGATCTCGATCGGATATGACTAAAAATCCCGTCGGATCACGGCCGCATCTGTTCGTTGATGCGGTCACGAGATCCGATCGCCCGTAAAGCCACTGTTAGAATCCGATCGTTGGGCCCTAGGGCCCACGATCGGATCAGCCCGATATTGCCCACCTCAAGGTGGGCATATCGGGGAGAGATACGCTCGTTTGGCGACATCACCAAACGACCGGATCTCTCCGTGTATGGCCACCTTTAGGGCAGATGTATCAAAGTGGGAGATTAGATCTCACCTCATTAAAACTCTTTGGGGGACCCATCAGTGCTTAACCTGCAGCCGGCTGCAAAAAGCGAATTGGTTGCTATGAGTTACTGCCCAGGAAAAAGTTTGCCCAATGTTTAAAAATGATCCCCAGGCACTTTCAAATTCATTCAATTTTTAGAAACATATTTATCAATGGGTAAAAGTTACAGTTCACCATTTGATAAATACACCTCTAAAAATCCAATAGGAATGAACAGAAAGTAGGTGAGCTTTACTGGAGTGATGCTACCATTTTTTTTAAAGGGGTTGTTCACCGTTGAATTATCCTTTAGGGGCAGATGTATTAAGGATCGAAATTGAAAAATCGAATTTTTAAATTCGCATTTCGAGCTAATTTTAGGGGCCGATTCACGAAGGGTCGAATATCGAGGGTTAATTAACCCTCGATATTCGACTGGGAACTAAAATCGTTTGACTTCGAATATCGAAGTCGAACGATTTTGCGCAAATCCTGCGATCGATCAATCAAAGGATTTTTCATTCGATCGAACGATTAAATCCTTCGAATCGAACGATTCGAAGGATTTTAATCCAACGATCGAAGGAAAATCCTTCGATCAAAAAATCACAGGCAAGCCTATGGGGACCTTCCCCATAGGCTAACATTGACTTCGGTAGCTTTTAGCTGCCGAAGTAGGGGGTTGAAGTTTTTCTTAAAGGGACAGTACTTCGACTATCGAATGGTCGAATAGTCGAACGATTTTTAGTTCGAATCGTTCGATTTTCGTAGTCAAAGGTCGAAGTAGCCCATTCGATGGTCGAAGTAGCCCAAAAAAACTTCGAAATTCGAATTTTTTTTAATTCGAACCCTTCACTCGAATTTAGTGAATCGGCCCCTTAGTGTACTTCAAATAGGGAATAGTCCAAATTCGAATCTGAAAAAAAATCTAAATTTGAATATCGATATTTATCATGTACTGTCTCTTTAAAAATTCGTCTTCGACAATCCTCCATCTAAAACCTGCCAAATTGCTGGTTTAGCCTATGGGGGACCTACTAGAACAGCCAACAAAGTGCAGATGCACACCTGGTCCCTCTTTAACGTTCACGGTGCATGGGACATAGGAGGACGGCACCTCCAGCAAGTAATACAAAATAGAGTTACTCCAGCACACGTAATCTGCTCAAGGGTTATTACCTGTGTTTTAATGTCAAGCCAAACAGGTTACAACGTTTCGGGGGCGTGTCCCTTCGTCAGGTGACAGGTTTGGCTTGACATTAAAACACGGGTAATAACCCTTGAGCAGATTACGTGTGCTGGAGTAACTCTATTTTGGACCTACTAGAACCTATTTGGAGTCATTTGATGGACTTTGAAAAATCAAAGTTTTTTTTTAAAAATACAATAAAACGATCCAAATTCAATTTGAATGATCGAATACAGCCTATTCACTCGAAGTTAAAAAATTAGATGTATTTATTTTATTTTTTTATGAATTTCGGCGGGTCCTTTTTTATTTGAATTTCGAGTTGATGGCAGTTTAAAAAAACTCCCATCACCTCGAAATTTGACTATTGATAAATCTGCCCTTTAGTATGATGTAGAGAGTGGTATTTTCAGATAAGGACCATTGGTTTTAATTTTTTATTATTTGGGGTTATTGGGTTATTTAGATTTTTATTCAGCAGCTCTCCAGTTTGCAATGTCAATCTGGTTGCTAGGATCCAAGTAATCTTAGCAACCATGCATTGATTTGAATGAAAAAAGAAAGAGAAGGCACAGGCAAAAATGCCGCTCCTGGTAACTAAGAGCCGAATTTCCGGTTTTCAACCCGGAAATTTGGCTCTTCTAGTGCAGAGAGCGCAATTGCGCTCTCTGCACTAGCGTCGTGCAGCGCCCGACCACCTCCTGCGCAGAAAATGTGAGCGCCGTGAGGAGGGGTCGGGGCGGCAACTGAAGGCCGCCTCAGGCGGCATAAAGGCGCGGATCAGCGCTGAGAAGGCACACTCCCTTAAAACAAAATTCGGGCTGCTAATCCATGGGGGACTCCCCATGAGGGTCTCCAGATAAAATTCCAAACATATAAAAGTAATGGATTGCACACCCAATTTAGAAAAATAAGTACATTTATTACAAGAAAAAAAAGGGGAAAAAAATCGAAAAATTATACAAAAAACTATTAAATAAAAAATTATACAAAAAAATTATTAAATATAAAAAATTTGATTTTTTTTGTTTATTTGTGCCCCTGAGGAAGACCCTTAAGGTCGAAACGCGTTAGGCTCACCTTCTTATATTTAATAATTTTTTGTATAATTTTTCAATTTGTTTTCCCCATTTTTTTCTTGTAATAAATTTACTTATTTTTCTAAATTGGGTGTGCGATCCATTGCTTTTAAATGTTTTGAATGAAAGACTGGTATATGAATAGGAGAGGCCTGAATAGAAAGATTAAAAATAAAAAGTAGCAATAACAATAAATGTGTATAGTCTTGCAGAATATTCATTTTTTAGATAGGGATCATTGAAATCATCAGAAGAAGGCAAATTATTAATAAAATTATAAAAAAAGAAGAAACGAAGTTGCTTCGAAACAGCTATTCTATAAGCTACTAAAAGTTAATACATAGCCCTAGTTGTAGGCCTGTGCTCTGGGTATTTAATGAATACCTTGATAAAAAGGGTATCAGAAATAAGAAGAATTAAAAGTTTGTCATCAGTGGAGAGGCCGGGGCACAGTCCCCTAAGCAAGGGTGACAAATACAAAACATTCATGTAATCGTTATTTCTATTTTATTTACAGCCAGGCTTCTATGGGTTGCAGATACTATGGCTATATATGTGTATATGATTGATTAGACCAGGGTCCTCCAATGGAGACACCAACGCAGTAGGTTGAGGGCCTCATCTACTACATCAGTGATCCCCAACCAGTGGCTCATAATCAACATATCGCTCACCAAACCCTTGGATGTTGCTCCCAGTGGCCTCAAATCAGATTCTTATTTTTGAATTCCAGGCTTGGAGGCAAGTTTTGGTTGTGTAAAAAACAGAGTCTCCTATAGTCTGCCAGTCCACATAGGGATTTTTATTAAAAAATATGTTGCCAGTCCACATAGGTTCTACCAAATAGCCAATTTTTTTCATGCTTTTGTTGCTCCCCAACTCTTTTTACATCTGAATGTTGCTCATGGGTAAAAAAAAGATTGGGGACCTCCCACGCTACACTATCCATTGAGCAGAAGACCTCTTTCACACTATTATGTATAATGCGATTCAGACAATCCAATATTGCTGTCAGATTTAACTAAATGCAAGTGTAGCTGCATTAGCTAAAATGGAAATAAACTGCAAGTTATATAACTAAACGTCAGAGCAGATATTGATATTCAATTTTTTCCAAGTTCTAAAATAGTCCATAATTAGAATATACACTAGGTGGGTACTGGGTGTGGGTGCTCAGCTCATTATTTATTCGTTTTTTTTCCTACTTCCTCTTCTTTATACATCCATTTATCTAACCATGGGACACATTGGCTTCGCTCTACCATAAAATAAATGCTGCCGGTAGAGCGTGATGAAATTCACCCTGGGGGGACATTACTGACCCTCAGCAAAATTAAAGTTCTAAACAGACACAGGTGCTTATTTTTTAGAAGCACTCTGTAATATTCATTTGAATAGATTTCCTTGAGAGCCAAACGCAAGCAAATGAACTAGAGAACACCCATCGGGAATGCGTATACTTATGCAAACTGACACCTAAAGAACTGGAAAATGAGTCATCACTAAGTAGTAGGACTGCATCGAACCTGTTGGCTTCCAGCCACGGCTCTGGCACCAACTCTGATGTGTTTGTTCCTGTTGTATGGCTGAGCTTACATTCCAAATGTCTAGAAATAGAAGCTAGCCACCACCCTCACTGGGAGTGTTAAAACGCCTCCTTGGTTGTATTTTAAGATGTTTTATTTAATAAACACCAAACACAAAAACATAACCTCCTTCTGGGGATAGTGTAGGGGGCACCATGATGAGCGTCTATTTCTTCTCCATGAAAACAAGTTCTTTATTAAGAAGATGGGTGAGCTTTAATTACTGGTGACAGTGAAATGGCAGGATTTGGTGGGGAACATAGCCGGATCTAATTCATATTATTCAAGACTAGTTGGTAAACAGCAAGGGGGTTATGTACTGAAATCCAATTTCATCTCATTGTTTCAATAAAAAAGTCCCATCGCAGATTTTGCCTTATTTATTAATAAAATAACTGAAATTAATCGGATCGGTAAAAAACGCAATAAAATCGAGCGGAAACTTGCCGAACACAATTTTTTCGTGACTTTTTCGGATTTTCGGGCTAAACCCAGCACAGACCACCATTTTTTCAGATTGGGAAAGGGACATCTCCCATTAACTTGCACAGGAACTTAACAGGTCTGAGATAGCACATTTTCAGTTTGGGGCTTTTTGCAGCATCGGGGTATAATAAGAGGCAGATTTATTAAGGTTTGAGTTGTTTTTTCCAAGAAAATTCAAGTTGTCTTTATAGGTCAAAACTTTTTTGGGTTTGAAAAAAACTCTAATCATTTGAAGTTTTTTTTTAAAAAAAAAACTGGAATATTCTACATTTATTTTACCCCAACCCTGAAAATAGCTCGAATTCAAAAGTTCACCACCTAAAATCTGTTGAAGTCATGTAGGAATCAATGGCAGAGGTCCCAGGAACCATTTGAAGATGTTAACAGCCTGTTTGATTTTCGAGTTTTTTTTTGGAGGATTTTGCCCAAAAACTCGAATGTTGAAGTGGTTCGAGGTTTTTTTTCCTGAAAACTTGATTAATTTGGGTTTTCTGGTTGTGGGACTCAAACTTCAAGATTCGGGCTTTTGCCATTCGAGTTTTTTTTTATTAAATAAGATACCAATCGAGTAGTGATGGGTGAATACATTTGGCAGGCGCGAATGCATACCGAATTTCCCCACTTCGCCGCCGGCGAATAAATTCGTGAAACTGCCACCGGCATCAAAAAATTGTGGACGCACGTCTGATAAATCGCTCGCATCAAGACCGTCGTGCGTCAGCATTATTTGGACGCCAATTGACTTTAATGCAGGCGTCAAAATTAACGTGAGCTTCAGAATTGACGCGGGTATCAATATTCATGTTTCGTGAATTTTTCGCCATCTCGATAATTTCTCAGGAAATTCGTTAATTTTTCAGCGAAGGGAAGCAGGACAAATTCACCCATCACTACATTCGAAATTCGAATACATTTGAGTTCTTTCCAGGTACAAAAAACTCTAAATCTTGAAAATTTTGATTTTTTTTTCTACAAAAAAAATCAAGTTTTTGCCCCAAAAAGCTCGTAGACCCAGAGCTGCTCACCGCTCCTCGATATTGAGCGTGAAAGGGAGATTTGCTAAGCGCTGGACAGATGGGCAGGACACAGAAGCAGAGCCGGGAGAAGGCAGAGGCGGAATGTATGGCCCACAGAAGCCCGCAAGTAACTCAGCGGGAGATCGCGCCGATGTTCAGCCGCAAAACAAAAAGCACCTCGGATGCGGTCAAGATGGCGCCGGCTCGCAGAGGGAGAGAGGAGCGAGCGGAGGCCGTGCTGAGAGAGTCCGCGGAGTCGGACAGCAGTGACGAGGGCGAGAGCGCTGATTTACAAGCTCAAATTGCCAACTTGCCGTCCAAAGCAGACATAAGAGCTATGTTGCTGGAGGTGACGGTGCCTATTAGGGAGGACATTAAAGGCCTCAAGAAAGAGCTGGAGGAGATCGCTACACGAACAGGCGACCTGGAATCCTATGCATGTGAGTTGCAAACTAATCAAAAAATCCTGTACACTAAAATATAACAGCAGGAGGCTTTAGTGTGTGACATGCAGAGACAAATGGAGGACCAGGAGAACAGGAACCGGAGAAAGAATTTAAGAATTAGGGGGGTTCCTGAGACAATCCAGAAGGAAGACATTAAATCCTTCTTACAGCAAATTTTTAATAACATTTTAAATAAGGAGAAGGAAAAGGCGGGAGAGATCCGGATAGAAAGAGCCCATAGGGTTCAGAAGCCGAGCAGTGTCCCCCCTAATGTTCCTAGAGATATATTGTGCTGTTTCTTAAGTTACGCCACAAAGGAAGAAATCCTGCAAAAAGCTAAACAGGTGGAGAATATTATATACGAAGAAAATACAATTATTCTCTACCAGGATCTTGCCAAAAGCACACTGCGGAAAAGGAAAGCATTGAAACTCATTACTGATGAGCTGCGGCAGAGGAAGATTCTGTACAGATGGGGCTTTCCATTTTCCTTGACAGCCCAAAAAGAAGGTGTTTGGGCCACTTTCCGCTACCCCAAGGATCTAGAGAACTTTCTTAAAAAATTACATTTACCACAGCTAGAACTGATTGAGTGGCCAGAGGACCTCCAGCGAAACTGGGAACTAAAGTGGTCCCAACAGAAGGAGTGGATAAAGATATAAAGTCACGCTGGATGAGGGACTACCACGGTTGTAGACGGTAGGACGAGAAGGGACTATGCAGGAAGACTGGTAAAGTACTAAAGGACTGTGAAAATACTCACAAGAAAGAAAAGTACTTATTAGCAAGAGTGATAAGAAGTAAAACGTATCAAAGGGAAAGAAAAAAAAAAAAAAATACAGAAAAAAAATATAAAAAAAAAAATACAGAAAAAAAAAAAAAAAAAAAGAGAAAAATTCATTTAAAAAAAAAAAAAAAATTATAATTTTTTTTTATATAGACATACTAGATAGAAGTACGCTAAAGTGTACGCATATATATATGTATATTAATTTGCAAAGATCTATGCATTTGTGGATACAAGTTATTTAACTACTATAGATACAACATACAGAAGTATGTTAAAATGTACGTAGGTATTTACTTATAGTAATATGCGAGGATTTATGCATGTGTGGATATAAGTTAGTTAAAGGTAATATCCCTAGAATAAAAGATTCCCTGTATACTAAAGTATTAGATAGAGGGGTGGGAGGGCGAGTCTGAAGGATTATAAGATCATCGCCATCATGATGCTGAGGCGGCCAAGACCCCCAAAAATAGTGGAAATACCACTCGAGTCGCAAATAGGACCAGCCAGCCCCTGGACATGGGTGCCAGGTAGCAGGCGCGGCTTAATTTTTGTTAATTTTTCTTTTTGTAATATTTTTTTTTTTTTTTTTTCTTTTTGTTTGTCTGGTTGGTCCTCCCCTACCTTACCTTCCCCAGATACAGCGCAAGATCTTGTGCAAACGATCTGGAACTCCCAATTCTTTGTTACAAATATATAAAGTGGATTCATCTATATATTAATGTCTGAATTAGCCAATATGGAATGTAATGTACTGCCGTTAAATGTAAATGGGATCAATGACCCGGTTAAAAGAGCTAAGGTTTTATACGAATGTAAGAAGCATAAAGCCAAAATAGTTATGCTACAAGAAACTCACTTTAGACAGAACCACTTACCTGCGTTAAACTTTAAGAACTATTCCCAAGCATTTTTGAGTAACAATCCTGCTAAGAAAGCCACGGGGGTTCTGACACTTATCCATAAAGACTTACCTTTTAAAATGCAAGAAAATAAGAGAGATACCGAAGGTAGATTTGTACTGGTTAAGGGTATGTTGGCGAATCAGATGTGTACAATAGCTAATGTGTACGTTCCGAATTGCAAACAGAGCAATTTCATGATTGCATTTTTACAGACGCTAGAGGCGTTTAGAGAAGAATTATTGATCCTGGGAGGTGACTTTAACTTAACTTTGAATCCCCTGATAGACTCCTCTTCAGGCAAATCAAGTGTTTCTTACAAAAGTTTGAAAGGGGTAAAAAGAGCTTTAGCTGATTTACAATTGGTAGATATCTGGAGGATAATGAACCCAAAGAAGAAAGATTACACCCATTTTTCAAAACAATATCAAGTTTATTCGCGACTAGTAGGGATGTAGCGAACGTCGGAAAAAAAGTTCGCGAACATATTCGCGAACTTGCGCAAAAATGCGAGCGGTTCGCGAACGGTTCGCGAACCCCATAGACTTCAATGGGAAGGCGAACTTTAACATCTAAAAAAGACATTTCTGGCCAGAAAAATGATTTTAAAGTTGTTTAAAGGGTGCAACGACCTGGACAGTGGCATGCCAGAGGGGGATCAAGGGCAAAAATGTATCTGAAAAATCTGCCTGTGTGTGCTTGGAAGAGATAGTGTAGGGGGAGAGCTGTTAGTGATTTCAGGGACAGATGATAGTAAGTTTGCTGGCTAGTAATCTGCTTGATACTGCTCTGTATTGGAACAAAAAAATAAATAAAAGCAGTCCTTACAAGGACTACTGTTATTGCAGCAGTCAGCAGATGAGATCAGAAGCAGGACAGCTGCCCACTGCAGCTACATACAGAGCACTGCAGTAGAAGGTAGATTACTAGCCAGCAAAGCTACCTAAGCTTAAATGTCCCTCAAACCCCTGCAGACTTCTGTCCCTCCAATAACAGAGCAGTATCAACACGATTACTAGCCAGCAAACTTTCAACTGTCCCTGAAATCACTAACAGGCAGCAGCTCTCTCCCTACACTATCTCTTCAGCACACACAGGCAGAGTGAAAAAAACGCTGCAGGGCTTCGGTTTTTATAGGGAAGGGGAGTGGTCCAGGGGAGAGCTTCCTGATTGGCTGCCATGTACCTGCTGGTCTGGGGTGAGAGGGCAAAAAAAAGCGCCAACAATGGCGAACCCAAAATGGCGAACGTCGCGCGACGTTCGCGAACTTCCGGCGAGCGCGAACACCCGATGTTCGCGCGAACAAGTTCGCCGGCGAACAGTTCGCGCCATCTCTAGCGACTAGATTATGTAATGGCATCACAACAATGGACACATTTGTTTACACATGCATATATAGCGAGCTCAACGGTATCAGATCACTCACCAGTAATAGTAAAATATAATATACCAAAGGTTTCTAAACCTGAGTTTAACTGGAGACTAAATGAATTTTTATTACATGAGGAGGAAAACAGGGAAATGATACAAGAGTGGATTAAACAAATAATTTCCAATAACGACACCCCGGAAACTAATCCAATTACACTATGGGAAACACTTAAATGCGTCTTGAGAGGACAGCTGGTAGCTTTAGGATCAAACCTAAAAAAAAAGAGAGATAAAAAGATTAATGATTTAATAGGAGAAATTGCACAATTAGAGCAGGTACATAAAGAAACAATAGCACGAAAGACACACATGGAGTTGGAAAATAAAAGAATGCATTTGAATTCACTACTGAACCATAAAATTAAAAAAGCTTATTTGAGAACTAAACAGAATTTATACGAATTCGGTGATAAGTGCAATAAATATTTTGCGGGAATATTGAAAAAAACACAGTGCCAGAACAACATCATGGCGATTAAAAACAACAGGAACGTTACTCATCACGATACAAAGGGGATAGCAGAGGCATTTGAGGAGTATTATCAGTCACTTTATAAAATTCAGGTAAAAGATCAATCATTAGAACAGGGAGATCTAATGGAGCAATTTATCAAAGAGGCCAAGGTGAAGCCTCTCACGCCAGATCAAGCTTCAGATCTTGAAGCACCATTCTCCTACAAAGAAATAGAAGAGGGAATTGCGAGTATGCCCTTGGGAAAGAGTCCAGGCCCAGATGGATACATAGCATCCTTCTTTAAAATATTTAAGGCGGATATCACTCCGTTATTATATAGATACTTTAACGCTATTACAGGGAAAAATGGGTTATATACGCAGGCCCAGGAAGCATTAATAACCATTATATTAAAACAGGATAAAGATCCGATGTTATGTTCTAGCTATAGGCCTATATCTTTAATAAATATAGATATGAAACTTTACGCACAAATACTAGGGAAAAGATTGAAACAATACTTACCAGATCTGATACACGTTGACCAAGCGGGATTTGTACCTAAGAGAGAAGCAAAAGATAATATAGCAAAAACCATATCATTAATACAATATGCTAAAATATCAAAAGTTCCAACATGCTTACTTACGACTGATGCTGAAAAAGCATTTGATAGGATATCCTGGACATTTCTGGAAAGGACACTGATAAACTTTGGGTTTGGGGAACAATTTAGAAATCGAATTTTAGCCTTATATGATAAACCTTCGGCTAAAATAAAAATTAATGGCATTTTGTCTCAGAGGATCTCGATCCACAATGGGACGAGACAGGGATGCCCGCTGTCCCCGTCATTGTTTCTACTGGTTATGGAAATACTCCTGGCACACATTAGGAATAATGCAGATATTTCAGGTATACGGGTAAAAGGGAAGGAATATAAATGTGCCGCATTTGCGGACGATTTATTGCTTTACGTAACCAATCCAGGTATTACATTACCAAATATAATGAGACTATTAAAGCGATTTGGGGAACTATCTAATTTTAAAATTAACTATTCAAAATCTGAGTTAATGAATATTAATGAGAAGGAAGATATAGTCACAGCAATAAAAGACAACTTCCCTTTTAAATGGGCGACTGCCACTATCAAATACTTGGGGGTAAACTTAAGAGGGGATGTAGAAAGAGCTTATCAAGATAACTATATATCATTATTAGCCTCCATTCAAAAAACAATTGACAAATGGAAGAACATTAAGATATCATGGTCTGGGAGAATTCAAGCGATTAAGATGGTGGTTATGCCTAAAGCTTTATATCTACTTCAAGTTCTTCCCATAGACATTCCTCGTACGTTCTTTAATACATTAAGATCGATCCTTATTAGATTTATTTGGGGAGGGAAATCAGCAAGGCTTAGTTTTAAGCAATTAACTCAAATAAAAGAAAAAGGAGGGATGGGAGTACCAGATCCCTATTTATATTGCTTAGCAGTTCACCTGGTGAGAATGTGGAACTGGTCTAGAAGGGCAGGAAGAAAAGAATGGTGTGAGTTAGAAGAAGGCTGGTGCCCCTACCCGTTAGAAAACTCGTTATGGGATGAGAAGTGGGCAGTCCATAAGGCGATGAGTCAACACCCGATAATTAGAGCAACCTTAAAAATATGGCAAAAGAATAAAGTTATTTTGAATTTGACGAAAGCACCTTATGTGCTACAACCCCTAAGAAACAACCCCAATTTCCCACCGGGAATGGAAAAAGGCGTATTTGCAGCCTGGGAGAAGTGGGACGAAAGACCTACGAGGATTAAGGATCTGATTAAAAGGGGTAAAATGAGCCCATTAGAAGATCTACAAAAGAGGTGGGGGAAACACCCAAGAGATATTTGGGGATATTACCAACTACAATATTTTATAAAAATGAAAAAAGAAAGGGAATGGGACAGACCCCTTACAGAGTGGGAGGAGCTACTTAACCAGAATAAAGAACTGACTAAACCTTTATCTAAAATTTATAAGATTATATTAAACATAGAGGAATTTAAACTCCCAAGTTTTTGCCTCTCATGGGAAAGGGAACTGGGATATAAACTTTCAGAACAGGAATGGAGTAAGATCTTTAAGCATGGGAATAAGATGACAAGGGCGGAGAGAATTAGAGAAGCAGTTTATAAAATGGTGACAAGGTGGCACTATACTCCAGTCAAACTTCATAAGAGGCATCCACAGACTTCCAATGTATGCTGGAGATGCTATAAAGAAGCGGGTTCACACATACACATCTGGTTAACGTGTCCAAGATTGAAAGAACTCTGGACTCAGGTACTAGAAAGCATTTATAAAATAACTTCTATAAAACTGGAGGTTGCCGATCACGCGATATTACTGATGAATGTATTTCCTGGAAAAAATAAGATGTTAGAGGATCCACTTACCTTCCACTTATTGCAAGCAGCTAAGGTCTTGATTCCTAGGAACTGGAAGAATAAAGAGGCGCCGACATATAATAATTGGGTAAAATCTGTGGAAGAAATAAGAACATTAGAGGAATTAACATATATTTATCACAATAATAGTGGCATTTACTGGAAAATATGGCACCCATGGCACAGGTTCATGGGAGAATTGGCTAAACCTGGTACTGGGATTTTAAATACAGCATAAGGCGGTGCAAAGTATTCCCCCCTTCCCCTTTTTCTTCTGTACCCCTTTGTTTGTTTTTCTTTTTTTTTTGTTTTTTTGGATATTGTTTGTATTATGTATTTACTTTGTGTGTTTTTCTTTGGAAAAATTTGATTAAATAAAGAAATATAAAAAAAAAAAAAATTGTGGACGCACGTCTGATAAATCGCTCGCATCAAGACCGTCGTGCGTCAGCATTATTTGGACGCCAATTGACTTTAATGCAGGCGTCAAAATTAACGTGAGCTTCAGAATTGACGCGGGTATCAATATTCATGTTTCGTGAATTTTTCGCCATCTCGATAATTTCTCAGGAAATTCGTTAATTTTTCAGCGAAGGGAAGCAGGACAAATTCACCCATCACTACATTCGAAATTCGAATACATTTGAGTTCTTTCCAGGTACAAAAAACTCTAAATCTTGAAAATTTTGATTTTTTTTTCTACAAAAAAAATCAAGTTTTTGCCCCAAAAAGCTCAACCAGAAAAAATTGAGGTTTAGTTAAATATTTTAACACTGTGAAACAGGTTAAACAAAATCTATAAGATAGAAAGGCTGTGGCTTCAGGTAAAGTATATATAAACCAGCCTACTCTCAAAGTGAAGGAGGATCAGTTGCACAGCACCTACACAGTCCATAGCATTGTCTTTAGGCAAATCAGCATTTACTAGAGGCTATAACCTGTAAGCTGTATAGAAAAAGAAAACAATAGATATCTAAGCTGTACCCTGCAAATAGGGTTCCACAGCAGCTCATTATACATCAAACTGGTTTTTCCTAATGGTCACCTTAATGGGGCTTTTGTGCATCGTATCTTCTGCTGTAGGGGTTCAAGTACTGAACCCTACAGTTGTGACTCTATCCACTACCCACCATGAGTTTTACCACATTATTATTATCTGCTGAAGTCCTGCTGTAACATATATTGAACTGCCCTGCGGTGCAGTATTAACCGCAAGCAGTAGGACAGGCAACTAGAACCCATTGCTTCCGGATCTGGGCGTGGGATACATTTGGCAACATTATCTTCTTACGTATAATGTATCTTTTTTCCATTAAATGCAACCAATGAAAACACTATCAGCTAAGCTTCTAGTCTATATTTTCTGTCTTCTTATTGGGGGTGGGACCAACAGTATTTTTGGTACTATTTTATGGTGTTTTTGAGGGAGTAGTAACTATTTATTTACGCACTTACATAACCCAGAGGAAGGCTTTTAGTGGAGCCAAGTTTTTTCATGGTGCGTTAAGCATTTTATATATTTTCAATATTGATTATTGATTACTAAGTCTTGGGAGTCCCATGAGCTATAGAAAAGCCCTTGGCCTTTGCCCTTCTCCTTTTAAATGGTTGTGGACCTTCTCAGTGACACAAAAGTATTATATTTTACAAAAAGGGTACATTAATCACTATATAATCTACAGTTTGGATAGTGTTTCTCCAGAATGGCCTGTCTACATGACATCTAGAAAAACTGAAAGATTATTGATTTCATATTTTTTGTCCCAGTAATGATAAAGACTGCACAGAAATAGAAGCCGTGCTTTACGAATATTAATTAAAACAAAAAGGACAATATTCCAGGGTTTGCGTTGCTTTCATCCTCAGACGTGCAGCTCTAGGGAGTTTAGGTTTTTAGCATCTTCAGGAATTTAAAAGTCTGGCGTAATTTAGTCTTCATTTTGGACCGAAATTCTAATGTATTGTGATCAAACACTGATTTGAATGGTTCCACCAGCCTTGAGCACCAGCAAAACTGATGGGCAGATGATATTATACAGACAGATAGACTCAGATAAATTGCACCCAATGATTCCAATTGTGGAGGAAAGAACTCAACTTAAGGAACATTTGGGGGCCAATTCATTAACTTCGAGTGAAGGATTCAAAGTAAAAAAAACTTCAAATTTTGAAGTGTTTTTTGGACTACTTCGACCTTCGACTATGACTTTGAATCGAATGATTCGAACTAAAAATCGTTCGACTATTCGACCATTCGATAGTCGAAGCACTGTCTCTTTAAGAAAAAACTTCGACCCCCTAGTTCCCCACCTACAAGCTACCGAAGTCCATGTTAGCCTATGGGGAAGGTCCCCATAGGCTTTCCAAGTTTTTTCTGATCGAAGGATAAACCTTCGATCGATGGATTAAAATCCTTCGAATTGTTCGATTCGAAGGATTTAATCGATCGATCGAACGATTATTCCTTAGATCGTTCGATCGAACTATTTGCGCTAAAATCCTTCGACTTCGATATTCGAAGTCGAAGGATTTTAATTCCCAGTCGAATATCGAGGGTTAATTAACCCTCGAAATTCGACCCTTGGTGAATTTGCCCCTTAAACATCCACAATGTGACAGAAGTATTTGCTTCCTGAAAAATAAAGTTCTATCCGAAGATAAACTCTGCCTCAACGAATCACCATTAAATGTTGTATAAATGATGACATCATGCTGTGCATTACATATTCTCAAGGGTGGAATTCAGACATTCGTATCTCAGCGTTGCTGTTGGAAAACATCAGCGCTCATTTCCCACACAACTGTATTTTGGTTGATTTGCTGTGAAATCACGGAAGCACCGCGGGTGTGTGGTTTTGTTTTTTGCCTTCAATGAAATGAGCGAGATAATGTGCCTTTAGCAAAACTGCATGTTCTCATCACATCACGTTGTGCCAAAACATTTCACTGCGGCTCAAGGTTTTTCTTTTCTTATGTCGCTGACATCATACTGTTTGCTGTGATTATTCACTAAAACCAACACCTGTACATGAAGAATGGTTGGGAATGAAACAAAAAGCATGTATACTACTAAACACTAAGGGGCTCATTTAATAAACCTTTATTTTTTTAGGTTCGGGTTGTTAGGGCGAAGACACACATTTTTCATGGAAAAAAACAAACTTGAATTTTTAGAGATTTATTATACCCCAAATATGAAAATACGCCATCTTGAACATCTCAAGATCATGTAGAAGTCAATGGCAGATGTCCCGAAGTTGGTTCTTGACATCGTAATCTGCGCTGGATAATCTGAAAAAGTCAGGGTTTTCATCCGAGTCAAGTTTTCCCATTGAAAATTCGATAAAATAGAGTTTTATTTTAGAGCATCCATTGTATGATGTGAATTTTGTCGTGACATTTTGACAGTACGTTTTTTGGAGAAAAATGATTGATAAAGTTCAAATCGTGGACGGGAGTTAAGTCGACTTTGTTTTAGAAATGAGAAAAGTGGTCAACATTTATAATAATGAAAGCTGGAAAAATTCCAACTCATTATATTTCAAAAACCTCAACTCTCTTTTAAGACTTTAAAGCAACATCATAGCGCACGCCTATGGGAAGATGAGCAGCTTCTAGTTGGCAAGCAATGATAGAGGTTGTAAAAAATGCATTGACATTGTGGGATTTTAATGAATATATTTACATTATAACTTTCGCAAGGACTCCTTTTCTACTTCATTTTTAAAACTTTATAAAAAAAAAGGCATTTCTAAAATTTCTTAACATTGCTGGAAACTAGTGATGTTCACCAAGCAGTAAAGATGGCTTCTTTGCTGATTTATAAAGATGCCTATAATGATTTATTATTGTCACAATGACTAAGATAAACCAGTCTCCACTTCTGCATGGACGAATAAGAATCATTGGTGGCCATTTTCAGGATTTACAAGTTATTGGTGTTTTTTGTTGTTCTTTTTGATGCATTTGGAAATGTATCATGCTATTTTTTTTAGCTGTAAATAGTGATGGGCGAATAAATTCGCCAGACACGAATTTGTGGCGAATTTCCACGTTTTTCTGCAAGCAAATTAATTCACGAAACTTCGGTGACAATTCGTCTGCAAAAAATCCGCTGCATCAAAGAAAAATTGCTATGCGTCAAAATTGGCGAACATATGTGGTCCATTTTTAAGTTAACGTTTAGTATGTTATAGAATGGCCAGTTCTAAGCTATTTTTTTAATTTGGCCTTCATTTTTTATTTTTGGCAGTTTTTGAATTATCTGCCTTCTTCTCCAGACTCTTTCCAGCTTTCAAATTGTGGTCCCTGACCCCATCTAAAAGCAAAAGCTCTGTAAAGGCTACAAATGTATAGTTATTGATACTTTTTATTACTCATCTTTCTATTCAGGCCTCTCCAATTCATATTCCAGTCTCTTATTCAAATAAGTGCATGGTTGTTAACATAATTACGATCCGAGCAACCAAATTGTCGTGGGCGTGGGCCGCATATGGCCCGCGGGCCGCCAGTTGGACAGCCCTGCTCTACATCATACTAAGGAGGTTATTCATCAATGGTCGAATAAAGTCACAACTCCAATGGTTTCTAATTTAAGAAAAAACTTGAATCAGAGCTATTTCCAGGTTTGGGGTATAATAAATCTCAAAAAAAAAAATGTAAGTTTTTCTTTAAACTGAAAAATAGATTTTGACAAAACTCAAATTTTTGTGGAAAACACAATACGAACCTTAATAAATTTGCCCTTAAAAGTTAACTCACAGGTTACCAACCCCTTTAATCTTCATTTTGGACCAAACTATCAATGCAGGTCAGGACAGACGGTGATCAGGGGTGGTCAGGAAACAGCCTAGGAACGGTCAGGAGTGATCCATTAACGAAAAGAGCAAACGTAACAGACAAAAGCCCTCCCAGGAACTACTTGTAAGCTACTTCCAATTGAGTTTAAAAATGTGACTATAAAGGCATAATGCCATGACTGGCCCATAATGTCACCCCATAAACATTCATTTAAAATTTTTTAATTTAGCTAGCGGCTACCCCTGGCAAATGCCCCTAACTTTTTACTTACCCCTCGGTAAAGATTCAGGGATCGGAGTTCACGGCAGCCATCTTCCGGTTCTTTGGTAATCTGAGACTGAGACCGGCGAAGAGGCGCATGCACAGTTGGAGAAGTTTCCTGGTTCGCGGCAACTGCGCATGTGCCAAAATGGACGGAAATTGCCGAACCGCCAGAAGAAGACGCAAAGACCCAGAAGATGGCTGCCGTGAACTGTGATCCCTGAAACTGCACCGAGGGGTAAGTAAAAAGTTAGGGGCATTTGCCCGGGGTAACAGCTAAGCTGGGGGTGAGGAGGGAGGGGAGTCTCTGTGGGGTAGGGGCATAGGATTTTTTTTAATAAGGGGTTTGTTTCTCCTTTAAATATAACCAAGCAAGCCTTGAAAACATTTCAGAATTTATTCTGTGGGGGCGGTTTATTTGAATCTGTGGATTTTTCCAAATGTAAAATATTACCTTCCACTTATTTAACAGAAACGAGTAGATTAATTTCCATAAATCTGTTGTTTTTGCCTTACGTCCCCAGCAGTCTGATGGTGCATTTACTGAAATCAATCTCTGAAGTATCCCATTGTAATTTCACAGAACATGTGCAATAATGTCCAATCCAATTCAGTTTCTATGAATCAACTCTCAAGGGACAAATTGGTTTGATCTGTGCATTCAGAACATCTCCAGGTCACCTTATTTAGCCGCTTGCTTCTGGTCTAGCATATCTATTGGATTTCTGGCTATGGTTCTTTGTATGATAAAAATGCAAGCATAAATGAGATGTGGGAATTATATGCTTCGGGATGAATATTTTTTGCAATTGTAAATCAAAATGACTACATATACAAACGGAAAATATTGTTTATATGACTCACAACATGGTGAGAAAAACATCCATGTGGTCCAATTAAACAATGTTTACTTCGGAATAGTGATGGACGAATAAATTCGGCAGGCGCAAATTCGCTGCGAATTTGACCGGCGATTAAATTAGCGAAGCTGCCGTGCAAATTCGCTGGCGTAAAAAATAATTTGGACACACATTGGAAAAGTAGATTGCATCAAAACCGGAGCGCGTCAATATTATTTGGACACCCATTGACTTTAACGCCGGCATCAAATTTGACGCGGGCATCAGTATTTGCATTTTGCGAACTTTTTGTCGTTTCGCAAATTTCGCTAGAAATTTGCAAGTTTTTCGGCGAAGTGGAACAAGACAAATTCGCCAATCACTGCTTCTGAAGACAAATAGAAAGAAACAAAGTTGGCATGTCTAAAACAAAACACAAAAGAATTTGTTTCCACTGAAACGAAGATTCATTTACTGCCATACAATAATGCACCCCGAGAATTTGGTTTTCTTTCTAGAATCATAAATACAGATCTCCCTCACTGAATAGGTCTGTGTTTTCCACGTATAACTACATTTACATAGGGGTAAACTGTACAGGGACCTCTTATCCAGAATGCTCAGGACCTGGGGTTTTCCGGATAACGGAGCTTTCCCTAATTTGGATCTTCATACCTTAAGTCTACTGGAAAATCATGTAAACATTAAATAAACTCAATAGGTTGGTTTTGCTTCCAATAAGGATTAATTATATCTTAGTTGGGATCAAGTACAAGCTACTGTTTTATTATTACAGAGAAAAAGGAAATCATTTTTAAAATTGTTGATTATTTGGATAGAATGGAGTCTATGGGGGATGGCATTTCAGTAATTTGGAGCTTTCTGGATAACAGGTTACTGAATAATAGATCCCGTACTTGTACCATTTGTTGTGAACCAAGAACCAGTGTTTTTATATCCATCACAATGTTCTGTTCAGTTTTATTTAAAACTCTCATTATTGCATTTCTGTAAATCGTGTCCTAATAACCATTCAACCAACTTAAATTATTACTAATTATTCAAGTTTTTTGGGCAATTACTAGTGTAAAAAAATCAGAAAACCTCTGAAAGTCCAAAATGATTAAAAACGCTGCTCCCGTTGACTTGTATTGGACCTCAACAGCTTTTACATGGATGGCAAAGTTTTGTATTCGAGTTTTTGTGGTTTTTGCACTTTAGAAATCGTGAGTTTTTAGCGTTTTAGAGAGATTTAAAAAAAAAACATGAATTTGTAAATAAAAAATTTGATTTGTGAATCGGTTCCAACCCAGTTGACGCATACACCTCAGACAGCCGACTATAGACAGTGCACTGAATTCCCCTATATACCAGATGGGAAGAGAAATATTTGTATTGCTTGACATTACCATTTCCTTTTATCCGGACAACAAATTAGAAGCATTAAAGGTATTACTTAAATATTACAGCATAAACAATTTATATGTGTGTAACTATTATTGAGAAATAATGTAAATACCTATGGTAAAGTTGTTTGCTTAATACTGGCTGGAACATCATAATTAAACTTCAATAAAAATAAAGATTATAAAAAAAAATGTATTGTGAAAAAAATAAAAATTCCAATGTTAGTAAATAGTCAGGTATGAGCTCCGTTATTCGGAAACCCGTTATCCAGAAATCTCCAAATTACGGAAAGACTATATCCCGTGATAATCAAATAATCCAAATTTCCAAAAAGGATTTCCTTTTTCTCTGTAATAATAAAACAATACCTTGTACTTGATCCCAACTAAGATATAATTAATCCTTATTGGAGCCAAAACCGGGTTTATTTAGGGGCCGATTCACGAAGGGTCGAATATCGAGGGTTAATTAACCCTCGATATTCGACTAGGAACTAAAATCGTTCGACTTCGAATATCGAAGTCGAACGATTTAGCGCAAATCCTGCGATCGATCGATCGAAGGATTTTTCATTCGATCGAACGATTAAATCCTTCGAATCCAACGATCGAAGGAAAATCCTTCGATCAAAAACTCCCAGGCAAGCCTATGGGGACCTTCCCCATAGGCTAACATTGAGTTCGGTAGCTTTTAGCTGCCGAAGTAGGGGGTCGAAGTTTTTCTTAAAGAGACAGTACTTCGACTATCGAATGGTCGAATAGTCGAACGATTTTTAGTTCGAATCGTTCGATTCGAAGGTCGTAGTCGAAGGTCGAAGTAGCCCATTCCATGGTCGAAGTAGCCAAAAAAAACCTTCGAAATTCAAAGTTTTTTTAATTCGAACCCTTCACTCGAATTTAGTGAATCGGCCCCTTAATGTTTACTTGATGTTCTAGTAGATTTAGGGGGTTATTTATTAAGCTCCAAATACTGGAAATCCAAAAAATTCGGACCTTAAAAAAAATCAGAATTCGGACCTTAAAAAAAATCAGAATTTTTCGTGATTTATTAAAGTCCGATGGTATGAAAACTCTGAATCCGATAACCCGGCATCTCAAAGCTATTGGGGTCCTATATTAGTCAATGGGGATGATCCCAGTGTCTGTGCTGCTGTCTGTACTGATATCCAATGATTTCAGGGATTATGGGCCAAAAAGTCCGAAAAATTTGTGTTTTTTTTTTCAGGCAAAGGTCCGAAGTTTGCCCAAACCTATTTTTTTGAATGATAAATAAGCTCCATTTGGGAATTCGGAGTTACTCGAATTTTTATCTTAGAAACATTGAGATAAGCTTAGTGTATGAAGATCCAAATTATGTAAATATCCATTATCTGGAAAACCCCAGGTATCAAGCATTTTGGATAACAGGTCCCATACCTGTTTTAAAAATGGCAGCTGTTATAGCCGACCCTACCAATCCTTGAACATGATGTTATCATAAACCAAAAAGGCTACATATAATATACGGTAGATGTAGAAGATAAATGTGTTTTATGGCTCACTCCCTAGTTCTTTGTTTAAACTGTGAGGCCTGTTTGCAGATCTGGTAGTGTGAGCCCATAATATCAGTTGAAACATTCTAATTCTTTGGAGGTGGTGGTGGGGAGAGGGGATAGTAGTTTGCAAATATCTGGCATTCCTGTATTAAACGAGAGAGGAGGAACCAATTAAGTTTGTAAGCTTTCAATAATAAACCAGGGCAGGGGCTCCCAATCTTTTTCTCATTTTTTGTAGGCAACCTTAGCCTGTAGCATTTATACATTCTTCTGTAGAGATAGAGAAGGTCATAAAAGAACCACCAAAATGCAAACTGTTAGCTCAATGGAGAGGACTGGGAAACTAACTCTTAAGCAATAGCTCCTAATATTACATGGGAAGAAGCTACATTGGCCTAAACATGAAACCTTTGGCATGCAGTTTGCAATTTTGGCAATCTGGTTTCTAGGGTCCAAATTACCCTAGCAACCATGCATTGATTTGAATAAGGGACTGGAATATGAATAGGAGAAAGTCTGAATAGAAATATGAGTTATAAAAAGTAGCAATAATAATATATTTGTTGCTTTACAGAGCATTTGTTTTTAGATGGGGTCAGTGACCCCCATATGAAAGCTGGAAAGAGTCAGAAGAAGAAGAATTTGAAAACTATAAATATAAAAACTTACAAACAATTTAAATGTTGCACAGAATTCGACATTTTGTGTCATATTAAAAGTTAACTTAAAGGTGAACCTTTCTTTTAAAATTGAGCCCAATTTGCTTATTTACAGAGTGATCAAAGCACCTGATTATGTCTTTATAAGAGAATCACCCAATCATTAAAGGCATGATAAGAATTAACAAATACAGGTATATGATCTGTTATCCAGAAAGCTCCGAATTAAAGAAAGGCCTTCTCCCATAGACTCCATTATAATCAAATGATCCAAATTTTTTCTCTAATAAAACAGTAGCTTGTACTTGATCCCAACTAAGATATAATTAATCCTTATTGGAAGCAAAACCAGCCTATTGGGTTTATTTAAAGGGATACTGTCATGGGAAAAAATTTTTTCAAAATTAATCAGTTAATAGTGCTGCTCCAGCAGAATTCTGCACTGAAAACCATTTCTCAAAAGAGCAAACAGATTTTTTTTATATTCAATTTTGAAATCTGACTGACATTTTGTCAATTTCCCAGCTGCCCCAAGTCATGTGACTTGTGCTCTGATAAACTTCAATCACTCTTTACTGCTGTACTGCAAGTTGGAGTGATATCACCCCCCTCCCTTTTCTCCCCCAGCAGCCAAACAAAAGAACAAGGGGAGGCTAACCAGATAACAGCTCCCTAACACAAGATAACAGCTGCCTGGTAGATCTAAGAACAACACTCAATAGTAAAAACCCATGTCCCACTGAGACACATTCAGTTACATTGAGAAGGAAAAACAGCAGCCTGCCAGAAAGCATTTCTCTCCTAAAGTGCAGGCACAAGTCACATGACCAGGGGCAGCTGGGAAATTGACAAAATATGTAGCCCCATGTCAGATTTCAAAATTGAATATGAAAAAATCTGTTTGCTCTTTTGAGAGATGGATTACAGTGCAGAATTCTGCTGGAGCAGCACTAGTAACTGATTCATTTTGAAAAAAAAATATTTTTTCCCATGACAGTATCCCTTTAATGTTTACTTGATTTTCTAGTAGACTTAAGGTATGAAGATTCAAATTTCAAAAAGATCTATTATCCGGAATACCCCAGGTCCCGAGCCTTCTGGTTAACAGGTCCCATTCATGTACTTGTACTGACTTACATAATATCATTTTAAGAGATTGTGCTCCCTCTTTTATTCATTTCTGTATGTACAATAGTGATAGAAATTCCAACAGCATGAAAAGGTTGAGTTAATATTACAATATAATGTAAATATTGAGGTCACTCTTACCCTCCAGCTCAGTAGAACCTTTTTATGTTTGACCAATATCATGCAGTGCGCTACTGAAACATTAAGCAGTGATGCTGAATCATTCTTAGAAGAGAACAAAAAAAATCCGATGTGACTTTCTACAGATTACTCACAGCATCCAGGTTTTGAACATCCAGGGGCACATTTACTTAGCTCAAGTGAAGGAATAGAATAAAAAATACTTTGAATTTCGAAGTCTTTTTTTGGCTACTTCGACCATCGAATTGGCTACTTCGACCTTCGACTACGACTTCTAATCGAACGATTCGAACTAAAAATCGTTTGACTATTCGTTCATTCGATAGTCGAAGTACTGTCTCTTTAAAAAAAACTTCGACCACCTATTTCGCCACCTAAAACCTACCGAGCACCAATGTTAGCCTATGGGGAAGGTCCTAGCTTTTTCTGATCAAAGGAAAATCGTTCGATTGATGGATTAAAATCCTTCGAATCGTTCGATCGAACAATTTTTCCTTCGATCGTACGAACTAAGGAAATGCGGTAAATCCTTCGACTTCGATATTCGAAGTCGAAAGGATTTTACTTTGACCGTCGAATATCGAGGGTTAATTAACCCTCGATATTCGACCCTAAGTAAATGTGCCCGTAAGTCTCTAGGGCTTGGGGTTAATTTGAGAACTACTAGGCAGGGGGCTTTAGCAAGTGTGGGGGTAGGGGTACATGAATAGGACCTGTTATCCGGAATGCTTGGGAAGTTTTCCGGATAACAGATCTTTCTGTATTTGGAGCTCTGTGTCTGAAGTCTACTAGAAAATCATTTTAACATTAGTTAAACCCAATGGGATTAATTATATTCTATATAATTGGGATATAATTATATTACTATATTATTATTTTGCTTCCAATAAGGATTAATTATATCTTAGTTGGTATGAAGTACAAGCTACTGTTTTATTATTACTGAGAAAAGGAATATCAGTTTTAAAAATTTTAAATTAATGTATTCAATTTAAATTGAGTCTATGGGAGATGACCTTTCTGTAATTCAGAGCTTTTGGATAAAAGGTTGCCGGATAAAGGATTCCGTACCTCTATTTATTTCAGATAATGACCCACTTACAATTCAGTAGAAAGGAAGCCAATGCAAGGGAAAGTAAATAGGGGCTATTTAAACGTAATCCAGAGGAGCCCTCTTCAATGATTTTTTTTTGTTTTCATTTTTAAAGTGCCTATACCGGTTTAAAGAAAGAATTGAATGGCCTTTAGAATATTGTTGTGCTATCGTGTGTTGACATTGGCAGGATAGTGAAGCATTTTATTTACAGAGTTGTGCCTTGGGCTATGGTTCTAGTCTGCATACTAGCCATTCTGAAAAACAAGCCCTACGTCACAGACCCATTGTAACTTAGCCACAGTCGGTGGTTGAAATGCTTGTGCCTGTGGACAGCCATACTACATTTATGTAAAAAGGAACAGGGTCCAACTGGGGGGTCTGCCCAAAATGGACTTTCCCTGGACACTTCAACAGATTTGTTACTCTCTTTCTTACATCACTTGACATGGGGTCTGACAGACAGAAAGGTTGACTGTCAGCCATAGTGGTAAATTTAAATCTACCTACAGTTAATTCAATAGGTTATTTAATCTCTGTTATTGTTAAAATTGAGACTATGCAGGAGAAGGAAAGGTTAAAACTAAGCAAGCTTTATCAGAAAGTTCTATATAAATGCACCAGTAACCCCTCAAAGCAATGCTGCTCTGAGTCCTCTGTCAAAAGAAACACAGCATTTCTTTCCTTCTATTGTGTACTCATGGGCTTCTGTATCAGACTTCCTGTTTTCAGCTTAAACCTTCAGGGCTAGGACTTGAGCATGCTCAGTTTGTTCCTCTCTCCCTCCCTCCTCCCCTCACAGCAGTAATCTGAGTCCAGAGCTATGAGCCAGCAGGGAGAGGCTCAGGCAGGAAGTTACATCACTCCAAGCTAATATGGCAGCTGCTATCCTAAACAAACAGAAAAATTCTAGAGCTGTCTACTCAGGTATGGTAAAGCATTCTGCAGATTATATTTAGTGTTATAGCTTGCACTATTGTGGCTAATCTATTGGCAATAAACTGCATTGGTAGCATTCCTTCTCCTTTAAAGGGCATTTTTAGTAACTCAAGGCACAAAATATCTCAATATATATAAGATATTGATAATGGGTTGAGTGCAAAGGACCTCTTGCACCCCTTGCCTGATAGTTTAAAATCTAATGGTGAGCAGAACTTTCCTTATTAGCTTTTCTTTCAAATCCAAGGCAATATTAAAATAATAGGTCTGAACCCAAATGTCTTCCATCCATCCAGTTAATATTGAATGTTGAGGAAAACAACAAGAATTGCATTTCTGAAGGCCATTTTCCAGTGGAACGAACCATTGTTTCTCTGCTTCCCATCCTGTACAAATAATAATGTTCAGTTCATGCAAGACTTCCATTGTACTCAAAAGCTGAAGCCAGCAAAAAAAAACACAGAGGTGAGAATGATTCTGCGTGCAAAGCCCATAGGATTATTCATGAGACAGATGTTACAGTGATGAGGTGGCTCTCATTGTGCAGACTTGGCATGTTAGAATATCAGTTGCTGACCATTGCCTGGGAAGAGAATAAATCTTGCGTTGCACATGAAATAGGATGAACAATGGAATCTCACAAGCCAGGAATTCCCGAAGGCTAAAGACAATATGAGATAAGACTGGTGCCAGTGTAATTCACATACAGATGTCTGAAAATGTCACATTGCTTTGCTAACAATTTAACCACCTGTCTCCGGAAATCAGATATTCTCCGATTCATGTCAGAATTTGCTGCATATGTATGATTCTATAAAAAAAAAAATATATAGGTGAATCATCCAGACACTCTGCAGCAGAATTTCCAGGACAGAAAGTACCATTTCATACACATATATCTTGTAAAATATCATGAATTGCATTAGTAATTAAAAAAAAAGTGACTATTTAAAAATATAATATAACAAATGTAATGTGAATTTCATGTATAGTCACCATTTATATTGTAAAGATCGGGGTGATACTTTTTTTACTTCCATTCCAAAAATTGTATTTATGTTTAACTCCTTAAATAATATTATGGCTCATTTACAACACCAGAGGGGCAAGAGCACTAAGGAGAGCAAGATTTTGCTTCATAGGGGCAGATACACTAATGGGCGAATTTTCGCCAGCCTCGGCTTCGTACCGATCGCACTACTTTGCCAGACACAAATACCATACGAATACGATAATTCACAAAAATGCGAAGTTTCGTCCCGGGTGATGAATGCTGGAGATTTTTTGCTAGCGTTACTTTAGCTGTGCAATAGTGATGTGCGGGCCGACCCAATACCCACGAGTCGGGCGGGTTTGTGCTGACTGTGCATGCTTCTTCGCCGATGGCCACCGTCAAATGCCGGCGGCCACCGTCAAATGCCGGCTTCCAGGTTCGTCTTTTATAGATGCTGCGCCTGCTTGCCTGTCCCTTTTGTGATGTCATCAGTGGGGCGGGTCTATAAAAGCAACCCGTAAGTGCGGGCCAAAGGAAGGCTGGTTAGGGAAGCAGAGCTGTCCAGCACTCAAATGGATCCACAGGACCAGATATATTCAGTTAAAAGATATTTTTATTAGAAGAAAAATTTAAAATATATTTGCATCTCCATCCACCCTACGCGTTTCGCACCTTTTGGGGTGCTTAGTCATGGTTTTTCCCCCCGAGCAGCCAAACAAAAGAACAATGGGAAGGTAACCAGATAGCAGCTCCCTAACACAAGATAACAGCTGCCTGGTAGATCTAAGAACAACACTCAATAGTAAAAACCCATGTCTCACTGAGACACATTCAGTTACATTGAGAAGGAAAAACAGCAGCCTGCCAAAAAGCATTTCTCTCCTAAAGTGCAGGCACAAGTCACATGACTGGGGGCAGCTGGGATACTGACAAAATGTCTAGCCCCATGTCAAATTTCAAAATTGAATATAAAAAAATCTGTTTGCTCTTTTGAGAAATGGATAGCACTATTAACTGATACCCTTTAAGCTGAGTTTGGCTTGTCTGTTAACGTAGTGTTGCAGCCATGTGGTTCTGAATGACTCCTCTGTGGGAGGTTGATAAGAAGTCAGTGCATTTTTGAAGAAGATGAGTGCCCAAGAGCTTCACAGTGATTTTGCTTTTCCTATTCTGTTTAAGAAGATGAAGAACAGCACTGTTTAAAGTAGAACAAACAGTTAAGAAATGTTTTGCCAATTTTCCACCCCTCTCCCACTGCCCTCCCCTGTCTTGCACATTACATTACTGCTACTGGATCTGCTAATGTGCATTGCAAGTAGTCGAACTGGTAGCAGAGATGTCCCTGCCTGTAGCAATATCTAATGCACATGCCCAGCAATGGGTGACAATGTCCAATGGCTCCTGCCTCACCTCTAAAGAACATTACCCTGGCCATTGGCAATTAGTGACCGGCGTCACCAGTCAGTGCATCACAGCTGGGCTCAACCCCAAGTGGCTTTTGTCCTCAATTAATTATCCTTTTTGCTTTTGTTCTGCCTTTTCAGATAGAGCACTTGTAAATTTGAAATTTAATTTATAAGAAAAGTATTACATCACAAATTTCCTTTTTCCATTGCTTTTTAAGACCTGCTTGACAATGGAATCTTTCTGTAAAATAACTGTTCCAGCAAGAAGTTTTTTTTTTTTTTCCGATGCTGAATGAGTCACTAAATATCTTTGCAGGTTTGCAAAACTTTAACAATCGCTGATACACGCAATACGTTCCTTCCAAAATTTCTTTCCGTAAGATTTTGAAGAACATATCCTTCAACATAAGTATCATTTATTGAATTTACCTTGGCCATAGCTATGGGATCGCTTTGCTATATTTAATTCAACAGCAGCACCAAATATACAGGTATGGGATCCGTTATCCAGAACCCCTTTATCCAGAAAGGCCGTCTCCCTAAGACTCTTCCATTCACTCTCCCATAGACTCCATTTTATCCAAAAAGTCTTTTCTCTGTAATTAATTATTTGTAATTTATTTAATGTTTACATGACTTAGGGGCATGTTTACTAACATTGGAGATAAATATCTGGAGAGATTTCTGGAGATGTTGCCCATAGCAACCAATCAGATCTTTGCTTTTGTTTTCTAACTTGGCTGTGGCTGTTTAAATCTAATTGCTGATTGGTTGCCATGGGCAACATCTCCAGAAATCTCTCCAGATATTTATCTCCAATGTTAGTAAACATGCCCCTTAAGGTATGGTTTGCCTTTAATTAAGTTTTAGTATGTTATAGAATCGCCAATTTTAAGCAGTTTTTCAATTGGCCTTCATTGTTTATTTTTTTATAGTTTCTGAATTATTTGCCTTTTTCTTTGACTCTTTCCAGCCTTTAAATGGGGGTCACTGACCCCATCCAAAAAACAAATGTGTCATTTATTGCTATTGTTACTTTTTATTACTCATATTTCTATTCAGGCCTCTCCTATTCATATTGCAGTCTCTTATTCAAATTAGTCTATGGTTACTAGGGTAATTCATACTGGAGAGCTGCTGATAAAAAGCTAAATAACTCAAAAACCACAAATAATAAAATATGCAAACCAATTGCAAATTATCTCAGAATATCACTCTCAACAGCATACTAAAAGTTAATCCAAAGATGAACTGTTCCTTTAAGGTATGAAGATTAGTGATGAGCAAATTTCCCCGTTTCGCCGAAAAATTTTCAAATTTCCTACAAAATTCGTGAAACAGCAAAAAAATCTTGAAATTCAAACATTTTCACTAAAAAAATCTTGAAATTCGAACATTTTCACAAAAGAATCGTTAAATTTGAAAGTTTTCACTAAAAATCGTGACATTCGAACATTTTCACAAAATGAATCCTGAAATTCTAACGTTTTCACGAAAAAATCGTGAAAATCTTTTCCGGCGAATTTTCGCAAATTTATTCGTCGACGGCGAAACGCAGAAGTTCCCCGCAAATTTGTGCCAGGCGAATTTATTCGCCCATCACTAATGAAGATCAAAATTACAGGGATCTGTTATTCAAAAAACCCCAGGCCCCAAGCATTCTGGATAAGATGTCCCATACCTGTACTATTCTGTCTGTAATTATAATTTGAAGAACACTGCTATGGCTTATGATAATAACTGCCTACTGTATGTCTAAGCCTTTCTACCCACTTCTTACAGATTAGGAGGGTTGCCTTGGTGGTTCATATAGTCAATTAAACACAGAAAAACAAATGGAGATTAGTTAAAATAATGCGGTTGCAGGACATCTGTGTCAAGAAGTGTCAAGCCCTATGTGAGTCATTATGGTTTCACATTTACACCCAGGGTAAGAGAATGCATTCAGGAAATTTAATTAGTGAGAGTGGGTAAACGAAGCATAACAAGAGCAGTCGGAACATCCAGCTTAAACTTTCTCCACTGACAGAAGGTAAAACGGCTGAAATCTGGCACATTCAGAATGTAGAAATGAAAGGTATATCTGTACACAAGCACAGAAAATGGCAAGACACTATATAACAGTTTCATTAAAAAGGATTTATAGAATATTTAATTTACTGTGCATACCCTGTGACAGCCTCAGCTAAACCTACTAAAGGGACTGTTTTGGAATTCTTACGCATTAAACTGCCACCAATTATATAACAGTAACATATGGGATAATACATTACAGGTATGGGACCTGTTGTCCAGAATAATGCTTGGGACCTGGGGTTTTCGAGATAACGGATCTTTCCATAATTTGGATCTTCATGCCTTAAGTCTACTAAAAAAATCATGTAAACATTAAATAAACCCAATAGGCTGGTTCTGCTTCCAATAAGGATTAATTATATCTTAGTTGGGATCAAGTACAAGCTACTGTTTTATTATTACAGAGAAAAGGGATAATTTAAAAAAATTTGTATAGAATAGACTCTATGGAAGAAGTCCCTTCCGTAATTGAGAGCATTCTGGATAATGAGTTTCCAGATAATGGATCCCGTAACTGTATCCCGCCGTCCCAGTCCAGCACTCTACTTCACCCTAACTAAGATATAGTTCATCCATATTGGATGCAAACAATCTTATTGGGTTTATATAATGTTTCATGTATTTTTTTAAGTAGACTTTAAAGTACGGAGTTCTGAATTACAGCAAGATCCCTTGTTTGGAAAACCCCAGGTCCGGAGCATTCTGGATAACAGGTCCCATACCTGTACCAGGAATATAGGAGAGAAGGTTTCACTCTGGACCCTTCATCATTATTTATATAGTGCCAGCAAATAACGCAGCGATTTACATGAATTTATAAAAAAACAAGTGTTTGCAGAGTAATAATAGAATTAGCGGGCCTTACTTGCAAGAGCTTACAATTAGTGATGGGCGAATAACACGAATTTGCAGTGTATTTCCGCATTTCAGCACAAGCAGATTAATTCACGAAAAATCCGCTGCATCAAAAAAACATTTGGCATAAGAATTGTTGCACGTCAAAATTTGTTTCGGAAACCCATTGACTTTAACGCATTTGGCCCGAATAGTCATGCGTATAAAAATTGTCGATTGCGTCAAAATTGAAGTGCGTCCAAATTATTTTGATGCCCATTGACTTCAATGCGTTTTGCGAATTTCGCAAATTCGGTAAATTCGCAAATTTTTCAGAAAAGCAAAATGGCACAGATTTGTCCATCGCTACTTACAGGAAAAATTTTTCTCCCAAAATTAATTATGACTAACAATTACTAATACTAATTATGAAGGTTGTCACTTTTATTTGCTTCATTAAGAATCATAAAACCAGTACCAAAGTGTATTGCACAAGCACATTCATATAATTGATGTAATGTCCACCAGGACAACACACAACACGGCTGAAGGAACTGGAAGATGATCATATCTCATCAGAATGTACCTAACAGTTGAGCCAATGTAGATCAGGATATTCAGCAGTACTCATATGCAAATTCTGATTCGGTTCGGCTGGGCAGACTAATTTCGGCTGAATCTGAATCCTGCTGAAAAAGGCCAAATCCTGGCCAAATCCCGTACCGAACCCTGGATTCAGTGCATCCCTAATTGTAAGTAATTGCCCCCATGTTGAAAATGTGAAAAGTGGCAAACTAATAGATTAAAAAAATAAAATGAGTGTATTTTAACATTTCTGCCCTAATAATAGTAGCTAATAAAAGTCAGGTCAAACTGTGGTCCTGTTAACATTGTTTTTCTGCCTATACTCTATTGACCCAACATTTTTACAGTAAATATATTAGGATACCCCAATTCAGACAAAAAAAAATTTTGTCCAGGTGGGAAGGCACTTTTTTCTTTGTTTTGGTTAGTTTATGGGGTTTATCAATGGGAAATATATGGTTGGGGTGCAGGGAAGGAGTATAAAGCATTGTAGGCAGAGGGGCCTAGTAGTAAGACTGGGGTCCCACCTGGATTTTCCTTAGTATCCCAGCTGGCCAGTTATTCCTATTTGGAAAGGGTAATAAAACATGTCATTGGGCTTAAGTAAACAATGAACATTGTGTATATATGTTGGGCTCTTTATGTTATCAGTTCAATAGTACTCACACCCATCTGGCAATTCAGCTGGCCCTGGCACTGGAGTGCAAAGACTGATCATGCTTAATTACGACCAGAATAATGACATCTTGCCTTGCTTTAGCCTCATTGCTGGAGACAGCACCAGACTAAGGGGGGTCCAGGGCCTCCTCAGGGGCATGCACACCCCCTCCCTGGTCCCCATGCCCCAGACACAACCCCCTCCCCCCTGCACATACCTTATTCTATTTGTACCATGATCGGGGCCAGGGTGGGAGGTCAGGGGGGGCAGCACCCATAGTTTGAACTGGGGAGCAGGTCTGGGAGAGTGAGGTCCACCAGGGTTTCTCCTGTTGTCCTGCCGGCTCATCACTCACTTATAACAGGTAAATTCTGAACAAAGGCATACATCAAATCCCCAGTGTCCTCTATGAAGGTAGGTGAGGATGGAGGTAACATACAAAGGCCAATAAGCCATCTTACAAAACCACAGGCACCTGACATGATAATGCTGACTAGCTAACCCCCCCCCATATTTCCAGCTGTAACCACAACAGTACCCAGAAAGTTATCTCTGGTAAGTTATGTTGTCATCTATAAAAGGCTGAACCTTGTAGGATCTTACTTGAAGTTCTCCTGTAACATTGGGACAAGATTCTGAATTTGTTTCCTAAATAAATCATCAGTTATTCTTAGAACCTTGTCTCAGAGTCCTACAATAAGGTTAAAATAAAATTTAAAAATTACCAACAATATCAATAAATGTTTGTCTAACGCCAGTACTTCCAGATAATATTATTGTAACAGATACAAGCACATTCATTAATTCAATTAATTCAATAATTCAAATTAGAATTTTCAAAATTTTATTTACAACCACAAACTCGAATTTAAATTCAAATGTGAGATTTATCACATCTTGACCCCAGAAGCACTTCAAATTCAACTATTCTCCACCTAAAACCAGCCGAGTTCATGTAGAAGTCAATGGCAGAGGTCCCTTGAACTATTTTAAGATGTTAATAGTAGTGATGAGCCAAATTGTTGGCAAGTTTCAACCTATAGACTCCAATGGGAGAAAAAATATGATGCGCGTCAAAAAAAAAAAAGTAGAGTGTCAAATAAATTCAAGTTTTCGGGTCAGGACTATTAGATCGAATTTTAGATGTTCGAATTTTTTCATAAAAAACATACCATTCGAATTGGGAATCTATTCAAAATTCACATTACTCTAAAATTCGACCTTTGTTAAATAACCCCCCAAATTTTTTATATTGAAAATCCGTCATTCTTTATGAGCCAACGAGGACTTGTGAAGCCTACCAATGAAACATTGAAGCTATACAGGAGGGGAGGAAAGGTGTGAATTGTATTGTAAAAGAGCAAACTCCAGTTCCTGTAGATACTAATAAGAATCCCTCTGGTGTGTAGTTGAAATGTACTAGATTTTCTGAATCAGCTGAATGATAATTAGCGAATAGCTGTCAGTGTGTTTCTAGTGAGCTGGAGACCCAATTCATTTCCTCCAGATACTACTAAAAAAGCAGTTCCCGCCGCCCCGCTCTGGGTGGTATAGAGAGCAGAACAATGAGTCTATTGTAGTGTGTGCTATGTTCAATCCAAACCAAATTAAGAGTAAAAATTAGGTAAATACAATACACTCCTTTAAATAACTGGAAAGGGTAACACTATTTTCCATGAGCCTAAATGAATATTTCTTTTTCATATTATCTAACAGAAACCTCATTCTGTTCTTGTATTAAGTGAATCATTCTGCATGTTTTATTGTTTTGTTTAGCATACCCTTGTAATGCCCTTTAAATGCAATAATACAGGCAAAATAGGGTAAGGCGACTACTACAATGCATCAGAACCTTTCAGCTTGTTTTGGGCTTTATTTCCCTAGAGCTAATGTGAAATGGGGCCCTTCTTAGCCATCTGCTTAAAAAGTACTCATGGTCAAGTATATGTACTTTTCAAGAGGAAGATGTTCCCCAGACCAGTTTCAGGCTGAAAAGTGTTTGCACTTCTGTGTGTTGACCATTCAAGTGCTGCAGGAGGTTAATATGGGTGTTTTTAAGGTGGCTGAAATAAGGCTGGTTTGAAAGGTCCCATTGTGTTTTATAAGCCTTAGACCAAGGGTCCTTAACCTTTTTTTTATCTGTGAGCCACATGTAAATGTAAAAAAGTTGGAGAATAGCAACAATGCAAAACGTTCCTAGGGGTGCAAAATGTGGTCTGGTAATCAGTAGTCCCTATGTGGACTGGCAGCCTACAAGAAATGTAAACATAAGCACCTGCTTTAAGGCCACTGGGAGCAACATCCAAGGGGTCAGTGAGTTTGGTGCTTCTGCGCTGCCATAGATGAAGCAAAATGTCCCCTGCTGTTTCCCATTGACTGTGATGCAAACTTCCTGAAATTACCCTATAAACAGGGCCGCTCCAGCCATGACGCAAGGTGATAATCTTGCCTCAGGCGGCACGGAGCGGCCAGGTACCAAGGGCGGGAAAAAAGCCGCCTCTGGTAACTTTAAGAGGCGAGTTTCAGTTTTTTAAAACCGAAATTCGGCTCTTCGGCTCTTATAGCGCTCACTGCACTAGCGATGTGGCCCCTCCTCAACCGCTCTGCCGCTGGAAGTTAGAAGAACGGAGCAGGTTTCTGGGGCGGGATTGGGGCTGCCCCAGAAACGTGCCTGCCTATAAACAATGCATTGATTGGAATAAGAGACTGAACTATGAATTGGAGGGGGGCTGAAAACGTAGCAAAAAAAAAAAAAGTAGCAATAAAAATCCATTTGTAGCCTCAAAGAGAATTTCTTTTTAGATGGGGTCAGTGACCCGCATTTGAAAGCTGGAAAGAGTCAGTAGAAGAAGGCAAATAATTTAAAGACTATAAAAAAAAGAAAAATTGAAGGTCAATTGAGAAGTTGCTTATAATTAGCCATTCTATAACATACTAAACATTAACTCAAAGGTGAACCATCCCTTAAGGACTGGAGCCCAGAACTTCACTGCATAGTCCAGGTGATGCCTTACCAGGGGCATATAAAGAGGCAAACGTATGTTTTCATCTATAGAGTTAATGCCCTTTTTGATGCCAGTAGCTTTATTGAAAGTGGTTTTTGATGCAACTCACTGTGGAGGACCGGCACAAGATGTCCACTGTGCTTGATGATGTAAAAGAGCCCTTAAAGGAGAAACAAACCTATAATAAAAAAAACCCTATGCTACATAGACCCCCCTCCCCCGCAGCCTAGCTGCCCCCCTCCCCCGACAAATACCCCTTCCAGGGGGTATAACACTTCCAGGCAGATTCTGTCCAGCGGAGTTCATGGGCGGCATCGTCAGCCACTTCGGTAAACTTCTAAATGAGTACGGCGCTTTGGCAATTTTTGTGAGTTTCAGCGCCAGTCTAATTTCGAAGATTATCGAAGAGAAGAAGATGGTGGACAGAATCTGCACGGAGGGGTAAGTAAATAGTTAGGGGCATTTGCCCAAGGGGGGAGGGGCAGCTAGGCTGGGGGGAGGGGGGTCTATGTATCGAAGGGGGGTAAGGTTTTTTTCATATTAAGGGTTTGTTTCTCTTTTAAGACTTTGTGTGCTTATGTGGGAAAGACAATAACCACATTTTGGGAATAAAGATGTATGCTTATTGACCATTGTCCTCTTCCATGAATGGGTGGCGACAGAATGAAAAGGATTGTAAATGGATTCACATTGTTTCCTAAAGGTTTTAATGAGATAAATGTTTTCTTTAATGGCAACACAGTATATGATTTATGTGATCAGTTATGGAGACTGGCGGCTATTGCGTATTTTTGCAATCTCATTAAATGCCATATGAATAGTTTACTGATGATTATCTCCTGCTGTTAAAATGTCGGAACTGCTAATAATATGACTTTGGGTCCCTGCAGCTGTATGGACTGTCCTCTTTCAACTGCGATTGGTGTATAATGAAATAAACACACTTGAAATTGGGATAGGTCCATGAACATTGGGTGGACTTTTTATGCATTTGCTATAGTTGCTCTTCTTTTACATCTGGCTTGTGGGTATTTAGAGAGATAGGGAATAATCACCTCTTTTTGGTATTCAACAAAAAAATGCTTTTATGACTTTAATAAAGAAATCCCTTTGAGCCCTTCTATAATAAAACTGGTAAAATAGTAAAATAGTATCTCTACATATGCTTAAATAATTCTCCCTAATTAATATGTCCCATAAAGATAGAGCAGCCACTGATTTCAATCAATTGGGAGAAGGAGTATGTCTGTGATGAGGCCACTAGAGACTTGGCATGAATAATTCAGTGATCAGCGATCACTTGTTAAGTTGCCGGACACTGACTGAAGAAGGTCTGGGTTCAATATGTCAATCAATATGTCACTTAATCTCCTTCGCCTCCAACATTTAGATTTGATAATTAAGAGATACTGAGATCCTCGGTGGGATTTAATTGATCCAAGATGCCCTACTCAAAAGTCGCCAGACCAACAGCGATGACTAGGGATGTAGCGAACTGCCGTTAATGTGTTCGCGAACGCCGTTCGCGAACACCGGCAAAAAAGCGAACAGTTCGAGAACTTCGAACGCTCGATAAAATCGTTCGATCGAACGATCGAAGGATTTTATTCGTACGATCGAAGGATTTTCGTTCGAATCGAACGATCGAAGCTATTCGATCGAATGATTTTAATTCAATCGAATGCTTATAATCGTTCGAACGAATGGAAATCGTTCGATTTTAGCGATCGAACGGTCGAATGGTCGAATGGTCGAACGAAATTTTAATTCGAATCGAACGCGAACACCAATTCGCGAACGTCGCGCGACGTTCGCGAACATTCGGCGGACGCGAACAGTCGAAGTTCGCGCAAACTAGTTCGCCGGCGAACAGTTCGCTACATCCCTAGCGATGACTGACAGTTTGTGCAGCTGAGAATGGCTGCTCTGTAGTTTCAATTAGGGATGCACCAAATCCAGGATTCGGTTTGGAATTCGGCCTTTTTCAACAGGATTTGGATTTTCCGAATCCTTGTGCCTGGCCGATCCGAATTTGCAGATTAGGGGCGGGAGGGAAATCGCGTGACTTTTTGTCACCAAACAAGGAATAAAAAATGTTTTCCCCTTCTGACCCCTAATTTGCACATGCAAATTAGGATTTGGTTCGGTATTCGGCCGAATCTTTCGCAAAGGATTTAGGGGTTCGGCTGAATCCAAAATAGTGGATTCGGTGCATCCCTAGTTTCAATGCAGCCTTTTAGTAGAATATAGTTTTGCTCTATGGAGGCCTGTATTCTTCCTTCTATCATACATCATTCAAATCAGTACCCCTTGAAAATAATTCTTTCCATCGTAAACTGTGTACTGTAGAAACAAGGAGCTGCCATATTGGTTTTCCAATTTCTGCATCCTACAAGATGTATTTTCTATAAACTAATATGCATAAAGCATCAATGGCATTGCATCGTCATCATCATTTATTTATATAGTGCGACAAGTTACGCAGTGCTGCACATCATAGGAGGAAACAAAAACTACAATCCAATGCACATTTGTGCACATAGCAAGCATTTACTGAGCTCTCACTACGTTCTTTATTATGGGATGTAAAACGTCGACATATGGATACACTTTGAACAGGAAGTATAAGGGCATAGACACTTTATAATGAGTTAAGGCTAAAGTTCCTCTGGCAGGCACTATGTTCTGAATATAGAGATTGATAAAGGATGGAGATTGATGGAGGAAAACAGAGATTCCTCTATGGAAGCCTGTTTTATGAGCTCCTTATTAGCATTGGCTGTTCTCAGCAAAATTCGCTTTAATTAAAGGAGCAATTTTTGCCTCAGGCAAGTGACTTTATCACACTAAAATGCCCATGAGATATTAAGGTGATGTCATTGGAGTAGAAACACTATCTGTTGATGGTCACATTAGACCAGGAATAGTAAAAATTTTTTTAGGGAAACTTGTAACTGTGTATAACTGCAGGAGCATACAAGCCCCCTATTTCAGTGGCCATCAAACTTTTGCAATTCAAGTCCCACTTGAAGGTTCAACTTTGGCCAAGGCAGCCCTATATCCATAGACATAGGAATATATCTGTGTTTTAGACATTCAAGAATATTTAGAACACATATTCAACCCAAATCTCACCCCCAAATGATCTTAAAGGAGAAGGAAAGGTTAAAATTAAGTAAGCCTTATCAGAAAGGTCCACCTAAATATACCAGTAAACCCTCAAAGTAATGCTGCTCTGAGTCCTCTGTCAAAAGAAACACAGCATTTCTTTCCTTCTATTGTGTACTCATGGGCTTCTGTATCAGACTTCCTGTTTTCAGCTTAAACCTCCAGGGCAGGGCTTGAGCATGCTCTGTTTGTTCCTCTCCACTTCTCCCTTCTCTGCTGTAATCTGAGCCCAGAGCTATAAGTGAGCAGGGAGAGACTCAGGCAGGAAGTGATGTCACACCAAGCTAATATGGCAACTGCTATCCTAAACAAACAGAGCTTCTAGAGCTTTTTACTCAGGTATGGTAAAGCATTATGCAGAATAAATATAGCACTCTAGCTAGCACTATTGCAGCTAATCTATTGGCAATAAAATGCCTCTGTAGCTTTCCTTCTCCTTTAAAACTGCTCATATATTTCATGTCCAGAGCTAATCATATAGCTATAAGATTTCAGCATGTCAGTATTGTGTGTATAGGGCTATAATGTATTGTTCTCAGACAGGTGTTTGAGCTTGGGTTAGCATACATGGGGGCATGTTTGAATATCCCAGTGGCTGTACAAACCATAAGGAAGTTTCCTTTTTGCTAACAATAAAAAACAACACACACAATCCAACAACTACTCCAATATTGTTTAGGGGGTTATTTACTAAACTCTGAATGCAAAAATCACTAAAATTTTTCGTAATTTATTAAACCTCGAGGATGGAAAAGTCCAATTCAGAAAATCCAGCATCTCAGACCTGTCGAGGTTGCATATAAATCAATGGGAGATGCCCCAATGATCTTTTGATGTGCAATGGTTTTAGTGCAATACGGGAGAAAATCAGAGTTTTCGGGTGAAAAATCCAAAACAAAATCATGAAAATCTGATGAAAAATCCAAAAAAAATCATAAAAATCAGGTTTTTTTCCCACAAAGCTAATTTTCTGGAAAATGTAATAATAAATAAGTGTAAAAAAAACCTGAGCAGATTTGATCAGTAAATATGGAGATAAATTGAGACTTTGATAAATAACCCCCTTAGTGTCTCACTCTTCTGAAATATTTTTGAGAAATTTCTACAGTTCACTGGTATTTTTTCAAGTTCCTAATTTGCACCTGCCAGAATCTAGTTGGGACTTAAATATCTTTCATCACCAATCTCAAACAAATCCTCTAAAGACCATCGGATTAATGTTTTTCCTCCAACCAGCCTCATCTGACATGAAAGATTTGGTATCTGGCATCTTCAGAGATCCATCTTTATTCTTCCTTTTTATCTTACCAGTCATTACGTTTTCAGAACCCTTTCCTTTATTCATACAGTGATATCATTATCTCCTGTTTCACATCCCAAAGCTCCGGTGAGGGAATAAAATATGTTTTGTTCTTTACAAAGATCATTGCAAATGTTACCGACCATCTTTGTGTCCTTTTTTACCGATTACAGACCTCAACAAATTCCTCGCAAAGTTTGGGATCAAATGGCTTTTGCAAACATTTGCGGTGTATGTAATAAAATGTCGCAATCGCAAAGCGTATTTTGTGACAAAATATTTAATTAAATTAAATTAAAGAGCAGGTGTTAACGCTTTGCTTAAAGCAGCGCTAAACATTCTCAAAAACTTTTAAATATCGCTTCTGATTTTTCAATTACAATTCTAATCCTCCTTAGATCTGGTTCGCAAAGGAATTTTTGTCTTACAGTAAATCTTTCTGCCTGTTATTTATAAAAAAAAACCCTCACAATTGGTGCTCTTTCTAAAAAAAAAACCTGAATGGGTTATATGTGAATGTTACAAAGATTTAATTCAGATTTCTGACTTCAAAAGTAATTATTTAAATACATTAAAAACAAACTAAGGTTCATTTTAAGAGGTTTTGTAGAAACAAAGTTTGCCCAAAACTTGAAACTCTAATGGGGTTTTGTAACAAAAGGCACTAAATTTGCCCAGTAACCCACAGCAGTAGTGATGGGCGAATTTGCGCCGTTTCGCTTTGCCGAAAAATTCGCGAAACGGCGCCGGCGTCTCGTTTTCGATGCCGGCGCCCGTTTTTGACGCCGGCGCCCGTTTTTCCGACGTTGGCGCCCGTTTTTGACGCCGGCGCCCGTTTTTGACGCTGGCGTCCATTTTTTCGAAAAAATTTTTTTTGACGCCGGCGAATTTTTGACGCGAATTTTCGCGGGAGTTTCGCAAATTTATTTGCTGGCGGCGAATCGCGCAAATTCGCCGCTAATTCGCGCCTGGCGAATAAATTCGCCCATCACTACACAGCAGCCAATCAGCTGATAGCATTTATTGGCCACCTGTTTAAATGAAAACATCTTGTTGGTTGCTAGGGGTTATTACTCTTGGGCAAACTTAGAGCCTTTAATAACATATGGGGGATGATAACAATAAATCAAAATTTTTTTCTTTGCATACATATAGAAAAATGAATGTAAGTGCTACACTAGGGTACTCCTTTTCCCTAAACATATAAGGAAAACTATGCCGTGATAGAAAAATAGATGGCAATTAGGAGAATTACATCTATTGTCATTAGTGAAAGTGAAATTTTTTTACAAAACCGTGGCAAAATTTTCCCACAAGAATTTTTATCACGAAAAAAAAGGAAAACGCAGAAAAAACGGAAGAAAATTGTCCATCGACGCCTAATGATTTTGATTCGAATTTCTGGCACTTTGAACATTTTTCTGCAAAGCGACAGATTCACTCATCACTAAATGCCGTGATTTTGTTCACATGTACTGTAAGGGAGTTATGTATTAAATTCCGAATGCCAAAACCTGAAAAATTGGTTTTTTTAGTATAAAATCTGAATTTTTAGTGGGGAAAAAACCCACACATTTTTCGAGATTTATTATATCCTAAGGATGGAAATAGGCAGAATTTGAAAATCCGGCATCTCAGAACTGCCAAGTTTGCATATAAGTCAAAGGGAGAAGTACCGAGGATATCTTGATCTGCGCTGGGTTTCGTGCAATAATCCAAAGATTTCGTTGTTTTCGGCCAAAAATCTTGAGTTTTCAGGGTGTAAAATCCCAAAAATTTGCATGATTAGTTTTTTTTCCCCCGCACAGAAAGTTTTCAGGAAAAAGTATTGATAAATAAGGGGGGGAAATCGTTGCTGATTTGTGTCAGAGTATTTTTCAGAAAAAAATGAAAACATTTGGACTTTGATAGATGGGCCTCCCCATGTTCATTCCTAAAATGTAACAATTTATAAACTGACGCACTGGTACCGGTAAATTTCTTTCATGCATTTAGTATGATGGAGAACTCCAATTGGCATAGTTTTATGAACATTTTGCACGACCCAGTACTAATTATCCCTCTTTATTCATATTTTTGGTGTCACATGACGTGAAATGCCTTTTTTCAGACAAGGGTTGGAGAACTGGCTTGTTGTGTATTAATTTGTGTGAGCAGGAGCCAGCATTTTGCTTGCATGCTAAGCTCCCCTAAAGGTGCCCATTCATCATCAGACATTGATCACTGATTCGCTGTCTCTTGACTTTAATAGGCAGTCCATCACCCACAGGACTAAACAATCACCTCCTCGATCTGTGTCTGACCAGAACTCCTTCAGATATCAATCAAGCCAGGGAGGAAAGTCCCTCAGCTGAACAACATATGGGTTGTAGATCTGGTTAGCTGATGACCTGGCCAAACAAATGATCTTTATGGGGGTTATTTATCAAGGTCAGAATATCCAAACCTCGAATAATTTGTAGTTTTCCAAGCAAAAAAAAAAAAGATATTCAAGAAAATTATTCAAGATTTATTAAAGTACAGAGGTTTGAAAACTCTGAATCCAAAACTCCGGCATCTAAAAGCTCTTGAGGTCCTGTATAAGTCAGTGGGGAAGGTCCCAGTGTCTGCGCTGTCTGTACCGATATCCGATGATTTTGAGGATTCGGAGGAAAAAACGTTTGCAGAGAACTCTGAACAATTCGTAGTTTTCGGGGAAAGCTCAGCAGTTTTCCCCACCCTATTTTTTCAGGCCTTTTTCTTCATAAATAAGGTCCATTCAGACAGTCGGAGTTGATCGGATTTTTAAGTTAGAAATAGTTAGTAAAAACTCGGACCTTGATAAATAACCCCCTTTATGTCTGGCCAACAGCAACCAGTAAAACCAATTAAATTGCACCTCTGGGTTTATGTTCTTTGAAGGATTTTAAAATAAAATCAGTTAAAATAAATCAAAGTAAAGAACAATTTCAGAAATAATAATCAAACGATAAACTTATCAGTAATTTATATATTTTTAATTTAACCACTATTTTTGAAAGCACATCAGTTAAGAAGATATTTTTATAGCTTTATTATTTATATTATGGTAAAGAACCTGCCTTCAGCTTTCAGCATCTTTCTTACCAGGTTCACATTATAACCTTGAGTTGATTTATTTATTCATTAACGCACATTACTGCGATCTTACCTGACCGGTGCTTTTTCCCTTAACAGTTATTTATGGTCTGATCACTCCCACCTTGAACTATTACAGCCATTTGTTCTAATAATAAATACTTAATCTATGATCTTGGTTCTAAGATCCAGAATAAATGTGTTTATATACAGTATAAATGTTACCTTCAATATTTTGTTCTTCTGGAAGACCATTTAAGATCATCTAATGAGCAGCAAAAGCATGAATTTGTGTTTTTAATTAGGAGTATAATAGTCCAACTAATTTGGTCAGCCACCATCTTTATGCCCCTTTTTCCTGAAAATGTATTAAAAAAATCAAATTTTTTAACTTCGAGCGAATAGGCTGTATTCGATCGTTCAAATCGAATTCAGACCGAATTCGATTCAAAGTATTTTAAAAAAAAAAAGACTTTGATTTTTTAAAGTCCACCCTAGGCTTAAACATCAATTCAGCAGGTTTAAGATGGTGACTAGTCTGTATCGAATTTTTAAAGAGCCGGTACATGATAAATTTTGATATTCGAATTTTTATTTTTTTTTTAAATTCAAATCGAATTTGGACTATTCCCTAGTTGACGTACACTAAAATTAGCTAAAAATTCTGGAGTGACTGGGTGTGTAACATAATAACTAGAACACTACTTCCTGCTTTTCAGCTCTATAACTCTGAGTTAGTCAGTGACTTGAAGGGGGGCCACATGGTACATTTCTGTTCAGTGAGTTTGCAATTGTTCCTCAGCATTCAGCTCAGATTCAAAAGCAACAGATATGACCCATGTGCCCCCCCTCAAGTCTCTGATTGGTTACAGTGGAAACCAAGAGAGGTGAACAGCAGGAAGTAGTGTTCCGACCCGCTGCAGGACTTTACCTGCTGTTTTGTTGCTATGTTGGACGTTCTTGTGCTATTTTTTGTTTATTATCATTCTTCTATCACCTTTTTTTTTGGTTAATCTACAAATCTAATCTGAGAGCTCACAGGCTTTCTCACCAGCATATTTTGTATTTTTTTTGTAGTTTTTAGGAAATTTTGACTGTTTCTTTTTGTAACATACAGAGATATGAGATGCTACTGTATGTAGCTGAGGGAGCAGCCATTTAACTGGAAATGGGCAAAAGGGCTCATGTTTCATAACAAATGAGCTTTGTAGATACAAAGGGTTTTGTTCATACAGGAGTATAAACAGAAACCAAGGGGGTTATTTATCAAGGTCCTAATATCCTAACCTTGAATAATTTGTGGTTTTCAGAGGGAAAATAAACTACAATTTTTTTTGAGATTTATTAAAGTCCGACGGTCTAAAAACTCCAAATCCGAAACCCCAGCATCTAAAAGCTCTTGAGGTCCTGTATAAGTCAATGGGGAAGGTCCCAGTGTCTGTGCTGATGACATCCGTACCGATATCCGATGATTTTGGGGTTTCTGCACACAAAACTCAGAAAACTAACTAACAAAAAATTTTAGTTTTTGCGCAAAACTTCAAACTATTCAGATTTTTAGGGGAAAGCTCCGAAGTTTGGCCGACCCTATATTTTCAGTCTTTTTTCATCATAAATAAGGTCCATTCGGGCAATAGTAGTTGCTCGGATTTCTAACTTAGAAATACTGAGATAAATTCAGACCTTGATAAATAACGCCCTCAAATGTCTATTCTTGCCTTTCTAATATAAAGTAGGACGTGTTGCCAAGAAATGGTTCATTTTGTAGGTGCTGGATTAAAAGATGTATGTAAATTTATAAAAAAATAAATAAATAAATAACTGTATAAAATGGTCCTTTAAATCTGGGGGCCCCAAAAAAGTTTCCCCAATTGGGCCCTGCCCTCTATAGGCAATCACTACTGCGTCTAGATATCTACTAATCTAATGAAGTATAATACTGGTAGCATCATTCTGCCGCTCCCATGCTTTACTCAAAGTATGTTTTATTTTTTTTTAGAGGTATTGGACGTGGTAGTTTTGCACCATTCATATTGCTCTGAACTTTGGCCAGATGAACCACAAAACCTATTTCCCACAATCTAAGTCTTGTTTATGATTTATGGAAACTCCAGAATATAGTTTTGGGTAATCCTACTTTGCAGCAGTGATGTGCGAGGATTTCCCTGACCCTAACCCCTCCTACCTTGACCCGCGCCCGCCCCGCATCTGACTTCAGTGTTTCTTTTATGGACTTGTGCCGCCCCACCGATGACATCACAAAAGGGGCGGGGCCAGCAGGCGCAGCGTCTATTAAAGACAAACCCAGAAGTTGGCATTTGACGATGGTGGACAGGGAGAGCAGAAGAAGAGCTCAACCCACACCAGCAAGGAAGAGTGCGAGGTCGCCAGACCCGTGTGTATCGGGCCGGCCCGCACATCACTATTATGCAGCACTCTATTCACTGAACACAAATGCAGTGTGCCTATTAATGCAACACCCTCTAAATACTCTGGAACTACCACAAGGTCCAGGGTGGCAGTAGCTCTAGGGTTCCCCAACGTCAATAGGAATAGTTGTTGAACATTCATCAGAACAGGGAAGATGGATGGACTGACAACCATGTGAAAGTTCAAGACTATGTTTGAACCCAAGTACCTTAATGAGCTGCGACAATATATATGCCCCAATGCATATAATTTAGCTAACCAACACTTGTCAGTGGGGGTTAGCTTGCTTTATTTGAAAAAAAAAAGAAACCTTTAATATTTGTTAGAAATACGCCCAAGTGATCGTGGACAGAGCAGGCAAAATATTACTTCTCACATTCCATAGAAAAAGCATCTGTGGTCGTATTGTTTCGCCTTTATAATAGCAACTGACAGAGCAAAGGCATTTACCAGCCTTTTTAGGAATTCTTCGAAAATATTTGCTGGAGAGCAGAATTAATTCTCTGATCCGACCCGCATTGTAATCAAAGGAGCCATTCATGGCTGGTAAATTCTTCCAGCCAAATAAACCCAGAAATGCTGGTTGTTCAGAATGTGTATTTGGAAAGAAGAAGAATTCCCACCGACATTCTTTAAATACAGAAATGAAACCTATAAATTTATCTACATATTAATCGTGGCTAATACAGGTTTTTGTTCTCATTGTTTTGTGATAGAACGGCACTGTAATACTCGGTGCTCCATTGTCCATTTGTAGTTATTTATCTTTAACAGAGAGAATTACCTCTGCTCAGAAGGAGATGGAGATGAGCAGGAGCAAAGGATGATTTGGATGTGGTATAGAAATTGGGAGAAGGGGCAGATTTGTAAGTTACTCGAACAGGGAGACAAGCCCCTACAATAGAGTCCTGCATCAGTTCGGGTATCTGCAAAATACCCTCAAGGTGGTTGGGTTTTGGGCAGAAAGTTCTTATTACCTGATTGTGCAGGTAGTCCTCAGGTAACTAATCTGGGTACCCGTTTAAAAGAATTTTCCAAAAAAAAAACCCCTAATCCCACCCCACGTAGACCCCCCTCCCTCATCCCCCCCAACCTAGCTGCCCCCTCCCCCAGGGAAATGCCACTAACTTTATCCCCTCGGCACAGATTCAGGCATCGGAGTTCACCGCTGTCATCTTACGAGTCTTCGGTAAGCTGGCTGCGGTAAACTCTGATGCCTGAATCTGCACCGAGGAGTAAGAATAAAGTTAGGGGCAGTTCCTTAAACTGTTATTGCATTGCCAATTTTAATTGCGTACTCTTAAAGGAGAAGGAAAGTCAAAACAGAAATGACCTTCTAAACAAAGTCTTGTGGACATAGAAATCACTGACCGGTTTTAAAGATTTCTCTGTGGTCTCATGTAGAAGCAGCTACTCTGTCTGAACACTGCAGCGTGTGACTCGGATGACTTCACTCTTTTTTCAGGCTATTCCTCCCTGCTGCCCGACGCAGCCTTGAGGCGCATTGGGCACAATTTAATTGTTATGCGCATGTACTGGGGAGCTGATGCGCATTCAAATCTGGATGTGTGCGTGTCATCATTGACCCTTATGCCCACACCCCCCAGCCAATCAGTATCGAAGCGTCTGGGAGCTAAGGAGACACACGGGCGCTGCTTAATAATGAGCTAGTAGTTAGTTAGTAGTGATGCAATCCAAAGGTCAACGTTTTTTTTTTTTTGTGCATGCGCAATAAGGATAAAGAAGGAAAGGAAGCCTACGCTACATTATTAACATGGCACCTGCGTTACTGATTATGGGAGCAGAACAAGGAGACGGATTATACAAGATTGGACTCACATATGTGAGTTCAAAACCTAGCGATTTTGTAGGTCTTGGGGAGTAGATTAAAAGGAAATAGGTAATAATTTTTGCTTTTCCCTCTCCTTTAAGAACTGCTTGAAGGTGTCGTAATCTTTTGGAGCAAACATAACGACTTTTTCAGTAAGAGGTTTTATTACATTTACTGCGCATTGGCCAGGGGCGGAACTACCGGGGGAGCAGGGGATACGAGCGGGCCAGGGCCCGCACCCCCTCAGGACTCCCCGGCAGTCCGCGCGCCGCGCATATCCCGGCCAGTTCCGGGTTTACGGAGGGGGGCGGGGGCCCGGCTGCGCGTCCTGCGCCAGGGCCCACGCCCCTCTAGTTCCGTTTCTGGCATTGCCGCAAACTATAAAATTCACAAACGGTCTTCCACTGTCTGAAGTGGTCACTTTCCGGGTTCACAAAAGCTATATTAGATTCTGACAAAGCAAAATTTGTTTGCGCAAAGGCATAACTTTTTGCATTGCGAATAGTTTTGCCATTAATGACTTTTATTACATTCCCCCATATATGTCTTATTGTCCCAAGTCAAACAGACCATTTTACATGTTTTGTATATAACAGTCCATGGATAGTTAGCAGCGCACACTGGATTTAAAAAATTAATTTATTTATTAAATTTTAAAAGAGCATAATACATGCATCGACGTTTCGGTCCTGGTCTTGGACCGTTATCAAGATACAACATGTGATTAAAACAAAAACTTTATACTCTTCCATGGGCAAAAACAGGAAATGAGGTCAATGAAAAACTCGTTTACACATAAAGCCGATCAGTTGTCACAGTTTCAATAATCCTTTAAAGGGATCAATTTCCTGAATCAAATACATAGTTATAATCAAGGATACAATGTAACAATTCTAAACATTATGTGACAACCTCGGCACCTAGCAACATACTAAAACAGGCTTGGTACATTTAATCAAACTTTTATCTCTGTTCCAAAAAACACGACAAGGAAAACTGCTCATTGAGACCATTAGGTGCCAATGTGTTACGTTTTTTAATCCAAAAACATTCCCTCTGCAAGAGCATTTTAGACCTATCACCTCCTCTCCTCAGTGGAGGAATATGGTCTATGCCAATATATTTGAACGTTGGAAGGTGATGGCCTTTCTCCAGGAAATGTTTGGCAACGGGTTTCAAAGTAAAATTGTCCCTAAATGCTGTGCTTATGGCCGAGCGATGGGCATCCATCCTAAGGCGTAATGTGAGATCGGTCTTACCAACGTAGGAAAGACCGCATGGGCAAGTTATTAAATAAATCACATGTGTGGTGGTACATGTGATATGTGCTCGAATAGAAAATCTTTTGCCATTATGGGGGTGATTAAAACTCTGGCTCGGGCTCATATATCTGCATGAGGTACAGGAGGGACATCTAAAGCATCCCATTTTTCTGTTAGCAAGCCAAACGGTTTGCGGTTTCTGATAACATTCTACCGGATCCGTTTTAACCAAAAGACTCCGGAGGCTGACTCCCCTCTTATAGGCTATAACAGGTGGATTAGGCAATATTTCTTTCAAATTACTATCTGCTTTTAGAATATTCCAATTCTTGTGAATCACCCTTTTGATTTGTCCTGAAATTCCTCCAAATTGTGTAGCAAACACTAAATTATTTGGTGCACGTTCTCTACTGTCACCCCCTAGTACCCTGCTTTTAGCAATGTATAAAGCACGTGTTAGTACCCTTTTAGGATACCCCCTTGCCAAGAATCTATCTTCCATCTCCTTGAGCTGTATGGCCCTAGTATTCTCTGAAGAGTTATTTCGTAACACTCGACAGAACTGAGAAATAGGGAGGGAAGACTTCATGGACTCTGAATGCTGACTTTTAAATTGCAACAATGTGTTGTGGTCAGTGGTTTTTCGGTATAATGAATAGTCGAATCTTGTACCATTACGCATAATTTCAACATCTAGGAATTGTACACTTTTACTGCTCGCTGTGGCTGTGAATTTCACTGGACCTTCAAGACTATTAAGGTGGGATACCATAGCCAAAAAGGACTCTTCACTGCCCCTCCAAACAATTAGTATGTCATCTATAAAGCGTTTGAAAAATAATAGACTCATTCCAAACTGTGGCATAATGTTGTTAATTTCAAATTGGTGCATGAATAGATTTGCATATGCAGGTGCCATGGACGCTCCCATTGCCGTGCCTGACACCTGCATATAGTAGTTTTGCTCAAATCTAAAGTAATTCATTGTCAAACACATATGTAATAACTCCAACACAAACTCAATGTTTGGACCTGAATATCCATCAGTTTGCAGCATCGAACGCCGTACTGCCTCAACCCCTAGATCATGGGGAATGCAGGTATATAGATTTACTACATCCATACTAGCCAGTGTAATTACCTCATCAACCCCCACTGTGAAATCTTTAATTAAGCTGAGAAGATGTGGCGTATCTCTCAAGTAGCTTGGGGTAGCTTGTACAATAGGCTGTAGGATTGTATCAATGAAAAGACCAATTGGATGAAAAAGGCTTTCTCTGCTAGACACTATGGGTCGTCCAGGTGGTGTTACAGGATTCTTATGCACCTTTGGTAGAGAATATAGAATAGGGCATTTAGGAAAATCAATGGACAAAAAAGACTTCAATTCTTCAGTAATGAAGCCGTTAACAAATGACATATTAATATATAGATCAACCTGTTTCTTAAAAGAAACGACGGGGTCGCCCTTAAGTATTTTATATACCTTATCATCAGAAAGTTGTCGTATGATCTCATTACGATAATCTGTGTAGTTCAACAACACAATGCCCCCGCCTTTATCCGCAGGCCTGATCACAATTTGTTTATCCTCTGACAATGTTTTAATTGCCTTCCTTTCAGAATTGGTTAAATTTTTCTTACTTTTTTGAAAACTGATTAAAGATCCCACTTCGCTATCCACTTGTTGTTTAAAAAGCTTAATAGCAGAATTTGTCATGGCAGGATTGAAAATACTTTTTAATTTCAAATTATTAACAGGAGTAGTAGACGAACTATTGCGATATATATCTTTCAAACATAGCACTCTACAAAATTTGTAGAAATCAATGTCCCAATCAAATTGTCTCAAGTCAGTCGTGGGGACAAACGTTAACCCCTTCTTAAGCAGACTGGATTCACCGTCCGACAATGAATGCTGTGAAAGATTAAAGATTGGGATTTCTAGATCTTTGGGCCCTTTCCTCTTTTGCCCCCTCCTCGTGCGGCATTTCTTGTGCTGGGTCTTCCTATATGGGGTCTCCCCGAATTGACCGGACCATCTTCTAAAAAAGGGGGTTCCTGCCTGTTTGCATTAATATCGCTAACAATAGCATTACCAGATACATTACCGGATGCGGTTTCGTCAGGATCCGAGTCCCCCGAGCTGACATCCACTGAGTTCAACGGGCAGATAAGTTTAGCGCGTTTGCGCCATCGAGGGCGCTGAGAGCCGAATGCTGCCTCTTTCTCCCCCGTGAGCCAGCGGTACACGCGGAAGCCGGTGTAGTCTTCATTATATGTAGACTATTCATTATACCGAAAAACCACTGACCGCAACACATTGTTGCAATTTAAAAGTCAGCATTCAGAGTCCATGAAGTCTTCCCTCCCTATTTCTCAGTTCTGTCGAGTGAAATATTGCCTAATCCACCTGTTATAGCCTATAAGAGGGGAGTCAGCCTCCGGAGTCTTTTGGTTAAAACGGATCCGGTAGAATGTTATCAGAAACCGCAAACCGGTTGGCTTGCTAACAGAAAAATGGGATGCTTTAGATGTCCCTCCTGTACCTCATGCAGATATATGAGCCCGAGCCAGAGTTTTAATCACCCCCATAATGGCAAAAGATTTTCTATTCGAGCACATATCACATGTACCACCACACATGTGATTTATTTAATAACTTGCCCATGCGGTCTTTCCTACGTTGGTAAGACCGATCTCACATTACGCCTTAGGATGGATGCCCATCGCTCGGCCATAAGCACAGCATTTAGGGACAATTTTACTTCGAAACCCGTTGCTAAACAATTCCTGGAGAAAAGCCATCACCTTCCAACGTTCAAATATATTGGCATAGACCATATTCCTCCACTGAGGAGAGGAGGTGATAGGTCTAAAATGCTCTTGCAGAGGGAATGTTTTTGGATTAAAAAACGTAACACATTGGCACCTAATGGTCTCAATGAGCAGTTTTCCTTGTCGTGTTTTTTGGAACAGAGATAAAAGTTTGATTAAATGTACCAAGCCTGTTTTAGTATGTTGCTAGGTGCCGAGGTTGTCACATAATGTTTAGAATTGTTACATTGTATCCTTGATTATAACTATGTATTTGATTCAGGAAATTGATCCCTTTAAAGGATTATTGAAACTGTGACAACTGATCGGCTTTATGTGTAAACGAGTTTTTCATTGACCTCATTTCCTGTTTTTGCCCATGGAAGAGTATAAAGTTTTTGTTTTAATCACATGTTGTATCTTGATAACGGTCCAAGACCAGGACCGAAACGTCGATGCATGTATTATGCTCTTTTAAAATTTAATAAATAATTTAATTTTTTAAATCCAGTGTGCGCTGCTAACTATCCATGGACTGTTAAATATTCGATATTGTGGCAGCACCTGGTACAGTGCTTTCTACTGGTGTGCGAACAGCTCTTTTTTGTTTTTTGTTTATATATATATATATATATATATATATATATATATATATATATATATATATATATATAATAACTCAACCACTCCCCTATTCCATCACATAGAAGTGATACTTACATTTAGATAATACTTATAAAGACAATATCGTTTCAGTTTATTTATACTGGTAAGTTTCTTCCCAACCCATTACATCTCTATTGGAAATTGTATCACAGCTCTGCCAGACGTCATTACTAAGACAATAAAAGTGAAGGCTCAAAGCTTTGTTACTGTTATAACCCAATTCATACTGTGTTCTTTCCAGCCCCATTGTGTTTTGTGTCCTTACTAGGGATGTAGCGAACTGTTCGCCGGCGAACTAGTTCGCGCGAACTTCGACTGTTCGCGTCCGCCGAATGTTCGCGAACGTCGCGCGACGTTCGCCAATTGGTGTTCGCGTTCGATTCGAAGTAAAATTTCGTTCGACCATTCGACCATTCGACCGTTCGATCGCTAAAATCGAACGATTTCCATTCGTTCCAACGATTATAAGCATTCGATTGAATTAAAATCATTCGATCGAATAGCTTCGATCGTTCGATTCGAACGAAAATCGTTCGATCGTACGAATAAAATCCTTCGATCGTTCGATCGAACGATTTTATCGAGCGTTCGAAGTTCGCGAACTGTTCGCGAACTGTTCGCTTTTTTGCCGGTGTTCGCGAACGGCGTTCGCGAACATCAAATCGGCAGTTCGCTACATCACTAGTCCTTACTTGCTTCCATTTTCTTTACAGCCATACAGCGCTGTATCCAAACACAGCCTTAAGTCAATGGACTGTAATTGCAATGGGGGAAGATATAGATCTGGCGTGTTGTTCGGCACAGCGGGCTCTCTTTGTATGTTTAAAAACTTCTTTCAGAGAGAAAAAAAATCTATTTTATCATTTTCTGTTCTGGTGTCTATAAGTACAGCATAATAGCAAACTAAGGAATAGAAAATAGAACTAGAGTTCTACAAAGAAGAATAAAAAAGCAAACATTGTACTTAGTTTCCATCAATGAGAAGAAGAAAAAGCAATGATAGTATCTTTGGTGATAACATGGAATAAAAAGGAGCACCTTGACAATGTGAGAGCGGCAACCGTAATACTAGTCATTGCCCAGTGTGTGAATCTTATCATAACAATTCAGATGTCCAGTGTCATATTTTAATTTAGAGAAGGCGTTTATAGAAAATGCAGGAAGCCTTGGGCCCCAGCTTGGAAAGAAAAATAAAATCATGTATCTCTGACTATTATGAAACTACAGTATAACTTCATCAACCAGCCCTAAAATGTTATCGGGTGCTGTCCAACAACACCTATATGGCGTATGAGTTGGACATTCCTTATACAGATACAGGACCTGTTATCCAGATTGCTTGGGACCTGGGGTTTTCCAGACAATGGATCTTTCTGTAATATGTATCTTCATACCTTAAGTCTACTAGAAAATCATATAAACATCAAATAAACCTAATAGGCTGGTTTTGCTTCCAATAATTATATCTTAGTTGGGATCAAGTACAAGCTACTGTTTTATTATTACAGACAAAAAGGAAATCATTTTAAAATATTTTTAATTATTTGGATAAAATGGAGTCTATGGGAGACGACCTTCCCATAATTCAGAGCTTTCTGGATAATGGGTTTCCAGATAATGGATCCCGTACCTATATAGGAATCAAAATAACTTACAGTTGTTCCATGGTGTAATAATGAGTCATTTTACCAAGAATTATATTTTTGGGGTGTATGCAACATAAGGAATCTTTCAACAATGGACAATGTAATAGTGGCAGAGCTAGAAGGCGGCCATGACATCATGAGAATTGCATGTTAGGAATGATTACCTTATTGGTCGATGTGCTTTATCTACAACAAAATGCCAATCATTTAGATCAACCCAAAGTGATATTTGAATGAACTTTCTATTGGGTACACAAAACAAATCGTTCTAATAATACTTAATAAGCAATGAAATAATTTGGCTGCACTTATTGACAATGAATTCTACTAGAGGGAATGGTAGGGGGAATTGAGACTCATTACCTGTACAGACTACTCTTGACACACATAGATATATGTATAGAGCAGTGGTTCCCAAAATGTGGAGCATTGGCAGAAGGGCTTAATGTAAAGGCCATTAATGGTGAGATTTAGAAAGTACCGTTTGCTCTTTTAAATATACCTGAATGTCCTATTTGCAAGCTTTTTGATAAATAATTGTATTATCTTCAAGATATTCTTGCAATTATAGCTAAACAGCTGACACGTTTTCTTATACAGGCATGGGACCTGTTATCCAGAATGTGCCGTCATTTCGGTACTTCGCCGATTTACTAACGGTTGCTGTCTTAACTTCGCTAGCGAAGGAGATAGACTCTATTGTACTAGCGGGACTTCGATCCCTAACGCCTGGCGAATTTGCGTTCTGGCGAATGGACGTAACTACGCAAATTCACTAAGATGCAGATTTTACTGAACGTGTTACCTCTTGCGCCAGACTTGCCTTCGCCACTTCAGACCAGACGAAGTGCAATAGAGTAGATAGGACTTGCTCAGAATTTAATTGAAGAATTTTCTAAGTCCCAATTTTTCTGGGTGATAGGCCGCAAACGTGAATACATTTTTTGTGTAGTGTAATGTATTTGCTGCAACATATACGTCCATTCAACTTTAATTTCCCACCATATGAAAATTAGGCAACGCTAGAGCAACTTCGCTTTGCTTAGAGCAGTAACGCTAGCGCAACTTCGCCAGCGTTCGGTGCCCTGGATGCAACTTTGTATTTTAGTGAATTAGTGTTGTCCTGGTGAATCTACGCCTGGCGAAGTGTTGCACTGTGAGCGAAGCCATTGCTGCCAAATTTTCAGAGGTTAGTAAATTTGCCTTATGGTTTTCTGGATCACAGATCTTTCCAGAATTTGGATCTAATAAAATCTAACTAAAAGTCATGTAAACATTAATTAAACCCAATAGGCTGGTTTTGCCTCCAATAAGGATTAATTACTCCAGTGATGTCATCATGTGATTTTGCACTGAAAATTCTGTGAGATTTCGGATGGGAAAGCTTATGAGCTGATCTGAGTGCCAAGCACAATTAGGGAATAGGTGAGACTGAGCTTTACTCAGGATGGGTGTTTGTGCTAGGGATCAGGACCAAGAGACAAAACAGCTGATAATCCTCCCCCTGCTTGTCTGGTACGTACAATTTACATTGTATTTGAACTCATCCCGGATAAGTGGTTTTGGAAGGATTTATTGGCACAAAACATAATGACCAATGGCAGTTCCACTATTCAGGCAGATGTTAGCTGAAACTGTCACGGTGTGATGCAGTCATTATGGTGCCATTATGACCAGATGACACTTTTACACCCCAGACCCCCAAACCCAGACCCCCAGCTTCAGGGAACGGCAAACCGAAATACACAGCAAAAAGACAGGGCTGTTCAGCACCACAGGGCCAAAAGTATAAATTTAAAAAAGTCTTTATTAGTCATAATTTAAAAGTATCAATGCATCTCCATAAGCCCTACGTGTTTCGTACCTGCAAAAGAATTAATCATGGGCTAAGGCAGGTATGTCCAAAGTCCGGCCCACGGTCTAATTGTGGCAGCCTCCGTCATGAAATAATTAATGATGTGGCCCCCCAGCACAGTGCAACCAGGAATCGTGTAGCCGTAGCAGTAATGTGCAGTTACATTAGCGAAATGATCTGCATATTGGTCTATACTGCTGCCTGTGTGCTGAAGGTGTTAGTAATAGACATGTACATGGCATGTAGCTTTGCACCACTCTCACATACTTCTTTAGGTCTGAAGGTGCAATAGACGTACAGTAAACTAAAGAAGTATGTGAGAGCAGTGCTTCACTATGTTCCAGTATGTGTCTATTACTAACACCTTCAGCACACAGGCAGCAGTATAGACCAAGTGGCAGATCATTTCACTTATGTCCCCAAATATTACTGCTACAGCTACATGATTCCTTTTTTAAATGAGGCTCGGAGAATAAGTCTAAACAGACTCCACTTCCTAAACGTCATGTACGTGTCCATCTCCAGGAGTGAATGATCCTGATCTCAAGCTGGCTACCTCTGAATGGATGTCAGGCTGAATGGCCCTCATTGCAAAAAGTTTGGACACCCCTGCGCTATTGGGCGTTCATCAGAGGACAATGATCATGCTCTGATGAAGCACCCAATTGCGCGAAACGCGCTAGGAGGGAGTGGCTGACACAAGGTAGGCAGACCAGAGAGGAGACACTGCACTGTGGTGTGTTTTTGAATGTATTAACATTCATTTTTGCTGTGGATAAAATGCACAAATACATGTTTTAAGTAAGCTGTTCATGTCTAACAGTAACTTACCCTGGTGGTCTAGGGGGCCGGTGGGGACGCCCCTTGATGCGCCGTTCTGTTAAGGGCGCGCACAGCGTGCCTCTGTTCCTTTTAAAGGTGCAGGCGCACTGAAGCGTGACGTCAGCGCGCAATGACGCAAGGCCTTATGGGTATTTAAAGGGCCATTACACTGTATTCTTTGCCCGTGATAGGATTAGTTTCCTGGTGGTTCCTGAGCCTTGTGCTAGTACCTGTTTGAACTGCTGTGTTTTGACCCGGCCTGGCTTTTGACTTCTCTGACTTCCCTAACCTGACCCTTGCCTGAAACTGACTCCGATTCCGTCTCTCCCTCCTGATTGACTTCCTGGTTTGACTCCTGCCTGTTGTTTGATTCCGATTCTGCCTCATCCCATCTGATTGATTACCCGATTTTGACCCTTGCCTGCCTGACGATCCTGCTAACTACCTGCCTCAATTCTGCCTGTCTGACCATGAATTCGCCTATCCTGCTTGTACCATGACCTTTGGCCTTAAAGACTCTGCCTATCCAGAACCCTCATCTTGCACCTCTCGTTTAAGTCCAGGTGGCATCCAAGTAAGCCGAGGGCTCCTCCCGAGGCCCAAAGGCGGTCATACTACTGGTGAAGCACGAGCCGAGACCAGGGTGCCTGGTTTTTGTTCTGGTGTTGGGAGCCGACCGTGACAGCATGTTTCAAATTTATATGAAGCATCTGGAAGTGGACCCGTGCACAGTTCTTACTAGAAAGATAGCTTATACCCCAAAACATTATAATCCAATTGTATCCTTGTATAAAAATTTCATTTTACCAATGTTTATAATATGGGACTGAATCAGCTGTTTCTCCACCAGTGGAAAATACTGGTGAAGAAACTATTGAAGTAACATTAGACTAAGCCTACCCTCCAAAAAAAATCACCCTCTGCCTATGGGTATTTTTACATACGCCTGGTTAAGCACCCTTCTGCTCCATCAGGAACTGCTTTGCTCCAATGTTTTACTCTTCTCTTGATACCCCTGCACTGCATGTTGGCCACATAAAACTTGCTTATTGGCTGCCTGAAATCCCTCCCCCCTATATTCATTGGATGAAAGAATAAGGATTCGGTGACTTGTTTCCTAACATTGGAGATAAATAACACAGCAGAGAAGCAGTTCAGTTACATACAATATTACATTTATTTATTTTAGGTTTACATCACAGTTAAAAAAAAACATTATATAAGTCCTTTTTTGCAAATTCTTCCTTGTAGTCTTCCCTGTGGTCACTGTCAGTCCAGTGATTTTTCAGTTCTGGCTCTCAGTAATGTCTTTGGCAACAGCAGCAGCAGCATTTTTTTCTATGTCCTTTGTGGCATCAGTCATTGGGAATGTATAGCCATCTCCTAAGCTGTTGAAGACTGGGAGGAACCAATATTTCTTTTCATCTCCAAACACTTGTCTCAGGTTCTTGCTCAAGCCCAAGTCATAACGTTCATTCCATGTGCCACTTTCACCCTCCCTAGAAGTGATATTATCTACAGCCCAATGGCAATGAATTCCTAACAATAGTAATAACATTACACAGCAGAGTGTGCTCAAGCTGAACAGCACAATGATCGGCACTTTGGATTGGGTGTTGGGCAGCTGATGAGTCCAGAATAGTATGGAGCCATAAAGTGACACTGCGCTAGTGAATAGGCACAATAGCAATGCATAAACCACGCACAGGAGGAAGGACTTGTAGTTCGAAAATCCCACACAGTTATTTAGAAAGACGCAGTGATGATCCAGTTTCAGTATACAGACGTTACACACTGGGCAATGGTGGCACCTCTCTGGCTTTAGCAGTTGGCATATGTCACAGTACCTAAAAGCTCCTTTTGAGTCCTTAGTAGAAATAGGCAAGTCTTTAGCCATACGAACGAGGATCTCCTGCAGCACTTCTGGCTTTCCCTCACTCAGGTACCGCTGCTTGTCAGACTCCGACAGGCGGAATTTCGCCGGAGGGACAGCGGGAGGAGTCATAACAGTGCGGAGATAGGACCACACGCACAGGAGGAACAAAAGGTGGAAAATGCCCAGGAAGGTGATCTTTGCCTCTAATAACTGTACAGTGAATATGCACAGCTCCACCACAAATATATAATAGCAGCCAGCCAGGAGGCTAATGAAAAGTACAATCATGATCTTGCCGAATCTCCTTATGAAAGGACGATCTTCTGCATTTATCTCGTCTGTTTCTTCTTCATCATTCATATTTATCCGAATATCTTTCTCTTCTTTTTCCATATTTGTTTCTTGAAGTTACGATAAAAAGTGAAAAAAGTTCTGAAGTAACAAGAAAACGTAAAAAATGCAAAAAGTGAAAAGACTGGAGTTCTGATGTTGCAGCAACAGCGCTCAGCAGTCTAATGATCAAACAGGTGAGAGCAACAGGCAGAGTCTCTTCTGTTTATGACATCATAATGGGATCTGTTTTCTCAGCCAATGGCAAGCATAACATTAACCGTGACCAACAACAAACAGTGTAACCATAGCAACCAACGGTCACTTCATTCCCACTATGGCTGCAGAGCAGCTTCACTTCCCATATTGTAACCGACCAACAGTGTTAGACAGTTAATGATCAGTAGTGATATTATAACTGAATGTTCAAACAACTATTGAAACGTGTTTTTCCTTATCTGAAATTCAAACAACTCTACTCAATATAGAGAGTTTGGTACAAGATGGATTCCTTGGAGGCGATTGCAATTTCCACACTAACAGTTTGTCCGTTGCAACCGCAGTTATGCTGGAATTTTGAAATCCCACACTGTGTTCATGAGATGAAGTATTTGTAGTAAGTTATACACGAGTTACACATGAACTGGACCTGGGAAGCTTTGTCCAGCAGAATGAATTCCAGGGAGACTCAGACCTATTTATTTAGAATGAATTTCTCCTTGTGAGTTAGACTCTTTGAAAGACCATTGGTTTAGTATTTTTATATGAACGTCTAGTTTTTATTTTCATGAAAACACAGGGTGAAAGATGTGTGACAAATTCACTGGTCTCTAGTCTTTATACTGTGTATTTCCCTGTATGGAAACAAATGTTTTCCGCATAGTTGTGCTGTGTTACATCTAGAGAGGGAAACTATTAATTAATTAACTTGAATTTGCTCAATGGGGGGGTTATTTATAATCTTGCTCTTCCCTGTCTGTTAGTATGGCAGACACATGTCCAAGTTTAATGTTTTGCTTAAATAAACCCTACCCAATATTTAAAACTGAACAAGGAACAAATCTTTCCTTTGACACCAAAACAGCAATCAGAGCAGTAATAATTGTCCTAAAATTCTTAGAATCAATAGCCTTGTATTTCCTCACTTGCTAGAAAGGAATGCTAACAACTATTTCCTCTTGTCATCCAAGGGGGGTAATTACTACAACTGGACTTTTACTTGTTTTATAACATTGGTAGGCATTATTTTGCTTTATAGAAAAATGTATAAATTTAATAAATTTGCCTTTTGGAGAGAAACAGAAGTTTACAATAGTTGTTACGGAGGTTACAGGTGTGACTTGAATTTATTGTCCAAGTGGAGATTACAGGAGAAGAACAACAATGAAATGAAGAGGGAATGGTATTTATATTCCAAACCAGCAAACCTGCCTTTATACGAATCAAAAAAATGTGCTGTTTTTTCCTTAAATATTAAGGGGTCATTTCTGATTTCTTAAGAAATAATGTAATAACCACTGCTGTGAAAAATAAGGAATATCTGGAATAACATGGAGGTTCTTGACTTATATAAATAAATGCAGTCTGATATTGTGTGCTGTTATATGGACACAGCACTACTTCATATCCTTACAGAACACCTCCATTACAGGAGGTACAGGACCTGTTATCCAGAATTCACAGGACCTGGGATTTTACAGATAACAGATCTTTCTGTAATTTGGATCTTCATACCTTAAATCATGTAAACATTAAATAAACTCAATAGGCTGGTTTTGCCTCCAATAAGGATTAATTATATCTCAGTTGGGATCAAGTACAAGCTTCTGTTTTATTATTACAGAGAAAAAGGAAACCGTTTTTAAACATTTGGATTATTTGGATACATTGGAGTCAATGGGAGATGGCCTTTTGAGTTTTGTAGATAACAGGTTTCCAGATAACGGATCCCATACCTGTACCTACCTTGTGGCTTTTCACAAAATTTCTAGATGGCTGGTCCTTATATGGGCAAATTGTTACAGCAAAATAACCACTGATTTAATTTCAGGTTTGGGACCGTTATCCTGAAACACATTTCAGAAAGCTCTGAATTACGGAAAGGCTATCTCTCACAGACTTCATTTTATCCAAATAATCCAAATTTTTAAAAATGATTTCCTTTTTCTCCGTAATAATAAAACAGTAGCTTGTACTTGATCCCACCTAAGACATAATTAATCCTTATTGGAAGCAAAACAAGCCTATTGGGTTTATTTAATATTTACATTTTTGTCTAGTAGATTTAAGGTATGAAGATTCAAATTACAGAAAACCCCAGGTTCTGAACGTTCTGGATAACAGGTCCCATATCCGTACTGTGGATAAAACTCATATGTGTGCCACAGCCCTTAAAGAAAACAGAGAAGGTTGTTGGGGCTTGTAAGAAGTATAAAGGTCCCCCTGGACGCAAAGATTTTTCTTTGCTGAACGACCGATTTTAGCGAAATCCGACCAATCTGTCAAATTATCGTGAAGTTAGTGGTATTCCAACGACCATCAGAAAATTGATTGGCCAGGTTAAAAAAAATGTATCCGCCCCAGTGTAATCTATCTATGTTTGCAGGGCCAAGCAGGCAGCTACCCTCAGTTTTTCTTGCAATATCGCCTGAAATGGTCTTTTTAGTTGATGGGTACATTTAAACGATCGTTTCATGGTCTCACGAATCACGATAAAGAAAAGATCTTTTAAAGATCTTTACATCGATGGCCAGTTAAACTGCTTTAAATAAGGAAGCATGGGAAATGTGTATTTATTGTATATTGGAGAGCTGTTTACAATACTAATACAAATACAATACTATTCTTGGGTGAGGTTCCCTTTAAAGACAAATATAATCTCTTTAATGCTGGTTGATCTTTTACTGGAATATTTTGTGGTGGTGTCTCTGTTGCCCAAGGGTTCAAATCACTGATCAATCTAAACTGCAGTATATACATTTTTTTTTTGCTGTATCTAGTCTACAGCATAGGTGTGTATGGCTCCCAGACAGGATGAAGGTTGGCAGATTGATTAAACAAGCTGTTTGGTAGATTGATTCTGCTCTGTGTAATTGATTGCCGTGTTTACTGTACACAAAGGCTGTGCCCCTCTGACCTTACCAGATACATTTATGAAACACTTTGTCTTTGAAATATTGTCTCCTAGATAATAGGTTTAACATTTTTTTCATTAACCTCTGAAAATAATAATAATAATAATAATATTAATAATAATAAAGGCATGAGATCTTTTTTATTGTTGCCCTCTTATTTCACTCCTGTGTCATTTGTGGTATGATTTTTGTTACTGGCATGTATCTGACTCCAATGTCGGCTTTTGACCCGGACAGCCCAGGAACTGCCCATTTCAAAACTTCCTGCCCGGATTTTCAAATTAGGAAAACCAGGCAGGATTCTCCATGATTGACATGGCGATCGGCCAATGGACAATCGCCGTGTCGTAGATACGCCCCAGATGTCACATCCTGGTCCGCCCCTCCATGTCACAGCCCCGCCCCTTGCCCGGTCTCCACCGGCAGAAAAGTTGGCCAATGGACAATCGCTGTGTCGTAGATACGCCCCTGACTGGCTTCCTATCTGTAATCCAGAAACCAGTCATACATTCATTTGTATATTTTTTGTATATTTTTTTTAACAATTCATGTTATTAATCTAACGTGGCTAGGAAGTGTGGATCCACTACTCAATTTGGACTCTCATTCATATTAGTATCTTTACTAGTAAATGTTCTTCCCTTTGAGATATACAGTATTCTGGAGAACGTGCCGTGTAATTCTGTTTATTTCCATCTAAAATCTAGTTGAATTCTTTTACAAGCTTTAAAAATAAGCAATTTCAGCATCACTGGAAGAGTGTTGATATAGGGAAACTACATAGAGAAGAATGGCTAATTCTAAGCAAATTCTTCTATCTCTCTCCAGCTTTAAAATGGGGGTCACTGACCCCATCTAAAAGGCAAATGTATTGTTATTGCCAATTTGTATTACGCATCTTTTAATTCACGCCCTCTCCTATTCCTATCCCAGGCTCCTATTAAAATCAGTGCACGATTGCTAGGGTGATTTGGACCCTAGCAACCAGATTGCTGAAATTGCAAACTGGATCGCTGCTGAATAAAAATGCGAAATAACTCGAAAACTACAAATACAGGTATGGGATTCATTATCTGGAAACCCGTTATCCAGAAAGCTCAGAATTATGGAAAGGCCATTGCCCATAGACTCCATAATAAAACAGTAGCTTGTACTTGATCCCAACTAAGATATAATTAATCCTTAATGGAAGCAAAACCAGACTATTGGGTTAATAATTGAAACTTTTACATGATTTTCTAGTAGACTTAAAAGGTATGAAGATCCAAATTATGGAAAGAACCCCTATCCAGAAAACCCTAGGTCCCGAGCATTCTGAATAACTGGCCCCATACCTGTAATAAAAAATGAAAACCAGTTGCAAATTGAATATCACTCTCTACATCATACTCAAAGGTGAACAACTCCTTTAATTGTTTAACACTATATAACTATGGCCCCTAATATACTTATACCTTTAACTACTTCTTTACGATACACAAAGGGGCAGGATTCAAAGTGCAAACCAGTATTTTTTTTTTTACCTAGCAACCAATCAAGTGGTCCAGTCTTTGCACTGCCGAATAGAGTGCATAGACCTTTCCCATGTGTACAGTGCTGTGATTAGTAGGGAGATTGTCGCTCAGAAGACGAGGCGATTAGTCGCCAGGCGACAAAATCTCCCCGAATCTCCTTGTGTGAACTACCCTAAGTTATCAGTTCATAAGTCGTAAGGGGTTATATTATACACCCCATAGGGCTCTTGCATTTGAGCCCATTGAATAGTAAATTGACTTTATGGTGTATGGATGCTCTGTGGGAACATTTGAAGCGCGTAATGCAACCCCCGGATATGGAGCATCCTAATTAGATGAGTCACCAAAAGGATGTGTTCAGCGTTTTCTAATTACTTCGTTCCTGTAGAACTCTCTGTATGATCTATGTTACTGGCATGGATTTAGCAGTGATGTGTTTGGATAACTATTTCCATGTTCATTTGACAGGAAACACATTTCTATCATTTTTATTTTTTACGCAGCTAATTTGCCAAATTTCCTGCAGAGGTATTGTGTCTGGTACAGACTTGTTTGCAATTAGTGCAAAATGTTTAAAAATACTAGGGTCGTACTTGTAATTTAAAGGACTCAGGTTTACAACAGTTCTAGTAACCTGTAGCAACCATTTATAATTGTTTGCTTTGGGTTTCTAGGCTCAGAGCAAACTTTGAAACTCACAGAACCATAACCATTTCCACTTAAATTTCTACTTAAATTAAAAGGAGTATACTTCCTTGTCCAACATGAGTGCAATGAATAGGGCTTGTGCTGATCATACTTTTTGCCTATTATTTTAATCACGAAAAAATCTATGGTCTTTTGTTATTTCTTGAGCTAAACAGGGCAAACAGAGAAACTGAAGCTACTCCATTTTTGGTCCTTGTGAGGTAGATAATTGTGTTTCCAGTATACAACCCTCATCCTTTGTTGAGACTAGGGATGCACCGAATCCAGTATTCGGTTCAGGATTCGGCCAGGATTCGACCTTTTTCTGCAGGATTCGGATTCGGCCGAATCCTTCTGCCCGGCCGAACCGAAATCCGAATCCTAATTTGCATATGCAAATTAGGGGCGGGGAGGGAAATTGTGTGACTTTTTGTCAGAAAACAAGGAAGTAAAAAATGTTTTCCCCTTCCCACCCCTAATTTGCATATGCAAATTAGGGTTCGGATTCGGTTCGGTATTCGGCCGAATCCTTCGTGAAGGATTCGGGGGTTCGGCCGAATCCAAAAAAGTGGATTCGGTGCATCCCTAATTAAGACAGCGGATGTCTATAATGTAGGGGGATTACCATGAATCTAATTATACATGACCCAAGGACTAAATATGAAATAGCTTCAGTTCTACTGTTTAAAATACACAGAGTAATGTTTTCTTACATTAATTGTATGGGAAGTTGAAATAATACCAGTCCTGGTACCATTTCTGCCCTTGAATTCAGAAGGAAATGTAGAGAATACTTTAAATTCAAGCATGTACGGGTAGCATTATATTTAAGAGTAAGTGCACTACAATGATTACAGTTCCAAATCAATTTATAACCAGAGCACTAGAACCAAACCAACTCATAATCAATCAGAGCACTAGAACAATCACAGTCTCACATCAACTCATACCCAATCAGAAAATAAAATGGTCACAATGACAAAGCAACTTATAACCCATTCATACCAAAACAGAGTACCAGAATGCTCCTAGTGCCAAACCAACTCAGAGCACTTTACTGGTCACAACCAGAGCACTAGAATAATCACAGTGCCAGACCAACTCATACCCAAACAAAGCACTTTAAAGGTCACAATGCAAAATCAATTTATAACTAGAGCACTAGAACAATCACAGTGCCAGACCAACTCATACACAATCAGGGCATTAAAATGATCACAGTGCCAAACCAGTTTATAACCAGAGCACTAGAACAATCACAGTGCCAAACCAACTCAAACTCAATCAGAGCACTAGAACAATCCCAGTGCAAAACCAACTCATACACAATTAGGGCACAAGAATGATCACGGTGCCAAACCAGTTTATAACCAGAGCACTAGAACAATCCCAGTGCCAAACCAACTCAAACTCAATCAGAGCACTAGAACAATCATAGTGCCAGACCAACTCCTACCAAAACAGAGCACAATAACTAATCCCAGTGCCAAACCAACTCATACACAATTAGGGCACAAGAATGATCACAGTGCCAAACCAGTTTATGACCAGAGTACTAGAACTATCCCCAGCGCCAGATTTGTTTCCCGGCCACCCCTAGGCCACGGGGTCCGACCAGGCGGCCACGCGGTCCTAGCGCCTGCCTACACTTCCCCTTCCCAGCGCACCGGCGACAAAGCGCCGGCGCAGATGGAGTCATTGAATGGGGACGCACACGTCCCCACAATGTGGCTGGGCGGCATGCCGCCCCTATTTTCTGCCGCCCTAGGCCCGGGCCTATGTGGCCTCGCCACAAATCCGGGCCTGACTATCCCAGCGCTAAACCAACTCAGAGTACTTGAACAATCCCAGTGCCAAACCGACCCAAACCCAATCAGAGCACTTTAATGGACACAATGCCAAACCAATTTATAACCAGAGCACTAGAACAATCCCATTGCCAAACCAACCCAAACTCAATCAGAGCACTTTAATGGTGCCAATGCTAAACTAATTTATAACCTGAGAACTAGGTCAATCCCAGTGCCAAACCAACCCAAACTCAATCAGAGCACTTTAATGGTGCCAATGCTAAACTAATTTATAACCAGAGCACTAGAACAATCCCATTGCCAAACCAACCCAAACTCAATCAGAGCACTTTAATGGTGCCAATGCTAAACTAATTTATAACCTGAGAACTAGGTCAATCCCAGTGCCAAACCAACCCAAACTCAATCAGAGCACTAGAACTATCCCAGTGCCAAACCAACTCATACCCAAACAGAGCACCAGAAAAATCTCAGTGCCAACCCAAACTCAATCAGAGAACTTTAATAGTTACAATGGCAAACCAATTAATAACCAGAGCACTAGAACAATCTCAGAGCCAAACCTAAACACTACCAATCAGGCAATTAGAAAATAAGGTGAAATGAAAATAAAATATATTTTGACCAGTGGACTATCTGGAGGCAATTTGTATGTACCGTATTGCAGATATCATGTCCCTATTAAATAACTGACAAGGATATGGTGCAGGGAAGGGGGGTTTTGAAGCAGCTGTCAATACACTGCACTGGTCTGTTCCTCGAGAGCCTACCTTGGGGGTTGAAGTGGCCCTTATAGAGGCCTTATACATAGGCAATTAAATCCTGAACTGCTTGTCTTACTGCAATTATTGATCACTGCAGGAAAAGACAAAGAAAACCGTCAATTTCTGTATATTTACTTTAATTTTGAACAAGGCCTTGCTTCCACTTCAGAGCACCTGTACATGAAACAAAGTTTATGCAACGTTTATACATCTTGTTCTTGTTTATTTTAAAGAATGAATGAAGCGGAGGATCACAGAAATTATCTCTCCCTCTTAAATGGATCTGGGCATAATTGTCTGCTATTATAATTAGAACCACACAGGGAAACAACTAAAAACAATGCTGTCTAAAATTAAAACCCAAGCATTGGCCATTAATAAAATATAAACTGCTCCCCGGAGATAGGAAAATGAGATCTTATCCTAACGCTGGAACATGAACATGCCTCTGTTTGCATAAAATGAACCGATCCGGGAAACTACAATTTCTTAGAAAACACATTGCCTCTATTTGTGCTCTTTGCTTCATTAGATTACATGACTCACAGCCGGGTGTTCTGTTCCAGCTATTGCTGTATGTGCTCCCACACGTGTTTATCCATACTCCATCACATCTGCCTTTAACAAGATCCTCTCCTGATAAACATTCAAAAACACAAGAATAGGATAATAACACCACTGGAGTAGCAATTTTATATAGGGATGCACTGAATTCATTATTTTGGATTCGGCCGAACCCCCGAATCCTTTCCAAAAGATTCGGCCGAATATCGAACCGAACCCGAAGTAAAAAATGGTTTCCTCTTTCGCAAATTAGGGGTGGGAAGAGGAAACCACATTTTACTTCCTTGTTTTGTGACAAAAAGTCACGCAATTTCCCTTCCTGCCCCTAATTTGCATATGCAATTTGGTTCGGCCAGGCAGAAGGATTTGGCCGAATCCGAATCCTGCTGAAAAAGGCTGAATCCTGGCCGAATCCCGAACTGAATCCTGGATTCAGTGCATCTCTAATTTTATAGCAAGCCTGGTTTTGTTCATTCTTAAAGGGATACTGTCATGGGAAAAAACATTTTTTTCAAAATGAATCAGTTAATAGTGCTGCTCCAGCAGAATTCTGCACTGAAATCCATTTCTCAAAAGAGCAAACAGATTTTTTAATATTCAATTTTGAAATCTGACATGGGGCTAGACATTTTGTCAATTTCCCAGCTGCCCCTGGTCATGTGACTTGTGCCTGCACTTAAGGAGAGAAATGCTTTCTGGCAGGCTGCTGTTTTTCGTTCTAAATGTAACTGAATGTGTCTCAGTGGGACATGGGTTTTTACTATTGAGTGCTTAGATCTACCAGGCAGCTGTTATCTTGTGTTAGGGAGCTGTTATCTGGTTACCTTCCCATTGTTCTTTTGTTCGGCAGCTGGGGGGGGGGAAGGGAGGGGTTGATATCACTCTAACTTGCAGTACAGCAGTAAAGAGTTATTGAAGTTTATCAGAGCACAAGTCACATGACTTGGGGCAGCTGGGAAATTAACAATATGTCTAGCCCCATGTCAGATTTCAAAATTGAATATAAAAAAATCTGTTTGCTCTTTTGAGAAATGTATTTCAGTGCAGAATTCTGCTGGAGCAGCACTATTAACTGATTCATTTTGAAAAAATTTTTTTTTCGCATGACAGTATCCCTTTAAGTAATTGAGCAAAATATAATATGATATAATATGAGTGGTTACCAACTTAATATTTATTTAAATATGTGTATAGAAAGCATTATTAGAAAGCAAATGTTTTCATCAGTCATGGATACGCTGCAAAATTCCTTTCTTTCGTGAAACTGCAGTAAAAATTTGCAGAGACAAAAAAGTCACCCCAAGGAAAAACACCCATTGACTTTAATGCATTTGGACAAAAAAGTCGCCAATACAATAAAAGTTGCCAAGACAAAAAATGAGCCGCAACAAAAAAGCCGCCAAGACAAAAAAAGTCGCCCCCAACGAAAAGCACTCATCGATTTTAATGCATTTTGAGTGAGAAATAACTTGAGAAAAAACACCCATTGACTTTAAAGGAAAACTATACCCCCCAAACAATGTAGGTCTATATAAAAAGATATATAAAAATATAAAACTTATAAATGTTGAATGACCAAAGTCTCTGAGTCTTCCCCTTTGTTGTCCGACCCAACAATCCTCGTTTCTCCACGAGTAAAAAACAACAGTCCAATATTTTCTTAAAAGGTCAGCGCTAATTCAAAGCTCAGGGGAAAAAAAATATGATGAAAAAAGGAAAAAGGGTTTCTTATAAAAAGATATTGCATAAAACAGCTCATGTGTAAAACCCTGCTTCATGTAAATAAACCATTTTCATAATAATATACTTTTCTAGTAGTATGTGCCATTGGGTAATCATAAATAGAAAATTGCCATTTTAAAAAATAAGGGCTGCCCCGTGGGATGTTATGATTCACTGTGCACACAAACATACCAACAAACCATACTTGTTAGGTCACATGAGCCAATTAACAGACAGAGTTGTGTCTTTTGCTTCCACACTTCTTCCTGTTACAGTTAGAGCTGTAGTATTTCTGGTCAGGTGATCTCTGAGGCAGCACACAGACCATCACAAAATGGTGGCTCAAGGCAAGAGATGTAAAAGGGCAATATTTACTTAAATATATAGACCAGTTTGGTAAGATTCTTTAATATGCCACTTAATATGATGTAAACTATCTATCTCATTTTGGCGGTATAGTTTTGAAACCAAACCCTTTTTATTAAAATACCCTACTCCTCTACCCTACATAGACCCCCCCTCTTCCTGCTCCCCCCAGCCTAGGTGTTACCCTGGGTAAATGCCCCTAACTCTTTACTTACCCCTTGTTGCAGATTCAGGGCATCAGAGTTCACGGGAAGAGTGTTCTCTTTGGGAAGAGAGCAGTTGTCGCAGTTGGTACAGTCTGCCGGTCCCCAATGACTGCGCATGCGCCGAAACCTACGGAAGCGCCGGAAGAAGACCAGAAGATAACTGAAGTGAAGAAGATGGCGACTGTAAACTCAGGTACTGATTAAGAGGCACCTTGTCTTGGGTGCCCTAGAAGATTGGCCTGGCAGTAGCTTTATTAGAGAATTACAGACACTCTGCTTATTCTTGTGTTAAAGCTCACTAAGTCTATTCTTCATTGCTCGGTTATCTAACTTCCCTTTTTGTAACTTAGCATACTCCTTCAGATTCCTGGGTAAATGGATAGCCTGTGCAAAATAAAAAAGATTTCTAATATAGTTAGTTAGCCAAAAATGTAATGTATAAAGGCTGGAGTGACTGGATGTGTAACATAATAGCCTGCTTTTTGACAATACACCATCTACAACCTGTCAAGGTCACGTAGGAGTCAATGGCAGAGATCCCTTGAACCATTTGAAGATGTTAATAGCCTTCACTATGTTCAAGTTTTTTTTGGAGGGTTTTGCCCAAAAACCCGAACAATTAGATTGATCAGAGGGTTTTTTTGGGGGTTGTTTACTCACTAAATCGATTTTTTTTCCATTAGAAACCATTCAAGTTGAGTTAATTTTAGGTATCAAAAAACTCGACCTTTGCTAAATAACCCCCTTAAAAATGAGATGATTGATTCAGGGTCCCACTTATAAATTCTATTCTATTGATTTGGGATCCATGAATGTGTATTTTTCCACGTATGACTTGATGACCTTTAAGGAAAGTCAAGTGTTGGGTTTTAAGTTTCAATTTCTGTTTAGAAATATGTTTCTATGACTTGCACAGTGATTAACATTGAATAGTTTTTCTCCCACACTCCAAAACATATAGACTTTGTACAGTGCTGCTGTGTATTTAGTAAGCAAATGAGATTGTAAGCTTTTCAGGGAATGATGTGACTGGTTAAATACGTGTCAATTACTGTATGTGATATGGATAAAAATGTCCTTGGACAAGGCATTACAGCTTTCAAGTATGTGCTTAGCCAGCCTATATTACCACAAAAGAGAATAAGAAATATCTAAAAAGACGTCTTGAATAGACAAAAAAGAGGAGAAAAAACATATTGGATTTCTGTCAGCAGGTAGAATAAAGTTTTCTTGTAAAAGCATAGCCATATAAATTTTAGATGACATTATGAGATGCACTATATGAAAACAATAAAAGCAATATCTCTCTCTGAAGCAAAAGAAGGAATAAAAATCTGCAAGTAAATCCAGATGAATAAAGATTTATATAATCTCTTTAGAGCCGGAGACATAAAGTTAAGTCTGGCTGCAGATGTACTCCCATTGCGTTGGCAAATTCTTTAATAAAAATTTTTTAATGCAAATTTTTCTGAAACAAAAATACAAAAAGAAATCTTGAATAAACTTGAATAAGTTTCTTTTTTCACAATAGCATTTATATATATATATTCTGAAAAGCAAGCAAACTCAGATCAGGAAACACAATTATAAACTTGATCGCCACGAAAATCACATTATTCCTTTATTTTTTCTAGATTTGACTTTTCAAAAAAAACTTGGATGATAAAATCACGTAATGAATAGGGATGGGTGAATTCGACACATTTCGCTTCAACAAAAAATAACAGGCAGTGAAAATTCACTGAAATGCATTGAAGTCTACGGGCGACAATTTTTTTTAAATTTTTTTTGACACTCGACATTTTTTTCTCCCATTGGCAAAAAGATTTGCTCCTCCCTATTAATGAACAATAACGAACATTTAAAATATATCTCCCGTAGACTTTTATTGGAAGCTCACCAGTTTTTAGTTGTAGGATATTTTTCCAGTTTGGAAAACTTAAATTAGAAAATATTCAAATTCATTTTTTTTCTGTGAGATTCTACATTCCTGGCCATCACTACAAATGTTACATACATATAAAACATACACATAAACTCAACAGGCATCTTGGGGACCCTATTAAATAGTCAGAGGTACCTCACTTTTTATGTATGTATGTATGTATATTTTTATATACAGAGCTACTGTATAGCAGAACAATAACTTAAAGGGGACCCAAAAAAATTATTCCAAATCCTATTTTATCATGTTAGTCAAGTTAGATTAAGTTTAATTACACTGTAGAAATTATTTGAATCTTGTTTCCTTCAGTCTGGGAACTCAAGCAGGCAGGAGCCATTTTGTGGACACTGTTATTAAGGCAAGTCTTGTATCATCACAGAATTTTGTTTGTGCATCAGAATGGGGGACCTGATGTCCATCCCCATGCCCTGACTACACAATTAAATGGTGAAGAGAACGGGGGAATGTGGGAGAGCAGTGACATCTAGGAAGTGCTGAATGGAAAGTGAAAGTAATTGCTTGCCTAAGGCATAAAGGAGGGGCAGACAATATTTGATTGACAGCTGAGATTTTTAAATGAGTTTATGAGTTTAAATGAGCTATGAACGCTTTAATAAAAAAAGAATTTGGATTTCATGCTTAATTTGAAAAGGACTTTTATTATACAGCTTTTTATGTTTGGGTGACAGGTCCCCTTTAATAGAACAAACAGGGAGTCATTACAATAATAGATACAAATAAATATGAAGTACAGCTCACTACAGTTTCCCCAGAGCTAATAGTTAAGAGACAAGAGGATGGAGGTCCCTCCATGGTCCCTGAGCTCCTCCCTCCTAAAGCGTTTTGTGAATGCTTCTGTAGGGGCCCATAGGGTTTAATCTGCCCCTATGGATTTAAGGCCCTACCCTTTTCTCAGTTACCAGGCAAAATCCTGTGTAGCTCAGTGTTATTGGTCAAGAGGTGTAATGACCACTTCCTGACACACTGCAATATAGTGATGTGTAAGGAGTGGCCTCTTCCTCTTTGGCTGCTGGATGCTGATCCAGATGGGTGTACCCAGGGGGGCCTGGATACAGCAAGGCTCAGAAAGCCATGTCAGGGACCGGGAAACCCCGTGAATGAGGTTTAGCTATAGTAGGGTAGACTTGTAATAGTCTCTCTAGGAGAGAAAGGTAGATAGTGTAAAGAGAAAGAGCAGTTGAAGCTCCAACAAGGATTTGCAGCAGGGAGTAGCTTCCCAGAGGCTCTGTGTGAATGTCTCCAGTGCAGGGACCTCAGTGAAGAGGGTGTTAGGTTAACTGTCAGCCTCCTGAACAGTGCACTGGATGGGGATGGCGTACTGAATCTGCAAATGCCTAATGTCTTATCTCAGCTCTGTATGAGTTATATGTGCCTATATGTGACTATATAATTGCCGAGAGATACATTCGCGCGCATGCACAGGAGCGCAAGAAGCCGTAAAAACTTCAAAGAGTCTGGCACCGGACTGGGGGTAGGCGACAGAGGAGGTGCGTGCCTGGCGCCCCCCCGGCTTTGCGCCCTAGGCACGTGCCTACTCTGCCTACCCCTAGTTCCGGCCCTGCTTGGTGGTTGCAACTCTAGGTGCATTTTTGTGCTTGGTGCTGCACCCACAGCTATTAAAGACGACCCAACGATTTAATATTTTAGTTGATCTCAACTGGCTTATCCAGGTGGATGAGCTCCTAACTTCTCTAGAACATATAGCAGACTAAAACAGTATTATTGCCTTTTATGGACCAAAGCACCATGGCCAATAGTGGTTAAATATAAAATTTTTGCCTGTTAAAAGTAGGCCAGCTTCTCCTGGAGCTTCAAATTTCTGCTGAAGATGCAACAAAGGCATAGGAGACATGCTCCATATTTGGTGGACATGTGAGAATATACAGAAAAATTGGCTTAGTGTGAAAGCTTTGTTTGCAGAGATTACACAGCAAAATATCCCACAGTCCCCAGAAGCAATGCTGTTGAATTCCCATGGAAAGCTTTCAAACGAGCTTGGAAATTCTGACCTTCCAAATACTAAATGCTTGTAGACGTTTGTTCGCTAGAAATTGGAAAAAACAAGATTTCCCAAGTATTAGCCAAGTGCAGTACAAAGAGAGGTAATTAACAACCTAGAGTATAAAAAAAACAGTAGCAAGACATTTTTGGGGGATAAAAAATGACCTTGGAAGCTTATCAACTCTGGATATCTAAGGCCTAAATCTAGTCCATACACAGGCTGTGGGTTATTTCTTTGGATTGTGAATTGTAACTACCCTGTGGGATATACAGATCTATATATACATCTATAATATATAATTATTACCTATTTTTTTCTTTCTCTTCTTTGTTTATAATAAATGAAATAAAAAAAGAAAGCCAGCTTCAAGATTCTCCTGTAATTGAGCCTTAATACCAAACACAATCCTTATTTCCACACATACAGTAAGGAGATCAGAAATTCTTGGCCTACTTGATTTTTCAAAATGAAAAAAAAAAGTTGCATCTCATATCTCATCTCTTTGTCTGTAGGTCTCCTTTCAGAAATAAACAAGTCCATATCCTTCCCCAGAGACTACTGCCACTGCCTTATCTTAACTTAACATGGGATAATCCAATAAACCATGTTGCATAATGAGTTTTTTATTGATCAGAAGACCTTCCAATAGAGTTCAGGTCATAAGGCTGAACTGTCTGTCCTTGGAATAAAATCTAAACACTGATAAATACACGGTATGGCTGTGAACTTCTCCAGCTAAAAAAAATATCATTTTGTTGTTGTTATTGTTGGTAATTTATTTCAAAGAAAATAATTATTGGCCCTGCAAACTTTTAAAGCTATCTGCCCAATCATAACTGGCTTCCCCTTGAGGGAATGCTGAACCACAGATGCCCTTGGGTAGATGTATTTGGAATTTCTTGGTCATAAGAGAGACCTAGAAGCCAGTGGGCCTCAGTGGTGGCTGGAAACCTTAGGTAGGTTAGGTGCTTAATGAACTCGTTAGATGTAAGATCCCAAAGTGCAGACTAATGACCGGACCATTTCTGCACCCTGCAGTTCTCTGGTCCCACAGGGGGCAGCTTCACAGTTTGGGAAACATTGGTACAGGGCAATCAGGGCCTCTGAATTAAGGGATGGCCATCTCCGGGGGAGACCCATTTACTAAAGCTAAATAGAAAAGGCTAGCACGATCTGGACCACACTCCACAAGTAGATGCAGTAAAAAAGTATTTATTAGGTAAAAAACATCACAGAAAAGAGCCTAAAGGTGGCCATACACAGAGAGATAAGGTGGGCAATTTATTTGGGTAAGTTTACCCCAACCCACATTATTCCAGACACTGAATGCCTTTTTTGAAAATAGTTTTTGCCATTTAATAAAAGTCAAATTTTAGTGGTAGTAGAACTTTTTGAAACCACAATTAAACTCTATGGGGCCCATTTATCAAAGTCCGAAGCTATCTCAATATTATCTGAAAAAAACACACTTTCCCAAAAAAAATTTGGCGGGGAAAAAATATGAATTTTTTGGAATTTCCACCTCAAAGTCAGTTTTTTTTTCAGATTTTTGCACGAAAACCCCAAAAACGTCGAACTATTGCATGAAATCAAGAGCAGATCAAAAAATCTTTGGCGCTTCTCCCATTTACTTATATGCAAACTCGGCAGGTTGGGGGATGCCGGATTTTCGGATTCTGACTTTTTCCATCCTTGGGGTATAATAAATTCCAAAAAATTCGTGTTTTTTTAAAATTCTGATTTTATACTTAAAAAACATAAATTTTTCGGATTTTCAGCATTCATCATTTAGTAAATAACCCCATATTTCTCTAAAATCTAAAATGCCATAAAAGTTATTCAAAGATCCGAATATAAAAAGTATGAATGGGAAAAGAATGCAGAAAAAAATTTGAATATCTCACAAACCCCTAAAATTTGACTTTTTTTTTAGGTTATTACTAGTTAAAAAAAATCTAAATGTCTGATGGTTAAAAAAAAAAAGTTCAATGGGATCAGTTCAGCTGCCATTGACTTCTATGGGATTTTGATTGCTTTTACTTGGAGACGTTTTGTATTAGAGTTTTTTGTGGTTTTAGACGATAATTCTTTAGAATGTTATAGTTTTAGAGAAAAGTTTAAAAAAAACTCACATTTTTATAGAAAAAATAAAATTTGTGGAAAAAAAGGATATGTAAATGTTAAAAGTTAGACTGCATTTTAATCAAATAATTCAGATTTTAAAAAATGTCTCCCTTTTTCACTGTAATAATAAAAGAGTAAATCGTACTTGATCCCAACCAACATATAATGAATCCTCATTGGAGCCAAAACAATCCTCTTGGGTTTAATTAAGGTTTAAATCAATTTTTAGAAGACTTTGGGGTATGGAGATGCAAATTAAAGAAAGATCCCTTATTCAGAAAACCCCAGGTCCTAAGCATTCTGGATAACAGGTCTCATACTTGTGTAAAAGCTGTATTAATTGGACTGGTATGTATTTAGCAAGAATAAAACAACACTCCAACTGTCACTTTCACATTTTTTACACTTTTTTCTCCTGCATGCAGAATAAGATGCATTAGAATTAAGGAATTAAACAGCAGCCCATATTAAAGCCAGTGTGAAATGCATAACGAGCTATAATTGTATCCATGCCTCCCTGGTTTAAAGAAATTACGGGTTGTTCTCATATTAACAATAAATTAAAGCAATAGATTTTGGTTTTAAAAAATTCAAACCCCCAAAATTTCAAAATCTACATTTTCTTCATCAGTTTTACTATGGTGGGTCCTATTTGCACCAAACGGAAAAGGCATTCACTAACATTGGCTAACTTGGCTGTATACAGTTTATTCTACTAATAGTATAAGCAGGATACATATTCTGCCCCAATTTTCACCTGATTTTTAATTAAAAACCCCCTCTCAAAATATTCATTCCTTATCCTTAATTTACCTACTATAAATACTAAATGTATTAATTGCTCTGTCATTAACATTCAATATATTTGGCTGAGATGTTTGACAATGGAATAAAACCTCTATAGAAATATTCATAAATTGGTTTCTAGATAAAAATAAATCCAAGTTTTAAAATTCAGCAGTGATTCTGTGAATGCTTAAATAACATAAAGACACAGTAAATTGTGCTTAATTGGGCTTTATGATGAAGATAGATCATCCACAGTGATGCATGTTAGTCAAATGTTTGATGTTTGTCTGGTCTCATGAAATGGTCTGGTCTTTTACACAGTCATTGTATGGGCAATTGTATACAGTATTCATGAAAAACAACTAATTATTGTGCACAAGGTGCTCTTATATTATGATTAGTCTTTGAGTATTAGTCTTTGAGTATTATCCCACTGTTTCTTTAGGCACCATCTCTCCCTACTATACCTGCTATCCCACAGTCCCTTCCCAGAGACTATCATCCACTGTTACTATAGGCACCATCTCCCCCTGCTATACCTGCTATCCCACAGTCACACTCCCTTCCCAGAGACTATTATCCACTGTTACTATAGGCACCATCTCTCCCTACTATACCTGCTATCCCACAGTCACACTCCCTTCCCAGAGACTATTATCCCACTGTTACTATAGGCACCATCTCTCCCTACTATACCTGCTATCCCACAGTCACACTCCCTTCCCAGAGACTATTATCCACTGTTACTATAGGCACCATCTCTCCCTACTATACCTGCTATCCCACAGTCACACTCCCTTCCCAGAGACTATTATCCCACTGTTACTATAGGCACGATCTCAACCTACTATACCTGCTATCCCACATTCACACTCCCTTCCCAGAGACTATTATCCACTGTTACTATAGGCACCATCTCTCCCTACTATACCTGCTATCCCACAGTCACACTCCCTTCCCAGAGACTATTATCCCACTGTTACTATAGGCACGATCTCAACCTACTATACCTGCTATCCCACAGTCACACGCCCTTCCCAGAGACTATTATCCCACTGTTACTATAGGCGCCATCTCTCCCTACTATACCTGCTATCCCACAGTCACACTCCCTTCCCAGAGACTATTATCCACTGTTACTATAGGCACCATCTCTCCCTACTATACCTGCTATCCCACAGTCACACTCCCTTCCCAGAGACTATTATCCCACTGTTACTATAGGCACGATCTCAACCTACTATACCTGCTATCCCACATTCACACTCCCTTCCCAGAGACTATTATCCCACTGTTACTATAGGCACCATCTCTCCCTACTATACCTGCTATCCCACAGTCACACGCCCTTCCCAGAGACTATTATCCCACTGTTACTATAGGCACAATCTCTCTCCCTACTATACCTGCTATCCCAAAGTCACACTCCCTTCCCTAAGACTATTATCTCACTGTTACTATAGGCACCACCTTTCCCTACTATACCTGCTATCCCAAAGTCCCTTCCCAGAGACTATTATCCCACTGTTACTATAGGCACCATCTCTCCCTACTATACCTGCTATCTCACAGTCACACTCCCTCCCCAGAGACTATTATCCACTGTTACTATAGGCACCATCTCTCCCTACTATACCTGCTATCCCAAAGTCACACTCCCTTCCCTGAGACTATTATCCCACTGTTACTATAGGCAACATCTCTCCCTACTACTGTATACCCGCTATCCCAAAGTCCCTTCCCACAGACTATTATCCCACTGTTACTATAGGCAACATCTCTCCCTGCTATACCTGCTATCCCACAGTCACACTCCCTTCCCAGAGACTATTTTATCCCACTGTTACTATAGGCACCATCTATCCCTACTATACCTGCTATCCCACAGTCACACTCCCTTCCCAGGGTCTATTATCCCACTGTTACTATAGGCACCATCTCTCCCTACTATACCTGCTATCCCACAGTCACACTCCCTTCCCTGAGACTATTATCCCATTGTTACTATAGGCACCATCTCTCCCTACTATACCTGCTATACCAAAGTCACACTCCCTTCCCTGAGACTATTATGCCACTGTTATTATAGGCACCATCTCTCCCTACTATACCCACTATCCCAAATTCCCTTCCCAGAGACTATTATCAGACTGTTACTATAGGCAACATCTCTCCCTACTATACCTGCTATCCCACAGTCACACTCCCTTCCCAGAGACTATTATCCCACTGTTACTATAGACACCATCTCTCCCTACTATACCTGCTATCCCACAGTCACGCTCCCTTCCCAGAGACTATTATCCCCACTGTTACTATAGGCACCATCTCTCCCTACTATACCTGCTATCCCACAGTCACACTCCCTTCCCAGAGACTATTATCCCACTGTTACTATAGACACCATCTCTCCCTACTATACCTGCTATCCCACAGTCACAGTCCCTTCCCAGAGACTATTATCCCACTGTTACTATAGGCACCATCTTTCCCTACTATACCTGCTATCCCACAGTCACACTCCCTTCCCAGAGACTATTATCCCCACTGTTACTATAGGCACCATCTCTCCCTACTATACCTGCTATCCCACAGTCACACTCCCTTCCCAGAGACTATTATCCCACTGTTACTATAGGCACCATCTTTCCCTACTATACCTGCTATCCCACAGTCACACTCCCTTCCCAGAGACTATTATCCCCACTGTTACTATAGGCACCATCTCTCCCTACTATACCTGCTTTCCCACAGTCACACTCCCTTCCCAGAGACTATTATCCACTGTTACTATAGGCACCATCTCTCCCTACTATACCTGCTATCCCACAGTCACACTCCCTTCCCAGAGACTATTATCCCACTGTTACTATAGGCACATCATTCTGTTTTAGGCAATCATACCTACAGTATAAGGATCCCATTAAAAACAGGTGGTTGTGTGTACCACCAAATACAATGCAACAGATATAAAAATAACAAAAATATGGGCAATCTTTGGTCTGTCTTGAATAAAATCCTTGAGATATCATTTTGTGTTGAATACAATGACATTTGACAGAATTTTGGCACTGGTTTCTAAGGAAAGGAAAATGTCAATCAACACAAGTTATGGCCTTGCCAGAAAGTGTATTACCATGTTACACTTGCCTGATATTTATTTAGGGGAAAAATAAAACAGAAATTTAGGAAATATGGATTACAATTGTGTTTCTAAATCATTGCTTGAAGACTTGACACAATGTGGGGAAATATTGGCCACAGAATTGTTTCCTCTCTTTATGCAACTTCCTCTCTTTTATAGGAATCTTTAGTAAATATTGAATATTGATTAATTTCACCTATCTCACACCAAAATAGACGTTTTTCATGTTTATGGGTTCAACCTCCCCATTGCAGTACAAGTTACAGGTATGAAAAAATGATCAAGCTAACGTCATAAGAGGGGACAGAATTATAGAAAAGCATTTACCAGATTTATCCTGTTCACTGACAGTTTTGTTTTTCCCCCTAGAGGGGCTATTTCTACAGTTTAGGAATTAAAGCCCTGGACAACATTGGGCAGAATTGATCTGGAGCAGTAAAGCATAAAAATCAATCAGCCATCAGTCCTGATTGGTCTACTGCAGAATGATGGTATGGGTTACTGCCCCAGGGCAACTAAGTCCAGTGTTGGTAAATTTGATACAGTATTTGGACAGAAGGCTCCAGTGCTGCCGCCAGGTAAGTATGACATTATTGGGGTTCCTATGCAACAACAGGGCAGGGTGCAAAGTATAAAAAACAGGGGCAAAGTACCATGTGTTTCGTTCATCCATGTCCTGCACTATTCTTAAAAGCATTTTTCACCTTTAAGTTAAGTTTTAGTATGTTGTTGGGATGTTTGAGACCATTTGCAATTGTTTTTCTTTTTTAATTATTTGTGTTTTTTTGCGTTATTTAGCTTTTTATTCGGCAGCTCTCCAGTTTGCAATTTCAGCAGACTGGTTGCTAGGGTCAAAATTACCCTAGCAACCGCACCTTGATTTGAATAAGAGACTGGAATATGAATAGGAGAGGCCTGAATAGAAAGATGAGAAATAAAAAGTAACAATAACAATACATTTGTAGCTTAACAGAGATTTAGTTTTTTCAGTGGAGTCAGTGACCCCCATTTAATAGATCAAAAGAATCACAAAAAGACGACAAATAATTCATAAACTACTGTCTAAAAAAATAATTAATGAAGGCCAATTAAATAAAATGCTTAGAATTAGCTATCCTAATTCTCATTATTTTCTGAAAACTACTCTGACAAAATCCTCACAGGTTTTTTTCCTCTTATTTATCAATACATTATCCCGAAAAATTCCAATTTGGGAAAAAATCGTGAACATCATCCGAAAATTCTAATTTTACAAATTTTTCAGATTTTCTATATGAAGAACCAGGCCTGAAAATGACGGATTTTTTGTTCGGCATTTTCTCTACTGCGCAAATTCACTAATGAACGCTGGCGTATTTTCGCTAGTGTTACTTCGCATCCTTACGCCAGGTGAATTTTCGCTAGCGATGTAACTACGCAAATTCACTAACTTGCGCAGTGTACTGAACGCTACCTTTTACGCTAGACTTCCTTCGCCACCTCAGACCTGGCGAAGCGCAATAGAGTAGATAGGGATTGTTTCCAAAAAAGTCAATTTTTTTTTCTAAGTCCCAAAAAACGCTGGCGTCTTTTCTACATGATGGGTGATAGGCTGAAAAAGATCGAAAATTTTTTGGGGCTCCCCTTTCTCCCCCCTACATTTCCTGACTCATGGCAACTTACCTAGACAGTGGGCACATGTGTAGGGCAAAATAAAATTTATATTTGCTGATTTGAAGGTTTTCTAGACATTTGTAGTGCAGATACGTGTTCCTCCAATGAAATTTGAATTTCACGCCGTATGCAAATTAGCCTTCGCTAGCGTAACTTCGCTTTATATAGCAAATCAACGCTAGCGCAACTTCGCAACCTTACGCTACCCCTGTGCGCAACTTCGGATTTTAGTGAATTTGCGGAGCGCTGCGAAACTACGCCTGGCAAAGTGCGTATTGAATGAGCTCTGGCACTTTCATCCAAAGCCATAATAAAATGACCCCTCGTGTTGTTCTGGGAGATTTCTATATAAACCGTAACCCTATGAGACAATAATTACCTTTACCAAACATTACATACATGGTGCACTGTACACATGATCTCTGTTTAGAGTTCTCATCTTAAAGAGAATATAAAGGTGAAAAAATAAAATCTCATTTTTACCTTCTTTAATGGAAAATAAATCTCCAATATACTTTATTAAAAAAAATGTGTATTGTTTGCAGTGAAATTCCCCCTTTGCTTCACTTGCTCTGACTGCTGCAGATAGAAAGCTTTAAACTAGGGATACACTGAATCCAGGATTCGGTTCGGGATTCGGCCAGGATTCGGCCTTTTTCAGCAGGATTCAGATTCGGCCGAATCCTTGTGTCAGGCCGAACTGAATACAAAGCCTAATTTGCATATGTAAATTAGGGGCAGGTAGCGAAATCACTTGACTTTTCGTCACAAAAGAAGAATTATGCAAAAATTAAAATATGCAAATTAAGGTTCGGCTTTTGGCCAAATCTTTCACGAAGGATTCTGGGATTCGGCCCTACTTTAGACGGTCCCTAACTGCTCTGCAGGGAAACAATCATACTGTAACGTTCAGTAACCCACAACCCAGAGTAAACCCCAATGTCCCGGCCTCGGCTCACGCTTCGGCCTATAACCGCCGCCTTTCACGTCGGGTGGAGCCCTCCGCTACTCGGATGCCGCCAGGACTTAATAGTGAGGAGACTGAGGGAAGAACTCTGGGCGAGCAAGGGAACAAAATGTAAAGGTTAACAAAGTCCAAGAACGGGCCGAGTCGAAACCAATCGGAAATGCGGTACAGAATCGGTAAACAGCAGAGTAGTCGAGGTCACAGGCCAGGTCAGCAACAAACAGGGTCGAAGTACAAAACGAAATCCAAAGAGTAGTCAGGAACAAGCCAAAGGGTCAGGGCAGGCAGAAGTCAAACAGGAATCAGGAATAGCCAAGGTCACAACAAGAAAACTCAGCAAAATAGCACCCAGGAACGATATACAGAACCTACGTTGGGCAAAGCACAAAAGAACTGATGGCCCTTTAAACATTTGAATTTGGCGCCATTGGACGCTGGCGAATCAGCGCCAGCGCCTGCGCAAAGACGTCAGCGCACCTGTCCCTTTAATTCTGGCGCATGCGCGCCGCGCGCTCCATAGGAGCCGGCGCCTGAGGCCTAGCCGCATCGGCGGCGGTGAAGAGAGACGGGCGTCCCCGTCGAGGAGGAAGCAGGCGTCCCTGCCATCCCCCGGGTAAGTCCCTCACACATACTTTCAAATGGCAGGGGGAGCCCCCACCTTAATTCCCAGAACTCAAGCAGCTTTGTTTGTTTACCTGTAAAGCAGCCGCGACTTGTAAAGATTCATAACCACAGACCCAGTGCAGTCTGTATATTCTGATTATTTATCAGTCCGGCTGTATCGGCTTCTACGGCAGATATTATTTGACTTGTGCTGTTTTGATCATTTATGACGATCCCTAAGATTAACCTCCCAACTGACGCCCAGACTACACTGAGCATGTGCATGGTCCTGGTCTTGCAGAGATCTATAACATAGTTACAAGTAGTGATGGGCGAATTTATCCGCCAGGCGCAAATTCGCGGTGAATTTGCGCGATTCGCCGCCAGCGAATAAATTTGCGAAAAAGAAATTTCCGAAAAATGGACGCCGGCGGCAAAAACGGGCGCCGGCATCAAAAATTCCGTTTCGCAAATTTATCAACTGCGCAAATTCGCCCATCGCTAGTTACAAGATGATGACCCCCTGCGGCCAAATTTGAAAGCATAAATCCTTTGTTTGATTAGGCTTCTGGTGCTGTAAGTTCAAGTTTATGTTTAGTATACAAAATACAGCATTTCTAGCATTATTCTATTTTAGACTTTAGTTCCCCTTAAATGCCAAAGTGTCCAGCTCCGGCTAATCCTGTGCAAAACACAATCTCCCACAATCCCACGTTATTCCATCTCATTAAGCGATCAAATCAAATTCCTATGAAATCCACTGGACAAACAAAGATGGGTCAGAGAGATACTACAGCTTCCATTACCCTCCAAGTAATCTCTTATTTAAGAATGTGATTTGCTGCAGATTCTCTGTACATACACAACATCACTGGCACCGCTCCATCTAGGATACCGCATTCCTGGCCCGGCTCCATCTAGGACACAATGTTCCTGGCTTTGATCCAGCTGTTTAAATGCACAAGCCTACAATAGCAGGATCAATAAATGTATGCAACATTACAATAGAATTTTACTCTGAATACCTGGTATTCAAAGGGAATGGCTTAGATACTGTGGTTTGATAAATCTCTGGCTAAAGTTCTACCATAAATAAGGACCACATGCATTTTATTAGCTCAATGGGATATTGTGTATACAAACATACAATTAGATGACACAGGGGAAAGAGATATCAGCAGTAATGCATGCCAATCCATTTAGAGGATTTTGTCATTTTGTAATTCCTTCCTATGATATAAATGTACGTGGGGGGGGATTAAATTAATTTTAAATGGCCATGTGCCCCTAATATTGCTGCTCCTTTAACTGTGCCGTCTCGTCAAAACCTGCAAACCAATGTCATGATTTGTATCGTTCTCTGCTCTTTCATCCTTGCCAAAGATCTGTTGCAATATCTACAGGGTTTTTTTTATCAAAGTCCGAATTTATCTCAATATTTTCTGCAACAAACTCCAATCAAATCTGCTCGGCTTATTTATAATTACATTTTCCCGAAAATTTGCTTTGTGGGCAAAAAATCAAGATTTTTTAAGATTTTTTCATCCGATTTTAATGATTTTTTCTGAATTTTCAACCGAAAACTCTGAAAACTTCAGGGTACTGCACTAAACCCAGCACACATCAAAAAATCATTGGGACTTCTCCCATTGACATATGTAACCTCGACAGGTCTGAGATACCAGATTTTCAGATTTGGACTTTTCCATCCTCTGGGTTTTCTGAAAAATTAGTGATTGTTAAGGGGCCGATTCACCAATGGTCGAATATTGAGGGTTAATTGACCCTCGATATTCGACTGGGAATTAAAATCCTTCGCCTTCGAATATCGAAGTCGAAGGATTTTAGCGCAAATAGCTTGATCGAACGATCGAAGGAATAATCGTTCGATCGAACGATTAAATCCTTCGAATCCAACGATTCAAAGGACTTTAATCCAATGATCGAAGGATTATCCTTCGACCAAAAAAACTTAGGAAAGCCTATACCTTCCCCATAGGCTAACATTGACTTCGGTAGCTTTTAGATGGCGAACTAGGGGGTCGAAGTTTTTTCTTAAAGAGACAGTACTTCGACTGTCGAATAGTCGAACGATTTTTAGTTTGATTCCTTCGATTCGAAGTCGTAGTCGAAGGTCGAAGTAGCCCATTCGATGGTTGAAGTAGCCCAAAAAACACTTTTTTTACTTCGAATCCTTCACTCGAAGTTAGTGAATCAGCCCCTACATATCCGATTTTATAAAAACATCACAACATTTTCTTGATTTTTGCATTCAGAGTTAAAAAAAATAATCCCCTATGACATTCTCTTGGTCTTTACTGTTGACCTATAAAGTCCCTGGTTCATGTCCAGCTGCCGGATTGGAATCTGTCACACGGAAGGCCGGATACTTTGTATTAGATGATTCATACTGAAAAATAGACATTGGTGCTCATTTCCTTATGAATACATTTTTACTGAAAGAAGTGTTCCAGAAATATATATACAGGTATAGGACCATGCTCGGGACCTGGGGTTCTCCGGATAATGGATCTTTCGTAACTTGGATCTTCATACCGTAGATGCAAAGATCCGATCGTACGAATCATCGTACGATCGGACTTTCCCATCTCCCGACCCGCCACTAACCATTCAGATCAAAGTCTTACCAGTCCGATCAAATAAAGTAGTAAAAGAACAGATCAGCAATGTTCTGCCCCTGACAGCAATCATACGATATCTATGTCCAACCAAAGCTAGTGACAGTCTCCCACTGAAAATCGTACGATCGGCAATACACGCAGAGATATTATCGGCAGCCGACAGAAATTTTCGAACCTGTCCGATCAACCAAACGACCGATCTCCGCCGGACGAAAAATGTCGGGACTCTCCACACACGTTCCGAAAATCGTACGATTCCTCGATTCGTACGATCAGATCTTTGCGTCTATGGCCAGCTTAAGTCTACTAGAAAATCATGTAAACATTAAATAAACCCAACAGGCTGATTTTGCTTCCAATAAGGATTAATTATATCTTAGTTGGGATCAAGTACAAGCTACTGTTTTATTATTATTACTGAGAAAAAGGAAATCATTTTTAAAAATTTGGATTGTTTGGATAAAATGGAATATCGCCTTTCTATTATGGTTATCCGGGTTTCTGGATAACTGTGTATTAAAAACCCAAGGACACCATAATTATAAATGCTACATTTCAGTGAACTGTGAATTCAGACAAGTGCATAGGCAAAAGTGCAGTCTTGCCGTAGGGAGACATGGGATAGTGCAAGGAGTTTGTGCTAGCTTTTAGTCTGACCACGACATTGGTATTATTTAGTCTTATATCTGTTGGAAAGGGTTTACATGACACCAACCCATTTGTACAATGCTTTATAGAAGTTGTTCATTACTCATATCAGTCAGGGCCAGATTTCTAAACAGGGTGCCCCTAGGCCGACTGCAACCATGTTGACTATCCACCTGTTTGCCAAACCCTCAACACGGGACTCCTTGTATCCCACTAGCGCATGAGCACCCACCTGACGCTACTTGTCTCCCATATGCATGCCCACCCACTACTTTGTTCATTCTTTAGACACTGGGGACTAGGTACTCCTGCGTGTCTAGAGGTAAATGTTGCTGGGAGGCATGCAGCCCCTAATTTTGTGCTGCCCTAGCCAAAGCCTTTGTAGCATTCCCACAAATCCAGGCCTGATACCAGTCCCTGCCCAGTGGAACTTACAATCTGCCCCTATCACATTTACACATACTAAGGTCAATTTCATCAGGAAACATATAACTTGCCTGTAAGTGGGAGGAAACCAGAGTACCCTAGGAAACCTACAAAGGTGAGAGAAGAACATACAAACTCCTTGCAGGCAGTGCCCAGGTAAGGATAGAACTCGGTTCCCCAATGTTGAAAAGCAACAGCACTAGCTATTTAGTCATCAATAGTCAGCGAAGAATAAAGATTTAGGGAGGCTAACCTTCCTAAAAAGCAGGTCAAACTCTATATAGTATATCCATTATTGGTTCTTTTTGTTCTTTGAACAATCTACTGTGCCATCCATACAAAACGATTCTAACACAATTCTTCCTGTGTTAAGTTTTCTTTAGTTCTATTAACCCATGCCAACTCATTTACTGATCTGCTGTTTGTAAGAGCCTCCCCCATAGGTGACATGGTATTCTAGACCTGAAGCAAACGAATACATTAAACCCTTAACATTTGTATTGTAGTGCAGTTATTAGGTTCGTGCCATGGTCAGACTCAAAGCATTTTGCTTTAGCATCTACATTTTTTATTTAACTGTGCTGCTTCTACATTGACTTGAAACCTTCTTCCATGGTGTCCCACATGTGCCTGCACCCCATGGATTCATTTTCGCTTAAACCTCCTTCTTGATAATCTGGTCAGCCCAGTTCCATTTAGCTAATGTGGGTGCCATAACTACACACAAATGACAACAGAAACATCTAAACTTGTAGTAGTTACCCTGGCATGCCCAACAGCACATTAGTTGGACAACTCATGATAAGAACAGCTTCTTGCCTCTTAACTTTACTACGTCAAACTCCTTCCAACGATGTTCCCCAACCTGTGACTTATGAGCAACATGTTGCTCATAAACCACTTGGAGGTTGTTCTCAGTGGCCTCAAAGCGGATGCGTATTTTTGAATTCCAGGCAAGTTTTGTTTGTATAAAAATCAGATGTCCTGCCAAACAGAGCCTCCTGTAGGCTGTCAACCCATATAGGGGCTACCAATAGCCAATCACAACCAATATTTAGAGACCTCTAGAACTATTTTCATGCCAGTGTTGCTCCTTGATTCTTTTTACATTTGAATGTGGCTCACGGGTAAAAAAGTTGGGGCCTTCACATTACAGTTTCTGTGTCGACCACTAACTCTGGGTGCAGATTGTCACACTATGGGTGCATTGGGTGCCAAAGCACATTACTCAGGGTCTGACTATATACTTTAATGCTCTGGGGCAGCTTCTAAAATCCACTTGATAATTTTTTGTTGAGTTAAGATAGGAAGCCTCCTTTCATGCTTATCTTCCAGTTCATGTCAAGTCCTGAAGCAATCTCTTAGAAACCACAATCCTAATCACTATTCTAATCATTGCTCTTGTTTGTTTTTTTTAAAATCTATATCAGACATGCATATTATGGTAATACGTTTCTCTAACTGGCCTGTAATTTGTGGACGTTGATTGACATCTTCCTTATCTCAGAGAGCTGTACAAAAACTGCGGTCATATGTAAAAATATTCAACACAAAAGCATTTCTCAAGGGTTTCTCTCATGTTTAAACTTGAAAAAGCCAAAGAACAGTCAGCCCCCAAGAGCTGCAAAATGTATGCACATTCATTTTAGTTAGATTTGTTCTCCTTCTGTAAGGTTGCACTCACATTTAATACATTGCACAGACACTATTGTGTAAATTCCAGCGAAACGCTTTACTACACCTTCGGTGCATATGATATTTAGAAGTATTTCATGTATTGTTAATGCAATGTCACACAGAAGGGTATTACCACTTTTAGACTAACGGGATACTTGCATGGTTTTGTTATTGTAACGCTGACTTCATTTAGTTCCACTAAGCAGCAAAAGAAATATAGGGAGACAGCAGGGGAAACTGTATAAACTTACAGTAGAACCTCAAGTTTACACTTCTCCTGGGACCTCAGTAGACATGATGTAAACTGCAGCAACAGTAAAGTCCCAAATTCATTTTGGGTTCTGGGGACCTTATGAAATAGCTTACATTTCAAACTGGTGTGCTCAATAGTTTTTGTTTTTGCAAAGGAACATAGACTAACAGATTATGATGTTAGGAATACACTGGATAGTCCATTTAATCTGATCATGACATGCTTATTACCGTTTAAAAAGGAGAACTAAACCCTAAAAATGAATGTGGCTAAAAATGCCATATTTTATATAGTGACCTTAATGCATTATCCTAAAGTGTCAGCTTGTCAATAGCAGCAATGATTCAGGACTTCAAACTTGGAAAGTGTCTGTGACACTCACATGCTCAGTGGGCTCTGAGCAGCTGTTGAGAAGCTAAGCTTAGGGGTCGTCACTAATTATCCAGCAGAAAATGAGGTTGGTCTGTAATATAAGCTGATGCTACAGGGCTGATTATTAAATTCTGATGCTAATTGCACTGGTTTCTGTGCTGCCATGTAGTAATTATCTGTATTAATTACTAATCAGCCTTATATTGTGACATTTCTATTCTATGTGTACTGTATATTGTGAGTGGGTCCCTAAGCTCAGTAAGTGACAGCAGCACAGAGCATGTGCAGTGAATCAGCAGAAAAGAAGATGGGGAGCTACTGGGGCATCTTTGGAGACACAGATCTTTACTGCTAAAGGGCTGTGGTTGCCTTGGGCTGGTATAGAAGCACAAAACATAATGTGCAACATTTCTACCTACTTCTTTAGTTCTCCTTTAAGCACTTAAATTTACTTAAATGTTACTGAATTGGTTCTTACCTCATCTGTTGGGAGATTATTTTATGATCATCCTAGCTGTAAAGCAGTATTTCCATATGTTGCTTTTGTTGTGTCCCCTGGTTCTATCCATCTTTTGCTTTTAGTTACTGCTTCTCCCCTGAACCTTGTCAGGCACAATCAATTATCTTGTGCTAGAGGGTATTAAATCTGATTCTTAGCTGTTAAGACATTTTTTGATGTAACACCAATGGTTGGAGTTAGGTCATGATTCATAAATCTGTTGGATTCAGCAGTTACACATGAACTGGACCTGGGAAGCTTTGTCCAGCAGAATGAATTCAAGGGAGACTCAGACCTATTTCTCCTTGTGAGTCAGACTCTTTAAAAGACCATTTGTTTAGTGTTTTTATGTGAAGGTCTAGTTTTTATTTTCATGAAAACACCACCATACAAGCACTGAATATCATATGCAAATTTATTTCGTACAACATCAGTGCGTCTATGGTCCACAAACCTGTTTGCCTAAAGAATTAAAAGGAAAGTTAAAGAGACAATGACATCAGAAAATAACCTTTTTTATTATATACCATAACATTGTCTTTGAATGATATTTATAATTTTGCCATAAAAGTACATTACATTACCTTTCTTACTACCCTGTTCCTCTATGAGGGGGCTGCCATATTTGTGCAGCAGGAGTCCGTTAGCATTAGAAACAGGTTAAGAAGGGACAGTCAGGTTGGCAAAACAGTCAGGTTTAGGAACTTCAAGTATTAATTACTTACAAAAGCAGAACTATCAGCAAAAAAGATCAACATGACCTACAGGTAACTTTTAATGTAATGTTTTTTTTGTCACTACCACTTTAAAAGAAGTGGGACAGATTCGTCCATCACTACTAATGAGCTGATGTGAGTGTGCCATGCACAGTTAGAGAATAGGTGAGACTGAGCTTTACCCAGGATGGGTGTTTGTGCTGTGGATCTAGCCTATTCAATTTACAAAATCACCCTCCGCCTATGGCTATTTTTACATACGCCTGGTTCAGTACCCATCTGCCCCATCAGGAACTGCTCTGCTTCAATGTTTTACTCTTCTCTTGATACCCCTGCACTGCATGTTGGCCACATAAAACACTGTGACCTCCCTTATTGGCTGCCTGAAATCCCTCCCCCTATATTCATTGGATGAAAGAATAAGGATGTTGTGGCTTGTTTCCTAACATTGGAGATAAATAACACAGCAGAGAAGCAGTTCAGTTACATACAATATTACATTTATTTATATTAGATTTACATCACAGTTAAAAAAAAACTTTATACATTATAAGTCCTTTTTTGCAAATTCTTCCTCGTAGTCTTCCCTGTGGTCACTGTCAGTCCAGTGATTTTTCAGTTCTGGCTCTCAGTAATGTCTTTGGCAACAGCAGCAGCATTTTTTTCTATGTCCTTTGTGGCATCAGTCACTGGGAATGTATAGCCATCTCCTAAGCTGCTGAAGACTGGGAGGAACCAATATTTCTTTTCATCTCCAAACACTTGTCTCAGGTTCTTGCTCAAACCCAAGTCATAACGTTCATTCCATGTGCCACTTTCACCCTCCCTAGAAGTGATATTATCTACAGCCCAATGGCAATGAATCCCTAACAATAGTAATAACATTACACAGCAGAGTGTGCTCAAGCTGAACAGCACAATGATCGGCACTTTGGATTGGGTGTTGGGCAGCTGATGAGTCCAGAATAGTATGGAGCCATAAAGTGACACTGCGCTAGTGAATAGGCACAATAGCAATGCATAAACCACGCACAGGAGGAAGGACTTGTAGTTTGAAAATCCCACACAGTTATTTAGAAAGACGCAGTGATGATCCAGTTTCAGTATACAGATGTTACACACTGGGCAATGGTGGCACCTCTCTGGCTTTAGCAGTTGGCATATGTCACAGTACCTAAAAGCTCCTTTTGAGTCCTTAGTAGAAATAGGCAAGTCTTTAGCCATACGAACGAGGATCTCCTGCAGCACTTCTGGCTTTCCCTCACTCAGGTACCGCTGCTTGTCAGACTCCGACAGGCGGAATTTTGCCGGAGGGACAGCGGGAGGAGTCATAACAGTGCGGAGATAGGACCACACGCACAGGAGGAACAAAAGGTGGAAAATGCCCAGGAAGGTGATCTTTGCCTCTAATAACTGTACAGTGAATATGCACAGCTCCACCACAAATATATAATAGCAGCCAGCCAGGAGGCTAATGAAAAGTACAATCATGATCTTGCCGAATCTCCTTATGAAAGGACGATCTTCTGAATTTATCTCATCTGTTTCTTCTTCATCATTCATATTTATCCGAATATCTTTCTCTTCTTTTTCCATATTTGTTTCTTGAAGTTACGATAAAAAGTGAAAAAAGTTCTGAAGTAACAAGAAAAAGTAAAAAATGTAAAAAGTGAAAAGACTGGAGTTCTGATGTTGCAGCAACAGCGCTCAGCAGTCTAATGATCAAACAGGTGAGAGCAACAGGCAGAGTCTCTTCTGTTTATGACATCATAATGGGATCTGTTTTCTCAGCCAATGGCAAGCATATCATTAACCTTGACCAAGGACAAACAGTGTAACCATAGCAACCAACGGTCATTTCATTCCCACTATGGCTGCAGAGCAGCTTCACTTTCCATATTGTAACCGACCAACAGTGTTAGACAGTTAATGATCAGTAGTGATATTATAGCAGAGGAACAAGGAAAGTTCAAGTAATTCTACTCAATATAGAGAGTTTGGTACAAGATGGATTCCTTGGAGGCTTTTCCAATTTCCACACTAACACTTTGTCCGTTGCAACCGCAGTTATGCTGGAATTTTGAAATTACACACTGTGTTCATGAGATGAAGTATTTGTAGTAAGTTATACAGTACATCAGGGCCGGCCTTAGTCCAATTGGACCTTTTGGGCCCAATCTGTGGTGGCCCCGTATGCCCCACAAGCGTGGGAACCCTTTCTAGTGATTTGTTCCCAGAGCGATACTCACAAACAGCAGAGAGCAATCAGCAGGACTGGATAGGGTAGAAAAAACTTTTCTGAAAGTAGTAAAGCCCCAATTCGGTAGCTCAAGAAAGTGATAGTCTACAGCGTGAACTATGAACCTTCCCCCAGCCTATTGTATTCCTGCAAAGGCAATCCAGGGCTTAAATGTTTTAAGTGCGCAGGACCAACAGTCATGAATGAACTAATATACTATTAGAAGTGAGATGTGAGAATGTGAAAACTGGAGAGACTGGAGTCCAGGGATGTCAGGTCTAATTTTGAAAAACAGCCAAAATCAGCTACAAAACCAGCGCAAAACAAGCCAAGAGGCACAAAAATAGCACAATATGTGGAGTGAAAATAATTCTAAAGAAATTTATGAATTTTTGTGAGAATACGCCTTTTTGAATTTTTCACTGTTTAACAGTCTGCCATGACTGCAGAATGGGACAGATTCATCTGTCACCAAGGACTTACTGTAATTCGAAGGATTTAATTGTTCGATCGAACCATATAAAAAATAGTATTTCAGTATAATCTCATTATTCTTTACCATTTCTATGACTTTCCCATGGAGTTTCCCATGAGTTGGAAAATTTGATACATTATTTTCTCATAATGACCCCCTCCCCGCAAATTCTGGATACATTTGTTTTTTTTTACAAATGTTGCTTTGCTCATTTAGGGGGTTATTTACTAAAGTCCGGTTGGGCTTGTCGGGGCAAAACTCAAATTTTTCGAATTTATTTTTTTTTAACTACAATTTTTCAGGATTTATTAAAGTCCGATGCTGCAAAAAGTTAGATCTGAAAATCCTGCCGAGATTGTATGTACTGTAAGTCAATGTGAGAGGTCCCTATACTATTTTGAAGTTTCTGTGGTCTGCTCTGGAATTAGCCTGACTATGTTGAGCTTTTCGGGCAAAAATCTGAAAAATTCTGACTTTTCAGAGGGAAAAAGGCCAAAAAATTGTACGGTTCGGGAAAAAACTCTTGCAATTGGTTTTTTCACTAGATTTTATTGTGTTTGTCCCTGATTAAATCATACTTTTTTAATAATAAATAAAGTTACATTGTGGATTCTAGTTTGGTCTGACTTTTTAGTTTAATAAATCAGAATTCGGATTTTGATAAATAACCCCCTTAAAGTCTTATAATGTGGTTGACGTAATCGGTGAAGGCCAAATTAAAACGTGGAGAACCCAGTTTTACTCTTTCATATATATATCCATCAATATAGGGAAATAAGGAAAGTCTACTCCGATAATACAAATTTAAACATGACAATTTAAATAAGTTTAGACATTTTATTGCGGATCACTCAGGGCAATTTTCTTAAAACAACCCCCCCCCCCAATCCTTGCAAGCCGTCAGAGATGGAAGTGAGTACAATGCAAAGCACAGCACACTTCTTGTTATCCAAAAACATTATTTGTCAGGACTCACTGAAGTAGAACCGGCCTTTTATCTCTCTCGTTTCCTGCTGCTCAAAGCTGATGGTTCATTTTCCCCAGAAAACTGAAAAACACAATCGTAATTGTCACATTCAGATCTGAAAGGAGATCATTTGATGCAGGGGAAGGTGGTGTGCCAGTAAAACAAACAAGGAGGGCCCCACACAGTGCTAGGCTTTACAGCTAATTTTATGGCTTTAAAACAAATTTCGTTTTATTGGCATTGGGGTTTTAGCGCGTGATCTGCTTCTTGAAAGTACAAGTTGTGTCTCATACACTAGACATGCTTATCAGTCCAATTGGAAATTTAAAAAAATAGAACTTATTTTAAAAATATAGTTTATTTATACTTTAGGGGGGTTATTTATGAAAATCCAAATTTTTCAGATTTTTTTAAAACAAAAAAGGCCGACCAAACTAAAATTCCCAATTTGACCTTATTTGTTATTAAAAAGGGTGATTTAATCGGATCAGGCAAAAACTCTTTAACATCATGTGAAAATCGGAATTTCCCCGAATCACTTCCCGAAAAGCAGTAACGTAACTAGAGGGGACGGGCCCTGGTGCGGGACGAATAGCCGGGCCCCCCTCCGTACGTGAGTTTTGGCCCGGATTTCAGTGGCGCGTGAGCTGCCGGGGGGCCCTGAGGGGGTGCAGGCCCTGGCCCGCTCGCACCCCCTGCTCCCCCGGTAGTTCCGCCACTGCCGAAAAGTCCACATTTTCTGGATTATTGCCCGAAAAAGGTTGGATTTTTGGCCTAATTCCAGCTAAGACCACTGTACATTCCAAATAGTATAGGGACCTCTGCCATTGCCATACACCCCCCGGCAAGTCTGAGATGGTGGATCTTCAGATTCAGACTTTTTGCAGCCTCGGGGTATAATAAATCACAAAAAAATTGCGTTTTTTTTCACTAAGGGGGTTATTTACTAAACTCTGAATGCAAAATTTTTTTTTAAAAAAAAATCACATATTTTTCAGAATTTATTAAACCCTGAGGATGGAAAAGTCTGAATCTAAAAATCTGGCATCTCAGACCTGTCGAGGTTGCATATAAGTCAATGGGAAAAGTCCCAATGACTTTTTGATGTGCACTGGGTTTCGTGCAATACCCCAAAGGTTTTGCAGTTTTCGGGTGAAAATCAGATGATTTCTGCTATTTGTAGCAGAAAATATTGAGATAAATTCAGACTTTGATTAATAACCCCCTAAAAACTCAATTTTTTTTAATTTTCAGCAATGTGGCAGACTTTAATATGCGTATAACCCCCTATATCTCTAAAACTGTTAATGAAATACACTGGCACTTGTTATTCCAGACAGATTTAGGATTCATCAAAGCTATATTTGTCACACTGTTGCTCATCCCTGTATTCTGTAAATGTGTTCATAGACCCTCGGGACATTGTGACTGTATTAAAAAAATTATAGAAAACTGATTAGCATTGACAAGCAAAGGGAGTAACAAATACACATTTATATTGCAGTTACATTAATATCACAGGCTCCACTACTGCAGAGCTGATACTGACCAAAGGGGTGGTTCATCTGTAAGTTAACTTTTAGTATGTTATAAAATTGCTTATTCTAAGCAACTTTTCAATTGGCCTTCGTTTTTTATAGTTTTTGAATTATTTGCCTTCTTTTTCTGACTGTTTCCAGCTTTCAAATGGGGGTCACTGACCCCATCTAAAAAAAAACAAATGCTCTTTATGCAAATGTATTGTTACTGCTACTCTTTATTACTCGTCTTTTCTACTCTCCTATTCATGTTCCAGTCTCTCATTTAAATCAGTGCATGGTTGGACCCTAGAAACTGATGCAATTGCAAACTGGAGAGCTGCTGAAAAACAAAAACCACAAATAATAAAAAACAAAAAGCAATTGCAAATTGTCTCAGAATATCCCTCTCTCTAAGTCATACTTAAAGTAGATTTAAAGGTGAACAACCTTTTTAATACAAACCCCAACCCATACCTAACTCATGTGGTTACAAACTAATGAACATTCCATTTTAATTAAAGAGGAACTTACCCCCCCCAACAAACAGTGCACCCTGCCCACTCTCCAACCTACTACACCTAACTTAACTGCTCCCTCGTATTGCTGGAGAATTGTAGAGCTGCAAAGTTCGCCTGCATCACTTCTGCTCCCATTTTGCTTATGATTGATTATTGAGCAGGAAAGTGTGCCCTGGAAGTCAACAGTCAAAAATGTCAGATGCCAACACCACTGAGAAGCTCTGCAGTTCGTCAGCCAGACTCCCCCGCTGAGGCAAATTGGAGAGGCTTCAGATGGGGTTTTTTGTCTTCCTCTAGATCAGGGTTCCCCAGCCGCGGGGCCGCGGCCAAAAAGCAGATCGTGGACACTCCCACACTGGGCCACCGGTGCACAAAAACGAGGCACTCCAAAATTGCTGCCGACCCAGCATATGCAAATTAGGATTTGGATACGGTTTGGCCGAGCAGAAGGATTTGGCCGAATCCGAATCCTGCTGAAAAAGGGTGAATCCTGGCTCAATCCCGAACCGAATCCTGGATTTGGTGCATCCCTACTACTTACCATCTGCACACAAATACGGGAGCAAACTGGAACGGCACCAGGGATTAATTCCAATTAAAATGCCTCTATTAGGGCATTACATTACAGTAGCTGTAGTGGATTTTAATTGGATTGATCCACCTCTTCCCCCAAAATAGGACTTCTGAATAGTAGCAGTAGACGATGGCCATCAATATTTCTGCATCTGCCAATGACTCACTAAGAAAAGGCATGACATGGTGGCAGTGGCAGTATCTGCATTCTGTCTACTATAGGTGGAATAATAAAAGCAAATGTCTGATTGGTTGCTATAGTTTTAGTATTACCCCAGCCCCATTGCATTAGGGAATTGTTGGCATATACATTAACCTGCTTCCCAATATCTTTCAAGACACCTTGTTAAAGCCTCTAATTTGAATTTGTCACCCTCTCTATGCAAATAACACAATCTGGAGCCATCAGTAGTCACACATAATCACACGTGTGAGCTCCTCTACTGCTGATGCCAAAACACACGTTGATTAATTTTCCTTCAGCCACTGAGAATAAAGCTCTGCCACATCCTTTGGCAACTCACTGAATGGCTACAAATTCAATTATACTTATATGCTCTATATCTTTGTGTCTTCAACACTGATCTCATTGGTGGAAGGTCATTCAAACCTCTACCGACAGTTGAAGAGTAGGGATGTCGCGGACTGTTCGCCCGCGAACTAGTTCGCGCGAACATCGACTGTTCGCGTTTGCCAAATGTTCGCGAACGTCGCGCGACGTTCGCCAATTTGGGTTCGCCTTAGCTGGCGCTTTTTTTTGCCATTTCTCCCCCAGACCAGCAGATACATGGCAGCCAATCAGGAAGCTCTCCCTCCTGGACCACCCCCACACCCCCTGGACCACTCCCCTTCCATATATAAACTGAAGCCCTGCAGCGTTTTTTCATTCTGCCTGTGTGTGCTTGGAAGAGCTAGTGTAGGGAGAGAGCTGTTTAGTGATTTGAGGGACAGTTGATAGTAACTTTGCTGGCTAGTAATCTACTTGATACTGCTCTGTATTGTAGGGACAGAACTCTGCAGGGATTTGAGGGACAGTGAGTTTAGGTTAGTTAGCTTTGCTGACTAGTAGTAATCTACCTTCTACTGCAGTGCTCTGTATGTAGCTGCTGTGGGCACTGCTTCTGATCTCATCTGCTGACTGCTGTAATAACCCAATAGTCCTTGTAAGGACTGCTTTTATTTTCTTTTTTGTTTTTTTACTTTGCTACTGTAAGAGCCCAGTGCTATTAGTCTAGCTGTGTTGGGGAGTGGGACTGGTGTGCTGCTCCTCCTAGTAGTTCACCACTACCAGCACCAACCAGAGTCAAAATTGTTACAAAGTATCTTATTTGCACCTGTTAGCTGTTCTGAGCTCTTTGCCAAAAGCTAATTAAGTTAGAAACTGTTTTTTTTCTGGCTGTTCAGTGCAGAGAAAAGAGGGACTTTCCAGTACAAAAGAGGGACAGGGGGTTGAGTGGTCAAAAGAGACAGTTGGGAGGTATGCAAGTGCCACCTAGCTGTGTGAGCTTTTTCACATTCTGTCTAAATAACAATAATAATTCCGTGTCCGTAAACATCACCTGAGTGATGTTTTTACAGCAGCAATAATATATTCCGTATCCACTACTGTATACGTTGCCCTTGCAGGCATTGTTTGCCCAGTCTTTAACCAAGTGCCACCTAGCTGTGTGAGCTTTTTCACATTCCGTGTCCAGAAACATCACCTGAGTGACGTAGTGTGATTTCTGCCCTTTACAGCACAAAACGCAGCGCTGTGTCAACAATGTATTTTTCAGATACATTTTTGCCCTTGATCCCCCACTGGCATGCCACTGTCCAGGTCGTTGCACCCTTTAAACAACTTTAAAATAATTTTTCTGGCCAGAAATGTCTTTTCTAGCTTTTAAAATTCGCCTTCCCATTGAAGTCTATGGGGTTCGCGACGTTCGTGAACCGTTCGCATTTTTGGATGCATATGTTCGCGAACAGTTTTTCCGACGTTCGCTACATCCCTATTGAAGAGACAGGTATGAATGTCTCAAAATGCCAGAATAATCACTAGCGTGCCTCCCTTCCCCCGTTATTCAAGAACATAACCAAAATGCTATTTAATTAAATGACTGTATCATTGCAGGAAAAATATTTCTTGGTGTAGATGTTCCCTCGGTGTGGTTCTGCATCCAATTAGTATACAAAAACTAATCACAGACAAAATCTAGATAGTAATAGTTACGATGAGCGGTTTTGTGCCACTTGTATCCATTGCCCTGAAACATAAAGAGGGTGATTACGGAATTACGGAGTTTGGGTTAGGCCTCAGAAGTCAGACTACAGTTCTCAGGGTACAGAAGTGGGGAAGCCCTGATATAAGCAGGACTCAGATTCTATTGGTTGAAGGCCGCTTGGTGGTTCACCTTTAAGGCAGAGACAGACGAGAAGATTCGGGAGGAATAGTCGCCTGGCCACAAATCGGCTCTTTTTCAGGTGACTAATCTCCCTGAACTGCCTTCCTGCCAGCTAGAATCTAAATCGCCGGTGGAATGGAGCTCAGAGCTCTTCATTTTTCAAAGTTGCCCGAACTTTCCTGATGAGGCAACTTTGGACGACTCCGGAAAACAAAGCACTCCGAGCGCCATCCCGCTGGCGATTTAGATTCCAGGGAGGCAGTTCAGGGAGATTAGTCACCTGAAAAAGAGCCAATTTGTCGCGGGTGACTAAATCTCCACGAATCTTCTTGTCTGTCTCTGCCCTTAAGTTAACTTTTTGTATGTTATAAAATGGCCAATTCTAGCAACTTTTCAATTGGTCAAATTGAATAACAAATACACATTTATATTGCAGTTACATTAATATTACAGGCTTCACTACTGCAAAGCTGACACTGACCAAAGGGGTGGTTTACCGTTACGTTAACTTTTAGTATGTTATAGAATTGCTTATTCTAAGTAACTTTCAGTTGGCCTTCATATTTTATTGTTTTTGAATTCTTTTTTATTCTTTCCAGCTTTCAAATGGGGGTCACTGACTCCATCTAAAAACAAATGCTCTGTAAGGCTACAAATGTATTGTTATTGCTACTTTTGTTTACTCATCTTTCTCTCCTAATCATATTCCAGTCTCTTAATCGAATCAGTGCTTGGGTGCTAGGGTAATTTGGACCCTAGCAACCGGATTGCTAAAACTGCAAACTGAAGAGCTGTTGAGTAAAAAGCTAAATAACTAGGGATGCACCGAATCCACTTTTTTGGATTCGGCCGAACCCCCGAATCCTTCACAAAGGATTCGGCCGAATACCGAACCGAATCCGAACCCTAATTTGCATATGCAAATTAGGGGTTGGAAGGGGAAAACATTTTTTACTTCCTTGTTTTCTGACAAAAAGTCACGCAATTTCCCTCCCTGCCCCTAATTTGCATATGCAAATTAGGATTCGGTTCGGCCGGGCAGAAGGATTCGGCCGAATCCGAATCCTGCTGAAAAAGGCCGAATCCTGGCCGAATCCCGAACCGAATCCTGGATTCGGTGCATCACTATAAATAACTCACTGCAAATAATAAAACATGAAGACCAATTGCAAATTGTCTCGGAATATCACTCTCTACGTTATACTAAAAGTTATCTCAAAGATGCACAACCTCTTTAATACACAGACCAAGGCAAGCAGGTGATAAACTCAAGATTCACTAGGAAAAAAGAAAAATTAAACATTACTCAACATCCTATGATCGATACTCAGTAGAAGATGTACAATCATATTTATTACTACAGGTAGGGGACCTATTATCCAAAATGCTCAGTACCTGGGATTTTCCGGATAAAGGATCTTTCCATAATCTGGATCCCCATACCTTAAATCTGCTAAAAAAAATGTAATGTTAAATAAACCTAATAAGACTGTTTTGCTTCAAATAAGGATGAATTAGATTTGCAATGTATATATATATATATATATATAGATATATATATCTTTTATTGGTACAGAGAAAAAGGAAATCAGGTTTAAAAATGTGAATTATTTGATTAAAATATAATATCTATGGGAAATGGCTGTCCTTTAATTTGGAGCATTCTGGATAACAGGTTTCTGGATAATGAATCCCATGCTTGTATTATCTTTCTGCATCTGTCAAATAAACATTAAAATACCCACCTGAAAATAATACTGTTCAAAAACCCACCATTTCCCTTCTTCATTCATTTTTTTATTCGTTTTTCAGAAGGATTTACTACATCTTTCTTACTTAGCCTATTCATATGGATTACACTAGCAGGGAACAGCTGGCATAAAATAATAATGCACTTCTTTACCCATTGAAATATTTATTGCCGCCATTGCAATAATTTCAGCACAGTAAGAACAAATAAATGGCGGCAATCTGATGGCTGGATTTTATTTTTCGAGTAGATGGTGTTGCCCTGTCCGACATGTATAGATGACTTATTTCCATTCCTAAGACGGGTGAGGCATTCAATAGAGGCAACTACGATGGACAGTAAATCATTGGTTTTTTTAAATGCAGCGAATATTAAGCTTAGAAACCTAATCAGTATAACATGGAAACATTATGTGTACATTAAGATAAGAATGTTTAATGTTGCCGAGCGCTTGACGTAGTTCCCTCACCTCTGTCCTACCACCAGAACTTGGTTCAGAAAAAGAAAAGGTGAAAAAAAAGATAAAACCTGTAAGGATTTGCCCTGTGCCCAAAGTGGAGTATGGGGGTGGCATGAAGGATAATTACATTGACCCGGTAGTGAATGGAAAGATTGAATGGTGTTTTGGATCATCCCAAAAGAATGGTGACCACTGCACAATATTTGTATATACCACTTATGTGATGCCTCATTTGGAGCTACCTAAATGGGGCCTGACAAAACACCGCAAAGAGGAACTTGGAATATAGAAATCTGGGAAACTCTTGCATATCCCCTTTTTTGCATTTTCTCCTGCCTGTGCACTCAGTTGCAAGCAATTCATTACTGCAGGTTGCACAGAGCTTGAGGAAAGATTTTAAAGGAGAAGGAAAGGTAAAAGTAAGTGTAAGGAACGCCCGTCAGCGCTCCTTCCTGCTCCGGCACCGTCAGCAAGATGGCGCGTCCAGGCAAGACACGTGGCATATTCTGACACCAATGCATGAAAACGTGTGCATTTTCATGACACCGGCGCGTCAAAATGCGTAACGTCAGCGGGCAACATCAGCACGTGATGCATGATGTCATCACGCTTGTTTGCCACAAAAATCTGCCTATAAAAGATGCCAGAGCCTTGCAGACCTTGCCCGGTTATAGGTTCAACTTATTGTGTTCCTAGGTGTGTTATTCTACTTCTGACCTTGATTCCTGATCTTGACCTTGGCCTGTTATATTGACTAAGAACCTTACTGCCTGAACTGACCTCTGCTTGGTTTGACTTCTCTACCTCCTAACCCCTTGGAGACCGTGAACTGTGTCTGGTGATTGCTGCTTCCTCCTTGGTCCGCAAACTCCTGAGTGGAGCCTTTGGGCCCTGACAGTAAGCCTTCTCAGAAAGGTCCAACAGTAAACCCTCAAAGTAATGCTGCTCTGAGTCCTCTATGAAAAGAAACACCACATTTCTTTCCTTCTATTAGGTACTCATGGGCTTCTGTATCAGACTTCCTGTTTTCATTTTAAACCTCCAGGGCTAGGGCGTGAGCATGCTCAGTTTGCTCCTCTTCCCCTCCCCCCCCTTTCTCTGCTGTAATCTGAGCCCAGAGCTATAAGTGAGCAGGGAGAGACTCAGGCAGGAAGTAATGTCACACCAAGCTAATACTGCAGCTGCTATCCTAAACAAACTGAGAGCTTCTAGAGCTTTATACTCAGGTATGGTAAAGCATTCTACAGAATAAATATAGCATTCTTGCACTTTAAGGCATATTTAAAGGTAGTAAACTACACAAGGAAAGGGGCGCTAAAAGGTGTATAAATTGTCTAGTTACAATCCACAATCCTTATACTTAACAATGGATGTCCGTACTGAATCCAGAAGGTCACTGTATAAGGAGTAGAGAAGTGTTGTATACACAGTGTGCAGCCTTCTCACATGTAGCTTGGCTTAGCTACCAACATCTATAAACCAATAGAACAAGAGGTGCGCTGTCCCATAGCATAAAATCAATGGTACAATTTAATTTAAAATAAAATGCACTTACAGTGTTTAAGACATTCAGCTCATCAAAAGTATTGGCCCAACGTGTTTCATCATGATTTCTGACTTCCTCAGGGGCATCAGGCTATACGTAAAGGTTCCTTGTTAATAGCTGCACTTTGCAATTTGTTTTATCTGTACCAAAGCCATTTATAAAGGAGCACCTGGATAACACTTGAACTGGGAACTGCCACTTTTATGACAGTGTCACACACTGTAACTTACAGCTCTTTAATACCCCTCCGAATTGTGTCTGTTAGTTACCCTCCCATTTAGACTGTAAGCTCTACGGGGTAGGGTCCTCCATCCTTTTGTCTCCTTGACAATGAGCACTTAATCTGTATTGTAATTATATTTTATATTTATGTGAATTGTATTTCTAATAATGCACCTATTATTACTAAGGGCACAGACACACATACTGAGATGCGCCATGGTTTTTAAAAAAAGCCAACCGATGCACTATTTACGTGGCAGTCAGTGACCCCTTGTTTGTTACTACTAATTTATTGTTTTGCTATACAGTGCTTTGCCCTCAAAGAGCGCTATACAAATAAAAATATACACAGCTTTAAGTTAACTTAAGTATGTTATAGAATGGATTAGTTACTTACATTGGCCTTCATTTTTTCTTTTTTATAGTTCCGAATAATTTGCCTTCTTCTTCTGACTCTTTACAGCTTTTAAAAGGGGATCGCTGACCCCATCTAAAAAACAAATGCTCTGTAAGGCTACAAATTTCTATTCAGCCCCTCTCCTATTCACATTCCAGTCTCTTATTTAATTTAATGCATGGTTGCTAGGGTAATTTGGACTGTAGCAACCAGATTGCAAACTGCAGAGCTGTGTAATAAAAAGCTAAATAACTCAAAAACCAAAATAATGGATACCAGTTGCCAAGTGTCTCAGATTATCTCTACATCATATTAAAAGTTAATCTCAAAGGTGAACAGTCTCTTTATCCATATTATTAGCTAACAGTAGTGATGGGCGAGTAAATTCAGCAGGCGAAAATTTTCGCTTTTTGCCTCAAACAAATACATTTCCGAAACTGTAGAGAAAATTCTCCGGGAGAAAATCCGCCACATCAAAAATATTCTCGCGTCCAAATCATTTTGACGCCCATTGACAATGCGTTTTGGCAAATTTCGCAGGAAATTCAAGAATATTTCAGCGAACCGAAACGGGACAAATTCGCCCATCAATAGCTAACAGAGCCTGAACAAATGTTGGACCAAAAGAGAGAAAGCTCTGAGCTAAAATACACAAACAATAAAAGCAAGGTATATTTCCCCTTTAAAATGATCATTTTGTTTCCTTGAACCATTTTATTTTGACAGTGTTTGATTTTCTGGGATAAGAAATATTATAACCCCCAAAGCCCAAAGCAATCACTGACTCTGCTAGTGTGTCCTTCCATAAACGTATCCGCTGTATATAATGTTCAGTAGCTTTTTCATAGGATATAAATACACAGAGCATTAAGTTTACAACTGTAAGGTGTCCGGAAACGTTACATCAGAAATCATTGATAAGTTCTGCACCTCTGGGACACACAGGCTAAATTTACACCCTGACTAAAATGTCTGCGGTCTAAAAATCCATCATTACTGGTGACAGTATGCAAAGCTCAACGTTTTACTAATCCTGTAATATCCTGCTCTGTGCTCCTGCTGTGTGTGCGCCATCAATTCTCTTATAAATAGCAAGAGGCAGGCTGCGTATCATTATGGCACATGGTAACCTATACACTAAACCTCCTCGTGGATCCCACCTGCTGCAGCTCATCTTGTTCCATCATTCATAATGGCTGCATGATGCTTTTAAAGGGGTTTGTTCACCTTCAAACTAGTTGTTTTCAGATAGATTGCCAGAAATAACGACTTTTTCCAATTACTTTCTATTTTCTATGTATCACTGTTTTTCTAATATTGAAGACTAAAGTGTCATTTTTCACCTTCTAAAGCAGCTCTGTGGGGGGGGGGGTCGCCAACCCTGTTAACTGTTTTAAATTGATACACTTAGGGGCCCATTCATTAAGTTCGAGTGAAGGAACAGAAGAAAAAATACTTCGAATTTCTAAGTGTTTTTTTGGCTACTTTGACCATCAAATGGGCTACTTCGACCTTCGACTACGACTCGAACGTTTCAAACTAAAAATCGTTTGACTATTCGACCATTGGATAGTCGAAGTACTGTCTCTTTAAGAAAAAACTTCGAGACCCTAGTTCGCCACCTAAAAGCTACCAAAGTCAATGTTAGCCTATGGGGAAGGTCCCCATAGGCTTGGCTATCTTTTTTTTGGTCGAAGGATAATCCTTCGATCGATGGATTAAAATCCTTTGAATCGAACGATTATTCCTTCGATGGATGAATAAAAATATGGGCAAAAAGACTGAGGTTTGTGTTAGATGCTGTTTTAATTTATACACCTGCTAGATTAACAGAAGTGGAGGCACCAGCACCAAATCCACGCAAATATGTTTTAGATTAGTTGAATTGTTGGGTCTATACACTAGATGGTTGAATGGAATTGGAAGTACAAAAGGCTCAATTAAAGGTTGCTTTTCTGAAAACCAAAATTACCTGCTACATTGCCGGTAAATTTGTAATACTGGCCCCAGCCTTGGCAGGTGTTTTGCCAGCTAGGCCGGTAGCCAGAGCCAGTATTACCAATTTACTGGCAATGTAGTTGCTGGTAATATAGCCCCCTAAGTCCCCGACCCGTTCAGATCAAGCCTTTTTCCTTTCTCAATCATCTCAATCTGCTCTCCATCCACCTTCTAGCTCAGGTGATGGCTCTGCCCCCTTAGACATCACCGCCCCCTTTTACATCATGACCCGTACCTTACGTCACTACCCCTGACCAGCCGGTGAAAAGAATTGGAAAAAGTGGAAATCCTATGGCCGGGTGGCGAACCTACTAAATTGGTCAAAAATGCATTATTTTCCAGAGACTTTTTTGGACCATTTTCCATTCTTGTGGAGATTTGCATCCTTCCAGAAGATATATTGAGAATGTGGAGGCTCAGCCTCAATTGTCTTGAAGACAAAAAGGAGGCGCTCCAGGAATACTGAGATATTAATGAGACCTCTGCACCCGGTGGATGGCATGGAAGGTTAGGAAGAGGCATTAAGAAGATTAAGAGAATATTTCTGTTGTCTTCAGCTCCCTGCAATAAATTGAATTACTTCTCTCTTACTCTCACCTTGCAGTCTGAATTCATTGTCATATTTCAGGATATGTTGAACCTAAACTGGTATAATCAGGGACACTTCTGGCTTTGCTGCTACCTGAGGAAGGCCTGGGAATAGGTCATTCAACTAATATGAAGACTGGATGAGGCTAGTGTGGAGCCTATGTTGAAATGTGGCATTGGTGTTTCTTCCCTGTAAACTGTATTTATATATATGTATATATATTTTTATTTGTAAAGCGCTCCTTGAGGGCAAAGCACTGTACAACAAAACAATAAATTAGTAGTAACAAACAAGGGGTCATTGGAATAAAAAGTAACAATAAGTGCATTATTAGAAATACAATTCACATAAATATAAAATATAATTACAATACAGATTAAATGCTCAGTGTCAAGGAAACAAAAGGCTAGAGAACCCTACCCCATAGGGCTTACAGTCTAAATGGGAGGGTAACATACAGACACAATTCAGAGGGGTATTAAGGTGCTGTGGGTTACAGTTTGTTACACTGTTATATAAGTGCCAGTTCAGGTGTTATCCAGGTGCTCCCAGAGGTAGTCTTTGAGTTTAGTTTTAAAAACACTGAAGGAGGATTCTCTCCTGAGAGATTCAGGAATGGCATTCCAAATATAAGGAGTCGCAAGAGAGAAGGGTTTGATACGGGAAACAGCAGTAGTAGTGGGGGGTACAACCAAACGGTTGCTCTGAGAGGAGCGGAGGTTTCGGGCAGGAACATATAGACGAGAGACAAGAGATGAGATGTAGTTAGATGCAGAGGAATGAAGGGCTTTGAAGGTTATGAGGAGGAGTTTATAAGATATTCTTAGTTTTATAGGAAGCCATGATAGGGACTTCAGCAGCAGAGGGGCCTGTACCCTTTTGGATGAGAGGAGGATAATTCTTGCAGCAGTGTTTAATACAGACTGTAGGGGGGAGAGATGGGAGTTACGGAGGCCAGTTAGTAGAAGGTTACAGTAATCTAGTCTGGATAGGATGAGAGCATGCATGAGCGTCTTGGCCGTATCAGGTGAAAGGAAGGGACGGATTTTGGCAATATTGCGTAAGAAAAAGTGACAGGTTTTGACAGTGGTGTTAATATGATCAGAGAAGGAGAGAGAGGAGTCAAAGATTCTCCCCAGACAGCGAGCTGAGTTGACAGGATTAATGAGCCATCAATAGAGATAGTAAATAGGGGAGTAGGACCAGGCTTAGGTGGAAAGATGATAATTTCAGTTTTTGTTAGGTTGAGTTTGAGGTGGCGCTGGTTCATCCAATTTGAGATATCCAGGAGGCAGTTAGAGATCTGAGCCTCTGTTTCAGCTGTTAATGAAGGGGTGGATAAATATATTTGGGTATCATCAGCATACAGATGATAATTAAAGCCAAATGAACGGATGAGATCTCTCAAAGACAAAGTGTACAGGGAGAACAACAGCGGACCAAGTACAGAGCCTTGTGGCACCCCACATTAAGTGGAACTGGAGATGAGGTTTTGTTATCATAGGAGACAGTGAATGATCGGTTAGAGAGGTAAGAAGAGAGCCAAGATGCATATACTCTTTATACTATATATATATATATATATATATAGTATAAAGAGATGACTGCCTAAAACTTAAAGGGGAACTCCACAAAAACATAACTTGAACATAATTTCAAGCAACTTTGCAATATACATCAATTAAAAAAATATACAGACTGTTCATGATTTTTAATGGTTTCTGACAGTTCCCCAAGCCTAGCCCCCTGCTCTCCTGCTGATCTTTCTGACTACTTTTCTGAGCTGACTGACTACTGTTACTTTGTATAACAGCCATCTGTCCTCAGCCTGCATCCTCCAAACCCCACAATTCCCTGCACACGTGATTTCAATAAGGAAAGGAACATTGCAATGTGCAATGCATTGTGGGTTATGTAGTTCCTGCATGCTGTCTGTAAGCTGTGGAGAAGTTGTTACACTTTGTAACATCAGTGTTTAGTCCCTCCTTCCCTGCCAGGATTTCAAATGATGCAGAAAGAGAAGAACTGTTAAACAGCTGGATTTCAGCATAGAAAATGGCATTTATTTATACTTTTTGAAGGAACAGGTAGCTGTGATGAGTATATTAGGCGTTTCTGTGTTATATGGGCCTCGTTATCAAATTTTGGTTTGGAAGCTGGAGTTCCCCTTTAAGGTGGCCATAGACGCACGATAATATTGTACGAAAAATATTTTTCGGTGCATGTATGGTGGGAGCCGACCAATATCGTCAGCTGGACGCCCTTTCAGATACAGGTAGAATTCTATCGTTTTTACTTTTATATATGAAGATTCAGCTCTACACGGGTGTATTGAAATGAACGATCTTTCCAGGAAAGATCATAATTGAAACGTCTATGGCCACCCTTTTTATTTTCCTTTAACTGCACCGGTGCCTATTTTGTTTCTTAGTGCATTATTTTCCATTGATTGGCCCCTTCATTAGACCCAGATCAATACATTAAATCAATTCAAAATGATTTAGAAGCGAAAAGCAAATACAATTGTGGTCTATTAATTTACCTATATATTTATTCTCACATACCCCCTGTTAATGTACTTGAGCATAGAGTAAATCTCTGGTTCTTAATCAGGTGGGCCCAGAGCAGTGGCATAAGTGACCCAGACTAAGACTACATACAGTGAGAACTGGAGTAAATACCTATTAGCTCTGCTAGATTCTCCAGTCCAGTTTGAATGTCAGTTAGGATGAGATTTGGAGTGAACAATTATCTTCTTTCCTGGATATTCCTAATGGCTGACACAGCAGCGTTTTATTGGTCTGTAACATTATGAGCTATGGGGACCTTGATTACATTTTATACCTCCTACATGGTCTTGAAACCAAAAAGAAACCTAAAACACAGCTAACTACAGGGCAAAACTAACACTGATAGTGACAATTAATGCAGTGGTTGTTGGACTTCATTCCAGACCCTCCATGGGAGTTCATTCTTAGGCCAGGGCCCCCCTTAGATCATACCAGCGTTACATATAGAAGAAACATCAGTGTCAGACTGGGACCCACTCTCAGTACTATTTTCTTCCTCTCCTCACTCGACCTCTAGTCTCCTAGGGGTATATTTATCAAAGAGTGAAGTTAATAGTGAAGTTCCGCCACTCTCCATTCATTTCTTTGGGATTTTTATAGGCGTATTTATCAAAGGGTGAACTTTCACTTTCACCCATTGATAAATACGCCTTTAAAAATCACATAGAAATTAATTGAGAGCTGCGGAATTTCACTCTAGTGGCGGAACTTCACCCTTTGATAAATTTACCCCCTAGTCTCTTTTCTTTACATAATCTATTATTCCATCTATTTAGCCTCTTTGTTACGGGAATTAAGGAATGGCCATGAAATGTTTTTTTGGCCCGCTTTTTTTTAAACTGCCTGCCTGGTTTTCCAAATTAGAAAAATTCTGGTAGGATACACTGAGATTGACACAATGACCGTCCAATCGCCAAATTATGGCTCCGCCCCACTACATCATTGGCCTGCCCCACTATATCATCTGCCACATCATAGCCCAGCCCCCTGCCCGGAGTTAGCGGGGTGGGGAAAAGTGTCAGCGCTATATATATATATATATATATATATATATATATATATATATATATATATCCTAAAACTTACCCCAACTAGCTTTCAGGCTGAGTCCCCTGCTACTGCTCCAGGCTTCCCTTGTGATTTAATGGGATACTGTTTTCAAATATTTACCCTATCTTTATCATTTGATTTAACTTTTTAGATCTTATCTCTTCCATTATCATAGCTAAATTAGACAAAGGCCTTTGCAGGCAACAGTGTCATTACTGCAGGCTTTCAGAAGAAGGAGCAATTAACCTCGCTCTTTCTCTGGTTATTCTGGTGGCCCTGTATTCCTGTATATCAGGAATTCCAACCATAAAGGAAGACTGGGATTCAGTTTATTTGCCAAAGAAGAAGCAGACTCAGTATCGAGTAGCAGGAATTATACCCGCAAGTGACTATAACTTTTTATGTTAAAATTAACTGCACCATGAGGTCACGGAACAATCCCCATCTCCTTCACTCCACTTGTCATGGTTATAAGGGATATTTTATTATTACATCCGCAAATAAATAAGTATAGCTGAATGCAGCAAGGAGACAATTAAGCGAGTGGGATGAGTCATAGGGAAGAATAAGTGCAGTATGTGAATGGCATGAAGGAAGGGAAGTCTCATAATGCACTAGATTATATTACTATAATTTATGTACAGGGGAAGTACTTATGCATAGAGGTCAAAACAACGGTATCACACTCATTAATTAAAGCTAGTACTTTGCACCATCATCACGTATACAGCAGCAGCACATTACACAGTGATATCTAGTGATGAGCGAAAACATTTCACGTACAGATTCGCATCAAACTTCTGCGTTTCACCTGGCAGCAAAATTATTGCAAAACTGCATTAAAAATTCGCCCTGCTCCTCTGCGTGACAAAACAAAAAAAGACACGCGTCAAACGCATACGTAATATTATCCTTCCCCTCTCCTTCCACATCAACCAAAGGGATCTGAGACGTCCCACTGACTATATAACGATAGACCCATAAATATATGGTTTATTCATTTTAATGTGGGATACAAAGCACCCAGATAATATCTGTTGGTTGTTATATATATAGATATATTATTAGTTGTGCCTGTGTTTGTAAGCTAGTAGTAATATATAAACTATACAGGGTATTTTTTGCTTAAACAGCATTATAGTGTAGTATCAGATACCATTACTAATGATGGGCGAATAAATTCACCTGGCATGACTTTGCGGCGAATTTCCATGTTTCATCGCCGACTAATAAATTCGTGAATCTCCTGCGAGAATTCGGCAAAATAATTTTGGACGCGCGTCCGAAAAGTTTGCATCAGAATCGCCATGTAACACTATTCGACACGCCAGTGTCAAAATTATAGATTGGGAGTACAATAGAAGGGTGTATACAGCAAGCAGACAAATTACACACCTGATCTATAAAAAAAAGCAATGCTCAATAGAGCTTACAATCTAAAAATACCACTGCAGCACAATGCTTTATTATTAGCTTTTCACGTCACTATTACGACCCGTTATATTCTCCTACATGTCACATAGAGAGGCTGTCTGTCATTTGGTCACATGATAGCGCAATAAATAGCATTGGAGGCCTCCTTGGGTATACATGGGGTTAAACATCCAAGGTCAAAGAGAAATAAGGTTGCTTATGTCATTGTCACACATCATAAACCATGTGCTGAAACACTCCCCTGAATCCTAATGTGTTTTTTCGAGAACATTATATTTGTTTTACATGTTTCATTTCCCCTGGTTTTCTGTAGATGATAACGCAATACAAGTATGGGATCCGTTATCGGAAAACCCGCTATCCAGAAAGTTCCGAATTACGGAAAAGCCATCTCCCATAGACTCCATTTTATCCAAATTTTAAAAAAAATATTTATTTTTTCTCTGTAATAAAAAAACAGTAGATTGTACTTGATCCCAACTAAGATATAATGAATCCTTATTGGAAGCAAAACCAACCTATTGGGTTTATTTAAAGGGGTTGTTCACATTCACTCACCCTTCTGCTCTGTGCAGATTCTGGCCTCGGAGTTCACGGGCGCCATCTTCTTTCTTCGGTCTTTTCCGGAAGTTTAGGCGCATTCGCAGTTGGAGTCTATTTCCGGTCCCGAAACACGTTGCATGTGGCGAAAGTCGCAAAACTTTCCGAAAATTTTCATAAATTTTGCCACATGCGCAGTTGTTAGGGACCAGAAATTTACTCCAACTGCGCCAGAAGATGGCTGCTGTGAACTCCCAAGCCAGAATCTGCACGGAGGGGTGAGTAAAAAATTAGGGGCATTTGCCTGGGGGGGGCTGGTAGGCTGGGGGGGGAGGAGGGAGGGGGAGGGTTTTTTTTTTATTACAGGTTGACTGTATAGGGAAATTATATGGGGCGAGTAGCAGTGTTTTGATGATTTGAATTAAGAATGCTATTCCTAGCAACTGGTCATCATTATTTATTCTTAACAGTTTTTGAGTTATTAGCTTTCCCCTACTGCCTCTTCCCACAATTCAAATGGAGGTCACTGACCCCAGAAGGCAAAAAACTATTGCGCTGTGAGGTTACAATTTAATTGTTACTTTTTATTACCTATATTCCTCCTTAGACCTCTACTTATACCGTTATTCCAGTCTCCTATTCAAACTACTGCCTGGTTGCTAGGGAACATAAGACTCTAGCAACCAGATAGCTGCTGAAATATCAGAGAGCTGCTGAACAAAAAAGCTAAATAACTGAAAAAAATAAAAAAGAAGAGCATTTGCAAACAATCTCAGAATTTCACTGTCTACATCATAGTCTACGTTAATTTGAAGGTGAACTATTCCTTTAAAGGCATAAAGCCATTTGTATAATTATAGTGAGAGGAGGAAGCTGATGAAGCAATGTTGCCCAAGAAAAAAAAATCTATTCTTATTAAGAAAACTGACATAAGAAAAGCCTATTTCTGCCAGCGAGTAATAGCAGCGCTCAGGAAGTGGGGATATTAGTATCAGAGCCATCTCAGCTATTATATCAGCACAAGGAGTAACCCATAGGGTATATTTATTTACGGAGTAATATGTGATACATCCTGCAGATGCTTTGGTAGCCCGCTGCAATGTGACATGCGAGAATCTGTAGGCAGAAACATTATTTTCCTCTAAAGATTTTTCAAGGAGCTTCTCATTCCCCCGGGGAGATTCTGACATATTATAAAGAGACAGAAATAGGAACTGATTCATAACAAAAAGTAACAAAGATAAAAATGTTATTTAAATAACATACCTAATATAGGAGGATTTAAAGTACAGGTATGGGACCTGTTATCCAGAATGCTCAGGACCTGGGGTTTTCCGCATAAGGGGTCTTTCCGTAATTTGGATCTTCATACCTTAAGTCTACTAGAAAATCATGGAAACATTAAATAAAGCCAATAGGCTGTTTTTGCTTCCAATAAGGATTAATTATATCTTAGTTGGGATCACGTACAATGTACTGTTTTATTATTACAGAGAAAAAGGAAATCTTGGATTATGTGGATAAAATAGAGTCCACGGGTGATGGCCTTTCTGTAATTTGGAGCTTTCTGGATGATGGGTTTTGGATAACGGATCCCATATCTGTATACTCACGATAAATATAGCTATGTGGGGCGGGGGAGAAGGTCACACAGTTTACTGTATATGTTCCTTTCAAATGTGTGATAATTTCACTAATATCTTTTTGTCAAATAGGCTATTAATTATTTATTAATTATAGATTGTTAGTACAATAGAAGGGTGTATGCAGCAAGCAGACAAACCACACACCTGATATATAAAAAAGAACAATGCTCAACAGAGCTTACAATCTAAAAATACCACTGCAGCACAGTTATCTGGATTATTTGGATAAAATAGAGTCTGTGAAAGACGCCTATTCCGTAATTCGGAGCTTTCTGGATAATTGGTTTCTGGATTACTTATCCTACACCTGTACAAATGTTTCAGGTTTCATTGAGATGTAGAAAGTAAAGTGCCCCCTGCTGTTGGGCCCTAGCAAGGATCATTAGGGGGGCACAGGGGGTACAACTGTACCGGGTCCGGGCCTGAAAGGGGCCTGGCTGTGCTGCAGTTTTTGAAATAGCCGGGCCCCCCTTGGCAGCACCGAAGCCGTGCCGCCTATTCATAAGTCCCCTTCCGAAAAGCCGAAGTCACAAACTGACGAAAAGAGCTCCGAAATCCCGAAATGACGAAAAGAGCCGAACTCGTCCTAAAGCTGTGAAAAGACCCAAAGTCACAGAAAGAGCTGAACTTGAAGTCCTGAAGCCACAAGTTCAGTTCTACTGAACACCAATGTGTGTTTTTTTATTTTCTTAAAGCCCTAGCCACCAATGTATTGTTTAATTCTTTACAGGCCCTTATACCAATTTATTTTTAAAATCTTCTCTGGTGCCCCAATGTTTTTTTTAACTTGTAAGAGGGGCCCTGGTACCAACATTTTTTTAACTTATGGGGGGCCCTGGAGCCGTGGCACCACGGTTTTTACCGTTTTTAGTGATGATGTGTAGTCTTTTAACTGTGGTGTGGGATCAGGGGTGGAGCTTGGGGGCTGGGGTGGGCAGGCCCCGAAAATGTTGTTGTACGGGGCCCTGTGATTTCTAATGGCAGCCCTGGTAATGATATTGCAGATGCTAAATGCTAAATGACTCAAAACCAGAAATAATAAAAAATTTAAAGCAATTGCAAATTGTATCATAACATACCTCCCAACTGTCCCTTTTTCGGAGGGACAGTCCCTCTTTTGACAGCTCAATCCGCAGTCCCTCATTTGTACTGGAAAGTCCCTCTTTTCTCTGCACTGAACAGCCAGAAAAAGAAACAAAGTTTCTGACTTAATTGGCTTTTAGCAGAGAGCCCAGAACAGCTAACAGGTGCAAATAAGATACTTTGTAACAATTTTGAGACACAAAAACACAGTTTAGATAAGGAGAAATATTTTCAAACTTTTATAACGTGCCAAATTTTGTAAAACAAACATGGTAATTAGGGGGTGTGGCAACAGAAATGGGTGTGGTCAAAAGAATTGCTGCGCTACATGCGGAAAAAAATTTTTGTCCCTCTTTTTACTTCCAAAATGTTGGGAGGTATGTCATAATATCCCTCTGTACATCATACTAAAAGTTAACTCAAAGGTGAACAACCCCTTTAAGTGCAGGATTAGGGTTCCTATACCTGTACTGTATATTAGTCTGTATATTCCGTGTATTATGCCTTTCCAACACCGCAGTTGATTCACATATTTACTGAATGAACATTTTCATATTCCTGTTTCTGAGGGGCCAAGTTAGCACTCATTTAACTTGTAAAGCAGCTCATTGCAAATTCTCTCTCCTTAGTAGTAATCTCTCCTGTGTAAAGTCAATATTTAGGAAGGACGCCTGATAAATACTATTTTGTTTTCAAGTACTAAAGTGCACAGTGATGACGCTTTTGTAGGCTCCTCACCTATTTACCCTAGAGGCATTATTTAAATATGCCACTTTTTCAATGGTAAGTTCCTCTTTGCATATATATTAAGATTGGCTGGTAGTAACCTGTAAGCACAAGAGCACACAGTATATAATGAGCTACAGGCCCGGACTGAGAATTAAAATAGACCCTGGCATTTCAGGTACACAGAGGCCCAAACAGCCCCCACCAGCCCATTAAATAGTGACTTTCTATGGCACCTTATAGCATTTGCCAGAACCCACAGATTGCCAGTCCGGGCCTGATGAGCTATATTATGTACCTGTAACAACTGCCATATCAGATCTTACAGGCCTCTGGGACTGATTTTGCATAGTAAATTGCAGCTAACATTTCAGATTTGAATACTGACGTGAATACCCCAGTGTAAATGACGTTCACCTGCAACTTTTTACATAAATACTGAAAGCACAGCAGCACATTGTAGAAAATAACTGGAAAACAATAGATGACATTGTTTTCTATAGGGCATACCGCACTTACATGACATGACAGAGGAGACTGTCCCAAAGGGAACAATGGAATCTAATTTTAGCTGTCCTTATTATAATTAGAAAACATCAAAGGAGGCTGGCACTAGCCTGGTCCCACAAAGTAGTAGAGCCGGAGTCATATTGTAAAAGGTTAAAAAGCTTACATTTTATTCTCCATACTTAATAACCAGGGCCTGACGCGTTTCGTGTCTTCCAGGGACTCTTAGGCTTAACATTGAATAATACATACAGGATATTTAAAAGAGAAGTAGCCAATGGGAAACAAGTAGGCGGTGTTACCAGGTGTGCCAATCAAGAGAAAACATTCAAATCCTAGGATGCATTAGACACACCCCCAAGGCCAAAACAATACATAGGTTATCTTAATTAGGGAGTAGATAATACAAAATATAATATATAAAGTACAAAGTAAATGTGTCAAAAATTGGGAAAAAGGTAAAAAGGAATGACTATTATACATAACAGGAGACGTCAAAGTCGAAATTTAAACCTAGAGGCTGCCATGTACCTAAATAAAAAATCCATTTTAAAATTTTTTTTAAAAAAAATCCCTTACATTAGGGACAATGTAAAGTCGCCTGCGGCATGCGGCATGGCACATGCGTCGCTTCGTATTCCGAAGTCGCCCAAAGTTGCCTCACGAGGAAACTTCGGGCAACTTCGGAATACGAAGTGACGCGTGTGCCATGCCGCAGGCGACTTTTCATTTTAGCTGGCGCAAGACAGAGGTAAGGCATTTGGGGAGATTGGTCGGCGCAAAGACGAGGCGATTAGTCGCCAGGCGACTAAATCTCCCCAAATCGCCCAGTGTGACCTTACCCTAATATTCCATTGTCGCTGCAGTTAACTTTTAGTACAACATAGGCTTTGTAACTTTAAAGGGGTTGATCACTTTTAGTATGACGTAGATAGTGATATTCTGAGACAATTTGCAATTGGTTTTAATTTTTTGTGGTTTTTGAGTTATTTAGCTTTTTATTCAGCAGCTCTCCAGTTTGCAATTTCAGCAGTCTGGTTGCTGGGGTCAAAAATACTTTAGCAACCAGGCCATTATTTGAATAAAAGATTGGAATATGAATAGGAGAGAGATGAGTAATAAAAAGTAGCAATGACAATACATTTGTAGCCTTAGATGGGACCAGGGACCCCCAATTGAAAGCTGGAAAGAGAAGGCAAATAATTCAGAAAATATATATATATATATATATATATATATAAAATCAAGACCAATTGAAAATGTTCTTAGAATTAGCCATTCTATATCTTACTAAAAGTTTACTTTTTTTGTTTTGTGCTTCTGTACCAGCCCAAGGCAACCACAGCCCTTTAGCAGTAAAGATCTGTGTCTACAAAGATGCCCCAGTAGCTCCCCATCTTCTTTTCTGCTGATTCACTGCACAAGCTCTGTGCTGCTGTCACTTACTGAGCTTTGGGACCCACTCACAATATACAGTACACATAGAATAGAAATGTCACAATATAAGGCTGATTAGTAATTAATACAGATAATTACTACATGGCAGCACAGAAACCAGTGCAATTAGCATCAGAATTTAATAATCAGCAAACCTGTAGCATCAGCTTATATTACAGGGAAGCTCATTTTCTGCTGGATAATTAGTGACGAGCCCTAAGCTTAGCTTCTCAACAGCTGCTCAGAGCCCACTGAGCATGTGAGTGTCACAGACACTTTCCAAGATGGTGACCCCCTGTGACAAGTTTGAAGCCCTGGATCATTGCTGCTATTGACAAGCTGAAACTTTAGGCTGGTGCATATAAAATCTACCATTTTAGCCCTATTCATTTTTAGGGTTTAGTTCTCCTTTGAAGGAGAACCACCCCTTTAAAGCACCCACACTGCACCAACTTTGAGGCTACACAGCTGGCTTCTGCATTGTTTCAGGAGTCAGAAACTAGCAGTGCGGAGAATATAAAGAGCCAGACAGATTTTGCTTTTTCACATTTACAAATCACACTAAAACCACTGACAATCTTTAATGAACGTGCGTGGGAAAGATGTTTTCTTTCATTACACCAGGGGTGGAGATCCTCTTTAATCCTTTACATGTTTTTTTATTAACCCTGTGCAGTCCAGTTCAGCTTATTTCACAGCATTTATAGCAGAGGCGGAAAAAGATCACCCCCCCATTTCTTTACTGTAACAGTTGCATCAGCGAGGAGTCTTCTGGCTCCCCAATGCAACAAAAGCTGGTTTGTTTAATAATATTTCTCCCTGTCAGCTGTTGCATCACCCCACTCTCCTCGTCGGCTTCTGCTGGTGGGCTCTGCAAGAACACGATTAGGGAGTCAGGTCTGTACTCATATTACAATCCCCAGGATCTATGCGGACTGCAGGCAATGCCTGTACTTATGCACTCGGCAAAATTGCATGTTCAGATAGAAATTTACAGTTAAAAATTTTTTTTTTTTTAAATAAAAATTAAAAATAAATATATTTGAAAAATATATATATATTTATAATTAGCATCAGTAGGACCCTACCATATCCTCTTGCCAACAGGTGACATAATGACATCGCTCTCACTGTATATCTCTCATGTATTCTAGGAGATACTATAGTCCCTGCTATAAAACAAAAACAGATATAGGACCCGTTATGCAGAATGCTTGGGACCTGGGATTTTCTGGATAACGGATCTTTCCCTAATTTGGATCGTCATACCTTAAGTCTACTAGAAAATCTTATAAGCATTAAATAACTCCAATAATCTGTTTTTGCTTCCAATAAGGATTAATTATATCTTAGTTGGGATCAAGTTCAAGGTACTGTTTTATTATTACAGAGAGAAAGGAAATTATTTTTTAAAAAATTTGGATTATTTGATTATAATGGAGTCTATGGGAGACGGCCTTTCCGTAATTCTGAGTGACGAGTTTCCGGATAACAGATCCCATACCTGTACAGGTATGGAACCATTTATCCAGAATGCTCGGGTCCTGGGGTTTTCCTGGATAAGGGGTCTTTCTTTCCATGATTTGGATCTCCATACTTTATGGGGCACATTTACCAAGGGTCAAATATCGAGGGTTAATTAACCCTCGATATTCGTCCATCGAAGTAAAATCCTTTGACTTCGAATAATGAAGTCGAAGGATTTATCGCATTTAGTTTGATCGAACGATCAAAGGAAAAAACGTTCGATCGAATGATTAAATCCTTCGAATCGAACGATTCAAAGGATTTTAATCCATCGATCGAACGATTTTCCTTCGATCAGAAATTGCTACGAAAGCTTATGGGGAAGGTCCCCATAGGCTAACATTGGTGCTCGGTAGGTTTTAGGTGGCGAAGTAGGTAGTCAAAGTTTTTTTTAAAGAGACAGTACATCGACTACCGAATGGTCGAATAGTCGAATGATTTTTAGTTCAAAACGTTCGATTCAAAGTCGTAGTCGAAGGTCGAAGTAGCCAATTCGATGGTTGAAGTAGCCAAAAAAAATACGAAGTATTTTTCATTCTAATCCTTCACTCGAGCTAAGTAAATGTGCCCCTATGTCTCCTAAAAAAATTATTTAAACATTAAATAAAACCTATAGGCTGGTTTTGCTTCCAATAAGGATTAATTATATCTTAGTTAGGATCAGGTTCGAGCTACTGTTTTATTATTACAGAGAAAAAATGAAATCAGAAAAATGTGAATTATTTCATTATGATGGAGTCTATGTAATTTGGAGCTGTCTGGATAATGGGTTTCCGGGTAACGGATCCCATACCTGTATAAAGAAGGCAACAGAGTTTCATGAAGTGTTGGGCCAAAAGGAGTGAGCACCCAAGGACTTAAAAGATCAGTAATAAAAAATTTAAAAAAAAATTTATGTACAAAAAAAAAACCATCAACACATATTAAACTTTAAAATCGCAAAGTCTTTATTTAGAAATAACTTACTGAATCTCCGCTTGCACTCCTCTTCAGAAAAGGCAATCGGGTGATCCATTTTGCGGTGCTCGATTTCTCCTCCCTGCCTTCCTTATAGGAGATAGCCAGGGAGGAGAAATTGAGTGCTGCAAGATGGATCGTTGCCCTGTCCGGGGTTTTTCCGGTGAGCCCACCGGGCCAGTCCGACACTGGGTGGGTTGTTTTTCGTAGTATACAAACAAATTTCTGTGTCAACAGCCTTACCACATATGGGGCTTAAAGGAAAACTATACCGCCAAAATGAATTCTTGAGCAACAGATAGTTTATATTAAATTAAGTGAAATATTAAAAAATCTTACCAAACTGGTATATATATTTCAGTAAATATTGCCCTTTTACATTTCTTGCCTTGAACCACCATTTTGTGATGGTCTGTGTGTTGCCTCAGAGATCACCTGACCAGAAATACTACAGCTCTAACTGTAACAGGAAGAAGTGTGGAAGCAACAAGTGTGGAACAAGTTACCTAACAACTATAGTTTGTTTGATATGTTTGTGTGCACCGTGAATCCTATCATCCCAAGAGGCGGCCTTTATTTTTTAAAATGGCAGTTTTCTATTTATGATTACTAGGGATGCACCGAATTCACTATTTTGGATTCAGCCGAACCCACGAATCCTTTGCGAAAGATTCGGCCGAATACCAAACTGAATCCTAATTTGCATATGCAAATTAGGGGTGGAAAGGGGAAAACATTTTTTACTTCCTTATTTTGTGACAAAAAGTCATGCAGTTTTCCTCCTAGCCTCTAATTTGCATATACAAATAAGGATTCAGTTTGGCCGGTCAGAAGGATTTGGCCGAATCCAAATCCAGCTGAAAAAGACCGAATCCTGGATTTGGTGCATCCCTAATGATTACCCAATAGCACATACTACTAAAATTATATTATTATGAAAATAGTTTATTTACATGAAGCAGGGTTTTACATACGAGCTGTTTTATCCAATATATTTTTATAGAGACTTCCATTGTTTGAGGGAAGGGTATAGTTTTCCTTTAAGTTGTGGTTGGTGGGGGCAGCAAGCTGAAGGTCAGTTTAGGTAATATTTGGGGGGAACCCCTTGAGTGGGGACTATACAACAGAATCGAATTCACTTGTTTCACAGAATCACGTGACTACACAGTTCAATAACAAATGTAGACTGGAATTGTCAGACTTTTGTGTTGCTGTCCATATTCTACCCCAGAGGGTTCCACTGATGCTGGGGGCCCATGGGAGATTTCCTGAGAGCCATAATTCAAATACATTTAATATATACAGTATATATAGCCAGGGCCGCCATCAGGGGGGGACAGGGGGTACAGGTGCCCCGGGCATGAAGGGGGGCCCCGGCAGTGCTGCACTTTCAAAAAAACAAGACCCACCCATGACAGCGCCGAAGCCGTGTGGCCATTTTCAAAGTCACGATCAGCCGAAATGCGGAAGTGCCAAAAAGCCGAAGTTCCGAAGTGGCGAAAAGACACGAAAACAGCCGAAGCGGCAAAGAGACCCGAAGCCACGAAAATGGCCGAAACTGAAGTCCTGAAGTGGCAAAAAGACCCAAAGTCACGAAAGGAGGCGAAGTTGAAGTCCATGAGTTCAATTCCAAAAAATATTTTTTTAAAAAAACATTGGTGGCAGGGGCTTATAGAATATTAAAATAATACATTGGTGGCCAGGTGATTATAAAACAAAAAAAACAAATTGGTGTTCAGTAGAGTTGAACTCAAGGCTTCAGGCATACCTCCCAACATTTTGGAAGTAAAAAGAGGGACAAAAAATTTTTTTTCTGCACGTAGCGCAGCAATTTTTGACCACACCCCTGTATGTGGCCACACCCCCTAATTACCATGTTAGTTTTACAAAATTTGGCAGGTTATGAAAGTTTGAAAATATTTCTCCTTATCTAAACTGTGTTTTTGTGTCTCAAAATTGTTACAAAGTATCTTATTTGCGCCTCTTAGCTGTTCTGGGCTCTCTGCTAAAAGCCAATTAAATGAGAAACTTTGTTTCTTTTTCTGGCTGTTCATTGCAGAGAAAAGAGGGACTTTCCAGTAGAAATGAGGGACTGCGGGTTGAGCTGTCAAAAGAGGGACTGTCCCTCCGAAAAAGGGACAGTTGGGAGGTATGGCTTCAGGGCTTCAACTTCGCCTCCTTTCGTGACTTTGGGTCTTTTCGCCGCTTCGGAAGTTCGGCTTCGGCTGTTTTCGTGGCTTTGGGTCCTATGGCTGTTCGGGACTCGAAAAATGGCCGCACGGCCGGGCCCCCCTTCATGCCCGGGCCCTGGACACTTGTCCCCCCTGATGGCGGCCCTGCTAAAGGCTGACCTGTTTTACCAATATATATTGAAATTGTATATAAATTAGGCTTAGGGCATCATGGGCCCCGCCTGCAGCCGCAGGGTCTGCTCCCTCTATAGCTAGGCCCCACTGTGTGTGTATATTTGCATATATAGATATATAATGAGTTCGGTGCCTTTAACTCACTCAGCATTACGTGTAAGAAGAAAACAGAATGAGCTGGGCCAAGAATCAGTCTCTGGTGGGCGGGGCCACGGGCTCTCTCATCGACTGCCGCGTTATCCTATAAGAAGCCGCAGAGGGCGGGGCCTGCCGGCAGGCTGAGTAGTGCGCAGCAGAGGTCGGGCGCCGGGCTGTAGTGTGGCTGTGCGTGTGACACTGAGCGGCAGCAGCACTAAGAGACTCTCACACACACGCACAAGGGAGAAGCCACGTAAGTACAGCACCGCGGGAGATGATGTCTTGCTGAAAGGGGACCGGCTCCAGCCTCCCCTTTTTTTTTTCCTCTCTTTTCCCCGCCGCTACCTCTGCACCAGTCCCATCCTCACGCTATTTGTTGTTTTTGAAAGGAAAAGCTGCAGATGTTTATTTTTCTGTGCAAGGCAATCATCTCAATCACCGGAGTCCAAGAGAAAGCTGCGGCTTGATGCGTCTGTCGCACTCAGCGTTGATCTCCCTTGTCCTTGGCTGAACTTTGTCTCTCAGTGCGACCGTTGCTGCTGCTGCTGATCTCAGGCACATTGTCCTATTGTCCCCCAATCACAGACCTGTGCATTGCTGCTACTGCTCTCCCCGCTAATTCTGCTCCACCACCCGCTAATTCAGCTTCACCACCACGAAGCCCAGACCATAGAAATCCCTACAGATCGCTCTGCTCCAAACGAGAAGCTCCAGACGCCATCTAGAGTTGAACCAGGGGCAACTTTGTTATTGTTACAGTACAGCAGAATTAACCCCCCACCCCCCTTGCTTTTCTAAACTAAGTGGCTTAGCTCAAACTACCCCCCCAAGAATAATATTTTTCGTACCAGACCTAATATTTTGGAATACAGAAAGGAATTTAAATTGAACAGAGACTCTGCCTCTATTTTTCGAGTCAATACTTCTCTTTTTTTTGCACATAAGCTTGGAGCGCATGGTGACCTGGATTCGTCGTTCTAGTGTGACTTCTAGCATGTCTTTGTTGCCCGCTGCGTTCTAGATCGTAGCACCTACTGCTCATACACCGACTGCTGCCTTATCCCTCTCTCCTGAGCTTCCCTTGGTAGAGCTCGAATCAACCCCTCTGTTTATTCTTCCACTTTAAGAATTCAGCATTTGCACATTTTCACACTCTCCTCTCTGTGTGACCATCCCCAACTGCAAGCACAAACCCCTTCCTTGAGTCTACCCAACCGGAGGTTTTTTGGTGGGTCCTTCATACCCATGAACATACAAAGGTCGAACCCCATCACAATCACAAGGTATGGGAGATCGAGGAATAAAAACCAGGATTTTGAAGAGCTATCGTCCATAAGGTCCACCGAACCCAGCCAGAGCTTCAGCCCAAACCTTGGCTCTCCAAGTCCCCCAGAGACTCCCAACTCGTCGCATTGCGTTTCCTGCGTTGGGAAATACTTATTGTTGGAGCCTCTGGAGGGAAACCACGTTTTCCGAGCCCTTCATCTGCACAGCGGAGAGGAGTTTCTGTGCAAGGTAAAGTCCAATGAATGTTTCAATTGTCCCTTTAGTCTTTTGTCCTGCCACTTCTCCCTCCCATTGTGTGTTCAAACAGTTTCTTTCTTTAAAACCATTGCCATCTGTTTTTGTCTCGTTAAAGGGGTTTAATGGGGAGAGACGGTGGTCAGGAGGAGGGGCGGGAGTAGTTTAATGAATTGGAGATCTGTGAATGACCTGTGTGTAAGGGATTGAGACTGATCACCTCTGCTGTAATAGAGCAAGGTCTCCCTTTCCCATCTTAAAACCTTCTCTAGGTTTGTCCAGTAGTAACCAGACAAAATAAGCCTTTGTATGCACTGACTTTTTTTTTTTTTGGTGCCCCCTTTCATCCATGAGTGCAGCGCCCGCAGTATCTGTGTCGCGCGTATACGTACCCACACATTTCTTTCCACCCCCATTGTTATTTAGTCCTCCCATTCATTGGCTCGGGAGATGCAGAAGCTTCGACAAAAGGCACCTTGCGGAAGTGCAACGTCGAGCCCGGTCTCCTCATTCATTCATAAACAATGGGGCATGAATGATGTAATTGCAAACTGCAGACAGCTCCATAATTCCCCCCGGGGAGGCTAATATGGCAGTCAGCTCGGTGGTGTCATGCTTTTAAATGCTTAAATGGAGTTCGACGGCCATTAATCAGCTGGGGTTGAGAATGAGCCGCGTTCAGCTGCGTGTTTACGAATGCATATTGGCGTATTGCGACTCATGAACGACCTAATAATTCCCTAACAGACCCCAGAATACAAGTTTGTTAATGAATGAGCGCTACATTGTTGTGTTTATTGTTGACCAGCCCATAGCCTCAATCTCTATACTCCATATACAACACTGTCATTTTATATCCTTTATAAAGGACCCCTGGGGGCCCAGGGTAAATACCCTAAACCAGCTTTAAGTGTGTGAAATGCGATGTCTTAATGAGTGCAATAGTTTCCAGAGAGAGGAGCGCAGCATACAGCATGGCACACAGATGTTCTTTGTCTCAGGATTAATGATTCATGGGCCACATTGTTCCCTGCTAGCTGACAAACTTGCTCTACACGTGAGACTTTTCCTCCTTAACTTGTGACATAATCCCCCTCCCTCCTGCTTTTTAGGTTTTCGATAGTCGCTGCTACCAGGAGACGCTGGCACCTTGTTTTTGCCTACCTATCCACAGCAACATTAACCAAATAGCCGAAATCATCCTCGGAGAGACTAAGGCTTACGTGTTCTTTGAGCAGAGCCATGGGGACATGCATTCCTTTGTCCGTACCTGCAAAAAGCTGAAAGAGGAGGAAGCTGCCAGACTCTTTTATCAAATTGTTTCGGCCGTAGCGCATTGCCACGATGGCGGACTCGTGCTGAGGGATCTTAAGCTAAGGAAATTCGTCTTTAACGATGGAGAAAGGTAAGATCAGCGCTGGCTATGCAGATTGCATCAGTAAACTCTTTAACTTCTGTGAACTACAACTCCCAGCATGCTTAAAGGCCCATTGATAATAGGCACATGGTACAAGTCCTCAGTGAATCTCTGCATACTCGTGTTTTAATTTAAACATATTCTTGGTTTGGTTGGTGAAGAAAGTGCATTAAAGGACCAGTAACATTAAAAAAAAAAATTATTATACCATGCAAAAAAAAAAAAAAAAACCACCAAGAATAATTAAACTTTAAAATAGCACAGCCTTACTTACCGAAACTCCGCTTGCGCTCCCCTTCAGAAAAGGCGCTCGGATTCCCCTCCCTGCCTTCCTTCTAGGAGAGGGAGGAGAAATCAAGCACCGCACAATGGATCGTCGCCCTGTCGCTTTTTTTGAAGAAGAGCGCAAGCAGAGTTTCGGTAAGTTGTTTCTTAATAAAGACTCTGCGACTTTAAAGTTTAATTAGTCTTGGTTTTTTTTTTGTGGTATAGTAACTCATTTTTTTTTATGTTACTGGTCCTTTAACGAAGTCTCTATGAAACACAATAGAATAGGTGGGGCTTAATTTAGAAAGCAGAGAAAGATGCCTGCCAGCATCAGAGCTGATGGCAGATACAGTGCAATTTAAAATGAGACCTTTGCTTGAGCAAAAAAACCTTTTTTATGTATGTAGGATAAAAAACAACTGGCTTGTCAATAGAGGTCAATGATTTTTGGTGTTTGGGTTAGCAGTACATTAAAGGGCAAGTAAAGCACAAAGGAAATCTAAGCTGTTTTAAGTGGTATTATGGCTTTGTGAAGTGGAGCAAAGAAACCTGTGCCTGGTGTGGTTATTTTCCTATTCCAAGCAAGGGGGGGGCTTCAAATGTGCCTGTCCCCAGCTGGGCTGCATGGTAGTGCATTGCTAGTGCTGGGGAAATTGGAAAGTATGCGTGAAAGTTGCACTTGTCCTTTACTCGGATATTGGCTTTCAGAGGACTAAAACATAACACACCTGCCTTAAACATGAAGAAATTCCTTTGGATGCAGCATGGCGGCACAAGGTTTAGTATTGCTGCAGCTCTTGGTTTCATTCCAGGCAGGGTACTAACTGCAAGGAGCTCCAAAAACACACAGGCACTTTTATGTAAAGAATAATAATTCACTCCTGTACTGCGTAATGCACATTCACAATCCAGGTGCAACCCTGAATCCTCCACCCTCTGGGGTTTAGTAGAGTAGAGTTGCCTTTAGCTTTGGGCTGTCCAACAAGAAGAACATTGAGAGGCATCAGGGAAGCCTGAGTGGTGACTGATGTGTGGAATGCAGCAGAATAAATCAAATTGCAGGTTATCCTACACCCAAAAATGTGCTTAATGAACACTTTCCCAGGTGGCTGGGGTGGTTTGAATGCAGTTCTCTTGCACAAGCCGCTGGGAGGCCGGATTATACCTGCTCACGTTTATTTATTCCTTTCCTAGCCGATCTTGGGCTCCTCCTATATGGTGAAGTGTTTATTTTCCATATCTATGACCAGTGTGGTGTTTATGAAGCTGTCGGATTAGCCTTGCAAAATAACCGCCTGTTAACTGGTTAGTAATTGCTCCAGAGGGTCCCCTTGGGGATGTATGTAAAGTCATGTTGTTAGAATGAATTGACTTGTCACCAGCTCTGGCTGCAGCCTATAGCGTGTATTTCAGCTTTCTTACACTACATTACCGGACTATTTTGTGTTGATATGCCATTTTTTTGTTTTTTTAACTTGCAATGCAATCATGCCTCATTGTGACAAGATGCTAAGTTGCCTCCGCTGTACCCAAAGGAATGTAAATTAGTGTTAGTTTTTTCTAAAGGGGTTGTTAACCGATATGTTAACCGCTATGTTAACCTTTAATATGTTACAGAATGGACTCTTTTGAGCTTTCAGATGGGGGGTCACTGACCCCTTATAAAAAACAAATGCTCTGTAAAGCTACACATTTATTGTAATTGCTGCATTTTATTATTTATCTTTCTTAGTATGTTACAAAGTGGCCAATTCTAAACAACTAAGCAAATTATTTGCCTTATTCTTTCGACTTTTTTTAGTTTTCAAATGGGGGTCACTGGCACCATGTAAAAAAACAAATGCTCTCTAAGGCTTAGAATGTATTATTATAGCTACTTTTTATCACTCCTTCTTATTGTCTCTCATTCAAATCAGTGCATGGTTGCTGTGGTAGTTTGCACCCTAGCAACCAGATTTCTGAAATTGTAAACTAGAAATCTGCTGAATAAAATTAACTCAAACCCTGCAAAAAACAACTGCAAATTGGCTCAGAATATCAATCGCTCATGATACGAAGTTATTTAAAGTTGAACAATCCCTTTAAATTACATGCAAGTTGCAGCATAAGTTTTATTTCCTTGCATTTGTGATGACCTTGTGTCCCTTCCAGTACAGCAATATTATGCCTTATGCCTTCAGTGGAGGCCTTTCTAAGCCTTGACCCAATGTGACCGCTAGCTCCATTTGACCATCCCAATAAAACACTAATGGCCGGTGCACAGTAATTGCACACACGCAGTTTGGGGCTGCAGAATGTTTTGGTTAGACTGCAATAAACGCTGTTGTTTTCCAGTCAATTTCCATTTGCTCTGGTGACTTCCTTTTTATGAGGTGATTAGTTGTCCCTGGTGAAAGAGATTAGGAAGAGATCGGCCTAGATTGAGCCGACGCCTGCTGAAAGGAACACACGCTGGGTTACACGGCTTCTTTTTATTAGTGTGCAAGTACATGTACACCTCTGTGTATTCATACTCATGCAATATATAAATGATTACTTAATTTAGGGCTCTTGCACATGGCGGTTTTTTTCTGCGCTCCCCTGCATTGCGCTTTCTTCCGTTCAGCCGCAGGGGGGTTATTTGCAGGGGGCTCGACTCACACAGACGTATGTAAGTGCCAAACGCAGGTGGGACGTAGCATGTTGCATTACACCTGCGTTCAGCGCATACATACGTCTGTGTGAGTACAGCCCCCTTCACAATAATTGAGTGTGTCTACTCCTGCGGCTGAACGAAAGAAAGCGCAACGCAGGGAAGCACAGAGGGGTTGTTCCCCATAAATGAACTAAGTATGATGCAGAGCTGAGACAATTTGCATTTGGTTTTCATTTTTTTATTATTTTTGGTTTTTTTTGTTATTTAGCTTTTTTATTCAGCAGCTCTCCAGTTTGCAAGTTCAGCAATCTAGTTGCTAGGGTCCAAATTACCCCAGCAACCATGCATTGCTTTGAATAAGATGCATGAATACGTATAGGCCTGAATAGAAAGATAAGTAATAAAAATTAGCACTAACAATACATTTGTAGCCTAAGGGCAGATACATATGCTCAGATTCTCGGAAATTAGTCGCCCAGCGACAAATCTCCTCTTCTTCGGGGCGACTAATCTCTGAACTGCCTCCCGCCGGCTAGAATGTAAATCACCGGCGGGATGGCAATTGGTGCACTTCGTTTTCTGAAGTCCGAAAAACTTCGGGCGACTTTGGAAAACGAAGTGCAAACCTGCCAATTTAGATTCTAGCTGGCGGGAGGCGATTTATCGTCAGAAGACTAAATCTCCCGGAATCTTCGCGTATGCGCTTACCCTTACAGAGCATTAGATGACCCCCATTTGAAAGCTGGAAAGAGTCAGAAGAAGAAAAATGAAGGCCAATTGAAAAAGTTTCTTAGCATTAAAGCATTCTATATCGTACTAGAAATTAACTTAACAGGTGAACCACCCCTTTAAAAAAAAATATTGATCATGATTTCAGCCTAAAATACAGGTACTAAGCTATGTTAGTGTTTCCAAAGTACTTCAGTGGAGCACTTTCCCATGCACTCCTGACTTCCTGCCTATCTTTTGAAGTTATTAGTCTTATTCTTTAACATTTTTCATAACGGGTTCTGTGTTCAATCCCAGCCGTCTGCCCTTTATGTTCTCTCCATGTCCGCATGGGTTTCCTTCTACATTCCAAAATCATACGGTTTGATGTGAGCTACAACTGACCACATTATGTGTGAATGTGACAGGAACTTAGAGTGTAAGCTTCGCTGGCACAGGGACCGATGTGAATAATGTATAATCTCTGTGGAATAAATCCACACTACAGTATAAGAATACAGGACACGCTGTATATGCTAATGAAAACCAGTATTAGACAGATCTGTGCCTCTGCTATAAGAATAGTTTCAGCATTTGTTTGACCTATATACATTTATACATTCTTGTTTCCTTGGTTATACAAATGTTTCTTTCACGGTAACTCTGTAACTAGTACAGGCTGCAGAGATTATTTTGGAACATTTATTTCAAGCAGAGAATGTCATGCCCTTGTACAGAGCTTTAAACAAGGCTCACGAAAGGAAGTAGGAAATGTAAGCAATGTTTTACAGAATACTGGAATAAACCCGTTTATATGTGTGTGCGTTTACAGGGTGTATTTCATTGGCATTTTTGTGATGCTTTTTATTTTGTGCCATTTCTTCCCTGCGTTTTGCATGAAGCCATCTGATTGAGCATTGCCATATTGCTTTACTTATATATTCTTATTTCATTGTACGATATCTGGGTGGATCTGCATTCTATCAGCCTATTGAGCGAGCACCCTGCCTTCTCCTTTTTGTCTAAGGTCCAATGGAGAAGGAAAGGATTGGAGTTTTAGCCTTTGGTCCTTTTGTTGTGTCTCTTTATGGGCCTCGGTTGATTTACTGATGGTATTGCTAACCCTTTGACCCGTGCTCAGATGAATAGAGAGCAAACTTGGCTGCAGGAAATTGTTCATCCATTTAAGAAAGGAATGTGTTTCATTCTTAGTTACCAAAAAACCTATGCTCTAAACCCAAACAAGACACTGCCCCCCCCTCCCTTTCTAATAAAACAAAGCTATTGTTTGTGTAGTGTAGGGTGAATTCTGTGTCATGCTTTGGGTTTGTATACTAATAAACAGTGCCCTTTCCACCATTGTTGTGTTTGATGACATGCGGGTGGCCAGGGAAGATTGTTGCCATTTGGGGACTTTGGGGATTATGTAATAAAAGGTGTTAAATTTGCCCAAGGGGCAGTAAACTATAACAACCAATCAGCAGGTAGAATTTACTGGTCATCTGTTTAAATGTAAACATCTTATTGGTTCCTATGGGTTACTGCTCTTAGGCAAACTTTGTGCCTCATCACATATGGGGGTAAGAGTTTTAAAGAAGAACGTAACCCTAAAAATGAATATGGATACAACTGCCATATTTTATATAATGAACTTATTGCACGAGGCTAAAGTTCAGCTTGTCAATAGCAGCAATGATCCAGGACTTCAGACTTGTCACAGGGGGTCACCATCTTGGAAAGTGTCTGTGACACTCACATGCTCAGTGGGCTCTGAGCAGCTGTTGAGAAGCTAAGCTTAGGGCTCGTCACTAATTATCCAGCAGAAAATGAGGTTGGTCTGTAATATAAGCTGATGCTACAGGTTTGCTGATTATTAAATTCTGATGCTAGTTGCACTGGTTTCTGTGCTGCTGCGATGTAGTAATTATCAGTATTAAAGGAAAAGTAACATCAAAAATATTTTAAAGGAAAGAAAATATAATCCACTGGTAAAACTGGTGTTTGCTTCAGAAAAACAACTATAGTTTATAAAAAAAAAAACAACAAGCTGCTGTGTAGCCATGGGGGCAGCCATTGAAGCACAGAACCCATAGTGGATAACATCAATTCTGAAGAATCCCAATTGTATGCTACAGAGCTTATCTGATATCTGCTGTGTAAACTGTGCCTTTTCTCTTTTTTCAGCTTTAGAATGGCTTCCCCATGGCTACACAGCAGCTTGTTTATATAAGTTATACAATAGTAGTCTTTCTAAAGCAAACACACTAGTTTTACCCGTGTAGCACAACATTACATTATAAATTCATTACTTTAGGATGTTGGTGTTACTGTGTCTTTAATTACTAATCAGCCTTATATTGTGACGTTTCTATTCTATGTGTACTGTATATTGTGAGTGGTTCCCTAATTGACGGCAGCACAGAGAATGTGCAGTGAATCAGCAGAAAAGAAGATGGGGAGCTACTGGGGCATCTTTGGAGACACAGATCTTTACTGCTAAAGGGTTGTGGTTGCCTTGGGCTGGTACAGAAGCACAAAACATAACGTACAATATTTCTACTTTACTTTTTTAGTTAAGCTTTAGTTCTTCTTTAAGGACAATTTGGTTCCTGAATGTAATATGTTTTGGTGGGACTGGGGTGTTGTTTTACTAACAATCTACAAACTGTGCCATACTGCTGCCTAGTTGGGGGTTCGGAAGAGCAGAGCATAATCTATTGCCTAGATATGTCATGCCCATGGCAAGTAAACGCATGAACTCCCAGCATTCAAACAAGCCGGAATGTCAGGTTTCTTTCTGTCATTGCATGGGACCATATAACCACAATTTGCTGCCTGCTGTGAAGGATATTAAGGGGGTTATGTAATAAAGGCATGAAGTGTGTCCAGGTGCAGTAACTCCTAGCAACCAGTCAGCAGGTATAATATACTGGTTACTGCTACTGGGCGAACTTGATGCCTTTTATTACATATGGGGCTGTGTGACATATCCAAGGTCATAATGCATAGACTTGAGTTCATGAAATGCCCTTCTTGCTTGTGTAACTATTTTTTTTTTGGGGGGGGAATGAGCATTTGTAGCAATAATGATTGTTTCACATCTGGTGACATGATGGTGTGACATGGTGAAACTGAATGCGTGATGGAGGCAAATTCCTTGGGAGAATTTGTCCGTCAATGTCTGTGATGAAGCCCTTCTTGTTTTATGGCACAAGATGTTCCAGTGAAGGCCAAACACCAGCAAGTGCTAATAATGTCACACACCAGTGAGTGACAAGGAGAAGGAGACCACTGCCATCTGAGGCCTAGTGATCTTTTCATGCCAGCCATTCTTCCCCAGAACGACTATGTGAATCGTTGTTGTAAAGGTGTGTGTGGGGGTTGGGTGTAAAGACAGATAGACAGTTGGATAGAATTGGATAGATAATGGATAGAATTGGATAGATATTTATTATGGATAGATGAATTAGATGATAGATAGATAATATATAAAATTGACTAGGTGATAGATTTGTATAGATTTATTATAGATAGAATTAGATAAATTTATTATAGATAGATAGAATTGAATAGATGGATAATATATAGCATTGTATAGATAGATTGATTATAGATAGATACTCAGGCAGATAGATAAAGGTTGCTTAGGGCCTTGTCTGATCCAATTTAGGGTATTAATTTTATGAAAACGCACTGATTGTTCCTATTAATGACTGGACTGCCGACTTATGGAGAAGAGTTTGACTCTTCAGCCTTAATATATGGTTTGCTCCTGTTCGCTCCTGTTCGCTCCTGTCTACAAGCTTTTCAACCAAAGTTAGTGTTTTTTGGGAAATTTCTGTGCAGGTAGTGTGTGGGCTGGCCGTCTCCAGAGTCCCTGAAGAGAGGCTTTTTCATCTGGCTTGTGAGAACTGCAGTGAGGAATCTAGTTACTACCCTCCAGTTAGGGCATGTACAAATGATATGCGTGTCTGCTCCATAGGGAATACATGACTGATTAGTGGAGACATTTCTCATAGTATTTTAAAACCTTTTGGTGATCAAAATCAGGGCAGTCCAGGGCTATGAGAATTTATATACTCTGGTGTCTAAATTGTTAAAAACACAAGAGAACCCCCCGTAGGAACTTTTACAGAAAAATTGGAAAAATCCCTCCAGTCCTGTCTGCATCCGTATAACCTGCACACACAGCGTATTGTCCCTTCCTGATAAACCGAATAAATAATGAGATCATGTTCAGTTTGGGGTCTTTTCTGAGACTGCTTCAGGCTCTAGCTGGGGAACCTGGCTGTATTATGTCTGCAGTCCAGACTGGACTGTTTAGCATATGAATAAAGAAGCGCTGTGTTGGGGGAAAGGCCATTGGCAAGGGGTGAAGGGCACAGTGGCCGCGTCGCATCAGCACATTCCGAAGCGATTAGTGAGTACGTTTGGCCATTGCTCAGCACTTTGTTTGTGTGCAGGAACCGGCATAATAACTATTGTAACTGCATTTCTTTTCCTGCTTTCCGACTGCCACCTGAATTCTAAATCTATAATTTTTTTTTTTTGCCCATTTTTGAAGGAAACAGTCGATATATGCACATTTTTAAAGGGATAGAAAACTTTAAAAGTAATGGGTGGGTCTTTCTACATCCTGAGTTAAAGGGGCAGTTAACCATCACACAAAGTCTCATTTTAAATAAAACACCCCAAATAATGAATTTATTTTCAGCTGCTTCCTGGTTTCTCTTTTTTTTTTTTTTTTTTCCTCCATCCTCATGTGAACCAGTTCCATTTTCCTAGTGGCTGCTCGCTAAGCCAGAGGGCTGAATATGTTACAGTTGGATACATTAGTTGTTGCAGTGTTCAGCAGCAAAAGCTTCAGCCCCTACTGAGCATGCTCCTCAAGCTTTCCCTAAAGGCTGACACAGAACAACTGTTACAATTAAAACTGTAGCTGCTGATGTGTGTCACACATGTCATTTTCTATTGGCTGTGTCCAGTCGGCCTTCGTTCTTATAAAAACCACTACGGTAATATCTTGAAAGCTTAAAAAAAAAAAAAAGAGAGAGCAATTTTATATTATTTTGTGTCAAGGTGACAAATGAGGATTAAAATACGAGTCAAGTGCCACTCGTTGCTTTCTGCCCACCTGCAGAAGGACCGTATACAATAGGACCGTTGCTGGCAAATATATAGGATATAGGAAACCCGTTAATCAGAAAGGCCATTTCCCATAGACTCCAATTTATTAAATAATAAGACTGTTCCTTGTACTTGATCCCAACTAAGATATAATTAATCCTTATTGGAGGCAAAACCAGCCTATTGGGTTTAATTACTGTTAAAATGATTTTTAGTAGACTAAATTATGGAAAGTCCCCTTATCTGGAAAACCCCAGGTCCAGAGCATTCTGGATAACCAGTCCCGTATTTGCAGATGCAAAACAAACCAGTATGAATTGTTATTTTTCTGGATGTGTCCTTTTCAGAGGAGTTATTTATATACAATATGTGACAGCTGGAGGTGGCAGATCTGGGTGTTTATATCCACCCCATCCCCCACCCCTGCTGGTCAGAGCCTACAACAGGCAGTCAGCAGTGCAAATAAAATTAGTAGGTGTGAAGGAACGGTGTGAACTTTATATAAAGGATTTTTCCTTACCAGGTGGTAATCCGCATTTGTTACAAACTAAACAGCACTCTCTGAATATCATTTGTATCGTATTGCCTGTGGCATAATGAGCTGATTTTTCACAGTGGTATTGGAAGGGAATTAAAGGAACAGTAACATCATAAAGTGAAAGCGTTTTAAAGTAATAAAAATATAATGCAGTGTTGCCCTGCACTGGTAAAACTGGTGTGTTTTGCTTCAGAAACACTACTATTGTTTGTATAAATAAGCTGCTGTGTAGCAATGGGGGCAGCCATTCAAAGGAGTAAAGGCTCAGGTTACACAGCAGATAAACTCTGTAGAACATAATGGTGTTATCTACTATTTAAAGTACATGTAAAGTCTACATTTTCCTACCATGTATATAAGTTTTCGCCTTGTTTCGCCATGGAAATGACGCCCATAGACTTGTATGGCGTTGTGCATTAAAAAAAATTACGCACATCAAAAAAATTTCGACATGCGCCAATTTATTTCATGCTGACTTTAATGGGCGTTGGGGGACATGTCACGAAGCGAAATGGGTCAAATTCGCCCAAGCCTACATATAAGGGCCCATGGGGCATTTTGATCACTCCTGCTTAGAAGCCGTGGTCAAAATCCCGGGCCTGGTTGCTTGCACCTACAGACTGCAGTAGAAATGGGGTTCAAAGAACCCCATGGGAGCCTTTGCCGTTATAAGTTATGACTGTAGGAACATGGGACTTTCTTTGCTGGTAAAAGAGAACCCAAAACTATCCGACCATCTGCAGCTGACTGTAAGTGATAATTAGGGATACAACGAATCCAGGATTCGGTTCAGGATTTGCAAGGCTGCGCAAATTCACGAAGATTCGAAGTTGCGCACAGGTTACGGAAAGGTTGCACTTGCGATAATACAATAAGCAGTCCGAAGTTACGGTAGCGATGCATAATTAGCATATGGCGTGCGGTTAAAGTACAATGGACGTGTATGCTGCAGCAACTACATTACACTACACAAGCCCAGGGAAACGTAATAAAATTAAATAGAGGTCTTATATTGTCCTACACATGTGCCCACTGTATAGTTTAGGTGCCAAATGTAAGGGGGAAGGAGGGTACCACACAAAAAAAATTCATTCTATCACCTAGTAAAAAGTAAAAGCGTTTTCAACTATTTTTGAAGAAACTCCTTCTCTATTGCACTCAGCCTGGTCTGAGCTGGCAAAGTCAAGTCTGGCGCAAGGGGTAACGTTCAGTAAAATCCGCAAGTTAGTGAATTAGCCTAGTTACGTCCCTTCTGTAGAGCGCAACTTCGCCTGGCATTAGGGTGCGAAGAAGCGCGAGAGTATGTCTACTTCGCTAGGGAATTTACGCCATTACCTGTTGGTAAATCGTGAAGTGGCAAAATTACGTCATGCTTGTGGAATTTTTGCTAGTGTGAGCCACTTCGCCTTTTGGTAAATTTGCCTCATTGTCTGTTGATTGGCTCATGTGACCTAAGAAGTATGTTTTGTTTTTTTTGAGTGCACATTGAATCATACAACCCCAGGGGGTGGCCAAAATGGCAATTTTGTATTTAGGATTACTCAATGGCACATACTAGTGATGTGCGGGCTGACCCGATACCCATGGGTTCGAGTCGACCTCGTACTGTTTCTCGCGGGTGCCGACTTCCGGGTTCTGGTTTTATAGTCTCATGTCTACTCGCCCCGCCCCTTTTGTGACATCATCGACGGGGCAGCGCGGGTCTATAAAAGGAGCCCAGAAGCGCGGGTGCTGGCTGGAACAGGTCGGGTGTGGGTCCGGAAAACCCTGATCTGCACATCACTAGCACATGCTACTAAAAAAGTACATTATTATGAAAATGGTTTATTTACATTATTTATATTTTTATACAGGCCTATATTGTTCGGGGGGGTATAGTTTTCCTTTAAGGGGTTTGCATTAGAGTTAGGGAAAGCACTAGGGCTTTAGTCTGAAGGCCTTTAAGAAAAGCTCTGATCAGCTTTTAAAATATCACTTTTTCCATAGGAAACCCATCTATATTCCTACTCCCTTTAAGGCTGAGTCTCCCCATAAGCAGATCATTAGTTACTAGGGGATAAAATACAATATTTACCTGGCTGTGCATGCAATTAGTAAGTAACAGATGCTCTTGTAAAAAGCAGGAGATAAAAAGCGCTGCTAGTGTTTGTTTAGAGAAGGCTTGTGTACCATAAAAGGCTGCGCAATCTGTACCATACAATGATGGCTCAGATGGCAGAGAAATGTGTTTGCTCAGCGCTTGGGTAAACAAGGCTGATAAATCGGCCCTAAATTTCTCCCACTCATTTAGTAAAGATGATGTAAGCCTCATTTGCATTGGATGCCAATTTCCTATTAGTTTCTATGGATATACAGTGTCTAGCAACATTAGAAAGCAAGGAGCGTCTATGCGATCACTGCATCGCCAGAAAGACCTGAAGCTTCCAGCCTTTGTATTTATAGTACAGGTATGGGATCAGTTATACACAAACCCATTATCCAGAAAGCTCAATTACCCACTTTATCCAATTGATCCAAATTTTTAAAAATGATTTCTGTTTTCTCTGTAATAATAAAACAATACCATGTACTTGATCCCAACTAAGATATAATTAATCCTTATTGAAAGCAAAACCAGCTGAATTGGGTTTATTTAATGTTTAAATCATTTTCTAGTAGACTTAAGGGATGATAACAGAAAGATCCGTTATCTGGAAAACCCCAGGTCCAGAGCATTCTGGATAACATGTCCATACTTGTATCTGTGTGGATGGTTACCACCCCCAAACTATAAGGTCTTCATAATAAGGGCACCTTCACCTAAACAATTTTTGCATGATTCAAAGCAATTTTCAGAGGTTCAAGCTTGCTGTGATTGCGAATGAAAGCAGTATTTGTCTGTATCCACTGCAATGCTCGTTATGACTCTTGAAACAACAGCAGCAGAAGTCAGCTGATCAATAGGCCTGTAGGTAAGTCCTGCCTAACTAAGTAGAACGTGCCCTAATTTAAAAAAAAAAGGCTATACAGCACAGCTGGCTATGCCCCATTATGCTCAAAAACACCCTACAATGTACCATATACCCTGCCCATTCTTAACAAGTCCTGACCCATTTGTAGGCCATGAATCTCGGATTTCTATGACCTGTATAAAAACACGAGGCCTTAGGCTAACTTATAATATCCTTATATTTTACAAGAGGGGGTACTTTATTCACTATATAAAGAGCAGGTTATTTATTAGGGATGCACCGAATCCAGGATTCGGTTCGGGATTCGGCCAGGATTCGGCCTTTTTCAGCAGGATTCGGATTCGGCCGAATCCTTCTGCCCAGCCGAACCAAATCCGAATCCTAATTTGCATATGCAAATTAGGGGCGGGAGGGAAATTGCATGACTTTTTGTCAGAAAACAAGGAAGTAAAAAATGTTTTCCCCTTCCCACCCCTAATTTGCATATGCAAATTAGGGTTCGGATTCGGTTCGGTATTCGGCCGAATCTTTCACGAAGGATTCGGGGGTTCGGCCGAATCCAAAAAAGTGGATTCGGTGCATCCCTATTATTTATTCATGACTATTGTCTATTATAAAGAGACAAATGCTTTTGCCTGTCTGGGAATGTGGAAAGTAAAGTAGAAGACTCCTCTAATATTTCTCAGACCTGGGCTTATTTTGTTATTGTTGGGTTTTATTTATTTATTTATTTATTTATTTATTTATTTTACTCATTTACTTCTTATCTGGGTGGAAAAACCCCCTCTTCGACATGACTTTGCTTTGCCTTTCTTCAATTTCCGCGCTCGGATTCATTACTGGGCCTTTTCAGATGGAGCTGAATGTTTCCATTACTAGCCAGTGAAACTAAAGGCAGAAATTCTTACAGACGGGATCTACGTCTTTGTCGCCATGGAAACAGGCAGGGAAATCCATGAGAAATAACACTAGTTACATTTCCGCTTATCAAGATACTTTCTCATGTCCATCTTCTTCTTCCAGACTTTGGTCTTAAATCCAGGAAATACGTTCGGATTGATCTGTGTGTTTGTTTTCTAGACATTAAGGAAGTGTGAATTTTGCACCTTTTATTTCATAAAGGAGCCAAATAGGCAGGGATGGCTTGTTTCTAGCCCTGTGTGTGCCATAGCTGTCTTTCGCTCTCTAATGTGTGTGTGTGTGTGTGTTAAAAATCCTGTTTACAAATGTGAACATTTTTGACGCTGGCCCTTTAATAATGGAAAAGTAACCCTTTAAAGCAACAAAAGTAGGTTCTACTGCACCTGCATAAAAAGACCATATTGTAGGCTAAAAAATGTACAATCTAATATGGGCTTTTAGGCAGGTGATGTAGAACCTACTTTTGTTGCTTAAAGGGTTACTTGTGCCCTATTAAAGGGCCAGTATTAAAAATGTTTAATCTACAATATGGTCTTTTTATGTTGTTGAACTATTTATCAATGTCTATAGGCTGGATAGTCACTGGTGTTTAAAGGAGAACCAAACCCTTTTTATTAAAATCCCCTACCCTAAATAGACCCCCTCCCTGCTCCCCCAGCCTAGGTGTTACCCTGGGTAAATGCTCCTAACTCTTTACTTACCCCTCAATGCAGACTCAGGGCATCGGAGTTCAATGGCGCCCTCTTCTTCACTTCGGTAAGCGGCCGTTTTGGCGCATGCGAGTTGCTGGTCCGAACAACTGCGCATGCTCTGAAAGCCATGATAATTGCCGAATTGCCGGAAGAAGACCCGAAGAGAAGAAGATGGCGTTTGTGAACTCAGATGCCCTTAATCTGCAATGATTTAATAAAAAGAGTTTCGTTCTCCTTTAAGCAAAGGTTTGCCAGCTTGTCATAAATATGTTTTAAGTAAGTGTTTGATTATGGATGGACACTGCTGCAGTAATGTGAAGGAGACTGACATACAGATATAGGATCTGTTATCTGCAAACCAGTTATCCAGATATTATTAATCTCTATTGGAGGCAAAACTATCCTATTGGGTTGATTCTGTAATTTCGGAGCTTTCTGGATAAAAGGTTTCCGGATAACGGATCCCATACATATACTTGATCTCAACTAAGATATAAGACAGCCTTTCTGTAATTCAGAGCTTTCTGGATAATGGGTTCCATGCCTGTATTACACTGATGAAGGCTTTTGTGCTGCTCCACTAAAGGCTGCCAAGTGCTGAGCTGAATTCTCTATGGAAGTGGCTTTGTCTTGCATGGGCTTTCCTGCCAGTTCCCAGGGATACCACAATCCCTTTCCACTTTCTGATCGGCGTGGCTGTGTCTGATGGAGATTTTGTGGTTTCATTCACCACAAATGGGAAATCATTCACCACTCAATTACTTCCTCTTTTAACTTGCTCAAGAGTCAACAGAATCCAATCACCGTGCAACAGATGAATCCCGTGGCCTTTATATCTTCCACAGAGGCCTTGATTATTGAGAGACACTGTCCTAACAGAACAGGGAAGTTCTATTGCCGGAAAAACTGTTGTTCTACACTTTTCATTTGGTAATTTTCCCCACATCCTTTTTTTGGATTTTCTTCTGGCTGTAGGTTAAGTTCCAGTATTTAATATATTGCTTTGAATTACCTGGAGGTAACCAGGGTTACTTCAATACAAGGTACGGTTTTATTATTACAGAGAAAAAGGAAATCATTTTTAAAAATCTGGATTATTTAGATGAAATGGAGTCTATGGGAGATGCCTAGTCTTTAATTTCAGAGCTTTCTGGATAACAGGTTTCCGGATAACGGATCCCATACATATACTTGATCCCAACTAAAATATAATTAATCCTTATTGAAAGCAAATCCAGCTTGTTGGGGTTATTTAATGTTTAAAGGATTTTCTAGTAGACTTAAGGTATGAAGATTCAAATAACAGAAAGATCCATTATCTGGAATGCCCCAGGTCCTAGGCATTCAGGTCACATACCTGTAGTATTCAATTCCTCAAAATAAATATTATATACTTTTAGATTGTTCTGTACAACGAGCCTCGTTGAACGGATTGTGTCGAGTCATATGACTGGGAAGATGCTATATTGTAGAACCGCTTCTATAAACTGTAATGAAACCGTGGCCTGATAAGAAGAATGATGAAATGTTTGCTTTCTTGTAGCGAGTGATCACTTCTGAATTCTCTGTCATTGAGAGTGCAAGGGAATGTTCTCTGTTGCAATATGTATACTGTATGCCTGACCATCAGAATGTCAAGGTCAGACAAGGAGATGTCTCTGCAGATTAAACCATAAGGGCAGAGACACATGGTCAGATTCGGGGAGATTAGTCGCCAACTAATCTCCCCGAACTGTATTCCCTTGCCTTCATGAGGGACTTTGGAAAACGAAGCGCTCAGAGTGCCATCCTGCCGGCGATCTACATTCTAGCTGGCGGGAAGGCAGTTCGGGGAGATTAGTTGCCCGAAGAAGAAGAGATTTGTCACAGGGCTATTTATCTCCCTGAATCTGACTCTCTGCCCTTATAAGAGTTAAGGCTCTGTGACAAGTGCTACTAAAAGCCTGTGGGATAAGTATAGTTTAGTTTTTTAAATCTCTTCTTCAACAGAGATTATAGGCTCGTCTGGAATGTATTGTTCTACATAGGGGTCTCCAACCTTTTTTACTCTTGAGTCACATTTAAATGTAAAAAGAGTTGAGGAGCAACGAAAGCTTGAAAAAAAGTTATTGGCAAGTGCTGGGATTGGCTGTTTGGTAGCCCCTATGAGGACTGGCAGACTACACGAGACTCTGTTGCAGTACACATGGTTTTTTTTACAACCAAAACTTGCCTCCAAGCCTGGAAAGCCTTTCAGGCCACTGGGAGCAACATGTTGTTCATGAGCTACTGATTGGGGATCACTGGTCTAATGCATATCTCTACATTAGATAAAAAAAAATCTGAAACAGAGATTGATATAATTGGAATGTTCCCATCAGTGATAAAAAGTTCATCATACCATATGTGGCCTCTCGTATACTCTCCGTCCATTCAGCGTGTGGCCTGATCAGATTGGGTTGTTAACATTTTCTGCCAATCTGGACATTTTCCACCAAACTTGTGACTCAACTTCAAGATACAGTGGCTAAAACGTTTAGATCACAGGAAGTCCCAAAGCAGATGCTTGTTAATGATATACGCCTGCTGATGAAGCATCTACTTAGGAGCTTCCTGGGATCTGGCCTTTTTAGTCACCATAATTTATAACATCCAGTCATTTGAGGATCAGGTTAAAAAACCAGATGTATGAGTTCCTCTTGTCTAGCGGTGCTAGAAGGTTATTGGCACTTCCTACAATCAATGTAATAATTATATTGGAAGGACAGTGTGTTTTTGGGCCTATATCTATACATTTGACTTTTTGCCAACTGTTATTAATTACAACTGTGTGTTTTTCAGGACGAGGGTGAAACTGGAAAGCTTGGAAGATGCTTACGTCTTAGCCGGGACTGATGATTCCCTTTCCGACAAACATGGATGCCCCGCGTACGTAAGCCCAGAAATCCTTAACACAAATGGCAGCTACTCTGGCAAAGCTGCAGACGTATGGAGTCTAGGAGTCATGCTCTACACCATGTTGGTTGGACGTTACCCATTTCATGACATTGAGCCTAGTTCACTGTTCAGTAAAATCCGTCGAGGGCAGTTTAACATTCCAGAGACATTATCCCCCAAGGCAAAATGTCTTATACGTAGCATTCTTCGCCGAGAGCCTTCAGAAAGGCTTACTTCCCAAGAAATTTTGGACCATCCATGGTTTTCAACAGATTTCAATGCATTGAATTCAGGATGTGGTGCTAAGGAAGTGTCAGACCAACTGGTGCCTGATGTCAATATGGATGAGGATACGGACCCTTTTTTTAACTGAGCACAAAACTAGTTTCTTTTTGGTACTTGAGCTGGACATGGCCACATGAAGGAGTCCTTCCTGACCGTATTATTCAAAATCTGTCTTAGCCTGGTAACGTATTAAAAAAACAAAATAAATTTAAAAAAAAAGCCACTCTGGGCTCCTTGGTTTTGAGAAGAAGTCTGAAAGGAACTGCCGTTCACATGTAGCATTAACGCTGCTATAAATTCAGTTTATGGACAACAATCAACGTGGATCATCTGTAGCTTCTCACCGTTTGGAGCCAAGGAGACTGCACATCAGCCAATCGTGGTGCAGCTTTGTCATTCCTGTTAATAATAATAAAAAAAAACCATGTCATTGTTTTGCCACGCACACCTTGGCATCGCACTGTTACAATATTTGAGTCTGCCATTGTTCAGGGAAGGTACAATTGGCTTTTTAAAACAGATACAATTCTAATGGTTAATGGGATACAAGATAGATGCACTGACAGAAAAATGTGGGTGCTAAAGCAGTTTCTTTTATTTTTTTTTTTTCCAACTTCTTATTTCATTTTAATTCTATATACTTAATATTCCTGTGAGGAAATGACATTTGCAAGCTTTTGTTCCCTAAAGGGGAAGTAACTCGTTTAACAAGCTGTTCTGTTTTCTGTTAAATGGTTGGCTTCAGGAAGTGATAATTCAAACTTCCAGATGGGTTATAGCTAAGCTTATGGAGAGACGAAAAAAAATATATATATATTACCATTGGAAAAACAAAACAGGGTTTTGATGAACTGGCTCTCACAAAATTGCCATCTTGAACTTACAGCCAGTAGGGTGTTCTACATAGTAAGCTGCATTCATATTTTAAACAATGGTTTCCAAATTCTCCCGATTTTTTTCTTTGTTGCATTAATCACAGACGCATCATTAAGGGAGAATTTTTTTTTTTAATTGTGTTTTTTTTTTTTTCTTACCATTTCAAGGGAATATGTGTTTATAAGCTGACAACTATTCATAAATTATTTCCCCCTACATCCTACGACATTGCATTAAAATGCACCTTTTTTTAATATAGTCGAGAGTACTATCTTTATTTATTATTTCTGAAGGAAAATGTCACGCTAGTGATGTATAAAGCCAGTACTTCAATTACGGGTTGACTTAAAATGACATGTTACATGCTGTACTTAACACTTTCTTAATTTCCTGTGTGTTTTCTGGCACTTATGTCCCTATTTTTTTTTTTTTTTTTTTTTTTTTTATAGCTTGTTTAAATTAAACGGACAGTTCCCCCTCACCACAACTATATGCTCTATAATAAAATATCCGCCTAAATATTTGTGTTTCAAGTACCTCAGTTGTTCGGATTATACTGCTCGTATCCGTTTTGTGAATTGGTCCCGTTCTTGGGTAGGTACATGTAGACTTTGTAAGTATATCAATGTTACTTGAATTTGTGCTTAATTATAGTATGTGGCATGTGCGTACCGCTATTTGGCATTTTAAATTTGGGACAATGTTTGCCTGCCCTGTGGGAAATTTTGATGCTCAGATTTATTTTTTAAGGATGATTTTTTTTTCTTTCTTTTTGCTGAAAAAAGACAAAGCTGCAGCTAATATTGGTTTTATTTTTGGTAACTAAAAGGAGTGTTGGATTTTACACTCAAAAGATAGTGCTGAGTCAAGAAGGATTTCTTTTTTTTATTTTTTTTCATTTGACTTTTATCCCTCCCCCCACCAATTTGCTGGTTTTGCTGCCCACCCTTTCTGTTTTTATTTTAATTATCTCCCTCCCCCCTTTCAAGTACCTTGTAAGAGGATCGACTGGTGATTACATGCATGGTGGCCTATTACTGCCTCTGGTGCTTTGAATGTTATGTATTTGGTTTAATGTTTTTGTTCAAATCTCTCCAATAAATTGTGCATATTTAACTACAAAATATTTCAAGGTTTTTTTTCTTACTGTGTTTGGAATTTTTTTTAATTAAAAAAAATATATTACAAGTAGAGGACCTATTATTCAGAATGCTCATGACCTGGGTAATTTGGAGCTCCATACATTTAAAGGGATTCTGTCATGATTTTTATGGTGTCGTTTTTTCCTAAATTACACTGTTTACACTGCAAATGTTACTCTTCAATATAAAATTTTATTCCTGAACCAGCAAGTGTATTTTATTTTAGTTGTAATATTGGTGTGTAGGTGCATTTCAGGTCATTTTGCCTGGTCATGTGCTTTCAGAAAGAGCCAGCACTTTAGGATGGAACTGCTTTCGGACAGGCTATAGTTTCTTCTACTCAATGTAGCTGAAGGAGTCACAGTGGGACCTGGATTTTTACTACTGAGTGCTGTTCTTAGATCTACCAGACAGCGGTTATCTTGTGTTAGGGAGCTACTATCTGGTTACCTTTTCATTGTTCTGTTGATAAGCTGCTGGGGGAAAAGGGAGTGAGGTTATATTGCTCCAACTTGCAGTACAGCAGTAAAGAGTAACTGAAAGGAAAACTATACCCTCCAAACAATGTAGGTCTCTATAAAAAGATATTGCATAAAACAGCTCATGTGTAAAACCCTGCTTCATGTAAATAAACTATTTTCATAATAATATACTTTTCTAGTAGTATGTGCCATTGGGTAATCATAAATAGAAAATTGCCATTTTAAAAAATAAGGGCCGCCCCCTGGGATCGTAGGATTCACTGTACTCACAAACATACCAACAAACCATACATGTTAGGTCACATGAGCCAATTAACAGACAGAGTTGTCTTTTGCTTCCACACTTCTTCCTGTTAGAGTTAGAGTTGAAGTATTTCTGGTCAGGTGATCTCTGAGGCAGCATAGAGACCATCACGAAATGGTGGCTCAAGGCAAGAGATGTAAAAGGACAATATTTACTTAAATATATATTCCAGTTTGGTAAGATTCTTTAATATGCCACTTAATATGATATGAACTATCTGTTGCTTAAGTGTTCATTTTGGGGGTATAGTTTTCCTTGAAGTTTATCAGAGCAATTTACATGACTGGGGGCAGCTGGGAATCCTGACAATATGTCTAACCCCATGTCAAAATTGAATATAAAAAAAATCTTTTGAAGAATGGATTTCAGTCCAGCAGAATGAATGAATTCCTGGTACAGCGCAATGTCGGAGAACAAAGAGTTCCAGTATTAGCAGCATGGTACATAGGTTGCCAACGTTTCAACAGTGCAGTTACCGGGAGGAGATGCTACTCTACACTAAGTAGTGAGCTCCTCTGAACTTATTCTTTATTTTCTGGTGCAGTAAAATCTGTATATTTATCAGCTCTTTCACATACCCACCACTCTATCTGTTCTAGGTCCTACTAGTGATGGGTGAAATTGGTTTTGCCACCAAAAAACTTCCATAAACGTTAAGGCATTGTAAAAAAAAAAAAAAAAGTAATGCAGCTTGGATAAATTTGTGTGAAAAAACTCCCATTGACTTTTAAGATGTTTCACAATTTTTTTTTGGTAACATATTTTCAGTGAAATGGGACACATTTGCCCATGACTAGGTGCTACCACTGTTTGGTTCTATAGCAAAGATAAGAGGAGAATTTGTAGAGGCACACCAGTTGGGTGTCAAGGTAAGGACCATGTTTGCTCTGGGTTTGATATTGGATGTTTGATTTCAGTCATTAGACCAATAAATCCTAACTACCGATTATTTGCTATGTTCTAGTAGACCGAAAACAAATTCTTCTTATTATTGTACACGCCAACATTTAATTATTTTCATGACTGCCATCTTCTCAGTGCCAAGAGCTACCACCAAGGCTATGGATTCACTGAAAGCCACAATCCATGATACATATGGAAATCATGGCACTCACGCCATACATCAGAGAGCAGCACTCTGTGCCACATCAATTTCAGGCACGTTGCCGTTACTGTGGGTCTTGGTTCCTTCTTCAATTCTGTCTTATTTAATACATTTGAAGTTGAGGGTCAACAGCTTCTCCATTTTTGACAGAATTTCAGGAACCTAGCAGAGCTGGCAATTGTCTGGTTGCAAAGTGCAGTCACAACCTTGAATTCATTGATCTCTTAATTATAAATGAGGCATTGGGGGGCCCTAAGCAAAGAAACTGCTAAAAGAAAACAGATCCGCCTCTATACTGGGAAGCAACCATGATGTTTTTGTCAGCATGGGCCTAATTTTTTTTTTTTGTGTGTGTGAATCAAACATAGAGCGGTTTGTGTTACCTCATTTCATTGAGATGCAAATTTATACATCGTGTTTTGTGTCGAGTCTTTAGGGAAGGCTATTTCCACGCAGCTCTTGTGTGAAACCATATTCATAGAGGCTGCGGATGAATGGTAGTTGTCAAGACATCGTTGGTCGATGATGCCGCACTTCCATGGAGATCGGCACTTTAAACCTTGGATTTGTGGTTGCCTCAAACCCATCGCTCTTATTTTTTTCTCCTTCAGTTTGATCTGAGAAATTTCTGCCCTTTACCGTCATGGTAGATAAAGGGCTTTCTTGCTGCTGTGTTAACCTTCCTTTTTATCCCATGGAAACGAGAGCCAAAAAAAACCTTTCACGAATGTCTATAATATTTCCACTGAATCTGGAATATTTCTGAAGGTGACAGTTTGGTGTGTGACTGACATATCTTGCTCTCTTTATTCTTTTACATGACACAAGTAACTGTGAGACAGGGACATTTTCTGTTTAGCTTTTGTTATATGTTTTAAGCTATAGAAACAAAAACAAAATTTCAGATTAATTCTTACGAAATTTCCTATAAAAATATGTATGGAGAGGCTACATTTTTTGTATAGAATTATAGATGGAAAATATTTTTGAACATAACTAATTTCAATTCTGGGTCATTATATATTAGGCGTGTGCTCAACATGAGACTGCAGATCTGCCGCTTTAGGGGCCAAAGCCACAAACCCACTCCACCTGTTGACCCCCATTGAAGGTGCAACACCCCCTTCCGCATACCTTACTTTTAACTTGTTGCAGCCATGATCGGACTGGTGGTAGGTAAAGGTACAGAACCGATGGTTTCTGACACTGAGTGGGTCTGGGTCAGTGGGCCCAGGAATTTCTTCCCAGTGTCCTGTCGCCCAGTCCAACCCAGGATGCACTGAATCCCACATTTGGTTCAGGATTTTGTCAGATCCGAGCATTTTTCAGCTGGGTTTTGATTGGGCCAAATTCAAGTGCCTTGGCGAGCAAATGCATGTGCAAATTAAGATCTGAAAAAAATTTTTACTACTCAACTGCTGCAGTCTATACAGGATATATAAATATTAAAAAAAGGCATACAGACCAATTGATGCTCCGCCTTACGCGTTTCGCACCCACAGGCACTTATTCATAGGCATGAATAAAAATAGATTTTTTAACTTTGAGAATGGACTGGGAATATATTTTTGAATTTCAAATTAAGATCTAGGAACTAGGATTGGGATTCGGCCAATTCCTTCTTGAAAGATTCAGGATTCAGTCAAATCCCAAAAAAAGTGGATTCAGTTCATCCCTACTATACAGTATATGTTTGTATGTACAATATCTCTCTCTCCCTTGTGTTTTCATACAGGTCATGGAATTCCAAGGTGACTTCTAATATCCTCAATGAAGGTCTTTTTCAAAGTACACAAGCAGAGAAGCTTGAAAACCCTATTTGGCTGGAAAGACCTTCATTGATGTCGAAACGTTGGTCTCCAAATAAAAACATTGCTGTTTCTACTATTAGACCTGTAACATGCGGATTCTGGCTTCAACGTTTATTACTATTCCTTGATGAACTGCACCCAGGTGCATTTATCATATATAAGACAGTGCCGGCATCTTCATGTGTTTTCTATGTATATATTTATTTATATATACTTTTATGTAGATATATACTGTATTTGTGTGTATATATGAGAATATAATGCATGAAATCTTGTTCTTCAATCAGATTATTTGCATGGAATGTCCCAGGTACACATGCTTGTGCAAAGAGTGAGGTTAAATCCTTCTTAAAGGAGTGGATTTGGTGATTTTAGGTCAGACTCTGCTTTGCTCTACAGAAACAGGATGTGTCTTCTTGGCCCCAGACATTTTTTTTTTTTTTTTTGGGGGGGGGGGGAAGGGTGAAAAAATAAAAACTAAATTTAGAATTATATTTGTGTTTTGTATAGACACCCAATATATATATATAAACAGTGCTACGCAATATGTTGGCGCTATATAAATACATGTTAATAATAATAATAATAATAAGCAAGACAAATGATCATATCGCTGAGACATTTCAATTACATTGTTAAAAAATGTAGCATAAGGGTATTCGCCTGAAATCCTTTTGATGTTGCCTGTTAAGAAAACTAAAAAAAAACACAATGAAAAAAAAAAAACATTTTGTCAAAGTTAAGCACTTCCCCTCTCCCCTTTGGCTATCAGTCCCACCCTGGTCCCTTTATTATAATGCACTGCCCTTATGTTGAAACTGTAATTTAACAGAACTTAATTATAGTGCTAAATGGCAAAAGGGCTTTAATTGCCTAATCCTTTGTAGACACTGGAAACAAACAACTGTGTATAGTGTAGTGTGGTTTTTCTTGTCAAGCAATGGGGGGTAAACCAGTACAAACCCGTCACTAGCATTGTAAATAGTGTTTCACAAACTGCACACTTAATTTGCTGGGGGCTCATTCTTCATGCAAATATTGAGCTCTCATAATGAGTGGCAAATGAATGGCAATGGTTATGCTGCAATAAGTGGACATGTTACCCTTTCTGGTTAAGAAGCTTCTAAAATATATTGTATAATAAAACAAGGTCTGACTGGGCCAGCGGGAGACCAGGAAAAAAACCCGGTGGAGATGGTGGGCCCCGCCGACCCAAGTCTGCTTCTTCGTCTGGAAACTGCAGCCTTCGGACACCGATTGCGGAACTTCCCCCGTGCGCACAATCACATTGAATGTAAGGTATGTGTGTGCAGCGGGGGTAGGTTTAATTCGTGATTGCGGTGGGAGCCCACAGGCCTACGTCGAACAGCCTAGTCAGTAGGGTTGCCACCTGACCGGTATTTTACTGGCCTGGCTGGTAAAAATGATGGTTGATCCCAATCTTATTAATAGGGAAAAAAGCTAAATATATAGGAAGGCCAGTATTTTTTCCAAACAAGGTGGCAACCCTACTACAAAGGTTGCACTTTGCACTCTTCCTCACTCTACACTGTCCTCCAGCACAATTTTTTGCACTCCATTGTAGAAGCTGAAAGAGCTGTAGTCTTGTTCTGAACATAGGTTGTTTATGGGACATATTTACCGTAAATGTCACCCATAACAACAATCAGATCTTTGCTTTTGTTTTGTAACTTGTAGGTGACTGCTAATTGCTGATTGGTTGCCATTGGCTACGTGTTCAGAGATATTTATCTCCCTGAAAACGCCTCATTACTTGGGCATCATTGATGGAAGTTGCTAAGTACAGGACTACCCACAAATTTGGGCCTGCTTATTGCAATGCATGGTGCACCAGATTTTTTAAAGCACACACTGCAAGGTGCAGAGCACATCCATTTTTTTTTCAGTTTTATTATTATAAAATATATTTAAAAAAATACCAATTCAAAATATGTGTGTTGCAACACATTTTTCAGAATACAATGCTAGACATAATAAAACTATGGAAGGAAGGGGAAGGGGCTTGTGGAGAAGTTAGGGGAATTCACTCGGCTTTATTTTCAGATGAAAACGTGAAGTATGGGGAAGGAGATGGGTTTAGTCCTCTTCTTCTTCAAGGCTGTGTCAGATGTTGTAGTCCTGAAACAGGCTATGGACTGAGCATCAGAATAAGGCAATTCCAGGAGAACCACAAGGCTTCCTTAACACAGTTCATAAGGCGCCAGAATTCAAGGATTGCCCCTTCCATATGGGTTCCATTATTATGGCACCCATAAAGCACTGCATACCATGTGAAAAGTTCCTGGTCTCTGAGTTCATGTTCCAGGGTGTCAAGCAGGGTCTGTGCAAATGGGTAATACTTAAAAGTGTGCAAAGTGGTTTCTTCATGAATGATGCATCTTGAACAGCCATCCATTCCATCCGGCCAAATATTTCACGAAGGATCTGGGGTTCGGCCGAATCCAAAATAGTGGATATAAAAATAGTAGTTTTGTGAATGCAAAAAGTGATTTTATTAGCTCAATGCTTTGATGTCTACATTGAGTCAATACAATCACTTTTTGCTTTTACAAAAACTGATCAGTGTGCTACAGCGACATAGGACTGGGAGCCCTGAATAGACTCCAACAAATCCTTGGCTCTAATCAATTTGTTGATTGTATTTTTTTGACAAGGCTTGACTCCTTCCAGTTGGGGTTGCCACACAAACTTTGTAAAAAACAAGGGCTGTTCCAGTTGTAAGGGTGGCAGGGTAAAGCCATTGCCCCAGGTTCAGGTTCTCTGAGCATTGTGCAATTATCAGCATACTTTTAGAAATATATTTATTTCTGTATTTATATTAACATCATTACTTTTCCCTTGAATTCCCTTTTTTTTACATTTAGAATGTGGAGGAAATTCCCATTCATTCCAGAGCTAAAAGGATGATCTCTTCAGGATGATTTAGTAAGAAGTAAGAATTCTATCAAGACATTTATAACGGCTATAGAAAACCAAAGGCCGACAGTGAAGTCCTCAGCTCCACCGGGGACCAAAATAATGTCTTCAGAACTTTTGGCAGCAACTTTATTGACCCAATCTAACTAAGAAAGATCTTATTAAGCAAATCTTTCCTTACATTGATGTTAAGACATGCGTATTACCATTTAAATAAGCACTGCCTTTATTTAATCTCTTTGTAACTCTCTATGAAGCCCTTCCCCGTAGGGACAATAAAGCTACGACCCGATCTATAAGAATGCATTTTGTAACATTCCCAACGGTATCTGGATAAAAGATCATTAACCTTGACATTTTGTATTGCTTTCCTCTTTACTAGAATCAATTTGTCTTTTGTTGGCAGCTATTTTAGGAACAGAACGGCACACCATGAATATGTGTCAGAAGGTGTAAATGTGACTGCACACACACACAGAGGTTTCTTACTATTCAGTCAGTTTTAGCTGTACAATTGTCTGTGAACATGTTTCATCCTTAAAATTGATTGTATCAGCTAAACATGTTCTGGCCAGATGAATAACTGTTTGGCCCATGGGCCATATCCTAAAACTGGTCTAGTACAGTATGTGCTTAGCTTGGTATAGTAAAAATGGTCTCATCCATGTTCATATTTGTGTATACAATTTTCAAAACTAATAAAGCCATTATTCATATTTGTAAACAACTATTTGGGCAATAACTCATTGGTATGGATAGCTGGAATTTATTTTTTTGGTAAGGGCCCCCTTTTCTGGCCAAATGCCTAATATTTGACTATACAATCATTCCTGACCTCACTTAGGAAAATAATGTGGTGGGTCCCTGTATGGGGTATTTGGGCAGTCACTCCTATTCCAGTGTGTCTTAAAGGAGAATTCAACCCCCTAGGCGCAAAAATCTCTACCCCCTTCCCTGCGTAGGTCCTCCTCCCTCTTCCCCCCTGGGCAAATGCCCCTAACTTGTTACTTACCCTTCCTTCTAGGTTCTCTCCAGCAGAGTTCTCGGCAGCCATCTTCTCCCGAGCGCTCTTCTTCCTGTAGTCATCAGCAATTTGGTGGCGCATTCGCAGTAGGAGGCATTTGCCAGTTCGGATCTACTGCGCATGCACCGAAAGTCACAAAGTTTCTGAAAAAAAAAATCAAAAACTTCGTAACTTTTGGGCGCATGCGCAGAAGGGGATTGAATTCTCCTTTAATGAGTCAGGCCTAGAACATCTGTGGTTATTTTGATAAATATTGATCGTTTTGAAATCCCAAGAAAATTTGGTGAAGGAAGTAACAAGACCAATACCAAGTCTGGGGCAGATTTACTTTGACGAATTTTCACCAGTGACAGCTTCGCACCCATCGCAAAACTTTGCCAGGAGCAAATGTGCTCAGACTACGCCAATTCACTAAAATGAGGAGTTCCATCATGGCACCAAACGCTGGCAACTTTTTGCTAGTGTTACTTCGGCAATGCAAGCATTTGATACTGAAGATGCGCCAGTGTTAGCGATAGACTGAGAATGACCGCTACCACCTGTCTCTTTCGCTAGCGAATTGGTGCCTGGGCTCGTTAGTAAATCCCTGCGTACAGTACCTCCACATTTTTATTGTGCGGAATACAGCCAAACGTTTCAGGAGCCTCGTGCTCCCTTCCTCAGTGGGTAAGTGCACTTGTGCACTTATCCACTGAGGAAAAGAACCAGAGGCTCCTGAAACTATTGGCTGTATTCTGCACAATAAAAATTTGTAGGTACCGTAGGTACACCATTTGAAATCAGCATTGCGTCTTCATCTTTGTTGCTACTATTGGTATATCGCGATTGGGTCAAGTGATCTGAATAAAAGCCGAGCTGAAAGCTGGCAAGTTGTATAAAGTATCGTGAGTGTATTTGAACTTTTTCATATAGTAAATCCCTATGGGCGGTAACACTATCGAATTGTCGCTAGCGTCAGCCATGTCACCCTTTAGTAAATCTGCCCCTCTATCTCCTTACAATGTATTATTGGGCATACTGTTCCTTGAAAGAAATGCAAGTAAATGTCCATTTAATACACACTTATATGGTAATGAATACAACAACACCCTTGCTCTTATCAGTTTTTCACAATTGACCCACATGGGAAAATCAGTAATATTCTACATAATCATCTACAACTGTCAACAGTGATAGCAACATAGTGATGGGGATATATGATCATTTTGTAGGTGGGAAGGCTAGGGTGGATCTGACAGACCCTCTAGACCAACTGAAGGGCCCATCTCCTAGTGCCTGGGGATGGTGAGGGTGGTGGCTTAGGTCAGCGTGTTTTTGAGTGAATCATAAAGGAGTGGTTCACCTTAAAGTTATCATACATAAGTTAACTTTTAGTGTGTTATAGAATGGCCAATTCTAAGCAACTTTTTAATTGACCTTCATTTTTTCTTATAGTTTTTTTGAATTATTTGCCTTTATTTCCCAGCTTTCAAATGGGGGTCACTGACCCCATCTAAAAATCAAATGCTCCGTAAAGCTAAAAATGTAATGTTATTGATGCATTTTATTACTCATCTATCTATTCTGTCGTTTCCCTATTCAGATTTGAGTCTATTATTCAACTCAGTGCTTTGCACCCTAGTAACCAGTTTGCTAAAATTGCAAACTGAAGAGCTGCAGAATAAAAAGCTAAGTAGCTCAAAAACCACAAATAATAAAAAATGAAAACCAATTGCAAATTGTCTCAGAATATCATTCTCTTCTACATCATACTAAAAGCTAATTTATAGGTGAAGAGCCAATTTAATGGCAGTCCTTATAGAAACTTAATTGGGGGTAACATAGCCATGCGTGTAAATATAAAGGAAGGAAACCCTGCAACTGCTGCATTATTGCCTACAAGTTATAGAGGACCCAGTTATGACTAAATGTCTTGTTCCCTTAGTTCAGAGGCATGAAAACAATTTCTCTGTAGGACCGATGCAATTATAAGTTATGCCACATACCTATCCCTATGGTGACATTATCTTGAAGAAGGAGGCAAATGAAGTATGAAATGTAGTATAAAGGTTAAATCATAGGATAGATATTATATGAACTATCCACACTGTTATAAATCAATGCTTTACTGTGTTGTGCTATTTAGGCAGTGTCGGACTGGGGGGCCCGGGCGCCCACCGGGACTCCAGTCCAGGGCCCCCTACAGGCCCCCCGTCCCCCTACTGTGACCCATCGGCGCCCATGAGCACAGTGTTTTTTAAATCTGCTTCCTTCCTGGAAGGCAAAGATACAGACTTAACTACAGTGTGACTCTAACATAAACCAGTTGTAAATATGGGGTCGTTGTTGTGCAGACAGAATGAAACAGAAAGGCTCACTTCCTTAATGCCTAGATCATGAAATACCTAAATATGGAAAGCAAATGGATGGTAAAATAAATTGAGATGCTATAACAAAGTAAGATCAATTGTCAGTGTCAATAGGGACATTTAAATTTCTCCGCTAGCAGAATACTGCATTTCAAAAGAGCAAACAATTTTTTAATATTTAATTTTGAAATCTGACATGGGCCTAGACATATTGTCTGTTTCCCAGGTGCCCTCAGCCATGTGACTTGTGCTTTGATAAACTTCAGTCACTCTTTACTGCTGTACTGCAAGTTGGCATGATTATCACCTGCTTCCCTTCACCCACCCCATCAGCAGAACAATGGGAATGTAACCAGATAATAGCTCCCTGAAAAATGCTCCCATGCCCCTAGTGGTAGATATGAGAACAATACTCAATAGTTAAAATCCAAGTCCTGGTAAACCCAAGTTGTGACTCTTTCAGTTACATTGAGTAGGAGAAACAATAGCTTATCTGAAAGCAGTTCCATTGTGAAGTGCTGGCTCTTTCTTTAAGCACATGACCAGGCAAAATGACCTGAGATGGCTGCTTACACACCAATATTACAGCTTGATAAAATACATGTATTGGTTCCAGAATAACATTTTAAATGGTAGAATGATTTACTTACAATGCACACAGTGTAATGTAGTAATAAAAAGTATACCATAAAATTCACGACAATCCTTTTAAAGGACTTATTGCTACATCCCCAAGAATGTTGTAATACTTTTTTATGAGGAAGTTACAACATGAGGAACTTGGAGATAATGGTCCTATACAAATAAATCACTGCTACTTGCGACTGCAAAAAGTCATAAAATATATTGCAGATCTCTGCCACATTGGTATGGCTTCAGTTGCATGGATGTGGTTCCTGCTTTAATCTATCAGGCAGCTATGGCATAAAATAGAGAATAACCATAAGTTGACTCTTACTGGAATAACACAGTTCTATGGGACATTCTCCATTCATCAGCAACGATGTTCAGGTAATGTGGCCTACTCTATTAACAGCTGCTGCTCTTTCTTAACAGTTTTGAAGCGGAAGACAGATTTGCAGCGGAAGTTCAAAACCGACAGTCCAACTTCCGCCCTAAAAACACAGAGATATGCTAATTCTACTATTTAGGCAATGGTCGAAGGTCAAAGGATGTCTTCATCTTTGTCAATGATTTGCCTGTTAGAGAAACCATTGTGGCCAAAGGTCAAAAGATGCCCCCATTGTGGTCAAAGGTTTACCTACCATTTTGGTTCCCATCGCAGGACTGTTTAAATGGGAAGTAAAGTCTAAAATAGAATAAGGCTGGAAATGCTGTATTTTGTATACTAGAAATAAACATGAACTTACTGCACCACAAGCCTAATCAAACAAATGATTTATGCTTTCAAAATTGGCCACAGGAGGTCCCCATCTTGTAAGACTAAGACTGTGCACATGCTCAGTGTGGTCTGGGCTGCTTAGGGATCATCATAAATTATCAAAACAGCACAAGTCAAATAATATCTGCCTGAAGCCAATACAACAAGACTGATTAATAATCAGAATATACAGACTGCACTGGGTCCTAGGTCATGTAATCTGATGTGGATTTTATAGTTTTTGTATTGTTTAATACAAACTTTCTCCAACTCTACAGAACCAGCAGTTGCAGCAAAATAATCCTCCAAATAGAATCCCAGTTTATCTGTTTAAATCTGGCTCTGTGATCTTTTTCCCTGCAGCTGGAGTTGGAAATAGTAAAGGGGATGTAAAGGCAAAAATAAAATCCAATACAAATCTCTACACAGTCGCCGACTGCTCTACAGGGAAACAAACAAAGCTGCTTGAGTTCTGCATGGCTGGGAAGTAAGTATGATAGTTTCCCTGCAGAGAAGTTAGGGATCATCTGACAATTCTTATCTAAAGCAGTAAATAAAGGGAGAATTTCACTGCATAAGGTCAGGTTTCTTATAAAAACATTTTTAAATGTATATTATATTGGAGATAAGTTTCTTTTTCATAGAAGAAAGTAAAAATTGGATTTTATTTTTTTTTGCTTTTACATGCCCTTTAAAGGTTACTACACAGAGCTTTCAAAGTTTTATTCCTTGTCAGTTTTTTTGCTACATAGACTACCATTACCATAATGTCTTATACGTTTTGAGTGGAGGACTTTATCGAAGAAACAAGTTCATGGCCTAAAGTCTATGAAGATGTTTTAGGGTGAAGACTGAATCTATTCTGATGTACCTGACCTACAGTTATGCTGGGTGTCCAGCTGCTTATCATAAGGGTTCTGCCATATTGGAGGGATGCTTTATGTAGTTGAACTTGCAGTTAAAATTGGCTGAAGGTACAACAGCTTTGGACAAATAGTAATGTCCATTTATTATAAAGCTGCTGTTAGTGTTTTGTTTGCCATACCTCAACTAGCATCTGTAGCCCTAAGAATGAGAAAAACTGAATTTGTTATAACCTCTACGTCAACAATGAATGAAACGGGCTAAATTAACAAGGGGAACATTTTCAGTCTCTTGTAGGGATGCACCGAATCCAGGATTCGGTTCGGAATTCGGCCAGGATTCTGCCTTTTTCAGCAGGATTCGAATCCTTCTGCCCAGCCGAACCGAATCCGAATCCTAATTTGCATATGCAAATTAGGGGCGGGAGGGAAATTGCATGACTTTTTGTCAGAAAACAAGGAAGTAAAAAATGTTTTCCCTTACCACCCCTAATTTGCATATGCAAATTAGGGTTTGGATTCGGTTCGGTATTCGGCCGAATCTTTCACGAAGGATTCGGGGGTTCGGCCGAATCCAAAAAAGTGGATTCGGTGCATCCCTAGTCTCTTGCTCTCAATTCAGAAAAACAAAGTAACATGGCCTCAGCGGGGGCTTCAGTTCTCTCGCAGTAGAAAGGGTGGTTCACCTTTAAGATAACTTTTAATATGTTATAACATGGCTAATTCTAAGCAACTATTCAATTGGCCTTCATTTTCTATTTCTTATAGTATTTGAATGATTTGCCTTTTTCTTCGGATTCTTTTGAGCTTTTAAATGGGGGTCACTGACCCCTTCTAAAAAACCAATGCTCTGTAAGGCTACAAATTTACTGTTATTGCTACTTTTTATTAGTCATCTTTCTATACAGGCCTCTCCTATTCATATTCCAGTCTCTTATTCAAATCAATGAATGGTTGCTAGGGTAATTTGGACCCTGGCAACCAGATTGCTCAAACGGCAAACTGGAGAGCTGCTGAATAAAAAGTGAAATAACTTAAAAACCACAAATAATAAAAAATTAAAACCAATTGCAAATTGTCTGAGAATATTACTCTCTACATCATACTAAAAGTTAACTCAAATGTGAACAACCCCTTTAAAGCAGCTAGGATTATGAGAAACCTTCAGGTAGTGTTGATATACAGCTTTGCATCTGCCTCATTCTTAGGGTTTAGGAAGAGGATCGAGTAATAACCTAAGGCTTGTGGAATGTCCATGAGTCATATTTCAAATCAACGGCACAAATGTGCTTCTTCCAACTGTGGAAGGATTAAAAGCCAATTTAAAGTAGCTCCCTGCAAGCCTTAAAGCAGAAGCTATAGTGAATATAAGATTAATGACAGCTTCCTTCCTTGCATTGAGATATGGAGAATTGGTAAATAGCAGTTTTTACGATTTATATAGTGGATTTCCATTATGTCTCGATCTCTGTGATGTGTATTATTTTTACATTCTCTGCATCAATTCTGATGAAGGGACCAGCGTAGCTTTCTTTTTTTTTGGTTTAGACGTTCACATTATAATAATAATTATTGATATATAGCAAATGTAAATAGAATTTGGTCCGATTCCTAAAAGTTGATCAATATTTTCAAAATTTTCATTTAAAGGGATTGGTTCGCCTTTAAGTTAACTTTTAGTATGCCACCTCTAAGCTGCTTTTCATTTGGTCTTCATTATTTATTTTTTATAAGTTTGGAATTATTTGCCTTCATTTTTTTTTTTTTTAACTCATTCCAACTTTCAATAGGAGGTCACTGACCCCATCTAAAAAACAAATGCTCTGTAAGCCAACAAATGTATTTGTTATTGTTACTATTTATGAGTCATCTTTCTATTCAGGCCTCTCCTATTCATATTCCAGTCTCTTATTCAAATCAGTGCATTGTTGCTAGGGTAATTTGGACCCTAGCAACCAGATTGCTGAAACCGCAGACAGGAGAGCTGCTGAATAAAAAGCTAAATAACTCAAAACCCACAAATTAAAAAATTAAGACCAATTGTAAATTGTCACAGAATATCACTCTCTACTTCATACTAAACGTTATTGAAAGGCGAACAACCCTTTTAATACTCTACGAGATGAATAGGATTTGTAAATATGAAACAATGGCCAAGTAAAGTGGTAGTATGGCCAACCGCAGGTCATTTGTATGGATCACTATTTGGAGTTCCTTCAATTCCAGTATGGCTTCTGTCAATGGTTGACATGTATTTTGTTTGTTTGGACCAATCAATGCCAATACAATTCAATAAAAACACCAAAAATGTGATCTCTTGGCCCACACATACATCAATGATCATGCAGAAACAGTCCTTGCCTGGCAAGTTGTATAAATTGTAAACAAGCAGATATCGATAAACAAATCCCAAAGACACATTCAATTGCCATTAGTGATGGGTGAATCTGACCTTTTTTGCTTTGCCTAAAATTCGCGAAATGGCCCAAAAATTCACCAAACGATTTCTATTGGTGTTTTTCAAACTGTTTTTACTATACATTAGAGCGGCTGTCCCCTACCTTTTTATACTTGTGAACTACATACACATGTAAACAAAGCTGGAGAGCAACAGGAGCACGAGAAAGGTTCCTAAGGGCTCTATAGGAAGTTCTGTTTGGTAGCACGTTTGTTTTTTTTTTTTATAGATGGAATGGAGTTGGAATGGAGGGAAGGAACGATATGGAAATGTAAGGAAAGCAACTAAAAGAAAGTGAATCTAGAGAGAAGAAAAAATAGTTTGGGCAGTGCCTTTTTTTTTTACTCCTGAGCCACATTCAGATGTAAAAAGAGTTGGGGAGCAACACAAGCATCAAAAATATTACTGGGTGGTGCAAAATAAGTGCCATTTGGTAGCCGCTATGTGGACTGACAGCCTACAGGAGACTCTGTTTGGCATTGCACCTGGTTTTTATAGAACCAAAACTTGCCTCCAAGCCTGGAATTCAAAAATAAGCCCCTTCTTTGAGGCCACTGGGAGCAACATCCAAGGGGCTGGTGAGTAACATGTTGCTCAGGAGCCACTGGTTGGGGATCTCTGCAATTGGGTCTAGGGGCATCCCTAATTGCCAACAAGACAAGCTATAAAATACCAATTTACAGTATTCTTACACCAATGGTTTTAAGAGATATTGAATAAAAGGACATCAATCCAGTTCTAATCTACCACTAGCATACTAGCATAATATAATCAATTTGCTCCAGATAACGTGCTGGGAGAAGAAATCTATAACTGGAAATGACATCAAAAATACATGGTACTCCCCATTAAAGGAACCTATCTGTTAGAAAAAGGGAACATTACAAAGGAAACAGAGAAATGTAACAAAGGGTGTAAACATTACAAAAGTCATAGATAGTTCAATGAAAAAGAACCTGTAGTACCAGCGGAGGAAAAAAAAACCTGTAGTACCAGTGGATGCAATTTCCCTAGGCACATTAGTCCATTGAAAAAATCCAGATCGGAATGCAAACATACAAAAGGAAATATTATATAAGTATATTACATACGGGTTTGTGTCACACTCCTAAACACTTTTCTCTATATGATTTTTTTCCTTCTGCTCCTACTTTGCGCTCAGCTGGAGGAATATTATTGCTGGAAGCCTCTATGGTAAAATATATATTTAACATAGAATATTCTACTGTTTGTTGTTCCGGAACATTTAGCACCAAGCGGCTAATTTTTTAATCCACTTAAATAGTTTTGTGCCATGGAATTTACTGTACTTAGGGGCCGATTCACTCAGCTCGAGTGAAGGGTTCGAATGAAAAAAACTTCGAATTTCGAAGTTTTTTTTGGGTACTTCGACCATCGAATTGGTTAAATTCGTTCGAATTCGATCGAAGTCGAACGAAATCGAACGATTCGAAGTAAAAATCGTTCGACTATTCGACCATTCGATAGTCGAAGTACTTGCCCTTTAAAAAAAACTTCGACCCCCTACTTCGGCAGATAAAACCTACCGAAGTCAATGTTAGCCTATGGGGAAGGTCCCCATAGGCTTGCTAACCTTTTTTTGATCGAAGGATTTTCCTTCGATCGTTTGATTATAATCCTTCGAATCGTTCGATTCGAAGGATTTAATCGTTCGATCGAACGAAAAATCCTTCGATCGTTCGATCGAACGATTAGCGCTAAATCCTTCGACTTCGATATTCGAAGTCGAAGGATTTCAATTCGAGGGTCGAATTTCGAAGTAATTTTAACTTCGAAATTCGACCCTTCGTGAATCGGCCCCTAAGTGTACAAATATTTTAGTTGATTCTGTCGGTGTCACTCACTGTAGAATTATGGCACTGACCTAGAGTCCAAGTTTCTGGAAAAAAGAAAATGGATTTTTTTCCTGTGATTTTCTCACATCACCAAAAAAAAATCAGTTTCAAATTTGAATAAATCTGCCCCTAAGTTTGTTATTAATTCTTGTGTATTATCATTTGGAGTTTGGATACCGCCTATTCTTCACGTGCTCCGCTCCTGATCTCTGCTGCTTCCTGGTTTGTGCAACCGCGAACCAGGGCCTTCGGGTATAATCGGCAGCGCGTGTGGCTCAAGAGGGGGTAACGCGAGAATCAATGTTTTTCTAGAGCAGGCACTCAAATAAGGCAATCTTCCACCAGGCAGTAAATATAAGTAAAATTATTTATTATGTAACATATACAGATGCAGCCACTTTGGTTTGTCTGTTTGACACAGAATAACTAAACACAGATATCCCATTTATCTCATTTAACACAGAAAACTGCGTCACAACATCCCATCTAATTAAAGCATTCACCATTGTGAACAATGGAGCTTTGGTATGCTAATGAAAAGGTTAAATGCATTAAATGAGTTAAGATGACTTAAGATAACACAGTTTCTTCAATTACCCCTGAGTCATGACGCATTTAACTCACAAATCCAAGTGGCTTCATCTGTATAGCCTTACCTCGTAGTCGAAGGTTGAAGTAGCCAATTCGATGGTTAAGGTAGCCAAAAAAACCCTTCGAAATTCAAAGTATTTTTTATTCTAATCCTTCACTCGAGCTTAGTAAATGTGCCCCCAAGCCATAGCCTATGACTTAGAGGCCGATTTATCAAGAGTCGAATTCCGAATTTGAAAAACTATGAAATTCGTATTCAAAAAGACCAAACGAAATTTATTTTAAAAAAAATCAAAGTGTTTTTTTTAACAGAATAGGTCTGTTTTCGATCAAATAGGGTCATTTGCGATCGAATTCGAATCGTATAAATCAAAGTAACAACGCATTAGATCGAATTCGATTCAAAGTTTTTCCCAAAAAAAAACCTTTGATTTTTCAAAGTCCACCAATTGACTCCAAATAGGTTCCAGGAGGTCCCCCATGGGCTAAAACAACAATTCGGAATAACTTCAAAATTTGAATTAAAAATCAAAATTTATCAAAAAATGTTAAGTTTTTTTGAGGGAATAGGTCCGTATTTAATTGAATGCGAATTGTACGATTCAAAGTAATAGCCTGTTCGATCGAATCCAATTCAAAATTTTACCCCCCAAAAAAATTAGATTTTTCAAAGTCCACCAATTGACTCCAAATAGGTTCCAGGAGGTCCCCCATAGGCTAAAACAGCAATTTGGCAGGTTTTATATGGCGAATGGTCGAAGTCGAATTTCTAAAGAGACAGTACATGATTAATTTTGATATTGGAATTTTCGATTTTTTTTCAAATTCTAATTGAATTTAGACCATTCCCTACTCGAAGTGCACAAAAATTAGCTCAAAATTCAAATTTCGACCGTTGATAAATCTGCTGCTAAGTGTTTATAACACGAAATGCTATACATGTGACATAATAAATAATTTTCCTTATATTTACCGCCTGGTGAAACACTGCCTTATTCGAATACCTGTTCTACAAAAATCTTGGTTTGAACCGCTCCCTTTGCTGAAGGCTCAGGGCAGGGCACCTGAGCCTCCTCCCTGATTTGGTGAGTCACATTGGACTACCAATGTATGCATTGGTAATGTGAAAATACCTGGTGGTCTATTGGGGTGGCGGGGACGATCACTGTGGGGACACCCGCCGCCCCCTCTTTGTGTGCACCACTTTTAATCTCTGCTGCTTTTGGGTTTGCGCTATCGCTCGTGTGCCTTCGGGTATAATCGGCAAGTGTCTCCGCCTCTGCACTAGACCACCAGGTATTCTCATAGGGACAAACAGCATAAGTAAAAAACAGTCTTGTAGGCAATAATGAATAGTATATGGTGCTTTAAAAATGGCCCCTTTATTGGAGCTGCCTATAGTTCTGTCCAGTTTTGACTGAGGGGTGGGCGTGTCCTAATGGTCCCTGCCAGAACCAAAGTAGGAAAGGTGGAGGGAGGTAGCCAATCACAGACCTGCATTCAAAGAAAAGCAAAAACAGACTTCGGTTCCCTATGAGGTTCACCTAGCTGCTGATTTGGTTCCTATCCTACAGCGAAGTGTTCTGAGTGCCGCCAGCTCCCCTGCAGAACCTGGGAAAGGTGGCAGCAGGAAGTGGAATAGATGGGCAGGACTAGTAGGGCTTTTGCAAAATTTTTCAACAAATCCACCCAAAACACAACTTTTCTCACCACATTCCCAGGCCCGGATTTGTGGGAAGACCGGATTTCAGGGGAAGGCATACCACCCAGCTGCATCCATATTGGTTCTGAATAGTGATGGGCTAATTTTTTCAGCAGGTGCGAATTTTCACATTTCGCCGACGGCGTATAAATTTGTGAAGTTGCCACAAAGTTTTTTTGACGCCAATTAACGGACACCCATTGACTTTAATGCGCGTCAAATGTTACCAGCGTCGTCAATTTTAACGCCCCCGAATGGACTCCAGAGTCAAAATTCAAATTTTGTGAATTTTGAGGGAAATTCGTGAATTTCGTGGCGAAGTGAAACCGGACAAATTCGTCCATCACTAGTTCTGAAGCACCCATGTACCACTCTTCAGTGTTCTGGTCCTGAAGAAGGAAATTTAACATGCAAGGGGAGGGTGGTGTGCCAAGGGCGCCCGATGAGTAAATCCGGCCCTGCACATTCCTTCTATATTTAGAGAAGTATAATGTACTGGCACATTTTGTTTTCCACACAATATGTCCTCCTTTAAGGGCCCATTACTCTGAAATGTAAATGTTATCAAGTTCCATTACCTAACATAAATAAGTGAATATTATTTTTCCTCCCTGGACATATTTTAAACGGGAACGAAAAGGAATTTAGACATTGTTTAAATGATAATGCTTTTGAACTGAATTTTGTTTTATTTTCGGGCACCGTATCAGCCAGAAGAAATGCCCCATTTGTCAGCTGGAAGGAAACCATAAATTTTAAGAGCGCTGCCTGTGCATTCCTTAGCGGTAATAGGATTCTAGATAAAGGGATATAGATCACAAGGTAACAAGGATGAAGTTTATATTACATCATGTTTTCTGTTTAAAGGTTTGCCATATGTCTTTTCTCAGGCTTGGTGCAATTTTAGATCACAGTCACAGTTGTCTTAGCACAGTTTGCACATCTATATATAATCGTAAAAAGGGTTATGGTTTTCTTAATCATAATCTCTGGTTGGATTTTACATTCTAGACCGGGACCAGTATATGTCAGGCTCTTTATAAGTGTAAGGCTATATGTATGGCACCGTTGCTTTAACTATGATTTTTATCCCATTAATGTGTTTCAGATTAGACCTTAATCTTCAAGGGTTGATCCCTTGCAAAAAGTGTGGAGGGAGGGTGTTGTGCAACTGTAACTGTATGCAATGCACAATACTTGGGCATCAGTGGTTCTTGCAACTTAAACATGGAACTTATTTATTTACGGATAGCATCCACAAGGGAGTTCAATTAGAGATCAGCAGGAACATGGAATAACAGTGGATAGGCATATACTCACAGCATCAATGGTCAGCAGTGCCGGACTAACGCGGGCAGGCGCCCTAGGCGCATGCTCACATGTGTTTTTTCGTGCATGCGCACTCGCGTATTGGGTGCTTTGCAAAACAAAGATACGCGCACGTCGGCCAGAGCAGGGACCGGGATAGCAGAGGCAGAGAAGGTGCGTGCCTAGCGCCCCTCCAGCTTTGCGCCCCAAGGCACGTGCCTACTCTGCCTACCCCTAGTTCCGGCCCTGATGGTCAGTATACGTCCTAACAGGGACGATAGCATACACAGCATCTATGAAGGTACACACAGCTTTCAGCCTTTACCCTAAGTGGAGCACACTCTGACACTTAGTCCCTATTTCTGGGCAATTAGTACCCGGGATCATAATCCCACTCAATAATCCTCGGTGGAGCCTCAATTGCTCAGCTATATAGCCTAACTATCTGTCACTCCTAGAGTGACCTATGAAAGTAAGTTAGATTATCCTTACCTGACCTGACCTTGTCTAGGTTTCACCTCACACTTCCTGCCTGCTCAGGTAAGGGGACTAACAAAATGGACCCCGAGCCCATGTGTGCTCAGGAATATATATCTTTAAATTTGGGATAGCTAGGGGTCATATTGTGACCCAGGAAATGGGGAATGGCTTCCTTCCTTAGACTAAGGATCCTCTTTGTGCCAAATACTTAGGGGAATGTAAAGTAAATGGGGATACCTTTATCAGTCCCTTACATAAGTATACTGGATAAGGGACATTCTGCTATGCACAAGATCTCCATTGTAACCTGTAGGATAGAGTTTCCAACCTGATCAAACACATATGTGTGGGTGTATATATATATAAGTTTAAGTCTAGGTGAAGCCAAATAAATATAAGCCATAAATACAACTGCTATTCTAGGGGTGGGGGGTAGGTGCCAATGTTTCCTAATTCCAGTAATTAAATTACCAGCAACAATTGGCAATCACAGATAATATTCATTCCATGTTTTCTACATTGATTCTGTGCACCCTCATGCCCACTCCTGCCCTGTGCTGCCCCCTGCTGCTTGGTGAATGGAATGCTTGCATTAAAGCTGGACATGATTACATTTAAAAGGGATCTACACCCCATAAATACATTTGTAATTTATATCACTTTCAGGGCAGTGTAAAAGCTTTCTGGGTAAATTCACATTCATTAATTTTGACGTGTGGATCCCCTTTAACCAGATACGGAGCCAAAACTATGCATTTAAGGGGTGGTTCACCTTTAAGTTAACTTTTAGGAGGTTATAGAATGCTCAGTTCTAAGCAACTTTTCAGTTGGTCTTCATTATTTTATATAATTTTAGACTTATTTGCCCTTTTCATCTGACTCTTTCCAGCTTTCACTGACCCCATCTAAAAACAGATGCTGTGCACGACTACAGATGTATTTTTATTGCTACTTTTAATTATTCATCTTTCTGATCAGGCCCTCTGCTTTTCATATTCCAGTCTCTTATTCAAATCAGTGCATGGTTACCAAGTAATTTGGACCCTAGCAACCAGATTGCTGAAACTGCAAAAAATCGAATCGAATTAGATCAAATGCGCTATTCCTTCGATTTGAATTCAGCCGAATACGGACCTATTCGATCTAAAATGGACCTATTTGACCAAAAAAAACTTCAACTTAATTTCGGTTGGTCTTTTTGAATTCGAATTTCGAATTTTTTTAAATTTGAAATTAGACCCTTGAAAATATTTCTGGATTGATGGTGGGTAAGGACGGGCTATAAACGTGGGATAGTTCCTCTGACTGATTATTATGTGCATTTCCGTGCCCCCAACATGACCATTGTGTTATCATATTTGCAAAAGTTCTTTCCACATTGTAAGAATTGTGACTAGTGATGTCCCTTGTGTCACCTGCCTGATTTCATATTGTATATTATAAGTATTAGTGCCCCCCTTTGTGTATCAAGAGGTCCCATTACCTGAACAAAAGTATTTCAACATACATTTCTCTGCCTTGTGTAGTGGTAAATGTGATATTCTTTTATTTTCCATATAGTCTTCTAGTGTCTGGGTATGTTGTAAGGAATAAGACAGCAAAGAAACACTATATTTATTCATGGTAAATTTTATTAAAGCATATCATACATACAGTATTTACACATAAATATAAACATATTTTTAAAAAGTCCTTGGGGTGCACCGCATTCAGTGTATAAATATACACATATATAATGAGTCCATTAGTTTTCCTCATCTTAAGATGGAAGACACAAACTTGTAGACTGTTAAACTGTCCATGAAATGTTCATCTCCATCAGCGGGAGCAGCTTTAGTAGTAGGTCCCAGTCCCGGTATCCTAGATTTGGGGTTGGACACAGCAGAATCTTCTGGAATTGTAGGCCCGAGTTTCAAACAATTAGTGAGAAGAATCTCCAAAAAAGTCCATTAGATCTCCCAGGATTAATGGTAGCATCCACTGCCGGAATCATTGATTTTTCAGTTCTGGTTCTCACAAACGGATTTAGCAACAGCAGCAGCATTTTTTTCTATGTCCTTTGTGGCATCAGTCATTGGGAATGTATAGCCATCTCCTAAGCTGCTGAAGACTGGGAGGAACCAATATTTCTTTTCATCTCCAAACACTTGTCTCAGGTTCTTGCTCAAGCCCAAGTCATAACGTTCATTCCATGTGCCACTTTCACCCTCCCTAGAAGTGATATTATCTACAGCCCAATGGCAATGAATCCCTAACAATAGTAATAACATTACACAGCAGAGTGTGCTCAAGCTGAACAGCACAATGATCGGCACTTTGGATTGGGTGTTGGGCAGCTGATGAGTCCAGAATAGTATGGAGCCATAAAGTGACACTGCGCTAGTGAATAGGCACAATAGCAATGCATAAACCACGCACAGGAGGAAGGACTTGTAGTTCGAAAATCCCACACAGTTATTTAGAAAGACGCAGTGATGATCCAGTTTCAGTATACAGATGTTACACACTGGGCAATGGTGGCACCTCTCTGGCTTTAGCAGTTGGCATATGTCACAGTACCTAAAAGCTCCTTTTGAGTCCTTAGTAGAAATAGGCAAGTCTTTAGCCATACGAACGAGGATCTCCTGCAGCACTTCTGGCTTTCCCTCACTCAGGTACCGCTGCTTGTCAGACTCCGACAGGCGGAATTTTGCCGGAGGGACAGCGGGAGGAGTCATAACAGTGCGGAGATAGGACCACACGCACAGGAGGAACAAAAGGTGGAAAATGCCCAGGAAGGTGATCTTTGCCTCTAATAACTGTACAGTGAATATGCACAGCTCCACCACAAATATATAATAGCAGCCAGCCAGGAGGCTAATGAAAAGTACAATCATGATCTTGCCGAATCTCCTTACGAAAGGACGATCTTCTGCATTTATCTCGTCTGTTTCTTCTTCATCATTCATATTTATCCGAATATCTTTCTCTTCCTCTGTCATTATTGTTTCTTGAAGTTAAAAATAAAAAGTGAAAAAAGTTCTGAAGTAACAAGAAAAAGTAAAAAATGTAAAAAGTGAAAAGACTGGAGTTCTGATGTTGCAGCAACAGCGCTCAGCAGTCTAATGATCAAACAGGTGAGAGCAACAGGCAGAGTCTCTTCTGTTTATGACATCATAATGGGATCTGTTTTCTCAGCCAATGGCAAACATATCATTAACCTTGACCAATAACAAACAGTGTAACCATAGCAACAAACAGTCATTTCATTCCCACTATGGCTGCAGAGCAGCTTCACTTTCCATATTGTAACCGACCAACAGTGTTAGACAGTTAATGATCAGTAGTGATATTATAGTAGAGAAACAAGGACTGAAGTTCAAGTAACTCTGCCTAAAGGACCCCAATTGTAAATGATAAGGATATTAGAATCACTGAGGAGTTCTGTTGTGCCTGGTGTATTACTGGTGACAGTACAAACCTATTGGGTTTATTTAATGTTTAACAAAGTTTAATGTTAAAAGATCTTTTGGCCAACTTCAAAGATATAGTGATCCAAATTACGGAAGTATCCCATGTATGGAAAACCTCAGGTTTCCCAGCATACTGCATAATAGATGCCATACCTGTGTTTGCATTGCTGTATATTATAAATATTATATATTAATGGGATCATAGAGCACAAAAGCCAAGAGAGCATTATTATAACTACTAGAACTGTTATTAATGTAGTCTATAGAAGATACAGGAAATATTATATGGATATGGGATGTGCTTTTCTTAAAAAAAAATACTATTGCTCCCACACCTCAATTGTGATCACAGCAAGTCCACAACTCTTATAGGGAAAATCATTTTTTATGTGATATGTGTTGTTTAATGGAAAGAAAAGGCAGAGTCAATATTTTTGTACAAACCCTCCCATCCCCCCCAAAAAAAGACTATTAGTCTCTTATTTAATTTTATTTTAGTGTCATTTTTTAATGGTGCAATATGGCAGGTGTTAAGGACAGGTCAGACTTACTCAGCCTGGATGTTTAATCCTTCAGAGTGCAGCAAGGCCCAGGATACAAGAGCATAGTAATAATAATAATAATAATAATAATAATAGTATAGTGTTCTTATGCTCAACCTTAGCGACACCCGAAAAGTTATCTGAGGTTTCTAAAATCTCAGACATCAGAGCAGCCCTCTTACTTTCTCCTGGAAACTTCCTACTCGGTGTAACAAAATGCATTTATATTAACAGTACATGTAACCCTTAATATCCTGGAATTAGAAACGTAAATATAATATGAATATAAATTGCCAACATGCTTACAATAGCACTCTCATTTATTTTACATTCACTTATTTTAAAGGTTTACTTATCCTTTAAATATGCAGTATATTTTTAACAGAAAGGTCGTCTCCCACAGACTCCATTTTATCCAAATACTCAAAATTTTTTCAAACAATTTTCTCTTTCTCTGTAATAATAAAACTGTAGCTTGTTCTTGATCCCAGCTAAAATATAATTAATCCTTTGTGGAAGCAAAACCAGCCTATCGACTTTGTTTAATATCTAAATGATTTTCTAGTAGACTTAAGGATCCAAATTACGAAAAGACCCATTTTCCAGAAAACCCCAGGTTCTGTTATTTTGTACGACAGGTCCCATACCTGTACTGGTATAATGCTATTTAGAACCATATCTACCCAACTAACCTGATTGGAAAAGCTTATTAATTTCTATCTATCTATCTATCTATCTATCTATCTATCTATCTATCTATCTATCTATCTATCTATCTATCTATCTATCTATCTATCTATCTATCTATCTATCTATCTATCTATCTATGGGGTAAAAAAACTCACAAACTTCCAAAAGTCGACCTTTGATAAATCACCCCACTAATTTCCTTATATTTTACAATAGGGGGTGCATTATCCCCTAGAATTATTCTGCAGATGTAAATATTTTTCTAATTTCCATCCCAAATAAAACATTAACGGAGCAATCCACCTTCCATATTTGTCTCCCAATACAATGTACAGCAGATCAATAAAGTCAAACTCACATTTTCTTCTGACAATAGAACTATGTTCTGCAGTTACCTGGAATTGTCACTACCAGGAAGAATAATAAAATAATAATAATGTGCAATCTGCTTTATCCCATTTATTTCTGGTATCAGCTGAGTGTGCTTTTTATTGTTCTCCCTATCATCACTACACAATGCCATGCCTGCATATATCTATACAGTGAATAGGCCAGTACTATCGGTTAGTGAGATAGCAATGAATGAATTCATAAAATTAGGGGTTTTTTTTTGGTACTCACAAAGCAATATCTGCTCACAATAAAATAAGAAAAAGAAAACATGTATTTAGAGTTTATGAGGTTTTGTGTTTTTAAAGGTCAGAATGATAGATACTGTATGTCTACTTATATCAACTGACCCTTCTGGAAATGTCCTGCCATATTTTGTAGAGTTGTTAATGCTGACTGTGCTACTGCCTAATTAGTACATATTATAGAAAAAGTAATGCCCAATAATATTTTCTTGTACCTGGCCAATTCCTTGACATTCTGAGGGGGTCTATGACCATATAAAGGCACAAGGCTGCAGGCTGAGTTAAGCTGGCCATAGATGTTGAGATTTTTAAAAAATCAGATCCTCATCGTGAGACCACGATTTTCTCAAAACGATCGTACGAATTGACCATCAACTAAAAAGACCAATTTACCAGGAAAACAAAGGGGAGCTGCCTGCTTGGCACTGCAAACATAGATAGATTGCACTGGGACCGAAAAAGATTTTTTGACCTGGCCGATCAGTTTCCTGAAAGATGTCGGCCGAAAAATCGTAAGATGTATGATCGTTCGAATCCCACTAACCGCGCGATAATTTCGAAGGATTGGTCGGGCTTCCCTAAAATCGGTCGTTCGGCAAGAAGAATCTTCGCGTCAATAGGGAGCTTTATACAGGGAACTCTGAGTATCACTCATGTATTATAAGGGATAATGTACCCCCTACTGTAAATGATAAGGATATCAGATGTCACTGAGGGGTTCTGTGGCACAAGGCTGCAGGCTGAATTATACAGGGAACTCTGAGTATCTCTTGTATCATTAGGGATAATGTACCGCTTAGTGTAAATTATAAGGATATTAGAAGTCACTGAGGGGTTATGTGTCCGTAAGTACAAGGCTGTAGGCTTAGGGGCAAATTTACCAAAGGGTGAAAGTGAAAACTTGGAGAAGTTTCACCAGAAATGAATAGTGATGGGCGAATTTGTGGCTTTTCGCTTCGCTGAAAAATTCGCAAAAGGGCATTGGCATCTCGTTTTTGACGCCAGCATCTGTTTTTTTACGCTGGCGTCCGTTTTTTTTTGGCGAAAGTGCACCGGCGTCCAATAAATGGACGCCAGCGAATTTTTGCAGTCTTTTCGCAAATTTATTTGCCGGCGGTGAATCGCGCGACTTTGCCCATCACTAGAAATGAAGATTCCACTTAATTGCAAATTTACTAAAAGGAGAATACTGCAAGTGAAAGATAGGGGCAGATTCACTAATGGTCAAATTTTCACCAGCATCAGCTTCGCACCCCTCGCAGCACTTTGCCAGCCAGCATTACGAATATGCTAATTCGCTAAAATGCGAAGTTTCGTCCCGGACGTTGAATGCTGGCGACTTTTTGCTAGCGTTCCTTCGGCTGTGCGAGCATTTCATAATGAAGATGAGCTAGCTAAAAGGGACTGCTAAAAGGGCCCTTAGGTTTGCAGCCCCGGTGGGCCCCTGATGCTCCAATCCGGCCCCTGATGCTCCAATCCGACCCATTGTAGAACTGCCACTCCATCTCGGGATCCTCCTCTGTTGATAATAACATTCAGCATTTTCCCATGCAACAGGACATGCTCAGAGTGAATCAGTCACACTTACTGGCAGATTTATCAAGGGTCAAATTTTGAATTCAAAAAAACTTCAAAATTCGAATTTATATAGACCAATTGAAATTTATTAAATAAAAAATCAAAGGTTTTTTTTCTTGGCCGAATAGGTCCGTTTTCGATCGAATTCCAATCGTACGATTGAACGTTTTTCCAAAAAAAAGTCCACCAATTGACTCCAAATAGGTCAAAGTTTTTTTTGGTCGAAAAGGTCCTTTTTCGATTGAATAGGTCTGTATTTGGCCAAATTCGAATCGTAGGAATCAAAGTTATTGCGCACTCAATCAAATTCGAATCAAAGTTTTTCCCAAAAACCCAATTGACTCCAAATAGGTTCTAAGAGGTCCCCCCATAGGCTAAAACAGCAATTCACAGGATTTAGATGGTGGAATGGTCGGATTTGAATTTTTAAAGAGACAGTACATGATAAATTTCTAATTTTTTTTCAAATGCAAATCGAATTTGGACTATTCCCTAGTCGAAGTACACAAAAATTTGCTTGAGATTTGAATTTTTTTAATTCGAACCTTCGATAAATCTGCCCCTTACTCATCATTTCACTAGACCAAATGGCAGGGTATGATATACAAATGATCTAAGCAGCATGTTTTCAGCAAGTCCTTGGATCGTGCCTGCTAACATTCTTCAACGTGAATCATCTCACCTTGATTGTGTGTAACAATTTAGGCAGAAACCACATCTGTCAGACATATGCAAGAGAAACCCTCCCAGACAAAATATCATATAGAAAAAATACTTTATTGCCTCCAACTCTCACAGTATACACAATGCTTTGTATGTTATTTCCACATGGAGCCAGAGGGATCAAAGGATCTTTGCCAGGATTTGGGGGGGGGCTAGTGCCTTTTTTCCCTGATTGCGGAATGTTAGAAATGATGTCATCAGTCAGCCTCAGTCACACTGCGGATTGTTAAATTTCACCGTGGCCTGGATCTCATAACAGAGAGGAAACAAAGGGATTGTCTGAGGCATACGGGATGTAATTGATTTAACCGGTGTCTCCGACAATAAACGACTGCTCATAACTTAGTGCTGAATAAATTAGAACATCTATTTTCAGCAAAAACAAATCAATTTAGCAGTATTAACCAAGGTTATTCATAGCTGCAAATATGCTCTTGGGCTAAAACATGATTATTTATTTCATAACAAAAACAGAAAAACATTATTGAAGGCTCCACTGGGGCCCGGAGTGATGCGAACAAAGAGCAGTCCATGTAAAGCTCTTTGTAAATACGTTGGAGCTCTATCAATAATAACCATAATAATAATAATATTTGTTTTTTGTATTCCAGGTGAGTGAGCAGATATTCTCACAAATTAATTTACAGTCCCGTTCCCACAAAGTAGAAACAAAATTGGAGTGCATAATACACAAAGGGAGTGTGAGTTACTAACGGTTACCCTAAATATGGTTACCCAAAACATTGACTCTTGTGTTATATGATAAAGATAAAATTGACATTTGCGCTGGTTTTGGATAATACGATAAATTAGAGTTTTTGAAGATTCAAATCAAAAAAAGTTGCACGATTCGAACTGACGCACAATTTTGTCAGGACATTTTTTTTTCGCACTGACTTTTTCGAGAACAATTAATGATAAATTAAGGCTATTTGGGGTCAGGAGTTTCATCTATTTTTTTTTTACAGTGAGAAAAAGTTGAGTTTTTGGAAATACTCCCCCTAGTATCGCTCATTGATGATAAGAGATACTTGGTTTATTTCACAGGGGGTACGAGTGTACTGGGCCCGTGCCTGAAGAGAGCCCCTTGATAGCGCTGAAGCCCGAAGCCGTGACTTCATAAGTCCTGAGTGCTGAAAAGCCGAACAGCCAAAAGTCCCGAAGCGGCAAAAAGACCTGAAGTCATGAAAACAGCCGAAATTGAATTCCTGAAGCGGCAAAATACCCAAGGTCACGAAGACGGCCGAAATTGAGTCTTGAAGCGGCAAAAAGACCCAAAGTCTTGAAAACAGCCAAAATTGAAGTCCTGAAGTGGCGAAAAGACCCAAAGCCACAAAAACAGCCGAAATTGAAGTCTTGAAGCAGCAAAAAGACCCGAAGTCTTGAAAACAGTCCTGAAGTGGTGAAAAGACCCAAAGTCACAAAAGTAGGCGAAGTTGGAGTCCTGAAGCCATGAGTTCAATTCTACTGAGCACCAATTTGTGTGTGTGTTTTTTTAATGTGTTTTTTTTAAAAAAATAGTCTTTGGGGCGCCAATGTTTTTTTGTTTTTTTTTAACTTATAGGAGGGCCCTGTTCACCAATAGCTTTTTATAACTTGTGTGTGTGTGTGTGTGTGGGGGGGGGGTTACCTTTTTTAGCTCTGATGTCTGTGTGGTCTTATAACAGTGATGTAGAGTGGGCGGGATCTGGGTGGGGCTTGGGGACCGGGGTTGCCGGGGCCCAGGGGACACCAAAAATTATGTTGTACGTGATTTCTAATGGCGGCCCTGTTTATAGTTGTGTACGCAGTGTTTTGTATGTTATTTCCACTATCAATAATAACTATAATAATATTTGTATTTTGTATTCCAGGTGCGTGAGCAGATATTCTCACAAATGTTTACAATCCCGTTCCCACAAAGTAGAAACAAAAATGTAGTGGATAATACACAAGGGGAGTGTGAGTTACTAACCTAAATTGCACTGGTGCAGTTCCCCTAGTTATGGTTACACAAAACATTGAATCTTGTGTTATATGATAAAGATCTTGTACCCCCTGTTAAAAAATCTAAGAATATTAGAAGTTTCCTTGGAGTTGCATGACCGGCATGCTATATGCTTTTATATGGCCATGGAACTCCTGGGTGACACATAAGAGGTTGTTCATGACCCCACGGGGTATAAGTGCAAGATCACACCCTTTAGTGCATATTTCTGAAGCACTTGTTCCCCCTGCACACTATGCTCTGCACTAGTAATGGGTGAATTTATTCGCCAGGCATGGATTTGCGACAAATTTCCCCAAAAGATTTGCTGCGACAAAAAAAGTTGCGAGCGTACAAATTTCTGCTCTTAATGATTGATGAATGATTTTGGTGCCCATTGACTTTAATGCATTTGGACGAAAAAGTCGCACATGTAAAAATTTTGTGCTCATAAAAATTGTCATCAAAATGATTTTGACTCCCACTGACTTCAATGTGTTCCGCAAGTTTTTCTACGTTAAAATAATTGTTTCAGGGGGCGTGGCGTACGCACGGATGTGAGCAGTTGTGTTCAACAGAGGCTCCTGCTCCGGTGTTGTGCACACTACAAAAACACGGGCTATAATCGCTCTAACTGGCCTAAAGGGATGCAATGGACTATCGAGCAATGTCCAGGCGCAGAGGGAAAGCTCAATCGCTCCAACTCACTGCTTTCTATGGGTCGCAACCAAAAGCACCGTATTTGTAAAGAAGCCAAGGTGGCGCCCATCCATCTACTGCCGAATCCGAATGTGGAGCCAAGCGCAGCTTAGTATAAACAGCAAACACACACAACTGAAATCACTGCTGACACAACTCAGGGAGGACATTAAAACAGGCACAAAAGCAACTGTGAATTAACAGCATAGCAGGCCATACATTACAGGCCATAGCAACCCGCACAGACCACTAGTGATGGACGAATTTATTTGGCAGACGCAAATTTGCGTGATGGACGCGAAATTTCACTGGCGAAAATACGCCGGCTTAAAAAAAAATGTAGCCGGCATAAAAAAAATGGACGTCGGCATCAAAAACGATATGACAGCGCAGTTTTGCACATTTTTCGCCGTTTCGCAAATTTTCCTGTCTCGTTTTTGACGTAGGCGTCCGTTTTTTTGGCAACATTGTTTTTAGGCGAAGCGGCGCAAATTCGCCCATCACTACAGACCACCTCGAAAACAAAATGGAGGACATAGTGTCAGTGCACAATTCAATGGCTGATAGGGTAAATGCACAGGACTCCCTCATTTCAGCATTACAGAATAAAGTAGCCGACTTGGAGGATCGCTCCAGGAGAAATAATGTAAGATTGAGAGGAGTACCGGAGGACATTACGCAACCAATGCTCTGCCAATATGTGCAGACCCTAATACTGTCAGCTTTACCAGAAACCCCTGTAGAACATCTTCTCATACACAGACTTCCCAAACCTAAAGCAGCCCCAAATGGTGCGCCAAGGGATGTCATAATGAGAATCCACTTTTATCATATTAAGGAAGACCTACTACAATACATGAGGAAGCAGAGATCCCTTCCACAGCCATATGATAACATGCAAATTTTTTCAGACCTATCGCCAACCACATTGGCAAAACGACGGGAGCTAACTGCCATAACACAGGCCTTACGCACTCATGAAGTACCGTATAAGTGGGGCTATCCAATGAAATCGATAGTCCACTGGCAGGAGACACAAAAGACCATTAAAATGATTGAGGAAAGAAAAACAACTTCTAGCCACCTGGAACATCCCACTAGCACAGCACACAAAACAGCCCAGATGAATAACAACCTTCACCTGGAACACGAATGACAAAAAGCTACGAGGAGATCGGGTCAACTCCAATGTAATAAGCCAAACCCGTGAAACCAAACTTTATAGCTATCAGCACCGGACCAGGAAAATACCAAGCAAACAAACCACCTGCAACTTACCCTTTACTAACAATACCTCATAACCAATGAGGATGTGTAAGTAACATGGGTATATTGTATACACAGTTAATGTAAATAATTCAAGATTTTACTATCTTTTGTTATACTGTTATAACTTCTCTTCCCTTTCTTTTCTTTGAGAGCGAGGCACTTATTCTGTTGTTATCGTATCTAAATGGCCTGTGGGAATACGCCAGCAGCATGTGCAACCTAACTAATAAATCAAAATGGTACTGAACTGTGAATCTATAAATGCGAAGGGTCTAAATACCCCTTGCAAAAGATTATTAGCACTTGCGGAATGTAAGCGTTTTTTTTTGGGAAAGTGCATTAATAAATAAGCCGAAAAAACTAAAAAAATTACCCCCTAGTGACTTCTATCTTTTTTTAAATTATGAATTGGTTTATATTATATTATCCAAAACATGTTTTTGTGTTTGTATCCTGCTTTTTACATTCTTTAACCATCCGATAGGGATATGCACTTGAGCATTGTTCATACCAAATTACAGTTTCAAGTGCAATTCGCCATGTTTTTTTACCCAGCATGCAGCAATTTTCTCCTTAATCCCACTGCCATTGAAACCTCAAGAGGGGGTGATGCACCTCACACAATTGCAGCTAATGCCTCAACACTTAATCACAATATCGCTCAGTTTGAATTGGATGCAAATGCACTGAAAATCTTTGGTGTTTGGATGTTCAGAGCTTGCCATCAAAAGGACTTCAGTGGATGGTCTGTTGAAGAACATTCGGTGCGTCCATTGACACAGGCCTCTGTGAGAACTCATGGAACTTTCACTACATTTCAGGGTCAATGAAGAAGATTGAGATGGAAATAGCAGAATAAAGGGTTGAACTAGAACATCTGGGGCCCACTGTTAATGCAACTTCAGGGACCCTCCATGCTGATTGAATGGTCCTTCTCCAGGGATCCAACCTTGCTCCACTTCACATCTCCAACACCGAGGACTTCCCTCCTTGACTTTGTGGCTGTGATTGGGGAAAGGGGACAGTCCGGACAGGGGAGATGGGACTGGCTTGGCTGGGGAAGTGGGACAGTCCTGGATGGGTAAGTGGGCCTGAGACACCAATTTACAGTTGTAAATTAGTAGAAGTAATTAATTAGTTATCCACTACAGTAGTGACAATTTATAAAGATGAACCAACACTAAAAACAGCTTGAGGATAGACATCACAAAACCAATTGCCTAATATAGTGTACTAATTGCAAGCCTCCATCACACACCTTTATGTGAATTCACACTTCATCAGGGGACGTGCTCTTCTTCCTACAAAGGTGTTTTATAGAGCCTTGGAATTACTACACTATGGGGCAAATTCACTAAAGGACGAAGCGCCTAACGCTAGTGTTAATTCGCTAGCGTAACACATTTTCATTAATTTGCCAATTCACTAACGGACACTGGCGTAAATTCGCTAGTGTTACTTCGCACCCTTACGCGTGAATTTGCGCAATGGAGGTAACTATGCAAATTCACTTTCTGAATGCTACCTTTTACGCTAGACTTCCTTCGCCACCTCAGACCAGGCGAAGTGCAATAGAGTAGATAGGGATTGCTTAAAAAAAAGTTGAAAAAAGTCCCAAAAGACGCAGACGTTTTTTCTTTTTTTATGGGTGATAGGTTGAAAAAGATCGAAATTTTTTTTTTGGGGCTACCCTCCTTCCCCCCTACATTTCCTAAATCATGGCACCTTAGCTATACAGTGGGCACATGTGTAGGGCAAAATTAAAATTTTATTTGATGTTTTGAAGGTTTCCCAGGCTTGTGTAGTGCTGCTACGTATACTTCCATTGTAAATTCAATTTGGTGCCGTATGCAAATTAAGCATCGCTAGTGTAACTTCGATTTGCCTGGCGAATTAACGCTAGCGCAACTTTGCAACCTTTCGTTTCCCATGAGCGCAACTTCGGATTTTAGTGAATTTGCGTAGCACTAGCGAAAATTCGCCTGGCGAAGTGCATCGAAGCGGACGCTGGCGCAACTACGAATCTTAGTGAATTTGCCCCAAGATTGGGCAATTTGTTTTGTGTTGTCTATCCTCAAGCTGTTTTTAGCACTGGTTCATCTTTATAAACTGTTTTGGCTGCTATATTCTAGGGAGAACGGAAATTGGGACCGGCTGCAGAATTCCTAGATGTTTCACTATACTTTTATCCAATATATTTGTGTTATAGTGATGCCCCGTTTCTGCACTATTCGCTATGACAAAGAATAAAACCAACTGAACTGAAACAGAAACACATGCAGAACACAGATCCAAGACAAACTCTAGTTATTGGACTTATGTTGAACACATTTCTCACTCTGGCTCAATAATAATTACAGACTTCACAAACAGAATTAGTATTGTAAATAATAAATACAGTTCATTTTGCTCTAGTGGGGATTAGGATAATATACAGTATTTATTCCTGCACCACTACATGCAACAGCTGCAAAAAGAATGGAGGCAACAGCTGGAAAGAATACATTGAAATTATTTAGGTCATTTCTATCCCTCTTTCAAGTAAAAAGGGAAGAGTTTCCTTGCTTGCAATGAATTATAGAGCAGGTGTTCCTGCAGTGGCCCCTGAGGGAATATACTGTAGATCTTTGTGCTGCGTCAGTAAGAGGCAGCGATTCTAGAAAGCTTGTCAGTCCTTTCATCTCTTGCCTTGTATATATGTTCTTATGTTGAATGGATGAGTAACCAGTTATAGCAAAAATGTCTAGAAATTATAGAAGTTGGAAGTACCTTTGGTAAAAACGTGCAGTGAAATAATCCTACCGTGATTGACAGGGAGATATATGTATATATGTAATGTATATGGAAACTGGAGGAAGCGTTAGGGTTTGTGCTTCTTTTAAGCATGTGATGTGGTCATAAGTTATTGTGAATCAATGTATAATGTATATTACAGAGCTATATAAGAATTGTGGGAGGATGTAAGACTATACAAACTATAAATAGTGTATAACGGAGTGTTACCGATTAGTGATTAGTGCAGGTCAGGAAAAACTGAATCTGCACCCAACTCTAACCTCCAAAACCTTAGGCCATACCTGGCCCAAACCTCCAAAGCCTAAACCCACACCTGGCCCTAACCCCGAAAACCTTAACCCACACCTGGCTCTATCCTCTAAAATTTTAACCCACACATGGCCCTATCCTCCAAAATCTTAACCCACACCTGGCCCTAACCTCCACAACCTTAACCCACACCTGGCCCTAAGCTCCAAAACCTTAACCCACACCTGGCCCTAACTTCCAAAATCGTAACCCAAACCTGGCCCTAAACTCCAAAACCTTAATCCACACCTGGCCCTAAGCTCCAAAATCTTAACCCAAACCCAACCCTAACCTCCAAAACCTTAACCCACACCCAACCCTAACTCTCAAAATGTTGGCATTGTAGGACCCGCGTCCCATACCCAAATATTCACATTTTGTGCACTACTTCTGTAGGCACCTATTCCAAGTTCCAAGACAGGGAATCTCCAGATGCAGAGAAGGAGTATATTTCACCAGTGTGTGTGACCCACAACCAACCCTAACCTGCAATGGTTGGCCAGATTTCAAACCTACCCAACCAGTGGTCAACCAACACATCATGATCTGACTAAAACTGCTGCAAACACACAAAAACATATCTGCCATGTTTTACTAACAAATGATTTCCAAAAACAAAGCTTTATAGTTACAACTTTAATGTTTAAAATGATTGAGAAACCACCATAACCGCATCGAGCCTACTAAAAGTGGCACAGTGGGGGGAAAAAGTGTCATTGTAAACAGTCAGAGGGGGTTGCATTCGTTGAAGGAGGGGAACTCTTTAAATTATTTGGGATGCCCAGCAACTTGGCACCCAAAATGATTGTAGCTTTCCTTCTCTCTTGCTCTCCCATCCTGGGCGATATTGTAAAAAGGTCATCTTTCCATAAAGCCATCACTCCTAATTTGCAGTGTTTAATATTTAATACATTTGCAGTTTAGCCTAGTAAAATGGAGACTTTTCTCACCTCAGCCTAATCAATAGGACCAATTAGCTGCTCTGCTGAGGAAGTTACAGGAGGTCAAATACATGAGGTCACTCCCAGCCTCTGCTATGAGATCGGCCTGACCCCCTGAGTAATACTGCTCTGGATTTTGTTGATAATTCTGTACATTAAGTGCAGCTGATTTAACAATTGTAGTGGTAGTAAGCCCTAAATGTGATTGCACTGAGGAAGTAACAGTTGGAAGAAATCCATAGCATAATTAAAAATGAATAAATTATATTATTAAATAATAAAAAAGGGAAGAAATGAAAGGTGATTTAAAAAAACACAAGAAATCAACATTGACACAACAGGCTATGTTGGTCTTATCTGATCCAGAATTAGAGTTGTGCTCACCACTATTCATTTTTATATTAAGAAGTACAGGTGCAGTGAGGATGTTACCCAGGGTCGGACTGGGCCAGTGGGACACCGGGAAAACCCAGATGGGCCCTGCTGACCCAGACTTGCTCCCCTCCCTGGTTACTGCACCATTAGCTCCAGCCTGGCCCCAATCACGCCACAACAAGACAAATTAAGTTACACGTGGTGGTGGTCAGAAGGTGGTTGTGGCCCAAAGGCAGAGAGGGGTCATGGCTGGGACCCCTAGACATTGAAAACAAATCCTAAAAACTTCCCCATAAAAAATGTTTATATGTATACAGTGTTACAATATGGTAAACTATCTGACATTTATCTGACCAGCCCTACACTAGCTTCAGTACTATGAAACAACTACACAAATAATGTGTTGCAGTGTTTCCTTTGCTTTGCAGTGCGCCAATATGCTTTTTTTTTAAGTCCCCTAGTGAGCTTCCATTGTTTTATAGAAACCGTATTAATGGGACCCACTGGGATAGTTTAATCCATCTGCTTTATCTGTTTCTAAAAATGGTATGGTCTGCAGTCTCTGGATTTTCCATCTTATCTGGGATTCAGTCACTTCATTCACAACATAAAAACTAATTTAGATAAAAATATCTTTGAAAATAGTTAATGCACTTTCATATTCTCCATATGATAGATTAATGTTGAAAACATTCATATATATGAATATATAGAGAGAAAGATAAAAAAGAAAAGATATAAAAGATAGATAGATAGATAGATAGATAGATAGATAGATAGATAGATAGATAGATAGATAGATAGATAGATAGATAGATAGAGAGATAGAGAGATAGATAGATAGATAGATAGATAGATAGATAGATAGATAGATAGATAGATAGATGATAGATAGATAGATATAGACAGACAGACAGACAGATAATAGATAGATGATAGATGATAGATGATAGATAGATAGATAGATAGATAGATAGATAGATAGATAGATAGATAGAGAGATAGATAGATAGATAGATAGATAGATAGATAGATAGATAGATAGATGATGATAGATAGATAGATAGATAGATAGATAGATAGATAGATAGATAGATAGATAGATAGATAGATAGATAGATAGATAGATAGATGATAGATAGATAGATATAGACAGACAGACAGACAGATAATAGATAGATGATAGATGATAGATGATAGATAGATAGATAGATAGATAGATAGATAGAGAGAGAGATAGATAGATAGATAGATAGATAGATGATGATAGATAGATAGATAGATAGATAGATAGATAGATAGATAGATAGATAGATAGATAGATAGATAGATAGATAGATAGAGAAAGTAAGAGGGCTGCTCTGATGTCTGAGATTTTAGAAACCTCAGATAACTTTTCAGATTTTATATTAACTTATTTTAACGTTTTCGATATCCTTAAAGCACAGGAATTCACTGGCACTGAGACATTTTATAAAAAAAACACAAGTGTCGCTAAGGTTGAGCATAAGAACACTATACTATTATTATTATTATTATTACTATGCTCTTGTATCCTGGGCTTTGCTGCACTCTGAAGGATTAAACATCCAGGTTGAGTAAGTCTGACCTGTCCTTAACACCTGCCATATTGCACCATTAAAAATGACACTAAAATAAAATTAAATAAGAGACTAATAGTCAGATGTTTTTTTTGGGGGGGATGGGAGGGTTCATACAAAAATATTGACTCTGCCAGTAAGAAATGCACCTTTTTTTCATTAAACAACACATATCACATAAAAATGATTTTCCCTATCAGAAGCGTGGACTTGTAGTGATCACAATTCAGGTGGGGGAGCAATAGTATTTTTTTTTAAGGAAAGCACATCCCATATCCATATAATATTTTCATTAAACCTGTATCTTCTATAGACTACATTAATAACAGTTCTAGTAGTTATAATAATGCTCTCTTGGCTTTTGTGCTCTATGATACCCAATAGGTTTGTACTGTCACCAGTAATACACCAGGCACAACAGAACTCCTCAGTGATTCTAATATCCTTATCATTTACAATTGGGGTCCTTTAGGCAGAGTTACTTGAACTTCAGTCCTTGTTCCTTTGCTATAATATCACTACTGATCATTAACTGTCTAACACTGTTGGTCGGTTACAATATGGAAAGTGAAGCTGCTCTGCAGCCATAGTGGGAATGACTGTTGGTTGCTATGGTTACACTGTTTGTCCGTGGTCAAGGTTAATGATATGCTTGCCATTGGCTGAGAAAACAGATCCCATTATGATGTCATAAACAGAAGAGACTCTGCCTGTTGCTCTCACCTGTTTGATCATTAGACTGCTGAGCGCTGTTGCTGCAACATCAGAACTCCAGTCTTTTCACTTTTTGCATTTTTTACTTTTTCTTGTTACTTCAGAACTTTTTTCACTTTTTATCGTAACTTCAAGAAACAAATATGGAAAAAGAAGAGAAAGATATTCGGATAAATATGAATGATGAAGAAGAAACAGACGAGATAAATGCAGAAGATCGTCCTTTCATAAGGAGATTCGGCAAGATCATGATTGTACTTTTCATTAGCCTCCTGGCTGGCTGCTATTATATATTTGTGGTGGAGCTGTGCATATTCACTGTACAGTTATTAGAGGCAAAGATCACCTTCCTGGGCATTTTCCACCTTTTGTTCCTCCTGTGCGTGTGGTCCTATCTCCGCACTGTTATGACTCCTCCCGCTGTCCCTCCGGCGAAATTCCGCCTGTCGGAGTCTGACAAGCAGCGGTACCTGAGTGAGGGAAAGCCAGAAGTGCTGCAGGAGATCCTCGTTCGTATGGCTAAAGACTTGCCTATTTCTACTAAGGACTCAAAAGGAGCTTTTAGGTACTGTGACATATGCCAACTGCTAAAGCCAGAGAGGTGCCACCATTGCCCAGTGTGTAACATCTGTATACTGAAACTGGATCATCACTGCGTCTTTCTAAATAACTGTGTGGGATTTTCAAACTACAAGTCCTTCCTCCTGTGCGTGGTTTATGCATTGCTATTGTGCCTATTCACTAGCGCAGTGTCACTTTATGGCTCCATACTATTCTGGACTCATCAGCTGCCCAACACCCAATCCAAAGTGCCGATCATTGTGCTGTTCAGCTTGAGCACACTCTGCTGTGTAATGTTATTACTATTGTTAGGGATTCATTGCCATTGGGCTGTAGATAATATCACTTCTAGGGAGGGTGAAAGTGGCACATGGAATGAACGTTATGACTTGGGCTTGAGCAAGAACCTGAGACAAGTGTTTGGAGATGAAAAGAAATATTGGTTCCTCCCAGTCTTCAACAGCTTAGGAGATGGCTATACATTCCCAGTGACTGATGCCACAAAGGACATAGAAAAAAATGCTGCTGCTGTTGCCAAAGACATTACTGAGAGCCAGAACTGAAAAATCAATGATTCCGGCAGCGGATGCTACCATTAATCCTGGGAGATCTAATGGACTTTTCTTGAGATTATTCTAACTGATGTGTTTGAAACTCTGGCCTCCAATTCCAGAAGATTCTGCTGTGTCCAACCCCAACTCTAGGATACCGGGACTGGGACCTACTACTAAAGCTGCTTCCGCTGATGGAGATGAACATTTCATGGACAGTTTAACAGTCTACAAGTTTGTGTCTTCCATCTTAAAACGAGGAAATAGGAAAACTAAATGGACTCATTATATATGTGTATACTTATACACTGAATGGGGTGCACCCCAAGGAATTTTTAAAAATATGTTTATATATTTATGTGTAAATACTGTATGTATGAAATACTTTAATAAAATTTACCATGAATAAATATAGTGTTTCTGTGCTGTTTTATAGCCCGTCCTTACCCACCATCAACCCAGAAATACTGTCTGACTTTTTTCTTAAAATGTGTTGTAATTGCACAGTAAGGGGCAAATTTACTAAAGGGCAAAGTGACTTACGCAGGTGAAGAATCGCCAATTTACTAACTGTCGCTGGCATAACTTCGCTAGCGAAGGAGATAGAGTCTAGTGGTACTTCGCACCCGAAAGCCTGGCGAATTTGGGCTCTGGCGAATGGACGTAACTACTCAAATTCACTAAGAACTGAATGTTACCTTTTGCACCAGACTTGCCTTAGCCACCTCAGACCAGGTGAAGTGCAATAGAGTAGATAGAAGTTCCTGAAAAAATAATTGAAAAAACGCTGGCTTCCCCCCTACATTTCCTAACATATGGCACATAAACTATACACTGGGCTCATGTGTAGGGCAATATAACAAATCTATTAAGGTTCCCTGGGCTTGTGTAATGTAATATAATTGCTGCAACATATACGTCCATTGTACTTTAACTTCCCGCCATATGCAAATGAGGCAATGCTATCGCAACTTCACTTCGTTTGCCGCAGTAACGCTACCGCAACTTCGCCAGCGTTCGGCACCCTGGACGCAACTTCGGATTTTAGCGAATTAGCGTTGTCCTGGCGAATCTACACTTGACGAAGTGTTGCGACGTGAGCGTAGCCATCGCTGCCGAATTTTTGGTGGTTAGTAAATTTGCCCCTAAGAGTGTAGTGTCAGAGTCAAAAGAAATGACTAGGCAGGAGGGGGTGAATATTTGTTTAAACGGATGTTCACCTTAAAAACAAGCATTTAGTATGATGTAGAGAGCGTGATATTCGCAGACAATTTGCTATTGGTTTTCTTTTTTTATTATTTGTGGTTTTTGATTTATTTCGTATTTTATTCAGCAGCTCTCCCATTTGCAGTTTCAGCAATCTGGCTGCTAGGGTTCAAATACCCCTAGCAACCATGTACTAATTTGAATGGGAGTCTGGAATAGAAATAGGATAGGGTCTGAATAGTAAAATGAGTAATAAAAAAGTAGTAATAACAATAAATCTGTAGCCTTACAGAGCATTGGTTCTTTAGATAGGGCCAGTTCCCCCATTTAAAAGAAGAAGAAGGCAAATAGTTCAAAAACTATAAAAACACAAATAAAAGTTAAGACCAATTTAAAAGTTGCTTAGAATTAGCCATATGAAAAGTTAACTTTGAGGTGAATCATCCCTTTAAAAAAAATGACTGTCCACAGGCTTCTTATTGTGATTCTGACATGACTCCAGAAATAATAGCAACAAGGCACTATCACAACTACAGGGCCCTAGTAGCAGCTGAATTTAATTGCAGTCAGGAACTGCTGTGAGTCCCTTTTTTATTTAATGAATCTGACCCGTATTCCATAGAAATGGAAGGCTTGATATATGTCTTGAATAGAGTTAGTAAAGAATGCCCAACAGCTCCATACAAGATACTAGCATTAGTATTCTCCAGTACCAAGCAACTTTCAGCATGAACAGCCCCCTAAGTTTGCTTGTAGCCTGTGCAGGGAGATAGAATTATATTACACCGGCATAGGTATCTATACTAAGCACATTTCAGCAGGAATGGCCCCCTAAGTTTGCTTGTAGCCTGTGCAGGGAGATAGAATTATATTATACCGGCATAGGTATCTATACTAAGCACATTTCAGCAGGAATGGCCCCCTAAGTTTGCTTGTAGCCTGTACAGGGAGATAGAATTATATTACACCGGCATAGGAATGTATACTAAGCACAATGCAGCAGGAACAGCCCCCTAAGTTTACTTGTAGCTTGTATAGGGAGATGGAATTATATTACAATGGCATAGGTATCTATACTAAGCACAATTCAGCAGGAACAGCCCCCTAAGTTTGCTTGTAGCTTGTACAAGGAGATAGAATTATATTACACCGGCATAGGTATCAGAAGTACAGCTAAAGCTCTGCTGAATGCCGGCAGCATTGTATTCATGGAGGGAAGCACAGGCCTTTGTGATCCAGATGGTGCATCCATGGTCCAAAATGTATGGTAGGTACAGTAGCAAACTTCCAAAAAAAATGTAGGTTTGCACGTTTGCATCCTGCCCTGTATTTTGTAAATAAGCCCATGATGAATTTAAATGTAGCAACAGGAAAATGGTCATTGCTAGTAAGCAGTGCGCACAGAATAAATAACAGAGATGATTTGGGGTTAATACTACCCCCTTTAATGATTATGAAAGGAATTGTGTTATCAGGCTGGATGCCTGATAACACATATCCCTCTCCTTCCCTAATTAATTTATTAGCATGTGTGTAAACAAGAGCCAAAACAGGACACGTTCGTACTCCATCTGGCACACCGTGATCATAGAGACGTCTCCTAGTCATAAGGGACACAGTAAATTAGATCCGCCAAATACCTACATTGTTATTTTTGTTATTCTCACAGCTCAATAGTCGGCAATCATCTTTTCCTTGTGTCAGCCCATTTTCACATGCACCATAAACTCACCAATGTGCATAGAGACTATACCATGTACAACATTGTCAGAATCTTACACTCATGTCCCCAGCTTCCAAACCCCTCCTCGCTGAATTGACATCACTTTGACTCTCCAGTTATGGTGGAATTTCAGGGCATGATGGGAGTTGTAGTTTTGCCGCAATTTCAGAGGCACATACAGAAATTAAAAATGAAACAAAGGCTAAAAGTAGAGCAGTAGAATTATTTGGCCACAATACATTTTCCCAGTCTTGTACTTGAAGCCCAATTTATCTGTATTAAATTGGGAAAAACATTCCGTTTGGCATACCTCCCAACATTTTGGAAATAAAAAGAGCGACAAAAAACTGGCAACATCATTGACCACGCCCATTTTTGTGGCCACACCCCTAATTACCATGTTCATATTACATTTGAACATATTTCTGTGTTTTTTTTCAGTTATTACAATTTTGCTAATGAAGGTTAATTGCCCTTTAAGCTGTGAGTCTAACATTTCCCAAGGGACCTGTTATCTTATTATATTGTTACAATTATTATTTGCTTATCTCAAAATTGTTACAAAAGTATCTTATCTGCAGCTGTGTTTGTTCTGGGCTCTCTGCCAAAAGCCAATTAAGTTAGAAACTTTGTTTCTTTTTCTGGCTGTTCAGTACAGAGAAAATCGGGACTATCCAGTACAAACGCGGGACTGCGGGTTGAGCTGTCAAAAACGGGACAGTTGGGAGGTATGCATTCGCGTTCTTGTTTTATGAGGAGATGGAAGGCGTATGAGCTGCACTTGCTGAAAGCAGATATCTGGTACTCAGTGAAAATTGTAAGTGTCTTTCTTTCTTTAAACAATTTTATTATTTTTAACATGTATGTATAACACGTCAACATGTTCCCATACAGGCATTGGACCTGTTATCCAGAATGCTTTGGACCTGGGATTTTCTGGATAAAGGGTCTCTCTGTCGTTTGGATCTCCATACCTTAAAGGAATTGTTCAGTATAAAAATAAAAACTGGGTAAATTTGCTGTGCAAAATAAAAAATGTTTCTAATATAGTTAGTCAGCCAAAAATGTAATGTATAAAGGCTGGAGTGACTGGATGTCTAACATAATAGCCAGAACACTACTTCCTGCTTTTCAGCTCTCTTGGTTTACCAGGCAGTAACCAATCAGTGACTATAAGGGGGGCCACATGGGTCATATCTGTTGCTTTTGAATCTGAGCTGAATGCTGAGGATCAATTGCAAATTCACTGAACAATTATGTACCATGTGGCCCCCCTTATAGTGACTGACTAACTCAGAGTTAAAGAGCTGAAATGCAGGAAGTAGTGTTCTGGCTATTATGTTAGACATCCAGTCACTCCAGCCTTTATACATTACATTTTTTCCTAACTAACTATATTAGAAACATTTTTTTGTACAGCCTATCTATTTACACAGGTTTTATTTTTACACTGAACTGTTCCTTTAACAGGGTCGGACACCAGGCTCTTGTGGGCCCCTCCAACCCAGACCCAGTCCCTGCTGCAATTTGTCGCCACTGCCATGACCTCCTTTTCCTGCCCCAGAAAGGAAAGCACTGGTTACGGTGTTGGTGGGGGCCCAACAGGGGAACCATAGGGGGTAGGGTTAGTGATGGGCGAATAAATTCTCCTGGCGAAAATCTGCTGCGAATTTCCGCGTTTCGCCACTGGCAGATGAATTCGCAAAACTTCAAAAAAATTTTGGACGTGCATCTAAAAAGCCACTTGCCTCAAAACCTCTGCACATCAACACTATTTGGACGCCCATTGAATTTAACGCAGGCATAAAAATTGCAACGAGCGGCAGTTTTTGAGTTCCACAAACTTTTTGACGTTTTGCGAATTTCGCTGGAAATTCGCAAAATTTTTGGGCAAAATAGGGGAAATTCGCCCATCACTAGTAGGGGATTTACACCAGGGTGGGAAGCATGGGAGGCCCTAAGGCAGCAGCCCTGGTGGGCCCCCAGTCTGACCCTGTACCTTAAGTCTACTAAAAGATCATTAAACATTAATTAAACCCAATAGGATTGGGGAAGGGAGAAAATCGAACTAGCAGCAGAGGGTTAATACATATATGTATGCTTGGGTGCACACACATGAAGGTATAAACACACACACACATGCACATATACACATACACTGTCTTAATTTTAATAAATACAATAAATTAATCACATTGGCGACTTCAGGACAGCACGGTTTACAACATCTGCTATTGCACATTAGGCTAATGTAAATCACACAAGGTATTACTGAGAAAAATGAGAACATTTCAACCTTGACTTTCTAAAGACAAAACTACACAAGTTATGAGTCATGTGCCAGGAATGTCACGTCAGTTAAAGGGCACATTTCACTAAAAACAGTTTGGTTGCCTAAAAGGAAGTGTTGTTGTGGCTAATTCGGTGTTTAAGCCATTTTTAATTCAGCTGAGGGCTAAAACTTGCACTGATGAATGGAATGTACCTTAGATTGGGAATAAAATTATATAGGCAGTGTTCATTCCAATTTACTGTCCCTGGTGCCGTAATTATGCTCTGGTTAGGAGCAGCAATAACAGACAAATGAAAATATATTGAAACCAGTTAATAGCAATTTAGAATGCAGAATGCCTCAGACCTATGGAACAGAGCCTGCAGATTTTGCCTTTACATGGTCACAGAACTCCTACGTGTCTTCCAATAATCCTTATAATATACAACTGGGGATGCCACATTCCATTGGAATCCCTAATCTTTCGTGAACTGGTCGCAAGGAGAACACACATTGCTGGATCAGAACTAATTTACTATGTGTACGTCAGTGTGTTGTTCTGTATTTTCTCTCCCGTCACTGCATATTCGCCTTTTATTGCTCACAAATTCGTTTTACAAGTATAAATGTTTATAAGGTGGTCTGTGGTTTACAGGGGCAGTATTGCACATGTGTTAAACAGGAGCCCAAGATGAAGTAGACCGTATGCTGAAAATGCCTTGTGCATGTTGTGTTCAATTGGAAATGGTGGAATGTCAAAATATTGCTTTGAAATTCCATTCATGTGCAGGCATTGTGACCGTTCTAGGTTATTTTAATTGTTAAAACCTACCCTGTAGTGGGTAAAAGCATATTAGCAGGCATATTATGTGTCCAGAAGGGAAAAAAAACCATGGTTCACCATCTTAAAGGGTGTCTGTCGCAGGCAAACATGATTTTTTCAAAATGCATCATTTAATAGCACTGCTCCAGCAGAATGCTGCACTGGAATCTGTTTTCCAAAAGAGCAGTTTTTTTTTTATATTTATAGGAACCCATCACCTTAAAGGACAAGGAAAGTTAAACTAAAGAAGTAGTCTAGAAATGTTGTACATTGTATTTTGTGCTTCTGTACCAGCCCAAGGCAACCACAGCCCTTTAGCAGTAAAGATTAGTGATGGGCACACTTCTCCCCCAAAATTCGAGAAACGGCGAAAAATTGGTGAAAAATTGTGAAACCGGAAGGTTCACAAAAAAATCTAATCATCAGAATGTAATAATCAGCCCTGTAGCATCAGCTTATATTACAGACCAACCTCATTTTCTGCTGGATAATTAGTGACGAGCCCTAAGCTTAGCTTCTCAACAGCTGCTCAGAGCCCACTGAGCATGTGAGTGTCACAGACACTTTCCAAGATGGTGACCCCCTGTGACAAGTCTGAAGTCCTGGATCATTGCTGCTATTGACAAGCTGAAACTTTAGGCTGGTGCAATAAGTTCAGTACATAAAATAGGGCATGTTTAGCCCTATTCATTTTTAGGGTTTAGTTCTCCTTTAAAGTAGAAGGAAAGGCCTGTTTTCTTGGGGGTGCCAAAAGTTAGGCACCCCAAAGTGATTATACATTACATTCAAATGTTAAATATTAATTGGGTAGCAACACAAGCACAGAAAACTGCCTTTGTGGTGCCAAATCATGGTTGTGATTGGCTATTTGGTAGACTCTAGGAGCCTACCAGAGGCTCAAACAAAACTTGCCTCCAAGCCTGGAATTCAAAATGAATCACCTGCTTTGTGACCACTGGGAGCAACATCCTAGTGGCTGGTGACATGTTGTTTGTGAACCATTGGTTGGGGATCACTGCTCTAGAATATATCACGAGATACAGATTGTTCATTTTACAGTGTTCTGCTTTGGCCTCTCACCGCTGTCTAAGACACTCATAGAACGGAACATTAATTAAAGGCATTTATGGTCTGTTTGCATTAACTCAGGGATATTAAACCTGGATCCCAGACTGTATTTGCAATTTATACATCTAGGCTCCTACCTTTCATTTATTCCTAATTGTTAACATTGGCTCTAACATTTTGGGAGTGATGCCAGTGCTACTCCTCGTTACTATAATTATGATGAAAATGTAGATTCTTCTTCTCTTTCCTTTCTCGGTGCAGTAGGCCATTTCACTGATCATATAACACGTTACTGAAGTAATGACGGTTCTTGCCCTTATGATTATCTTTAATTCAGATAAATTGCCATGTATAATATCAGATAAGTCAGGTTATTTTTTAAAGCAACAGGACCATCAGAAATCCACTTGGCCCTCTGGATCCTGGACAAGTAGGACATGTGGGGCCTCCAGTGACTTTCATTCCAAGGCGCTACTAATACACACTGAGGGCTGCAGGGCATGTTCATATGGAGATAAGGTGGTTTAGTCTCCAGTAGGACAACATTTTAATAATTCAATATCATTTTTTACACTTTCCATGACTCTGATACAAGCAGGGGCAGAACCCTTATTTAATAAACTCTGAAAGTCAAAAACCCGAAAAATTTTGTAAAAAATCTGAATTTTTAGGGAAAAAAAAAATCACGAATTTTTCGGAATTTATTAAACATCGAGGATGGAAAAGTCCAGCATCTCAGACCTGCCAAGGTTGCATATAAGTCAATGGGAGAAGTCCCAATGATTTTTTGATGTGTGAAATCAGTGTCGGACTGGGATGCCAGGGGCCCACCAGAAAACCTCCTCTCCTAACTCAACCTCTTTATTCTCCTAGTCTCTTTTCTCTACATACTATTCCCTATTCTTCTATTATTAAGCCTCTTTATCCCAATAAAGAAATAGAGAATGACCATGAAATAGGCCAAAAGGTTAGAAACAAGATGCCCACTGACACCTTGGCCCACCGGGAGTTTTCCTGTGATCCTGGTGGGCCAGTCCGACACTGTGTGAAATTGTCGGGCAAAAAACATGGAGACTTGGAGTTTTCAGGTGAAAAAAAATAAAAAATAACAATTTTTTGGCGATAAATCCAAAAAAAAAAAAAACGTGAAAATATGATTTTTTTCCCGCAAAGCAAATTTTCGGGAAAATGTAATAATAAATAAGGGTAAAAAACCAGAGCGGATATGATTGGAGTTTGCAGCAGAAAATGTTGAAATAAAATCAGACTTCGATAAATGACCCCCTTAGCCTGCATTGACAGAATGTGATCACAGGGGTGTTTAAAAATGGCAAGTGACTTTTTTTTTTTAAGATTTCAGAATTGCAAAGCTTCTGTCGCAGCTGACAAACCTTGGGCTTTATCTCAGCCGTGAAGAGCTGACAGCTACTGATAAGTGAACAGCTTCAAGTCACAGTATAGCTCCCTTTATGGTGGCAGAGACTGTACTACAGACCTAACATTTGAAAATATACTGCATACGAATATCTGGCAACAGCATCAGGAAAAACATGGTTACGTTTTGATACTGAGATATTCCGTGTTCCTGTGTGACTAGGGCAGCGACAATGCACTGTTACCTAATACAGCAACCCTCACTTAAAGGGATCCTGTCATCGGAAAACATGTTTTTTTCAAAACGCATCAGTTAATGGTGTTGCTCCAGCAGAATTCTGCACTGAAATCCATTTCTCAAAAGAGCAAACAGATTTTTTTTATATTAAATTTTGAAATCTGACATGGGGCTAGACATTTTGTCAATTTCCCAGCTGCCCCCAGTCATGTGACTTGTGCCTGCACTTTAGGAGAGAAATGCTTTCTGGCAGGCTGCTGTTTTTCCTTCTCAGTGTAACTGAATGTGTCTCAGTGGGACATGGGTTTTTACTATTGAGTAGGGATGCACCGAATCCAGGATTCGGTTCGGGATTCGGCCAGGATTCGGCCTTTTTCAGCAGGATTCGGATTCGGCCGAATCCTTCTACCCGGCCGAATCCAAATCCTAATTTGCATATGCAAATTAGGAGCGGGGAGGGAAATTGCGTGACTTTCTGTCAGAGAACAAGGAAGTAAAAAATGTTTTCCCCTTCCCACCCCTAATTTGCATATGCAAATTAGGGGTCGGATTCGGTTCGGTATTCGGCCGAATCTTTCACGAAGGATTCGGGGGTTCGGCCGAATCCAAAAAAGTGGATTCGGTGCATCCCTACTATTGAGTGCTGTTCTTAGATCTACCAGGCAGCTGTTATCTTGTGTTAGGGAGCTGCTATCTGGTTACTAACTTGCAGTCCAGCAGTAAAGAGTGATTGAAGTTTATCAGAGCACAAGTCACATGACTTGGGGCAGCTGGGAAATTGATAAATATATCTAGCCCCATGTCAGATTTCAAAATTGAATATAAAAAAATCTGTTTGCTCTTTTGAGAAATGGATTTCACTGCAGAATTATGCTGGAGCAGCACTATTAACTGATTCATTTTGAAATTTTTTTTTTCCCATGACAGTATCCCTTTAAAGAGAAAATATAACCCACTTCTTTACATGAGCTCATTCGGTTGGGCTTATGTAGGAAAGGTGCGTGAACACTATCCAAACTTCCCGAAATAAATAGAAATGTAGATGGGGAACTAGTGGTGTACACAGTAATGCAACCATTCCTGTAAGAATACTTACCGAGTGGGTTCCTCAGCACGGCGTCATCCGGTGGTTCTCACGTCACGGTCGTCAGGACGCAGGCACATGCAACAAGGATCGCGTTCTGACTGACGCGGGCGCGCGTGTTACGGCACGGGCGTCTTGACGCTGGCGTCTTTTTGCAGGCGTTCTGACGTTGGAGAATTGGCGCCAAGGCTAAAGGTATTTAACTTATTTCTATATCTAATCTGTGCCTGGTTATCGTGGTTTTTCCCTGAAGCCTAGCTATACAAACTTTATTACTGACTACTGTGTATGACCCTTGCTTGTTCCCGACTCTGAATCTTCACTTCCTATCCAGACTTTCGACATCGTTCCTGTTGTATTGCTGCCTGCCCTTGAACTCGGATCTAGTTTGACTACTCCTCTCTCTACTCCCTGGCACCTCGATTTGGTTTAGCCTCATTGGCTTCTCTCCACTCACGGCTCCCCCTGTATCATCCTCGGGTGGGTCCTGTGTTGTATGAGCCGTTTGTGGGTCCTTATCATCCTGAAGACATCCATCGTCTGATTTATCTTCCCATTGCCCAAGAATTCACAAATGGACCGGACCGTAAGGTTGTTACCAATATAAAATTATAACCATTAAGGTTACATGTTTTTTAATAAATCGACATCATAAAGAAGATAATACAAATGGGATGCCAACACTCTTATGCATCAGGTGGACAGGTGAGAACCATAAAGTGCACCTACAGTATCTCCCAGGACTGAGGATACCAATGAACGCCATTAGCACCCCTGTTTTTTTTTTTGCCTAGGTGATATATTTCTTACCCCCTGGCAAGCATTGCTACTACTAAACTGTGACAATATGGACTCAATACTGGGAGGATGGGTGGGAGCATTTCTCAGTAGTATACAGTTTGGAATACTACTTTAAGGAGGGAACGCTCTGTTTATCCTCCCCTTCCTGAACTTCCCTTCGACCCACTGTTTCTGGCCCCATCTCCCTGCACCTTATTCTACCTCTATATTCTCCACTCTCTTCAAGCTACCTAACCCATTCCAGCTTGCTCTTTTCTTATCCAGACATGGCTGAATACCTTATTTTCTGCTACTTACAGCCCCATTCCAGTGGATCAGGTGGCCAAGTATTGTATTTAAGAGTGTTGCCCAAAGCAACAAATTAAGCAATGCTAAAGCTTTATTGACCAGCTCTACTATCTCTGATCTGCATGGTCAAGCAAATATTTTCATACTTATAATACTGATGATTATAGACTATATCTAAACTTTGGGCAGAACATATCGTTCAGAGTTTATGTCTGCTTAGAATTGATGTGCATTAAAGATCTATGCAGGGCTGGCAGGATGGGGTGAATTCCCTGTACAGGAGGCTTTTTCTCTAAGAATTTGCACATACGCATTGTGGCACACCCCTGGCTCTCCCTTGCTCTGGCTTCTGTATCCACCTTGTCTTGTTTCTGTCCTGTTGTTGTTCCCTGCTCCTGTCCTGCACCCTGACCTTGTTCTCTAGTCCTGCTCCTGTTCCAGTCACAAATTCTTTGCCTGCACGGTTCTTAAGCTGGCCATAGATGAAAAGATCCTATCGTATGAATTCTCGATTCATGCGATTTTCGGAGCATGTCTGGAGAGTCCCGACATTTTTCGTCCCACTGAGATCGGTCGTTTGATCGATCGCCCAAGTTAAAAGATTTCTGTCGGCTGCCAATAATTTCTCTGCTGATTGTACGATTTTCAGTGGGAGACTGTCACCAGCTTTGTCGGACATAACATTCGTACGATTGCTGTCAGGGGCAGAACATCGGCTGATCTGTTCTTTTACTACTTTATCTGATCTGAATGGTTAGTGGCAGGTCGGGAGATGGGGAAGTCCGATTGTTTGAGGATTCGAACAATTGGATCTTTACATCTGTGGTCAGTTTTATCCTCTATTAGTCTGTTCCTGACTCTTCATCCACTCCGCCCTGCTCCATTCTGTCACCTATTTTTTGACTGCTCTGCCTGGTCTCTATGCCCAGTCACCGGTTCATTGCCCACTCCATCCCTATCCTGCCAGACCTTGACTCTTCACCCTTGTCATCCTGATCTTGTTCCTGATCCTTCATCACCCCTTCTTGTCCCGTGTGCACAATACCAGTCCTCACTTGAAGGACTCACACCTTCCTTTGCATAGAAATCTGTCAAGCTTACCAGTATTATCCAGTCGTAGAAGGAGCTGGAGCTGAAGATATTGAACTCACAAGCGCCTCACACAACCGCTACCCACCTGGAATGGAACAGGGAGCAGGGTTGTGGAGAGTAGCCAATGAGACGATCAAGCGAAGTACAAAAGGATTAGGCAAAGTCGTGGTCAGAAGGTCCGAGGTCGAAAGGCAGGCAGCGAGGTTCGTGAACGATGAGAAAGGCCGAAGAGTCGAGGCAGGCAGCAGAAATCGTAGTCCAGGTACAGGCAAGGGTCAACAACAGGAATTCAATAGTATAAGACGCTAGGGTTTCAGTTAAATAACCTAATAACCAGGCAATGCATCTCAGTCTGGATTTGGTTTAAGTACTGATACTTTGGCGCCAAACTGGCGTCTTTGCGCTGACGTCGCGGAACTGACGCCAGCACGTCCATCACAGGCGTTTCCGCCTACGCACAACAGGTTTTGTAGCAGTGCACACCGGCACCCGAAGGAATCGCCCACACGAGGTTATGGTTAAAAAGGTATAACTTTATTTTCTCATCTGATCAAACATCTAGCGTCTGAGGTCTGACGCGTTTCGTGGCTACGCGGAGTTTCCGCCTACGTCCTTGCGCCCGTCGCCGACGCCTTCGCGCCTGCGACCGTTGCCGGCGTCCCGCGTCACACGCCGGTGCGCATTAATGCGCCCGCGCCTGCGCCGAACAGGACGCATGCGTAAATTCTCACAGAAATCCCTTACATGTCCAAGAATCCTCCTTGAATTTACAGATGGGGGTCATTGAGCATAAACTATCAGCAAGACCAGGAATAGCACCGTATCTTACTTATAGCATTGGAGATATGTCAGGTGGCCAATTGCACCTTATGTAAGTGCAAACAAGTCTCCATTGTTAAAAAGACTCCCCTTCTCTGCAACAACTATAAAACAAGTTAGTAAATAGAAGATCTGAGGAGCATACTTTTTAACTTTTTAATATGCTCTGTCTTTTCCTAGAATATTAATCAATAAGCAAATTCAATTAGGCCTTTATCCCTCTGAGAATTATAGTGCAAAGTACCAATGCAGTAAGTACAAGAGTATTTTCCAACTCTTCAAGTCTCAGGGCAAATAAGCATTTTGCACTGCTCTAAAGCAAATCCTGTCCCTATTATTTCAAATTTAAAAAAAAAAAGCATAATGGAAAATTTAGAACTGAAACAAGTTTTTATAGCTTCTCCTGTCTTTTATTGAGGCTTAATGCATGTCACATATACTGTTACGATAATGATCTACAGCAGAAGAATCTTGCAGCAGCGGCAGCAGCATTTGGTCAGTAGTCCATACAATAAAGCCAAACTGTAAAATCAACATAAAAAAAAGTATTATAATTGATGGCGAATTTGATTGCTATTAAAAAATGCCCATACATTTATTAAATCCCCATAACAATAAAATTATAGATGGCTTCTGTCCGCTTTTATCTCTTTATTAGCCAAAGAATGTACATGTTTTATGGAATCGCTTTCTCTATTGCATTTATTGAAGCACATTTTAACCTTACTATCATATTTCTCTGGTATTAAAGAACATCTCAGGGATGGCTGCTGAATCCTCTGGTGATATAAAATCAATAGAACAGATTAAGAACTAAATAACCCTTCTTCCTGAATCATAATTACAACTTCCAGCTAAACACACAGAGATATTTCGTAATGAAATTCTCTCGCTTAAAGAACCAATATCCCCAGTTTTTCTCCATTTTACTTTAGTTATCTAACAGGTTATTTTTATTCTCAACTTTTTTTTTTTCTTTGTTACCTTGCAGTTTCAGCTTTGCTTAATTTGCCACCGTTCCACAGTTGGCCACACGTTTCTCTTATTTACCATAGACCTCTTATTGTGTTATAAAATCTCATGACAGCAACAACAGTTATGGTTGTGGGAAAAAGGGCTCATTTATTGTGTGAATTTAATGCATTCATTGGAGGTACTTGCATCCAAAGCCGCTTCTTGCACTTTTGCATATTTGTGCTCAACACCAGTTCATTTGTCCTGTATAGTCGAATAGCACACAAATGTGACCATTGACCTTGGATCCTGGCACTTCCAGTGGGCTGTGTCTATAGGCATGGCTTTCAGCCACAACTACCCTTGAATTGGGGGGAGACATGGATTCTGTAATCCAAGTGCAGTTAAATAGACATAACAGATAATTCACATTGACACAATGCATTAAGGTACTTGCATCTAAATTTGGGATGCACCGAATCCACTATTTTGGATTCGGCCGAATCCCCAAATCCTTCGTGGAAGATTCAGGCGAATACCGAACCGAATCTGAATCCTAATTTGCATATGCAAATTTGTGGCAGGAAAGGAAAAGGTGGAAAGAAATTTGTTTACTTCCTTGTTTTGTGACAAAAAGTCACATGAAATCCCATCCTGCCCACAATTTGCATATGCAAATTAGGATTCTGATTTGGTTTGGCCAGCCACAAGGACTCGTTCGAATCCTGCTAAAAGAAGCCGAATACTGGCCGAATCCCAAACCAAATCCTGTATTTGGTGCATCCCTAATCTAAACACACTCCATTTGTATGAAAGTGAAAGCTCAATTGGGTAATGCATTGATGCATTGTGTGCAACCTACTGTATCTATCCAAACATCTATTTATCTATCAATGATCTATCAATCCAATTATTTATCTATCATCTGTGTTTATATTATCTATCTATCTATTTTCTATCTATCTATCTATCTATCTATCTATCTATCTATCTATCTATCTATCTATCTATCTATCTATCTATCTATCTATCTATTTTCTATCTATCTATCTATCTATCTATCTATCTATCTATTTTCTATCTATCTATCTATCTATCTATCTATCTATCTATCTATCTATCTATCTATCTATCTATCTATCTATCTATCTATCTGTCTATCTATTATCTATCTATCTATCTATCTATCTATCTATCTATCTATCTATCTATTTTCTATCTATCTATCTATCTATCTATCTATCTATCTATCTATCTGTCTATCTATTATCTATCTATCTATCTATCTATCATCTATCTATTTATCTATCAATGATCTATCAATCCAATTATTTATCTATCGTCTGTGTTTATATTATCTATCTATCTATTTTCTATCTATCTATCTATTTTCTATCTATCTATCTATCTATCTATCTATCTATCTATCTATCTATCATCTATCTCTATCAATCTATCTATCAATTAATGATCTATCTACTTATCTATCCTATTTTTCTGTTCTTCGTGTGTTTATTGTATTTTCCAGAAAAAGTCAGCTATTCACCTCAGCTGCATTGCTGGAACATGTTTCTAGACATAGCAGCCCATATTTCTGCAACAGTCCTAGAAAGCATTAATTCCAATTATTTTCATGTTTGCGTTTTACATTAGTCTTGGAAAATTCCATTGCATTGTCCAAAGGAAATAGGTTTGCCTGCTGATACATGGAAATTTGAAACATCCTGGCTATCTGCTGCTTTCATAAGTTAAAAAGTGTCAGAAGCTTTTGCCAGCAGACAAATCACAGGAAACAAGAGGAAACTTGGCTCATAAAACTGTGAGGTTTACAGAATGAGTCTGGATGTTACAACAATACACTGCTTTAAAGGTTAGATGACATCTAAAATATGTATCAAACTTTATTCCATATTGTGTTCTTCAGGCCCATTTATAGGTAGAGAGTGAGAAATGTATAGTTTTACTGCTTACTTTTCAGTATTTAGCCAGAATTGTTCCACAAAGGGGAAATACTCTGTTTATGAGGCCATATCAATAGACCCTGGACCAGTGACGTAGTGGGGTGCACGGGCCCAATGGTGCTGCTACTTCAAGGCCCCTCCAATCCTGGATATGCAGGGGGGCATGGAGAGCTGGCCCACTGGGTTTTCTCTCTGTTCCTTGCTACCTCAGTTTTACCCTTCTCTAGATATAATCACACCAAGTTGTGCAAAAGCATGGCCTTAGGCTATTCAGAAAGCACTTGTGTCTATGGTGTGGTAAGGGTTGCCACCCTTCATGCTATGAACTGGACAACCTGGTTGTCCAAAGTAAAAACCAGACAAATCACTTCAAACATTTGGCTTGTGATGTCATAGCTCTGCCCAGTGATAGAGCATAAAATTCTGTGGATGCAGATTCTTCTGTGAGGCCCTGCCTTGAATGGATTCTGTTTTCAAGCTAGTCTTGGTCACTAGTACCTTGGCCCTGAGACAGAACCACTGCTTGACTAAGAGCAGTGCATTGTTTCTCTGTGCTGCTCCTGAAGTTCCACAACACTGCAAATATCACCTGTCCACCCCCTGGCATCACAACCTCACCCTCCCCCCAATATTAGCAGCCCTCCCCCACAACATTAAAGGTACACTGACTTATCAGGCTTTTGCTGCAAGCAAAGGTGGGCTCTGCACCTCGCCCCAGAAGAATATATGTCAGAGATGCAGAGGGCAGTGTTGGTGGACTCAAAGGCAGCTGTGCATTTACAGTGTGCAATAGGGCATGTGGTAAGTGCAGGGCCCTGATGTGGCCTACACCCACTTGCACTTCCTAACTTGTATGTTTGAATGCTGCACAAGTTAAGATACAGGCAGGAGGTGGAAGGGTAGATGATGAATGAACCCTGATTATGAACCCTGCTCAAAAGTATCTAGTATAGGTCAATCTAAAAACAACTTGAGTTGCTGAGTAATCATTGAAGACATTTCACTACTCATCCGAGCAGCTTCTTTAGTTCAACTGACTGGTGTGGGAAGTTCTCGGCATATAAACTCTTCCACTAATCCAATCCAATCGCAATGGCACATTGTAACTCTTCAGAGAGGGACATCTGAAAATTCACAGAGGTGTTGATTCTGTGTAGTTACTGTGATATTATTATCCAATGTGTCATGCAACTCCTAGAAACAGGTGTTACTTGTGAGAGTTGCACGAATGGATGTGTGAAGTGTTCTGAAACCGCCGGGGTACAGATGTTAGAACAACATTGTATGTAGCAGACAGGTGGTGTCAAAGGCCCCGGCCTCTGTTCAGGGATGGTTTCTCCACCTTGACATGAATCGCCTCTTTCACACCTTGTTCAAACTTCTTTATCCAATATTTGGACCTTGCTATCTTCAAAGAAGTGTCCCTTGTCTTTTAGGTGTAGAAAGACAGCTGAGTCTTGCCCTTGTCTTGTTTATATCCCGAGAACTTCCCACACCAGTCAGTTGAACTGAAGAAGCTGCTCGGATGAGTAGCGAAACGTCTTCATTGATTACTCAGCAAGTCCAGTTGTTTTTAGATTGACCTATACTAGATATACCATGACCTGGATGAATGAAAATCTTCATAGTCACCTGCTCAAAAGTCCTTACATTATAAAAGGTAAAAGGGGAGTATAACATAAAGGGGGTTATTTACTAAACTCCGGGTTGGCCTTTTTGGGACAAAATTCAAATTTTTCTCTTTTTTTTAAAAGATTCAAATGTTTTGAGATTTATGAAAGCCAGATGAAGCAAAAAGCCTGAATCTGAAAATCCACCATCTCAGACCTGCCGAGGTTGTGAATTAGTCAATGGCAGAGGTCCCTATACTAATTGGAAGTTAAGGTGGTCTGCTCTGGATTTAGCCCGAGCTCAGGCTTTTCGGGCAAAAACCTGAAAAAATATTACGATTCATGGAATAAGCCCATTACGATTTTTCATACAATTTTTTGGGGGTTTTCCCTGAAACTATTAATTAGAGCTTTTTAAATAATAAATAAGGTCAAATCGGGTATGGGAGTTTGGTCGTGTTTTTTTTAATTAAAATAATGAAATGAATTCTGATTTTATTAAATAACCCTCAAAGTGTGGGAGTAACGGCTGGCACCATTCTGTGATTGGCCCAATGGACCCTTGATTGATTATGGTGAACAGGGTCAGATATAATGGCTGGCTGAGAAAATACCATATTCTTATTTACAACATCTCACAAAGACAAATCTGAAAACAAAGCAGCCAACCCACATAGTACATTTAACAATGTGCATTGAATAAAATAGCAAAGCCACATAAAGAGAATAGTGAGATTGCATATAACCAGGATAGTGTTTCATTAGCACTGCAGGATTCCAGCTGGTACTGCACATTCTCACTCTGTGGAGCTCTGGAAATTGCTATAATGTATGCTATCAACCATCAGAACGTTTATCCTCCACATCTCTGCATATTCATAATGAGAACATTACCTTTGTGGGGCCCAGGAGAAGCAACAATAGAACATTATTCTATTATGTAGTGTAAGCCTTCCTTCATCCCCAGCCTAGCTCTCTCCGTAGCAATCTAAGCCGTTGTATTATTGTTTAGAATTGTCTCTGAATGTATGTGAAGCAGTGCACATCTATAATACAATCACCATTCATAGACAGAAGTAGAAGCAGCTGAACAAGTGATGAACAACAGCCTGACCTGGGGCACTTACCTCTTCCCTGATAACTGAACATTCCACTTCTACCAGCCCATCTGGCTCTGAAGTCCAGAAACCCGATGTATATGTTACGCTTTCTTGGGCTATTCAGCACACAGATAGTTAAATGTCCAGCTCATGTATGAGCATGGGTTACACTGCGACTTACACAACAGGGCTAGGGCCTTCGCCAAGTGGAAGCTGTCCCTTTAAGATGTAGTGGAACTACACAACACAGGCATGAATGGATAGAATGAGACGCCAGGAGGTTCTTTGGTGCAAATAACAGATGGAATTTATTAGGAAATGCAAATGCAAGTGACCACAGGTTTACTCACTAGATTCCCCATCACTGAGTTCCCTGCTCTAAAGGCAAACAAGAAGCTACTCCCTGCTATTATCCTTGATGGAGCACACAGCTGCTCATGCTACATAAAACTGACTATCTCTCTCTCCTAGAGAGACTATTACAGGTCTGCCCTAATGATAGCTAATCCTCATTCACGGGGTTGCCTGGTCCCCGACTTAATCACAAAAGGTACAGGTCCCTTTGGGGCGAATGGCTTTACTGGGGCTCAATGGGAACACCTAGCCTCAACGACAACAGGAGCCAAAGAGGAAGAGGCCACTCCAAACACACACTATATAGCAGTGTGGCAGGAAATGGTAGTACACCCTTTGACCAATAACTAATGGTGTACTAAACTGAACTGTTACAAGGCTAATGCCCAATAACAATGGAGTAAAGAAAGGTAGGGATTTAACTCTATAGGAGCCTAACAGATCCTGTAGGTCCTTAGATATGGTTTCATTTTCAGAATGTCAGCCTAAGGGACAAATTTCCTAGTGCATCGATAATTTTAGCAGGAACATCTCTCACCGCATTGAGATAGCAAGGTTTCTGGGGGGAGATTTTTTATTTAAAAATTATTTTTTTATATATGCTCCCCAACAAGCATGATACCCCTCACCCCTCCAGCTCATGACCCCATGGGTAAAAGTAGCACTGTATTAAAGTTCAGTGCAACCCTAGGTACCCCTCACCCCAGCTCTCACTTGTATCTAAGGCCAGTCAAGTTCTTCCACTTCCATCTCAGCAAAACCATTCTGTACAGAACTGACTTTGTGCATGGGGCTTTATTGCGCTGAACCAGGAAATCAACTTCTACAAACTTTTGCCAAAGACTATGAATCATGGAATTCAGTCACAAATATGGAGCGCTCACCTCCCAGAGTAGACCACTGTTGTTGTGTCAGGTGCTGAACCGGAAGACCCTAACCTGTCCTAGGGTCACATCAGTACATCGAAAAATCACTAGCAGCACACATTTCGGGCCTCCCAGGCCCTTTATCAAGCTTGATAAAGGGCCTGGGAGGCCGAAACGTTGCCTTTTTGTATGCTATGGGCTAAATAAATTTTACACTTTTTGCAAATCTAACAGTGTGCTGCTGGTGATTTTTCAATATGAATCATGGCATTGTCAAGAAAGTCATTCTAAGATGTAGCCTTGAGGTTCCATTTTAGTTGATCCATGGGTCTAGCCAGAAAACAGACCAGCATCGGATTGCTTCCCTCCCCCAGACACAAACCCCCTCTGCCCCCCCTTGCTGAGACACAACCCCCCTCCAGCCCCCCCCAAGCGCCTACCTTCTTGCTCTTGCGGATGCGCCAGGGGCCAGGAAAGGGGGGTCGGAAGCCACAAAAAGGGTCTGGGCCAGTGGGGCCCACGAGGGTCGGAGCCCACTTGTTTTTTTTTTCCGGTGTCCAGCCGGCCCAGATTATTAAATCAGGTGGTGCTTACCTGGCATCTTTTCCAGCAGAATAACCATGGTGACATGCCATTTATAACTCCATAGGACCTTTTCCATAATCCACTGAATTTATTTTATGATGTCTATATATAACCTGCCTAACTGCTAGTTGATTTAGAGGAAGGTAAAAACCCCTTCTGAATCCTCTCCAATTTCCTTCCTGACTCCAGGATGGCAATGGGACCAGTCCCTGGATCAACTTGTACTATGAGCTATCTCCCATAACTCTGTATTCCCTCACTTGCTAAACACCATCCAAGCCCTTCTTAAAACTATCTAATGTATCAGCCTATACCACTCATTCAGGCAGAGAACTTCACAGCCTCACAGCTCTCACTGTAAAAACCCTTTCTGAATATTTATATGAAACCCCTCTTCTAATAGGAACAGGTGACCTCATGTCAATTGGTAAATAAGGCACTGGAGGGATTATTATTATATGACCCCCTTATATATTTATACATAGTTGCAATAACAACCCTTAAGCACCTTTTCTCGGCTTAAACAACCCCATCTTGGTCAGTCTTAGCTTAGTTTCTTCATAACTGAGACTTTCCATATCTTTACCAACTTAGTTGCCCTTCTCTGGACCCTTTCCAGTTTTTCTATTTTAGATGGGGCCTTACCAACAGTGGAAGAATAGCCCAATCCTTCTGCAAATCGATGCCCCTTTTAATACAGCTCAAGAACTTTTTTGCCCTTGAAGCTGTTGACTGGCATTGCTTGCACCAACCAAGTATATTATCGACAAGGACTCCAAGGTCCTTTTCTAAGGTTCTTTTCTTTGTGTTCATAAGAGTGATGGAGGGGATAAAGTTGACTTCATTGCAAGAGGTGGCACTTTTACTATCAAGCCTCTTGGGGGTAGACAGCCTGAAGTATTTTACAAACAAGGTCTCAGCTATGACACTTCTGGCCCTGGCATGTATTTATTGAGGTTTTCTTCATAAATTCTCCCTTCAGTTCCCATCCTAATATTGTGATGGTCCCCTTCCAACACGTCATTGAGATGTCACCACATTTGTCCTACATATTAACCAACTGAGCACTTCGCTAGTGATCCCCTTGGACATAATACACAAATCTTGTGAAGAGGAATATGTATTTTTCTTTAAAACAAAAACATAGTTTATAACTAAAAAAATGAAACCAATGTTTTCCTTATATGCACAAATAGCATATTTCATGCTGTAGACAAAGAAACCACAAATAGCTCCAAATAAAACAGAATAAATAGAAAAAGTGTGTTTTCTTATACATACCTCTGTGTTGATGTCAGACTAGAAACTTTCCTACTTGGCTTGGGATGAGGTTTGTAGATGTGTTAAGATCAACAACTTTGTTAAATGCCTTCCTTATGACAACAGTCACTGACTACATTGTTAAAATCATAATATTTAAACTAAATTGACCTTTAATTAGAAGCTATGCGGTAACATCATATATGTGTAACAAAGTCTCACCCTGGTGGTCTATTGGGGGGACGGCAGGGACGCCTGCCGCCCCCTCAGCGGGGATGCCCGCCGCGCTGCTCCTCTTCTTGTGCCGGGTTTCTCTTAGTGCGCGCGCATGCGCACTTCCGGATTTAAAGGCGCATGCGAACTGGCGTAATGACGTCAGCGTGCAATGGGGCCAAATTTAAAAATATTAAAGGGGCATTCCCACAGTTTGTCATTGCCTGTGATAGGATTGAATTTCCTGGTGCTCCTGAGCCTTGTGCTAATCTGTCTGTTATATTCTGAACCTGTTTTGACCCCTGCCTGGCTATTTTGACTATTCTGACCTTTGCCTGCTTTAGACAACGCTTCTGTTTAACCCCTTGTTTGATCACCCGGTTTTGACCCTTTGCCTGTTTGACGATCCTTGCTATCCGCCTGCCTCGACCCAGCCTGTCTGACTACAATTCTGCCTAATCCTTTGTACCGTGACCTTCGACCCAAAAAGACTCTGCTAACAGCCGTGCCCCTCTGCTATCCAGAACATCTCACCTTGTACCCCTCGTTAAGTCCAGGTGGCACCCAAGTAAGCTGAGGAGTCCTCCCGAAGCCCAACGGTGGTCACACTACTGGTGAAGCCGAGCCAAGAGCAGGGTACTTGGCACTTGTTCTGGTATTGGGTGCCGGCCGTGACAATATATCATGTATATACGTAATGCTGATTCTGAGAATTCTGTATGAGCACCCCTTGTTATAACAATGTATTACCTTCTTTAATCTTTCCTGTAAACGTAAATATGGGCCCTCTGAAAGCATCATTGTGTCCCTGCTTCTGGGATCAAACTCTGACACTCCTTCATTTAGGTAATTTTAGCAATATGAAAAAGTGGTTTTGTACCTCTTGAGAAGGTGTCCTCTTCACACTTGCTCTATTCAGCAGTAAGGAAGGTATTGAGCTATATAAAAAAGGGTATACATTCTGGAGGGAGAGGGAACTTGTTCCTTTTACAGAACATAAAAAAATATGCAGTGCCATTCTGGTCTGCAGTGATCAAAGGGATGTCACTGAAACAGAGAATATCCAGAGAAGAGTGAACAACTGATAAAGGGTATGGAAGGTGCCCAGTTGGATGACAGTTGCTGACTAGTATATCACAGGAGTGAATTGGATTGTGTTTGGAACACGTATGGAGCTTCACTCACTTGAGTATATTTATCAAGCCGGATAAAGTAAAGCTCTTCACACATGAATAGGGATGTAGCGAACGTCGGAAAAAAAGTTCGCGAACATATTCGCGAACTTGCGCAAAATTGCGAGCGGTTCGCGAACGGTTCGCGAACCCCATAGACTTCAATGGGAAGGCGAACTTTAACATCTACAAAAGACATTTCTGGCCAGAAAAATGATTTTAAAGTTGTTTAAAGGGTGCAACGACCTGGACAGTGGCATGCCAGAGGGGGATCAAGGGCAAAAATGTATCTGAAAAATCTGCCTGTGTGTGCTTGGAAGAGATAGTGTAGGGCGAGAGCTGTTAGTGATTTCAGGGACAGATGATAGTAAGTTTGCTGGCTAGTAATCTGCGTGATACTGCTCTGTATTGGAGGGACAGAAGTCTGCAGGGATTTGAGGGACATTTTAGCTTAGGTAGCTTTGCTGGCTAGTAATCTACTGTTCTCTTTAAACAACTGCCATACGTTGACCTTGTAGGCATTGTTTGCCCAGTTTTTTTGGACGCAGCCACTGAAGCACAGTTGCCAGAAAAAATATGCCATATAAATGCTGAAAATAGTCATTTTTCGCCATACGTTGACCTTGTAGACATTGTTTGCCCAGTTTTTTTGGACGCAGCCACTGAAGCACAGTTGCCAGAAAAAATATGCCATATAAATGCTGAAAATATAAATTTTTTTGGTTGCAGCCACTGAAGCACAGAGGCCAGAAAAATTATGCCATATAAATGCTGAAAATAGTCATTTTTCGCCATACGTTGACCTTGTAGACATTGTTTGCCCAGTTTTTTTGGACGCAGCCACTGAAGCACAGTTGCCAGAAAAAATATGCCATATAAATGCTGAAAATATAAATTTTTTTGGTTGCAGCCACTGAAGCACAGAGGCCAGAAAAATTATGCCATATAAATGCTGAAAATATAAATTTTTTTGGTTGCAGCCACTGAAGCACAGAGGCCAGAAAAAATATGCCATATAAATGCTGAAAATAGTCATTTTTTGCCATACGTTGACCTTGTAGGCATTGTTTGCCCAGTTTTCTTGGTCGCAGCCACTGAAGCACAGTTGCCAGAAAAAATATGCCATATAAATGCTGAAAATAGTCATTTTTTGCCATATACGTTGAGTCAAGGTATGGCAAAAAATGACTATTTTCAGCATTTCTATGGCATATTTTTTCTGGCCTCTGTGCTTGAGTGGCTGCGGCCAAAAAAACTGGGCAAACAATGCCTACAAGGTCAACGTATACACAGCGGTGGATACGGATTACGTAAAATATAAGAATGCTGCTTGAAAAAAAGTCACTCCGGTGTTTTTTCTGGAGACGGTAATATTATGGATATTTAGACAGAATGTGAACACGGGCACACAGCTAGATAGCAGTTGGTTGAATAACACACTGGGCAAAAAATGCCTACAGGGCAAATAATGCCTACAAGGTCAACGTATACACAGCGGTGGATACGGATTACGTAAAATATAAGAATGCTGCTTGAAAAAAAGTCACTCCGGTGTTTTTTCTGGAGACGGTAATATTATGGATATTTAGACAGAATGTGAACACGGGCACACAGCTAGATAGCAGTTGGTTGAATAACACACTGGGCAAAAAATGCCTACAGGGCAAATAATGCCTACAAGGTCAACTTATACACTACTACAGCGAGGGATACGGATTACGTAAAATTTATTATGGCTGCTTGAAAAAAGTCACTCCGGTGTTTTTTCTGGAGACGGTAATATTATGGATATTTAGACAGAATGTGAACACGGGCACACAGCTAGATAGCAGTTGGTTGAATAACACACTGGGCAAAAAATGCCTACAGGGCAAATAATGCCTAAAAGGTCAACTTATACACTACTACAGCGATGGATACGGATTACGTAAAATTTATTATGGCTGCTTGAAAAAAGTCACTCCGGTGTTTTTTCTGGAGACGGTAATATTATGGATATTTAGACAGAATGTGAACACGGGCACACAGCTAGATAGCAGTTGGTTGAATAACACACTGGGCAAAAAATGCCTACAGGGCAAATAATGCCTAAAAGGTCAACTTATACACTACTACAGCGATGGATACGGATTACGTAAAATTTATTATGGCTGCTTGAAAAAAGTCACTCCGGTGTTTTTTCTGGAGACGGTAATATTATGGATATTTAGACAGAATGTGAACACGGGCACACAGCTAGATAGCAGTTGGTTGAATAACACACTGGGCAAAAAATGCCTACAGGGCAAATAATGCCTAAAAGGTCAACTTATACACTACTACAGCGATGGATACGGATTACGTAAAATTTATTATGGCTGCTTGAAAAAAGTCACTCCGGTGTTTTTTCTGGAGACGGTAATATTATGGATATTTAGACAGAATGTGAACACGGGCACACAGCTAGATAGCAGTTGGTTGAATAACACACTGGGCAAAAAATGCCTACAGGGCAAATAATGCCTAAAAGGTCAACTTATACACTACTACAGCGGTAGTAAAATAAAAAAAAAGTTAAATAAAAAAAGAATGAATATTAAAAAAAAAAAATTAAAGTTGGTGCTGCTGAACTACTAGGAGCAGCAGATTAGCACACCAGTCCCACTCCCCAACACTGCTAGACTAATAGCACTGGGCTCTTATAGTAGTAGTAGTAGTAGTAGTAGTAGTAGTAGTAGTAGTAGTAGTAAAACAACAAAAAAATAAATAAAAGCAGTCCTTACAAGGACTATTGCTATTGCAGCAGTCAGCAGATGAGATCAGAAGCAGGACAGCTGCCCACTGCAGCTACATACAGAGCACTGCAGTAGAAGGTAGATTACTAGCCAGCAAAGCTACCTAAGCTTAAATGTCCCTCAAACCCCTGCAGACTTCTGTCCCTCCAATAACAGAGCAGTATCAAAACGATTACTAGCCAGCAAACTTTCAACTGTCCCTGAAATCACTAACAGGCAGCAGCTCTCTCCCTACACTATCTCTTCAGCACACACAGGCAGAGTGAAAAAAAGCTGCAGGGCTTCGGTTTTTATAGGGAAGGGGAGTGGTCCAAGGGAGAGCTTCCTGATTGGCTGCCATGTACCTGCTGGTCTGGGGTGAGAGGGCAAAAAAAAGCGCCAACAATGGCGAACCCAAAATGGCGAACGTCGCGCGACGTTCGCGAACTTCCGGCGAGCGCGAACACCCGATGTTCGCGCGAACAAGTTCGCCGGCGAACAGTTCGCGACATCTCTACACATGAAGAAATGTAAGCTGGACCCAAGTCATAAAGGGTTCTTAGGGCTAACCCAAAACATGCCATGTTATTGAAGCACTAACACCGTTATCCTGCTTGGGTCCAACTTCCTTTTCTTCCTATTTTTAGCCATTGGTAAGCATCAGAACAGGACATGGTAAGGAAGAACTTGGACAAATTGGGTGTTTGGTTCTGGAACCCACTGTGTTGGTTTAGAGTTCTCCACAGTTTGCCAGATGGAAACTTCACTCTGCATTACTTGTACTGTATAGGACTTTTAGGGTCATCTTTTTCAAAGGGCCAAAATAGAGCAAACTTTGATAAATATGTCCCATCAAAATCCTATACAAGGGAAGAGAAAGCTGAGGAGTTAACCTCTCAGGAACTGAGGTGAACTTTCTTTCAGAAAATTTAAAAAAACATATACAGGTATAGGATCCCTTATCCGGAAAATCGATATCCAGAAAGCTCCAAATTACAGAAAGGCCATCTCACATAGACTCCATTTTATCCAAATAATCCAAATTTTTAAAAATGATTTCCTTTTTCTCTGTAATAATAAAAAAGTAGCTTGTACTTGATCCCAACTAAGGGGCATGTTTACTAACATTGGAGATAAATATCTGGAGAGATTTCTGGAGATATTGCCCATGGCAACCAATCAGCAATTAGATTTAAACAGCCACAGCCATGTTGGAAAACAAAAGCAAAGATCTGATTGGTTGCTATGGGCAACATCTCCAGAAATCTCTCCAAATATTTATCTCCAATGTTAGTAAACATGCCCCTGAGATATAATTAATCCTTATTGGAAGCAAAACCAGCCTATTGGGTTTATTTAATGTTTAAATGAATTTCTAGTAGATGTAAGGCATGAAGACCCAAATTACGGATAGATACGTTATCCGAAAAACCCCAGGTCCAGAGCATTCTAGATAACAGGTCCCATACCTGTATTTGCCATCCAGTATTGTCAACTGACAAACAAAAACCTTTTGGGGGCTTCTGTCATGCTTACTGTTTATGCTTGTCATTTGTCCGTATTCCGCCAATTTTTTGCGAAATTGCATCAAAATTTGCCATGCAGCTCGTTTGGCTTTGCGTGACAAAATCACAAGATGCAACAAACGCATGGGTCATTTAATCGTTCCCCTCTCCTTCCACATCAACCAAAGTGATCTGAGCCGCCCCACTATCTAGATAATGATATACAGTAGAACCCCCATTTTAGGTTTTTCAGGGGACCAGAAAAAAAATGGTGTAAATTCCAGGAAAATGTAAAATCAGGGAAATGTATTATGCATAATATATAGGTGGGACCACAAAACAACAATGTAATATGAGGGCACGTGTGTAGCAGTATACTGAGCAAAAAATGCATGTGATTCGTCTTCCCAATTTTTAATGGTAGCTCCAAAGCAGAAACAAGGTGCCATGAAAAAATGGCCATAGACTCTAATGTAGTTTGCAACAAAAACGACGGGTAACAAAGAAATTTGTCGCACAACAAAAAAAAATTTCACTAACTATTCGGCGAAGTGAAATGGTACAGATTCGCTCATCACTAGTGCTGCCATTTTTTTGTTTTCTTACAGACTGTGCTGGGGTGGCGCCCCCTTTAATTACTGAGCTCCCATGTTTTAAATGGATCGATACCCCTGATGTGCCCCTGAATATTGTTTTAAATTCTAAAATGTGCCCCACTTATTGAGGTTCCACATAGAGATGGGCGAATTTGACACGTTTCGTTTTGCCAAAAATTCGCCATCGGCGAAATGTCGCCGTAACCTATTAAAGTCTATGGGTGTCAAAAAAATGTTGTTGCGCGATGAATTTATTTTTGACACGCGTCTTTTTTTTTTTGTCGCACAACGCCATACAGGTCTATGGGCGTCAATTCCGCCGCGAAACAAGGCACAAAAATTCGCCCGTCCCTAGTTCCAAATTGGGGATGCACCGAATCCAGGATTTGGTTTGGTATTTGGCCAGGATTCAGCCTTTTTAGTAGGATTCGGGTTCAGGCTGAATCTTTCACAAAGGATTCAGGGATTCGGCTGAATCCAAAATAGTGGATTCGGTGCATCCCTATTCTAAACACAATCTAACTGAGATGGTTGTACCATCATCCAAGTGGGCAATATCAATTAACTTAAAGGAACAGTCCCACAAAGTGCCACCCTACTAAAGTTGTACAAATCAAAGTTTTGTACGACTGTGTGCGGATAGTCCCGTCATTTTTCGTACCATGGCGATCGGTTGATCAGAAAAGTCTAAATATTTTGGTTGTCTAACAATAATTTCTCTGCATGTATTGCCTATCTGACGATATTAATGAGTGACTGTCACTACTATTTGTCCGACATAACTTTCCTTACAACGGCCAGACCATCATCTGATTTATTCTATTACTACTTTATTTAATCTGAATGGTTATTGGCTGGTTAGGAAACTGTAACATTCGATATTCCGTCCAATACAAGGGTGAAATCTGTACGTCTATGGTCATATGCAATCAGTCCTATGGCAACCTGTAGTGTGAAACTCCACCTATCCAACTCGCAGATAGTTTTATTCTTCAAGTTCTTATTTCCACCCCCATTTTTATCTTGAATGTGCTGATGGGTGTAAGATCCTGTCTATGGATTTGCTTTATCAGCTTTTCCTTTGCTCTTCCCCACTGCTTTCCTGTCATTGATTTATATCTTATTTTAGACCCAACATGTTGCACGGCTTATCTTTATCCCTGCATGACTCATTACCAAATGCTCTACCTGCAAGTGCATGGGGGGAAAAGCAGCTCAGTGTCTTCTTTTTTCAATGAAATCACCAGTTTTAATGGTGCCTGCAAATAGCTTTCAGCAGATGTAATACATTGGGAATAATTGTAGTGGAGCCGCTATTCTCTGCTGATTGGGGCTTAACTGCACCATTTCGAATCTTTACATTTCGTACGAAGCCCGACTCGATGGGAACAAGGGAGCAATTTGTGATACTGGAATCTGAAAATAGAATGATTCTCTCAGTTAGCATCGCTAAATTGATTCCTTTCACCTCTATAAATGAATTGTCGAATAGGAAAAAGAATCAAGAAATCATAGCTCCATATATTGCGTGCCATCCTTTATTATTATAAAGTGAAGAATGATATTTAGCGGAGAGATGGGGTTAGAGCGGTGCGGCTTTGCTGTCACTTGCAGCAGAAATATAAAAAAAAAAATTGGATTTATAAATATAAAATGAAAAATGTAATCTTATCCTTGTAACCCCCAGTAATAACCATCTGGAATGGTAGTAAGGACAAGAATATTCTCTATGAAAGGAGGGTGTCTCGTCTCCACATTCTAATCGAATAATACTCTGCTTCCCACATGCTGGACTGGTGGATTAATGCATATTTTTCCTTGGCTGTTGATGAGATAACTGTGCAGCGAAGGCTTTCACTACTGTATAAGATCACTACTGTATTCATCCCAATATTTCAGGCACAAAATTTCATGGCAGACACTAAGGGGCAAATTCACTAAGATGCGAAGTTGCGCCAGGCGCAACTTCGCCGCACTTCGCCAGGCGTAGTTTCGCCAGCGCTCCGCAAATTCACTAAAATCCGAAGTTGCGCACAGGGGTAGCGTAAGGTTGCGAAGTTGCGCTAGCGTTGATTCGCTATGTAAAGCGAAGTTACGCTAGCGAAGGCTAATTTGCATACGGCGTGAAATTCAAATTTCAATGGAGGAACACGTATCAGCACTACAAATGGCTAGAAAACCTTCAAATCAGCAAATAAAATTTTTATTTTGCCCTACACATGTGCCCACTGTCTAGGTAAGTTTCCATGAGTCAGGAAATGTAGGGGGGAAGGAGGGGAGCCCCAAAAATATTTTCGATCTTTTTCAGCCATCATGTAGAAAACACGCCAGCGTTTTTTGGGACTTAGAAAAAAATTTGACTTTTTTTGAAACAATCCCTATCTACTCTATTGCGCTTCGCCAGGTCTGAGGTGGCGAAGGAAGTCTAGCGTAAAAGGTAGCGTTCAGTACACTGCGCAAGTTAGTGAATTTGCGTAGTTACGTCGCTAGCGAAAATTCGCCTGGCGTAAGGGTGCGAAGAAACACTAGCGAAACTACGCCAGCGTTCGTTAGTGAATTTGCGCAGTAACGAAAAATGCCAAACGCTAGCGAATTAACGCTAGCGTTCGGCGCTTCGGCGCTTAGTGAATTTGCGCCTCAGAGGGGAATTTATTGCAGATCCACCTAAAACAGAAGGCTTGATATGTAGGCAGGACAGGGACATACACATACTGTGTCAGATTGTAGTGCAACAGTGAGCATTTATAGGTGCAATGGAAGAATTGTATTTACTGGTCAAGGAAGGTATGAGGTGTCTAATTACTCTGTACAAGTGGGAAATTCCCATTGCCTTTTCTTTGCACTCAATTGGTCATAAGTATATATACTCATTTGAGCTCATTTACCACTGGAACGTAACACTAGGCATATCGATATAGGCAAATGGGGCAAGATCAGGCCAATATTTGTGGGCAGGCCACAAAGACCCGGGCCAAGGGTGGCAAAGATCAAATTCTATTTGTTTTTAGGGTTTACCTCTCTTTTAATATCTGCTCAGGCATTAAGTCAAATATATTTTTATTGGCACATTGTTGCCTCACAGCTACCATTGGTAAATGTGCCCTATCTCCTCTTTTGTGTAGGCAATGCATTTAGGGCTTCTGCTGCAACTTGTACCCATATGCAATCCATAATGTGTCTAATGAATATGATACAATTAAAGGGCATGTAAGTGTCTATGTGCTGCCTGTTACATGGCAGGTGCAACTTGGCCCAAATGCACTTTATTCAATACCTGGAACTTATCACAATAATTAGGGATGCACCGGATCTACTTTTTTTGATTCGGCCAAACCCCCGAATCCTTCGTGAAAGATTAGGCCGAATACCGAACCGAATCCGAACCCTCATTTGCATATGCAAATCAGCGAGGGGAATGGAAAAATAGTGCCGCGCACTAATTGCGCGGCTAAAACATGTTTTACTTCCATGTTTTGTGATGAAAAGTCACGTGATTTTAAGGATTCAGATTCAGTTCAGCCAGGCTCAAGGATTTGGCCGAATCCTGCTGAAAATGTCTGAATACTGGCCAAATACCGAACCGTATCCTGGATTCGGTGCATCCCGAACAATAATACATGAGTACAACATCCATACATCCATAATGCATCAGTACAACATCCCTTTTTCGACAGATTTAAAGGATAAGTAAACCTTTAAAATAAGTGAATGTAAAATTGAAGGTGCTATTCTTTTGTAATTTTACATTCATTATTTATTTATTTTTATTCCAAGATATTAAGGGATACATGTAGGGGCCGATTCACCAATGGTCGAATATCGAGGGTTAATTAACCCTCGATATTCGACTAGGAATTGAAATCCTTCAAATTCGAATATCGAATTCGAAGGATTTAGCGCAGGAAATTCGATCGATCGATCAAACGATTAAATCCTTCGAATCGAATGATTCAAATGATTTTAATCCAACAATCGAAGGAATATCCTTCGATCAAAAAAATTTGGCAAGCCTATGGGGACTTTCCCCATAGGCTAACATTGACTTCGGTAGCTTTTATCTGCCGAACTAGGGGGTCGAATTTTTTTTTAAAGAGACAGTACTTCGACTATCGAATGGTCGAATAGTCGAACGATTTTTAGTTCGAATCCTTCGATAGTCGTAGTCGAAGGTCGAAGTAGCCAATTCAATGGTCGAAGTAGCCCAAAAAACACTTCGAAATTCGAAGTTTCTTTAATTCGAATCATTCATTCGAATTCACTCGAATTTAGTGAATCGGCCCCGTACTGTTAATATGAATGAATTTTGTTCCAACAGCATTATTAAAGGTTTAGTTATCCTTCAAGAGTATTGCAGAAAACTGGCTGATAGGGCCAAACTGCCAATAGGGTTACAAGCCATACTTCCAAAGGGGTGGTCTTACGCTCTGCCTTTAACCAATTCACGCCCAGTGCATCAATACTTATCTAGGGCACCGCTATCCCTAAAGTAATCTCAAATCCAATGATTAAGGAGAGCACTTCAAGCAAATTTGCTGTGATTCAATGTATTTGTGGACTACGATTCACATAACATATTTGGAGCCTTTCGTGCCCTTTCTCAAGTGTACATGGATTAAATATTAATCGGGATATTCACACCCTGATACATGCAGTAAGTTTAGTTTATTTAAGTGTCATTTAATGTAGATCCTTATATACTGTGCGTACATATTAGAATACAGTTATGGGATTCATTATCCAGAATTTTCGGGACCTGGGGTTTTCTGGATAATGGATCTTTCCATAACTTGGATCTTCATACCTTAAGTCTACTAGATAATCATGTAAGCATTAAATGAACCCAATAGGCTGGTTTTGCTTTGAATAAAGATTAATTATATCTGAGTTTGGATCACGTACAAGTTACAATTTTATCATTACAGAGAAAAAGGAAATCGTTAACAAATATTTGGATTATTTGAATAAAATGGAGACTATGGGAGACGGCCTTTCTGTAATTCGGAGCTTTCTGGATAACAAGTTTCCGGATAAAGGATACCATACCTGTATCTGCCATAAACAGGCAATGCACACTGCGCTTATTATGGAGCATTCCAGCACAAACATACAGTAGTACTAATACCATTGAAAAGGCTGGATAAAGTCTGAGAATCATGGAGCTTCAGAATGCAACACTGGTGGGCAATGTCTTTACTATATAAGGTTGTTGTACCTGCAGTCTCATTTGGGAACCCAAGGACAGAGGCTCATTTAATAAAAGTAGTGTTTACCAACGGCTACAGTCACTCGTTATGCCCAAATCTTCTCCTGTTTCATCTGTGGCTTGCACAGTCCAACCCAGAGCTGCTAATATGTTTTCCTTTTACATTTTATGTAGCAGTTCTTGGAATGTGCTAATATTTGCACTGCTAAATGCTGTATTTATGTTATTCCAAAACAGAAGCCCAAAGGCAACTCAAACCAGTCTTACTGTGCATTACAAATTCAAGACATCGGATACATTATGAATGAATGTTGACATGCATAACCTAATAGAAAGAGTTTTATATATATATATATCTCAGGTGACCCAGTTAAAATTTGTTTGTTCAGGTTCATTTGCCCTTTGTAGGCCGCCAACTGAAAATCTCCGCATACCTTTAGGTAACACAGTCGTTCAGACTTTCAATAAGGCTTTTATGTCCTATACACACAAATCCATAACATCCCAACCTCGAACAGACGCAGAACGAGTAGCTAATGAAGGTTTCCTCACAACCCTTCTTCCTGTATAGTTTTTCTGGTTGTCGTTCACTAACTGGTGAATATTAAACTGAATGGAACTATAAAGTTAAACTGTAAATTTAACTGGTGTATTACCTCAGCTTGCATTTTCTAAAACAAGGTATGGTACCTGTTATCCAGAACGCTTGGGACCTGGGGTTTTCCGCATAATGGATCTTTCCATAATTTGGATCGTTATACTTTAAAGGCAAAAAAATAAAATCCCATTTTTACTTTCTTCTATGAAAAAGAAACCTATATCCAATATACTTTAATTAAAAAAATGGTGCAGTTTTTATAAGAAACCTGACTGTATGCAGTGCAATTCTCCCTTCATTTACTGCTGTGGATAGGAATTGTCAGACGGTCCCTAACTGCTCTGCAGGGAAACAATCATACTTATGAACAGCAGGGGGAGCCCCCGGCTTACTTCCCAGCCATGCCAGGACTCAAGCAGCTTTGTTTGTTTCCCTGTAGAGCAGTCGGCGACTGTGTAGAGATTTGTATTGGATTTTATTTTTGCCTTTACATCCCCTTTACTGGTTCCAACTCCAGCTGCAGGGACAAAGATCATGGAGCCATATTTAAACAGATAAACTGGGATTCTATTTGGAGGATTATTTTGCTGCAGCCACTGGTTCTGCAAAGTTGGAGAAAGTTTGTATTAAACAATACAAAAACTATAAAATCCACATTAGATTACATGACAACACAGGACCCAGTGCAGTCTGTATATTCTGATTACTTATCAGTCTTGCTGTATCGGTTTCTGGCAGATATTATTTGACTTGTGCTGTTTATGACAATCCCTAAGCAGCCCAGACCACACTGAGCATTTGCACAGTCCTGGTCTTGCAAAGATTTTTAACAAAGTTACAAGATGGTGACCCCGTGGCCAACTTTAAAAGCATAAATCATTTGTTTTATTAGGCCTCTTGTGCAGTAAGTTCATGTTTATGTTTAGTATACAAAATACAGCATTTCTAGCCATATTCTTTTTTAGACTTTACTTCCCCTTTAAGTCTACTAAAAAAAATAATTTAAACATTAAATAGAGCCAATAGGATTCTTTGGCTTCCAATAAGGATTAATTAAATCTTAGTTAAATGATATTCGGTAGATTTAAAACAAAAAGGTATATTTTTATTATTACAGAGAAAAAGGAAATAATTCTTTTTAAAAAAAAAAAAGTGAATTATTTGCTTATAATGAAGTCTACGGGAGATGGCCTTTCCATAATTCGGAGCTTTCTAGATAACGGGTTTCCGGATAAACTCTACCTGGGTTATCTGCTAGAGGGTTAGTTATAGAACTTAATTGAAATCAGTATAAATAATAGGGGTGCACAGGGTCGGCCTGGAGCATTGGGGACCCATGGGGGGGGCTGTAACAAAGGGCCCTTCTGTCAGTCACCAAGGCCCCTCTTCCAACATCTGAACTCCCGCCATCACACATGTGCACACCATGTCATGTCATGCTAATCTCAATGTCTTCTTTACAGGGGGTTTGCGATCGGGGAAGAGACCTGGGCTGACGCCGGTCCACCTGTTTTTTTCCAAGTGTCTTGAAAGCTCCGGACGGGTCCTCCCTATCGAAATAAGGCCAAAAATCTGCCAAATATCGATCGGTCAAGTTTTATTTTTTTCCACGATCCTGGACCATATCGGCTAGTTAATGTGGTCCTGCGACCCGTCTGTGCCTATTCGTAGCATTGTAATCTGATCGTCGGCCCAAGTGTCAACGGATTGAGCCGATATCAACCCAGCCGTTAGTGGGCATATCGGTTTGGCGACCTCGCCAACTGAGCAGATCTAATAGTGTATGGCCACCTTTGTTATAGCTAGAAAACATAATTGCAGACTGGCACATTTCATTATGGTAAAAACAAAAAGCCTTATGCATTTCATGTCACCAAAGGACACTTATTTTAGGCTTTTCTTTCAAATGCGGGTCACTGACCCCATCTAAAAACAAATGCTCTGTAAGGCCACAAATGTATTGTTATTGCTACTTTTTATTACTCCTCGTTCTATTTAGACCGTCTCCTATTCATATTCCAGTGCCTTATTCAAATGAACACATGGTTGCTAGGGTCGTTTGGACCCTGGCAACTAGATGCTGAAATTTCAAACTGGAGAACTGTTGAATTAAAAGCTAAATAACTGCAAATAATAAAAAAATGAAACCCAATTGCAAATTATCTCAGAATATCACTCTCTACATCATACTAAAAGTTAACTCAAAGGTGAACAACCCCTTTAAATGAGGGCACAATCTCTCATTTTTGGTTTAAAGTCAAGATTGTAAAAACTTGTGAGCAAGTTTCATTGATCCCATTTATATTCTGTATTGTTGTACTACTCATACTTGTTATAAATTAATGTACATCACAGCATAACTTTCTGAGGCTATATATATATATATATATATATATATATATATATATATATATATATATATATATATATTTATAATATATATATATATGATGATAGCAAAGTCTGAGTGGACTCTTTGGAGCAGATTTACTAACCAGCGAAAAGACGTCAGCGTCCACTTGGCACTCAGTGCAACACTTCAACAGACGAAAATTCGCTCAGACAACGCTAGTTCAATAAAATGCGGAGTTTCATCCTGGACGTCGAACGCTGGTGACTTTTCGCTAGCGGTACTTCGGTAATGCAAGCATTTAAAAGCGAATATATGCTAGCATTCATTTTCGAAAATTCGCTAGAGATCTTGCTCTCAGGTTAATTTGCATATGGCAGGAAATTTACAGTTGTATGGACTTCTTTATGTTATATGTTGCAGCAAATACATTACATTACACAAGTCCAGGGGACCATAATAAAGACAACAGAGTTGTTATAATGCCCTACACATGAGCCCACTGTAAAGTAAATGTTCCAATATATTGAAAACCGGTTACAAAAAAAAAATGTAAGGACTTTTGCAGGAAATCACTCTGAAAAAAGGAAAAGTCTCCAGCGTTTTTTGAACTTTTCCACTCACAAAATATGATGTAAGTGACAGAAGATTGAGGAAGATCTATGCACTCCATTGCACTTCGCCTGGTCTGAGCTGAACTGAGCTGAGCTAGTGAATTTGCGGAGTAACATCTATTGGCCAGAGCGAATTGTCGCCTGGCGATAGAGTGCGAATGACCACTAGTGCCTGTCTCTATTGCCTGTCTCTAGTGCCTGTCTCTAGTGCCTGTCTCTAGACTCCTGTCTCTAGTGCCTGTCTCTCGTGCCTGTCTCTAGTGCCTGTCTCTAGTGCCTGTCTCTCGTGCCTGTCTCTAGTGCCTGTCTCTAGACACCTGCTCCCGCTAGTAAATTGGCGATGTCCCTGCGGGCGGTAATGCTAGAGAATTGTCGCTATCGTTGGCCACTTCATCCTTTAGTAAATCTGCCCCTTTGTTCTCCATGCCATGCTCATGCGTTTGATTAATATTATCTGCTGTGGTGGCAAATACAGGTTTTCTATTTTCTGTTTCTAGGCCCAAACTTTCTGTTTATTTATTGATAGAGGCAAATGGAACACATGGAACACACGAGGACCTCCTTAAAAGAACAGGTCAATGAAGAGTCTAGTGATAGGGTCTACCTTCCTTAAGATATATACTAACCTAGATTCAACTCAATGAGAAAAACAAATCTCCTAATTCAATTCCAGATTCTTCCATAAATTTCATCTGAATTTTATAAGATTAAATCTCTAAGGACATTTATCCATGACCAGCCCACAAACATTATGGCAGATTAAACTGTATATGTCTTTAGTTATATCTATAATGTTTTTGGCTCAACCTTTAAAGGGGACCTGTCACCCAGACATAAAAAGCTGTATAATAAAAGTCCTTTTCAAATTAAACATGAAATCCAATTTCTTTTTTTATTAAAGCATTCATAGCTGCTGTACGCTCATTTAAAAATCTCAGCTGTCAATCAAATATTGTCTGCCCCTCCTCTATGCCTTAGGCAGACAATTACTTTCACTTTCCATTCAGCACTTCCTACATGTCACTGCTCTTCCCACATTCCCCCGTTCTCTTTACCATTTAATTGTGTAACCAGGACATGGGGATGGACCTCAGGTCCCCCATTCTGGTGCACAAACAAGATTCTGAGATGATACAAGACTTGTCTTAATAATAGTGTCCACATAATGGCTGCTGCCTGCTTGCTATAATTATGAATTCCCAGACCAAAGGAATCAAAATGTAAATAATTTATATAGTGTAATTACATTTTATTTTCATGATAAATTATTAGTTGGAATATTTTTTTTTTCGGGTGACAGGTCCCCTTTAAGAATAACATTAATGGACGAAATACCAAACTCTGCAGAAATACAGGTATCAGTCACAAATATGACAAATCTTTATTTTACAGGGTTTGAATGACTTTGTGGCATGGAATGATGGTGGCATTGAAACTGAGTGGTATATATAGCTTTTCTTGCAGAAGCTACAATCAATAATACATTTATATTTGTGTTTGTCCCTATGGTAAGATTCTCTGCAGAATTCCGAGGGAAGAATTTCCAGGCTACAATTGAGAATGTTTTTTATTACCCTGCAATAGCCTTGCGGTACACAAGTTACAGACTGTTTGTTTGCCTGCTGGGACTAATAAAAGGATAGGAAACAAATTTCTGCTTTAAGCCTGAACCTGGTGCACAAACAAAAAATCTGATGCAAAATATTAAATATATAGGAAAAAACAATATAGAATGGTATTTATACAGGTATTCTGATCCTTTAAAGGCACAGTAACAAGAAGTGATATACCCTAAAAGCATTTCCACTAAGGGGCATTTTTATCAAAGAGTGAAAATAGAGTTCACCACTAAAAGGGAACTGCTTAGCTCTTGTATATAATTCTGCACCAGAGGGATTATTTACAAGGGGTACAGCACAAGGATTGGGGTGCTAGCACCCCATACACAGAGGGGCAAATTCACTAAGGTGCGAAGTTGCGCCAGGCGCATCTTCGCCGCACTTCGCCGCACTATGCGTATTTTCAACAGCGCTCCGCAAATTCACTAAAATCCGAAGTTGCGCACAGGGGTAGCTTAAGTTTTCGAAGTTGCGCTAGCGTTAATTCGCCAAGCGAAGCGAAGTTTCGCTAGCGATGGTTCATTTTCATACGGCGCGAAATTCAAATTTCAATGGAGGAACACGTATCACCACTTCAAATGCCTATAAAACCTTCAAATCAGCAAATAAAAATGTTATTTTGCCCTACACATGTGCCCACTGTCTAGGTAAGTTGCCATGAGTCAGGAAATGTAGGGGGGGAGGAGGGGAGCCCCAAAAATATTTTCGATCTTTTTCAGCCTATCACCCATCATGTAGAAAACACGCCAGCGTTTTTTGGGACTTAGAAAAAATTTTGACTTTTTTTGAAACAATCCCTATCTACTCTATTGCGCTTCGCCAGGTCTGAGGTGGCGAAGGAAGTCTAGCGTAAAAGGTAGCGTTCAGTACACTGCGCAAGTTAGTGAATTTGCGTAGTTACGTCGCTAGCGAAAATTCGCCTGGCGTAAGGGTGCGAAGTAACACTAGCGAAATTACGTCAGCGTTTGTTAGTGAATTTGCGCAGTAGCGAAAAATGCCAAACGCTAGCGAATTAACGCTAGCATTCGACGCTTCGGCTCTTAGTGAATTTGCGCCTAAGCCTTTATTCCAGTGTATGCTTTGATATCTGCTTTGAGCAGGATTTTCAGCACTAAAGGCAAAATGAGCCATATGCAATGCCTGGCCATAGAATGTATAAAGTACTGGGTTCCAGAGCACCTTGTGTCCCTTGGAACACCTTCCTGGCACCATCTGAATAATGCACAAGTATGAACAGGGGATGACCATGTGCTACCCTTTCCATATTCTGTGGGGGCAGGTGCAAAAGATAAAGACAAAACTCTTTTTACTTCATTCCAGAAGTTCAAAAAGTTGCCAGTTGATGTTGCATTCATGGACAATTTGCTAATTCAAGAGTTTCCTTGACTTCTTCATTGTTCTGTCTCAGCCTATTCTTCTACTGTACCATGTCAGACTCGTGGCTGGGCCAACAATATGACTCAACACTAAGGACGAGTGATAGTGTTTTTTTTTTACCTTTAATGAACTCAAATGGCCTCGAAACTCAAATGGTATCTTATTTAAGAAAAAAACTCAAACTCAACTCAAATGAATGTTACAACACGAAATCTTGAATTGAATTCGAATCGAATTTAAGTGGAACTCTTTTCGAGTTTTTTCTCCAAAAAAAAACTCGAATGTCAGGAAGGCTATTAACATTTGCAAATGGGTCCCTGGACCTCTACCATTGACTTCTACATGAACATGGCAGATTTTAGGTGGCTTACTATCGAGTTCAAGTTGTTCCCACGGTCGCGGTATGATAAATCTTTAATTCCAATTCAAGTTTGGATTTTTCCCAACTCAAATTTGTGAGTTTTAACCAAAAATCCAACTTGAAAATTCAAACTCAAAATCCCAACTTTAATAAATCCACCCCTTCGCGTAAGTTATTTGGCTAAGCTGGGGTAGACTTAAGTGGTTCTGTTCTACCAACCCCCAGCAGGATAGCATACCAGGCAGAGGGAGAGCTTTGCAGAATGCCAAGAATCATATGATTGTAGCAGCTCTCTAATATACTAGATAATCCCAAAATTGCCAGCTCAGCAATGTTATAAAAATGGAGAGTCTGACGAAGTGCCGAGTGCAGCAAGAAACACGTAAGTCACAGACACTCACCACTTTTTACATTGTACCACTTGAATACGCATAATAATAAAGCCGTTTGAAAAGTTTTGAAAAGAAAGATGTAGTCCGTGTCCCCAAGTGGATTTGCAGCACAGCGCCGAGAGAGCACGATTCTTTATACTTGGATAAAAATGGAAAGTCTCTGTAAAATATTTTGTCAATAATGCCATTAAAGTGAAATTCTTTCTTACCATTTATTGTATGTTGCTTTATTGTACAGTGATGCTGTTGGTCACTGGTTGGATTATCTTGCTTTTCCGCATAGTTATTTTTTGCCAATGGAAGACGATCGCAAGATCTGAATAGGAGTCTTTGCATAGAACTCAGTCAAGCCTTTATCTGTAGCACTGTGGAATATTCAAAGCTTTGCAGAGTCAGTAGGTGAGCATTAGGGATCTAGCGAACGTCGGAAAAAAAGTTCGCGAACATATTCGCGAACTTGCGCAAAAATGCGAGCGGTTCGCGAACGGTTCCCGAACCCCATAGACTTCAATGGGAAGGCGAACTTTAACATCTAAAAAAGACATTTCTGGCCAGAAAAATGATTTTAAAGTTGTTTAAAGGGTGCAACGACCTGGACAGTGGCATGCCAGAGGGGGATCAAGGGCAAAAATGTATCTGAAAAATCTGCCTGTGTGTGCTTGGAAGAGATAGTGTAGGGGGAGAGCTGTTAGTGATTTCAGGGACAGATGATAGTAAGTTTGCTGGCTAGTAATCTGCTTGATACTGCTCTGTATTGGAGGGACAGAAGTCTGCAGGGATTTGAGGGACATTTTAGCTTAGGTAGCTTTGCTGGCTAGTAATCTACTGTTCTCTTTAAACAACTGCCATACGTTGCCCTTGTAGGCATTGTTTGCCCAGTTTTTTTGGACGCAGCCACTGAAGCACAGTTGCCAGAAAAAATATGCCATATAAATGCTGAAAATAGTCATTTTTTGCCATATACGTTGAGTCAACGTATGGCAAAAAATGACTATTTTCAGCATTTATGTGGCATATTTTTTCTGGCCTCTGTGCTTCAGTGGCTGCGGCCAAAAAAACTGGGCAAACAATGCCTACAAGGTGAGAACGTCCTGGAATCCTGGGTACTTGGAGACAAAACGTTGGACTATTAAATTTAACACATGTGCCATGCAGGGCACATGTGTTAAATTTCCCAGTCTCAACGCTGCCAACAGATTGCTTCCATTGTCACACACCACTTTTCCGATCTGCAGTTGGTGTGGGGTCAGCCACCGATCGGCCTGTGACTGCAGAGATGACAGGAGTACAGATCCGGTATGGTTTTTGCTTTCCAGGCACGTCATCCCCAAGACAGCGTGACAACGGCGTACCTGGCACGTCGAATAGCCTAGGGGGAGCTGGGGGTGCACAGGTGTGGAGGAGGAGAAGGAGGACCCAGCAGCAGAGTAAGAAGAAGAAGAGGAAGAAGACGAGGTAGAGAGCGATGGAGGAGTAGAGGTGGTGGCAGAACCGCGTGCAATCCGTGGCGGTGACACCAACTCCACTGTTGTTGTTGTTGTTGAGCTACCCATTCCCTGCTTCCCATTCCCAGCCATTACCAAGTTCACCCAGTGGGCAGTGTAGGTGACATACCTGCCCTGACCATGCTTGGAGGACCATGCGTCAGTAGTCATATGGACCTTTGGCCCAACACTAAGTGACAGAGATGCGGTAACTTGGCTCTGCACATGTTGGTACAGGTGTGGTATTCCCTTTTTAGAAAAAAAATTGCGGCTGGGTACCTTCCACTGCGGTGTCCCAATTGCTACAAATTTGCGGAAGGCCTCAGAGTCCACCAGCTGGTATGGTAAAAGCTGGCGGGCTAAGAGTGCAGACAAGCCAGCTGTCAGACGCCGGGCAAGGGGGTGACAGTCAGACATTGGCTTCTTACGCTCAAACATGGCCTTCACAGAAACTTGGCTGGTGGCAGATGACTGGGAATGGGAACAGGTGGTCAAGGTGGAAGGCGGAGTGGAGGGTGGTTCAGATGGGTCAAGGAGAGCAGAGGTAGAGCAGTAAGATGCTGGACCAGAAGGAGTGTGGCTTTTAGTTTGCCTGTTGCCTTTGAGGTGTTGCTCCCAAAGTGCTTTGTGCTTGCCGCTCATGTGCCTTCGCATAGAAGTTGTACCTATGTGGCTGTTGGGCTTACCAAGGCTCAGTTTCTGACTGCACTCATTGCAAATTACAATGCTTTTGTCAGAGGCACACACATTAAAAAAATCCCACACTGCTGACTTTTTGGAAGTCTGCGATCTGGCGGTAACAGTAGAAGTTGGCGGCATTGGCGGCAATGGCGGGTGCGTTGGCCGGCTGAACACAGGTGCCGATACATGTTGTTGCCCTACTGATCCCTGCGGGCTGGCCTCCCTGCTTCTTCTAAGTCTTATTCTCCTACTGCCTCTCTGACTCTCCGTCTCTCCATCTGAACTACCCTCCTCTTGCTCTCTTCTACTAGGCACCCACAAAACATCAATCTCCTCATCATCATTCTCCTCAGATGCATCAATTTCTTCTGACACATCACAGAAGGAAGCAGCAGCGGGGACCTCCTCCTCCTCCTCATCACTCATCATTATGTCCATCTCTGTCGTGTTCTCTGCCAGAATTAAATCTGGTGTAACGTCCTCATCTCCTTCATCTTCTTCTGCCAATAATGGTTGCGCATTACTCAGTTCAAGAAACTCATGGGAAAATAACTCCTCTGACTCCAGTGAAGAAGGGGCACCGGTGGTGGAGGAAGTGTTACGTGGGGTGGCCATAGCAGTGGAGGATGAGGAGGATGTTGTGGTAAAGTTAGAAACGGTAGAGGATGGGGTGTGCTGTGTAAGCCAGTCAACTACCTCTTCAGCATTTTGGGAGTTCAGGGTCATTGGCTTTTTAAAACTGGGCAATTTGCTAGGGCCACAGGATTGCATAGCAGCACGGCCCCTAGCACGGCCTCTGCGTGGCGGCCTGCCTTTGCCTGGCATTATTTTTAAAAAAACAACAACAACAAAAACTCAGTTGGTTTTTCTGGAAACGATAATACACACAGCTAGATGGCAGTTTGAAGAAAACAGTGTGCAAATAATGCCTACAAGATCAACGTATACACTACTACAGCGGTGGATACGGATTACGTAAAATATATGAATGCTGCTTGAAAAAAAGTAACTCAAGTGGTTTTTCTAGAGACGATAATATTATCAATATTTAGACAAAATGTGAACAAGCTCACACAGCTAGATGGCGGTTTGAAGAAAACACTGTGCAAATAATGCCTACAAGGTCAACGTATACACAGCGGTGGATACGGATTACGTAAAATATAAGAATGCTGCTTGAAAAAAAGTCACTCCGGTGTTTTTTCTGGAGACGGTAATATTATGGATATTTAGACAGAATGTGAACACGGTCACACAGCTAGATAGCAGTTGGTTGAATAACACACTGGGCAAAAAATGCCTACAGGGCAAATAATGCCTACAAGGTCAACGTATACACAGCGGTGGATACGGATTACGTAAAATATAAGAATGCTGCTTGAAAAAAAGTCACTCCGGTGTTTTTTCTGGAGACGGTAATATTATGGATATTTAGACAGAATGTGAACACGGGCACACAGCTAGATAGCAGTTGGTTGAATAACACACTGGGCAAAAAATGCCTACAGGGCAAATAATGCCTAAAAGGTCAACTTATACACTACTACAGCGATGGATACGGATTACGTAAAATTTATTATGGCTGCTTGAAAAAAGTCACTCCGGTGTTTTTTCTGGAGACGGTAATATTATGGATATTTAGACAGAATGTGAACACGGTCACACAGCTAGATAGCAGTTGATTGAATAACACACTGGGCAAAAAATGCCTACAGGGCAAATAATGCCTAAAAGGTCAACTTATACACTACTACAGCGATGGATACGGATTACGTAAAATTTATTATGGCTGCTTGAAAAAAGTCACTCCGGTGTTTTTTCTGGAGACGGTAATATTATGGATATTTAGACAGAATGTGAACACGGGCACACAGCTAGATAGCAGTTGGTTGAATAACACACTGGGCAAAAAATGCCTACAGGGCAAATAATGCCTAAAAGGTCAACTTATACACTACTACAGCGATGGATACGGATTACGTAAAATTTATTATGGCTGCTTGAAAAAAGTCACTCCGGTGTTTTTTCTGGAGACGGTAATATTATGGATATTTAGACAGAATGTGAACACGGTCACACAGCTAGATAGCAGTTGGTTGAATAACACACTGGGCAGAAAATGCCTACAGGGCAAATAATGCCTAAAAGGTCAACTTATACACTACTACAGCGATGGATACGGATTACGTAAAATTTATTATGGCTGCTTGAAAAAAGTCACTCCGGTGTTTTTTCTGGAGACGGTAATATTATGGATATTTAGACAGAATGTGAACACGGTCACACAGCTAGATAGCAGTTGGTTGAATAACACACTGGGCAAAAAATGCCTACAGGGCAAATAATGCCTAAAAGGTCAACTTATACACTACTACAGCGGTAGTAAAATAAAAAAAAGTTAAATAAAAAAAGAATGAATATTAAAAAAAAAAAAATTAAAGTTGGTGCTGCTGAACTACTAGGAGCAGCAGATTAGCACACCAGTCCCACTCCCCAACACTGCTAGACTAATAGCACTGGGCTCTTATAGTAGTAGTAGTAGTAGTAGTAGTAGTAGTAGTAGTAAAACAACAAAAAAATAAATAAAAGCAGTCCTTACAAGGACTATTGCTATTGCAGCAGTCAGCAGATGAGATCAGAAGCAGGACAGCTGCCCACTGCAGCTACATACAGAGCACTGCAGTAGAAGGTAGATTACTAGCCAGCAAAGCTACCTAAGCTTAAATGTCCCTCAAACCCCTGCAGACTTCTGTCCCTCCAATAACAGAGCAGTATCAAAACGATTACTAGCCAGCAAACTTTCAACTGTCCCTGAAATCACTAACAGGCAGCAGCTCTCTCCCTACACTATCTCTTCAGCACACACAGGCAGAGTGAAAAAAAGCTGCAGGGCTTCGGTTTTTATAGGGAAGGGGAGTGGTCCAGGGGAGAGCTTCCTGATTGGCTGCCATGTACCTGCTGGTCTGGGGTGAGAGGGCAAAAAAAAGCGCCAACAATGGCGAACCCAAAATGGCGAACGTCGCGCGACGTTCGCGAACTTCCGGCGAGCGCGAACACCCGATGTTCGCGCGAACAAGTTCGCCGGCGAACAGTTCGCGCCATCTCTAGTGAGCATCAAGGCATTATAATGAGGCTAAGACAGGAAAAGATCGTATTATATCAAAATATTATCCTTCAAGCCTCTGGAAATACCAGTTTGCAGCATTCGCTGACATTGATGTTCCTTATTAAACTGTTAACTAATACCCTTGAGATATATGATTGCTTTCCATGCAGTCTGCCTAATGCACATTAAACCAAACTCATTTGCGACACAATTTCATGAGCCATTTTCTTCGGGGAGGTCACGGGTATATTTAAATGGTACCACATTGCACTGTGCATTGCCTCTCAGAATCATTTTGTAAATGAGCTGTGGGTCCTGTTCAAAATTACAGAAAAGGGGGATTTTAACTCTTATTTTACAACTTTTAAGGAATCTTAAAAGAAGGAAGACTGATTTTTACATCACCTAATCACTAGGCAGCAATAAACATGTCACTTCATGCCCGGGATTAGTGTTTAGCTATTTGGTTCAGCTGCGGCTGTTGAACCCACAGCATATAGAACTGTTATTTCCTTACTCTTTATCTGACAGTAATAGCAAATAATTACCTCTTAAAGTCCTTTCTCTAAAACCAGAGGAAAAAGAACAAGAACATCCATGTGTTTAAAGGGGAAGTAAAGTCTAACTAGTATAAGGCTAGAAATGCTGTATTCTGTATACTAAACATAAACATGAACTTACTGAACCACAAGCCTAATCAAACAAATGATTTATGCTTTCAAAATTGGCCACAGGGGGTCACCATCTTGTAACTTTGTTAAACATCTTTGCAAGACCAAGACTGTGCACATGCTCAGTGTGGTCTGGTCTGCTTAGGGATCATCATAAATTATCAAAACAGCACAAGTCAAATAATATCTGCCAGAAGCCGATACAACAAGACTGATTAATAATCACAATATCCAGACTGCACTGGGTCCTGTGTTGTCATGTAATCTACTGTGGATTTTATAGTTTTTGTAATGTTTAATACCAACTTTCTGCAACTCTGCAGCAAAATAATCCTCCAAATAGAATCCCAGTTTATCTGTTCAAATCTGGCTCCATGATCTTTGTCTTGCAGCTGGAGTTGGAAACAGGGGATGTAAAGGCAAAAATAAAACCCAATACAAATCTCTACACAGTCGCCAACTGCTCTACAGGGAAACAAACAAAGCTGCTTGAGTTCTGCATGGCTGGGAAGTAAGACGGGGGCTCCCCCTGCTGCTGATAAGTATGATTGTTTCCCTGCAGAGCAGTTAGGGACCGTCTGATAAATCCCAATGCAATCTATCTATAGCTGGCCATAGATGTAAAGATTTTTAAAAGATCCAATCGATTTTTAAACCTGGCCGATCAATTTTCTGACAGATGGCCGAAAAATCGTAAGATGTACGATCATTCGAATCCCACTAACCGCACGATAATTTATGGATTGGTCGGACTGCACTGAAATCGGTCGTTCACCAACATCATCGTGTCTATGGAGACCTTATGTTTGCGGGGCCAAGCAGGCAGCTACTCTTCAGTTTTGCTGGCAATATCGCCTGAAATGGTCTTGTTTCACGTCTATTGTAGGGATCTGGACCACATGAGGTACTGACAACCTGGACGGTATATACTTTCATCCAGCATCAGCTTGGATGCGGGTGTCAATTTCCAATTCCGATTTTTTAGTGAAAATGTCAGATTTTCAAGATTTTTTTGTGAAAATGTCCCAATTTCACGATTTTTTCATGAAATTTTCGGATTTCATGATTTCTCCGCAAATTTTTAGACGTTTCGAAACTGGAGAAATTCGCTCATCACTAATTACTAATTGGTACTTTAGAGTGACCTCCAATGACCTACAATATATTGTTTTCTGCTTTCCCTGCAGTTATGCCCCTGAACATGCAGACTTCACTTGAAATTGCACTTTGCACACTGCGCCAATGTGAGTGTATGCACCTTTACATTACTTTACCCCCTAGCAAAATATTCTAAACTGAAGAACCTGTGTATTTTTTATGCTATTTCTGTACCTATGTACCTGTACCTTGTACTAGTGTGTATCTTTCAATAATATGCACCCTACTGAGGAATTACAGTGCATTATTATATAAAGGCACAAGGCCTGGAGCTGAGTGTATCTATATATAGGTCACAGAACATCAAGCTGACTTTTAATATATTTTATAGATTTTACTGGGGTACAAGAAATGATTATTGTTTCTATAGTAATACTTGTAACACTTGAGAAAGGGTCCGTGTTACTCGAAACATGTCGTGTGTACAATAAAGCACTAACGCAGCAGAACTCTGCAGTCTATGGCTTCCTTTCACTATTCTTCTGTTATTTAAAATATTTTATTTGATTTTCATATTAACTATTCTTCTGTTGATGTTAATTGAGATCTATACGGTGTGACCTTTGGAAGGAGTGCCTACTATTGCAAGAATTGGGGATACGCTGATAATTCAGTTGTTGGAGATTTCATGTACTCATATAGAGGAAAGGTGTTTCGCCTAAGGGGGAATCCTATACAGATAGAGACCTGTTATCTAGAATTATTAAAAATTTGTATTATTTGGATATAACAGACAAGAACAGGGTCAGACTGGGGGGCCTGGGGCCCACCGGGGCTTCTGCTTCAGGGCTCCCCTCCGGCAACCCCCCACCGCAGGTGTACACATGCATGCCAGCGCGCACTCGCGCATGCGAGTCGGCGTCCACACTCTCACTGTTTTTTTGCAGTCGCGGCAGGAAGAAAACCAGGGTGTGGATCTGGGCCGGCAGGGCCCACTGGGTTTTTTCTCAGTGTCTCACTGACCCAGTCCATAAAATCCATGAATATCCTGTAAATTATATACTGAATAGAGTACCCCCTTTTGTAAAATATAAGGATATTATAAGTTACCGAGGAGTTTCATGACCATATAAAACACGAGGCCGGGTCATGGAACAACGAGGTAACTTCTAATATCCTCATATTTTGCAACTGGGGGTACTTTATTTATTATAATACATGAATTTCAGTGAGTCCTGTAACAGAAATGACATCAGAACTCACCGTTTATAACTGATGACATCAGAACTCACCGTTTATAAGGATTTCATTTACAAGATTTTCATAGCTTTTGTGTATTATATGCTTATAATGGGGCTTAGTGATGTCATTGGTTATAATCAGAGCTTAGTGATGTCATTTCTGTCACATGACTCACTGAAACTTGTGTATTATAATAAATAAAGTACCTCGGAGTTCCATGACCTGTATAAAAAACCTTTTGTCCTTCAGCCTCGTGTTTTATATGGTCCTGGAACTCCTCGATAACTTATAATATCCTTACATTTTACAAGAGGGGGTACTTTATTCACTATGAAGTATATGGGAGACAGCTTTTTCCATAATTCAGAGCTGGTTTCCTGATAATGGTTTCCTGATAATGGTTCCTATACCTGTATCTATTGGAGGATCTAATACTCACTCATACTCACTGAACCCCTGAGGTTTATTTTTGTGTGATGGGAACTCTCTGACATCAGAAGACATAGATTATATAAAATATAGAAGCCTTTATATAAATATTATCACTCCTTATTTACAAGGAAATATGTCTCAAATGAAAAGAATTCCCTTTTTGCGTGGCTATGCTCTGTAACATGATAAAGCACTCAGTGAAGATTTAGCAAATTAAGCAAAATGTAGAGAGCAAATTATTTCGGTCGTTTTCCTGGTGAGCTTACAATTCAGGTTCTCTGCCTTCATTTTCATCTCCTTGCTTCCCTCAAGCGCTCCTAAACATTCCATCCTATGTGAAGGGAAATTCCATACTGCAAGAAATCATTTCATGGTTTCTAAAACAATCTACATTTATTTGTTCAGATTTTTTTTTTTTTTATTGAGGAGAAGAAGGAAAACTATACAGTATCCCAGGCCCTGGATTTCTTTTCCATCTGTACTCAATTAAATGTTATTGGACGAACTCTTGAAATTACAGATTTATAGTAAATCTGGCTTTGTAACTGAAGGTTGATTTAACAGGAGTTCACGTGATTTAATTATTTACAGAAACATATAAACATACGGACAAAGATTTTTGTGACAGATAAAAAACACCTGGCCTGATTGTGTCTGCCAATTTGCTGGATCTTGTTTGCTGAAAGCCTGGAGCTCATGAGCAGAAAGCAACCTCTTTCTATACCTTTAATCCCCCTTCCAAAGAATCATTGGCCAGTAAATATGTAATAAAGTCAGAATTAAAGAACCCATCTTATGCCCATGATGTTTGGGAAAGTGTTTTTATTAAATTTTATCAAATTTTTTAACCAATTGGCTTGTTGTGTTTTTTTATGTGTGGGCTTAACCCAACCCAAACCCATTCCTACTGTGATCACTTAGGGCTGAACATATGGATGGGAAATGATTGCTTTGTCCTGTATGTGTGTAGTCAGTTCTTCAGTTGACAAGACTGCATGGGCCCTTGAATGATGCAGTTGTTCAGACTGATTCTCAAGCAAACAGATCTTGACAGTTCTCAACCATCTTTTTGCACTCAATCGCCTACTAGTTTTCTTGTGCTGTGAGTGACCTGAGAGGAGCCATCTCAAAACTTTGCCATACCCACCCAATTCTGAGGTCACAAAAGGGAACGGGCAGGTGTGGCGGCTATAAATAGAAGCTGCCGGAGGCATAAGCTGGCACAATACCCAGCAATCTGGTGCAAAAAGTCGGCCCAAACCTTCCCAACCTGACGCAGCCACTCTATTTATAGACCCGCCCATTATGATTTCACAAAAGGGGGTGGGACAGACACATGCCTATAAGTAGAGACTAGAGGCTGCTGAAGGCAGAAGCTAGCATAGTACCCAGCAATCTGGTGTGAAACTCAGCCTGAACCTGCCCAGGTCCCACGCATTTCAAGTTGATGACATTGTTAATGTCCAGTGTTGCTGTTGGTTCCTATACATCATTAACATAAACTGGGCCTTAAACGATACACAGCAGCACAAATAGAGGCATCCCCAACCTTTAGTTACTTGGTTAATGAGTGTGTAGTGTTCCTTGAACATTGATTGCTCGATGTCAACACTTTCTAACTACTTGTGGTCTATTTTGAATGCAAATGATGAGGTTTCCTTTAAAGAAACTCTGTATATATACATAAAAATAAACTACAGGTGCGGTACCTGTTACCCATAATGATTGGGACCAGGGCCGGGCCAAGGGGTAGGCAGAGTAGGCACGTGCCTAGGGTGCAAAGCTCGGGGGTGCCAAGCACGTTCCTCCTCTGTTGTCTACCCCCAGTCCAGTCCCCTCTGTGCCTGACTCTCTGTGGTTACTTCCCTTTGCGCTCCTGTGCATGTGCACGAACACACACCAATTTGCACATGCGCATGTTAGCACAGGAGTGTAAAAAGAAGTAAAAACCCAGTCTTTCTAGCACAAGTACACGCGAGTGCCACTTTGCGCATGCGCACTCGAGCTAAGTCAGCGCTGTATCCGCCGGCTTGTCTTGGGCAACTGTGTGGCGTGGCCCTGATTGGGAACTTGGGGTTTCCAGATAATAGGTCTTTCTGTAATTTGCATCTTCATACTTTAATGGGGGAATGTAATAAAAATCGCTAACGGAAAAACTATTCACAATGCGAAAAGTTATGCCTTTGCGCAAACAAATTTTGCTTTGTGCGAATTTAATATAGCTTTTGCGAGTCTGGAAACTGTTTAGCGACCACTTCCGACAGTGAAAGACCGTTTGCGAATTTTATAGTTTGCGCCGATGCGCAGTCAATGTAATAAAACTTCTTACTGAAAAAGTCGTTATGTTTGCTCCAAAAGATTACGACACCTTCAAGCACTTCTTATGAGTGCGCAATTAAAATTCGCAATGCGCAATTAAAATTCGCAATGCGCAATTAAAATTCGCAATGCGCAATTAAAATTCGCAATGCAATAACAGTTTAAAGAACAATATTACATTGTGAGATGTGGTTTTTAGTCTTATTGGTGCAAATTGTTTTGCTCTTTGCGACTTTTATTACATTCCCCTGCATGTCTGCTAGAAAATCATGTAAACATTAAATAAACTCAATAGGCTGGTTTTGCTTCCAATAAGGATTATTTATATCTTAGTTTGGCTCAAGTACAAGTTACTGTTTTATTACTACAGAGAAAAAGGAAATCATTTTTAAGAATTAGGATTATTTGGATAAAATGAAGTCTATAGGAGATAATTCCTGTAATTCTGAGCTTTCTGGATAATAGGTTCCTGGATAACAAATCCCATACCTGTATATGAGCCAATGAGCCAACGAGCCAATGTACATCTAAGTTGGTAGTTGCTGAAAAAGCACTGCGTATCTTGACAGCGCTATATAAATAAATGATGATGAAATTGCTGTTCTACCAATAGCAATTAAAACACCTGGACAAGTGGACAGTGAGAACAGAAAGCTTACAAAAAAGCAAAAAAGCATGTTATTGGCAGCCACTACTAGTGCCATGATCCCTCGAGTCTTAATTTCTGCCATTAACATCGTGAATCTTGTTTATTCTGCAGAATCGTCTTGCGTTTGCCCTGGGCAAAGAAAAGTCAGGGCAGTTGTGGAACTGTAGGGAGTCACATAAGTCAAAACCAATCTGAGTCAATACAAGAAACAAAATCAAATATAACCAGCAAATGTATTTTCTACTTGTCAGCAGATTGCACATATGTGATAAAGCAAAGGCAGCTATATATTGACGAGTAACATGGAGCTGTGCGGGGGTGGAGGTCCATTTGTGGAACTATAACAGATGTCCTAAACTTGAAACCTTTACCGCAATGTCAATTGACTTGTATTTTTCTAATGAAAAACAAATGCATGAATAAACACAAGTGGGAAATACGACCTTGCCACACACCTCACATATTCTGGCTTTTAGTTTCACCAAGAATTCCTTACATACCCTCAAACCCCCGCTTTTGTACTTTTCAAGGGACGTTGGGAAGTGTTGATGTCAATTGCAGGATAGAATCAAGAAAAAAGAATGGAAAAACCAAAGATTCATTATTTATGGAGTTACTGAATGCCCAGGACACAGTGTAAAGGTGTCAGTAATGTACAAAATACAAAAAGTATCTTCCCAAATGTATTATTCATAAAGTCATGGTTCCTATCTAGTGCTAACAATCCCTAATTTTGTTAGAGAAATGTAAGGGATCAGAGAAATCCTTCTCCTATTTTTGTGTCTGTGACATCATCCAGCCCAGTTACAGGCTGGAGAGTCATCTGATTGGATGGGCGCCCCAGTGCATCCTTGGGAAAGAGGGAGTGTCTGACTTTTGTACAGGGTCTCTGACAGAGTTTAACAGGGGTTGTATGCGGAAACATCCAGCCAGTAGCAGTTCTTTTGAGACTGTCCAAGCCGTTGCATCTGTGGAAGTACAGAGAGACCCCATGCTGTCCTCCGCCAAGCTGCTAGAGACTCCTGAGGTAAAAAGTTCCAATTGTGAGATTTATCTTGCTGCCAAGCTGCCTGTAATATCCAGTGTGACTGCCTCTGAGAGCACCCAGTGAGTGAGCCACCCAAGGGAGGATAATGGCAAGAATACAAGCGTGTGGCTCCAATTTGAGGACAGGTCTTGTGCATTTACCTGCTACGTGGGATCGGCTGCTAAGTTCCAAAGAGAGAGGTACCTGTGGGAAAGGTAGCACTACCTGGGGTATAAGAGCTCTGCGGAAGGGACATTTCAATGGAATTAAATTGTGTGGTTATTAACCCCTTCCAGAGGATTGGGACTTTGATAATAAAAAGGACTGTGTTGGAGAAACAGTCAGAGATAGGTCCCACGTGTCCCCAGTGCATTAGTATTTGATTGCCCAAGTTCTTTCACTACTGTTTTATATAAAGTTTATATGTTTCATTTGCAAACTGTGTGTTTTATTTTTACTACTGGAAATCCCCTAAAGTTTGCTCTTGAGTGTTCCCTAGATGGAGGCAATGTGCTGTAAATCCCAGTTCCCAGTACTTTTCATACGCAAAAGGGACTCAGGGCCCCTGGATTGCCAAAAAACGCCCATGTGTAAGAGCCCTAAGGAACAACAATGACAGGGAGCAAAGCACCTACAGTAGAACTAAGCACACTTGACCTATAACGGCAGCTATTAGGGTAGGGACACACTGGACCATTTGTCGCCAACGTTTTAAAAAGTAAATCGAGGCGACAAGACGATCGTCTTTTTTGAACAGACGATTCACAGCGCAGAGCGATTTGTATCCCATTACTCTGTGCGGTACGTGCTCCACCCAAACCGGAAACGGTTTGTGCTTCCCGCTGTAACCTGGCGTCTTTGCGTTCTTGCGTCATTGCTTTCGCATTGTAATTTGAATACAATTGCTGCTACTTATCTGTATGTGTGTGCGTGTCTAGGAGATTTCAGTGCTTTTCTAAGTACATGCTATTTCTGATAAATCGCTCTGAAAAGGTTCTCGGTGCGTTTTGGAGCTACAGGCGATTCACAAACGCGCTGTGGGCACAGGAGCTGGCGTCTTTCATTTAGTTTTGTTCAGAGACAAAACGAGCGATATGTCGCCGCGATTTGCTTTTTAAAAACGTTGCCGACAAATTGTCCAGTGTGTCCTTACCCTTAAGTGCAGAGCAGGGGGTTATATTGCCAGATTAATGTCTAATACTGAGCACCTGTGGCCAAATTAGAAACAGCTGAGTTCAACATGCCTACCAGGGCAAAAAACCCGCCTCATCAAAAAAAAAAAAATGCACGTAAAAATAATGGACGCCCTTTGACTTTAATGTATTTGTACCAAATGGTCGCGTATATAATAATTGTCACTCACGTCAAAATTGACGCGCATCAAAAGGATTACAATTATTATTGACTTCAATGCGTGAATTTTTCAGGAATTTTGTGGTAAACGCCACAGATTCGCCAATCACTAATCAGTATATTTGGCCAGTGAACTGGGTTGGGGGGGGATTTTGGTTCTGTATAAGTGTAATGTTATTGTAATGTTAGTCTAAATTATGTTCATATTCTGTTTTCAATAAAAAACATAAAAACCCTATATATCCTACAGGTATGGGACCTGTTATCCAGAATGCTCAGGTCTTTCTGTAATTTGGGTATCCATACCTTAAGTCTACAAAAAAAAGTATGCATTAAATTGGCTTCCGATAAGCATTAATTATATCTTAGTTGGGATCAAGTACAAGGTACTATTTTATTCTTACAAAGAGAAAAGGAAATAATTTTTTTAAATTTGAATTATTAGATAATAATGGAGTCAGTGGGAGATTGTCATCCTGTAATTCAGAGCTTTCTGGATAATAGATCTCATACCCACATATGCTTCCTATCTAGTGCTACCAATTCCTATTTTATAGGACAGTTTTCCACTTTATTACCTCTGTCCCTTTGTATAGCAACCTGTCCAGTGCTGCATATACATATCTATTCAAGTGATTCCCAACCAGTGGCTCACAAGCAACATGTTGCTCCCCAACCCTTTGGATGTTGCTCCCAGTGGCCTCAAATCAGGTGCTTGTTTTTGAATTCCAGACTTGGAGGCAAGTTTTGGTTGCATAAAAACCAGATGTACTGCCAAACAGAGACTCCTGTAGGCTGCCAGTCCACATAGGGGTTACCAAATAGCCAATCACAGCCCTTATTTGGCACCCCAAAGACTTTTTTCATACCTGTGTTGCTCCCCAACTCTTTTAAGCTTTGAATGTGGCCCATGGGTAAAAAAGGTTGGGACCTCTGGCCTATTCTGTACAGAAAATGAATGTGGAACAGGTAATCCTTTCAACCACTCTAGTGTCTACCAGTGTTAAACAATCTAGTGTTGTCAATCCCCCCCAACACATTCACCATGTCTTTATCCAATTGTTCATGCTAAAGAGTTCTTTAGGTCATATTAAGGCCTTTCTAATGGTGAGTAGAAATGGGCAGATTTTAATCTGCTGATTCAGCCCCTTCAGACAAAATCAGCTACTTATCTGCCCATGTATAGACCCTCCCCGACAGATATCGGGCAGAAAATTGGGCATCTACAGTATCTATCGGACAAGATCTCGCCAGCTCTTGATAAGGGCCAATCAGCAATATCCTTTTTTCTAGGGACTTAAGAAGAACTTTCTCCCTTGTGCTATTGACCTGCTGGCTGAATGCAGAATCTATGAAAGGGGTGGTTCACCTTAAATTAACTTTTTGTATGTTATTGAATGGCTACTTCTAAACTATTTTGCAATTGGCCTTCATTTTAAATTTTTTTTGTAGTATTTTAATTATTTGCCTTCTTCTTAGACCCTTTCCAGCTTCCAAATGGAGGTCACTGACCCCATCTAAAAAAACAAATGCACTGTAAGGCTACAGATTTATTGCTAACTCATTATTCTATTCAGGCCCTCTCCTATTCCCATTCAAGCATTTTATTCAAATCAATGCATGGTTGCTAGGGTAATTTGTAAGCAACCAGATAGCTGAAATTGCAAACTGGAGAGCTGCTGAATAAAAAGCTAAATAATTCAAAAATCACAAATAATAAAAAAACGAAAACCATTTGCAAATTGTCTCATAATATCACTCACTACATCATACTAAAAGTTACTTTAATGGTGAAAAGCCCCTTAATGAATGTTAATAGAACCCATGCATTGCATTTGTAAGAGATAGTGATGGGCGAATTTCTCCCTAATTGTTTGGCCGAAAAATTTGCGAATTTCCTGTGAAAGTTCACCAAAAATCGTGAAATTCAAACGTTTTAATGAAAAAATCGTGCCATTCGAACGTTTTCATGAAAAAACTTGAAATTCTGACATTTTTAAAATCATGAAATTCAAATGTGTTCACGAAAAATCTTGAAAATCGCCGCAAATTCGTGTCAGTCGAATTTATTCGCCCATCACCTGTAAGAGGATAAAAGTAAGGTTTAATAATATAAAATAAAAGTAATAGTAAATGTCCCTTTTACTCCAATTTTTTTTAATTCTCTGTACTTTCTTCCTGAAAATATCTATTGTTTGGTAAGCTTCTGTTTTGCAATAACAATTACCATGTAAATGAGTTACTTGGCTCGTCAGCCTGAGACAACAATGGATAATCATTTTCTTTAAACACCTGCATGGAGTTTTGCATTGTATCAAACGTTTATGTTGGAAACCTGTCATTAAAATATTAGCGTGAAAAGTAACAGTCAGAATTTCCCTATGATTTTGTCCCAAGGGGCTGGAAAGTCCCAGTTACACTCACTAAACCAAATTCAGTTATATCTGTCATATATGATTTTGGATGTAAAATAGATACAGCAGTTCATTTATGTAAACTGGGCAGTACTGAAAGGTAATATAGTGAATAATGTACCCCCAGTTGTAAAATATAAGGATATTATAAGTCTACATTTTTTGAGTTTTTTTTGAAGATTTAGTGGCAGATTTATTAAAGTTCGAGTTATGTTTTCCATGATTTTTTCATTGTTATTTTTGAGTCAAAAAAATCGATTTTTCGGCTTATAAAAAAGCTCACATTTTTAGAAAATATTTTTTTAAAAGCTCAAAGATTTATTATACCCTGACCCTTGAAATAGCTTGAATCCGAAAAGACACCATCTAAAACTTATTGAGGCCAATGACAGAGGCCCCTTGAACCATTTGAAGATGTTCGGAGCCTTCAAGATGTTTGAGTTTTCACAAATTCAATTAATTTTAGTTTTCAGGTTTTTAAACTGGGGCTCGCTGATTTTTTTCAGTTTTTTAATCTCGGACTCGCTGATTTGAGTTTTTTCCATTCCAGTTTTTTCTTAAATTAGAAACCGTTCAAGTTGTTAGTTTATTCAAGTTCATTCGAGGTCTTAAAATGCTCACATACCTCTAAAATTTGACATTTGATGAATAACCTCCTTAATGTTTTGTTCTGGAGCCTCTCCACTGTTTTCCCATCACAGCCTGGTAACAGTCAGCAAATGTGCCCTACTGCATTAACCCATGACAACCAAGGCTGCCTTCGGGGGGAAACAGTCCTTCCAGGTCCGGTGGATTTTTGGGACTTAAGGAGGCTTAACCAGGTTACACTTACTTGGGTTAGCCAACCCCCTTTGCCTGTAAGTGAGCTACAGACATTGAAAAGGTGGGAGCTCTGGTGTATACAGGTTCTTTCTCCTATACAGCTATCTGTACGTGCATTTGTAACCAAACTCTACAGTAAGACCCTCTAGAGCCACATAGGGATTGGATATGCTGGAGGAGAAGTTCAAACTTCACCCATCTAATCTCCATGTGGTCTGAGATGATGAATTACATGCCAAGCAGTGCCCCAAAGCATTAAATTGACTTATTCTACTAAGATATTTTGAAATTGCTCATTGATGTCTTTACTAGGCCCCCTCCACTCCTGGGCCCCCTGCAACCGCAGGGTCTGCTTCCTCTGTAGTTACGCCCCTTATGCCAAGTACATGCATTGATTTATAGGAATCACCAGTATGGACTTGGCAGTAATTCCAGGGTTCAGCAATTGAGTTGCATTAATACAGGTATGGGATCAGTTCACCAGAACACCATTATCCAGAAAGATCATCTCCCATAGACTCCGTTTTATCCAAATAATTAAATTTTTAAAAAATTATTTCCTTTTTCTCTGTAATAATAAAACAGTAGCTTGTACTTGATCCTAACTAAGATATAATGAATCCTTATTGGAGGCAAAACTAGGCTATTGGGTTTATTTAATGTTTTCATGGTTATCTAGTATGAAGATCCAAATTGCAGTAGGCAAAACAATCGTATTGGGTTTTAATGATGTATAAATGAATTTGTTTTGTATATGACCCTTGAACTCTTTACGTACAGGAGAATAGAAAAATGAGTAATACAAAGTAGCCTTACAAAGTGTTTGTTTTAAGATGGGGTCAGTGACCCCCATTTGAAAGATCAAAGAACAAGAACAAGAAGAAGGCCATTCATTTAAAAACTATAAAAATAAAGACCAACTGAAAATGTACTTAGAATTTGTCAATCTATAACATGCTAAGGGTAAGGGCACGAGCAAACTTCAGGCGACTTCGGAAAATGAAGCGCTCCAAATGCCATCGCCCAGCAATTTAGATTTTAGCCGGCGCGAAGGCTTTTCGGGGCGATTAGTCGCCCGAAGAAGAGGCGATTTGTCGTCGGGTGACTAAATCTCCCCAAATCTTAGCATGTGCCCTAAGTAAAACTAAAAGGTGAACCACCCCTTAATGCATTAGCTACAATTACATTATAGCTTCCCCCTGGGGAAGGCAACAAAAAAAATAACATGGCACTTTTGGAAGCAAATGACCCTTAACGTGTTTATTTTCCCACCTTTGCCTTCAAATCTCCTTCTGCTTAATGAAATGTAATCTAAACAATAAATCTGCAAACAGTCACCATCCAGGCTTAGAAAGATGAAACGTATACTTATAATTTTTCATTAATTAACCAAGAGCCTTAAAATAATTCAGATAATTCTCATCCCGGCCTTTCGTATGGAGCAGGATATGAGATTCGTTCTCAGATATGATTAATAATAAGTTCCTGTATTTCAGATAAAAACATATTTCTTGGGTGCTGTTGATAAATTCCTTTCCGTTCTGCCTCGCCACTTGTAATCCATTCTAATTAAGTCAATGGAGAAATGTAACTGCTTTGCAAATGAATTCAAGCACATTGTAAAATCAGCAGCTTAAAAACCCATTGACGTACGAGGAGCCCGACCTTTGTTCCTGCTGTTAACCTCGCGCCTGCTGTGTCCATCTTTAATGATAAGTAAGCTCATTGTCACATCTCTCCATAAATCATACTTCTATGGTCGCCGTTTTATGTTGTGCGTTAAAAGAAGGGGACAATTGGGCTGAACAATTGCGCATAATATTGTGCAACTCCAATTACTGGCTAATTTATTCGCTCTTCGTGTACAAATAGCAGATTCTGGCAAAGGGAGGCCCTGCGATTTTCTCGGCTGTATTAGCGCGAGGCAAAACTTTCTGTTTCACAGGATGTTCTCTGTAAAGCATTATGACTAATAATCAGTCAAACATTAAATAAAATGGCTTGATGGACTCAGTTCAACTCATTTTGAAACGGTATAACTTAATCCGCTGTTGAAAGAACAGAATGTCTTTACCTCCGAGCGATTAGCCAACTTGCTTTTTTTTTAATGTAGTGAGCTGCCTGCAGTGCAAACACACCGAGCTGGAGGTGGAATTATAATACATTTTAACTATTTTAACTATTTTATCTGTTCTTGCAGCTATTCCTTGCAAGAATTGTGATTTGGAGAGTCATGGTGGCCAAGAGATTAATATTAAATAAGAGGTCCTAATAGAATGCTTCACTATGTTAGATGATGATATAGAATACATCAAAAATAGTGATGTTTGGGTTAACCCGAAACTTGCTGTGACTCGTGTGTTGACCACTGTTTGGGCGGATTTGGGTTGAAATTTGGCCAACCATTGCGGGTTAGGGTTGGGTGTGGGTCAGACTGGGAATGTACACTCCTCCACTGAAGATTGCCTGTCTTGGAACCAGAGCAGTACATAGAAGTAGTTTACAGAGTGAGAAAATGTGGGTACGGGTTGGGCATGGGTCCTACAATGGCAACATTTTGGGTTAGGGTTGTGTGGGTTAAGGTATTTGCGGGTCTGGGTTGGATGTGGGTTGAGTTTCTCCTGCTCCGAACATCACTACTAGAAAGTCCTCTTATATGACCCAAAGTGTTTGCTCTAGTGTCAGTTCTTAGTTAAGTTTGCGTAATAATGAACATGTGTTCATGATGTACTTTATAGCTAGAATAAACCCAAGCCATTGTAGAGGAGCCAAAGTGTTAATTCCCCCCTACACCAATGACCATTGATGTGAAATTCTTGACCATGTTGCATTTTTTAGCCATAATGAACCCAAACCTTCGTAGAGGACTCAAAGGATTAATTCCCACTACTTGGATTTAGTTTCCTAAGTTCTATGGGATGGAGGTTTCCCTATTTGGCAGAAGAGTGTAACATTCTGCCTGGATTTGAACCGTGGGCTCATTGCTTGCTGTGTGGCCTCCTTGTCGCTCACTTATTTGAGCAGACTGCTAGGTTCCTGGTTTACTTCAATAATATTCTAAGTTTTTCAGGCAGGAATGATGGCTTTAGGTGGGTTGTATTAAGTCAATGAGAATAGATGCTCCCCTCGCTATTTCTTCCTCCGTTCAGTTCCACACCAGTCCTGGATGATCAGTCATTCAATCATTTTTGAGTTGAAACATTGTACAGTTAGGTTGTATTAACCCACACCTGTTCTATATATCTAATTATCCAGCCTATAAATCCCTACCTCTCAGTTCCTTCTATGCCCCGTTATAGGTCTATCTAGTATAGTTCCTGGGAGCAATTCTGTTCTGCTAATATGATTCTGACCCCTGCCTGTATCCTGACTTTGACTGAACTCTGCCTGGACCGACCTTCTTTGCCTGCTTGACTTCTCTTCTGGATTCTGATTTTGTATAGTGTTACTGGTTTTGACCTGGCCTGCCTGACCCTGATTCTTGTAAGCTATCTCAGTCCTCATTATACAATCTGGTTCCCGTGCTTGCTCAGAACCTTTGCCCTGATCTTCTCACTTAAAGCCCTGGTGGCACCTGAAGGTGGCTGTTATAGGCAGAAGTATTGTCTTGCCAATTGTTCTGGGTTTTCGGTTACCAATTGTGACACAGGTATCTTGTGACAAGTTCCTCTCCATAGATTATTTAAGGGGAGGGAGCACATGGTCCTTCCTCTTTGGCATCCCCTAGTACAAGGTGTGCACAGAGCCTAGAATGTAAGGTCCTAATACCAAGTTATGGACCCTTAGGAGACGAGAAAGGTAAAGTGATTGGAAAGCTATTTCTGTTATAGCAGCCTCATAGGCATTGTGAATTAGACCTGCCAGCTTAGCAAGAGCATCATCCACTTTATCGGGGAGAAGTTGCGTGGAGCTAGTCCTCCCAGGGACCACAGTCTGGGTAGAGGATTTTTATATTTAGCCCTGAGAGGCTTCCACTGAAGGAAGTTCATTTCACTTTCACAGCCTTACTGTTTAATTCAATAATTGTACACAATTTCTTTGTTTATACTGTCTTGACCTGCTCCATCAGTCCCAATCCAGAGTGGCGCTCGCCTCAGGGGATTCAACTGCAGAGGTAGACTTTGGGAACCACCTGATGTGAAATACAGGAATCTGGTGTAGGACTACCAGTGAGTGGAATAAGCTCTAATGAGCAGGTACCCTCTACCTCCTACATTCATCAGTATTTGTATAAAAGCTGTTATATTTCATGTATAGACCCAGTGTCGGACTGGGCCAGTGGGACACTGGGAAAAAACCCAGTGGGCCCCGGGCTCTTGTGGGCCCCACCAGCCCAGATACGCTATTTGTTGGGGCGGCACGACCCCACTTTGTCCAGGGTCACGGTAGAATAGAATGCATGTGCATGCGCACAAACACGGCGCCGCATGCGTGCACACAATTGCAGAGCTGCACGCATGCGCACTGGCCCATTACAGCACTCCGGAACATCAGCGGCGGCCAGAGTAGCCATGTGGGCCCCAAGCCTCCCAGTCCGACCCTGTATACACCTCTCTGTTGTACAATCCTGCTGAATATGTTGGTGCTTTATAAAAAAAATGTGTTCTGATTATAGCTAATTCACCAGGCGCGAATTTGCAGCAAATTTCTGCTTTTTTCTGCCGGCAAATAAATTTGCGAAACTGCAGAGAAAATTCGCCTTAATCAAATACATTTTGGACGTGCGTCGGAAAAGTCGTTTGCATGAAAACCATTTTAGTCCAACACTATTTGGATGCCCGTTGACTTTAACGTGGGTGTCAAGATTCTCATTTAGTTCATTTTTAGCCGTTACTCATATGTCGAGGAAAATTCACAAATTTTTTGGTGAAGCGAAATGGGGGAGATTTGCCCATCACTATTTTTGATGGGTAAGCAACATTGCTTGATGATGAATAGTAGGCTCCCTTGGTATGCCACTAAGGATGAAACAAAGGTACAGGTACAGGACCTGTTATCCAGAATACTTGAGACCTGGGGTTATCTGGATAAGGGATGTTTCCATAATTTTGATCTTCATACCTTAAGTCTACTAAAAAATCATTTATACGTTAATTAACACCCACACCCACGATACCCTCCTGTAGAGTAGCCTGGTGCTTGGTAGTGGAAGTTTCGGCAGCTTCCTACTCAATGTACAAGAAGAAAGTTATCAGCACTCACGGTCTTAGTTTGCAGGAAACCCTTGCTTTATTTCAGTGCGGCGATGCAATGTTTCGGGCCACGCCCTTTTATTAAGCATAATAAAGGGGCGTGGCCCCGAAACGTTGCATCACCGCACTGAAATAAAGCAAGGTTTTCCTGCAAACCAAGACCGTGAGTGCTGATAACTTTCTTCTTGTACATTAATTAAAACCAATAGGATTGTTTTGCCTCCAATTAGGATGAATTATATCTTAATTGAGATCAAGTACAAGGTACGGTTTTATTATTACAGAGAAAAAGGAAATCCTTTTTATAAACAAGAATTCTTTGATTAAAATAGAGTATTTGAGAGATGGGCTTCCCGTAATTTGAAGCTTTCTGGGTAACGGGTCCCACACCTGTATATGCCTACTATACTTATAGTATAATCAGATTCTACAATATATTGTTACAACAGATATCTTGAAGATAGCACCAATGGCCTACAATTTAATTTTAATGGGCACAAATTGTGTTAGATGCAGTGAAATCGCAAAGGATTTTGGGGTTCGGCCGAATCTGAAACAGTGGATTCGGAATAAACGTTGGAAGAACAAATCCGATCAGAATCTGTTTCATGGTCCAATTATGGAAGAAAGCCCTGGTGCTTAATCTAAAAGCAGTCTATAGAGACAACACAGTATGAGCCGAAAATTGCACGTAGTTTTGTGCCGCCAGCTCATTAGCAATGCAGAATTATGTAAATTAGCCCCAGTAGTGTACAGAATGTATATAATTCCTGTTTGGTCCTAATTATTCATTTTTTTTAACGAGTCCCAAAGTTTTCTCCTCTCGATTTTTACCAGGAAGTGTAAAAAAAAAAATTGCGTTGAAAATACCTTTTTAATCGGTTTTAAATTGAACAGCTTTAATATCTGCATGAACGACTCTCAAGACGGCGTCCTTTATCTCTGAGACTAACAATTGGTCGAAATGAGTTGATTGCGCTCAATTCATTTGCCCATTTATTTCCTTCCTAAAAATAGTCATTTAAGGTAATTGTTGACCTGCATTTAATTAATATAAATACGTTTCCTTTTTGTCTCTCCCCCCGTGTCTGCATAATGGGCACAATCTGTTTAAAAGGATAATTCCTGTTTTCTGTGAGAGTCATCTGCAGTGATAAATGCGTGCATTGGTTTGAATGTGTCTATTTAAGCCTTCTGCAATAAATACGATTTACCTAATCATAATAAATTATCATGAAACATGCAGATGTGCCCAGCATTAGTGTCGCCTGGTTACACATTATTGTTGCCAGACAACACTACGCAACTTTAGCTTGCTGAAACTCAAACACAATAAACATTTCCCACAGGTCTAACAGGGAAATAAAATGCACTGCATAGACTCCATTTAATCGAAATAATCCACATTTTTAAAAATTATTTCCTTTTTCTCTGTAATAATAAAATAGTAGTTTGTACTTGAGCCCCACTAAGATATAATTAATCCTTATTGGAAGCAAAACCAGCCTATTGGGTTTATTTAATGTTTGCATGATTTTCTTGTAGACTTAAGGTATAAAAATCCGAATTATAGAAAGATCCATTATCCGGAAAACCCCAGGTCCCGAGCATGGATAATGGGTCGAATACCTGTACCTCCTGCCTAGGGGTTCCAATCATGTCTACTATGCCAGTTTAAAGTAAGACCAATACTAACCACTTGTAGGCCCTATCCTTTCTAGAACCAGGAACCCTGAGATGACTGAGAAATTCCTCCTCGATAAGGCACAGGAAGTTCTGTAGATGTGGAGTCCTATTTATCGAAGGTCAAATGTTATTAGAGGTTTTTGAAACCAGGACTAGTGATGGGCGAATAAATTCACCAGGCTGGAATTCGCGGCGAACATCCTTGTTTCGCTGCCGGCGAGTAAATTTGCGAAACTGCCGTGACAATTCGCCTGCAAAAGTCGCTCATGTCAAAACTGGCGCGCATCAACATTATTCAGATGCCCATTGGATTTAATGCCAGCGTCAAAATTGACGCAATCGTCAGGATTGACGCAGGCGTCAAAATTCGCATTTTTGCAAAAGCGTAACAGGACAAATTTGCCCATCATTAACCAGGAATAAACTCACAAACTCTAAAACCACGACTGTCATGACATTTTTTAAAAGATCTAAACAAAATACCTCTAAAACCTCTAAAAAAAATTTTGGAGAATAATTCCTATCAAAAAATATCCGAAAACCCCTAAAAAGTGATCTAAGATAGGGTTTTTTATTAAAAGTAAAAAAACTTTTACTAAACAAACCAAAAATCCTAACATATCAGAACAATACAATATTGCAATATTTACATTATTTACAAAGAGAAAGTAGAAGAATGAATCCAAGAGAAATCCAACTTCATCCAATATTTCTCATTCACACTTTGCTCTTGGATCTCATTACTCTAAGGGGCCGATTCACTTAGCTAAAGTGAAGGGTTCGAATGAAAAATACTTCGAATTTCGAAGTATTTTTTGGGTACTTCGACCATCGAATGGGCTACTTCGACCTCGAAGGATTTCGAAGTCGAAGGATTTCAATTCGAGGGTCGAATTTCGAAGTATTTTTAACTTCGAAATTCGACCCTAAGTGAATCTGCCCCTAAATAAAACTTATTTCCCTTAAGATGTTGTTTATTGTAGGTCTATTGACTCATTCTCTCTCTAGATAGTTTTCTTGCATCCCATACACCAGAGGTGATTAAAATCGTCTGATAGGATCAGCCGAGCTCCCATTGACTTCTATAGGCTTCTACAGCTTATACCTGGAAAAGTTTTGTATTAGAGAGGTTTTTGTAGTTTTTACAATTAGTAAATCTCCAAATTTTAGAGATTTTCAAAAAAATAAAAAAAAAAAATAGGAAAACCACAAATTTTTAGAGATTCATGGAAACAAATCAAAATTCAATTGTTAGTAAATCAGCCCTTAGCTTTGTTTTATAAATATGATAGGCTTTTCCATCTTTTACTGTAGCAGACAACAAGGGGCTACATAAACCTGCCCAGTACTGTTTCCTTTGTTGGATTATTGATTTTTGTTTCTTTGATCTTTCAGGGTTCCGCTGAGCTCCTCAGTATTGGTCTCAGACCTGACCTTGTTTGTTGAATTCCTGGTTCTGTCTTCTGTTTCTGAACTTTGTTATTTTACTGCCTCTCTGACCTGATATACAGACTTTGCTTTAAATATGGACTACACTAGGTACATAATTGCATAGTTAATTTGGGTTAAAACAAAGTCCATCAAGTTCAACCCTACCAAATTATCCCCAGTGAATACATATCAACACATACATATAGAAACCTATTGATGCAATTGCATTTATATATATATAAGGGATGCACCGAATCCAGGATTCCGTTCGAGATTTGGCCTTTTTAAACCAGATTTGGCCGAATCCTTGTGCATGGCTGAACCGAATCAGAATCCTAATTTGCATATGTAAATTAGGTGTGGGAAGGGAAATTATGTGACTTTTTGTTACAAAACAAGGAAGTCAAAAAAGTTTCCCCCACCTTTTCCTTTCCTGCCCCTAATTTACATATGCAAATTAGGATTTGAATTCAGTTCGGTATTTGGCCAAATCTTTCACGATGGATTCAGGGATTTGGCCAAATCCCAAAAAGTGGATTTGGTGCAGCCCTAATATTTATATATACAGGTATGGAATCCTTTCTCCAGAAACCCATTATCCAGAAAGCTCCGAATTACTGGAAGGTCATCTCCCACAGACTACATTTTTATCAAATAACTTTTAAAATTATTTCCTCTTTCTCTGTAATGAGAAAAAAGAACCTTGTATGTGTCTATGAAGAATCTCATTTATCCAGGTCATGATATACATTATCTAGTAGAATTAAGCCAAATGCAACTGGATATTTAGAGTTTTTTCCTTGAAAACGTTTCACCACTCATATGAGTGGCTTCTTCAGCTCAACTGAATTGGTAGGGAATTCTTCAGCATTTCAACCCTTGAGGGTAGTAAAGTCTGACCATGGTAGGTATACAAGGACAAATGGGTGGTTAAGTAGGGGATGGGTCTACTAACACCTCGGCCAAGGTTGGACTGGAGGGTTCAGGGCCCACTGGGGCTGCTACCTCATTGGCCCCTCCCATAGGCTGCAACCCTTACCCTCCTCTCCTTCCATGTGTACCTTTTCACTTCTGTCATTTGTGGCTGTGTTCAGGGGAGGTCATGGGGAGTGCGGAGAGTGCCCACAGTGGTCTGGGTCGGCAGGGCCCACTGGGTTTTTTTCTGGTGTCCTGCTGGCCTAGACCGACCCTGATCTTGGCCCACTGAAACCCTGGTCAACACTGACCTCATTTTTCATGTAAAGAACCCTAATCTTATATTCTTTGTTTCTGGTACAAAACTTTCAGAGAGGGTCGGAACTCACATTATATTCTAGGCATTGTGACTTTATATAAAGCTGTAGTACCTAACCTGTATGCCCCACCTGGACACATTTTACTAATTACCATTTCCACTATATACATAACTTACTTTTCTTCTGCAAGTTTAGAAAAAAGTGTCCCAGTTAATGGTGCATATTAATTGAAAACATTTCAGTAGATTTTATTGAGATGGTGTTTGAAGGGGTCATTTACCACAGCTCGAAAAAGGTATTTGAGAGAAGATATTTCTGCAATAGTCTGTAAACAGTGTCTTGTCTTTGTGTGTAAGGAGTAGAGAAAATGATGTTAATTTAATGCTGGGGTAATGTTAATTCAATGCTTGGGGTAATTGCTAGTTTTGGAGAAAGAGTTAATAAGTGTAATTACAATACAGGGACCTTTAGAGCAGGAGTTCCTATACGTTACTAATGTGAGGTCTACTTTTAGAGATGTTGTCTCATTAATATCTACATCCATAAAATCATTGCTAGACTTCTGTTCCATGGAAAATATTACTTAAATAATGATTTATCAGAAAATGTATATTGCTATATTTATTAAACAACTATTCCTTATGTAACCTTAACATAGTAAATATCTGAATAAAAAGCATGAAATAGGAGGGTCATTTATTCAAGCTGTTTGCTGACAGTGTCTGGAGATCTACTGATCCCCAGCTAAAGATCTACTGGTAGATCCCGATCTACCTTTTGGGCAGCCCTGCTTTAGATGGAGCTAGTGAGTATAAATAGTTTCATAGAGTTTGGGGGAAGTTCCAGAGGGTGGAGACTAGAAATGATTGTGTCATCGTGGAAAGAAGTGACATGCAGGAAGTCAACTGATCAGTGGAGGCAGTCCAACAGGAAGAGGTAGGAAAAATTAGCTAGCTAGCTATCTTATGTAATAACATACTCTAGTACTCTAGTAGTGTGAGGGGAGACAGGATAGTTGGCATGGGCAGCTGTAGACCCAACAAGGAACAAGTGGGTATAGTGACCCAGTCGGTACCCCACCAGTCAGGGTTGGAGTGGATAGTTAGGGTACGGGAAGGAAACTGGTAAACATGTTGGAGTCCCATTGGAAGCATGTGGCAAGGCTGGCGTTTGGGCTAAACCCTGTAGAGGGGGGGAATGCTGACTAGATATCTAGTAAGGCACCGGAGGATGATGGTGAGAGTGGGAAAGGACAATGAAGGGACCGGGAAGTGTATTTGGTAATTGCCTGTTTGTATCCAACCTGAATCTGGAACTACACTGGATGCTGTGAATTGTGAATTTACACTTTACACTACCAGCCAAGACAAGAAATACAGTAATAAACCAGTTCTGTTTCAATGCAACTCCCAGCACCTTGTGTCTTTGCGTAGGCATCTAACAGAAAGTACTGCTACATGCTTTTTGTCTAATGGCCCCATTGTGCTGCAATGCACTTCCAATACAAAGATCTTTAGAAATAGTTGCAAATGGAGACAGGCATATTTATCTTCCTCTTCCAGTCAAGTCTTTTAGGCCTTAAGGCAGCACTTTAGCAAGGGATTTAAATGATCTGGTTTACAAGATGGGCCTTCAGGCACGACCAGCAATCAAATACCACAGACATATCAAATCTGATCTTCCTAATCCTTCTTGTCTCCGTTTCAGATATCATTAGTCCAGAGAATGTGGCTGGTGCTTGTGTTCCAGATCTTATTGCTACAGATCTAACATCGGCACTTTCCTAGAGGATTACTGATCTTGAGATGCTCAATAGCGCTCAAGCCTCCACCGGTTATTAAAAAATATCCTGCGTTTGTCAGAAGGTCCTGCTAATTAAGGGAGGATTAGAACTGGAGAGCCACATAGTATTGAATTAGCTCACACGTGAGATTATTTTAGTTGTAACATTAAATTCGGCTACTTAGTCCATTCCAAAGTCTAGCAGTGCAGCCATTGGAATTACAGGGGTCTCTAGAGTGATAAAAGAAGAGATATGCCCTCTTTGTGGTAGAACAGGGCTTGGCCTATGATAATATAAGAGCTAGGAATGAGAAGTTAAAGAAGTTGTTCATCATTTGACTGAAATATGCATGGTACAAGAGCCACACAAGTTCCTGAGCTGGTCCAACTCAACCAGGAGAGCTTAACCTCTACACTTGTCGCCCAGATTATGGTGTATCAATTTCTATCATTAATAGAGTCACTCACTACAACTAGGATAATTAGGATGTCTTCCACTAGCTAGTCCTCGTTCATTAGGTCCCTTCTCCATGACTGTCACTGAAGTCTGATCTATCCTCAGGGACTTATCTACCCCAGGGCCCCAGTACTCTCCAAGAGCATGACCATGGCTCCTCCTTTACTTTTACACCACTGGGAAAACCACCTGTATTAATAGGACACACCCACAAGACATACCTTCACCTGATAAGGCTAGACCCCTCCCCTATCTATGTGTGCACATTTTACCTGACCCCTAAGTGCACTAACACTGGAGACTTAAAAATGATCGAGAATGGCCAATATATCCCCTACATATATAAAGAAAGACAACCAAGTATCTTAAAGGGCACCTGTTGGGTAAAAATTTTATCCCCACCTAAGTTGTGGGCTAATAGAGCCCGCAGCTGTTTTTTTAAAAAAAAAAATGCCCTCGCCAGCGATAGGGAGGGAGCTCCCTGTGCGAGCAGCCATGTCCAGTCACTCGCATAATGAAAGGCTTCCCGAATTGCTCATTATGCGCATGCTAGTGACACAACATGGCTGCTCGCACCGGGAGCTCCCTCCTGGTGCGGGTAGCCTAGCGCTGGTGGGGGCATTTAAAAAAACAAAACAAAAAAAAAACTACTGCTATCCCCAACTGGAATGCAGGCTCTATTACCCTGCATATTTGGTTGGGGATAACATTTTTACCCAACAATGTTAATTAATATTCATGACATCATCAGTTTGACATGACATCATCAGTAGGGGCTAGAGAAAGCAATAAAAATTATATATCTATATATATATATATATATATATATATATATATATATATATATATATATATATATAATTTTAGCTTTGGCCCTTCTGTATAGTCGGTTATACAAGTATGGGACCTGCTATCCAAAATTCTCAGGTTTTCCAGATAACAGATTTTTCCATAATTTGGATCTTCATAGCTTGTCTACTAAAAAAAATCATGTAAACATTAAATAAATCCAATAGACCGGTTTTGCCTTCAATAAGGATTAATTATATCTTAGTTGGGATCAAGTTCAAGCTACTGTTTTATTATTACAGAGAAAAAGGGAATCATTTTTAAAAATTTGGATTGTTTGGATAAAATTCTATGTGAGATGGACTTTCCATAATTCAGAGCTTTGTGGATTGTGGCTTTCTGGATAACGGATGCCATACCTGTACGTCACCTATATATGTTGTGATTGTCATTTTTCCTCGTGTAAAGTCTGCCTGCACAATCATCATCCTCCTTTTAGTTTTATCAGTGATGCTTAAACTAACATAGTGAATACATTACACCTGCTTTATTTCAGAAGTAACTGAGATTCTAAAACAAAAGATAGAGCAGGATAGAGTAAGTATACATACAAGTAAATCAAACCTTTACCAGCATTTGTGTTTTTTTTATTTTTTTTTGCCCAATTTCCATACATTTTATCCCCAACATTTTATTTAATTACATTCCCCTAATTCAGTTGGGTTCTTCAAACTAACAATCCTTTTTCACGTGATAAAAAAAAACCTTTTCAATAGTCCAAAATAAACCAGATTTGTGCTTTTTTTTTTTTACGATGTGTTGCTGCCCTCTAATGGTCACAGCGATGAGCTGGAACTTGTAAGGATTTGCAAAGATTTAGAAAACTCGTAGAACTTCTGCAGACACAGGCGCAAATTCACTAAGCGCCGAAGCGCTAGCGACGTAACTACGCAAATTCACTAACTTGCGCAGTGTACTGAACGCTACCTTTTACGCTAGACTTCTTTCGCCACCTCAGACCTGGCGAAGCGCAATAGCGTAGATAGGGATTGTTTCAAAAAAAGTCAATTTTTTTCTAAGTCCCAAAATAACGCTGGCGTGTTTTCTACATGATGGGTGATAGGCTGAAAAAGATCGAAAATATTTTTGGGGCTCCCCTCCTTCCCCCCTACATTTCCTGACTCATGGCAACTTACCTAGACAGTGGGCACATGTGTAGGGCAAAATAAAAATTTTATTTGCAGATTTGAAGGTTTTCTAGGCATTTGTAGTGCTGATACGTATTCCTCCATTGAAATTTGAATTTCGCGCCGTATGCAAATTAGCCTTCGCTAGCGTAACTTCGCTTTACATAGCGAATCAATGCTAGCGCAACTTCGCAACCCCTGTGCGCAACTTTGGATTTTAGTGAATTTGCAGAGCGCTGGCGAAACTACGCCTGGCGAAGTGCGGTGAAGTGCGGCGAAGTGCGGCGAAGCGCATCTTAGTGAATTTGCCCCACAGTGCTCAAAGCTATACCAATTTGAAACCATTTGAGGCATTATTCAGTGTAACAGCATTCATACATATATTTGCAGAGTTCCAGGTTACACCAGAACAGAAAGTACGGAGGGGCTAAATACATGTTCTGTTACTTTCAATATTAAAGGATAAGTAAATCTTTAAAATAAGTGAATGTAAATTGGATGAGGGTGCTATTCTAAGCACTTTTGCAATGCACATTCATAATGTATTTATTTGAATTCTATGATATTAAAGGATACATGTACTGTTAATATGAATGAATTTTGTTACAACAGCGCCACCTGCTGGTCATTTTCTGACCCCTCTGACCACCAAGTAGTCAAGGAAGTTGTCATAAGAAAGAAAAAGTCTGCTCTGATGTTTTTCTGGTTAGGAAAGATTTGAGAAAGATTTCTAATTATTTTCCTAAACAGAAGAACATCAGAGCAGCCTCTAGTTTTGGATTATAATACAGGTATCGCATCTGTTATCCAGAATTCTTAGGACCTGTGTGTATAAGGGGTTTGTTAAAGGTGCTTCACACAGTTAAACACCATCAATATAAATGTATGCAGCTTAGTTCTCATCAAGTATTGGATGGATTTACTCTAAACACCTTATGGCCATAGAAAATACTTTGTATACTGTTCACAGCGGCAGTCACTAGTGATGGGCAAAATTAATTCGGCAGGAGCAAATTCGCAGCGAATTTCCTCGTTTTGACGCCTTCTAATAAATTTATCATATCATATCAGCGTCATAAATTGTATTTTGCAAATTTTTCAGATTTTTGCAAACTTCGCAGGAAATTCACAAATTTTTTGGCAAAACGGGACAAATTCGCCCATCACTAGCAGTCGCTGAACGAGAGACTCAAGAGGTGCGTCACTTACCTTATGCTACATATCAAGGAGCTGGAAACTATAACAGGATTCTTGTGCTTTTTAAGAGTTTTATATTCAGGGGAAAATCAGTTGATCATATTATAAGAATAAACAGCGCTGTGAAATTTGTTGGCTATATATATATATATACATGTTAATAATAAAAATAATAATAATAATAATAATAATAATAATAATGATATGGGTATCTGTATGTATGTATGTTAGTTTAGACAGAAATGTATATCAGCAACATACAACCTACAACAGGGGAACTACAACTCCCAGATTCTGTTACAGCATCTTTCAGTGGGTACTGGGTGGCATTATACTGAATGATTAAAGGGGTTGTTCACCTTTATTTTGAAATTTAGTATGATGTAGAGAATGATATTCTGAGACAATTTGCAATTATTTTTTTATTTTTTTTATTATTTGTGGTTTTTGAGTTAGCTTTTTATTCAGCAGCTCTCCAATTTGATATTTCAGTAATCTGGTTGCTAGGGTCCAAATTACCCTAGCAACCATGTATTGATTTGAATAATAGACTGGTATATGAATGGGAGTGGCCTGAATAGAAAGATGAGTAATAAAAGGTAGCAATAGCAATACATTTGTGACCCCCCTTTTGAAAGCTGGAAAGAGTCAGAAGAAGAAGGCAAATAATTAGAAAAACTATAAAAAATAAAAAATAAAACAATGAAGACCAGTTGAAAAAAATGCTTAGAATTGGCCATTATTTAACATATTAAAAGTTAACTTAAAGGGGAACCATCCACGACCACAAACGCAGTTTCGGTCCCACATGTTTCTCTGCAGTGAGTAGAGCCATAGATCCTATTCCGTAAAAGGTCTTGGGTGCACTTTGTATTAGGAATGCACCGAATCCAGGATTCGGTTCGGGATTCGGCCAGGATTCAGCCTTTTTCAGCAGGATTCGGATTCGGCCGAATCCTTCTGCCTGGCCGAACCGAATCCGAATCCTAATTTGCATATGCAAATTAGGGCCGGGGAGGGAAATTGCGTGACTTTTTGTTAGAAAACAAGGAAGTAAAAAATGTTTTCCCCTTCCCACCCCTAATTTGCATATGCAAATTAGGGTTCGGATTCGGTTCGGTATTTGGCCGAATACTTCGTGAAGGATTCGGGGGTTCGGCCGAATCCAAAAAAGTGGATTCGGGGCATCCCTACTTTGTATTTACATATAGTTGTGCTCAATGTGACTCACTACTCCCTCCCTTGAAAATGTATTGCAGTTGTGCCAATTGACTACCAACACGTTGATACCAGGCAGTAGCTCCAGGGTTCCCACAGCAGTCTGCTTCAAATACTAAAGAATATGGTGCACACGCTGAATGCAAAATGGACGCACAATTTTCAGCACAACTGTACCAGACGCAACTCCCCTGGTCACTGCCCTGTTTGCTTTTATATTTTACCTCTTTCCTAAAATTAAAGTTTCAAAAAAACGTTTAATTTTGTCCCACCCTACTCTAAATTGCCCTGTTCGCAGCTCGTTAATTCTGCTCTCTCTGACTCCTCAAACCAGGATCGTGCAAAGACCTTAACCCCCCAGGCAGATGATCTCTCTTCCCAACTTGCTGAAGGTAGGTTGGCAGCGGCCCCTTTAGTTGAGTGTGGGGGTGCAGCAGGGACCCCACCAGTCTGAACTGGCCAAAACTGTTACTCAGTGGAGTAAGTACAGAGGAAGCAGACCCTGGGACCACAGGAAATGGTCACAGGTCTGAAGTTGACCCGGGTCACCTGCAATTTTTTTTTTTTGCGTCACAGATGATTCACAATGTTTTTATGTGTCACTGGAGAGCCACGAATTCAGCGGGGAAAAGGAACTTGGAAATAAATGACAAAGTTAAACCATTGACTGTTACTGTTGGACACATTACTCTGCTCTGTATTACTTGTCCGCAATGCAAGCTGATGTACACTTAGGGGCCGATTCACTAACTTCGAGTGAAGGATTCGAAGTTAAAAAAATTTGAATTTTGAAGTTTTTTTTGGGCTACTTCGACCATCGAATGGGCTACTTCGACCTTCGACTACGACTATCGAAGGATTCGAACTAAAAATCGTTCGACTATTCGACCATTCGATAGTCGAAGTACTGTCTCTTTAAAAAAAACTTCGACCCCCTAGTTCGGCAGATAAAAGCTACCGAAGTCAATGTTAGCCTATGGGGAAGGTCCCCATAGGCTTGCCGAAGTTTTTTTGATCGAAGGATATTCCTTCGATCGTTGGATTAAAATCCTTCGAATCGTTCGATTCGAAGGATTTAATCGTTCGATCAAATGAATAATCCTTCGATCGTACAATCGAATTTTCTGCGCTAAATCCTTCGACTTCGATATTCTAAGTCGAAGGATTTCAATTCCTAGTCGAATATCGAGGGTTAATTAACCCTCGATATTCGACCCTTGGTAAATCTGCCCCTAAAGCTCTGATCCCTCAGATGATGATTGAATACAGAGCCATTGGTTACAATGATATCACTGGCTGAAGAGTAACATATATGGCAGCTCATTAATACTCCTACTGTTTCTCTCTCTGTATCCTGAAACCAGTACAGGTATGGGACCTGTTATCCAGAATGCTCAGGACCTGAGGTCAACTAACAAATCTTTTCCATAACTTGGTACCTTAAGCCTGCAAGAAAATCAACTTTAAGTTTATTTTTTGTGTCTTATAGAATGACTCATTTTAAGTAATTTTTCAATTGGTCTTCATTGTTTCATTTTTTTTATAGTTTTTGAATTATTTTGCCTTTTTTCTTTTGACTCTTACCAGCTTTCAAATGGGACAATTTCCCCTGTATAGCTTGCCCATTCAGATATTCTGGTTACAACTAGTGATGGGCGAATAAATTCGCCAAGCTTGAATTTGCGATGAATTTCCATGAAACTGGCGTGAAAAGTCTCTGGCGTCAAAAAAAATTTTTTGACATCCATCGGAAAAGTCATTTGTGACAAGTCCGTCGTGCATCGACATTATTTGAACGCCCATTGGGGTATATTTATCAAAGCGTGAAGTTAATGGTGAAGTTCTGCCACTAGAGTGAAATTCCACCACTTCCCATTCATTTCTATGGGGTTTTTAAAGGCGTATTTATCAAAGGGTGAAATTTCACTTTCACCCATTGATAAATAGGCATTTCAAAATCCCATAGAAATGAATGGAGAGCTGCGAAATTTCACTCTAGTGGCTGGAACTTCACTCTTTGATAAATTTACCCCATTGACTTTATTGCTGGGCGTGGGCGTCAAAATTTGCGTTTCACCCATCACTAGTTACAACATTCAAGTTACAAGATTTAAAGGAGAAGTAAAGTAAATTATAGACCATAGGGCCATTGCATAGGCTTCTCCAACCACACCATCTACCATCACAGCAATATCATGACTTAGGGTTGCCTGTCCAGTTTTCACCCAGACAACCTGGTTTTTGGAAGGGCTGTCTGGAAATTAGAAAATCCGGAATGGACATTAAAGTTACCGGTAATGGGGAATTGCTGATCGCCACATCACCAGTCCCGCCCCTGACGTCAACCGGTGTCTCCATCCTGCCCCCCCAATGTCACCCTCCTCCGTTAACCTCCTCTGACGTTCGCCCCCAGCGTCACCCTCCCTGCCCCCCTTGATGTCACCCGCCCCCCCCCCCAATGTCACTCATCCTTGCCCGGAGTTGTCACGACTGCCCATAGGAACCATCAGATAATATAGAGAACTGCTCAGCAGCACATAGTAAAGTAACACATATTCAAGGGCACTGAGCATGCTTCTGCTATTTGTTTTGTGGAAAGCTTGGTAACAATTAAGATGCATTCTTCATGGTCTAACAAAATCAAGTGCAGTCTGCACCTCATTATACAGATCTGAACCTGGAAACAATGAATGGTAAAAATGTTTATTATCAAATTTTTATATGTACCTTTTACATACGTTTTGTATAAATCTGAGACATGGTGCTCTATTGGTGTCGAGTATTTTGTAATTTTGTAATATCTGTATTTTACCAGTAGGTGGTGCTGTGTAACCAGCATTGACCCCACAACATTAGTTCAATATAAGCGAATGTATTTCAGGACGGTTTTATTTACCCGTGTTTCCCTCAAAATATTTCACAAGTAAAAGTATTAAAAGGACATTCATTTGTTAAAGTCGTTCTTCTGGTAGATTTGCAGGCATGTTTGCAATGGACGACTCACCCGAGCACATTACACCCGCTGAGTGAGAGGGCCGTGCTTATGTTCTCCTTGTAAATAACAACTATCTCTTAAAAATAATACGGATAGTAGTTGGCTACTGTAAAAGAAGCACTTGTTCCTTCTGTAGCATGGGGGCACGGAGGATATCAACGCTGCCTAGGGTTGTCACCGGCCAGTAATTTACCGGCCTAGTCGGAGAAACACCTGCCAGGTTCAGGGCCGGTATTACAAATTTAGATGTTAGAAAGATTAGCCCTTGGCCCGCCCCAATCTACACTTATCTTTTTTCTTCAAGGATCGCTCCATAACTCCATGCAGTCAAGGGTTTGATGTGGGTTAAAGTGTGGGTTGTTCACCTTTAAAGGATCAGTAAACCTTAAAAATAAGTGAATGTAAAATTGAGTATGCTATTCTAAGAACTTTTGCAATGTACATTCATAATGTTTTATTTTTTTTTAATTCCAAAATATTAAGGGATACATGTACTGTTAATATGAATGAATGTTATTTCAACAGCGCCACCTACTGGCCAGTTTCTGACCAGTCTGACCACCAAGTAGTCAAGGACGTTGTCAGGAGAAAGAAAGAGGCTGTTTTGATGTTCTTCTGGGTAGGAAGAACATCAGATATGCAATTTGTTTTTATTTTTCATTATTTGTGGGTTTTGAGTTGTTTAGCTTTTTCTTCAGCAGCATCACATTTTAGGATTCAGGGTAAAACCCATAGGACAGTATACAACAGGTTGCCTTTTTTGCCCTTTGTGCATTGCCGTGTACATGGTGTAGTAGCATAGTAACATAGTAAGTTAGGTTGAAAAAAGACACACGTCCATCAAGTTCAACCTTTTAACTCTATTTTAACCTGCCTAACTGCCAGTTGATCCAGAGGAGTAATAGTGGAGTAGTTATGAAAAAATGTACAACTGGATGTTTATATATGATGGCATTGCCCCTTCTATGGCATCAATCAAGATGTAGAACTTTTGAAGCAATTTTGGCAGAAAGTTTGCCCAAGTACCTATACAAAGATTGCTTTCAAAGAAGAACTATTATGTTTTAGGTTTCTGTACCAGCCCAAAGGAACCACAGCCCTTTAGCAGTAAAGATCTGTGTTTTCAAAGATGCCCCAGTAGCTCCCCATCAGCTGAACCTTTAGGCTGGTGAAGTAAGTTCAGTATATAAAATGTGGTATTTATAGTCATATTTGTTTTTAGGCTTTAGTTCTCCTTAAGCAGATGACCAGTAAATACTATCTATAGGTGCTATAGTTGACCTGTATTTATTATTATTATTATTATTATTAACATTTATTTATATAGCACCAGCATATTTCTCAGCGCTGTAAAGTAAATGTGTTTATACAACTAAATCACATTACATACTGTACATAGAACATATGGAGTTACATACATCACAACCAATATGGTACAAAAGGTGAGGAAGGCCCTGTGCAAAAGAGCTTACAATCTAAAGGGAAGGGAATAAGACAAAAGGTGTGGGAGTGGGCAAGATCAGAATTACGTGAGTGAGAGATGTAGTACTGTATGTGGTATTGCATTTGGTAGCTAAGCAGAGTGAGGGTAGGCTTCTCGAAAGAAGTGCATTTTAAGAGATCTTTTGAAAGCAGAAAGGTTGGGAGAAAGTCAGACAGACCGTGGGAGAGAGTTCCAGAAGAGGGGTGCAGCCCTAGCAAAGTCTTGAATGCGAGCATGTGAGGAGGTAATGAAAGAAGAGTTGAGTAGTAGATCAGTAGAGGAGCGTAGTAAGCGTTTAGTGAGTATATAGAGATGAGATCAGAGATGTAGGGTGGGGCAAAGTTATGAAGTGCTTTGAATGTCAGGGTCATTAATATAAATTTTATTCTGAAAGGAAGCGGAAGCCAGTGTAGGGATTGACAGAATGGCGAGGCAGAGGAGGAGCGGTTGCTGAGGTGTATGAGCCTTGCGACAGTGTTCATTATGGACTGGGAAGGTGACAGTCTCTGGAGGGGGAGGCCAATTAAAAGAGAGTTACAGTAGTCAAGACGTGATATGACAAGAGAGTGAATAAGAATTTTGGCAGCATCTTGGGTGATAAATTATCGTATTTTGGATATGTTCCTCATGTGGAAGTGACATGATTTAAGTGACTGGATATGAGGAGTGAATGACAGGGCAGAATCTAGAATAACCCCAAGGCACCGGGCCTGGGGAGATCGGGTCATTGTGGAATTGTTAGCTATGATGGATACTTCCAGGATGTTCATGGTGTTAGTTGGAGGGAAGAGAACCATTTCCGTTTTCAAGAGGTTTTATTTAAGGTAGCGTTGCAACATCCAAGTTGAGATAGCGGACAGGCAGGGCCGGCCTTAGGCCAATTGGACCAATTGGGCCCCGCACCTCTGGGGGCCCCGCACGACAGGGCAGCACAGATAATATTTCCCTCAGCACATGATGCTGCCTGGCCTGCCCCCAACTTTGAGAGTCCAGCCCATCCCCAAATCCATAGGTCCAGCCCACCCTCAACTCTGATAAGCCAGCCTATCCCCCAACTCCATAGGTCTAGCCTGCCCCCAACTCTAATAGGCCCAGCTTTCCTCCAACCTTGATAGGCCCTGCCTGCCCCCAATCCAACCAAGCCTGCTCCCAAGCTGAATCGGCCCAGCCTGCCCCAAACTAATTGGCCCAGTCCACTCTCCTATTTCCTCCCTCTCTCTCTTACCCTGTGTGCCCCTATTATGTGCCCCTATTATGTGCCCCTATTTCATCCCTCTCACTCTCTTACCTTGTCTGCCCCTTTCCTTTCTATTTTGTGCCTGTATGCCCTTATTTTCCTAAATACTTGCTGTGTCAGTAGCCAGCAACACTTTGTCTAGGGGCCCCGCCAACATGGTCCCAATTGGGCCCCACATTTGATAGGATCAGCCCTGCGGACAGGCAGGAGGAGACCCGAGTTAGGAGTTCTTTGGGTTGAGATCAGGAGAGGAGAGATAGATCTGAGTATCGTCAGCATAGTGGTGGTAGTGGAAACCATACGAGTTGATTAGTTTGCCATGGGAGGAAGTATAGAGGGAGAATAGTAATGGTCCCAGGACAGAGCCTTGAGGAACCCCAACAGAAAGAGGAAGCGGGGAAGATGCTACTCCATTGTAGGAGACACTGAAGGAACGATTAGTGAGATAAGAAGAGAACCAGGACAAGGCCATGTCACAAAGGCCAAGTGAATGGAGAGACTGGAGAAGAAGAGGATGGTCCACAGCAGAGGGCCAGATTTGGTGAGGTGAAAATGCGTGGGGGCCGACCATTCAGCCTGACATTCTTTGAACCATTAACATTAAATTACAGGAATCGAGTAATCGTAGCAGTAATATTTGGGCACATTAGTGAAATGATCTGCCACTTGGTCTATACTGCTGCCTGTGTGCTGAAGATTTTAGCAATAGACACGTACTGCCACATAGTGACGCCATACTCCTTTAGTTTACTGAACTGGCACGTCAGTACGTCTATTGACACCTTCAGCCCTAAAGAAGTATTTCGAAAACAGCATGTCTCTACGTGCCAGTACGTGTCTATTGCTAACAGCTTCAGCACACAGGCAGCAGTATAGACCAAGTGGCAGATCATTTCACTAATGTGCCCAAATATTACTGCTATTGGATTCCTGATCGCACTGTGCTATTATTAATTTCATGATGGAGGCTGAGGACCGGTGTAAATTTGAAAACGGGCCGCACTTTGGACATGCCTGGTCCACAGTGTCAAATACAGAGGAGAGATCAAATAGTATTAGTAGTGAGAAGAGATTGTTGGCTTTAGCTGTTAAAATGTCATTAGTTAGTCTGGTTAGAGCAGTTTCAGTGGAGTGTTGTTGCTTAAAACCAGATTGTAGGGGGTCCAGCAGGTTATTTTCAGAGAGGAATGAGGTTAGTCTGTTGTAGACTAGGCGCTCAAGTAGTTTAGAAATACCCTCTACACTATAGTATAATTGTCACTGTCAGGAATCTACAAATCAGGAATACAAAACTACAAAAGTGGCAGTTTCCCACTATTCTACTTGCGGTGCATCTGGGAAAGGGATCTCTCTTCTGCATTTGCTTAATATGACAGCAAAGGTTAGAAGATAGCACTGAATATCTGAGCTCTGAGCAAAATCAATGATATCAGATGAAACTACAAAGATAAGCAAGATGGAATTGTAGAGTCCTTGGATCCAATCTCATTTAAACGCATTATCTATACAAACGGACATAAAAGGCAAAAAGAGAGGAAATTATTTTGATAAATTGTGCTTTTAAATGAGGATGAAAAAGAGATTAAGGAAATGAACTGCCACGGCCAAGCAGAGCAGATAATGCAGGCAATATATTCCATAACGGCATACTTGTTTATGGAAAGCTTTAGGGAAATATATCAGCACATAAAAATGGATGGGATCTTGTTTTCCTTCCAAAACAATAAAGCAAGGCAGAGTTCAGACAGAAAGGTGCTTGATGTTTATTGGACCCCAGGCCCAGGAGATAAATATGGAAAGAAGATTAGTGCGAATGCGGAGATCAAACAGAGCCAGAGAACAAAGTCCATCTTATTCTGTCATTTGAGAATCATCATTGGCCGTTCTTTGGTCTATTTTTAAGCTTTTTGTTTTTTTTTTTACTATATTCTTATTAGACTTATACACAAATACCCAGTGAGTAAATATTTAAACTGTTCATCCTTGGGGCTTTCCCTGCATTTGCTTGATTTCTTGTGACTTTTTAAGTTCTTCGGACGGCACCATTTTCTGGGTTATTTCCATAAGTGAGAGATTCTTTATTCAAACAATAGTCTTTTGTCAAATAAAAGAAGCATTTTAAAGATGCTTTTTTTAATGTGATGTTAAAGTGGAAATACACACCTCTTTTTGGCATTCAGTTGGGCTTATGTAAAAAAAGTTAGATTTGTGAACCTCTAGAAATAAACATGAGGGGGTTATTTATCAAAAGTCGAATTTTAGAGCTATGTGAACTTTTTTAGACCTCGAATGAGCTCGAATGAACTGATAACTCGAATGGTTTCTAATTTAAGAAAAAATTCAGATGGAAAAAATGTGAATCAGTGATTTCAGGGTAAACAAACCCAAAAAGTTGAATTAATCGGGTTTAAAGGAAAAAAAAAACTTGAATCACTCGAATTAGTTGAATTTTCGAGTGAAACCCTCCGAAAAAACCTCAAACATTATGAAGGCTATTAACATCTTCAAATGGTTTAAGGGACCTCTGCCATTAATTTCTACATAACCCGACAGGTTTTAGGTGGTGCATTTTTGGATTCGAGCTATTTCCAGGGTTGGGGTATAATAAATCTTGAAAAATTCTCGGAAAATCGATTTTTGACTCAACAATACCCTTGAAAACACGATATTTCCCTTGTGAAACGGTGGATTCTGGGACTTCAAGTCTCTCTACTTTCCATAGTAGGCGGTGCACAAATTCTCTGTAAAACAGAGGGATTTCAAATCCCAGAATACATATATTTGTAATGGAACAAGGCGAGGAGAAGATGAGATACATACACTGTGAGCCTAGAGGGAAATGTGCAGTTGCAGTTTAATTAATAGGCAAAGTTTGATAATTTTTCAAATTTTAACCAATTTCCAACTGTGATGTTTTATAAGTAAGCCACATAATGAAATAAAGGAATCTTGATAAAATTGAGGACCACAAAGTAGGGAGCTAGAACCCAAAAGATTTAAAAAAAAAAAAATATTTTAAAAAAAAAGCTTTGCTCTAAAGGGCTAATGCCATGAAGTGTTCCAATTTGGAATTTCAGTGGATTTTGCCTTCAATACAGAGAGCGGCTCATAGACACATTTACATATTATCAGAATCAGTAGTGGCACTCTAGATACTTATCTCTATGTTGAATACTGCAGATTATTTTTGATTTAACAGATTTCATGGCAATTATACAGCGGGATAGCACTTCTGTAAGGAGTTCTTACCTGGCGTCCCAAGATGGCGGAGTCCAAGATGGCGGCGTTCTCCATGTGCTTCCTTCTGGTCGCAGTTCTGTGACATCACGCCAGTGTCAGAATAGACGCCAGCGTCAAAACACCTGCGTGAAGACGCCAGCGTCATGATGCCACTGCGTCTGTTTTGGCGCCAAAGGAGGCCTATAAAAAATGCTGAAGCACTGCAGACTGTGCCCTACTATAGGTTCTTCCTCGTGATTTCCTGGGTGCGCTTCCTGTGATTATCATTCCTGATCCTGTGTATTGACCTTTGCCTGATTTCGTATTCTGAACCTTTGCTGCCTGAACCGACCTTATTGCCTGGACTTCGACCACTCTCTTTCTATACCCTTGCCTGTACCTCGAACTATTGGACTGGTGCTTCCTCCTTGGTCCGCTACTCCTGGCTGAGCCTTCGGGCCCCTTACAACTTCAGATTCTATAAAGGGGTAGGGTATAATAGAACTTTGCTAGAAAGTGGCACTGGCTTTACAGTTTGAGTTAAACCTTCATGTTATAATAAGGAACTCATATCTGAAACTGAGTGGGCTCCATTTCACCTGGATGAGGTCCCAGTGGATGCTCCATCCAATGGTCCTTCCAATAAGGGCACCAGTACTTGCTTGTTATAGCTCTTCCTATCATGAAATGCTCATAATCCTGCTTGGATAATATCAGCTCGGTGCTCTTGAAAAAAGTAATTTGCTGACTAAGAAGCACATCATGATCTACAATGGTAGAGGAGCCCATAAGATTAGTCTTTAAAAATGAATAGGTTTTTTCCCTATTGATGTCCAACTTCCCACCACTGATCCTACTAAAAGATAATGCAGTACACCTTACTGACCCTAAAATAATTTCCAATAGGAGAATGGTTTGCTGTAAGGAATATCAAAAACCTAAACTCTGTTGGGTTCATATTTTCAATTTAAAGGATCGTTGTCTTGAGACAAATGCTCAAAATGTCCCTTACAATACGATACATCTGATTTTTTTTTATTTTGTGTGCTGAGATAAGAATTGATATGCTGTTTGAAGGAAAAGTAAACCCCAAAAACACTGAATTAACTGAAGTTAATGCACCAAAAGGTTTAGCATCTCTATAATAGTAAGGATCCAGACCTTCAAAGTTGTCTCAGGACTCAGCTCACCATCTTGGATTTTGTTAGGAGTGTCAGTGACACTGCACATGCTCAGTGAGCTCTGGGCTGCTGTTCAGAAGCTGGGCTTAGGGGTTATCACAAATCATTAGAAAATTAGGTTTGCCTGTATAAGATGATGTTACAGGCACAGATCTTCACTGCTGGAAGGGCTGGTGTTGCCTTTGGTTGGTGTAGAACCCCAACATATTATGTGAAGCTTTTCTACCCTATTCTTTGTTGAGCTTTTCCTTTAATAAATGATAACATGGCACCTGGCAGAGAGAGTGACAACATAGTTTACTTGTCTCTGCTTGCCCTAGCCCCATTTTGGTGAAATCATTTAGATAAACCATTCCTTTTAACCTGCCCTATCCACCTGGACCACAGAGCACTTACTGTCTGTCTCAATGCACCCCCCCCGTCATTTATATGATGTATCATAACCATTTAAAAATTAAGGTTATCTTTCCAAGCATATTCAGGATAAGAGAGCTATATAATCAGAGATCATTTAAAGGAGAACTAAAGCTTAAATAAAGAAGTAGCTGGAAATGTTGTACATTATGTTGTGGGCTTCTGTACCAGCCCAAGGCAACCACAGCCCTTTAGCAGTAAATATCTGTGTCTCCAAAGATGCCCCAGTAGCTCCCCATCTTCTTTTCTGCTGATTCACTGCACATGCTCTGTGCTGCTGTCACTTACTGAGCTTAGGGACCCACTCACAATATACAGTACACATAGAATAGAAATGTCACAATATAAGGTTGATTAGTAATTAATACAGATAATTACTACATGGCAGCACAGAAACCAGTGCAAATCAGAATTTAATAATCAGCCCTGTAGCATCAGCTTATATTACAGACCGACCTCATTTTCTGCTTGATAATTTGAGACAACCCAAAGGGTAGGACTACATGGACGTTTTCGGCGAGATCCAACGAGCTGCGATAAAACGCCGGCATCAAATCACATGCAACAGAAATAAGTTAAGAGATAGAAATGTCGGATGAAGTTGCAGCGTTGATCCGACACGACACTGCTGTCGGATGCAGACGCAGCGTGCAGCGTCTGCATCCGACAGTCGTGTCGCGTTAGATCAACACTGCGTCAGATCAACACTGTCAAATTTTCATTATCGGGAGCAGAGAAATGGGGATTGGTGCACGGGAAATAAAAAACTATTGTATCTTGTGCGCATCCCCAGTGTTTTTGAACCAATGTGGGTGTGGTTGGGTAGCATGCCACCCCCTAAAATGCTGCCGCCCTAGACCCGGGCCTTGGTGGCCTCTCCACAAATCCGGGCCTGTATACAAACAAAACTTGCCTCCAAGCCTGGAATTCAAAACTAAGCACCTGCTTTGAGGCCACTGGGCGCAACATCCAAGAAGTTGTTGATCAACATGTTGATTATGAGCCACTAGTTGGGGATCACTGATGTAATAGGTTGTTAAAGATTCTGGGATCTTATTGACAAAGTTTTGCCTGCATGTGGGGGGGGGGGTTGCTCGCAGTGCATTGGTTAATGTTGTAAGGACAGTAGGAGAGATGTCACTTTGCGTTACCACAAAAAATATTGTTTCTACGGTTATGATGTGAAAGGGCAAGGTTATCTCAAGGCATAACTGGGTCCTTGAAACACCTGCTGTTAATAATTTCAGGGGTATAAAAAGAGGTGCCAGCGCAGATACCCCTTCTTCTGGTGGCTGGATAGCTTGCTCACTTAAATCCCCCACCCACCCAAAATATGTTAATAGATCCTTTCATCATTACAAAAAAAATTAATGCTGCAGCATGGAAGAAAATTTAAGGTTTAAGGTTTAAGGGACCAGTAACACTAAAATATTTTAAGCAAAAAAAAAACTATTACCCCCTCGAGTAACACCTCCATCCAGCACAATCGTAACTATTTTTGATGCTTTATTTAAAAATACTATAATAAATATCTGCTTCCAATTGTGCTGTAGCTTCTGAAATAGGGCGATATGGTGACATGCCCTCTGCTACATCCAACTTGTGCACTCCACATCTCCTGGCCCGACTTCTTCTAGTCTTCTAGTCTAGTCAGTTGCTGCAGCGCTACAGAGGGGTTTTTTCAGCCGGCCTGTATTATCCTTTAGTCTGATTTGGTTCTGTAAGTGCTGCAGCATGAAAGGCAGGGCCAAGGTCAGCCATAAATCTTCTAAAAACCCCATCATCTCCCTTATGGCTTCACTACTTTCAACTCTTAAGGCATGTCACCATATTGCCTTATTCTAGAAGACACAATTGGAAGTATACTTTTATCATGGTATTTCTGAATAAACCATTAGAAATAGGTAACTTTGTGCATGATGGAAGTATTATTGGAGGGGGCTACAAAGGATTTTTTATGTAATTTTTTTTCATGTTATTGTTCCTTTAACTAAAGGGCTCATGGCTTGGAGTTGGATAAGGCTAAGCCTTTTCACAAAAGGTCAATCAATAGGCGGTGGATTGAGGCTAGCTAGTGTCATTGCAATAAATACATGCAGATTCAGTTATGTGGTCATATTAGTTTATTTGGCATTAATGAATTTGCTTCCTCCAATCAAGCTATGGTGTCTTGTCTCTTTATTGCATGCACAGCATATCTCTCTCATGTAGAGAATAGATCTGGGTGCTGTGTGTACATATGGCAAGGCCAACCTATCTACCCTCAAGCAAGAAAAACACTGCACTTTAAAGGGGAAGTAAAGTCTAAAATAGAATAATTTTGTATACTAAATATAAACATGAACTTACTGCACCACAAGCCCAATCAAACAAATGATTTATGCTTTCAAAGTTGGCCACAGGAGGTCACCAGTTTGTATTTTTGTAAAACATCTTTGCAAGACCAAGACTGTGCACATGCTCAGTGTGACCTGGGCTGCTTAGGGATCGTCATAAATTATCAAAACAGCCCAAGTCAAATAATATCTGCCAGAAGCAGATACAGCAAGACTGATTAATAGTCAGAATATACCGACTGCACTGGGTCCTGTGTTGTCATGTAATCTAATGTGGATTTTTTAGTTTTTGTATTGTTTATTACAAACTTTCTCCAACCAGTGCTGCAGCAAAATAATCCTCCAAATAGAATCCCAGTTTATCTGTTTAAATCTGACTCTGTGATCTTTGACCCTGCAGCTGGAGTTGGGAACAGTAAAGGGAATGTAAAGGCAAAAATAAAATCCAATACAAATCTCTACACAGTTGCTGACTGCTCTACAGGGAAACAAGCAAAGCTGCTTGAGTTCTGCATGGCTGGGAAGTAAGGCTGGGGCTCCCCCTGCTGTTCATAAGTATGATTGTTTCCCTGCAGAGCAGTTAGGGACTGTCTGACAATTCCTATCCACAGCAGTGAAGGGAGAATTTCACTGCATACAGTCAGGTTTCTTTTAAAAACAGTACACATTTTTTTTTTATTAAAGTATATTGGAGATAGGTTTCTTTTTCATTAAAGAAAGTAAAAATGGGATTTTATTTTTTTGCATTTCACATGCCCTTTAATGTAGATTTATATTTTTTATTTGCATTATATAAAAGCTAAAACTTGAGGCTCTTCAACAGTATCTTCTATTTTAATCTTCTTAAAATTCGATACTAATTTTAGCAGCCGTTACACTGCAAACATTTCTTTCCTTCTTTTTAGCTCCATGCGGAATTTTAAGATTAACTTTATGAAATAGAAGCAGTGGAACACTTACTCATATCACCTAATATTAATCAGCTCAGTCGGAGAGGAGTGGCGCTCGGCACTTCATAAATCAGTCATCTGGAATCACCCGGCTTAAATGGCTCTTTGATGAATGTCCCCTAATGTGTTTTAACTTAAGAGTGAGTGTTGCTATATAACTTATAAAGTTTATGTTATCATCATAATTATTCACCCATAAATACTTCCCTAACTTACTGATGTATTGCAGATATAATAATGTTTAGTTTAATGGTGACTTTTACATGAAGAACATCTCGGTGAATGTCACCTCTTTAAGCTTTCAATTAAAGAGTTCCCGTTTTTGTTTAACTGTGAACAAAGCTTCTACAATATGGGATTTAACCAGTTGCTGATATTATCTAGGCTAGAGCATCATATATATCATTGTATGGTAATTCATTTTTAGAAATGTCATAGGCAGCAGCCTACTCCATCATACTACATTTAGAAATATTCAGTTAAGCATTTCTTTATCTTCAATTATGAAAAAAAGGAGGCATTCTGAGATTTTAGTTATTGGTGATACCCAGCAGACCCCTCTCAGGAAGAGGAGAACCCATAACCCTGGCCCCCACCCAACACAAAACATGGAATCCCCATTTCCACCAATGTACTTACATTGTACACTATGATGTGGTCGTGAGGGCAGAGGCACAGGACACTGCAGGTGGCAGGGGGCTCGGGTATCCATACCTTCTTTTTTTTTTTTAACAATTCTTTATTTTCATGAAACCAATTGCATAAAAAGTTACAGACATATCCTTGTGTACAAAAGATATACCATAAGTGTTGAACAAATGTAAAAGAAGGATACAATGTCAGCAAGTAAATAAAGAAAAAAAGTAAAGAAGGAAAAACCGGCTTGGTGTTGTCATTCCAATAGATTCAATTTAAATGCCTTGCGTTGATCAGAATCAGACATAGATATAGACATTTATTTAGTTATTTATTCGTACCCCGTTACCATGTACAAGTAACCTACAAAACATAGCTAGGTGAGATGAGTTAAGCCTTCAGTAGAGATGGCGCGAACTGTTCGCCGGCGAACTTGTTCGCGCGAACATCGGGTGTTCGCGCTCGCCGGAAGTTCGCGAACGTCGCGCGACGTTCGCCATTTTGGGTTCGCCATTGTTGGCGCTTTTTTTTGCCCTCTCACCCCAGACCAGCAGGTACATGGCAGCCAACCAGGAAGCTCTCCCCTGGACCACTCCCCTTCCCTATAAAAACCGAAGCCCTGCAGCGTTTTTTTCACTCTGCCTGTGTGTGCTGAAGAGATAGTGTAGGGAGAGAGCTGCTGCCTGTTAGTGATTTCAGGGACAGTTGAAAGTTTGCTGGCTAGTAATCGTGTTGATACTGCTCTGTTATTGGAGGGACAGAAGTCTGCAGGGGTTTGAGGGACATTTAAGCTTAGGTAGCTTTGCTGGCTAGTAATCTACCTTCTACTGCAGTGCTCTGTATGTAGCTGCAGTGGGCAGCTGTCCTGCTTCTGATCTCATCTGCTGACTGCTGCAATAACAGTAGTCCTTGTAAGGACTGCTTTTATTTATTTTTTTGTTCCAATACAGAGCAGTATCAAGCAGATTACTAGCCAGCAAACTTACTATCATCTGTCCCTGAAATCACTAACAGCTCTCCCCCTACACTATCTCTTCCAAGCACACACAGGCAGATTTTTCAGATACATTTTTGCCCTTGATCCCCCTCTGGCATGCCACTGTCCAGGTCGTTGCACCCTTTAAACAACTTTAAAATCATTTTTCTGGCCAGAAATGTCTTTTTTAGATGTTAAAGTTCGCCTTCCCATTGAAGTCTATGGGGTTCGCGAACCGTTCGCGAACCGCTCGCATTTTTGCGCAAGTTCGCGAATATGTTCGCGAACTTTTTTTCCGACGTTCGCTACATCCCTAGCCTTCAGGGGGGATTTACTTCTGGTTCTGTGTCCACCTACAAATCCCATATTTTGTTAAATTTTCCCGGGCATCCCCGTCTCATATAAGTGAGCTTGTAGAGAGCTACGGATTTATCAACTGATTGTTCCCAATCTTTTTATGTCGGGCCAACCTGCGATTTCCACCTCATTGCAACAGCCTTTTTTGCATATATACAAAGTATTGACACCAGAGTCCAGCTCGTACAGGGACCACGTACTCTAGTTGGTTAAGCAGTAATACCTTAGGGTCGTTTGGTAAAGGAATATCAGTTTTCTCGTGAATCTGATGTATAATTGCTTCCCAGAACTTCCGTATGGAAGGGCAGTCCCATACCATGTGAAAGAAGCCTGCAGGTGAAAAAGCGCACCTAGGGCATACCGGACTAACATTTGAGTGCATTTTGGGCAGTCTCTGGGGCATAAGGTATGTCCGGTGTAGGTAGTTTAATTGTGTCATTTTATCTTTAGCACTTACTATCCCCTCATAAAGCATATCCAAGGTCTCATCCCAACTTTCAGTTGTTAATTTAGGGATATCCTGTTGCCATTTGCCGAACACCTTATTTAAAGTGGAATTGCACTGTTGAATCAGTTTCTTATAGAGGTGCGATAAAGGTTTGGCCAACTCTTTAGTGTGCACTACTTGTTCTAAGCTATTCGGAGTGGTATCTATACAGGAAGTCAGGAATTGAGAGTTAAAAGCATGCCTTAATTGTAAAAATCTAAATAGGAATTTGTTTGGGAGAGAGAATTTCTCTTTCAGCTCCTGGAAAGTCAACAATTTGCCACCAGCTACAATATCCACAATGTATTTTATGTTATATTGTGCCCAGCGTTGTGGAACTTGCTTAAGATGCAGAAGTTGAGGATTACACCACGGGGGGGGTATACTCTGAGCAGTGATGTTCTGCCTCTGGATAAAATTGTAGGGCTGTTTTCCATACTTCAATCGTAGCCTTCATCAATGGGGTGATCTTAGCGGAATAGGTTGCACCCCTATATAAGATATTTTTAAGTTCCCCGTATGAGCCTAGGACCTGTGCTTCCAGGGATATTGCAGCATTTGATTTTGGTGAAGTGGCCCATTGTCTTACCACTGCTAATTGTGCCGCCATGTAATATAGATAGGGGTTTGGGGCAGCTAGCCCTCCTTGGGAGGTGGGAAGTTGCAGCGTCGTAAGGGCTAGTCTAGGGGAAAGTTTGGTCCAAAATATGGATATCATGAGGGACTTTATTGTTACAAAGATGGACTTTTTAATCCCTACTGGTGAGTGTCGAAAAATGTATGTTAGTTTGGGGATTATCACCATTTTAAACAGGTTAATTCTTCCAATTAGTGAGAGTGGTAAATTGGCCCATAAATCCCCTTTTTTCTCTATAAGTTTAATAAGAGGAAGTATATTGAACTCGCTGTATTTTTCTAGATTTACATGGATCCAAATACCTAAGTATTTATATAGAATTTATCTACCCATCTTAAGCCTAGCGATTGTTGTGGCTGGTTGTCTGGGAGCTTGTCTATGGGAAATAAAACTGATTTCGACCAATTTATTTTAAGGCCTGAACAGCTGGTATGGCTATCAATAATTTTAAGAGCGTGTTGGAGAGCCTGGTGAGAGTTAGGTAAATACAGAAGTGTGTCATCCGCGTACATTGAAATAGTTTCGCTCATCTTACCAATGGTTAGACCCCTCATGGCTGGTGCAGATCTGACCCGACAAGCCAGCGGTTCCATTGTTATTGCAAACAGCAGAGGCGAAAGGGGGCAACCCTGTCTCGTTCCCCTTCTTATTGGAACTGCCTTTGATACATTCATGTTAGTTCTTATTCTAGCGATTGGGTTGTGATATAGCGCTCGTACCCAATTAATATATGTTGAACGTATACCCACCCTTTCCATTGTGGCCCATAAGTATTCCCATTCCACAGAATCAAAAGCCTTTTCATTATCCAATGAGGCTATTACTCTAGTCCCGGCATTGTCGTGTTGTATTGCAATATTAGTAAACAGTCTCCTTATTGATATCTGTAGAACGACCTGGCATAAAGCCAGTTTGATCTGCTGAGATTATGTCCGATAAATATGGGGCCAGTCTCAATGCCAATACTTTTGCCAATATCTTGGCATCCGCATTAATCAGTGCGATTGGCCTGTATGACCAGTCTAGGGGGGTCCTTACCAGATTTTGGGATTAAGATTGTCAGTGTTTCCCTCATAGAGTCTGGGAGGGGCTTCCCAATTTTCACCTCATTATACATTTTTACCAGAATCAGGGCTATAAGTTTGACATGTTGCTTGTACCATTCTATTGGTAGGCCGTCAGTCCCTGGTGTTTTTCCCGCTGGGGAGGCTGCATTGGCCGCTTCAACCTCTGATTGCGTGATGTCTGTGTCTAAATCTGTGGCTACCTGATCATTAAGGGCTATTCCACACGGGGAGATAGCCACGCGTTTGCGGTCGCGGCGTCAAAGCGCCGCGACAGTCGCCGCGACCGGCGCAGGCGACAGTTTTGTATGGGCGCCTATGTAAAAACGCCTGTGCTAACCACACGAGGCGATGCGCTTTTCAACAGTCGCCTGAAAAAGCCTGGCGAGGCATTTTCAGGCGACTGTTGAAAAGCGCATCGCCTCGTGTGGTTAGCACAGGCGTTTTTACATAGGCGCCCATACAAAACTGTCGCCTGCGCCGGTCGCGGCGCTTTGACGCCGCGACCGCAAACGCGTGGCTATCTCCCCGTGTGGACTAGCCCTTAGTGTTGGCAGATCTGTTTCGTTTAAATAGCCCTTGATCTCATTTGGAGGGGTCCCCAGCTTAGAGGTATATAAGTCAGTGTAATACTCTAGAAACCTATTATTTATCTGATCCGGGGAGGATATTATGTCCCCATGATTAATTGCCGTAGTAGTTGTTGTATCTTTTGAAAGAAGTGCCAATAGTTTCCCATTTTTATCCCCCGATTCGAATATGTTAGCTCTTTGGTAAAGAGCTTGCTTTTTTGTTAGTTCCACCTAAGCGCTCTTTGACTATCTATCCACTGTTGGTGAGTCAGGTCAGTCGAACATGCAATATAGGCCGCCTCTTTGTCCTGGACAATATGTGTTTTTTGAGCTATGTCAGCTTGTACTGCATTTGTGATTGCTTTAATGTTACTGATGAATTCACCCCTTGTGTATGCCTTAAAGGCATCCCAGCTTGTGGTTAGGGGGGTGTCTTCATTGTTTACTGCTAAAAAGGTTTGAATACTGTTATGTATTGTTTCATTAAGCTGCTCATGTTTGGCCCAGTATGGACTCAGTCTCCAGATTCTATCTATCGGTAATTGTGAAGTTGATATAGATAATAAAATTGGAGAATGATCCGAAATCCCTCTAGTAAGTATATCCACTTTGTGGACCCATTTGTTTAGTTCTAGAGAACCCAAAGCCAGGTCAATGCGGGACATATTGTTATGTCCTGGGGAATAGCACGTGAACTGTTTACTTGTGGGGTGCCGAGTCCTCCAAAGATCTACCAAATTAAGTGTTTCGAGCCATTTTTTAAAGACGGCGGAGCTTACTCTAGGGGGATGGAGTTTATCCATATCTGGGTCACATATAGCATTAAAGTCCCCCAGCAGCAGAAGGGGTACAGTTGGCAATGCCAAAATTTTCCCTGTTAGCTCCATGAAGAACTCCTCAGTGGGCGGGGGTGAGTCTCCTGTAGGAGAATGATCTGGGGTTTATATCTCCTGATGAAGTCAAAAATTAATCTTTTTATCCCATCTCCCATACCTCGTACATTCCATGTCAACATTTTAACCTGTGCCATATTTAGATGTTTTTGAGATATTAGTGAGAGTGGAGAGTCCGGACTCAAACCACCCATGGTCAATATAACTTATCCACATAAGATCAACACACGAAACACCATGCCAAAAGCTCCCATAAGTGAGAGAAAAATAGGAATGAAAAACCCAACTTACCCTTCCCCACCCCACCCACTCCCTCACAACCATTAGAGTGAGTTTTGCTCCCAAAAAATTAACCCAACCAAAAAATCAAAAAACAAAGTACTGAGGGTTAGTGTATGCCTGGAGACCCAGCAGAAGAGCCCCGAACCTGGGGATATAACAAAACCATTGGTTCCTGCATATTAAAATATACCGTTATGCATTTTGTCCCTGTTACCTGTCCTGTTGTAGAGGACTGTGACCAGACTCTGTAGCATGTAAACGTCCCAGACAGGCAAAGATACTGTAAAAGAAGTCAATGGGAATAGGACAGTGTTCAGCATATCCTTGCAGTTTCTCTACTCTCACTTATTCCACTTGGGTTTCAGTGCTCCCTTCTAGGTGAACCACGTGGTCGTTGCTCGAGCCAGTTTATAACATCCTCTGGTGTTGTGAAGAAAGATGTCTTGCCATTATTCGTGACTCGCAGATGTACCGGGAAAATCATGGCATATGGAAGCTGTCTTTGTCTTAGTTGCTTCTTTGCTTCCGTGAATTTGGCTCTTTGTTTCCTCACCTCCATAGAAAAATCCGGGTACACTGAGACTCTGCTATTTTCGAAAAATAATTCTCCAGCTTTCCTTGCAGCTTGAAATGCAGCATCTCTGTCTCTGTAATTGAGCAGCCTCGCTATAATTGGGCGTGGTGGGGCTCCCGGAGGGGGTGCTCTGCCTGGCACTCTGTGTGCCCTTTCCACTGTAAATGCAGCAGAGAAGGTAGCTGGGCCAAAGGTATTGCATAACCATCGTTCAATAACATTTTCCATGTCTTTTCCTTCAGCCCTCTCTGGGATACCCAAAAGCATTATATTGTTACGCCGGAGGCGATTTTTGAGATCATCTGCCTTATTCTCAAGTTGAGCTAGCTGCCTCTCTGTTGTGGTAATGCGTGCTGGTAATGGTGCTGATAAGTCCTCCAACTCACTGACCCTTCTTTCTGCCTCCCCCGTTCTCTCTCTCAATTTCTGCACATCATGCCTTAGAATCGCAAAGTCCATTTTTAACTCATCAATTTTCCCCATAACAGTTGTGTGATTTGTGGTTATGGCATTTAGAACTTCCAACAGTGTAGGTTCTGAGAGCGGGGGAGGGGATGTGGGCCTAGGTACAGGCGTGGTAGCATGCGCCATGTCCTCTCCACTGTTGTGGCTCCCAGGTATCTGGTCCTGGTCCGTGGCTATAGTTATATTTGGGCGCGGAGGGAATGGGGTTCTGGCAAATCGTGCAAGCTTTTTTGCCGTTGAGGCACTCACCCCCTGCTGCACCTCTGCGTCTGTGCGCTCTGAAGAAGAGTCGCCGCCATCTTGTGAAGCCATGAGGGGAGCTGCCTTCTTTCTCGGTAAGGTGCGCCTTTGACGAGTTTTGCGCACCATCTGCGCATAAGAACAGTCCGCTGTAGTTCTTGCCGCCGGTAGAGGGTAAATCTTATGTCGGTCTGCAGGATATTAAAGAATATAACGTTCCCCCGTATGGAGCTCCTGCTTGCTGCTCTGTCTCCATGCAGGCCACACCCCCTCCGGGTATCCATACTTTATCTCCGGTTGGCAAAATTGCAGCTAACCATGATTCAGAACTTCAACCTTGAGTTTGGATGCCAAAACCACTGTTCCATAACCAAACAGCTTTCTCATTTGTAACTGAAATAACATTCATTAATATTTTGTCCATCATTTATCAAATAAAAATGATGGAGAAATTAATAAAAGTTTTTTTTTATAAAATGAAAGAGAAAACGTATCCTCACAAATGTCTTCTGCTATTCATTTGAAAGCATTGCCCATTCTATTGATGACTTATTTGAACTAGCATGCCCAAATACTGCCATCTTGCCTTACTGATATCATCTTAGCCAACTATGCCTGCTGATATTTGAAACAGGAGCCGTTGGGTTTCTAGCTCTATGCCTTATCCCCTAGGCCAAGAGATCAAATAGCAGGATTGATCATTTTCTATCAACTGGCCTTTCCTATCCCCCATCAGCCTTATTGGTTGGTTAAGGTCAGCCCTGCTCTTCTCACTTCCTGTGTCTGAGCATTGACTTATGCTTTCTGAGTACTGTGGCACGTCCCTGGCTCATCCCTATCCTGGTAATCCTGTTCTTAACTTCAGTCTCCCTTTCTCTTTAGCAGCAGTATTTCAGTCTAGAGATGTCGCGAACTGTTCGCCGGCGAACTTGTTCGCGCGAACATCGGGTGTTCGCGCTCGCCGGAAGTTCGCGAACGTCGCGCGACGTTCGCCATTTTGGGTTCGCCATTGTTGGCGCTTTTTTTTGCCCTCTCACCCCAGACCAGCAGGTACATGGCAGCCAATCAGGAAGCTCTCCCTTGGACCACTCCCCTTCCCTATAAAAACCGAAGCCCTGCAGCTTTTTTTCACTCTGCCTGTGTGTGCTGAAGAGATAGTGTAGGGAGAGAGCTGCTGCCTGTTAGTGATTTCAGGGACAGTTGAAAGTTTGCTGGCTAGTAATCGTTTTGATACTGCTCTGTTATTGGAGGGACAGAAGTCTGCAGGGGTTTGAGGGACATTTAAGCTTAGGTAGCTTTGCTGGCTAGTAATCTACCTTCTACTGCAGTGCTCTGTATGTAGCTGCAGTGGGCAGCTGTCCTGCTTCTGATCTCATCTGCTGACTGCTGCAATAACAGTAGTCCTTGTAAGGACTGCTTTTATTTATTTTTTTGTTGTTTTACTACTACTACTACTACTACTACTACTACTACTACTACTACTACTATAAGAGCCCAGTGCTATTAGTCTAGCAGTGTTGGGGAGTGGGACTGGTGTGCTAATCTGCTGCTCCTAGTAGTTCAGCAGCACCAACTTTAATTTTTTTTTTTTAATATTCATTCTTTTTTTATTTAACTTTTTTTTTATTTTACTACCGCTGTAGTAGTGTATAAGTTGACCTTTTAGGCATTATTTGCCCTGTAGGCATTTTTTGCCCAGTGTGTTATTCAACCAACTGCTATCTAGCTGTGTGCCCGTGTTCACATTCTGTCTAAATATCCATAATATTACCGTCTCCAGAAAAAACACCGGAGTGACTTTTTTCAAGCAGCCATAATAAATTTTACGTAATCCGTATCCATCGCTGTAGTAGTGTATAAGTTGACCTTTTAGGCATTATTTGCCCTGTAGGCATTTTTTGCCCAGTGTGTTATTCAACCAACTGCTATCTAGCTGTGTGCCCGTGTTCACATTCTGTCTAAATATCCATAATATTACCGTCTCCAGAAAAAACACCGGAGTGACTTTTTTCAAGCAGCCATAATAAATTTTACGTAATCCGTATCCATCGCTGTAGTAGTGTATAAGTTGACCTTTTAGGCATTATTTGCCCTGTAGGCATTTTTTGCCCAGTGTGTTATTCAACCAACTGCTATCTAGCTGTGTGCCCGTGTTCACATTCTGTCTAAATATCCATAATATTACCGTCTCCAGAAAAAACACCGGAGTGACTTTTTTCAAGCAGCCATAATAAATTTTACGTAATCCGTATCCATCGCTGTAGTAGTGTATAAGTTGACCTTTTAGGCATTATTTGCCCTGTAGGCATTTTTTGCCCAGTGTGTTATTCAACCAACTGCTATCTAGCTGTGTGCCCGTGTTCACATTCTGTCTAAATATCCATAATATTACTGTCTCCAGAAAAAACACCGGAGTGACTTTTTTCAAGCAGCCATAATAAATTTTACGTAATCCGTATCCCTCGCTGTAGTAGTGTATAAGTTGACCTTGTAGGCATTATTTGCCCTGTAGGCATTTTTTGCCCAGTGTGTTATTCAACCAACTGCTATCTAGCTGTGTGCCCGTGTTCACATTCTGTCTAAATATCCATAATATTACCGTCTCCAGAAAAAACACCGGAGTGACTTTTTTTCAAGCAGCATTCTTATATTTTACGTAATCCGTATCCACCGCTGTGTATACGTTGACCTTGTAGGCATTATTTGCCCTGTAGGCATTTTTTGCCCAGTGTGTTATTCAACCAACTGCTATCTAGCTGTGTGCCCGTGTTCACATTCTGTCTAAATATCCATAATATTACCGTCTCCAGAAAAAACACCGGAGTGACTTTTTTTCAAGCAGCATTCTTATATTTTACGTAATCCGTATCCACCGCTGTGTATACGTTGACCTTGTAGGCATTATTTGCACAGTGTTTTCTTCAAACCGCCATCTAGCTGTGTGAGCTTGTTCACATTTTGTCTAAATATTGATAATATTATCGTCTCTAGAAAAACCACTTGAGTTACTTTTTTTCAAGCAGCATTCATATATTTTACGTAATCCGTATCCACCGCTGTAGTAGTGTATACGTTGATCTTGTAGGCATTATTTGCACACTGTTTTCTTCAAACTGCCATCTAGCTGTGTGTATTATCGTTTCCAGAAAAACCAACTGAGTTTTTGTTGTTGTTGTTTTTTTAAAAATAATGCCAGGCAAAGGCAGGCCGCCACGCAGAGGCCGTGCTAGGGGCCGTGCTGCTATGCAATCCTGTGGCCCTAGCAAATTGCCCAGTTTTAAAAAGCCAATGACCCTGAACTCCCAAAATGCTGAAGAGGTAGTTGACTGGCTTACACAGCACACCCCATCCTCTACCGTTTCTAACTTTACCACAACATCCTCCTCATCCTCCACTGCTATGGCCACCCCACGTAACACTTCCTCCACCACCGGTGCCCCATCTTCACTGGAGTCAGAGGAGTTATTTTCCCATGAGTTTCTTGAACTGAGTAATGCGCAACCATTATTGGCAGAAGAAGATGAAGGAGATGAGGACGTTACACCAGATTTAATTCTGGCAGAGAACACGACAGAGATGGACATAATGATGAGTGATGAGGAGGAGGAGGAGGTCCCCGCTGCTGCTTCCTTCTGTGATGTGTCAGAAGAAATTGATGCATCTGAGGAGAATGATGATGAGGAGATTGATGTTTTGTGGGTGCCTAGTAGAAGAGAGCAAGAGGAGGGTAGTTCAGATGGAGAGACGGAGAGTCAGAGAGGCAGTAGGAGAATAAGACTTAGAAGAAGCAGGGAGGCCAGCCCGCAGGGATCAGTAGGGCAACAACATGTATCGGCACCTGTGTTCAGCCGGCCAACGCACCCGCCATTGCCGCCAATGCCGCCAACTTCTACTGTTACCGCCAGATCGCACACTTCCAAAAAGTCAGCAGTGTGGGATTTTTTTAATGTGTGTGCCTCTGACAAAAGCATTGTAATTTGCAATGAGTGCAGTCAGAAACTGAGCCTTGGTAAGCCCAACAGCCACATAGGTACAACTTCTATGCGAAGGCACATGAGCGGCAAGCACAAAGCACTTTGGGAGCAACACCTCAAAGGCAACAGGCAAACTAAAAGTCACACTCCTTCTGGTCCAGCATCTTACTGCTCTACCTCTGCTCTCCTTGACCCATCTGAACCACCCTCCACTCCGCCTTCCACCTTGACCACCTGTTCCCATTCCCAGTCATCTGCCACCAGCCAAGTTTCTGTGAAGGCCATGTTTGAGCGTAAGAAGCCAATGTCTGACTGTCACCCCCTTGCCCGGCGTCTGACAGCTGGCTTGTCTGCACTCTTAGCCCGCCAGCTTTTACCATACCAGCTGGTGGACTCTGAGGCCTTCCGCAAATTTGTAGCAATTGGGACACCGCAGTGGAAGGTACCCAGCCGCAATTTTTTTTCTAAAAAGGGAATACCACACCTGTACCAACATGTGCAGAGCCAAGTTACCGCATCTCTGTCACTTAGTGTTGGGCCAAAGGTCCATATGACTACTGACGCATGGTCCTCCAAGCATGGTCAGGGCAGGTATGTCACCTACACTGCCCACTGGGTGAACTTGGTAATGGCTGGGAATGGGAAGCAGGGAATGGGTAGCTCAACAACAACAACAACAGTGGAGTTGGTGTCACCGCCACGGATTGCACGCGGTTCTGCCACCACCTCTACTCCTCCATCGCTCTCTACCTCGTCTTCTTCCTCTTCTTCTTCTTACTCTGCTGCTGGGTCCTCCTTCTCCTCCTCCACACCTGTGCACCCCCAGCTCCCCCTAGGCTATTCGACGTGCCAGGTACGCCGTTGTCACGCTGTCTTGGGGATGACGTGCCTGGAAAGCAAAAACCATACCGGATCTGTACTCCTGTCATCTCTGCAGTCACAGGCCGATCGGTGGCTGACCCCACACCAACTGCAGATCGGAAAAGTGGTGTGTGACAATGGAAGCAATCTGTTGGCAGCGTTGAGACTGGGAAATTTAACACATGTGCCCTGCATGGCACATGTGTTAAATTTAATAGTCCAACGTTTTGTCTCCAAGTACCCAGGATTCCAGGACGTTCTCACCCAGTCCAGAAAGGTGTCGGCCCATTTCAGACGTTCCTACACAGCCATGGCACGCCTTGCTGACATTCAGCAGCGCTACAACATGCCAGTCAGGCGTTTGATTTCTGACAGCCAGACTCGCTGGAATTCAACGCTCCTTATGTTGGAACGTCTGCTGCAACAACAAAGGGCCGTCAACGAGTACCTTTTTGAACTGGGTGGTAGGACTGGATCTGCAGAGCTGGGGATTTTTTTCCCCCGTTACTGGGTGCTTATGCGCGATGCCTGCAGGCTCATGCGACCTTTTGAAGAGGTGACAAATATGGTCAGTCGCACCGAAGGCACCATCAGCGACCTAATACCCTTCGCTTTCTTCCTGGAGCGTGCCGTGCGACGAGTGACAGATGAGGCTGTAGACCAGCGTGACGAGGAGCTGGAAGCGCACGATTTATGGTCGCAATCACCAGAACGAACCCAGGCACCTGCTGCAACGCAGGGAGAGGTGCCAGAAGTGGAGTCAGAGGAGGAAGGTGGCTTTGTGGAGGAGGAGGAGGAGGACCAACAGGAGCAGGCTTCCCAGGGGGCTAGTGGTGACCTTTTGGGGACCCCTGGTCTTGTACGTGGCTGGGGGGAGGAGACCGTGGATGATGCAGTCCTTGATAATGAGGAAGCGGAGATGGATAGCTCTGCATCCAACCTTGTGAGAATGGGGTCTTTCATGCTGGCATGCCTGTTGAAGGACCCCCGTATCAAGAGGCTTAAGGAGAAGGACCTGTACTGGGTCGCAACGCTACTAGACCCTCGGTACAAGCATAAAGTGTCAGAAATGTTACCAACATACCACAAGTCCGAAAAGATGCGGCATTTACAAACCAGCCTGCAAAACATGTTGTACAATGCTTTTAAGGGTGATGTCACTTCAGGAACTCATCAACATTCCAGGGGCAGAGGTGCCAGTAATCCTGCCACGAGCACACCTGCAAGGACAAAGCCCTTTGGCCGGTCTGTAACGTCAGACATGCAAATGTTTTTCTGTCCAAGGCAGCGCCACAACCCTTCGGGATCCACCCTCAAAGAACGCCTCGACCGGCAGGTAGCGGACTACCTGGCATTAACTGCAGATATCGACACTCTGAGGAGCGATGAACCCCTGGACTACTGGGTGCGCAGGCTTGATCTGTGGCCAGAGCTGTCACAATTTGCCATGAACCTCTTGTCTTGCCCAGCCTCAAGTGTGCTCTCAGAAAGGACCTTCAGTGCAGCAGGAGGGATTGTAACTGAGAAGAGAACTCGCCTAGGTCACAAAAGTGTCGATTACCTGACCTTTATTAAAATGAATGAGGGGTGGATCTCGGAGGGTTACTGCACGCCGGAAGACTTGTTCTGACTTCTATGCAGCTGTCCTTCTCTTCAAGCCTCATGACTCCACACACAGCTGTCCTTTAGCGTCCTCCTCCCTCCGCCACCGTTACAAACTAGGGTGCAAACCCTACTGGTTTAATTTTTTCTGGCCTCTGTGCTTCAGTGGCTGCAACCAAAAAAATTTATATTTTCAGCATTTATATGGCATATTTTTTCTGGCAACTGTGCTTCAGTGGCTGCGTCCAAAAAAACTGGGCAAACAATGTCTACAAGGTCAACGTATGGCGAAAAATGACTATTTTCAGCATTTATATGGCATAATTTTTCTGGCCTCTGTGCTTCAGTGGCTGCAACCAAAAAAATTTATATTTTCAGCATTTATATGGCATATTTTTTCTGGCAACTGTGCTTCAGTGGCTGCGTCCAAAAAAACTGGGCAAACAATGTCTACAAGGTCAACGTATGGCGAAAAATGACTATTTTCAGCATTTATATGGCATATTTTTTCTGGCAACTGTGCTTCAGTGGCTGCGTCCAAAAAAACTGGGCAAACAATGCCTACAAGGTCAACGTATGGCAGTTGTTTAAAGAGAACAGTAGATTACTAGCCAGCAAAGCTACCTAAGCTAAAATGTCCCTCAAATCCCTGCAGACTTCTGTCCCTCCAATACAGAGCAGTATCACGCAGATTACTAGCCAGCAAACTTACTATCATCTGTCCCTGAAATCACTAACAGCTCTCGCCCTACACTATCTCTTCCAAGCACACACAGGCAGATTTTTCAGATACATTTTTGCCCTTGATCCCCCTCTGGCATGCCACTGTCCAGGTCGTTGCACCCTTTAAACAACTTTAAAATCATTTTTCTGGCCAGAAATGTCTTTTGTAGATGTTAAAGTTCGCCTTCCCATTGAAGTCTATGGGGTTCGCGAACCGTTCGCGAACCGCTCGCAATTTTGCGCAAGTTCGCGAATATGTTCGTGAACTTTTTTTCCGACGTTCGCTACATCCCTATTTCAGTCCTGGCCTGTAGGGCTCGCACCTTCGTCTCCATAGTATCTCTTACACTGCCCCACACACTTCCTACATAAAACCTCTGCTTTTGAGGTCCAATTATGAGTCTTGCTCAATCACTCCTATTTTGACCTCCTAAAAAAAGTTCTGTTAGTGCTCACAAACTTCAACACAAGTGTTTCCCTCTCCTTCAGAGGTAACTGGCATACAGACTTTATATATTCTGTAGACAGTTTCTAGCACTATAGTGTAGGTGTATGCAGTTTAAACCACGCTATATACCAGCCCTTATCATGTATTTTCTAGGAACGTGTATTTATGTTGATTAAAGCTCATCTTGGAATACAGCTTGTCTGTGCTGCTCACCTACTTCCTTTGGACATCCGTTGTAGAACATGAATGCGGGTAAACCAACTTAGATCTGTCATCTCGTACACGCATAGTGTGGTTTTTCAAGAAAGCTGTCATTTCTTATCACTTTGCAATCGCCACACATAGAGGAAAGTTTTCAAAAGTTTGTGCGGCACTGACACGTAATAATTCTAAAAAAACAGCAGTAATGCTTGATTTGAGACAAGCTCAGAACTCATGAAGGCTGCCTGGCATAGGGGTTCACACACTTCTCTTCCTTCTAGGCTGTTCGAAACTTTGCGCTCTCTGAATGACAGTAATATCACATGCCTTCCCAATTATATGTATCACCTGTTCCTCTTTTTCAGAAAGCAAATGTACTCTATGTGAAGGCTCACGGAGAGTTTTCCTGGAATTATTCAAGTCACGTTCCGCTGAAGGACTTGAATTATTTAATCTGCCTGAATAAAACATTGATAGATTTCCATTTTTTGTAAAGGTAACATGACCAGTGATTTTGACATTAAACCATCTGTGCCCTTCAATTATCTTTTTTAACTTTAGGTAGAACGACCTCTACCCCATCCCCAGCCCTCCCCCCAATTCACCAGTCAATATTATGATACAATGCACCACATTAAATGATAACAAGCCTTATACAAATTGGTTGAGCGGCACAAGTCTAAATCTATAGCAGGAAAATCTTCTGTAATATAAAAAGATAAATCTGTATTTTATCAACCATGAACTGCAGATTTAGAAAGCATTATTACCATCTCAGCTCTGGATCATAGTCCATGGACAGCACAATAAACTCCATAACCATCTGATAAGATCTTCCTATTAAATCAGTAATAACCTTGTTTGTATTCATGTTACCGACTCGAAAAAAAATGATAGAGAGAATCATTTAGCTATTGTACAGTAAAGAAAGTATCTTATTTTAGAAGTATAATATTATAAGTAACTTCTGAACCTTAAAATTTCAGAATTATGGGCTAATATTAGGCAGTTGAATCAGTTATTAAAAATATGCAATGTATTATTAATAGAGGATCTAAGCGTCTGTATCCTAGGACAGAATTATAAGAAGAAGCATTCTTAGTGGGCTGGTGAGGAGACAAAAAATATTAAAAGTGAAGATAATATTAAAAGCAGGGTTGAGCTGGGGTTAAGCAAAACTCAAGGGAAGGAACGTGGTGCAATGCTGGTAGATGTGTGCATGATATGGGTGCTTTATCATCTCTTGTTCTTGTGTCACCTTGCTCATACACAGCTCATTTTCACTTTGTGCCAAATCCCTGGTTAAATTCTCTTGGCTAATATGTTGCATCATTTCTTGTTTATCTGGTTCCTGTCCATTGATTATGGCTATTAGTAATGAGTACCTGCTCTAAGGCTTTGTCTAGATACCATCTTTAATTATTGATATGGATCTGGTCAGAAATTCCTGCCCCCCGTCTGACACAAGCCGTGCCCTTATTTCCAGCTGAATAGTTAGGCGAGAATGGGTTCTACAAATACAAAGGGGTGAGAGGGCAACAGGAAACCACTGAATTATGAGAAGGAGTAATTATGATATAGGGTAAATGAAAGGGTGATGGAGAAATCAAAGTCAACAGACAAATGTTATACCTAATAGTTACCCTGAAAACAGAGAAAAACTATAGGAGGCACCATTTTATGTTTAATTTTATGTTTGCTTTTTATTTTTATTTTGAAGTTGATTATGATTTGGATGTTAAATCTAATTACGAAATCAGCTTTTCTATACCATGAATCGCCATCTTGAAAAACGACAAACAATTTGTAATATTTCTCTATTCTATTAAGGAAATATAATGGCAAAATTTACTAACAGACACCTGTAAAATACAGCCCCTGACATAAGCCACCCCTCCCCTCTTCTTCCCTTTCCCTTTCCTTTTTATTTTGTTATCCCCCCACCCAATAATACATAGACAATTGTCAGTATAGAATGTATATTTATTGATAATATTTATGCATTTCCATGTTATGTAAACATTCACAAGAAACATTTTATGTACTAAACTATTTTCAATAAACCGTTTAAAATGAAAAAGAAAAAGAAAATTCCTGCCCTAGCTCATTGACTTCCATTCTAATGTCTTCTTTAATCTTCTGCCCTATTCATCTAGGAGAGTTTCCAACTGTGGATCTCTTCATTATTTCTGATGGTCCCAGAGTTGCAGCATATCAAGCACATGGACAACTGTATGGCTTGTTATTACTTTACTAAAATAACAAAAATTACTGAGCAAAGATAATTGCCTATATTAGAGGGTGTCACTACATAAATCACCATGATATAAAATAAAAAACACAATGGGACTTCATCCCTCAATAGCCAGATAATAATAATAATAATATTTATGCATGACAATTGTTTAATTTTGATATTGTACAGTTTTCAAGAATTGTATGTAAGGCTATGTATTTGTTAATAAAACTGATTACAAAAAATAATAATAATAATATTATCTAGCTTTGTGGGATGAAGTTCTATTGTGTTTTTGATTTATATCATTGCCACAACTAGGCAGTAATTTTGAAGTCACAATGGAAGGTGACTAGGCTAAAGAAACCTGTACCTATAATTCACAACTAATTTGTAAGAACATTCTGGAAGTGACACAATTTGAGCACACGATGGTTATGAAAAACCACAGCTGCGTTATACGCAAGCAGACTAATTTGCACCGGCATTAGTATAACATGTACAAGTTGAGTAGAATGAGCCCTTATGTGCAAACACACACAGAACACTTAGGGGCCAATTTACAAAAATTCTGATTTCAATTCTCTTTACAAATTGTATTTTTTTCTCTAATACTGCTGTACTGATCCTATTGGACCATTATTTTAGCCATTCAGACTTTTAGAGGTTTTCAGATTTTTTATTTTGCTATCATAACGCATCATTCAGCATGTTTTTTTTTGTTCTTACGTTTTATATTTACATCTTTTAATAAATGACATGGCATTCATGGTTTTAGAGAAAATTAGTATGTTCCAGGTTTCAAAAACCTCGAAAGCCACTAAAATGTGAATGTTGATAAAAGGTAGGCCATAAAGGTTATAAATATCACAATTAACAGTTTTAAACAATTAGGGGCCGATTCACAAAGGGTCGAATATCGAGGGTTAATTAACCCCCGATATTCGACTGGGAATTAAAATCCTTCGACTTCGAATATTGAAGTCGAAGGATTTTAGCGCAAATAGTGCGATCGAAGGATTATTCCTTCGATCGAACGATAAAATCCTTCGAAACAAACGATTCTAAGGATTTTAATCCAAAGATCGAGGGAATATCCTTCAATCAAAAAAACTTAGGAAAGCCTATGGGGACCTTCCCCATAGGCTAACATTGAGTTTGGTAGCTTTTAGGTGGCGAAGTAGGGGGTCGAAGGTTTTTTCTTAAAGAGACAGTACTTCGACTATCGAATGGTCGAATGGTCGAACAATTTTTAGTTTGAATAGTTCGATTCGTAGTCATAGTCGAAGGTCGTAGTAGCCCATTCGATGGTCGAAGTAGCCCAAAAAACACTTTGAAATTCAAAGTTTTTTTACTTCGAATCCTTCACTTGAAGTTAGTGAATCGGCCCCATAAAATACATTGAACGGGAGTAGGTAAAAGAAAAGGAATGATTAAATCATTAGGGGTTGCCAACCCCCAGTGAACGAAAATACTAACCTTCTGTCCCAAGCTGATGCATCTCTTCCATAAAAAATGCACCAACCCAGGCTAAGCACCTGTACAGCAAAGCAAATTTAGCAAGTTCTAAGGGGTTATACATATAGTTCCCAGGGGTGCATGTGCTAGAGTGCTAAATCTCACTTAACAAGCACTTCCTTACCTGGAATATTCCTGCCAGTGTTCAGCGCCTGGACCCAACCCAAGTCCCCACAAGGAACTAAATGGAGGTGAAAAAAAGATGGTGGCTGCATGTTTCCCAACAAGTTAGGCAGGTTAGTAATTTTTTTCTAAAAAGGGCACAAAGGCCTGAAAAAGGGTTGGGCAGTGTCACACTTGGTGTCATGATACTTATGACACTGAGTTTTTATGGCTGATCCTGTGCCTGCAGTGGTGGATTAATGACATGTGGGGCCCCTAGGCTACATCCACAAGGCCCCCTTCTAGGCTACTGCTACATCTGGATACATGCAGATCCAGGCAGGCATGCACTTGAGTTCTCTACTCCAGGTCAGGTTTGGCGCATGCCAGTAATGTCAGTGGATCTGCACACAACCCGGGGGTATGCACATGATTTGCCTGCCTTCTTCTCCCAACTGGACCCAGCAGGACAAACAAAATAGGCCCCTAGTCTATAGCATAGGGCAGCCTGTGCATTAATCTGCACCCATGTGCCTACCAGTACATACTCAAGATGAGGCAGGCAAGCGTGTGTTGGATGGGAGAGGATTGATCAAGTGCGACAGCTCAGTGATTTAAGCTTTCCTTGTCCATTAAATTCAGGGTCGGACCGGTGGGTGCAGGGCCCACTGGGTCTGCCGCCCCAGGGGCCCCTGCTGCACCCCCCTCACCCCCCTACAGGGGCCACTGCCAACTGCTCTCTCCCGAGCACGAGTAAATTAAACCTACCTTCAGCGCATCAGGGGAGGGAGATAAGCAGCCTGGGGTAGCACCAGCGGGGTTCTGGTCTGGGCCGGGGCCCACTGGATTTTTCCCTGTGTCCCACCAGCCCAATCCGACCCTGATTAAATTTTATTACTTCCAGACAGGTTCCTCCTCATACCCTATAGGAGAAAGGGATACAGATATTAGGGATGCACCGAATCCACTAGGATTCAGCTGAATCCGAATCCTGCTTAAAAAGGCCGAATTCTGGCTAAATCCCGAACCGAATCCTGGATTTGATGCATCCCTAATAGATATGGCATCTTTTATCCAGAAACCAATTATCCAGGAATCTCCTAAATATGGGAATAGAGTCCTATTCCAGCAAACAAAGCTTTATTTTTGGAATGAGTTCATTTCTCTCTGTAGTTATGAAACCATTAAATATTGTGGAAACTACTCTGCTGAATGCTGACATGTTTTAGACTTAAAGAATAATGATCCAAATTATGGAAAGGTCTCTTACCTGTATATACTACAGGTCATCCCTACATTTATGAAGTATGATAGTTTTCCATTATGTGCCCAAAACAGATATGGATAGGCAGACTTTTTATTTTTTAATATTTCTGAAAAACAGTTTTAGTTTATAATAAAATGTAAACGATTTACACTTAAATACTGTTTTCCCATGGCCAATGCCATATATAGCATAAGACCTATCCGCTACTCTTACTGATTGAAGAGCGTCAAAATGCCAATTTTTATAGTTTAAATGGACCTTGACATGGTATCTGTAGCGTGACCTTTTACATTGCAGTATCTGTGACCTTTTTTGTACATTAATTCTTTCATCTGAAAAATTGCCTTTGTTGCTCTTGCTGTTGAATTGTGTCTTTAACACCGGGGATTTGATACGGTTGTTTTCAAGCCAAGCGCTCTGCTGAAAGATTCAGGAAATGTTCCGTGCCGTGATTCCTGTAGGTCAGAAAACTTCTGATGGATAGCATTGTCATCTCAAATAAATAAACCCACGAGTTTTTGGAAAACAACTTCAGCGTAAGTAGCATATTGCCAAAATGGCGTTATTGGTCTCTTCCCTTTAGCAAAGAACTAGATTTTGAATTAAAAAGTCATTTGGCTATTGTACAGAAGAGAAATAAACACCTCAAAAGAAAATTAGCCACAACAGTGCAAGTTAGAATGCCATTTTTATTCTTTAGAATGCATTTCCATACCTGAGTAATCAGCTCTAGACACTAGTCAGTCTCTGTTTGTTTAGGATAGCAGCAGCCATATTAGCTTGCTGTGATATCACTTCCTGCTTGAGCCTCTCCTTGCTCGCTCATAGCTCTGGGCTCAGATTACAGCAGTGAGGGGAGGAGGGAGGGGGAGAGGAGCAAACTGAGCATGCTCAAGCCCAAGCCCTAGAGGTTTAAGTTGATACAGAAGCCCATGTGTACATAATAGAAGGAAAGAAATGTGGTGTTTCTTTTGACAGAGCAGCAGGGGTTACTGGTGTATTCATATAGACCTCTCTTATAAAGCTTACTTAGCTTCTCCTATAAATATACACTATACAATTGTGGCCTTTAGAGATCATACACTTACCACTTGTGTTTCTGTTTCTGGTTGCTGCATGTTTTGTATTAATACTGAGAATTATAACTCAGTTATATGCATGCTGCTATAGTGGCACTAAAATAAGTGCATTATAGAATGTCCCTTTATGTCCTGTGTGGTTTTTATTGAATGGTGTGTTCTTTAACTTGATTGACAGATGTCATACAGGTATGGGACCTGTTATCCAGAATGCTCGGGACCTGGGGTTTTCTGGATAACAGATCTTTCCGTAATTTGGGCCTTCATGCCTTAAGTCTACTAGTAATTCATTTAAACATTAAATAAACCCAATAGGCTGGTTTTGCTTCCAATAAGGATTAATTATATCTTAGTTGGGATCAAGTACAAGCTATTGTTTTATTATTACAGAGAAAAAGGAAATCATTTTTGAAAATTTGGATTAATCGGATAAAATGGAGTCTATGGGAGACAGCCATTCCGTAATACGGAGCTTTCTGGATATCGGGTTTCCGGATAAGGGATCCTATACCTGTATATACAAAGAGAGACCAGCTCTTCAGTTTTTGAAATGGACATTGGTTTAAAAGCAGGACAATACATTTCTAAAATACTTCTATCTTCTACCTAGATACTCTTACTCTTACAACTCAAATTGTTTTAAAATGAAAAAAAAATCACTTGCTATGAAAACCAAATAGTTTCATTAATTAAAAAAAAAGTTTTTAAAAATGCGAAAATAGCTTGAATATTGATCAAAGTCCCATTGACTTTTATAAAAGCTTGTTCTTAAACGCTAGCATATTTACAAAAAATATCCAATCTGAAAAAGTCTATTTGTGGAAGAACCTTTGGTTGCAAAGAAAATAGAATTTGTTCCTTTCATTTTTAGAACTTGGAAAATAAAATAGCTCGAACGTTGGAAAACCATCTCCTAATGGGTTCTATAGAAGCTCACCAGGTTTTAACTGGCAAATGTTTTCATTCGATTTTTGTGATTGAGAAATGTCAAAATGTTTGGTGTTGGACAACTTGAATTAGAAAAGATTTGTGATTTATCATCCAGATTTCTAGAGGGTCTTTAGAAATTCTGTTCATCATTAGCATTACTGTTTTATGTGTTTGTATTAAGTAAGGTGGGCAGTGTTGCTAGATTTTTGTAGTGGCTGGAGGATTTTCTGGGAAAGCCAACAATTAGATTTTTGCCCTGAACTCATTGGTACTTTAAAGTAACCCTAACATTCAGCCCAATTGAGCTCTATAATCTTTATAATCATAATACAGGTATGGGATCCAGTAGACTCCATTTTATCCAAATAATTCAAATTTTTAAAAATGATTTCCTTTTTCTCTGTAATAATAAAAAACAGTACCTTGTACTTGACTGCAACTAAAACATTATTAATCCTTATTGGAAGCAAAACAATCCTATTGGGATTGCAATTAATATTTAATTAATGTTTACATGATTTTCTAGTAGACTTAAGGTATGAAGATACAAATTATGGAAATGTTGGAAGGTAAAGTTTTTGCTAACCTTTAGGTCCTTTGGTCCCCTGGGAATAACTTAGTCTAGATTGGGTCCTCAGTTCTAGAAGGGAAGCTTGTGAACTCATTCTGCTGGCAGAATTTTTATTTTATTTTATAAAAGAGTACAGTCTTTTTGTGACCCAGGAAATGTGTTAATCAGCTAGGCTAGGTCCTTTATCCCAGAGGGTAGGGGAGTAGTTCCCAGAGGTTATAAAAAGGGATGCTCCCATGTGTTCTGCCTCTTTCTAGTACACCCTCTCGCTTGAGGAGGTGGTGTGTGTGGCTGGGAGGGCCTGAGATGGAGGTAGACCTCAATATAGAAGCAAGCGTCAGGTCAGAAACTGTCATAGGTCACTATGGGAGTGACAGATAGGTTCAGGAAAGTTAGTGAGCAGCTAAGGTTCCAACGAGGAGTTTAGTGAAGAGTTAGTACACTATGGTGACAAGGCCGCCAGGTTAGGGACTCAAGTGGTTAGGCTCAGGGATAGAGAGATCCTTAGAGCTTGAGACCAGCTGTGAGATTCACCTTCAATGGGGATTGTGCACCAAAGGCAGGCAAGGCGACTCAATTGAGAAAGCTGACTAACAAAAAACATAAGAAAGTATCCATGAGTAATACATTTGTGTAAATGACCTGCTGCCACAACTTGTTTGTGGGGTGTACCATCTGAGCATGCACCTTGAATATGTGAAGTAATTGATGATTGAGAAGTGTACCACCAGTTTAATAAACCGTTTGGCTGTTCTGAAGAACCATTGGCGCCCAAAGTTATTTGATCTAGAGTGATTGCTGTGTGGATATGAATTGAATCCACTAATAAAATGTACAGGTGTAGTAACTACCCAAATGTAATATTTTTTTAGCTTTCTTCCAATGCCTTTGCAACATTTTTCATGACGCTTTGCTTTGTAGATACACCATTCAATGCATGTAAGGTACCCATGGTTTCTTAATGTGACAGTCTGGAATCCAAACAAAGCATCTGTTGGAAATATGCCACCGCTTTATCGTGCCTGGTTATATCCCATCAAAGCCAAATGCTTTCCTCATACATATCTTGCTTTCATAATTATGTTTTGTTTGCTGTTGTTTAATATGAGCTTTTATCTTCTGTTCTTGTTTGTCTGTTATTCTCTATACATGCTTTGTTTCTAGAGAAAATACATTTATATAGAAATGAGTTAACAGCCAATCAGAGGCCCTAAAGTTGGTATCTGGCTAAAACAGACCTGCTCATCTAAACTACTTGTTCATCTTCAGGCTTTAGTATTTATTTTGAGAAGTATACAGACTGAACCTATAGTATAGAATTGCCGTGCCACAAAAATATCATAGGATTAGTTTAGTTTTTCATTCTGTAGCTCTATAGAGAGCCATGAATAGGCATGTGATGCCTGCTTAAGAACTAAAACCATTGTATTCTACACAGTTTTTGTGTTTTTTTATTATATAAATGTGTGCCCTATAGCACATATTCAACTTGAACGGCTGCCCCATGACTACACAACAGCTTTTTTATATAAACGATAGTTGTGTTTTTGACAAACATTTTCTACTATTGTAGGGTTATAGTATATTAGGGCAATACCACCAGATGCTGTGTGCCTGTAGGCAGGTCAAGGCAATGGTTCTGGGTGCAGGCAAGATAATGGAGCAGGTTGTAATGTAGGGGCTGGTCCTTGGTCTGCACTTTTTTGCAGGCCCAGATCAGCCCAGTGTGACATTAGACTAGAAACTAATCAGTTGTATACGAACCTATCTGGTATTTAAAAAAAATAGAATCTATCCAACATGGAAAATACTTGTCCATGTTACTTACATTAGGGATTAAGGATAAGGATAAGGACAGGTGACTGACACTCAAAGCAGTTGATTCCCACAAATTGATGCATCTATCCGCTTTGATAAATTCAATTCTTTAGTAGGAAAATATTATTAAACAAGATAAAACTGCTAGGGATGCTTTTTGAATCCCTAGTTCTATCATCAATAAATCTACACCCTACAAATAATAATAAATTCATTTTAACACACCACAAGGCAGCCCCAGCTTCTTATATTTACTGTACTGTCTTTGTTCTTACATGCAAGCCGTTTACAGTTATATTACTACTGGGGTTTGAGTTTACTGCTACTCCAGCGTATTGAACTCTCACATCTAGCACTATTAACATAGATGGAGCCAAAGTTGAAAATCAATGCATAATGAGCACCTTTTTTTTAATTAAATTAATGCAAAAATATGGTGAGTTATAGGAATAATACATTTTTCATCTATAAATAGGAAGACAATCCATGAAAAGCCTTTTATCTACACTGTCAGCACTTAAGATATTAAATTGAAGCCATTCTGACTATTTAACAGCTATATATATATATATATATATATATATATATATATATATCTATATCTATATATATATATATATATATATATATATATATATATATATATATATATATATATATATACACACAACTAGTCAACTACAAGAGGTCCTCTGCACTCAACCCATTATCAATATATTTAAGACAGAGACATTTTGTGCATACTGCTACTAAAAAATGCCTTACCCTTTAAACAACACAGGGATTGTTTGTCCATATATTGCAATATATTTAAGCTGGTCAACTACGTCAAAGTCATCCTATATCTGGCCAGTCCTACGCTTAATTTTCATCTGATTCATTAAGAATTCAATTGCTTAATTATACATTTTACAAAGGGACTAGGTTTTACCTGCAACTTACTAGCTGCTTTCAAAGTAAACCTCCATACTTGGCTGCCCTTTTATTAGACACCAGTGGGATCACCTGACTATAGCTGGGAAGGGTGGGAGCTACAACATGGAGCTGGTCACTGCTCCTGTATAACTATAACAAACAAGGGAAAGTTGTGCTCACCACTATTTTTTAAAACCATTAGGCGGGAGTGCAATGAGGCTGTGACCACAAAATACATATAGTCAAATACAAGATTCCTCTGCACTCAACCCATTATCAATATATTTAAGACAGAGACATTTTGTGCATACTGCTACTGAAAAATGCCTTACCCTTTAAACAAAACAGGGATTGTTTGTCCATATATTGCAATATATTTAAGCTGGCCAACTACGTCAAAGTCATCCCATATCTGGCCAGTCCTATGCTCAATTTTATCTGATTCATTAAGAACTCTATTGCTTCATTATACATTTTACAAAGGGACTAGGTTTTACCTGCAACTTGCTTGCTGCTTTCAAAGTAAACCCCCATACTTGGCTGCCCTTTTATTAGACACCAGTGGGATCACCTGACTATAGTTGGGAAGGGTGGGAGCTACAACATGGAGCTGGTCACTGCTCCTGAATAACTATAACAAACAAGGGAAAGTTGTGCTCACCACTATTTTTTAAAACAATTAGGCGGGGGTGCAATAAAAAAAAGTGTATTTTGTGGTCACACCCTCATTGCACCGCCGCCTAATGGTTTTAAAAAATAGTGGTGAGCACAACTTTCCCTTGTTTGTTATATATATATATATATATATATATATATATATATATATATTCCACCAGATGAAAGCACTCATAAAAACCTTATTATACGCCCTGCAGATAAGGGTGGTTCAGTGGTATTGTTGGACCGATCCTACTACAGGGAAGAGTTAATATCACAACTATCCAATACTGATGTCTATGAGAGATTATTGAGAGATCCAGTCAATTCTTTCAAAGCTGAGCTTGATGGAATGTTAAATACAGCAAGGGCATCTGGGTGGATTAGTGAGAATTGCTTTAGGTATCTGGTGACTGATTTCCCAAAGTGTCCGATTATCTATACATTGCCCAAGGTGCATAAAAATCAGCACACCCCCCCTGGACGACCGATTATTTCGGCAAGGGGATCCCTTTTTTCTAATGTGGCATGTTATCTTGATAGTTTCCTGCAACCTCTTTGTGCTGATATGCCTTCCTATATTGCAGATACAGCATCTTTACTTGATATTTTGAAACAAGTTGATGTATTACCTGATAACACAGTATTTGTGACGATGGATGTGTGCAATTTGTACACTATAATACCTACTGAGGATGGCATATCAGCATGTAGACAAGCTTTGTTGGGGAAGCACACGGGTAATCCACCAATTGAATTTTTATGTACACTGCTTGAGCTAGTACTAACCCGTAATTATTTCCGCTTTGAGAAAAGTTTTTTCTTACAAAAGACCGGTACAGCAATGGGCTCCAATGTGGCCCCCTCTTATGCTAATCTGTTCATGGATGCTTTTGAGAGTAAATATATTTATCCTAATTATGGTGAACAGTTGCTTTTCTATCGTAGGTTTATCGATGATATTTTACTGATTTGGCATGGGGACCACACTGGAGCCTTAAAGCTTGTGACTGACCTGAATGCTCTACCTACGCCTGTAAAATTTACCATTACATGTCATAGTGATGTTATAGATTTTCTTGATGTGAGACTTTTTAGAACAGGAGATGGGATTGGTACTACGTTATTTCGGAAAAACACTGACCGTAACACGGTTTTACATGCACATAGTTTCCACCCTCCTGCTGTTCTGAAATCTATACCATTTACCCAGTTTTTGAGAGTATTCAGGATAAACACTGATCTGGTAGTGGCAAAACAGCAGGCATGTGAGATGCGAGACCGCTTCCTTGCTAGAGGATATACGCTTGATTTCCTTGAGGAGGAGATGGAAAGGGCATACAAAACTTGTGGAAAAACTGATAAGATGGTGAACAAAACTGCAACAGCTCGGCCACAGAATATGACGTTTGTGACGAACTATATGCCGGTGAGTCATAAAGTAAAAGGAATAATGAAAAAACACTGGCCAATATTACAGTTGGACTCTGGGTTGCCATTTACAAATATGCCCCCTCCTATGTGCACTTACCGCCGTGGTCGCTCCTTGAGGGATATACTGATGGTCACAGATCTACAAAGGGGTGAGCCTGTAAGCTGGCTACCAATGATGAAGCTGGGATGTTTCCGATGTGGTGGGTGTAAGACATGTGGATGTCTGATAACTGGTGGTACCTTTTCTCACCCCCACTCTGGGAAGAAGTATAAGATCCAGCATCGTTTAACATGTACATCAGAATTTGTGATTTATTGCATTATGTGCCCATGTGGCTTATATTACATTGGGAAATGCGTCACTCCATTTCGGATACGCATGAATAACCATAGATCGGCTATCCGATCGGCATTATCCTTGGGACAATCTGAAATCCCTCTTGCGAGACATTTCTTTTTGCATAAACACCCTTTGCCCTCCCTAAGGGCGATATTGATTGATCATATTCCTATTCTGCCAAGAGGAGGTGACAGAGCTAAGGCTTTGCTACAACGTGAGGCGAAATGGATACGCACTCTCGATACAATTGCCCCTAGGGGATTGAATGAAATGCATTCACTGTCCTGCTTCTTGTGAGAACTTTAATAGGAATGAGTTAGAATTTATATAATGAGAATTGATAGTATTATCCCTCCTCAATTGTGGATTATTGAAACATGATGATTGCTTGAAAATTATAATGCTATGTAAATCATGTGGTTATATTTAAACGCTCCACATCACAGGTTCTTTCCTGAATTCATCAGTTGATATGTTAAAGATAGGAATCTAATGTATTTTAACTTTTTTAATATACTATTTTAGATGCACTTTGTTATTGGAATATTTATGGCACGTGGGCATTTTATTGTACTGTAATAGTAAGGTTTATGTTCACTAGTCTGGGATAATGTCACATCACTGTGATAATTGGATTATATCTGGGGACGGTGGGGACCAATTCAGAATTGGAACCAATGGGGTCTAATTAGGTTGTTATGGATGAGATGAAGTTGAAAGTTTACACTGAAGAAATTTTTATAATTAAAATTAAAATTAATGAATATAAGCAAATTTTGTGCGGTGTACAATAAATTTTTCCCCATGTTCCAACTCTGGATGATGCCTTACCGTCTTACCTAGTTTTTTAAGTGTTTTACTAGTATTTATATCTTTTTTTAGCTATGGGTCATTCAATATTTGTATTCTATGACCACTATTTTGCACAGGTGCACGTTAATAGTGATAGATAATTAATTGGGGAGTGATGATTGTGTGACTCTTCACTGATTGGTGGAATTGGGGTTAAAAGGGTGTGTCTCACTACCAAGCACCATCCTGATGACGATCCAGCGGGATCGAAACGCGTAGATATGTGGTTGTTGGAATAAAGCTTGCTACTTTTATCCAAAAAAAAAAAAAAAAAAAAAAGCCGTGAGTGCTTTCATCTGGTGGAATATGAGGATTTTGGTGAGCACCCGGTAACCATTGCATAGAATGGTGTGTGCCGATAGATGGTGAGGTATATATATATATATATATATATATATATATATATATATATATATATATATTCACTATAAAATCGAGCAATTTGAATCTTTTCACGAAAAAAATTAGAAATTCGACCGCTATCACGAAAAAAACGTGAAAATCGGAAATTGACTCTGGATTTCGTGCCAGGCAATTTATTTGCCCATCACTACCCACCAGATTAAAACTCTAGGGCAAAGTACATTATTTCTTCTTTGTTTGACTTACTGAAGAACCTCACCGACTGAAGCCATTTGGAAAAATGATTCCCTTGACTCACTAACTGAATAATGATGAGGAACAACAGGATCAACTTCAGAAAGGATTAACAAAAACGTATAGAATGTAAAACAAGAACTAATGCTCTATGGTGATAGGTGACATAACAAGTTTAAAAGCAGGACAATACATTCAAGTTTTTTTTAAAAAAAAAAAAGAATCACAAAAAATAACTTTCAATAAAGTTTTCCATTACTATTTTTTTTCTTGATAGCTAGCACTAAAGAATTCAAATAGTTATAAAGGCACTAAGTTTGCTCAAGAGCAGTAACCCATAGCAACCAATGGGATGTAGTAAATGCCACCTGCTGATTGGTTGCTATGGGTTACTGCTCCTTGGGAAAACTTAGTGACTGTTATTATACCCCCCTTAGAGTAACTTTTCAATTGGCCTTCATTTTGTTCTTTTTTTTATAGTTTTTTAATTATCTTCCTTCTTCCTCTGCCCGTCTTTCAAATGCGGTTCACTAGAAAATAAATGCTCTGTAAAACTACAAATGTATTGTTACTGCTACTTTTCATTACTCATCTTTCTATTCAGTCCTCTCCTATTCATATTCCAGTCTCTTATGCATGGTTGGTAGGGTAAATTGGACCCTAGCCACCAGATTGCTAAACAGCTGCAGAATAAAAATATAAATAACACACACTTTGAACTGCTTTCCCCAACAGAACTAAAAGAAAAATTCCCCTTTATATGTTTATTCACCTTCCTTAGTCTACAAATATTACAATTCACAAGACACAAAATTAACAGATTAAAGGAAACAGAAAACAATAACGTGATAGACAATCTTTGGAAAGAAAGGACCACAAAACGAACTGCACAAACATACCACAAATTACGAATAAATATAATAATAGACAAGGCAGAAACATCCTTATTTAAATGGACATCTACTATACCACAATTGTCTATCACAGATATCTTATAATCTCATACGTACATACATAACAAAACTATAACCGGCCAGCAGATATCAAGAAATAGCTCCATATTTCATACCTAACACCCAACAAATGTTTCAAAATGGGAGGTCTTCCCTCCGACAAGTGTATTCGATGTCAAGCCCCTAAAGCAAACCTTTTACACATGTTTTACACATGTGTCCGAAAATACAAACCTTATTGGATGCAGATGGTCAATAAACCAATTCAACCAACCATAAATTGGGCCCTGTTTAGTATCGTAACATCATACTCACAACTAAACAAGGTAGACAAACTTCTGGTAGGAAGTTTAGCAACAGCATCTCGAAAGGCCATGTTCCACCAATGGCTCTCTACAGAAACTCCATCAATTACACTTACCAGACATAAACTACACATTTTCCACATGAACTGGCTGGAAGCCATGACTAAAAAAGAACAGCAGACTAAAAAAATATTTCTCCATATGGACCACATATATTAATAGCCTTCCACAACCACTAATTACTACCAGGAAGTTGGGAGTCAAAGACTGGGTAACTCGGTGTGTAAGCATACGCAGCAGTATTGATGTCAGAATCCATGATAATGGTGAAAGAATACTTTAATGAACTCAATGATTACAAGCAACGGTGCTGACAATAAATGTACAAACTTGAAATAGAACAAAGCTGCAGGCAGAGACACAGTCCAGAATCAGGCCAAAGAGTTGAGGCAGACAACAGACAAGCGGAGTTGAGGGACAGGCCACGAGTCAGAACCAGGGAACCCAAAAGCAGGCAAGGAGGGACACAAGGGTACAGGAACAAGGCAGGAACTGGAACAGGACTTTAAATCAGGAACAAGGAACCAAAGGGGATCATGAGAACTTGGAACAGGATCAAAAAACACGGGAACCAGAAACAAGATAACAGCAACAGCTCACTGAGTCAACTTTGGGCGACTATTGAAAATGAATCGGCGCGTGTGCATTAGCGCAGGCAACTTTTCATTGTATCCTTTGGGGAAAAACGCTGAGGACGTTCGGGGAGATAGTCGCTCAAAAGACGAGGCGATTAGCCAGGTGACAAAATCTCCCCGAATCTCCTCGTGTGGACTAGTCCTTATGACCAAGCACTGGGCAAAGGTCAGGGGCAGGCTTATAAAGGGTCAGGATTGGTTAATGAAATACAGATGGGAATAACGAGATGGGCAGAGAGATAAATCAGAAGACAGGAGTATAACAGGAACGACAAGGATAATGAACAAGACAGCACTAAGGACCTCCAGTGGCACAACAGGTAAGTGCACAAGTAGCTCAGCACAGAGTCCAGAATTTGAAACCCAGCAAGTCCTGACATTTAGCCTGTGAATAGTGATGGGCGAATTTCTCCCGTTTCACCAAAAAAATTCGTGCGAAGTTCACAAAACGGCAAAAAATTTGCGAAAAAATCGTGTAGTTCAAACGTTTTCATGAAAAAACTGTGAAATTCGAATGTTTTTACAAAAAAATCGTGAAGACCGGAAATTGTCGTTGTCAAATTTTCATGGGCAAAATTTTTGTGGGAGATTCGCAAATTTATTCGCCGGCAGTGAAACGCGGAAATTTGCCGCAAATTTGTGCCAGGTGAATTTATTCAGCCATCACTACTTGTGAAACCTATAATTTTGAAAATCCTTTATGCTAGTATATACTGTTATGTTAATTTTGCTTTGTTTTGTTTTCCCTCTCCTTGTTTTCCTTGACTTTACATTTAGGGTCCGATTCACAAAGGGGGACCACAAATTTATGGGGACCTTCCCCATAGGCTAACATTGAGTTCGGTAGCTTTTAGATGGCGAACTAGGGGGTCAAAGTTTTTTCTTAAAGAGACAGTACTTCGACTATCGAATAGTCGAACGATTTTTAGTTCGAATCCTTCGATTCGAAGTCGTAGTCATAGTCGAAGGTCGTAGTAGCCCATTTGATGGTGGAAGTAGCCCAAAAAACACTTCGAAATTCGAAGTTTTTTTTACTTCGAATCCTTCACTCGAAGTTAGTGAATCGGCCCCTTAAAATTTTGAAGAATAATATAAATCCCTAATCAGATGCACAACCTGTCCACTAATTGATGTATGTGTGAAAAAGTTAATAATAAAGACAATGTTAAAAAAAAAGCTAAACAACTAAAAAAACAGAAATAATCACAAATGAAACCAAATTGTCTCAGAATATCACTCTCTAAGTCATACTAAAAGTTAAGTTAAAGATGAACAACCCCTTTCATTTTTGAAAAAAAACTTAACCACATTGTTTCATTAATTAAAGAAAAATTTAAAACACTTTTAAAAAGTCAAAAATAAAATGGCTTGAATGTTGAGTCAAAAACCCACTGACTTCCATAAAAGCTTGCCAGGTTTTAGTTGGTCATTTTTTTTTTCATTTGAATTTTGCAAGAAAATGAAAAATCAGCTTTTTATCTTCGATTTTATTGAATGGCAGAAAAAAGGTGTGATCTTGAAGTTTATTAAATAGGCCAAGCCATATTCTTCAATGCGTGCAGTAACCAATTCTTATATATTTAAATTTTGGCTCAGGATATTGAAAACATTTTATCCAACCCATTTTAACAGATAAAAGCAAGATTAATTTAAATCATTATGTTTAACATTCCTTAAACTTCTTCTATATATCTGTGCATATCTGTACTCCTTCTCGTCTGAGCTCTGCTGGTCCTGACTCTAGAAATGGTGTAGCAGAAGCCAGTTTTTCTAGCCTAGACCTTTTCTTGCATGTTCTGTGACAGACCTGTGAACATACATGTAAGGCATGGGGGAAATGGCATGGACTGTTAATTCTAGATGAATCCCCTAATTCTTTTGTGCTTCTAGGAAAAAAAATATCAGCTCTAAGAAACTGGTATACTGGCAATGCAGGAAACTGGAGCTGGCAGTCAGGTTCTTGCAGCAGGCAAAGAGTTAAATTTTATAGATATGAACAGAACTAAAGGAATAAAAGGATTGAAATTCTATTTGTTTTTGGTTGTTTCCTTTTAAAGCTAAAAATATATATATCTTGCCCAAGTTGCAATTAACGTTGTATTCAGAATGGTGAATATTCCTAAGAGAAGAACTGTCCTCCCACATTTTTATTATTTCTCCATAGACACAATTGAAATTGCTGGAACGCATCATTGCTTTATTGCAGCTGTAAAAGAGAATGTAGGAGGTAAGGTCATATAGAGCTGTTTACGCTTGAATAGAGCAAGTAAAGATTAATACCTTTTCAGCAGAACTTTCCCCATTTTGTTCTTTTCATTATTCTTCATTATGGGTTCATCTTTCTGTATGATTGTTAATCTATCCATGCATTACCCTGCAGTTTTAAATGTCCTCTTGGTAAAAAAAGGGGTGGGGTGAGTCCATAGGTTTTTCCAATAATATCATATTGATACATGTGTTGACACCCATCCGGTTTCACCCAAACAGCCTGGTTTTCAGAAGGGCTGCATGGGTCAAGATTGCCTGCCTGGTTTTCCAAATAAGGAAAACCGGGCCGGATTGCCCTTAATTGACATGGCTGATCGTCATTTCATAGCCTCGCCCCATTATGACACACCCCCACCCACGTCATCACTACCCCCCACTGCATCACCAGCCTTCCCCGGATCCCACCAGTAAAATATGACAACCCTAAATTAGTTTGAGACATTTTAGTTGAAAACATAGACGTGCATTTACACGCTAAAGTATTAAAATAAATATATGTTTTGATGTGTAGCATATGCACCTGGCAGCTAAAAGGGCACAAACAGCCTCTATAGATTACTTAAAAGGGATCTAAAAGTAAAAAGTAAATGTAAACCCAGGGGTAGATTTATCAACATTGAAATTTGAGTTTTTACCACAATTTGAGTTTTTGCAGCAATAATCACAAATTTGTATATAGGTTTCCAAATTACTCAAGATTTATTAAGCATAAAAAAAAAAACCTGAGAATTAGAAAACTTTAATCCAAAAGCTGCCCACTTCACGTAGAAGCCAATGAGAGTTTTATTTTCACATATGAAGCTTTTTTTTTCAATTTTAAGTTTGTGAGACTGAATTGAAATGAGGTAGACGGAGGATAGCGTTCTTGAGCGTGTTCTTGAATAAATGCATATTTTAGATTATTGTTAATTACTTTGATAAATATGCTCCATAAGAGTAATAAGTCCACAAATTAAAAAAAAAAATTAAAGCAGCTCCATAAAAATTATTTATTTAATCCATAAAAAACAAACCACCACTAGCCTAAAGCCTAACACGCTTTGGGTGTTACTGCCCTTAATTATAGGCATAAGGCATTTTCCTTTTATTACATAACCCCATTAGAGTTTTCGTTTTTATGAAGACTTCAGCTCAGTTGCTGTCTTTGAAGGCCAGGGACCCTAAGGGGCAGATTTATCAAGGGTCCAAGTGAATTTGAGGGAATTTTCAAAGTAAAAAGATTCGAAATTCAAAGTAATTTTTTGGATACTTCGACCATCGAATAGGATACTACAACTTCAAATTTACTTCAAATTTACTTCAAATTCGATTCGAAGTAAAATAGTTCGAATATTCGATAATTGATGGACTGCCTCTTTAAAAAAACTTCGACTTCAATACTTCGCCAAATTAAACCTGCCGAAGGGCTATGTTAGCCTATGGGGACCTTCTAGAGCATTTTTAAAAGTTTTTGGAAGTCAAACTAAAATCTTGCAATAGTACGATAAAATCGTTCAATTCGAAGGATTTAATCGTTCGATCGAACGATTTTACTTAGACCGCAAAATACCCAAATTAGATGAAAAAAGTTCGAATTCGAAGTATTTAAATTCGATGGTCGAATTTCGAAGTATTTTTTACTTTGAAATTCAACCCTTGATAAATCTGCCCCTAACTGTCTATGCAATTTCTATGCAATACCTGGATTCAGTTAACCCTAAGGGGTTTCTTTACTAAACTCGAATGCAAAAATCTAATTTTTTGGGATAAAATCTGACTTTTTAAAAAATCACAATTTTTTCGGAATTTATCAAACCCCGAGGATGGAAAAGTCTGAATCTGAAAATCCGGCATTTCAGACCTGTCAAGGTTGCATACAAGTCAATGGGAGAAGTCCCAATGATTTTTGGTGTGCGCTTGGTTTCGGGCAAGTTTTTGGAGTTTCCAGGTGAAAATTACGAAAAAAAAATTGAAAATCGGATGAAGAAGTCTGAAAAATTTGTGAAAATCTGACTTTTTCTCGCAAAGCAAATTTTCGGGAAAATGTAATAACAATTAAGCGTAAAAAAACCAAGCAGATTTGATCGGAATTTGTAGCAGAAAATATTGAGATAAATTCGGACTTTGATAAATAACCAGCTACGGGTGTTTATTATCAATGGAGCCAATAAATGCATTTATTAATGTAAAACTGCAGTGCTTATAGAAAAACTCTAGGTAAGTTTACATATATTTATTTTTTGGGTTTAGATCCTTTTTTGTCGTTTTAAAGGAATTGTTCAGTGTAAAAATAAAAACAGCCTTTATACATTACATTTTTGGCTAACTAACTATATTAGAAACATTTTTTATTTTGCACAGCCTATCTATTTACCCACTTTTTATTTTCACACTGAACTGTTCCTTTAAGTCTACGGCAGGAGAATGCTGGAGTCTACTGTAAATTAATAATTATCGTGCTTAGATGGTTATTTGGATTTGTTCTATATGTTCATACAGAGTATGAAAGGCCTGGTTAAAAATGCTGTAATATTTTTTCATTACAATTCAAATGGTGATGCTATTTGCTTTTTAAAAAATATTTTGGTGGCAATGTATTTGTAACAGAAGTAGTAATTTATACAGAGTGTTATCCAATTGCCAGTACATTTCTCCATCTATATTATATCAACAGCTGGCATCTTCAAGGGAAAGAGATGCTCTTTCTTGTAAATGCCATGGAGAAGGATTTACAAAGGTTTAACCTGATGATGATGTATGTTCTCTCAGTTATTGTACTTGCTATCACTTTTATATGATGATTGATGCATCACACAGTAACAATCGGAGTGCTTGCCATACATGAGCCTGAAGTAATCTTCATTAATAAATTATGCACATGAAAAGAAGTCTTTTACAAAGCTGGGCTACAGAAATCTGAAACTATTCTGGTGAGGCAACAATGGAATAGAAAAAAACGTATGTTTGGAAGATGCAAGGTAACAAAGGGTCAATTTAATAATATTTGGATTTCCTTTTTTCCCGATCAAATCCACTCTGGGTTTTCACGCTTATTTATTATTACATTTTCCTGAAAATTGCTTTGTGGGAAAAAGTCAGATTTTCAGTAATTTTTTGGACTTTTTCACGATTTTTTTGTCATTTTCACCCGAAAGCTTTGGGGTATTGCCTCAAACCCAGCGCACATCAAAAAATCATTGGGACTTCTCCCATTGACTTGTATGCAACCTCGACAGGTCTGAGATGGCGGATTTTCAGATTCTGACTTTTCCATCCTCGGGGTTTAATAAATTCTGAAAAATTCCGATCAAATCTGCTTGTTTTTTTTACGCTTAATTGTTATTACATTTTCCCGAAAATTTGCTTTGCGAGAAAACGTCAGATTTTCACAAATTTTTCAGACTTCTTCATCCGATTTTCAATTTTTTTTTCGTAATTTTCACCTGGAAACTCCAAAAACTTGCCCGAAACCAAGCGCACATCAAAAATCATTGTGACTTCTCCCATTGACTTATATGCAACCTCGACAGGTCTGAGATGCCGGATTTTCAGATTCTGACTTTTCCATCCTCGGGGTTTAATACATTCTGAAAAATGTGATTTTTTAAAAGTCAGATTTTATAAAAAAAAAAAAAAAAACACATGAATTTTTTGTGATTTTTGCATTCTGATTTTAGTAAATAACCCCCTAAAAACGACTTTTTAAATATGAATGTACATTAAAAGTTACCTATAGGTCACATTGATCATTTTTTGCTGGGAGACAGGTAATGTAAAAGCATTGTGCAAATACTTTATGGCAAGTTATAAGTAGCTTTTAAAGGCAATATTATGATAGATGTAATTAAACCAGAGTTTAATTTCTGGTGTCAGTATCTCTTTAAGGGGCAGATTTATCAAGGGTTGAATTTTGAGTTTTGAGAAAGTTGAATTCATGGGAGTTTGTAAAAAGGGCCAGTAGATGATAAATTTTGAAAATCGAATTCGATTTTTTTTTTAAAAAAAACTCGAATCGAATTTTAACTATTCCCTATTCAAATTTCACTTAAAAAAATCCAGTTGACCCTGGACTATTAAGTGGTGTAAAGTAGCATAATTAAAGGAACAGTTCACCATTGGATTAACTTTTAGTATGATGTAGAGAGTAATAATTTGCATGTGGTTTTAATTTTTTATTATTTGTGGTTTTTGAGTTATTAAGCTTTCTATTCAACAGCTCTCCAGTACCAATTCCCCTAGCAACCATGCACTGATGTGAATAAGAGACTGGAATATGAATAGGAGAGGCCTGAAAAGAAAGATGAGTAATTAATAAAAAGCAATAACAATAAATTTGTAGCCTTACAGAGCATTTGTTTTTTAGATGGGGTCAGTGACTCCTATTTGAAGGCTTGAAAGATTTAGAAGAAAAAGTCAAATCATTCAGAAACTATAAAAAAAAATAAACAATGAAGGCCAATTGAAAAGTTGCTTAGAATTGGCCATTCTCTAACATTCTAAAACTTAATTTAAAGGTGAACCATCCCTTTAATCAGGATATATTAGGCAGATGTAACTAATGAACTATACAGTTACGCTTAGATGTTTGTTTATACTATATTTTTTCCATAATCAACAGCATTATAAATTCATTTTAATATTTTAATAAACATCTTGTTCCATTAATACGATCTGATACATACGGATTCCTGGGAAATAGGTTGATGTGATTTTTGAAATACAATATTCACAAAAATGAGTAAAAGAGTAAAAAAAATAGTGTGGCGTTTGATCAGGCTACTTTATCTCCATATTGAAAGGCAGGAAACAACTGTGCATTTTGAAAGGAGACAGTATTTATAGATCTTTCCATCACATCCTTTGTCGGCCTAAATTTATCCTTTGGGATATTGTAATCATCAATATTCTGATGGCAAACCTAGCCACAAAAGCAAAGCTGTTTATATGAAAGGAAAGTAGCGTCGTGGGGAGTACAATACAGTACAAATATGTTGATGACATACTTGGAAACAAACATTTTAGATCATTTAGCTGAAAGAATAACATTCAAATATGGATTAATATAGAAGGAAAGTCTGTTTGCACTTGGGGGTGCCAAATGTTAGGCACCCCAAAGGGATTGTATTGAGTTACCTGAAACCCCAGGCTGGTGCTCCTATCAGCAGAAAACTGCACCGGCCCAGGGTTATACCAGTGAGCACCACTGATCGATCCTCTTCCTGCTTCCTCTTTCTGTGCAGTAGAACGGAAAGCCGAACTTTAACTAAAAAGTTGACTACTTCGTTCTACTGCGCATGCGTCTGTCCTGGGAAATTTGAAGAAAGAAGAAGGTGAAAGAAGATCTCTCTGTGGTGCTCGCTAGAAAACCCCCGGGTCGGTGCAGTTTTTTGCTGATAGGGGCACTGGTTCGGGGTTTCAGGTAAGTCAATACAAACATTTGGCACCCCCAAGTGCAAACATACTTGTTTACGCAATACCTTCCCATTTGTTAATTCTGTTTTAATGAATAAAAAAGAACAGGGTCGGACTGGGCTGCTGGGACACTGGGAAAAAACCCAATGGGCCCCGCCAGCCCAGACCAGCTATTAGCATTGCTTCCTGAATTCCCTTCCAACCTCCAGTTGCTGCCGCTGGGGATGAGCCAATTTTTTTCGCAGAGTTTCACCATGGAAATGATGCCCATAGACTCCAATGGGAGTTAAAAATGACAAAAAAAATCACCTTGCATCAAAAAAATTTGTCACCCATTCGCCTTTGGCAATTTTTTTGGCGAAGTGAAACGAGTCAAATTTGTCCATCTCTCCAGCAGGAAAAAAAGGTAGGCACAGGAGGGAGTAGAGGCGGGGGGTTGTGGCACGGGGGGGGGCTGAGGTATCTTCGCCACTGGGGTGGGGGCCCCCGAACTAGCAGCCCCCCGGTCAGAGTCCGACCCTGAAAAAAAAATTCTAACTGGAAAAAAGGTGAAGATAGCTGTGTGCATTCAACATTCATTTGTATCACTGCATCAGGTAAGCCACCAGACTCAAAATAGCTAATTAATACAGCACCTTAATGCATCGACCCAATAATTAGGAGCAATCTCAGCATTAACTGAAGCCGAGATTAGTCAACTAGAAGCAAATACAGGAAGATTCATGGTGCTTCTCATTTTCTTTATGCACAAGCCATGGTGTGGAAACTCTTGGTGCTCAAGACATATGGCCCTCATCATTATAAGTCATTACGTGCAATTTTCAAAGGCTTTTAGCGATTAATATTTATATTACTTTGTGCAGGTTTTATCCTTTAATTTGTGGCACGATCATAAAAATGAGTGTGCTCCATTTGTAAGCAAAGATCGCATCGAATACACATTTATTTAATCTGTCAATTCTATATATTAAAAACAATTCATGCGGGAGGTTGGGAGATAAATGTGTTACATTATTTAATAATGACTAAATGATTTATCGGAGAGACTAAGGAATGAAATGTCTTACAGTGTAAGCAAGAGATTATACAGCATTATGGGATATGTACATATTCACTGAGATAAATTAATTATATACACAGGAATGCAAATGGCAAAGGTATGTATTCATTTAAAATATCATATGGGCATGTTATCCAGAATATTATCCAGAATGCTTGGGACCTGGTGTTTTCCAAATAAGGGGTCTCCCTACCATAAGTCTACTAAAAAATTATTTAAACATTAATTAAACCAAATAGTTTTTTACTCCAATAAGGATTAATCTTAGTTGGGATCAAGTATAAGGTACTGTTTTATTATTACAGAGAAAAAGGAAATGATTTTTTAAAATTGTAATCGCTTGATAAAAATGGAGTCTATTATTATTATTCCGAATTTTTGGATGGTGGATCCGACACCTGTAATAAACTACAAGTATGGGACCGTCTATCCAGAATGTCCAGGACCGGGGGTTTTCTGGTTAATGGATCTTTCCGTAATTTGGATCTTCATACCTTAAGTCTACCAGAAAGTCATGTAAACATTCATTAAACCTAATAGGCTGGTTTTTCCTCCAATAAGAATTAATTATATCTTTGTTGGGATCAAGTACAAGTTATTGTTTTATTATTACTACAGAGAAAAAGGAAATCGTTTTTAAAAATTTGGATTATTTAGATAAAATGGAGTTTATGGGAGACATAATTTGGAGCTTTCTGGATAATGGGTTTCTGGATAACGGATCCTATACCTGTATTATTAGTATTACAGTAGAACCCAAATTTTATGTCCTCCAAATCTACATTTTCCTGGATTATTGTGGTGTAGTCTCATGCTCATGTGCTCTGTTTTATTTTTCACTGATTTTACGATTTCCATCATTTTAAATGGTGCAGGAAAAAAACATCAACTCCGATGCCATTAACGCATGAAAATCACTCATTGACTCCATTCCGTTTAACAAAATGTTGCCATTTTTCTAATTTTTCCACAGTGTCACTGATTTTTTTTTGGCGAAGCAAAACACGATCGTTATTCTTTCCCCTTCTTTTTATCCCCTTCGCACTATTTATTTTAGATATTAAGTAAGTTTATTAAATAACACTTTAGGGCTGATTTATTAAAATTTGAGATTGCATTTTATTTTGAAAACCTTATAATATTTTTGAATATTTTTCAAACTTGAATTTTTAAGAATTATCAATAGAAAAAAAGGATAAAACCTAAATGATAAAAACCTGCAGCTAAAAACCTAGTAACCTTCTATAGAAGTAAATATGAGGCGTATTTTGAACATTTTGCCACTATGTTTTCATGATAAATACTCTCCCCCTACCAGTTTGATATTTAATAAATCTGCCTCTCATTCCTTTTTAAAACCTAAATGTTGCTAAAAAAAACCCTCTCAAATTGGTACTGCAAAAACCAAAACGAAATCCTAACGCACAAATCAGGTTTAGTTCAATAATAAGAACAATATTCCATCAAATTCTTCTGTAAGTCATCAGGGAACAGTATTACTTTTTGGTAATAGGATTTCCCTTTCTTTGAACATTTTTAATGAATGTAACAGATTTTCTATTTTCCGAATAATCGGACTAGAGTTAAATACTCTTTTTCTTAGCTACACTAATTCATTGACTTTGTTATAATTTATTCAATTAGTTTAGTTATACTTTGCTTATCATACTACCTTCTAATATTTTCAGTAAAAAGTCATTTTGTTCCAAGACAGGGAATCTTCAGTAGCAGAGCTGGACTGTGATTAAAAAGCAGCCCACATGTAAAAACACAATGGTTGTGATGGGCGAAATTATTCGACAGGCGTGAATTTGCAGCAAATTTCTGAGTTTCGCCGCTGGCGAATACAGTTGCGAAATTGCAGTAAAAATACTCTGGCAAATTTTCGGAGATTCTGATGCTGATTTCGCCGCCGGCGACAATTTACCGCACGTCCATTGACTTTAATGCAATTGGATAAAAAGGCATGCGTCAAATTGTCACCGGAGTCGTAATTGTCGCCATTGCCAATTTTGATGCCTGCGAAATTCGGCGCAAATTCGCCCATCACTACCTGTCAATAAATCAGACCCAGTGTATTTATTAAAGGCAAGATTCAATAATAAGGTTCGCCAATAAATCCATGCATCATACACCATACAGATAAATTCATTAAAAAAAACATATAACATTTGCTGCCTGTGTTAGTGACCCCCATTTTAAAGACCAATTGCAATGTTGCTAGAAATGTAACAATGTTTTACAAAACTATTTATTTATTTGCTAATGCTGGTCACAGAACGTTATTTGCATTTAACATGGATTGCATTTTAAATTGCATAACATTGCATTTTATCTTCTAATAGAGAGCTCCCCTTTCTTACACAGTGCTGTTCATATGTGCTACTGGACGGTGAACACAGAGGTTCAAAGTTCAATACTATGCAAACTGTCCACTCGTGCTGCATGCACTGCAATGCGGAAGAGGGGCACTCTGTTAGAAGATAAGCTATATTTAACCTGTTTTAAATATAAAAAACAGTTGGTGGCAGCGTTAGCAGGGAGAATGACAGCAAGGGAGACTTGAGAAAGTTAGCAGGCAGAAAGATTAAAGGCTACTGCTGCCACCAGCCACGCCTGGTTAGAGATTAACTGCACAAAGCGGCCCCTTTCACCTGTAAATACAGCAGCCCCCCGGGCATTTGCCCGAGTGCACAGATTTCCAGTCTGGGCCTGTTCAGCAGCAGTGGAGGCCTGTACTTCCCATGTCTGACCCACACCCAACATTAACCCGAAATGGTTGGACAAATTGCAAGCCAAACTAGGTAAACCAGTGGTCAACCCACCCTGTGGGTTCCGGGTCAACCTGCACATCAGTAATGAAAATGTCCAGGAAAGATCTATCATGGGAGAAGCATAGACCACATGTATTTCCAGTGCAGATCACAAGACATTTGAAACCTTCTTTAGGTAAAAGACTTATGTAAAATATTTCAGAAAGCACTGGAGCATATAACGTACTCACCAATGAAGCAAAAAACAAACCCTAATCCCTCAAATCAGGTTTAGTTCAATAATAAGAACAATTTCTTCTGTAAGTCATCGGGGGAACAGTATTACCTTTTGGTAATAGGATTTTCCTTTCTTTGAACATTTTTAATGAATGTAACAGATTTTCTATTTTCTGGATAAGCTGACTAGAGTTAAATACTCTTTTTCTTATATTAGCTACATTTCTTCATTCCATTTATTCTCATTTATTAAATTATGTTATTTTTTGCTTATCATACTACTGCCTAATATTTTCAGTAAAAAGTAATTTGGTTGTTCAAACGTCCCAACGCTTGTTTCGATTAAGGAAGATGAACAAACATGCAAATCATTTCAATGGCTTTCAGCACAAATTCCCTTCAACATAACAGAATATCAGTTGTGTCAAATTACCTGGCTTTATTTCCCCTGCCTAAACCTTAAAGGAACAGCAAGGGTAGAACTCCACAAGCGTTTTTTTGTCGCACACAAGTCGCATGCGTGAAAATATAATTGGACTGAATGAAAAGTTGGAGGTAACAACTACAACATTACATCTGACGCAACGCGACTGTCGTATGTGGACACAGACAGCAGTGTCTTCATCCGACAGTTGGACTGTGAAGTTGTTAACACTGACTTTTCATTCAGTCCAATTATATCTTCACGCGTGCGACTCCATCCGACTTGTCGCGGGCGCTTTGTCAGCGGGAGTCGATCCATCTCAAAACGCTTGTGGAGCTCTACCCTAAGGGCTCTTACTCACGAGCGGTTGTAGCTGCGCTCCCCTGCGTTCAGTTTTTCTGCATTCGGCCGCAGGGGAGCGCAGGAACAGACGCATTACATTTTTTCCAATGGGGCTGTACTCACACAAGCGCGTGTAGGCGCGAACGCAGGAAAAATGCAGCATGTTGCGTCTCAACCTGCGTTCGGCGCCTACATGCGCCTGTGTGAGTACAGCCCCATTGGAAAAAATGTCGTTTTGTTTCGCCAAAAATTTGCCACTGGCGAATGGTCGCTGACGCCCATTAAAGTCTATGGGCGTCAAAAAAATTGTCGCGCGGCAAAATTCTTTTGACGCGCGTCTTTTTTTTTTTCCATGGCAAAACAAGGCGAAAAAATTCGCCCATCCTTATACTGTACCATTTTTAACCAATTAGAACTGTTCCATCTGGCACAAATACATCATTATGTGTCCTCTCTCTTGAAAGACAACAAGGTCCCATCTCTGACTCAATGTGAATACTATGTATTTCCAGGCCCTTAGGTCCCAAAAATGTTTCCACATTATACAAGGACTTGACCTTTACAGACCCTACCTTACAGCTGAAATGTGTCACAGATTGGCACAGGGAGCTGGGCACCCCACAATCTGAAGAGGTCTGGGAAGATATTTCACAGCAACCAGCTAGATGTACTAATGTCCTTATTCTGGAAACCTCATTTAAGGTATTACTGCAGTGGTATATGGTCCCTGTAAAACTGGCGAAATGGTTTCTAGGTCTTTCCCCGAACTGATTCAGAGGCTGTAATGCTGTGGGCACAATGGGGCATATCTGGTAGGATTGTCCCACCGCCAAACCACTGTGGATACGGGCTTTATACAATGATTAATAATATATTTGCCATCCCACTGAGAAAGGCCCCCTATAACAATAAGTCAATTGATGGCTTTACCGACTTAAATTAATTACCAGAATTTTCACGCCACTAAAAAAATCATCACCAAATCATGGCGTATACCCAAGCTAGACTTCACCAAGGTGAAAACTAAGATAGATAATATAATGGTGATGGAGAAATTAACTTCAACACTTGAGGACAAGCAAAAATTGTTTAATAAAATCTGGTCTCCATGGCAGACCTAAGGGGCATTGCAGATTTCCCCAAGTGGCAGTCATCCCCATTGAAGGTCCTTTTAGATAACAAAACCTGCAGGCTGTATGTATCCCCCCAAAGTAAACGATAAAGAGGAATTGTGAGTCTTTCACCTTCAGTGGTCTCCAGTAACTGAATTTCCCAGACACCTGTGATTAAGTAAAATGCAGAGTTCTCTGTCTAAAGAGAGTGCCGAGTACAGCACTGCAGGTGTAGATGTGATAGAAAAAAATAAAAGGAACCTCTAGCTGTAACAGCTCAAGTCATGGCAGCCATCTTTGTGGGCTGTAAGTTAAAGATTAAAGCAGAAGCAAGCATTGAGACATTATCACAAAGCATGGGAATTGCTACTTATGGCAGAGGAAAAGTGCTTAAGCTAGGTGGGATTGTCAGCAGTTGTACAAAGGGAGTATAGAGTACAGCACAGCATTTACAAATAGTGCTACACATGATATATACATACAGTAGATACATATTTTGGGGCAGATTTCTCAAGGGTCTGAATTTCGAAGTAATGGGAGTTTTTTTTGAACGCCCATAACTTGGAAATTCGAATAAAAAAAGACCACCCAAAATGTATTAAAAAAATTTTTAAAAAAATGTTTACGGGTGAATAGGCTGTATATACTGTACTAAAAATATCCAAAATTCTTATACATATTTGCTCTCTCTAGTTCTAGGTCACTGCAAACGCATTATCTGCCCTAACCTACAGCCAATGTTAACTTAATTCCAACAAAAACTCTCTTTGTATCGTTATACAGTTATTGACTTTCTTGTGCAGTGCAGAATTCACTTGGCAGCCTTTCCTGCTGTCAAACCTCCTTCTGATGAAATAAATAAAAAAAAAATCCCCTGTAAAGAGTGCCAATTATGCCTGTCTCATATTGATGAACCAATAAATCTGGAATGTTTACAGGTCCACTGTGTATATTTTGTTTAAAAGCCATCTCTTCAGTCTTTCTATTTTAATAGCTGGAATCTGGAGAAGTGATTGTGGTAAGCAGCGAGGGGGAAGAAGATGCCCTGATGCAGCAACCCCGGTGGGCCCTGAACCCCCAGTCCAATGCTGAGGGGAGCTTAAAGTTGGACTGGTACTAAGCAAATGATTCCTGCGACATTATTGTCCATGCCTAAGGGATTACTAATATCATAGTTATTAGATAACATTTTATTACATGGAGTATCATGTAATGACTTGAAAAAAATGGAGTGGCAGGCAACTTGCAACCCTGCATTGCTTAACATGTTACCAAAAAACCTAAAAGCTAGTGCTCAGGCATTCTGTATCATAAGTGTCACCGATGCTGATATTACAATCTACAACACACACACACAGGGCTAGAGAAGTTTGTTAACTTCCCCTGTTGCTAAGGATGTCTTCAAGCTGTAACTAATGCCAAGAAGAAGTGAGGTTCACCAATCAGCTTGGGGTAGTGCCACCAGTTCCTTTCCATAGGGAGCACATGACTCAGTTTCTTTGGTCTTTACTTAGCATTGGGTGGGTGTACTGGAAGCCTAGAGCATAAGGCCCCAGGACCAAGCATTGAGCCCTAATGTAATCAACAACTTAGGGGGCAGGCAGGGCTGGTCCTATCAAATGTGGGGCCCAATTGGGACCATGTTGGCGGGGCCCCTAGACAAAGTGTTGCTGGCTACTGACACAGCAAGTATTTAGGAAAATAAGGGCATACAGGCACAAAATAGAAAGGAAAGGGGCAGTGCGGGGCCCCCAGAGGTGCGGGGCCCAATTGGGCCCAATTGGTCCAATTGGCCTAAGGCCGGCCCTGGGGGCAGGGACCCCTTGACTGAGGTAAAGGCAGTAGGTATAAGTTCCTCTAAATGTAGTCAGAAAAAATAAGCACGCACTCCTTGAGCCAGCCGTTGAAGTAAAAGTTTATTCCATGTTACTAAGGGGGTTATTTACTAAACTCCGAATGCAAAAATCACCAAAAATTCATGATTTTTTAAAAGTCCGATTTAAAAAAAAAAAAAAAAAAAAAAAATCGGGAAATTTTCGTGATTTTTGCATTTGGAGTTTAGTAAATAACCCCCTTAGTTTAGAATTATTCAGAATTTATAAAACCCCAAGGATGGAAAAGTCTGAATCTTAAAATCCGGCATCTCAAACCTGTCGAGGTTGCATATAAGTCAATGGGAGAAATCCCAAAGATTTTTTGATGTGCACTGGGTTTCGGGCAATAGCCCGAAGTTTTCGGGTAAAAATCACGAAAAAAATCGTGAAAATTGGATGAGAAAGTCTGAAAAAATAGTGAAAATTGTATTTGCTCCCGCAAAGCAAATTTTAGAGCGGATTTGATCAGAGTTTGTAGCAGAAAATATTGAGATAAATTCCAACTTTGATAAATAACCCCCTAAAAGTTACACGTGTAAATTTTAGTAACATGGAATAAAGTTCCATTAAGGAGTGCATGCCCGTTTTTTCTAGTTGTATCCTCACCTCAAGCTGCGGGTTCAGGGCACGGCACATGAGCCAACTGGCGTCCTTGGTGAGTGCGATAGAAAGTATTATTTTCATCTTATACAGTGTATAAATTGAATCCGAAGGCGCCAGACCTGGGGTTTTACACCCATGTCATTTTCTCCATCGGGTGAGCTGCAGTTCAACTTAAATTTGCAGGCAATTTTATTGTTCAGAGATATATGGTTCCGCGCCCACGGCAAGCCAGCAGACGCGGCACCGGCTTAGCCTGAGTGTGTATGTGCAAGGTGGCGCTCGTGTGCGCATCCGCAAGAAGGGCGGTGGTTTTTTTACTTATTTTGCCATTCTGCCATTCACGCGCATGCGCAGGAGCGCAAGAAGACATAAAAAAACCACAGAGAGTCGGGCACCGGACTGGGGGTAGGCGACAGAGGAGGTATGTGCCTGGCACCCCCCCAGCTTTGAGCCCTAGGCACGTGCCTACTCTGCCTACCCCTTGGCCCGGCCCTGGTTCCGTGCGAATTATTACTTGATCAGTCTTGGATAGTTTAAGGATTTGAGCCGGCTGTATATGTTTATTATTAACCTCTAAATGTAGTCTCTAGTGATGGGCGAATTCGCTGAAAAATTTGCGAATTTTGCGCCCGTTTTTTCGACGCCGGCCCCTGTTTTTGACGCTGGCGTCCCTTTGTTGTGGAAAAAAAATTTTGACGCTGGCAAATTTTTTACGCGAATTTTCGCGGGTGTTTCGCAAATTTATTCGCTGGCGGCGAATCGCGCAAATTCAACGCAAATTCGCGCCTGGCGAATAAATTCGCCCTTCACTAGTAGTCTCTTTGACTCACACTTACTTTTTCCTCTAGCATGGGATAGGGAGAGGTCAGGGAGCTTTAGACAAGAAGTTTCAGACAGGGGGAGCGGATCAAGGGCTGCCGGGGCCCACCCAGTGTCCCACTGGCCCAGTCTGACCCTGGCTAAAGATAGTTTAGATTGTGTACAATCATCCTCACCCACCTCATCCAGAGGAGGAGGGTACCACTTAGGATTCCTGTTGCCTTCCCCCAGAATGTCATTGCAGAAGACGAGCACAACTTTTGGGTGCTCCCAGAACACGCCAACCCCAATGTGTTCCATAAAATCTCCATGGATCAGAGGACTATTAACTTTAAAAATGATTCAGTACTTACATTGCATCTTTACAGGTGATTTTCTTGACAGTTTCTTGAATGCTACCAGCCCAGAAGCTTTGCTGTGCGCACTTGAAATGAGTTCCTAATAACAGTGTCATTGAGTGATTGTCAGACTAGTGTTTTGTTTCCTAAAAGCTGCGTCATTGCAGCAAGAATGTATTCAAGGCAAATTGGCTATGGTGATTTTCCATGACTGCCGCGATCAGAAGGTTTTGCAAAGTAGTCGATTTAATTCTGACAAAGTGCGACATTTAAAAAAGGCTCTGAAAAATGTGCCAATTCATTAAAACTGTTTGCTGATTTCCTGACCACTGAAGAAGTTTTAATAGCTTGCCCCAAGGTGCAACTCTTTTCATTCCTAAAATCAAGTACAAAGAGCAGTGTCTTCCTTTGGATGTTCAACAAAACTGTGTGCATAGGGAGCAGGCAATCGGTAGTTCATGGGCATCCCCTGAATACCCTTGGGGGCAGATGTATTAAGGGTCGAATTGACTGGGGAATTAAAATCTTTCGACTTCGAATATCGAAGTCGAAGGATTTCGCGCAAATAGTTTGATCGAACGATCGAAGGAATAATCGAACGATCGAACGATTAAATCCTTCTAATCGAATAATTCGAAGGATTTTAATCCAACGATCGAAGTATTATCCTTCAACCAAAAAAAGTTAGCCAAGCCTATGGGGACCTTCCCTATAGGCTAACATTGACTTCGGTAGCTTTTAGGTGGCAAACTAGGGGGTCGAAGTTTTTTCTTAAAGAGACAGTACGAGGAATTGTCAAATAGTCGAATGATTTTTAGTTTGAATCATTCGATTCGAAGTCGAAGGTCGAAGTAGCCCATTCGATGGTCGAAGTAGCCAAAAAAACACTTTGAAATTCGAAGTACTTTTTCTTCTATTCCTTCACTCGAACTTAATGAATGGGCCCCCTAGTGTACATGTCATTTACTATTTTCAAGGCAGTATGCAAAGGGGGAAAACGGGTGCAATTGCTGAAGGTCTCAGCACTTTGTTCGGCTACCAGTCATGGGCAAATAAATTTGACAGGCACAAATTTGCGGTGAATTTCCACGTTTTGCCGCCAGCGAATAAATTGGCAAAACTGTGGTGAAAATTCACAGGCAAAAAAAAAAAAAATCGCACAGGATTATTCAGACGCCTATTGACTTTTATGCATTTGTACAAATTTATTGCCCATGTATAAACTCTAAGGGGACACACTCCTGCAGCCTTTACTGTTCTAGTATTTCTGCGTGGCGAATTAAATGAGCCGATTGATATGCTTAGGGTGAGAAATAAATTGTTTTATAGAAATTACAGCTCTGATATGGCGAAGCCTTTAAAAAAGCCCACATGTGAAAGCACTACTGTACTTTTAAAATGTGTGTACCTTTAAGAGTTAAATAATTGGGATATAAATGATGATATCTTTATTTATTAGTTTGTATCTTAATTAAGGGACAATATTATGCAAATTAATAATAAAATGTGCACAATAAATGTACTCTTGACGGATTTATAGACAGAAAAAGAAGCATACAATGTATTCAGATTATTCTTCTGCGCATTATATCCATCATGTTTATCATATTTCCTAATTAATTAGCACTTAGGTGTTTGCCTAATTGGTGTTGTCACTCTGAAATCCTGAATAATGAACACACCATTCTTTATTCGACATTGTGTTTGTTTTACATTATGGAATAAATGGATTTATGTTTCTGTATAGTGTGACATTTAAAGACACATTCTCCTGCTAGATACAGATATGTTTGTTTTTCCACCTGTATAGGCACATAATAAACTACCTGCCACTCCTGACATTTTTAAACAACTTTCTTTGAAATCATGTCTAAAATTAGGATTATAGGCTGCAGCATATATTATAAAAGTGGAATCTGAAAGGCTTAGCTATAAGGGGAGCAGACAGTTTATTCATGGGCTCAGATGTTCATTACAACATAAGTAGAATAATTATATTTTATTCTTTTCCCTGTTAAGCTGTTCCTCTGGCTGAAAAAATGAAATTTAAGACCTATGGAAATTTGTGTAGGGTATTTATAGTGTTCACATGATACTATTGAGTGTCAGGCTTACTGGTGGGATCCAACAATGAAGTGGCCATTGATGACTCACAAGCACCTCACACAACACAAAACCCACCAGGAGTGTGGACAGGGGCTGGTAAAGTGAAGAGTAGCTGGTGAGACAAAGTCAGAGTGATGTACTAGGGGTTCAGGTAGAATTGTAGTCAACAGATCAGAGGTCAGAGGCGGGCAGCACAGATTCATAATCAGAGTTGGACCAAGGGTCGGGGCAGGCAGAAGGCAACAAAATCCAGTAGGCAGGCAAAAGTTCACAACAGGAAATAAATGGAGGAGCACAGCTTCTGGAAACTGCCAAGACAATCAGGTAATGAACCAGGCCTTCAGTGTTCTTTAAATAGGCAAAATTGGCACTAAAATGGGGGTGTGCCAGGACGCAATGGTCTGTAACTTACTGTATATAATTTCTGATGTCTTCGCACAGGCATCTGAATAGTCATGTAGATAGACAAACAAAAAGAGAAGGGCCGCACTAGCTCACCGCTCTCCCCTCCAATCAGGTGCACAGTCAGACAGTGACCCCACTGTATATACGACAAGACATTCGATGGCAGACGGCACTTCTGAAAAAAGAGGGTTTATTGGAAATCCTGCTGGAAAAACCTAACGCGTTTCGGGAGTTATCCCATATGATTAAGGGATAACTCCCGAAACGCGTTAGGTAAGTGCCGCCTGCCGTCGAATGTCTTGTTGAATAGTCATGTAGCTACGTTTGCGCACAGGAGCACATTGGTGTGCCAATTTTCACGCATGCATTGAAAGGACTATGGAGATGCAGCCTGTAGATGGGTGCAGGTCTGAGAATGTTGACGCAGGTGATTAATTGAAACACTGTGAACTCACCATTAAAGGAGAAGTAAACCCCTTATTAAAAAAACCCTATGACCTACCCTACATAGACCCCCCTCCTCCCCCCCAGCATAGCTGCTACCCTGGGCAAATGCCCCTAACTTTTTACTTACCCCTCGGTGCAGATTCACAGCATCGGAGTTCACAGCAGCCAGCTTCTTCTCTTTGGTCTTCATTGGGAAGTAAGTTCTGTATCAGTTGGAGCAGTCTCCGGGTTTTTGTCAACTGCGCATTCACCGAAGGTCACGAAAAATGCCGAAGCACCAGAAGAAGACCCGATGAAGACCGAAGAAGAAGAAGATGATGCCTGTGAACTCCGATGCCGTGAATGTGCTACGAAGAGTAAGTAAAAAATTAGGGGCATTTGCCTGGAGTGGCAGTTAGGCTGGGGGTCTATGTAGGGTGGGGGGGGTAGGGTTTTTGTTTAATAAGGGGTTTACTTCTCCTTTAAAAAGGAATGTAATAACTTGATTACTTCTAGACTAAACTGCCAAGTTCTAGCAGACTCACTTCACTCAGGAACAAGACCAAATGTGATCAATCATCTACAGTGGAAGGCCAGTGTATTGTTAGTATTGGAGTGAATATTAGTAACTGTCTAATGCATTGGGAATACAAAGTGTCTTCTTACCTCTTAAGCACCCTCTTCTTATTTTCTTCTTACCTCTTGAAGCCACCTTGTCCAAGCTGACTCTGTATTTACAGTTCCTCCTCCTTTCCTTGCTCTCCTGGTTATTGAATACATGCCTATTCCTGCTTGTTTGTTGCCTGCCCTGACACCTAGCCTGCTCTTTAGATAACAATCCTGTCTGACCCTTTACTGTACAGTGTTTTGGATCAATCATGGATTTAAAAGATTGTGGGAATAAAAAATAATAAATGGAAGAAAGCGTCAAGCCAATAAACATCTCTTTCACATTTTCTTACTTCTTAAATCACTCATAAATAGTGATGGGCGAATTTGCGTGATTCGCCGCCAGCAAATAAATTCGCGAAACGTGAAAAAACGGACGCCGGCGTCAAAAACGGGCATCGGCATAAAAAACTAGACTCCGGCGCTGTTTTGAGATTTTTTTTTCGTCAAAACGGGTGCCGGCGTAAAAAAAAGGGCGCCGTTTCGAGAATTTCGCTAATTTTTCGGCGAAACGGCGCAAATTTGCCCATCACTACGCAAATAAGCCCTTAACAGACCACATTCAGTAGTTCTGAGTCTGTAGTAGAGTCCATAAAGAGCAGCTGTCTTGCCCTGATATAGTTTAGTCCTTACTTAATCTGTGTGGTTAATTCAATTTTTAGGCATGGGCAATGCTTCTTAAAATCACATTTATTGTCTTTAATTATAAAATGCAGTGGCCTTTCACTAAACAAAAAAAAAAACAAATAAAAATAATAGATAATAAAAACAGAATCCAGTAAATGGTAAATATATTACATATTGACTTAGCCTATGCGGTCATTCTGGTACTGCTTTCTCTATTAGATGATGCTTCTAGCTTTGGATACACCATTTTTAAACAGAGACTCTGATATAACTGTAGATACTGTAGCAACTCTGTGAAGCTCAAAATATACAGTATTTGTTGAGAATGGACAGAGGTTCTGATCTTAGTTTTGTGATGTTAATCGACTGTACAGTTAAGTGCCAATAACCTCAGAGGGTTTTAAATGGCGACCACTGTTCCTTTTTGGCCATACAGTTTGTTCACCTTTCATATGTGATGGTTTTTGAGACTCTTGACTATGGCACATTAAAACATTTTCTGATTTTGTGACCGATGCACCCACAATTTAATCTCTTCTAGTTATTGTATGTTGCTCTGAAATCTTACATTGCTGACTGTCAAGCTAATGGCACTAATAAGTCAATGATTCATTCTGGTTTAGTTACATTATATCCTTTTTCACATATATTGTCCACCACCTGTTTCATGCAATACATGGAGTACAGTATTGGCATAGGAAATCTGGCATCACCCTGGCCCATTATGGAAAAAAAAGAAATTGTAGGTTAAGACAGCTGGCTTATATATACGGTATAATACAATGGGTGGATCAAGGAATATTAATGGTAGTATGGAAATTCAGTGAGCAAGACGCAAGTGCTGGCATCTTGTGTTCAACTTGTGAAACATATAGTTAGGTTAACTGGCTCCTGCTAAAATTAGTCCAAGTGTGTATGAATGTGATAGAGACCTTAGATTAAGCTCTACTAGGGTAGGGACAGATGTGAATGATGTAAAATCTTTAAAACTCTGGGTAAATGTGTCTCTGTCCCATTTCACTGAAAAATTTGTGAAACAGCAAAAAAATTCACAAAACGTGAATCGTCTATGGACGATTTTTTTTGTCGCAAAATATATAAGAGTCTATGGGTGACTTTTTTTTCTCGATCTAATTGCATTACAGTGAGTGGGTTTTTTCTTCAAATGCATTGAAGTGAATTGAAGAGAAAAATACAATATGGGTTCAATATTTAAAATTCTGGAGGCACAAAAACTAGATCTTGGATTTTGTTTAGAAATGTGCTTTTCTGAACTTGAATTTTTCAGATTTATTAATTGAAAACATCTCATAAATTTGAATGAAAAAAAAAAAAAAAACACCACCTAAAACCTGATGAACTGAAGTTAAGTCAATGGGATGTTTTTTTTCAAAATCAAGTGGTTTAAATTTTCAAGTATTTGTAGAAGTGAATTTTCAAAGCAATTGGTTTCTTTCTAACTCAGACTAGTGATGAGCAAATTAATTCCCCAGGTACGATATCGCTGCAAATTTCCGTGTTTTGCTGCTAGCGAATACATTTGCAAAACTGCGGCAAAAATTTGCTGCGAAAAAAAAAATTCCTGCACGTCAAAATAGTCGCACACATAAAATTGTTCATATGCCCATTGACTTTAATGCACAAATAGGCGTATATAAAAACTGTTGCTCATGTCAAAATTGTTGCGCATCATTTAATGCCCATTGACGTCAATTCGTTTTGTGAATTTTTCGCGTTTCACAAATTTTTCAGTAAATTTCCGAATTTTTCGGTGAAGCAAAACGGCACAGATTCGCCCATCACTAATGTCAATGCTAGGCCACCTCTGTCTCTTACTATCAGAAGAACGGAATGCTCTTCAGTTCAGTGAGAGATATAAAGAATGCAATTGATACTTTATTAGTTTCATTAGATTGATATAGATTCCTCACTCCCAGTGCATTTATCAGCCATACTTACAGCAAAAGAGCTAACTTCTATAAAATTATAAAACAAATCTTATATAATATATATATATATATATATATATATATATATATATATATATATATATATATATATATATATATATATATATATATATATATATATATATTATTGTGAGCTTCAGGTAGCGAAATCCCAAGGCCCCGGCACAGTTTTCAGCACAGAGAATGGAGACTGACACCGCCACATAAGCATTAACAGTCCCAATTCACACCCTCACTGGTGTTAACTGTAACTCACACTTTCCTTAGCCGTCACTGGCTTTTGGGTGGACCACAAATCCCAGAATCCTCTCTGGCCCACACTCAAGACACACTTGTCTCCTGGGAGGGGTTTCTCTTTTCCTCTCCAGTCCTTTACAGCTCTCTCTCAAACACAGGTCAGCAGGGAATCACTCTGCTTCCCAGTTACACACAGGCACCTTCCTTAACTCAAAAAGATCCTCGCATGGCCCCTCACACTCCTCCAGCTCCAGGATATATCCAGGGGAAGAAGCCCTGAGGTGTTGCTCCACACCTCCTTTTAACTATAGCTCATCCGTAGCTTAATTAGTTAACTGGCTCTAGCTTCACAGCTGAAAACCCTTACTGAATCAAGGAATGGAAGCCCACCCTGCTCTCTTCCATTCACTCCAGGGACCCACTATCCAGCTTTTCCTAAGCCAGAATAGAATTAAACAGCATTACTTGCTGCAGCCACACAGACTTTTCCCTGGAGTTTATACTTCACCTGCCTAATGCTGGTAAAATACACACAATATTGGACCCTTTTGACACCCATATCCTACTATATATATATATATATATAAATACTGTATATATATATATATATATATATATATATATATATATATATATATATATATATATAGTGCTATTCGTAAAAAAAGGTGCCTGTAACACTTTGTCAATAACATGATTTATGTGTGTGTGTTCCTCTATGTCATTTTTTTTTTGTCAAGAGCAAGAAGGTCAATAACAGCCTACGTTATCTTCATTTATTTGAGTTTTGTAATATTAAATAAATGCAACATCTTGTAAACAAATCCACTCCGTGTACATGAATTCCGATGGGTTCCATGAACTTCTAAGAAGATGCCAAAGCTAATTAAACCCAGTCAAGGAAAAAACCTAAAGAGCAGCTTGCGGCAGTTTGTGTCATAATGTGCCATTACTCTGGGAACCCCTGCTTTAGTACGACAACTTTGAGTACTGATCTGTAAAAGACTTTATGCCCAAGGCAACTGGTCCATTTTCTCCAGCTTGTGAGCCAATTTCAGTGTGAAAGAGTTATCATTCATATAGATCCCTGCTGAGGATTCCGGACAGAGATGAAATAGAATCAAAAGCAATTTCCCAGATGGCTAAATGTGGATTTCTTTTTTAATAGAAGTCAAGAATTCAATCATACGTCCTGATATGTATGTTGTTATTGTTGGCCTTTCTTTTTTTTTTTTTTAACCATGCACATGAGTAGTTGAGTCAAAGGAAAATAAAAGGCAACTAAACTTACTGGACTTGGAACTACAGAAATGAATGTGAAAGAAAAGTAAAGAAGGCTGTCGAATGGTGACCCACCTCCAGTTTGGTGCACGTATTGGTTAAAAGCATATAACTGCTAAACAAACTGAATTGTACTTTATATATAAAGACGTGTTCAAGTTACAACTACATGAATTGCTCCTGAGGAAGTACATAGAGTATATGAAACGCGTTGGGCTTTTTTACACAATAAAGTGAATACATTTTTGATAAGTAAGAGTAATTTGGCTGATTTACAAATTTGGGCTGTGGTTTGGCCCAGGGAACAAGCATTTGACTGAGTTCCGCAGACCGCCTGGAGATGGGAATCATTTTGTAGCAGGGACCCACGAGGAAGAAGGCAATATCCTGCAACATTCCCAAGATGAGCTACAAACGTGATCTGCAGAGGAAAACTGGCGAACTAAAGATTGCTATGTTATCTTCAATCCTGTAAGTACATCTGAAATGCGGGCTGGTTCATGCGTTTCTTTTTTTTTAAACGCCCTCCCTAAATATAACAAGTATAGGGCCAAATTCAACTCTATGTGAAAAGATTTTTACATGGTGTATCATGTGAAAAATCTATTAAAGCCAATGGGGAAATCCAGAACTAAATTATGAGACAAGTTTTTCACATACAGCTAATGGAGCAAATTGCCCATAAAGTGGATAATGGTTGAAGACCCAGATTTAATTCATTGAAAAAAATGTATCTCCTAATTTAGTTCTGTCACGTCCAGTCACAGGAAAATTACTGGCAGGTTGGAGCCTTTGTGCTGTGTATCTGGGTAATAAAAATATTTTACATGAAAGGCGGGAACATGACTGAACGTCTGAGCAGGCAGCTGACAAGGAGAGTCCAATAGGCAGGCTGAGGTCAGGGACAGGCTGAAAGCAAGGATAGTCCAATAGGCAGACTGAGGTCAATTCCAGGAGATCAAGCAGTAACTAGGTAAGGTTAGAGATTGGAGCACAGGATCAAGGGCATGGAAACAGTAACAGGTGGACTCAGGAAAAGGCAGGAATAAGGCACGAGTGTTACAGGAACAAGAATAAATGGCTGGATTTGGCTTTGGGGCTTCAATAATCAAGCAATGAGAAGTGGCTAAAAGCAGGCTTATAAAGGCTGCCAATTGATAAATTACAAACACAAGGGGGTATATTTATCAAATAGTGAAATTAGAGGTCACCACAGTCCACTAGACTGAAATTCTCCATTCATTTCTATGAGATTTTGAAAGGCATATTTATCAAAGGATGAACTTTCACTTTCACCCATTGATAAATACTCTTTTAAAAATCCCATAGAAATGAATGGAGAGTAATAAGCAATCCATGTCCTAACCTAGAAGTCTACAATGTAATCTCTTTTAAAAGCAACCAAGGATTAGAAATTATTTTAGTTCTAGCTGACTAGCAACAATAAAAAGGTAGATGATGTTTTTCTTTTGCCATTTTGGAGTCAAGATGGAATTCTTTCCGATTCTGAGGCAGATTGGAGAGGATTCAAATGTTTTTTTTTTGCCTTCCTCTGGATCAACTAGCAGTTAGGCAGAGTTAAAAGGTTGAACTTGATGGACGTGTGTCTTTTATCAACCTAACTTACTATGTTACTATGTATTTCTTTGGCAATAGGACACTGAGTGTAACCCCTGACGTGTTTTTGTCCCCCCAAAAAATCTTGACCAATAATCACTGGAATCTACAGAATATATGTATCTATCATGCTGATGGGACAAATATTTACAAAGCACTTACATCGAACTGTCTAAAAAGGAACAGTTCATACAATTTAAGTCAGTTTGGTTTTCCTAAATCAAGGAGGCCTTTCAAGAAGGAGATACATTCACTGGATTTGCTCATCCTGTCCACCAACTTAATGTCCAGCCTGAAACACAGTCAGGGGGGATTGGCAGCCCATCATTATAGTAGACATTATTGTGTCAAATACAATGTTTCAGTGGAGTTTAAACTCCCTCCCAAAACAATGATCAATATGCATAGAGGATCTTCCTACTTGCTTATTCCACTGTTCAAGATAGAGGACATTTGCCTGGGGTACAGCACTGATAAAAATCTTTTATTACTGTGTAATGAGAAGTATTCTGGGACTATTTACAACTGGTCTCTCCTTTCTATAGCCAATAATTAAAAAAAAACACGAAAAATAATTAGTGAAAAAAGTTAATTGTTTGGCAATATCACAGTTAACATGATAGTAAAAGTCATTATTTAAGGTAAGCTGCCATAAAGTAATGTATTTCAAAGTGTTTCAGAATTTACATTTTGTTGACAACAAATTAGTCCCAATTTTAATCAGTCACCCCAAGCTCAATAATACTTTTTCCTAATCATGTGTTTATTTTCTGAAAGTCTATCCAGCGTGATTTAAAGAACATTTTAATCAGTTGTTTTGCAAACATAAATATTAATTTGACTTTAAGGAAAGAATGTTCTCAAAACTCTCTGTAAAAAAAAGAGGTGTAATTAATCCTAGTTATGTCAAGCAGTAACAACGCTACCTGCTACCTTTAGCTAATTAAAATTCATTCTGATTTTTGAGAATGTTAATGACCTAAACCAGCAATCATACTTACCGCTCTTTATGACTGTTACATTCAAGCTTTCACCTAATTTGAATTGTAATGATCCTTGAGACACCACAGAAGCAAACCCCTGAAGGCACTGAAAGCTTATGAATTTATGAAAGCAATGTGGACTCAGCAGCAAAAACAGCAAGATAATGCTTGTGGTTGGAATAGAATTTGAACAGGCTTACAAATAGTAAAGTACACAAAGCAAGTACATAATAGAGGCTTACTTACTAACATATTGAATTTTTTTTCACTTTTTCCATGATTTCATCAAGCAATGGAAAACATTTTTTGACTTCATGTGAGTAAGAGAAAATGGCAGAATACTTAGTTCATTTCTTACCAATAGGTTATTGAGATATGCTGAATCCAGGGCTATATCAGGAGGCTGGTGAATCAAGTGATGAGCAATGACCCAAACGTTTTTAGTAGCACAAATCACGCAATACAGTGAGGAGTAGCTGGTATGTCTAGTTGAGACAAGGTTACCAAAGTGTAAAACAAATTGTTGTCAGGCAAATACAAATCTTGGCAGGCATCAAGAATCACAATGGGATTTGAGGATTGAGGAGCAATCCTGGTTACAACTGGAGAACAATAACAAAACCAATTCTGGTCTCTTAGCAAAAGATAAGGAATAACTGGCCTTAACCAATCCTTGGCTATGAGTTGGCCAAGGCAACACTATTGTCAAGATATGGCATCAACATGTGGGATCATTATATAATGTTTCAAATGCGTGTACATGAATGAAGAATTACAGATCATCAATGACAAAGAAACAAGATGTGGGAATGATCGCGAGACTGGTGAGTATCCTTATGGATTCTGTTCAAGATATGGCTGAATTCAAGCATTGTATTGTGAATATGTTTTTACAGAGGGCTTAAAGCCATCAGGTGACTTTAAAGTGCAGAACAACTAACTATGTCTAAAGAAAGTATGAGAATGGGTGAATGAAGGAGAAAAGGAAGGATATGGCATTATACATAGAATTACAAGTAAGCAGTGATTATCATACTATATCTAGCAGTACATTTATAATCCATGTACTGGGTTCTCCTTATGGAATATAAGAGAAAGGAGCTCATTTATTAGGATTGCACAGTGAACAAAAAAACATCCCAAAGCAGCATGTCTTTTGTACCCAAAAAGCACCTTACTGTCCTTTATGTGCTCCCATCAATTTAAGGCAGAGATTTTTTCACCAAAATGAAATGCAATGAAATTTTACATAGTTAAGTTGGGTTGAAAAAGACCAAACTCCATCAAGTTCAACCCTTCCAAATGAAACCCAGCGCACATACACACACACTCGTACCGACCCCTCCATACACTCACATAAACTACAGTATATATACCAATTTCCAAGCTAATTGTAGATTTGAGTATCATCATATCCTCTGATATTATGCTTGTCCAAGAAATCATCCAAGTCCCTCTTAAAGGCATTAACGGAATCAGCCATCACAACCCCACTGTCCTCACTGTAAAGAACCAACTAAGCTGCTTCCAATGAAAGTTATTTTCCTCTAATCATAAGGGGTGGCCTCTGGTGCGGTGATCCTTTTTATGAAATAACTAGACATTAAGTCCGTTAAATTAACGGGCGCTAGAACATATGTAGTCAAACATTTATAAAAACAGAATTGTTCTAGGTCGGCGAACGGTAACGTATTTACGTTTTTCAGACTTTCACGCACAATGGTAAAACACGCCACAGCGTAAGGGTGCGAAGTTGTGCGTCTATCTACGTCGATAGCGTAAATGTGCCAGAGACGGTCCGTGGGGCACATGCGCAGTAGCGCTAACCCACGGACACAGGGACTGGACACAGAGACACTTCAACTTTATTATATAGGATAGGATAGGATTCTTAGCTTCTCCCCCAAACAACCGGTCTATCCCGGTGACGCCTTATCCGCCAGTAACACTCACTCCGTGTCCCGATCCGCAGACTGCCGGGGAAAGCAGCACCGCCTCCTCAGCTTCTTATATAGAATGTGGCTAAACCTATCACTTAGAGCAACGTCATTGTCCGCGACACGTCAGCCTGGGGATGGGGAAAGATCGAAACGCAAGGGGTAGGAAACGGAAATGCGTGTAGGGGAGGGGAGCCTGAAATGCTCCTTTTTTTTAATGAAAACTTTATGGAGTTGGTGCAATGAGGAGCAAATGAATTTAAGGGATGTTATGGGATGGGATTTAGATGGGCAGGACCCTTACCTTATCATTCCAGATGTGAACACATATCTGTTGATATGTTTTATGACAGAAGGAGTTCAGTAGAGACGGTCCGTGGGGCACATGTGCAGTAGCGCAATCCCACGGACACAGGGACTGGACGCAGAGACACTTCAACTTTATTATATAGGATGCCCTCTAATGGACTTGTAAAAAAGAATATTGACCCCTGGCAAGTAGCATTTTTTTCAGGAGATAGAACAACTCCAACCTTGACAGTTTACCCTCGTAATTTAAATTCCATCCTTTTAACCATTTTAACGTCTCCATTTAGCTCATTTATTTGATATGATATATTTGGGTGCAAATTGTACCTGCCACGTAAAGGACAGCATATGGGACATGCCATCTTACCTGAGCATATCAGTTCAAGCAGGATCGACTGAATATACAGTTAGATACAGCTGGAACATACAAGCTCAAGCAAGAGTTTTGTAAGAGCTCCCTTGTGCCCTAGCTCATTGTACTCTATACATCAATTATATTAATGTACATTGTATTAAAGGCCGGCACAGTTTTACACCAATTGGTGCACCATTAACTGTACCGCCTACCCCTTTATAAAGAGGCCGTAAAAAGAAGTCCACATATTCAACTTGTTTTCCACTATGTGTAGTTCTTGTTTGGCTCAGCATGTAAGTAATTGTTTTGCAATAAAGCCTAGATTAATTTTCTTGTACAGGAAATAATAGTAAATAAAAACCAATTCCAGGAAAGAAAAATATGATTAGCTATAACAACTTCTGTGCTGGTGTAGATCTCTTCTCAGAAGGAACTATTTATACTGGCTCTGTTTGATCTGCTTAGTGACCTTTACCTTTTTCTGTAGGGTGTTCATAAACACATTTTCCTCTTAAAGCATCATTCTGTTTCACAGCGGAGGTCATGATGAGTTTGTTTCTGTATATTATTGTTCTGAAAGTCTATGTACCAAGTCATTGACATTGCAGGCGGCGGATGCGAGATATTTTAAAGTTCAATTCATCAAAATAACGGCATACAAGAGTGTATCATTAAAATCCATGTTGCTGCTCACTGTGTCATTTGCTGAATAATGGTGCATGAATCAGTTGGAAGTTTGCATTACGGTAAAATATAGTGATTTTGATTCCTTCCTGATACAGAGCAAAAGCAATCTAAATCTTTAAGAACTGTATTTCAGCCTATTCGGGGGGAATGGTTCTGTTTTTACTTTTATTATTTTTTTCTTCTTATCTTGATCTGCATAACTATTAATTGAAAATATTAGGAACACGATTGGAAAATTCCAAGGTTACATAGAGTGCTCTCTATTTTTCTCAACTGCTCTTGTCTGGGGATGTCTTACTTTTTTATGTCATGGCCCACTTATTTTAAATGTAGGGATGATTTATTAACTCTCAGCAGTTACGGAGAGTAGCAAAGCTCCTGCTTGCCATGTAGCAATTCATTACAGTGCAGCAATGAAATATTATGCCATTCTGCCATGAAATACTTGTCAGTTTTATGGTCTCAAATACTTGGTGGGGTGTTAGAGCCCAAAACGCAGAATGGAGTTTGATTGCTTAAAGCAGTGAAACACTTTAGGGTACAAAAACTCAAACACAGTCACAAACACTGTCATAATGGACGTCAACACAGTCACAATAAAATGGTCATAATTGCTAAGTGAACTGATACCATTCATTAAAGGTGATTTTTTCCAAAACTGCCTTTTGCACTCTGAATTGTGTGCAAGTGTGGCAATTGATGCAATTGTGTAGATTTTAATGCAATGGTTACACTTGGCTTAACCCCGCCTGCTAGCTGCTATTACACTGGAACTATAGCAAAACCCCTGCATTCTGGGTTAAATGGATACTGTCATGATTTTTATGATCTAGTTTTAATTTCTAAATTACATTTGTTTACACTGCAACTTACAGGCCAAGTTTATCAGAGCACAAGTCACATGACTGGGGCACCTGGGAAACTGACAATATGTCTAGCCCTATGTCAGATTTCTATGTTGCTCTTTTGAAAAACTGATATCAATGAAGGATTCTGCTGGAGCAATGTTTCTGCTGGAACATGTTTCTAGTGGAAGCATACATATAAATAAACTATATCTTCAGCAGAGTGCTGTTAATGTGACAAGTTAATTCAAACTATCATTCATAACTACTGATGGGTGAATTTATTTGCCAGGTACGAATTTGGGTGTCAAATAAATTTGCCATGAAAATTTGCTGGAGAAAATTTGCCAGCGTTGAAAGTCAAAGTTTCAACGCCAGCGCCGATTTTCATGATAAACGGACGCCCATTGACTTTAAATTCACCCATCAGTAGTTATGAATGATAGTTTGAATTAACTTGACGCCGGCGAAACGACAAATTCACCCATCATTATTCATAACATTGACACACATCCCTTTAATAGACTTCTATTGATGCCAAATATCTGCACTTCCTTCTAGAGATATTTGCTGTGTGAGGACTGATTATCTTAAGCACTCTATGGCCAGATGGTAAAAAACAAAAATCTAATTTTTATTAATTAATGTGTGCACCAGTAGAAATGCAAAGGAAAACTAATCAGAAAATGCTTATGTTTGGCCTTTAACCTCAACCTTCTTAACCACACTACACAGTCTATATTTACCCATGGTAGATTGTCATAATTGAATTGAGCACCAGTTTTCCAGAATGGGAACCCAGTTGGTGCATGCAACACATTGAGGACTTGTAGACCATGGGGAGGCACCTTCCCAATTCTCAGACTGAGGCAGTTTCACAGTCTGAGTATTGAGAAGGTGCATTTCATAGGAATAATAACAGTTCCACTGTTATTATTAATTTAAATATATTTTAACTACCCAATGCCTTGGTTCATCACAACTACGTGCATCATGCTTTTTTCTCAACCATAAAGGCCCTCCGTTGCCCGGGCTGGGGGAGTACCAGTTATGGGTGACCCCGTTACAACCTAATACATCAAAGAGAATGGCTGATGGGGCTTACATTAAATATATATATTTACCTTATAACAGAGGTGCAATAAAGGAGGCTTTAAAAACATGCATCTGGAACAGTGTGGCTGTCCCAAACGATAAACTACTTTTCTTGCCATTGATTTTAAAATTGATAGCCTTGGCTGACGTACCTGACTACCAGTGATGTTGATTTTTCTGTGTCCAGTTTCTTCACTGATCTATACTATTGTGTCTCAATGGCCCAAATTCACTAAGATGCGAAGTTCGCCACACTTCGCCAGGCGTATTTTCGCCAGTGCTCCGCAAATTCACTAAAATCCGAAGTTGCGCACAGGGGTAGCGTAAGTTTTCGAGGTTGCGCTAGCGTTAATTCGCCAAGCGAAGCGAAGTTTCGCTAGCGATGGTTCATTTGCATACGGCGCGAAATTCAAATTTCAATGGAGGAACACACATCACCACTTCAAATGCCTAGAAAACCTTCAAATCAGCAAATAATAATTTTATTTTGCCCTACACATGTGCCCACTGTCTAGGTAAGTTGCCATGAGTCAGGAAATGTAGGGGGGAAGGAGGGGAGCCCCAAAATTTTTTTCGATCTTTTTCAGCCTATCACCCATCATGTAGAAAACACGACAGCGTTTTTTGGGACTTAGAAAAAATTTTGACATTTTTTGAAACAATCCCTATCTACTCTATTGCGCTTCGCCAGGTCTGAAGTGGCGAAGGAAGTCTAGCGTAAAAGGTAGCGTTCAGTACACTGCGCAAGTTAGTGAATTTGCGTAGTTACATCGCTAGCGAAAATTCGCCTGGCGTAAGGGTGTGAAGTAACACTAGAGAATTTACGCCAGCGTTTGTTAGTGAATTTGCAAAGTACCGAAAATGCCAAACGCTAGCGAATTGACGATTCGCATCTTAGTGAATTTGGGCCAATGTCTCTTAATTATAAATAAACAATACTTGTGGTAATTAGTTGTGGTTATTTAAGTATTTATGGCCTCGGGCAAAACCCACAGGACATGAACAGATCCCATAGCAGTATAGCAGCACACTAAGGGGCCGATTCACTAACTTCGAGTGAAGGATTCGAAGTAAAAAAACTTCGAATTCCGAAGTGTTTTTTGGGCTACTTCGACCATCAAATGGGCTACTACAACCTTCGACTACGACTTCAAATCGAACTATTCGAACTAAAAATTGTTCGACCATTCGATAGTCGAAGTACTGTCTCTTTAAGAAAAAACTTCAACCCCCTAGTTCGCCATCTAAAAGCTACCGAACTCAATGTTAGCCCATGGGGAAGGTCCCCATAGGCTTTCCTAAGTTTTTTTGATCGAAGGATATTCCTTCAATCGTTGGATTAAAATCCTTTGAATCGTTCGATTCGAAGGATTTTATCGTTCGATCGAAGGAATAATCCTTCGATCGTTCGATCACACTATTTGCGATATTCGAAGTCGAAGGATTTTAATTCCCAGTCGAATATCGAGGGTTAATTAACCCTCGATATTCGACCCTTTGTGAATCAGCCCCTAAGTAAGTACATATGCTTGGGTACCATGTCAAATGAATATAGGAACAGATACGCCAATGCAGATACTATGCTGCTATGTTGTTTATTTAACACTTACATTTGCTTGGGTATTTTGGTCACTTATTGGAACTCACGCGGACAGATTTACTGAACGGTGAAGTTACCTTCGCTAGTAAAAATTTGCCAGAAATCCCATCTGCAGGGACATCGCCAATTTACTAACAGGCATAGACGACAATTCACTAGTGAAAGAGACTGTTGCTAGCGCAGTTTCGTGCCCTATTGCTAGGCAAATTTTCGCTCAGACGAACAATCGTTACAATCGTTTTACAGAACGATACCCCTATCGCCAAAGTTTCCTTTGCCACCTTAGATCAACTGATAAGATGACAGTGACATCATATCCTGTATGCCATTTTTTAAAGTGGGATTGCCTTCAAAAGTGCTACATATTAAAGGTTTTTGTGTTAACATTTTTTCCCCAACCATTTGAGGGGCATGCCATTTGATTTAGGGTGGGCTCATGTCTAGGGCATTAGAGTGGCCACTTCAAGCATTTGCACCAACAGCTCCAATACATATGTCTATACCACCTATACTGTATGTACCTGCCCTATTCACATTGACCTAAGTATAAGAGTACTAATGAAGTTTTGCTAGGTAGAATTGAAGGCTACTGAAAGATCGCTAAGAAACGCTAGCTCCGATAAATTAACGCTAGCAAAACTTTGCCAGCGTTTGGCTGCTGATATGCAACTTCGCATTTTAATAAACTGCCAACTGCTAACAAATTTACATCTGGCGAAGCAGCAAGTGTGACAGAGTTGTGTTGGGTAATAGTACAGGTATGTGAACTTTTATCCAGAATGCTCAGAAAAAGAGATCTTTCCATAATTTGGATTTCAGCAAATGAAATGAAGTCTACTAAAACTCATTTAATCAAACCAAACAAGTAGGTTTTGCTTCCAGTAAGGACTAATTATATCTTAGTTGGGATCACATGCAAGGCTAATCTTTACAATCTGATTGCAGTTGGAAAACAGTCGAACATGAATAGGATAGCATTGTGTTCTTTTAAAGCTAAATATCAAACTCCCACAAAAGTCCCACAGACATATTAGTCAGGAGCATAAGCTTGAAAATATTTTTAAACTACAGGTATAGCATCTGTTATCCGGAAACCTGTTATCCAAAAAGTTCCGAATTACAGGAAGTCCATCCCTCCTAGTAATAATAATTCAAAATTGTTTTAATTATTTCCTTTTTCTCTGTAATATACCGTGTACTTGATCCCAACTAAGATATATAATTAATCCTTAATGGAGGCAAAACAATCCTATTTGGTTTATTGATATTTCAGTATAATGATTCAAATTATGGAAAGACACTTTATCCAGAAAACCACAGGTCTGGAGCATTCTGGATAATAGGTTCCACACCTGTCTTATTTTTCCCAAATACAATCATAGTGGATTCAACCTTTCAAAATGTCCCTGGTCTAACTAAAGTCTCGAAAAGTTGTAAACCCCATAAATTTATGTAAAAAAAAAACAAGTAAAACCCATTTTTAGTAATGTTCTAAATCTATTGACATAGATGTACTGTATATTTAACATATTGTAGATTCCAATGTATGTTTGTAAGATTCAGACGTTACTTTTCTAATTTAAGCTCCTTGCCGATTTTAGGGAAGCCCAACCGATTTTAGGGAAGCCCGACCAATCCTTCAAAATTATCTTGTGGTTAGTGGGATTCGAACAATCGTACATGTTATGATTTTTCGGCCGACATCTGTCCGGAAATTGATCGGCCAGGTCAAAAAATCTTTGTCGGTCCCAGTGCAATCTATCTATGTTTGCAGGGCCAAGCAGGCAGCTCCCCTTTGTTTTCCTGGCAAATTGGTCTTTTTAGTTGATGGTAAATTTGTACGATGAGGATCTGATCTTTTAAAAATCTCAACATCTATGGCCAGCTTTAGATAAAATCCCAATCTTAGTTGCCCAATGTTTAAATAGCGACAAACACACAAAAAAATATACAAGGCACAAAAAAAAATGTTCTTTCTTTTAGATGGTTGTTTGGGAAAGTAATTTGTGTGGAACATAAAATAGCTTATAGTTCTTCATGTCGGCTGCAAAATAATGTGGTGACTGTTGCAGATTACTAATAAGGTCTACAATCATATTCTGAAGCATTGTGCGCTATGTGCTTTAAGTCTTTGGTCTTCTAGCTGTTTTTGAACATTAAGGTATTCATTTGGACGATCTGACTAAAATTGCTAATTCACCGAAGCTATTGAGATTCCATTTAGTGAGATTATGGTGATTCTCCAACAGAGTGATTGGCCAATATAAAATGGAGGACAGATTATTATAATAGTTTCCACAATAAATATTCCCCAAGTGCATAATGTTCCTTCCTTACAAATGCTTCTGTGACACCAAATGGCTGGTATTAAGTCTGACAAATGCAATCTCAACGGCATTCTTTCTTGTTAGAGTTTTTCCTTATTCTTTGCAGAATGGCATTAACACATAATGAGGATGTCTCCTGAAGTTTAAAGGCAGAATTGTATTGAGTTGTTTTCCTATTACTTTTACAAAGTGGATTTTGACAATATTTGATTTCTGTTTCTGCTAAGATGCAAACACAGCAGCTACTTCCCAACATCTACATCAATGTTTGAGTAGCCTAGCAAAGCATTTGGCAGTGACAGGTAGACCTAGAATTAAAACGGGAGACCTAGAATTAATTGCATGCTCTAAAAATGATGATATAATTGGTATCACTGAGACCTGGTGGGATAAAACATGTGACTGGACTGTGAATTTAAATGGTTACACCCTTTTTAGGAGGGACAGAGGGATTAAAAAGGGTGGAGGAGTGTGTTTGCATGTAAAGCCTGAACTAAAGCCATGTACTAAAGAAATAACCATAGCTGGCACTGGTGAGGGTGTAGAATCCCTCTGGGTAGAGATTTTGACTGGGCAAAAGGTTACAAAGAAACTTATCATTGGTATATACTATAAACCACCTTGTACACTCTTACAAATAGAAGGGGCTTCACAACTAGGTCAAGTTATTACTTTGGGTGACTTTTTGACAATTATCCAGACATTGACTGGTGTAATTGGGTTGCCAAGACAGAAAAAGCTAGTTGGTTTGTAAATATGCTGAATGACAACTTTTTATTCCAGCTCATTCAAGAACCTACTAGGAATAACTCTCTTTTGGAGAGTGTAATAACTAATAATACTGAACTCATCTCTAACATTTGTGTGGGTGAGCACTTAGGGAATAGTGATCATAACATGGTCTCCTTTGAGATTCTGTTGCAGAAGCAATTCTATAAGGGAGTAACTAAAACACTAAATTTCAGATGTGCAAACTTTGACAGTATAAGTGCATCTCTGCAACATATTAAGTGGGAAATATTTTTCAAAGGGTTAAACACAGCACAAAAATAGGAAGTCTTTAAAATTCTTGCTAAGGCTTTCAAGTTAACTGGAACAGCCGAATCATTCATAAGGTACAAGAAGGCCAATAAATCATGCAAAAAAGCTATCAGGTAAGCTAACATCGATATGGAAAAGGATACTGCAGTAAGCAGTAAAAAGAATCCAAAATTATTTTTCAAATATGTTAATATCAGCTGGTTGATGAGAACAAAAAAAAAGCTCAGATTCTGAACTCATATTTTTCATCTGTCTACACAAATGAAGGTTTCCTTATTAATAGTCCCAATTCTAGTAATACTAATAAATAGTAAATACTAACTAATGATGCATGGTTCACACATGAAGAAATTCAAAAGAGACTAGAACATGTTAAGATAAACAAAGGCCCGGGGCCAGATAGTATTCATCCCAGGGTACTAAGCAAGTGTAGCTCTGTGATTGCCAAAACTCTTTACTTAATTTTTCAGGATTCATTGAGATCTGGCATGGTGCCGAAAGACTGGCGAATTGTTAATGTGGTGCCGCTATTCAAAAAGGGATCCTGTTCTCAGCCTCAGACTATAGGCCAGTTAGTCTGACGTCGGTGGTAGGAAAGCTTTTCAAAGGGTTAATAAAGAATAAGATACTGGACTTCATAGCAAATACCAATACTATGAGTTTGTGCCAGCTTGGTTTTATGTGTAACTTAATTTCTTTTTATGAGAAAGTAAGCAGGGACCTCGATTCTGGGATAGCAGTGGATGTGATTTACTTAGACTTTGCATTTTATACAGTGCCACACAGAAGGTTACTTGTTAAATTGAGGAACGTTGGCCTGGAACATAGTATTTGTACCTGAATAGAGAACTGGCTAAAAGATAGACTACAAAGAGTGGTGGTAAATGGAATATTTTCTAATTGGACCAGTGTTGTTAGTGGAGTAACGCAGGGCTCTGTACTAGGTCCCTTGCTTTTCAACTTGTTTATTAATGACCTGGAGGTGGGCATTGAAAGTACTGTTTCTATTTTTGCAGATGATACTAAATTGTGCAGAACTATAGGTTCCAAGCAGGATGCTGCCACTTTGCAGAGTGATTTGTCTAAGTTGGGAAACTGGGCAGCAAACTAGAAAATGAGGTTCAATGATGAATGCAAGGTTATGCACTTTGGCAAAATATAATAATATAATATAAATCCTACTTCAATTCAACCTAACTTGCTATGTTACTATGTGATCTGCATTACCGTATATACTCGTGTATAAGCCGACCCGCGTATAAGCCGAGGTACCTAATTTTACCTATGAAAATCAGAAAAACTTATTGACTCGCGTATAAGCCTAGACACAAGTCAGAAAAGTCTCAGAAATATCAAACAGTCTCTGGCAGGCCTGCAGGGAAAAAAATTGTTTTAAATTCAGTTTCCTTTTTTGCATGCACAACTCAGACTGAGGAAAAAAAAGTTTTAAGCATCCTGGTGCATAAATTACAAGAAATGAGCAAACACCAATTTTCCAATGTTTGAGCAAAAGGGGAAATGATAGGCTCCCAGAAAAAAAGCAATTGCTAAAGGCCATAATGAACAGCACCAGGAGAGGGCACTCACCAGCATTGTAGTGTGTAATATAATACATGTACCGTATATTCTCCAGCAACAAAACTGGACTGGCAGAAGAGACAGGAAGAAGAGACTACTCATCCGCACAACTTGCCCAGCGAATGCAGCCAGCCAGGATCCACCACACCAGTCCAGCAGTAACGCTCCCTCTCTGACGCGTCACGCACGCACCTCTCTCTTCCCCTATGTGAAGGTCGCTTTGGACGCCGGCCCAGTTTGTGACATCATCAGGCATAGACGCGTGTCGCACACTGAAAACATGTGCAGGACGCCGCGCAAATAACCACCGGGCCCGGAGCACAGCAGAGTCAGGGAGCAGCTTCTGCCAGGCAGTTCAGTACTAGCCAGCCCAGGAGCTCAGGTAGAGTAGGTGGCAGCGCTGCATTGCTGTGGAAGAAGCGAGCGCAAAACCGGAGCTCTGGCCAGTCCGACACATCTGACCCGCTGACCCGCGTATAAGCCGAGGTAGGATTTTCAAGCACATTTTGGGTGCTGAAAATCTTGGCTTATACGCGAGTATATACGGTATTTCCAAATATTTTTCTCTCCTAGTTTTCTATGGACCATACAAGTGTTGAGTTTGTAGGCACAGAAGACTTTAAATTCTTAATTAACATCACTTTATATTACTGTATGTCAGAGGTATTATGAGTGTCATGGTCAGAACGTGGACATACTACAAACTGAAAATGACTGTAGTATGTTCTTGTGAAATCAACATATTTCATATGTGAATGTGTTGCAGTTAGGGCCACCACACATTAAAATAATCAGTCAGGCACAATAAATAGATTTAATGAGAAGGTTCTACCTGTGAGACACCACTTCATTACTCTTAGTAGGAAATATCATTAGGGGGGGATGATATGATGGGGGTTCTTATTGATTTCAGATTAACACTAGAGATAACCAAGTTCAGTCAAGAAACAAAAATATTAGTCTCCAGCATGGGTGTTGTAATAAATCAGACGATGAAGATCTCAATTTGTAAAAATCGAAGTGGGCTCACTTTTATTACCTGGCTGGTTTGTGACCATTAGCCTTGATATCTGGAAGAAAAATGATTTTTTTTTCAAGCTGTAAATAAAAATTGGTCTTTGATATTCTTCATGATCAGTTTACATGGGTAATGTAATGAAAAGTCTGCCCACATCTAGTAACCTATAGCAAACAATCAGTTGTTTGCTATCGGTTACTAGACAAGCAAGAAAATGAAGACCATTCATTATATAATTATAGAACCAAAAGTCCATTTTTGAAAAGTCCTTCAACTAATTCCAATCCCATTTGAGGAAATGTAACAAAAGCTGCAACATTTGCTGTGGTTCCAGGAATCCATCCAATAAGCACTTACTGGTCACCTGTATTAAATATAATTAATTATATTCAGTATCTAGTAGAATTAGGTAAAAAAAAAAAACACAATCAAACTCTAATACCCGCTTTGACCTTATTTTAGAAAAGCTTGATTTAACCGGTTCGGGTAAAAACTCAATAAAATTGAGCAGAAACCCAAATCATACGATTTTTTCTGAGTTTTCTTCTGAATCACTTGATTTTTTTGACTTTTTCCCAAAAAGCCCAAAAAAGTTGGATTTTCAGACTAATTCCAGCGCAGACCACAGAAACTTCCAAATAGGATAGGGACCTCAGCTGCTGACTTGTACACAACCTTGGCAGGTCTGAGATGGTGGATTTTCGGATTCAGGCTTTCTGCTGCATCAGGCTTTAATAAATCTCGAAAAATTTGAGTTTAAAAAAAAAAGATTTTTGAGTTTTGCCCCAAAAAGCCTGAGTTTAGTAAATAACACAGTTTGTTCTTGAAAATGTGTCACCACTCATCCGAGTGGCTTCCTCAGTTCAACTAGATACTGTATATCGTGACCTGGATAAATGAGAATCTTCATAGACAAATATTACCTTTATTACTTCTTGATCTCAAATTACCTTTATTACTTCTTGATCTCAAATTATTTGTCACAATTGTTTGTTCTAGATCATACTGTCTATTGAGATTCATGTTCTGAGCCCTCTTGTGATTGGTTGGTCTGAATGGAGTATTTTGCTTGTTCTTACAAGTGTCCCCAAAAAGCATACAGTTGTGTTTGTCTTATTGTCTGCTATAACCTTGTCTGTCTGACTTTTATTCATTGCAAATAGCATTCATGCTTCTGTTTCTGCTTAGAAAGTATCCAGGAAATTGTTATTCAACAGCACAAATACACAGCTGAGTGCTAGGTTATTCCTCCTGTTGTGCCAAGGACAGCAAGATTGAATGGAATGCTACATAAAAAGGAAAGATTCTGCTTAGGGGCCATGATAAGAAATACCTTGAAAATTATAGTCCTGCAAGCCGGCAATATAAAAAAGAAAGATTTACAGGATTCTCCTAGGTTCAAGAAAACACAAGATTTACACGCCATACATTGTTCCTGTTTTTCATAAGAAGTCTATTAATGAAGGGATAGCCTTTAAACCTTGTGTGTCATTTTGGAATGTTCTGTATGTAACACATCCTTTATATATCTGGTGTATGGCCATGATAGCGCAAACCACATAATTTACTCTTGTTATCATACATCCCATGTCCTACTATACATAGTCTACTCCCTCAACTCTTTGGTAATCCCTTCTTCTTTCATGGCGCATATCAGAAAATCATGCCACAGAATTGAGAACTCAGAGAGAGCGCTCTATGCACTTTTATGAATAAATGAATGAAGGTTCTGCAGAACTGAAAAGCATCACAATTTTGGTTCATTTATTGCACTGCAGTTGTGCTCACAGGGTTCATTAACTCATCTGTCTTGACTTAATTTTATAGTTAATGAGTAAAGGGTTTTCACTAGCATCAATGAACTTCCCCTATCTGAGGACAAATGGGCTATGCTTAAAATTAAAAGTGTGGTTCACCTTTAACTAAGCAAATATGTTTTAGAATGTCATATTGTATTTTTTAAAAATAGTTTTTGAATTATTTGTCTTCTTCTGCCTCTTTCCAGCTTTCAAGTCGGGGTCATTGACCCCGGCAGCCAAAAAACGATTGCTCTGTGAGTTTATAATTTTAGTATTGTAGTTAATTTTTATTACTTATTCTTTCATTCAGACCCTCTCCTTTTTATATTCCAGTCTCTGGAAACAATGTTTGTAATATAGCTAGTTAGACAAAAATGTAATTTATAAAGGGCGAAATGATTGAATGTATAATGATTGAATGTATAACATAACAAGACCCTAGCAGCTAGATAGCTGCTGAAATTCCAAAATGGAGAGCAAAAGCTAAAAAAAACACACACACAAACAAAAGAAAGCTGATGGAAACTGTCCCAATGTCTATGTCATACTAAAGCTGGCCATACACATTCAGCAGCTTATTGGCCCCTGCGTGGGGCCCTCCGACGGGCTTCCCCGGTCGATATCTATCTGAAAGTCAACCAGATGTCGGTTGGGCAGGGTTAATAATCCCATCAGATCGTGGGCGCATCTGTTCGTTGATGTGGTCCCGGGATCCAACCGCCCGTATTGCCTACATTATGATCCGTTTGTTGAGCCCTAGGACCCTCAATCAGATCAGCCAGATATTGTCCTATATTGGGGAGAGAAATCGACAAACAAGCAGATGTCTACGTGCATGGTCACCTTAAAAGTAAAAGTAACAATCTCCTTAATCTCCCATCACAGCTTTTGGGAGTCACGGTTTAACAGCTTGAGGGCTATAGATTAGACATGACAATGGAAAATGTTGTTTATGTATCTTTGTAAATAGTGAATGATGTCACATTAACCATTGCAATTGCTGTACAGGTATAGGAATGCTCAGCGACTACTGTAGGTAGGGTCTCCATACTTTCAGCCTACTAAAAAATCATTTAAACATTAAATAAATCCAATAGGATTTGTTTTGCTTCCAATAAGTATTAATTATATCTTAGTTAAGATCAAGTACAAGCTACTGTTTTATTATTACAGAGAAAAAGGAAAAAAAATAATTAAAATTTGGATTATTTGTTTAAAATTAAGTCCTTTGGAGATGGCTTTCCCGCAATTTGGAGCTTTCAAAATAATGGGTTTCCAGATAATGAATCCCATACCTGTATTATAAGACAAAAAGGGTCTTTTATTACTCACAGGGTAGGTGCAAAGTACAAAAATGGGTGCAATCTGCCATGTTGTTTTGCACTTTGCCCCATAGTCTTCTGTGCTCAAACTTCTGTGCCACTTGCGTTCTACTGTAACGTATTCATGGGGCCCCTTGCTATCCCCTATCAAATTTTCAGTGCATGTATGGTGGGAAACGAGAAGACCGATATCGGCAGAAGACTTAGATATTGGTCGGCTCATCAATTGGGCTGGATGGAAAATTTTGATCGGGTGCCTTTGAAGGGAACCAAACATTGCCCATTGTTAGTGCTGAATCGTCAGATATTGGTAGCATTCTATTGTTTCTACCTGTATATCTGATGATTCAGCTCTACATGTGTGTATTGAAACGAACAATCTTTCTTGGAAAGATCTTAAAGATCGTAATTATTATGTCTGTGGCCACCTTAAGGGCAGGTCCTGTTCACAGAACTCCTTGGTGACTTTTGGGTGTACAGGTATGGGAACTGTTATCCAGAATGCTCCGGACCTGGGTTATTCCGGATAACAGTGTTTTCTGTAATTTGGCTGTTCATACTTTCAGTCTACTAGAAAATCATGTAAATATTAAATAAACCCAATAGGCTGGTTTTGCTTCCAATAAGGATTAATTATATACGTACTGATTTATTATTACGGTATAGAGAAAAAGGAAATCATTTAAAAAAAAATTGGATTATTTAGATTAAATGAAGTCTATGGGAGACAGCCATCCTGTAATTTGGAGCTTTTTGGATAACGGGTTTCCAGATAATGGATCCTATACCTGTATATTATCCCCAATAGCTACATTTTATTTGTATTGCTAATGGAAATGCCATTTTCTGCCCTAACCTAAATCTGATCCTGTTTACATAATGCAGCCCCAGACCATCATGCCCCTATGCCAAATAAGTATTTATCAACACCATTGTGTTCTTCCCACGTACATCAAACAGAATAATACTTAAAAAACAACCCGTTTCTTTGTACTGAGAGAGTTAGATCAAGTGTGAACGGCTTCTCCATGCACTGGTTTAACTACCGGCTAATCAAATGTGCAGATTGACTATAATTTCCAAGAAACTGTAAAATGGTGTTTAATTAAGTGCACAGCTGCAAAATGAATGGATCCCCTGTTAACAAAAAAAAAACTCAATTGCAGTCGCATTCTTATGTAAAAACCTTTTTTGTTGTTGGCTAGTGGCTGAGATTATGGGAGTTTAGGCAGCTATTTTATTTTTTTGTACTGAGTACTTGCACACATTTTGTTTCATTTGCATGAAAAAAAGTAATCAAAGAACAATTAATGTTCCATCACAGTGTTATGAAGCTGTTATATGTATGTGTATTATTTCTTGCCTTCGCGTTTCTCTTTTTTCGCCATCTGCAAATCTGGCTGATCATAAAAAAGTTCAGAAATAGCAGTTTAATACTTTCAATGCTATGCTGCTTTTCTGTGCAGCAAAGATAAAGATTGAATTTAAGTCAAAAAGCAAAGTAGTTTTAGGCTGGGCACATTCTTATGGCACATTCTTCAGCTGGTAGAGGAGAACACGAGCCATTGAATTGAATGGGAAATGCACGGCGGGAGGAGGATGTGTATGTCGGATTTATGCTCCTATAGTCCTCCAGGGATATAAGATTCTCAGCCACGATGAGTAAGTTCCTCTTGGATTTAAATAAATACTTACTCAGATCGAGCCTGGCCCCGAAGTTCCCCCTGGGCCTGACTTGAACCAAACAGATTCTCTCAGGAAATTAACCAGACAGCTTTATTTGAGGTATACATTAATACAGAGTAATATAATAGAGTATTAAATAATAGCTCACACATCCTGAAAGCTCGTGAGGACGTTGGGGGACAATAAACAATACAACAGATGACTATTTAACCATTTCTTCTTCCATGGGGCTGATCCAGAGGCATCCAATCATCATTCTTGTTTTAGCATAACTGTGTCACTATTTCCATCTTAGGGACAGACTCACAGTCTAAGTACAATAGCCAAATAAGGTGCAACTGCTGTGTCAGCTCAGTGTCAAGAATGGTATCTATGCTGTAGTTTCTGAAACTATATGTCTTGCTTGTCCTTGCACTATACTTGTGACATGAGACAACAGATGTATTCCTTGTTCTGGGCAAACATTCTACATTCTAATAACAGACTGGCCTTTAACCTTGGGCTTCTTCTACAACACAGCAATTCTGTATTTAGTTTTGTGTTCTATAATCTTTGTTCTTTGATAATAACCACTTATGGCTTAAATCTAAAACTCTGATATCTACATGAGGTGGCATTACGATATTTTTCTACATTCTTAAGATGAAGCTTCATCCTCCTCAATCTTATGGCAGTGACATCATATCCTGTATGCTGGAAAGTCATAAAAGTTCTAAAAAGCGATGGCTTTTCATTTTTCATTTTTTAAAGCGGGATTGTCTTCAAAAGTCCTAACTATAAAGATGTTTGCATTAACAATTTTTTTTAAACAATTTGAGGGGCAAGCCACATTTGTTTTAGGGTGGGCTCATGTCTAGGGCATTAGAGGATCTCTTTTGTCTTTATTTTCCTTCCTTGGACATTTGTAATAAGTAATAAGTGGCCACTTCAAAGCGGAAAATCTCCTTGCTGATGAGATGATCATCAGGAATATAGCCTTTAAGGTGAAGAACTATAGGCCATGGGTTGATATGGTGTTTCTTGGTGATCCTGTAGGACTAAGGTGAGATCCCATGTGGGGATTGCCTTGATCTCTAGCCGGTTGATTGATAGTGTGCTTCCTCGCACTAAGACATGGACAATCAAGCATTTGCACCAACATCTCCAATAAAGACATATATATGACCTATATGTGCCTGCCCTATTAAAATTGACTAACAAAGTTTCGCTAGGCAGAATTGAATGCTAGCGAGAGAACGCTAAGTAATACTCCTGCTGACGAATTAAACCTAGAGTTCGGCGGCTGAGACGCAACTTTGAATTTTAAGGAATTAGTGTAGTGGTAACGAATTTATACCTGGCGAGTGTTCGCTGACGAAAAGTCGCCCTTAAGTGCATTAGCCCCATAGATTTTAGCAGAGTACGCAAGGTCTGAAGTGATGTAAAATAATGGTGTCAAATGCAATTCATAAATTTAACATATATTTTACACCATTTTTGCAGAATATGATAAATAAGCCCCTTAGTGTTGGTTCAGTTTCCTTTATTACAGTATGCATTTTATTTATTTATTTATTTTTTTTTTAAAGCAAAAAGTAAATTGAATTGTGTTTTTTTTATAAGAATTAGTGAAATATTTTGCCAGGCATGGATTTGCCTCTAAAACATAAGCAGCAATAAGGCAGCAGAAAAAAACTCAAAAACCAAAAAATGTCTACTGCGTTCATCGCATTTTGTGAATTTTCCCCTTTTCGCAGGTTTTTACTCGGTTTTGTCATTTTTTGGCAAAAACGGGACAGATTTGCTCATCACTAGAAACCAGATCATAACAAAAAGAGAAGCATCATCTCCCCAGGCTTTTATTATGTTGTGTTTGTCTCACAAAAATACTATACATTGCCAAACAGCATTTTAGCAGGACCACAATAAACACAAACCATAAACTACATTTTTTTTTTTTCAAATGTCACCAGAATTAATTTCACATTTTCAATCTATTATCTAGATAGAAAAACAAAAATGAAATTAGCCATATTATGTATGGCCTTTTACAGTTCCCTTCTGAAAGATTAATTAATCACGCAGGCTTCAGATGCAATAATCCTTCAAGCCGCCGACTCCAACTGCCATCGCGCTAAAGTGGTAGAAAACTTTTTCCTCTAATTCGATGAAAACTTAGATGATGACTCATAATTGAAAAATTGAAAAACAAAAAAGCATTGCTGTGTTGAGTATAATTAATAAGAGACTATATTAAGATTCATTTAGTTCAATTGTCCCTCAATTTCACAGTTTCATGGCCTGGGTGTTAGGACAAACAGATATTTCACAAAGTTCTCACTAATACTGTAAACTCTTCTGGCAGGCTGTAAATGTAATAATAACAGTTGTGTTAAAGTTGCTTGGGGTTTTTTAGGCTCTGTTAGAATTAAAAGCCTCTCTAATTGGAAGCAGGAAAAGCTAGAGTCTGATGTTTCTATAAATTACTCACTTCAAGTGGCAAATTATCCAGAGCCTGTGGTAGATAAAAACACAATGCATGCAATTAACCCATCTAAGTACAGTCATTTGCAAATCATGTAAAATAAACCAGATCGGCAATAAATGCATTCAAGAAGAATTAGACACAGCGTTTGAAGGGAAAGTAAAACTATTCTACAGAAGTCCTCAATCTATGGTAGATTACATAAGAGTAATACAGGTACGGGATCTATTATCCAGAATGACATAGGGGGTTCTGGATAAGGGATCTTTACATAATTTGGATCTTCATGCCTTAAGTCTACTAAAAAATAAACCAACCATTATTTAAACCCAATAGGCTGGTTTTGCCTCCAATAAGGATTAATTATATCTTAGTTAGGATCAAGTACAAGTTACTGTTTTATTATTACAAAGAACTTTGTGCTTTGACAAAAAATCTCATGAATTACATACATATAACATACAGAGTTACATACATAATAACCTGGTATAAAAGGGGAAGAAGGGCCTGTGCAAAGAGCGTACAATCTAAAGAAGAAGGGAATGTGTGTGGGAGTGGACACAATCATAAATAAGCAGGTGAGAGATGTAGCATATGGTATTGCATTTGTAGCTAAACAGAGTGAGGGTAGGCTTCTCTAAATAAGTTTGTTATAAGAGATTTCTTGAAAGCAGAAAGGTTGGGAGAAAGTCGCACAGACCATGGGAGAACATTCCATAGGAGGGGTGCAGCCCTTGCAAAGTCTTGAATGTGAGCATGTGAAGAGGTAATGAGAAAAGTTGAGGAGCAGGCCAGTAGAGGAGCGTAGTAGGAGCGTAGAGTGTAGCTGTGTGAGTATCTAGAGATGAGTTCAGAGATGTAGAAAGGGGCAGAGTTATAAATTGCTTTGAATGTCAGGGACATTAGTTTGAATTTTATTCTGAAAGATAGTGGAAGTGGAAGAGTGCATAGCAGAGGAAGAGCGGTTGCAGAGGTGTACAAGCCTGGCGACAGTGTTCATTATGGATTAGAGAGGTGACAGTCTCTGGTGGGAAAGACCAATTAATATAGAGTTACAGTAGTCTAGACGTGATATGATGAGAGAGTAAATAAGAATTTTGCCAGCATTTTGGGTGATAAATTACATGATTTAATAAGAGACTGGATATGGAGAGTGAAGGACAGAGTAGAATCTAGGATAAACACAAGGCACCAGGCCTGGGGAGATGCGGTAATAGTAGAAATGTTAACTACAATAGATACTTCTGGGATGCATGCACAGGTGGTTCTGGAATTTTTTTCCTTTTCCATTTTATCATTGTCTTCATGTGAAGTTATTGGGAGCTTTCACATATTGTCATTATTTTGTACCTTGTTCAAAAAGTTCCCAATAAAAGGATTTTTTAAAAAAAATAATGATTTTTGCTACAAATACTTTTAGTGGGAGCTTTTGGGACACAGTACAAAGATAATTGCATGCAATCCATTTTAAAGATACTTTTTGCAACTTTCATAAAAGTTGATATTCCACTACCTTTTAATAGATATGAAGGTTAATTTATGTTCATGTCTTCTTCCCCTCAATGCTTCTTTCAGAAATGAATTACATGCACCACAACTTGCATTTGTTACTACTGGTAAATTGTGCACAAGTTGTGGAACACATTCTTTTAAGGGGGAATGTAATCATTGCTGGAATGTAAATACGTGTGACATCAATAATAGCTTTACTGTGTGATTCACTAAATGCAAGTTCAGTTGTGTGCAATGATGAAAAATTCTAAAGCTAACCCTGAATGTAGAAGCTCCCCAAGGCAGCAGGCTCCTTTGTATCCTTGTGTCCTGTATTTGGCATTTGCAGTGACACCTGCACTACACACAAGTCGTTACATGTGGAAGAACCTTTTCCCAGAGCATTTAAGTGTAGTTGGAGAGCAACACAAGCAAGTTCCTGGGGTTTCCACTTATGTGCTGTGATTGCCTATTGGTAGCCCCTTTGGGGACTGGCAGCCTACAAGAGGCTCTGTTTGGCAGTACACCAGGTTTTTATACAACCAAAACTTGCCTCCAAGTCTGGAATTCAAAAATAAATGTCTTAAAACTACTGGGAACAACATGAAAGGGTTGGCAACACATTCCTTGCGAGCCACTTGTTTGGCTAACACTGCCATTTTGTACATGTACCTGGATGAGTTCTAATGTACGTATGGTGACCTGCAGCTCATGGTGAAAAGAGAAAAATGTTTAGCGTTACCAATCCAGTAACCCTGTAAGTGCTTCCCTTTATCTCTGTGTATATACCCAACCTCATTTTGATCCAGATTTTGCATTATACCTATAGCCATTTTTGTCCACAACCAGATCCATTCCCCCTTTCTTGACTTAGTATAACTCGATGTCGTTCCCCAAAATCTTTATTAACCCCCACCAAATAATCAACTTTTTTGGGTGAAAAGGCCGCAGCTTGTTTATTCCATAACCTTATTCAAAACTTGGATAAAATTATCCACCAACAAACCATCATTATTATTATCAAAACAATGAGTAACAATTGGACATGTATAAAATTACAAGCCGCTGATGGCTGCACATAACATTTAACCATATCTCTGCAATAACTTAACGGTATTCCTGTTAACCTACCCGTTCTCCAGCCTAAGGCTAAGCCACCATCACTTGTTTTCCTACCTGTTGTGCCTCGTTACCCCTAGGCCTAGCCCCGGGCCAACTCACCTTGGCAATACCCCCCCTTTTGGCTACCCAGTAGGGGAGCCCCACTATGCCAAGCTGCGACTTTGAACCCCCCCACCTTCCTTGTCATTCGGGCGGGAGGGAAAAGCCTGTTGTTCCTTGTCCCTAAAAGGTAAGAATGGCTCTTCCTGCCTCTCTCTCCTCTAGTTAACAACTAAGTCCTCCCCTTAAGCCTCACCTTCCTTTTCCTACAATCCCCAGAATGCCTAGCATTCCAGGCACCACCTTATTGAACTACTCGTTCCTCTCCGCTTCACCTGTCCCAGGGGCGCTCTGTGGGCTTCTTTCCCTGCTTTCAAGTCTCTGTGTGAAACCATGTGATGATTCCTTTAATTATAAAGGCCCCCAGACCTCATAATAATAATGACCATTAAATGTCAGCATGCAAGTTTTACATACAATTATAAATACCATTTTTCAAGCCGGCAGCTAAAAGCTGTAAATATACAGATTAAAAATCTTGATTTACTAAGCATTAAAACAGATGCAGATTGTACATGTATTTATCTGGGACATGGAGGATAATGCAATTCAATTTAATGCTTTAATCTACATTTTATATCCAGAGTTTTTCCACATCTCTACTGCTGACAAATAACAAATGTTCAAGAACCAGGTAAATAGAGTGCAAATGAATTGTCCTTGGTGCTGGACTACAAAGTAAGGTAATTGTGCTCTCAGCAGTGAGAAATACCTGCTACACAGTTAATGCAATAACTATTCTCCTTTGGTTCCATCTATTTCAGCTTTTAGTCTGGTCTTAACAACAACAGGGCAAATGGCTTGTGTCTAGCTGCAGGGGAAATTGCTGTAAATACAGATAACACTCCTACAAGTCAACTGTTCTAAATACAAGATGGAAATTGCGCAACTAAAGATCAGAAGCTCAAAGGAAAATTCCATACAGAATAAAAGGAAGCAGTTCTCGCTTACATACATAAAGTACATAATACAAAGTAATACTTGGGTTATGTGTTTTATTTTTTTGTTATTTTTTGCCTCCTACCCCACCCCAGAAACATAATAAATATCTTATCCTTTAGCCTGAGCCTTTTGTGTAGCTTTTTAAATGACAATTAACAGGTAATCCTGAAACAATGAAAAAATATGATCGCAAAAACAAAAAATCTGGATTAACAACTTGCTTGAATGATGAAAATGCATTGAATTGTATCTTATTACATATTGACCGATATTCCTTCTCAATTTTTGGGGTAAGGTAGCGACTATTTGAGAAAACCAAAGCAAAAAACAAAAAACAAATTGAGGAAACATGAATTTGTAATAAATTCCCCCATAGAAGCAGAATTTGAAAATCAAAATACAATCTCTACGAGTTTTTGGTCTCGAGATTTTTATTTGTAAAAAAACATGATCAAAACAACCATTCTGCCTGTCCTTGCTTCCCATCACTTGAGCACTTGGGTCACTTATTAACTATGTTTGCTTTAGGCAATGTGTTTTTCTAAAATGTACTAAATAAACTGATGATTGGCAGCGAGAGGCTGTTTTCCACCTGATGGTATCAGTGGCCACAACCAAGTGCCAGTAAGTCTGCAGAGTACGAAGTATACTGATATTAGTCTGCAACTTCTCAGGTACCTCCAGGTATAATGAAAGCAAACAAGGGAAATTTGTGCTCACCACTCATTTCTAATCCATTAAGTGGAGGTACAATGAGGCTTGTTACCATAAAATGCCTACAAATGCAAGAGGTCCTCTGCACTCAACCCATTATCATTTATAAATTGTTTGTATTAAAGAACTAAACCCAAAAGTTAAAAAAAAAACTCTACCCCCTACCCTACATAGACCCCTCTCCCTTCTCTCCCCCCTCAGCCTAGATGCTATCCCGGGCAAATGCCCCATAGTCTTTACTTACCCCTCTGTGCAGATTCTGTCCAGCAGAGTTCACGGCAGCCATCTTCTTCTCTTTGGTAATCTTCGGAATGAGACTGGCGCAAATTGGAGCAAATTTCTGTTTCGCTGCAACTGCGCATGCGCGGAAACATGCAAAAATTGCAGAAGCGCTGGTCAATTTGTAAACATTTCAAAATTGTCACATTCACCTCTTTAGGGACTAGTGATGGGCAAATTTTGGGCGTTTTGCTTCGCTGAAAAATATGGGAATTTCCTGCGAAATGGTGAAAAATTTGAGAACCGGCATCCGTTTTTGATGCCGGCATCCGGTTTTTGGCGAATCGCGGGATTTTGCTGCGATTTTGCGCCTGCCGAATAAATTTGCCCATCACTATTAGGGACATATTCAAAAGAACTTACATGGTTACAAACTGGTCTCCAATCCAGTCAGTACAAAGTCCAAGAAGCCAAAGAGTGAAAAGGAAAGTGTCCCACAAACAGCAGATACAATTCAAAAAGCTTTATTTCAAGCTATCTTTAAAACAACGGACAGGCATCATCATGATACATACTTCCCATACTATGACATGTGAAGTCACCTGATGCGTTTCATGCCTCATTCTGGCACTTCATCAGAGGTAAGGTCAGTAGCTACTCTATATCTTATTTATTAACCTCAATTAAAAACATCAATTAGTTTAAAAAAGAACATGTTTACATGTTACAAATCATGTACTGCAATAACAATCAACACTATTAGAAGATAGGAGGAGTATCATATAAGTATTTATAAAAAACAAGAAACTTCCCAATCACTGTTTAACCCCTTGGAGAAACGTGTTTTCAAGGTAAATATCCAATAAACTTACCTTTGATCAATTGTCCTATCGATATCTCCTCCCCTTACTCCTAATTTAACAGTTTCTATGCCTTGGAAGTTAACCTGGTCAAAATCTGTATTATGTTTTTTGCATAATATGTTTGTCTATTGTTGTGAGGGTTATCCATATCTAACTTCTTTAGATCAATTGGTATAAGGTGCTCTCTGCCTCGCTCTTCAAGGGGTCTATTTGTTCTGCCCACATATTGTTTACCACAATTGCAGGCAGCTAAATATATGATCCCTCTAGAGTCACAATTAATATCACGAAGTATAGGAACTATATCTTTATTTTTATTGCTTTTAAAGGAGAAGGAAAGTTTTCTTGCACTTGGGGGTGCCAAAAGTTAGGCACCCCCAAGTGATTGTATTTACTTACCTGAAACCCCAGGCCAGTGCTCCTATCAGCAGAAAACTGCACAGGGTCGGGGTTATTTCAGTGAGCACCACGGAGCGACCCTCTTCCGTCTTCCTCTTTCTTCCCGCAGCTGCGCATGCGCAGGAGAACGATAAACCGAACTTTAACTAAAAAGTCGGCTATTTTGTTCTACTGCACATGCGTCTGCCCCGGGAAATTTGAAGAGAGAAGAAGCCAGAAGAGGATCACTCTGTGGTGCTCACTGGTATAACCCCGGGCCGGTGCAGTTTTCTGCTGATAGGAGCAACGGCCCGGGGGTTCAGGTAGGTAAATACAATTACTTGGGGGTGCCTAACATTTGGTACCCCCAAGTACAAAATTATTTTTTTTCCCGCAACCCTTTCTTCGCTAACCAATCTGTTCCATCTTTTTTTATTTGTTGATTTTTAGGGCAATATAAGCTGGGAGAAAAATCATTAGAAATGGTCTTACCACGTCTGAAAACAAATGTTATACAATCCAAAATATATTTTTTATAAAAGAGGACCCATTCTGAGGACATCCAACCTCTTTTTATTATTTTGCTAATCCTCAGAGATTGTTTACTATATGTTGTAATAAAAAATGGTGATTCAATATCTGGATGTTTATTTTAATAAATTGTTCATTTTCCAACTCCTTTAATTTCTTGTATTTATTAGGTCTTGTCTGGAAGTTCCTACTGCTTTCTCATAGGCCTTCTTAATCAATGTCACGTCAAATTTCCTTTCCAACAGTTTATCCCAAAGGACTATTACCTGATTCTGGAAGACATCCCAGGTGGTATAGATCCGACTAAGACATAGGAACTGGCCCACCAGGATACTCCCCAGAACTGAACATGGATTACAGCTATCTGCTCATAGCAGTGTATTTCTGGTAATTGGTTTCACATTTTATACTGTTTAGAAGGAACATGGAACCAGAGTATAAAATGTGATGTGTATGTGAAACCAATTACCAGAAATACACTGCTACGAGCAGATAGCTGTACAATAAGGATATTATGGTTAAATGCTATCTTAGAATGAGCAACGTGCTTGGGTCAATAGGCAATGAGAAAAGAAGTTAGATGTGGATAACCCACATAGCAAAAAAATCTCAGCCATAGGAAAACATATTATATAAAAACATAATGGAGATTTTGACCAGATTAAATTCCACGGCATAGAAGTGTTAAATTAAAAGTAAGGGGAGGAGATATCCATAGGACAATAGATCAAAGGTACATTTATTGGAAATTTACCTTGAAAACACGTTTCCCCCAGGTAAAACAGTGATTGGGAAGTTTCTTGTTTTTTTATAAATACTTATTTGATACTCCCCCTATCTTGTAATAGTGTTGATTGTTATTGCAGTACTTGCTTGAAATGACATGATTTGTAACATGTAAACAATGTCTTTTTTTCAATTAATTGATGTTTTTAATTGATGTTACTATAAAAGATATAGAGTAGCTACTGACAACACCTCTGATGAAGTGCCAGAACATGGCATGAAACAAGTCAGTTGACCTCACATGTCATAGTACAGAAAGCATGTTTCAAGATGATGCCTGCCCATTGTTTTAAATATAGCCTGAAATAAAGCTATTATTGTAGGGATGTGTAAAATAGCCACCCCTATTTAAGCATTCAGGCAAATCCTTATTGTTTTAGACACCTAAATGGGTCCTACTAGGGACTTGTGTCCATGCTCTGCTTTATGCTATGCCCCTGAGATTAACAATAGTGACCAGTAGATGTCACTGTGCTAAAGTATAAAGCCCTTTGTAGCCATGCTCTCAGGGTCCATTTTGTGCTGGCTCTAGCCTAAGCAGGCAGGCAGAGCTCGAGTGGAGCCTAGACAGGTCAGGTCTAGTAAGGATAGGCTACTCACCTTAAGAGGTCACTCTAGGAGTGACAGATGGACAGGCTATTTAGCTGAGCAGCTCAAGGCCCCGACGAGGAGAGTCAGAGGGATTAAGATCCCGGGTACTAATTGCCCAGAAGTAGGGACTAAGTGTGTAGACTAAGTGATGTAGAATTCCCCTGGGTTCCACTTAGAGAAAAGGCTGAAAGCTGGGTGTACCTTCATTGCTGCTGTGTATCTCTTCCCTGTGGGGACTAATACTGACCAAAGGTGCTGTGATTATATGCCTATCCACTGTTCTGTATGATCCTGCTTTACTCCACTGAGGATTGTTCAATAAATATGTTCATTGGTTAAGTTATAAGAACCACTGGCGCCCAATTCTTGCACCCTGCATCTAGGTACAGTTACACTACACCCTGCCTCCACAACGTTTGCGGGGGCTTACTACTGAAGATTTAAGGTCACATCCGGAGCACAGTATTGGGAGTGGGGCTCATAGAAAGAGAACGGTGCACTTAATTTACTATAGTGCTACACTAGTTGTACTAATAAATAGTATGACAACATACATTTTGGTTTAGCCTCTGTTACAATTGTAAGACCTGCATATATGGTAAATGAAACTATTTTGGGTATTGTTATTTAAGTAGGTGGAGCTTCTTCTTTCTGGGAGTTTTCTATACTTCCATCTCACAGACAATTAAGAGTACCAGGCACATTTAGAGAGTTACATGTTTGAATGTATTTTATTCACTGGGCAGTGATTGGTTTAGAATAATGATACTATGCTCTGTCATTTTGCTGCTCATGGTTGACATTTTAATTAAAACACAGAATTGAGTTCGATATCCTTCCCTCGTCTTATGGCAGCTTTGCACAATGTGTTACATTTCAATTTCTCTTCTGCAAGATATTTTTTTTTCCATTATTTTTTACACAGAATGCAAGTTATTTCAATGTGCTTCTCATAAATTGTTATTGGGACAAGGGAAATCAGTGGTTATTATTGTTTGCTAAAACAAAACAAAAATGCTGTTATTTAATTTTTCAGTTTATTATTTACCAGTATCGTGGTTAAAGTTTGTTGTTTGCCCATAATTAATTTTTATTTTTACCTGACAAAAATCCCACAATGACAAATAAATACACCTTTTTCAGTTATATATTTAACCCTGTGAATGCCTATTCATGTATACAACACACACACACGCACACACACACACACAATTCATTATCTGGAAACCCGTTATCCAGAATGCTCCAAATTACTAGAAGGCCATCTCCCATCAACTCCATTTTAATATTCTTTTTAAAAAAATGTAATTAAAATGTTTAAAAAATGATTTTCTTTTTCTCTGTAATAAAACAGTAAATTTTACTTAATCCCAACTAAGATATAATTAATCCTTATTGGAGGCAAAACTATCCTATTGGGTTCAATTAATATTTAAAAGTTTTTTTTAGTAGACTGAAGTTATGGAGATTCTTCACTATTTTGGCAAAATGTTGACGAATGTTGAAAAGGTTCCATTTGTTGTTGGACTTTCTTTGGTATATAAATTATTGGAAGAACCAGTCCTGGCGAGAATTCTCTCTGTATATATAAGTATCATTATAGTGATGCAAATTCTGTATAGATTTGATTATCACTCACACAAACGTCCTACTTTACATCCATTATTTGTTTCTGTGTTCCATGATTGTCCCTTGACCATGGTTGTTATACTGAATATGTTGACAAATGAAACTGGAAAACCAACCACTGGGTCAATTGCTCTTCTGATCCTAATGACTAGCAATGGATGAATTTAACAAATTTACATTGCAGAAAATCAATGTTCTCTACGTACTTCAGTGCATCTGTGAAGGTTTGTACAATACTTGCCAAATATCTTTATTGTTATCCATTAGACCAGGTTAAAATCATACACATACAGTTGAATCCATTTAGGATGCTGACATGTTTCCTTTAGGGAAAAAAAACAGATTGACATTTTCTATTGATATTGGCTGGATACAGTCCTTACTCGTTTGATGGACAGGATCTCTTTTGGCATGGAGAAGATTATACAGTATGCAGTGTCAGCAGATTCTGAACTCATTCCCAGTCCAATGAATCAAATCAATCAGCTGAGGAAATGAGGCTTCTGGGAGAAGTAACATTACAAAATCTTAGCTAAAAAGACTCCAGGGGCCATTTAGTACCTGCAGGACAGTGTGCAATGTGTAAACAAATGGGAGCAATCTCCATGTTTTTTTGCACTTTACTCCCTGCCATGCAAGTAGCAGAATTGTTGCGCATTTCCCCATGAATGCAGTGCTGCCTGTGATCAATAGCTCTATATTCACGAGGGGCAGTCAAGGAAGGTGCATAGGCATTCCCCTTCAATCCCATTAACCCATCCCCTACCTTGTGCATCATTTAGACTTGATAAAGTGGTAAGGACAGGGCTTCCTTGTGCCTGCTGCAGGGTCAGGCTTTCACATGAGTACACCCATGGTACGCCACTCCCCCAATTCTCCACCACCAGCAATACATCTTGGCTTGGACAACCCACACATCCACTACTTGACATCAGCACAGTGAGTAGGGCCTGAGCATAGCAATGCAGGCAGAAGAAGTACAAGCCCACCACCCTACTGTTGCACCCTAGGCAAATGCCTTATCTGCCTCTACCTAGTTCTGGCCTTGACTGCCTACACTGCAGATTGCAGCCAGACCTGAGCCAGAAGTTATCCCTGAATGAGCACTGAGAGGCACAGGGCTGCTCTGCTGGGGTCTAACTTAATTACCATTTCCATCTTTAAAATTAAGAGAATGATTAACACATCAAAGTAATTTACATGTAACACATTTTACTATTTAGTAATCTAGGGGACTGGTAAATTAGTATCCCAGTATTATTTAGCAGGCAGTCCCCTAGTGCTATAGACACCTAACTGGGTCCTAAAATACAGTTCGGCGGGGGCCCGTTTCCTTATCCTGCTTACAGCTTTGCCCCTTGGTGTTCTACCAGTGCCCAGTAGATGGCACTGTGCTAAAGTTTAAAGTCCTGGGCAGCCATGTGCTCAGGGTCCATCTTGTGCTGGTTCTGGCCTGAGCAGGCAGGCAAGCAGGGCTCCAGTGGAACCTAGACAGGTCAGGTCTAGTTAGGATTGGCTACTCACCTTAAGAGGTCACTCTAGGAGTAACAGAGAGACAGGCTATTTAGCTGAGCAGCTTGAGGCTCCTCTGAGGATTGTGAGTGGGAATATGATCCCAGGTACTAATTGCTCAGAATTTATCTCAATATTGGCTGCTACAAACTCCAATCTAGGCCGCTCGGTTTTTAATACTTATTTATTATTACATTTTCCCGAAAATTTGCTTTGCGGTAGAAGCTCAGATTTTCACGATTTTTTTGGAGGTTTCATCCGATTTTCAAGATTTTTTTGGAATTTTCACTTTGGGGTTTGGCACGAGACCCAGCGCAAATCAATAAAATCCTTGGGACTTCTCCCATTGACTTATATGCGACAGGTCTGAGAATCTGAGATGCCGGTATTTCAGATTCTAAGTTTTCCAGCTTTGGGGTTTAATAAATTCTGAAAAATTTGTGATTTTTTAAAAGCCAGATTTTATTAAAAACAAAACACAATTTTTTCATGCTTTTTGCATTCGGGGCTTAGTTAATAACCCCCTTAGTGTACAGGAATGTAGAGATTCCCCTCAGGTTCCACTTAGGGAAAAGGCTGAAAACTGGGTGTACCTTCATAGCTGCTGTATATGTTTTCTTCCCTACGGGGACTGATAGTAAACAAAGGTGCTGTGAGTATATGTCTATCCACTGTTGCTTTATGATCCTGCTTTCGCTATATGTACACTCCTCTGTGGATTATACTGTTCAATAAATATGTTCTCTGGTTCAGTAATTAGAACCACTGGTGCCCGATTATTCTACTCTGCACCAAGTTACGGCTATACTACACCCTGCATCCAAACCGTTTGCGATGGCTTACCCCTGAATAATTAAGGACCCATCCGGAGCAGAGTATTCGGAATGAAGCGAATAGTAGAGAACAGTGCACTCAATTTACTATAGCACTACAATGATAATATCTAAAATTAATCTTTGCAATTCTAGCCAGCACCATTATTGTAAATAACAATCACTTGATGCTGGTTATGTCATTTTTTTCTTAAATTTTAACATGCAATTTAGGATTCTGCTTCTGTATTTAATCCAAATCTTTTCTAGATGATCTGGTATTTGGTTTCTGTGGATTCCAAATTTTTAACAAATTTTAAGACATTTGTCAATGAAAGGACTCTCTACAAATGCAAGTGTAGACTTCAAAATGCAGTTTTGGGCATATTTTTTACCCAGAATGTCGTGTTTTTTTCTGTAATTCCAGCATAATTGCAGGCACAATGGGGGTGTTGGGTATGATGCAAATGCAACCGATTCATTAAAATTTTCAAAATGCCCATATCCCCCACCAGATTTTGAATTAATATATTAAAAAAATGTGGTTACTTTAATTTGTACTTCTAATAACATTTCCATCCTGAAGTGGCTACTCTAATACTGGGAAGTAAAACCAGCCATGTTTATGCATTGCTGATGTGTTCCTAGAGCGGGTGCTTTCAGCAGCTGAATATATCACCATTGTTTTCTCTTTCTCTGTTTTGCTTTTCATACACAAACACCAGGAATGCATTAAAAGGATTGACATGTGACAGTCGAAAGAAAAATGATGCATGAGAAAAATGCATCAAAATGTACAAAATGCCAATATTCTGTATAGCAAATATTAAGTAAATCCATTATATGAACTGACAGTCAAAGCTTTGATTATACAACTGAATGTGGAACCTTGAAATCCTGATACATACATTTAGAATAATGGATAAATGGTAGGTGCACAATGTTTCCATTATTACATGGAGAAATAACATGTTTTATTACATAAAGATGGAAAAAGATGGTCACAGCCACAGTCTCACCCAGTTACAGCAGAAACACAGTTGTACCATCCAAATCCATGCCCGCTTTCTGGTAAGCCCCAAATTGTTTTTTGTGTCCAAACTAAATTGGGGCAGATTCACTAAGTCCCGAATTTGCACTAGCGTCCGCTTCGCTCACATCACAACAATTTTCCAGGTGTAGAGACGCCAGGAAAAACGCTAATTCACTAAAATCGAAGTTGCGTCCATGGCGCCGAACGCTGGCGAAGTTGCACAAGCGTAACTGAAGCAAGCAAAGCAAAGTTGCGCTAGCGTTGCCTAATTTGCATACGGCAGGAAGTTAAAGTTGAATGGACGTATATGTTGCAGTAAATATATTACACTAAACAAGTCCAGGGAACCTTAATAAAATAGTTGTTATATTGCTCTACACATGAGCCAGTGTATAGTTTATGTGCCATATGTTAGGAAATGTAGGGGGGAAGCCGGGTATCCCAGAAAAAATTTTCGATCTTTTGCAGCCTATCACCCTGAAAAATGAAAAGTCGCCAGCGTTTTTTGGGACTTAGAAAAATGTTCAACTATTTTTTGAGGAAGCCCTATCTACTCTATTGCACTTTGCCTGGTCTGAGGTGGCGAAGGCAAGTCTGGCGCAAGAGTTAACATTCAGTAAAATCCGCATCTTAGTGAATTTGCGTAGTTAAGTCCCTTCGCCAGAGCGCAACTTTGCCAGGCATAAGGGAGTGAATTACCACTAGAGTCTATCGCCTTTGCTAGCAAATTTACGCCTGAGCCCGTTAGTAAATCGGCGAAGTAACAAAATGACGTCACGCTGGCAAATTTTCACTAACGTTAGTCACTTCGCCCTTAAGTAAATTTGCCCCATAGTGTCTATTGGAATGTACCATATGTTTTAAGGGGTTAACTTTTTTTGTAAGATAGATGTATTGGTGAGCAAGAGAGTGGTACATAGTCATGAGCCTTTCAATACGTTATTCACATAAATTGATATAAGTCAATGGTGAACAATTATAAAGATCACGAGGCTCTATCGGGTTTATGGGTGAAATAAAAGAAAGAGAAGGGGCAAGAAAGGGGAATAAAGTGAATAGATGGGTGTGGAAAGATGGCACGGGTAGTGCATATATAGGGAGAAGGGAGGGGAGGACAGAGGGGAAAATAGGTGGGGGAAACAAGACAGTACAGCCTTGGAGTTATGACAGAGCTTAAGCTAACATCAACATTATATATAAATTAGACCGTGTTATATTGTATCCTTTTAGTATGCTATGGAATGGCCAGTTCTAAGCAACTTTTCAATTGGCTGTCATTATTTATTTTTTATAGTTTTTAAACTGCTATATTAGCTTCTTCTACTGACTATTTTTAGCTTTCAAAAGATGGTCACTGGGCCATCTAAAAAACAAATGTTCTGTAAGGCTGCACGATTATTATTATTGCTGCTTTTTATTACTCTCTTTCTATTCAGGCCTCTATTTATTTTCTATTTATATACTATTAGGCCTCTATATACTATTTATATTCCAGTCTCTTATTCAAATCAATGCATGTTTGCAAGGATAATTTGAACCGTAGCAACCAGATTGATGAAATTGCAATCTGGAGGCTAAATAACTCAACTCATGTTTGTCTCCACCATGTCCATTGGATCCTTTGACTTCTTTGACATGATTTCAGTATAATTCAGCCTGAGTGCTTATTCTGTATTGGCTAACTGGCTAACTAAATTCAAGAAGTTGGACAGGGCCTCATACGACAACCGAGCAAATGATATAAAAAACACTATCAAATAAAAACGTTAATTAAAATATACCCTGCATACTTGTGCGCCGTCAATATTGCTTTAAAATGTTTGTTTTAATTAATACAGTATACTTAATGTCTTCATTTTATTTGAGCCCAGGCTCATTTAAAGTATAATTGTAGCACCATCTGTTGTATTCATGTACTACATAAGACCCTAGGGTTCCCTCCATCTGTACCATAAGTCTTAAATGAACAATTTATCAAGTGATTAATAGCGAACACATATTGCAGATGTTTATTCCTGTAATATTCCTGCATAAAATCGAAAAAGAGATTTATGCGGGATGTAACAAAATTGGTTTATTAAATTAGTAAAATTAGAATTAGAAAAGTCTTAGGGGCCGATTCACTAACTTCGAGTGAAGGATTCGAAGTAAAAAAACTTCGAATTTCAAAGTGTTTTTTGGGCTACTTCGACCATGGAATGGGCTACTACGACCTTCGACTACGAATACAACTTCAAATCGAACTATTCGAACTAAAAATCTTTGACCATTTGACCATTCAATAGTCGAAGTACTGTCGAAAAAACTTCGACCCCCTAGTTCGACATCTAAAAGCTACCAAACTCAATGTTAGCCTATGGGGAAGGTCCCCATAGGCTTGGCTAACTTTTTTTGATCGAAGGATATTCCTTCGAATCGTTCGATTCAAAGGATTTTATCGTTCGATCGAAGGAATAATCCTTCTATCGTTCAATCGCACTATTTGCGCTAAAATCCTTCGACTTCGATATTCGAAGTCGAAGGATTTTAATTCCCAGTCGAATATCGAGGGTTAATTAACCCTCGATATTCAACCCTTGGTGAATCGGCCCCTTAAAATTAGCAGTATGAGATAAAAGTTTGCACTGAATCCAGGATTTGATTTGATTTGGCCAATCTTTTTGCAGGGTTTGTGTTCAGCTGAATCCTTATTTTTGGATTTGGATAATAAAAAGCAACTTTGTGTTCATAAATGATGGAATTGTTTAGGGGGTTATTTATCAAAGTCCGAATTTATTTTAATATTTTCTGCTACAAACTCTGATCAAATCCGCTCGGGTTTTTTGCGCTTATTTATTACATTTTCCCGAAAATTAGCTTTGCGGCAAAAAATCAGATTTTCGCGATTTTTTTCAAACTTTTCATCAGATTTTCAAGATTTTTTTGGATTTTTTACCCGAAGACTCAGATTTTTGCCAGGCAAAACTCTGCGCACATCAAACTCTGATCAAATCCGCTCGGGTTTTTTGCGCTTATTTATTACATTTTCCCGAAAATTAGCTTTGCGGCAAAAAATCCGATTTTCACGATTTTTTTCAAACTTTTCATCAGATTTTCAAGATTTTTTTGGATTTTTTACCCGAAGACTCAGATTTTTGCCAGGCAAAACTCTGCGCACATCAAAAAATCATTGGAACTTCTCTCAATGACTTATACGCAACCTCGACAGGTCTGAGATGCCGGATTTTCTAATTCTGACTTTTACATCCTTGGGGTTTAATACATTTTGAAAATGTTGTGATTTTTTAATAGTCAGATTTTATAAAAAAAAAAAATCACAAATTTTTCAGCATTTTTTCATTTGGGGTTTAGTAAATAACACCCCAAATGTATTAGCCATTTTTTCTCAAGTTTTGTCTCACATGCATTGAAGTGAATAGGTTGCAATTGCAATCAATTTGGCATTCTGCTTTATTGTTAATGATGGATTTGACTTCTTTCAGGTGGATTTGCTCCATGTTGCTCAGGTTAGGCAGATTATCAGTTGGAATTTTGACTTGGCAATTGTAGAACATTGACCTTTTTGTTCTTGATCTACACCCAGGGCCAGAACTAGGGATAGGCAGAAGAGGCAGCTGCCTAGGGTGCAGTGATTGGGGGCACTGGGCTGCTCTTCTGCCTACCCCTAGACCGGACTCACCTGCCTTTCGACTTGTGTGTACGCGAGAGCGTCGTTACCCTGAATGCGCATGCAAGACGTTACCACACATGTACGCGTGACAGGGGAAGTGGGGGAGAGCTGGCTGGCTGGGTTGCCTAGGGCATGGCCCACTTCTGTCTCCACCTGTTACTAGCTGTAAACTCCAGTTCAATCAGTGTTCGGCTGTAGAATGAACATTGTCCCTAGCTTCAGTTTTCATCAAACTAAAAAGTTCTCTGGCAGTATTTCTCCTGTATTTACCTCATTCATTCTTCCTTTTTTAACTATTTTTGTATGTATGAATAGTAGTGTTGAAATATATGCATTTACATAAATATATGTATTTTATATAAAACATGAATGAACAGTAGAGAGAAAACAGGAAGCAAATGAGTAGCTCCAAGGTTATATAAGGTTTCTTCCACAGCCCCTACTTTAATATGACTTCTGAGACTCCAGAGTACGAGTTATTTAACGTAATCTTGTACCTTGCGAACGGTGTCCTGTTCTTGACAGCATTCCAGCTGCTAAGCGGTCATCTGCACCATGAATTGTTAAAAGCATATCAGTCACTGTGTTTGTTCAGGACTGAAAACTCAATAATTATGCACCAAAAAACTGTTTAGTTTTAACAATATTTCAAAAAATGGTGCTGAGTTTTGGATTAGAAAGGTTCACAAAGGGTTTTTTTTCCATAAAAAAAAATAAGTAATGTGAGAATCTGCAATCAAGTATATACCAGATAAGAAATAAATGTTTTTTCAAATATAGTGGCAAAAGAAAATCAGACTTGTTTTGACTTCTTTAATCAGATTAATAAATAATGCATAGCTGCTTCTGTCTGTGAACTTTCCAAAGTTCTTTTCCAATCAAATAGCATCTTTGAACTTGGATGTACCACTAAACTACTTCCTTAGCTTGTGAGAAATGTATATATTTTTTAAAGTAAGAAACATTGTAGGCATGTTGAGTCATATTAACATAATAACGTGCAATTTCTCAGCATAAAAAATATATTATATAGTAATATTAGCTATATCACTTGTCTTAAATTAAGTATGCTTGTGCCATAGCTTCTTGCCACACTGCTATTTACTCTAAATTATTCCATGATTGTTGTAGGTGGATTTAATTCTGCGTAAATTTTATCCTTGCCTAACTTCATAAAATCTGCCACAATATGTCACACAAAGACGTTGCATATAAACTTAGGGGTCAATTTATTAAAACTTGCATTTTTATGTAATTTTTTTAAATTTTTAACCATCAAGTTTTTAGAGCTATAGTATACCCCAATTGTGCTTAAAATCCGAATCAGAAAATAGTCCATCTCAAACCTGTCAATGTCATGTAGAAGTCAATGGCAGATGTCCAATAAGGATGTTCCGTGACATCCGCTCTGATTTTTGTCCAATAATCTAATAAATTTGAGTTTTTGCTGCAATAATTCCATTAAGTCAAGTTTTCAGAGCGTCAAGTGCCGAGAGTCGTACGGTTCGATTTTCAAGAAGAATTATTGATAAATTAGTTAAATTCGTGGATGGGCATTAGGTTGACCTGGTTTAAATAAAAAAATGAGATAAATTTGAGTTTTAGTAAATACCTTCAGCCTTCGAGTCATAGGGGGTTATTTACTAAACTCTGAATTTATCTGGTCGGGGTTTTTGGGGCAAGACTCAAAATTTTCAATATGTATTAAAGCCCCATGCTGCAAAAAGCCCAAATCCGAAAATTCAACATCTCAGACCTTGTCCGATTTTGAAGTTTCTGTGGTCTTAGGTGTTTTTTCATATGGTGACGTTTTTGTATTGGAGACTTTTTGTCTCAGCAACTTTTTTGTCCAAATGCATTAAAGAAAATGGGCTTATTTTTTTATTATGGCTACTTTTTTGTCTCTGCAACAATTTTGTCTTGGCAACTTTTTGCTGCAGTAAATTTTTTCGCAGCAGATTTTTGCCACAGTTTAGAGAAAAAAATTGCAGACGGTGAAGTGCATCATTTCACAGCGAATCCATGCCTGGTGAAAATATTTGCTCATCACTATTCTTAGTTAATGGAGTCTTGTGGGTGCCAGCGGATCTTGAACTCTGGCTTAAACTCACCAATGATGAAGCCTTATTTTGTTTAGCAGGGACATTCATATAAGATTCGTTTTTTTAGAATACAGGAGCTTACTCTAGCTATAGTCCAAGAGAGCCTACACTTTCTAACTTTATCTTCCATGGCCCTTCACTCTATTCAACTGTCTCCACGTGTTCCAAACATTTCCAAGCCAAATTGGAGAAACAGCACACCTCAAAAAACCAAAACAGCGTGTCCTGGTGCACGGTGATCGAGGAATCGGCAACCTCTGAGCCAAGGTACTGTCAGGGAGCCAGGAGCTCCCTCCAGGGAGGTAGCCAGGATCGAGGAGGAAGCCCTCTTGAGGGAGCAAGGTCGCGGTGTCCAAAGGGTTAATCAAAAGAGTAGTCGGGCAAGTCGGCAAGAGTTCACAGGCAGGCAGATATCAGCAAAGTCCAAAGTCCAGGCAAAGGGTCAGGATATAAATCAGGAACGAGATTTAGCAAATAAGCTCACAGGAAACCCAGGATACACTTAGGGAAAGTATTCCTATACTTGGGCGCCATTCTGGCATCTAGGTAGCGTTTTTAACTTTGAATTTGGCGCCATTCTGACATCATCGACGTCCTTGCGCCGACGTCGACGCGCTGATGTCATTGCGCCGGCGCCGCTACCCACGTGGCGGCCATGGGCGCCGCCATTTTGGGAGCGACGCCGGCAAGGAAGGACGCGCCGCCCGGAGCTCCTGGACCTGCTCCGGGTGGCGATCGTGACAGGTATATAGAAATTCACCGGCACACAGGTATTTAGTTAGCAGGGCAAGCCCTTGCAATTTTATTAATGCAGTGCAACATTTCGAGGCTCTCCCCTTTGTCAAGCATCCATGTGTTACAAATAGTGATGGGCGAATTTACGAAACGGCGAATAATTCGCGAAACGGCAAATTTTTTGACGCCGGCGAACTTTCACCAGCGAATTTTCACTGCCGTTTCTCGAATTTATTCGCCAGCGACGAATCGCGCAAATTTGCCGCAAATTCGCACCTAGCGAATAAATTTGCCCATCACTAGTTACAAACAGTAGCATATTTATAGAGACAGCAAGAATAAGCAAGTAGCATCTCTTGGATGACAAAAGGAATATACTGTATAATTGTGGCTTGGTAGTTCCAGATGGGTGGGATACAAATGTGTTGGATGATAATATGAGAATGCCATTCTGAGTCAGATATTGAATTAGTTATTAGTTCTTCCCAGGTTTCTTAGTTATTTATATTCAGCATGGAAGCAAATAGGTATGTTTAATAGCAATCCCAAATATTATCAAATCCAATCATTCATGTCTACCTAGAACCCATATTTCAAGCAGAGAGTGTGTTGATATTTCAGAGAGTCTTGCATGAACTCATTTTTAGCATTTCCTAGTCCTAGCAAGGCTTCTATATCTTATATGTGATAGATAAGAGATTAAGTAGTTTGACAAATGGAAACGGCCATCAAGTAAAAGTGTACCCTTTCATTGCAATCAATAAATGTTACTCTGAACTATTTAATGAAACTTTTCCACTACTAAAAATATATATATATAAAAAAAAAACTCAGACACATAATATTTCCAAACACATAAACTGCAGATACTGTTATGAATCACCAGATAGGCAGTTGTACGCCGAAGTAAAGAAACAGGCCTTTGACTAGCTGGGGCAAGTAATCTTCGCGAGCAATCAAAGGATTTCTAAATGTCACTGCACTTCTATTCTCTTGGCTGTAGAAACAACAGTAAAGCTTTACTTTAGAGTAAAGCTTGAATCTGGCTGACCTCTGAAAAGTTGAAGAAAAGATGAAAGGAAGCACAGAATTGGCACTGCTCTATATCTAGTGAATCTTCACCACCCTTATGTATTTTAGACTTTATTATATAAAAAACATCTACGAAAATTATTCTGTTTCAACTTGTTTTCTATGCTGATTTGTGCAGAGCAGTATTATATTGTCAAATACAAGAGGTCCTCTGCACTCAACCCATTATCAATATATTTAAGACATTGAGACATTTTGTGCATACAGCTACTAAAAAATGCCTTACCCTTTAAACAAAACAGGGATTGTTTGTCCATATATTGCAATATATTTAAGCTGGCCGACTATGTCAAAGTCATCCCATATCTGGTCAGTCCTACAGTCAAATTGCATCTGATTCATCAAGAATTCTATTGCTTTATTATACATTTGTAATTGCTAGACTGCTCTTGACCATAGATTTTACTGTCTATTGTCTTCACTATGTCTACTCTCTGATCTAGGGATATACTGTAAATGCATCTATATCAACTATATGCAGAGCAACGTGAAATCTCAGAGCAATCTGACATTTTTTACTAATCATATGGAACAAGTCACGAACATACATATTTTAGCCATTCATGTAGATAAAGTTTGCTCCATCTGTAGCTCCAATCTTTTTAGCACTCTGCTTAGTGCTGTATATTTTTGGTAGAGGGAAGACAAATGCTCTCTTGTTTCAGCTTTGTAGCTAGAGTAGACCTCATTCAGTGGGTTAATCCTGGGTAGGAGCCAGATAGCTCTTCCACCCTGCTGGGGGGTACTTTACAAGTACATTAGAGGACATTATAGACAAATGGCAGGGGACCTTTTTACCCATAAAGTGGATTACCGTACCAGAGGCCACCCCTTTAGACTAGAAGAAAAAAACTTTCATTTGAAGCAACGTAGTGGGTTCTTCACAGTCAGGACAGTGAGGTTGTGGAATGCACTGCCGGGTGATGTTGTGATGGCTGATTCAGTTAATGCCTTTAAGAATGGCTTGGATGATTTTTTGGACAGACATAATATCAAAGGCTATTGTGATACTAAGCTCTATAGTTAGTATGGGTATATAGAATTTAATTAAAAGTAGAGAGGGGTGTTTGTATGGATGCTGGGTTTTCATTTGGAGGGGTTGAACTTGATGGACTTTGTCTTTTTTCAACCCAATGTAACTATGTAACTATGTAACTATGTAACTATGTAACTATGTAATATAATAAGTAAGGCAGTACAGTATAGTATGAATCTTAGTAAGTCTTAAGTAGGTGTGATATAAGCTAGCAAAGGTAGACTTGTTCTCCAGTGAAGAGGTAGTCAGGCTGAACTTGGGAACACAATAACTATTCTCCAACTACAATAACTATTCCCCATTGAGAAGACAAGGAGAGCTTATGCTCCATTGTTGGACTTCCTCATCTTCTGCATTCCCCTGTAAGGACATTTGGTGGACACAGTAAAAAGAGTTGATGACTATACTGTCTCTCACTCTATATCTGCATCACAGTACTGTTGAGTAGCTTAACTAACCACTCAGTTAATAAGAAGTGATGCCAAAGCATTTGGAACCTGTATATCTGTTTATCAAAGTGCCTGAAGCTCTTAGTAACTACATATTTTTATCGGTAGGGTCAACTCATAAGCCCAAAAAATGGTATTACACAGGCTAAATGCTCAGAGCTTTCCATTAAATTCAAATATCATATATAGAACAGATTCAATTAAGTGAGAAAAAGGTGTATCATGTGAAAACTCATGGGCAAGATTCAATTGAAATGCAAACAATTCAGAAAAACTTCTCCCATGGTTTATCACATCTAAATTCTATCGCAAAAAAAAAAAAAGGAACTGAATTAGGAGAAACTTTTTTTTCTCCTTGAATTGAATTTCATTATAAGTTTTCACATGATAAACCATGAGATAACTTTTTTCTCACTGAACTCAATCTGGCCCATCAAGTTGTCATTTGATGTGGCAATACAGAGATAAGGGCCACGTCAATCCTTGCAATGACCAAGAATGCTGCCATTAAAAAAATACGTAAATTGATATATAATTGTAGTCACCTTAATGTATTCAAATCTTGAATGTGAGAGACAGTTGTGACCATTTACTCATCTCTGTATAGATTTTTACATTGGTAGGGATAGGATCAAAGTGTAGCCAATCATTAGATCAGATCAGTCCACAATGTACTTCTAAACAGAGCCATCTACACACCAGGAAAATGTGAGTTTCTTCAGCATTTGAGGCCACGTTAGGCAATTGCATGGTCGATTCTGAAATGGAGAATAGAGAGGTGTTTGAATTTTTAGAACTGGAGTTGGACATTTATGTTAACTCTACAACCTATAAACCCATATTTTTGTATGATACCAGATATACACTGTATGTGCAAGGTTTGCTCCATTAACCCTGACAAAATTAATGGGTAGTGATTGTAAAAAGAAAGTAGCAGGATAGTTGTACCATATTTCGGAGTGATATAGCACACAGCACACTGAGCACACAGGTCTTCGCAAGTACGCTATAGAGCTTTGTCTTGCCATTTGATATTTACTTCTGAGCTTCTGAGGCTGTGGTATGGCTTCAGTTTAGTTTGTAAAAAAAAAAAAAAAAGCAGATTTTCACAATTATTTTGGATTTTTCACCTTAAAACTCAGATTTCTTATGCTTTTTTGCCTGAAAACTTCAGGGAATTACAGAAAAATCAGCACACATCAAAAAATCATTGGAACTTCTCCCATTGACTTATATGCAACCTTGACAGGTCTAAGATGCTGGATTTTCTCATTCTGACTTTTCTATCCTCGGGGTTTAATACATTCTGAAAAATTATTTTTTAAAAGTCCAATTTTATTAAAAAAAATCATAAATTTTTCATGGATTTTTTCATTTAGAGTTTAGTAAATAACCCCCTTATTGTGCAAACTGAGGCACTAATACCCTAAATGTGAGACTTAGCCTGACTGTGTATTTCATAATTAGTTATGAGTGAATTTGCAAAACTGTGGGAAAATACTCTTAATAAGGAAAGAGAGGAAAATGGGAGCATTCAAACAAAAAAAGAATGTGCAAACAAAAGAGAAGAGGTGAAGGAGCTGAATACCAAGATGAAAACAAAGTCTATATAAGGATATAAGGGGCCCAGGGGATTAAGTGCCCTTCTGGCTCAGGATATTGTTGTTTTGTTACTTATGACATTTGGGAGGGAAGTATCTCTTTTTGGCCCAGGGATTGTGTGCAGGCCCGGATTTGTGGAATTTCCCATGCGCCAATCCCCATTGCTCCAGTCCTGATGATGTAATTTGCCCGAATAAAGGGGAGGAGACGGGGCGACGAATGGCAGTGGCCTAGGGGCACCCGCCATGTAAATCCGGCCCTGATTGTGTGACCATTTCCTGTCCGAAGTTTATTTAATGGGAGGCATAATATGGCTTTCTCTTTGGACTCCACCTGTACCCGGGGGTGGCTGTGCTTTGGAAGCCTGGGAGCAGAAGACTCCAATCGAGTCCTAAGGCAACACTTGAAAAAAGGGTGAACGAAAAGAAGGGGTGAAGGGGTGGAAGACAATCAGGGCTAGTTGTGAGCTCTACTGAAAGGTTAGTAATCCCCAAAGGTTAAACACCAGAGTAGGGGCTCCAGGGTGGTAGGGCTCAGGCTAGTGTGTTTTCCTTTGGAGCAGCACTGCATATCAAGTACTTTGGGTCTGACACTTAGGTGATACTACCTATTATTATTATGTTGAAGTATTTCCTCATCAATCTTGTCCCAAACAAGTACCTCAATTATGTTCAGTAACCAAGGTCATGGGTATGAACCAACTGCCCCCCCCCCTTTATTTAGTCTAATACAAATAGTTGCACTGTAACAGTGTAAAAGCAGTCAGTTCAAATAATAGAAGTGATTGAAGTAAATGAGAAATAGAAATATGCAAATTCTAATGGGGGCCTTTGTATAATTCAATGTTCAAGCTGCTGCAAATGGTAATATTCAACTACACTGCTGTTGGAATTCTCACCGCAACACGTCCCATAATCCATTCTGCCGTTTTACTTTTTTAGAAAATTCATTTGACCTTGTGTTCCTGTGAATGTTCTCTCATGGTTTAAAATTAATTCTTCAGACAAAAATCATGTCATAAGTCGATACACCTTGACATTTTGTATATTTTCATTTTACAACAGGAACTTTCCTTTGGTAGATTGTGGCACTTCAACAATCTGGGCTTTTTATTAAATAATACAGTTCCTGCATTTCATATTGATTTTCCTATCAATATTTTAGACAAGTACTGTACAGCTTATAACACCTTCACTAATAAAAGGTTACTTTTATATGAATTAAAGCTGTATCTGTATTGGCAATTTGCCTTTTTTTTCCTTTTTTCCAGTGTAAATAAAAACTTGTTTCCTTCACTACAATGAAAAATATACATTAGCCTAATTTCCCCATTCATGTTAAGTTGTACATGTTACTTACTCATGTTGTTGGCAACCACATTAGTGACTTCCATAATAAATATCATTATTACTGTATTCAGGCAATACTTTTTTTTTATTCAGTATTCTGTGAATGTATACTACCCCAAAACTGTTGCTATAATTACTGTATTAATCTTAATTAACAATGTGCAGCATAGCCACACAATTAGCTTTCTATATAACAGTGTCAGAGACCTGTTATAATTTTAGCTTGGAGTCAGGAAAACTCTCTATTGTTGAGTCTCTATATTAGCAACATTCACATCACAGGGTCCTTACCCTTTCTAGCCTCCTCATTGAAACCTCTGGCTGCTATAATAACTACCCTGATCCTGCCTCTCACTCCTACAGGACCTCTAACACTTTCTACACCTACTGAAACCTACTTCGCCACCACTTCCACCAGCAAGCAAGAAGAAAAAGTGGACTTCATCTTTTCTAACTCAGGAATTCTGACAACCTCTGGCCAGTGACTAAACTTCCAGGAAAATAATTTAACCCAGGAATGGACAACATCTCCCCCTTTCAACTGTACATAACCTTCCAGGATAATTACCTAAAATAAAGGTTGGCAAAACCTTTACCCCCCCATGTAAATAATTTGCAGCCCTAACTACAGAGTCAAAAAAATTAATTATCTACCACTGTCCACTATATTTGAAAAACACATGTACAGAGTGTGGCCTCCATATCAGAGTATATTATCTCTTTTTTAAGGTACACCACTTGTCTCTTTCCATAAATTAACTTAATAAATGTTGGGGGACATCGAAATTTAGTGTTCAAAATAGCACATTGCATACTTAAGTCTGGAACTAGGGGTAGACAGCAGAGGGAACGTACCTGGGGTGTAATGCTGGTGGTGGTTGGTAGAACCTAAGGACTTAACTCTGCTGTCTTTTCTAACTCCTGCCCTGTGAATTCTAAAGGAGTATGGACAACAAAATTAGGGAGCATGTGAGCTACTGGGTTTGGTGGAGGGCAGGAGTGGGAGATGAAGGTCAGGGGCTTGCCTAAAGTGCCAATAGTGTTTGGCCCAGCTCTGGGCTCAACTATAAGAAAAATGACACACAAAGAACCGTAACTGTCTTTGCCCAGTTTCTGTCAACATGGCTGTGTACTGTATTTATTATAAGATGCTGCAGAAATGGAAAGCATAGGGGATGTGTTTATGTAAGAACGAGCTTGTCTTTTATTATTTGACATCCAATGTTCCAAATTCAGCCCATATGTAATGGCTGTGTGGCTAAATTGGATAAAAGCAGATGACTGCTTTCAACATACTTTCCTCAAAATCATTCTAATGTTATGTCATAAAATCCAAACAAGGAAATAGTCTTGTATGAAGAAGTGAAGTCTAGTGAAGTGGATAAAAGCTTATAAACTACTAAATTGGAAGGACATGGTTGCAGAGATTGCTCTAAACAATCCAAAGACAATGGGTATGCTTTCATGTATTAATGTAGAACCTTTTAATGCATTTCATTCAAATTGTATGCAAGACAGTTTGACATCATTTATAATAACTGTGTGTTTCTTAAGAGATATGCAAAGCTCTTCAAAGCACTCTTTTACCTATAACAACCAACATTTCATTCACGTTTAACCCTCTCATATCCCCATGTTGAGGATACAAGCATGCAGGGCCAGGCATACAGTATATAGTCTAGTGCTAGTGGATGAGTGTGTCCCAAATATCTTCAAGAACCAGGAACAGACCAATGGGAAGCATATTCTCCTGTAGTTAATATGCAGGGTCAGGCATATATAGTCTAGTGCTAGTGGATGACTACAGTATGTCCCAAACACATACAAGAACCAAGAACAGATAGATGGGATGCATATTCTCCTGTAGCTGGTATGCAGGATCTGGTATATATAGTCTATTGCTATTTAATGACTACATATGAAGCCACTTTGGTTCATGTGTATAACACAGAATATCTAAACACATTTAAACCACTTAACCCATTTAACACAGAAAATTGCGTCACAGCATCCCATCTAATTAAAGCTTTCACCATTGTTAACAATGGTGCTTTCGCAAGCTAATGAAAAGGTTTAATTGCATTAAATGAGTTAAGATGACTTTAGATAACACAGTTTCTTCAGTTAATCCTGAGTCATCACACATTTAACACCCAAATCCAAGTGGCTTCATCTGTAGGTCACAAACATCTACAAGAACCAAGAACAGACCAATGGGAAGCATATTCTCCTGTAGCCGGTATTCAGGGTCAGGTATATAAAGTCTAGTTCTAGTAAATGACTATGTCCCAAATATATACAAGAACCAAGAACAGATTGAAGGGATGCATATTCTCCAGTAGTTGGCATGCAGGGTCAGGTATATATAGTCTAGTGCTTTTGGTTGACTATGTCCCAAATATATACAAGAGCAAAGAACAGACTGAGGGGAAGCATGTTCTCCTGTAACTAGTATTTACTGTATTATGTTTTATTTTCACTTTCTACCACTTTCTTTTTTAAATTAGTTCACTTGTTTCTTTTGTTTCTCTTTCTCCCTCATTATATTTTGTAAACTACTCTCTTGTACGTAATACAGTAAAAATAATACAGACTGAACCTATAATGGGGACATGCTAGAATAGAACATGGATAAAACAAGTCCTATGTAGTTCTCAGGGTCATCTTACTGAAGATCATAGGTAGGCCAACGTAACAGTAGTTCTTGGGTGTCTAGCTGCCAGCTGAAACAATGAGTTTGGGTTGAAGTGGCTGAATTCAGCAAGACCATTTGCATCTCTGGATTTTCCATAACACCAAACAGCTGATGGCTAGTGATGTGCGAATTTGGGATGTTTTGCTTTGTCGAAAAATTTGCGAAATTCCTGCGAAATTCACAAAATGGCGAAAAATTCGCAAAAACGCTGCCTGTGTCTCGTTTTTGATGCCGGCGTCCGTTTTGGACGCCAGTGCAAATTCGCTGGTGAAAACGTGCTGGAGTCTAAAAAAAGGGACGCCGGCGAATTTTCACAATAGTTTTGCAAATTTATTCGCTGGTGGCGAATCGCAGGAATTTGCAGCGAATTCGTGCTTGGTGAATAAATTCGCCCATCACTACTGGTGGCCTTTCAATGCTCTGGTGGTGCATGCTTCTTGCTAGATATCAAAAGGTAGATTTATCCAATACTGAATTTCTTAAAGCTTCCCAGTGGATTAACATTTCCCCTGTTTAATAAAATGTTTACAGATAGATTTAAACCATCACCATTCTGCTTAATGGGGTGGTAGTGTTCAAGATTAAGGATAAGGGATCACATGTAATGAATCATTATCACTTGGTAAAATATAATATTGGGTGTAGATGCCTTTGGGAACATTTATTGTTGTCAGCAGCCTTCATGCCCCCTTTGGTCAATATAATTGCTCGAAAGGAAAACTTAAGTGACTTGAGTGACTGCAACAACTAAAAGTTAGTACCAACCACATCTTTTTTAAAACTCCATTAAAGCAGAGTTTAATAAACAATGCCCGTTGAGCTCTAGTTAAATTGTACAAGACACAGACTGAATTAAATGTACATTTTGCTTTGCTATACAAGTCAAGGCTTCTTTAGTTTATGCAGATACCATCAATTCTCTTGACAAATGCTCTCACAGTTGTCTTCCTGGTGTCATGCCTCTTAAGAATGTGGTTAATTTAATTCTTTGCACTTGGAGAAGGATTCCTGACTTTAAGCATATAAATACAATCTAATGCTCAACTAGCCAATAAAATCAGATATTTATTTTTTAGCATGCCAATCTTTCAAGCTTACTGCCATTTATATCTTTCTATGCAGTGTTCATTAGTCTTGCAGAAATATTCAGCAAATTATCGTCTATTTTTATTCACCTGATCAAGAGTTTTACATTTTTCTTTCTATTTTTATGTTTAAGTGGGGATGGCCAGTGCCATTTTGAAATATTGATATTCAAGGATTAAGAAGTAAAAGATTTACCCCAAAATTGACCTCTGCAATTACTAGTGGCAAAATCTGACAGTGGCCCTAGAAAAGGAGGGGTGCGCACTGTGCAGAGGCTCTTTACTACTGGTCAATAGGGATGTAGCGAACCGGCGCCGATGTGTTCGCGAACGCCGTTCGCGAACACCGGCAAAAAATGCGGACAGTTCGCGAACAGTTCGCGAACTTCGAACATCCGAAAATCGTTCGATTCGAATGATCGAAGGATTTTAATCGTTCGATCGAAGGATTTTCGTTCGACTCGAACGATCGAAGCCATTCGATCGAATGATTTCATTCGATCCAATGGCTTCGATCATTCGATTCGAACGAAAATCCTTCGATTTTAGCGGTCGAAGGAATCGAATGGTCGAATGGTCGAACGATTTTTGTTCGAATCGAACGCGAACTCGTATTGGCGAACGTCGCGCGACGTTCGCGAACATTCGGCGGACGCGAACAGTCGAAGTTCGCGCGAACTGTTCGCTACATCCCTACTGGTCAAGGTATGTGCAATACAGTTTAGTAAAATAACAAAAAAACAGAATGCATGAACTTCAAGTTATGATCTAATTAATTGGAAATCCATAATTTTTGGACTCCAAATATAAAATCTAGAATTTAAATACAAATTTGCAGATTCAAATTTTAGCAGGATTCCCTATGATTGATGCAGAGATCTGCCAATCACTGATCGCCACATCATAGCCCCACTACTGATGTCACAGCCCCGCCCCCTGCCCGGATTCAACCGGGCCAAAGGGGGCACTCTAGGAGCTTTAGTAATGTTGGGTTCCTGAGTGGCTCACTGCTTATTCAATAAAACAGATAAGATGGATAGTGGGAGGGGCTAAACTCATATGCAGGAGGAGCTGTGGTTATGTATTACTCAACCAATAAGCAACAATGATGCTGGAACTCTGAAACTTCCTTAATGGAGTACTGCTGTCTAATAAGATTCAACTCAGCACATTGAGGAATATAATTTGGGAAAAAGTTTATTCTCATTAAAACCTTCATTATGCCCCGGTTGTTATTAATCTAATTTATTCTCCATTTCAAACTTAAGTGATGGTATTCAAATCAGCCCAAACTCTGATGTGAAGTGTAAAAAAAAGTCATTATTATACTTTGACAACTGTAGACACAGCCTATCGTAATGTAATGATACCCTTGCCAATTTAAACATGAAACAAGATTTCTGTTGACTTGAGCTCTATTTGTGGAATATCTGCAAATTGGATGCAAAGTAGTCTGTACAACTTTTGGCACAATGGATGATTGTTTTTTAATGGTATATTGTTGATGCTGAAATCTCATGTAGTGAACAACTTGATGTCTGGTAAACATGAAATAAAACAAAATGAAGCATTGTAGAGTGAATTGCTGCCTTGTGAAATGTAAAACCATCCGAGAACAAAATGCACCATGACTCGGAGTGTAGGATATAATTTTCTTTATGCAGAGGTGAAACAAAGAGCTGACAGAGTTCAAAAAGTCTGTTCTCTTGCTGAAATTGCATTTTGACCTTGCCTTTCAATACACACCTTTCAGAAAGTTAAAGCTGACAATTTGTATTTATTTTTCCAATTGTTGGGACACTATGATGACATTGGGTGTATATCTGTTCACATCTACCTGTCATGTCTGTTTAAGAAAGATATATAAGTAAATCAGTACCTTTAAATTAAGCATATAGAAAACCCCACATTGTTAACATTTAGGGGGTTATTTATCAAAGTCCGAATTTATCTCAGTATTTTCTGCTACAAATGCCGATCAAATCTGCTTGGGTTTTTTACGCTTATTTAATATTACATTTTCCCGAAAATTTCGGATTTTTACAATCATGAATTTCACTATTTTTTCCGGAATTTTCACCCCAAAACTCCGAAAACTTCGGGGTATTGCTCAAAACCCAGCGCACATCAAAAAATCATTGGGACTTCTCCCATTGACTTAAATGCAATCTCAACAGGTCTGAGATACCGGATTTTCAGATTCTGACTTTTCCATCCTCAGGGTTTAATAAATTCCGAAAAATTAGTGATTTTTTTAAAAGTCTAATTTTATGAAAAAAAATATACCACAAATTTTTCATGATTTTTGCATTCAGAGTTTAGAAAATAACCCCCTAAGGCGTTTATTTTACAAATTTTAGAACAAATGTTTTATGAATGAATATTACAAACTTCCTTTATATAAGTACAATAGACATATACTATTATTCATTCTGCTGGGATTTATTCAGGTTTTCTCCTGTCTTTTTTAATTTTGAAAATGATCGGATTAAGTATATACAGGTATGGAACCTGTTATCCAGAATGCTCGGGACCCGGGGGTTTCTGGATAATGGATCTTTCCATAACTTAGATCTTCATACCTTAAGTCTACTAGAAAATCATGTAAACATTAAATAAACCCAATAGGCTGGTTTTGCTTCCAATAAGGATTAATTATATCTTAGTTGGGATCAAGTACAAGCTACTGTTTTATTATTACAAAGAAAAAGGAAATCGTTTTTTTAAAAATTGGAATATTTGGATAAAATGGAGACTATGAGAGACAGGCATACCGAAATTTGGAGCTTTCTGGATAATGGGTTTCCGGATAACGTATCCAAATACCTGTATACAATATAAATAAGTTCATTTTTCTTCAGAGTAAATTAAATTAGAATTTCAAGTAAGATTAAAATGTTGGGGAGAATTTTTCTCATTCTTATAATTTTTAAGAAACTGCGAATAACCTTATTTCCACGAATGTCAGTAAGTTATCCAATGATCTGAACTGAAAACACACGCATGGGCAAAAGTTGCGTAAACCAGAACTTTTTCGACTTGTTGCACAAATGCATACTACTTTTACATATTGTTCCACAAATGCCTGCGTCAAAACATCCGAAAACCTCAAAAACCAGCAAAGAAAAGAAAAACAAATAAAGATATTCCAGTTCTAAAGAGGACATCTGCCTTTGACTTCTACATGATTTTGACAGGTTTTATCTGGAGTATTTCCAAATTTGGAATTGTTGTAGTTTTGTTGCATAGTATAAATACTTGCATATATATCCTTGCATAAGGATAGTGGGTGGCACACAGGCAAACATATGTAGTCTAGTTTGGTTAGTTTCTGATTGGCTAAAAGCTAGGCCAATGGACAATCTAATTTATTGGTTACATCAATAGCTACCGGGAGATGCTTTGGACTACATGATAATCATTTACATCAAGTGACGCCATTATTGGCCAATAGGCTGACCAATCAGAAAAGTGGCAAGTATCCATGTGCATCAATTTGCACAAATATCTTACTGATTGTTCACCAGGATGATTGTTTTTTTCTGTGGGAAAACCCAAGGAGGTGGTCAGTGCTATGGAGAGTAGCAATTTCAGCCCTGTTAAACTGACCAGACCCAAATATAATGTGAGACCCCTTAGATTGCTAGGCCATGCCCACTCCTGGATTCTTGTAATGGATTAGGAAATTACTCCTCTAGCTTCAAAAACAGTTGTGAAGAATGTATGGTCCATAGTTCTCTACCCATTAGATTAGCTTTTGTGAGCAAACTGTCCCTCTAAAAATACCAGGAAGCCTCCCTACCTGCATCATGAGGGTCAAAATTCTAGTCAGAATTGGTAAAACTGTGAATACAATGAATGCAGAGCAGACTGTGGAAGGCATTATTGAACAGGAGAGGGTTCCAAGAAGGGCAACTAAGCTGGTTTTGAGGTAAGACTGGTCAAATTGGGGACGTTCACGCTGGAGAAGAGGTGCTTAAGGGCTGATATGATAACTATGTATAAATATTTAAGGGGATCATATAATAATTTCTCGAATGCTTTATTTACCAGTAGGTCTTTCCAGCTGACACACCCATTCCGATTAGAAGAAAGGAGGTTCCGCCATCAAACTATTTGGAAGGGTTTTTTTTTTTTTTTACAGCGAGAGCTATGAAGTTGTGAAATTCTATCCCTAAATCAACAGGGCACTCCTCCCCGCCCCCTCCCTGAGAATCCAGCAACTCCCACAGGGGCCAAATGCATACTCTGGGAAGGAGCCAGTAAAGGAGGAGCTGGATGTAGTCAGACAGGCTGGGTAAGTACCAGGTAACATGAGCAAAATTGTGAGGCAAACTCAAGGTCAGGAACAAGGAAGTCACACCTAGGACCAAGCAAACTTGACCTATAAAGTGCAGTGAGACAGAGCAGAGGTAGTGATGTGCGGATCGGGCCCTCCCACCACCTGCACCCTCCCGAGCCTGACTTCCGGGCTTCTTCTATAGACTCCCACCGACCCACCCCTGATGTCACAAAAGGGACAAGAGGCGCGCGCCTATAAAAGTTCAACCCGAAAAGTCTGCATTTGGACCCAGAAAGGGGGGGGTGCGAGGTTGACCCAAATCCGCCCGACCCATGGGTAAACCCACGGGTCCCGCAGGTATCGGACTGGCCCACACATCACTAGTGCTTGGTATGGTGGAGGGTTCTCCCCTATCTCCTTATATCTGAATAATTCTCTTGACCGTCTTCCACACATAATGTGGGTTGTAGGGTAGGGGCACTAAAATGTATATGAAATTGCTGTGAGGAGTGATTTGGGGAAGCATTTAGGGAATGTTTGAGGGTGACTAAACTACCAGCCCCTCCATGAATGTAGGGTGAATGTAGGGTTTTAATAGCCTTATTTGTGCATGGGAGCATCAGAAAAAGTCATCAATGAATCAAATAAAGGGAAGTAGAACACCCATTTCATTTGTATAGTTCTATGGGCATGAAAACCAATAACTGAAAAATAATTTTCAGTCAAGACTGAGAAAACTTTTATTATAATTGTAGATTTTGTTGCACTTCAGCTCTTAAATCCACTTAAACTAATATTGCTTAAATTGCTAATAAAAGGTTTGAAGTATCAAACTGGGCTTAGGTATAATTCAATTACATGTAAGTATTTCAGCTGTTTTTAAAGGATATTTAAGTTTCTTAAACGTCTATAGTAATAACCATTTCACATCTACTAAATTTAATTTTGGAATTTTTTAGAACAGGTATAGAACCTGTTATCCAGAATGCTGGGGACTTGGAGTTTTCCGGATAAGGGATCTTTAAGCCTATTTAGGAATCATTTAAAAACGAATTTATCCCCATACGATAGTTCTGTATCCAATAAGGATTAGTTATATATTTTTATACAATATTTTTATATAATTTTGCATTAACAAATTTTCAGCACAGTTTAGCGAATTTATTCGCTGGCATCGAAACGCGTTATATGCTGGAAATTCACGCCTGACGAATTTATTCTTCCTTCACTATTAAGGAGTAGTAATTCTGATGGCTGCTAGTGGTGAGCACGGATGGTTATGTGCACGAGGTACTAACACCACATTGAAAGTGAATGGGGTTCAAGTATACAATTAATTCGATGCAAGCACTCCAAACTGAAAACGTCAATAAAGTTTACATTTCCTTAGGCATTTACTGTGTCCCGCGTCTCATTATTCAAAGGATCCAGGTAGTGTGGTTAGGAGATTGGAGCATCGGGATTGTTTCCAGTAACCAAGTCCTGGGGTCATTCAAGATTATGAACCCTGGAAAATAAATATTTCCAGATTGCGATTCAGCAACCATTAAACAACTTAATGCGGTGCCTCCTTTAGTTCGTCTCTGGGTAATAGGGTTCCCTTAAAGGGATAAGCCTTGTACTGTATGCTGTCATGTTTGTGATTGTCTCCGTTGGGGAGCATGTCAGTAAAATAGTACCCGTTCTATATATTTTATTGAGTGGAGATCATAGGTAGTAACCCTACTTCGCTCTTATTTGCTCACTAACCTGTATCCATTTCCCGTATCCCTTTATTTAGCTGACGAGGAGGGCGCGGGTTATACCGGACCAACATATTGTATCCATGGGTCCCATATTTTTTTAATTCTTGTTTGGTTATCATTTAGGGTGCTTGTCAATTTCTCATGTCAATTTATCTTGTTTTTGAGTAGCTGTATGGTTATAGTGGAGATTTCCACAACCTGGCGATAATTAATTTAGCTGCTATAAAGATGGGTGATAAGGGCCCTGGAATGTTTATTTATGTTTGGGATTATGCTCCCCACTAGGGCCTGGTTCGGTGATTTGCTCAAGTTGATGCCAGGGAACACAGCAGGGGAGCAAAGAGAGAAAATAAAAATGATTATGCCCAGCTACACTAAGAAACAATGGCAGCATAGTCAAACCTAAATCTATAATCTTAACCAGAAGCAAAGGGGAAAACCATTAAAAAAATATAATAATTGCTTAATATTTTGATTAGACAAATATGAATGAAAATAAAATGCTGTCGATAAATTATATGTTTTTTTTTCTTAACGTCAACCTATATGGTCAGAGTTAATGGGGGCTGAAGACTTAGATCCAATAGGTCTTCTTACCAGTGCTATAGTGGCAGTAAAGCAAAAACAACTATATTTAAGGGTAGGACTACACGGACGTTTTCGGCGTGATTCGACGTGCTTCAACAAAACGCCAGCGTCAAATCGCATGTGACGGAAATAAGGTAAGAGATAGAAATGTCGGATGAAGTCACAGCATTGATCCGACGCGACTGTCGGATACAGACGCAGCGTCTGAATTCGACAGTCGTGTCACATTGGATCAACGATGCGTCTTCATCCAACAATGCATTCACTTACCTGATTTCCCAAGGAAGGTTGCACCATCTAAGTGCCTTAATCTGCCTGACATCAGAACATAAGCCGGAGGCACCAAGACACTCTAAAGAATAATAAGACATGTTTAAATGATGTTTAGCTTAGAATAATGCTATAATAATAGGTGTTTAATGTTTAAATGATAAGGAAAGCTTACCATAACATTTAACTGGGGCTATATTAAATCTGCACCTTCCTAATAGGAAGTCTCTGCTAAATACCTTACAAACTCCGTGCATTAACAGTAAGCAAGCTTTTATTCCAATTCCTAAATAAATAATGCACTGCCTCTGTTGCAGAAGATAACATTACAAATGATTCCAGTGGGAGGGAGCAAAGAAATTGCAGGCACCTAATTAATGAAAGAGGATAAAAGAGAAAACATGATAATTAAAAGATAAGTACCAGGAGGCTTAAGAGATAACATCATCTAATTATGCTCAGAAACCGCAATTTTTAATTAAGTGATACAACCAAGTGCTTTTAATACTTTATTCCAATAAACGACTGGAAAAGTTAAAAGTAAAGTTGCAGCACAAGCCTCTCGAATGAAACACTCAAAAGCAGCGTATGCTGTAACAAGCTGTAACAAGCTAAATATAAAAAGGGCTCATTTACTTTAACAAGATGATAAATTAAATATAAAATGGCTCAATTTCTTATTTATGGTGCAGTGTAAAGCACACCATTGCATAAAGTGATGCCAGTACAGAAGGTAATTTATGTTACTGTATGTAAAGGGACAAAGGATCCTTACTCCCATTCCCTAAGGTTTGTAGCAGTTACCCATCTCCTGTACAGTAGCACCCCCTTACCTGTGATATGATCTGGTTTGGTGATTGGTATGTAGGGTTGCCACCATTTCTGGAAAAAAATACTGGTCTTTCTATATATTTATCTTTTTTTTATTATTAACAATGGGATCGGCCATCATTTTTACTGGCCAGGCTGGTAAAATGCCAGTCAGGTGGCAACCCTACTGACAGGAGAGCCCAAGAAGATATTTAGAAGTAAGGATGATCAAGCAGGAGACTGTTCTTGATACCCAAAGTGTTGGGAAGCCACCAGCCACCTATCCCTGAGATTAGGGAGGGTGATATTCCTGCTGAACTTGACCAGGAGCCGAAGACTGGAGCTCCATAGAGAGATCTCACCCTGTTTCCTGCCAATCTCCATGATGCCTAGAAGGTGGCCATCCCATTGTAAAGTAGACCAGCATTCGGAGGATATTAGCAAATTTACACCTGTGTAGCTCTTTAAAGGAGAACTAAAGCTTAACTAAAGAAGTAGCTAGAAATGTTGGACATTATGTTTTCTGCTTCTGTACCAGCCCAAGGCAACCATAGCCCTTTAGCAGTAAAGATTTGTGTATCCAAAGATGCCCCAGTAGCTCCCCATCTTCTTTTCTGCTGATTCACTGCACATGCTCTGTGCTGCTGTCACTTACTGAGCTTAGGGACCCACTCACAATATACAGTACACATAGAATAGAAATGTCACAATACAAGGCTGATTAGTAATTAATACAGATAATTACTACATGGCAACACAGAAGCCAGTGCAATTAGCATCAGAATTTAATAATCAGCCCTGTAGCATCAGCTTATATTACAGGGGAAGCTCATTTTCTGCTGGATAATTAGTGACGAGCCCTAAGCTTAGCTTCTCAACAGCTGCTCAGAGCCCACTGAGCATGTGAGTGTCACAGAAACTTTCCAAGATGGTGACCCCCTGTGACAAGTTTCAAGTCCTGGTTCATTGCTGCTATTGACAAGCTGGAACTTTAGGCTGGTGCAATAAGTTCAGTATATGAAAGAGGGCATTTGTAGCCATATTCATTTTAAGGTTTAGTTCTCCTTTAAGGATAAGTCCTATGTGTGTGCTTGCTACACGGAAGCAACTGCCTTTGCCAAGGAGATAGAGATTAGGGAATGTAGTGCTACAGGGGTAATAAAAGTTTTTTGGGGGAACTTTGCATGAGTTAAAATGTAGAACAGTTACATGTAAACCTCCACGTGTCCCCACTGAAGGATTGTTTAATAGGTGAACATTGCTTTCTTCTCTTTTCTATATACCTTATATTACTGTTGCAAATCTCTGTGTATTTTATTGCCTAGAGCGATTCCCCCAGTTCTATCCCTTAGTGCCCACTAGGTACAGGCACTGCTCTGTTAAGTCTCTCCCAACAAATCAGCAGATGGTTCCCATATTTGCCTGATCTCCAGCAGGTAGACATCGTATTTAAGCGATTGTGTGATCCTGTTCTAAATCAGCGTGCCAGAAAAGGTTCACATTTACACACTGTATGGTGGATAAGACAGTATGATAACTGTGTGTATTTTTGTTCTTTGCATATTGAGCTGGCATTAGTAAATTAGAACTAAAATGTCACTGTAAAGGTCAGACATGATGCCATAAGAAATTATAACTCCAACAGATACATGATACAAGTCAGTCCTGTACATACTAAGGGCAGATTTACTAAGCTCGAGTGAATAGCTCGAATCCAAAAATATTCGAATTTCAAAGTAATTTTTTGGGTACTTCGACCATCGAATTGGTCAAATTCGATTGAATTCGGTCGAATCGAATGATTCAAACGATTCGAAGTAAAAACCGTTCGACCATTCGATAATTGAAGTACTGTCTCTTTAAAAAATCCTTCAACTCAATACTTCGCCAAATAAAATCTACCGAATTGAATGTTAGCCTGTGGGGACATTGTAGATAGGTTTTTGGGCACTTTTTATGATCGAATAAAAATCATTCGATCAGTTGCTTAAAATCGGTTGAATCGTTCAATTCTAACGATTCCATCGTTCGATCGAATGATTTTTATTCAATTGTTCAATTGAACGTTTTGCGCTAAAATCCTTTGAATTCGATATTTGAATTCAAAGGATTTTAGTTTGAGGGTCGAATTCAAGGGTTTTTTAACCCTCAAAATTCGACGCTTGATAAATCTGGCCCTAAGGGTCTTTTACTAATGCAAGCACAAATTGCTAAGCCCACAAATAGGCACAAAATTGACTTCTCGTTGTCGTTACTGAGCCATGCATGTTTCTCTCCAATTTGTGTTGTGTGACAATGTTCCCGTAGTCCGTTATGCTTGCAAGAAGCTTTTAGAAATTTTGAGAAAGAAAAGTCTTTATATACTTTTTATTGTTTATGGTCCAGATATCTAGATTTATTTGATAAACCAAATAAATAATTGCTAACTAAATTGGGATTCATAAGATCTTCTGAATAAGGGAATTATTTCCCACACAGTGTTCTAAGTGCTTTATTGTGTTTGTTTTTATTTTTCTTTGTTCTAATGTATTTTATTTTGTTTAGTTTTACTTGTATGATCTTTGTTAGATCTTTATTGCTCTTGTTTTGTCCATGGAGAGCATAATTTGCTATTGTATCTCTGTGCTTTTACATTAAATTTTTTGGAATTTTGTTTGTGTACTGCTTCATTATTGACTTATTTATGAATAATAATTAACACGTTGTAAAATGAAATGAAATTTTCCCGTGCTCCTTCCTGGAAGAAAGCTGCTGTGGCCACAACTGGCCACAGTGTCGGACTGGGCTGATGGGACACCGGGAAAAAAGCCGCCCCAGACCTGCTCCCCTGGCTGCCACATAAAGAAATTAACCAAAGCTGCGGCACTTGCATATGCGTGTGGTGCACCACCTTCATGCATGCACACAGCACATGTTTGCGCATGCATGGGGTAGGCCCAGGAATTGGAGGGCTGGTAAAATTGTCCCTTTGTAAAATGTATAATGAAGCAATAGAATTCTTAATGAATCAGATAAAATTGAGCATAGGACTGGCCAGATATGGGATGACTTTGACGTAGTTGGCCAGCTTAAATATATTGCAATATATGGACAAACAATCCCTGTTTTGTTTAAAGGGTAAGGCATTTTTCAGTAGCAGTATGCACAAAATATCTCTGTCTTAAACATATTGATAATGGGCTGAGTGCAGAGGACTCTTGTATTTTCCCAGGAATTGGAGGTCAGGAGGGGGCCCCCAAAGACTGTGAGGAGGGCCCTTTGTTTGCACCCCAAGGTTTCAGTTCAACCCTGACTGGTCACTATCTATAATTATATTAAAATTGTGGGTTAAAATACGGCCATGTGTATGGATTTTGTTCTTTGCACCGTTTGAAAATGAGCCTTCATATAAGCCACACTTAACTTTGTCACTTTAGTGTCCAGCAGTGTTTCAACTACTAAAAGAGAATCCTATAGCTAGGGCTGCCACCTTTCCCGGACAGGGGAGCAGGAGGTGACTTTACTGGGGCAGGGTTGTGATGTTGCAGGGTGGGGTGATGACATCACAGTGCAGGACTGTGACATGGCGGTTGGCAATTGGTCAATCTAGGGAGTCCTGGTTTTCCTAATTTGGGAAACCGGGCAGGTAGTTTTACCTGGGCAGCCCTTCTGAAAACTGGGTCAAAACCAGATAGGTGGCAACCCTACCTATAGCGCACTCAGAATTGGTTGTACCCTTTGTTGTGCTGTATAAATGGGGCATACCCCTTTTCTTGCAAAACTTCACATGCTATATAATTATTATAAATTATTAAAGTGAAGCCTTAGAATAGCCTTAGATTTGCCAGTCTCTGTGTTGCAGATGTATATATCTTATTGCATATCTTATTGATAATAATACATTCAAATAGACATGCTGATTGCATGGTAAGTAGGAGAATGGTAGTAGAAAATGAAAGGAAGAGAGACTACCCATTTTCAGTGTATAACACATGCATATGCTATGGTACAGTACCGGTCAGACTAAACATTAAGAGGAAGATTTATCAAGGGTTGAATTGAAAATTAGAATTTTTAAATTCGAATTTCGAGTTTATTTTAGTGTAATTCGACTAAGGAATAGTCCAAATTCGATAAAAATTTTGAAATTTATCATGTACTGTCTCTTTAAGAATTCAAATTCAACTATTCGCCATCTGAAACCTGCCGAATTGGTGTTTTAGCCTTGGGGGGGACCTCCTACAACCATTTTTGGAGTCAATTGGTAGAATTCTGTATTTTTTTTGGTGCGAAAAAACTCGAATCAAATTTGATTCGATTTGAGTTTGCAGCTCAATCCTATTCACCCATTTAAAAAAATTTTTTTTCGAGTCTATGGGAGTTGATGGGAGTTTTTAGAAACTCCCATAAACTCGAAATTCGACCCTTGATAAATCTGCCCCTAACCTTAATTTTGGCATATACTGTTTCTAAATACCATGAAGTATATTTGTCAGTGTTTATATACAGTAGATATAAATCATTAGCCATATTCCAGTTTAACTGGGAATTCTTTTAACAGGTTATATTCCCTCATCACAATCAACCAATATGTAAACAGATGTTTCCCAGAGTTTGGTTTGTCTGGATTTAACTGTGTCTCACACACCATAAAGGCTACACAGTGGTGGTAAAATTTTTAATGTTGACTAAAGTTGTAAATAGCAGTCTAGCTAGCGATGTCACGGATAGCCGTCCTAACTGGCATCTGCCTATTTGTTATTCCGTTCATTCATTAAAAGTTACTGTATAAATGCAGATTTTATAACGCACTGGAGTGTGTGCTCTTGCACGTCTAATGAGTTTAATTGAAAACTGCTGATCCTTGCCTAAGGATATTTTGTAATGCATAGCCTTGTAGAGGCATAGAGTTGTTACATGAAAAAGTACATTGCGATAATACTGGACATGCGGGAACATTTTAATCGGCAAAAATTTGACTTTGAATCAAAAAAACTGTTTTCGGTGTACGTTTGTATTTGATCATTTCTTTGTTCAGTTGTAAGGGGTAGGATACACAAAATCTGGTGAGGTCAACATATCTTCAGAGACCATCAACTTCAAGGATTCTCATTTTTAGAAGACTCACCACTGAAGATGATGAATTGGGAGTACAGTTTGGGTATTTCCCCCCACTGCCTGTTCAGTAAGCATCAGGGTGTTATTAGTCATATTCATAGCTGGCCGTACAACTTCTGTCCATGGTAAGGCCACACTGTAGGGCAGTGATCCCCAACCAGTGGCTCACAATCAACATGTTCCTCATCAATCCCTGGGATGTTGCTCCCAGTGGCCTCAAAGCAGGTGATTATTTTTGAATTCCAGGCTTGGAGGTAAGTTTTGGTTGCATAAAACAAAGTTGTACCACCAAACAGAGCCTCCTGTAGGCTGCCAGTCCATATAGTGTATGTAATAGATAGATGGTACATAATAAATAGATAAATGATAAATAGATGATAGATAGAGATTATTGTTAAATAGATATGTAACCTTTTTTTTGGCCACCCCCCTGTGCCAAAGGTTATACATCATACCATTTACAGGTCCTAAGTCCCCTTTGCTAGGTGAAAGGGTACTGGGAAAACTCTTCTCTGGCAGTGCCTCCACCTAATGGGATCTGGGAATACACCTGCGGGTGGCCCCATTAGGAAAAACAACAACACACACACTTTGCTTTATAAAAATATCAACTTAATACAAAGAAGTGCAGATTAAAGGATAGGTAAAACTATGTGCGGTACAAATATGAATTTAAAAGCATGACCCACTACCCTGGTGAACCTGTGCCAGTCCTATCCTGGTAATTCCCTACCAGGCAAAGTCCCGCACTACTCCATTGGAAGAATCAGAGTCTCCGTCCCTTATCCCCAATGAGTACAAAAGGTCCAGGTAGCGCTACTTTCCCAAGTACCTTTCCCGATGGACAAGGTACTGGCTCCCACTGGCAGGCACACAAACAGCCTGTGACACAAAAGAAACCCCGCTGGATCCTTTCCCTTTCCTCTACTCTCCCCAGGCAGACTCACCCGAGGGCTCACACACAGAACTGGCAGGCTCACAGAGAGTGGAAACAGGCATCCACAGCGATGAGATTCTTTATCGAAGAAATGCAGCTTTGCTAAATCCGTAGCTGAACTGTAGCTCCCAGCACTGTCTATAGCACATGCCTTTCCATATCCAGTTTGGAAAATCCAGAGCTATGGACCCTCCTGGTCAAGCTCCCAGGCATGGGGTCGCCTACCCCAGCCTCAGAGGCCTCCTGCCTCTACATTTTGGCTGCTGAATTCACTCTCTCCTCCAAGGAGCAACATAAAGCAGTAAGACAGCAGAAAACTGTAATCCAGTGTTTGAGCACATGCCATCTCCTTTTATAGTGGTGCAGCTCTGGCCCCTTGTCCAGCCCCTGGGAAATCCTGTAGCTAAATCTAAACAGGGCTTTCCAAAGCATGTGAATAGACACGGAGGGGAATTAACCCTACAGGTCCCTACAGATAGATAAGAGATAATTGTTAGATAGATAAAGATAATTGATAGATAAGAGATAATTGTTAGATAGATAAAGATAATTGATAGATAGATAGATAGATAGATAGATAGATAGATAGATAGATAGATAGATAGAGAAAGAGATGATAGATAGCGATAGTAATAGACAGATAGATTGATAGATAAATAGAGAGAAAAAGAGAGAGAGAGATAGATGATAGATAGATTTTTATTCCAAGCAAGACATTTGCAAAATCTTATTTTCCGCATGAGAAACATTAGTGGAATACTAATACATTAAACACAAGATGCTTCTTTCCATAGGTGGTGAAGGACTAGTGTGCCCAATGTTGCAAGCTAATGTAATGTAATGTAATGTAAGCTTTAATAGCCATGACAAATATTGAACAGTTTTCTGGGGTGATATGAGTGCTGATCAATGTACATTTCAGAACAGCAGCATGCATTTATAGATATTAATAGCTACAGATTTAATTGGAAGGCCTGCAGTGATAATGCAGGATGTGAGCATGCGAGTCATTGTCCATAACTATTTCACTTTGATTGATCACATTTATACTGTATGTGTTGTTTACCATATCCTCAGTCATTTAGAATATGAAAAAATATATGGATATATTTTATAACCCGTGCATTTTAAAAAGAAATATGACGGCGCCGGCGTCAAAAACGGGCGCCGGCGTCAAAAACGAGACGCCGCCGTTTTGCGAATTTTTAGCCATTTTTCGGCTAAGCGAAATGGCGCAAATTCGCCCATCACTATATATATATATATATATATATATATATATATATATATATATATATATATATATATATATATATATACACACACACACACACACACACATATACACATATATATATATATATATATATATATATATATATATATATATATATATATATAATATCAAAACAGGGGGGTTGTGGGAGCACTCTAAAGGCTTTAAAGTATATATATAAGTATAATAAATGCTATTGCATATGTACCCAAATAGGGGTTATTTTGTTACAAAGTTATGATCATAAAATCGATAAGCCACCATACCACGTCAAGGTAAACCCCGAATGGCGGTCCCTAACTTATTTTATATTTTATGTGCATTTTAGCATTACCTGTAATCAATGTCCATTGAACGCTGTTTTTTCACTGAGGGCTAAATCCTCCCCAGCCAGCAATCAGGCTTTTAAAGGAGAGATATTCCCAAAACAAACGCCCAATTTTAAAAGCATAGGATCACCACTAGTCTAAAGGGGGGGTATGGGGTGCTACAACCACTGAAGCTATGCCACAGCTTCCGGCTAAATATACAATATCAAAACAGGGGGGTTGTGGGAGCACTCTAAAGGCTTTAAAGTATATATATAAGTATAATAAATGCTATTGCATATGTACCCAAATAGGGGTTATTTTGTTACATATATATATATATATATATATATACACATACATATACACATATACATACAGGTATGGGACCCGTTATCCAGAATGCTCAGGACCTGGGCTTTTCCAGATAATGGATCTTTCTGTAATTTGGGTCTTCATGCCTTATGTCCACTATAAAGTCATTTAAACACTAAACAAACCCAATAGGCTGGTTTTGCTTCCAATATGGATTAATTATATATTAGTTGGGATCAAGTACAAGCTACTGTTTTATTATTACACAGAAAAAGGAAATCATTTTTAAAAATTTGGATTATTTGGATAAAATGGAGTCTATGGGAGACTTTCTAGATATCAGTTTTCCGGATAAGGGATCCTATACCTGTATATATTATATCTTCAGTATCCACACTCCAACAAAGCAATTGCAGGGGTGCACGGCCAAATATCAATCATATACTTTCAATTTGGAATAAAGCATTCCCAGGCCAGCACTTCCCTTAGTACATCAAGTGATTTTATTGTTCACACATCACAGTGCTCCAACGTTTCGGTCCCTCTTGACCTTGAAAAAGGTCCCAAGAGGGACCGAAACGCTTGTGACACTTTTCTGCTGCAATAAATGCTTTAAAGCAGGGGTCCCCAAACTTTTTTTACCCATGAGCCACACAAGTATAAAATAATGTTGAAGAGCAACACAACAGCATGCAAAAAGATCTTGTGGCTTCCAAATGAGGGCTGTGATTGGGTATTGGTAGCCCTTATGTGGACTTGCAGCCAACAGGAGCCTCTGTTGGCAGTATACATGTTTTTATACAACTAAAGCTTGCCTTTAAGTCAGGAATTTAAAAACAAGCACCTGCTTGGAGGCCACTGGGAGCAACATCCAAGGAGTTGAAGAGCAACATGTTGCTCATGAGCTGCTGGTTGGGGATCACTGCTTTAAATGCAAGAGCTGATATAATGGTGTGCATCATTTTCCTTTCCTAAAGAAGAAAGGTATCCAGAAAACACCAGGTCCATAGCATTCTAGATAACAGGTCTTTTACCTGTATAACATAGACATTGAAAAAATAAAACAGATCCTTGATCAGATTCATAGTGCACCGCTGCTTTACCATTAAAAAATATTTATTGCTGAGAAGAACTTCCCTTTTGCTGTCTATAAAGTGTCTATAAAGTGGCTAGAGCCGGCATCTTTTTGAAGCTCCCATCATTCCCAATTTAATCAGATATGACTGAATTACTGTATGTGGTCCCACCGTCATTGCACCCACACTTTATAAAAAAAAATTATATTTTTGTGCAGCACATTTCTTTTGCCTTACTGGTTCCTGTCTGAAGTTTCCTATTTGTAGCAGTCGGAGCAAGTAAAATGAAAGGAATTTCACTGCATACAATCAGGTTTATCATAAAAACGGTAGACATTTAATTAGAATATATATTTCTTTTTCATTAAATAAAGCATTTCCCTTTCTGGAAAACCCCAAATCACAAGTGATCACCATTAATGATCCTATACTTACAGTATATACTATAGCTTTGCATTAATGAACACTTAGGGGCCTATTTACTAACATTCGGGTTTCCTTTTTTCCTCTAAAAGATCTTTTATTTCTCAGATATTTCTCTATATTTGGATATTTTAATAAATTAATGGCATTAACAATTTTAGACTAATACGGGGGAATGTAATAAAAGTCGGTAACGGAAAAAATATTCGCAATGCGTACAAATTTTTTTTTGCGTGAATTTAATGTAGCTTTCGCAAACCCGGAAACTGTTTAGCGACCACTTTCGACCGTGGAAGAAGATTTGAGAATTGTATAGTTTGGGCCAGTGTGCAGTTAATGTAATAAAACTTCTTACTGAAAAAGTTGTTACGTTTGCTCCAAAAGATTACGACACCTTCAAGCTCTTCTTCAAAGTGGGCAATGTGCAATGAAAATTGCAATGTAATAATAGTTTAAAGAAGAGTATCACATTGTGAAATGCAAATTTGAATTCTTATTTGTGCAACTTGTTTTGCTCTTTGCAACTTTTATTACATTCCCCCAATAGAGTTTAATTGTGGTTTCAAAAAGCTCATGATACCACTAAAATCAACCTTTAGGAGAAGGAAAGCTATGGAGGCATTTTATTGCCAATAGATTAGCTGCAATAATGCAAGCTAGAATGCTCTATTTATTATGTAGTATGTTTTACCATACCCGAGTAAACAGCTCTAGAATCTCTCTGCTTGTTTAGGATAGCAGCTGCCATATTAGCTTGGTGTGACATCACTTCCTGCCTCAGTCTCTCACTCATAGCTCTGGGCTCAGATTACAGCAGGGAGGGCAGAAGGGAGGGGGTGAGGAACAAACTGAGCATGCTCAAACCCTAGACCTGGAAGTTTCAGCTGAAAACAGGAAGTCTGATACAGAAGCCCATGAGGACACAATAGAAGGAAAGAAATGTTGTGTTTCTTTTGACAGCAGACTCAGAGCAGCATTACTTTGAGGCCTTACTGGTATATTTAGGTGGACCTTTCTGATAAGGCTTACTTAGTTTAACCTTTTCTTCTCCTTAAAAAATATGGCAGCCTTCGCTAACTGGGATTCTAAACAGGCACTAGGAATGAGGGCACTAGTCTTGCAAGGCTTATGGCAAAATCAATGATCCTTTATCCTAAAGGCTTACTAATATTGACAGCACTGCTGGCGTGATGGCCTGTGTGTATTTAATTAGGACAGAGGAAGAAAAAAAAATAACACTGTTCTGTGCATATTAAAACCTTGCCCAATAATTATAAAAACAAAGTATAACGGGAATGAAAGTGCTTAGTGGTACTATACTTTTTAAACTTCCGAGAATACACAAAAAGGTCATTTATTCAAAGTATAATTTTGGACTCAATTTGCATTTGTTTTTACCCAGAATGCAGTGTTTATTTCCAACATAATTTCAACTGTGTAGGGAAATTGAACCTGACAAGTGATGGGTCTATTTGCAGCAGCATGTTTTGGTATGTAGCGCTATAGTAAATTGAGTGCACCTAACTCTACTATGGGCTTCACTCCTATTACATATGCTCCGGATGAGACCTTAAACCTTAGGGAGTGAGCCTTCGCATCGAGGTGGAAGCAGGGTGTAGTGCAACTGTAACTGTAATCAAGGTGCAAAGAATTGGGCGCCAGTGGTTCTTATAACTTAACCAAATAACAGATTTATTGAGCACAGTATACAATCCTCAGTGGAGTGTACATAAATCAGAGCAATGCAGGTTCATAACAGTACATTGAATAGGCAGTACTCACAACACCTTCGGTCAGTATAATTCTCCTCAGAGATAGGAACAATACATGCAGCTTTGAGGAGGTACACCCAGTTTTCAGCCTTTTCCCTAAGTGGAACCTGAGGGGAATCTATCTACCCTAGGTCTGTACACTTAGTCCCTACTTCTGGGCAATGAGTACCCTGGGATCTTAATCCCACTACAATCCTCGTAGGAGCCTCAGACTGCTCAGCTAAATAAACTGACTGACTATCACTCCTAGAGTGATCTATAAATGTGAGTAGCCTATTCTTACTAGACCTGACCTGTCTAGGTTCCAACTCGAACTCTGCCTCCTGCACAGGCTAGAGCCAGCACAAGATGGACACTGAAATCTGCCTTCAGAGCCTTTTATATTCTAGCCCAGCCCTTTGCTGGTCACTAGGGGCAACAGCAAGAGTCAACAGTACCCCTCCCAACTGTATTTTAGGACCCATTTAGGTGTCCATAACATGGAGGGACTGCCTGCACAAAATACTAGGGGTGGCTATTTACACATCCCTACATTCTCCCCCTGGTGAATTCCTTACGTCCCGGCAAGGAACATATTCAATCACAAGGCAAGAATACATTACAACAATAACACATGTATTGCATTTACTGTAAGGTTAACATTTCCATAGTAGCCTCTCCATAGGCCTACTGGGGAACCATGGTCAACCTGAAAAGAAAGCAGTTTAGGCATATCATGCTAGAAGCCCATTACGAAAAATAAGCAGTTAAGGCACATCTTGCTAGAAACCATTTTGAGAAATATATCTCTATCATAGGACAGTGGACTAAGTCTTCTCACTACTGGAGACTTAGTACATTCATATGCAACACTTTACCAAAAAGTGACATTTAGCCATTACCTTATAACCTCTTCGGGGTCACTCTCCTGAGTGTACCCAGGTAACAATGGCATACCTGAAAGAGAACAACAGCATAGGAAAACATTGGACTGTCACTGAACTGTGCCTTTATTAGTGTCACATTTCATATCATTATAGCAACACCACTCTTGAGTACTGTCCAGGTACCCTGGGTCAATAACTCTCTGAAAAGAAAGGCACAAGTTAAACATACTATTTTTCCTCAAATACTTTAGCATTCCAGTCCATAAAAGAACCTGAACCCATAGTCCTTTTGTATATGCACTTAGGAGGGTAAGGGGGAAAATTGGATGAACCTACAAACGTGTAGGTGTTAACTAAAACAGTCCTTAGACCTAACTCCAAGAGGAGCAAAAGAAGAAAAATCCTTCCCTGAGAAAGTCAAGTCACTTTAAAGGGACAGATGTGGACAGTTCAATCAAACTGCAAATCACTCCCAGTGGAGTATTATCAGTGGAAAACAAACCACCACCCACCAGTAGACTCAAATCATGTGAAGAAACCTGGCCTTGGTGTCTTCATAAGGAATGTAATATTTGGGATGGGGTTTGTCCACCCATTGGCCATCTCCCTCATAGACCTCCAAGGAGAAATATTTGGTGGGGTTGTATTTCCCACAACTCTTCACAGCATTTTTCAAAATGGTACGGCCGTATCACCACTCTCTCTCTCAATAGAACGCAGGTACTCCCAATCCTGCTTTCGCCGCACTTCATTTGGGTTGGTGAGACAACTGTGGTGCATTTTCTCTTTCCTCAGGATCTCGTCGATGAGCCAATCCTCATAGGAAGCAGCCACTTTCTCATACACCCACATAGGAGCATAAGGCATAAAATAGCCCCATTTTCGGTAAACTTTAAAGTTTATCACTCGTTGCACTCGGGAAACAGACCTAAAGACATTGGGGTCGGCTCGCCCAGGCAGAACCCAGAAATCTTTCTCTTCCTCTGGGCCTATCCTGGGAGGTGCAATGAAACTGCGAGACATAAACTCTTTGGGAGCAGGTTGATCATCCAACTCTGATCCTTCCTCATCATATTCCTCCCATCCTGGAGCAGTCGCCATGGTGGGATCCACTTTAGGTTTAGGAATATTCGCCACCCAGTCTTTTTCACCGGCCAACGATATCTTTCCCCACTCAACGTGATAAAGTTCAGATACATGGGTGCTTTCCCCTGGCTCACTAGGGGTTACATGCACCATCACTTTGGGATTGTAAGACTGTACTGGTTCACTAACCACTGATCTTTGACACTTGCACCGAATTTGTGCAGCATTCTCTGACACTGACTTCCAGTCATCATCCTCATCTTGGAGGGAAGTCAGCTCTTTCTCCACTTGACTCTCAAGCAATGGAGGATCTCTGAATGTTGGGGTCACTGGCAACACAGACCCAATTCGCCCAAATGAGAACTTTCGCCAATCAATAGCTTGAGTTAAGACGGGAGCACAGGTCGGTGTGTTAAGAGCAGTGTACGTGGTAAGGGTTACATCCACCCAAGGCCCCGAATTCCTCAACCGCAACTCACTGGTTGAAAGGCTCTCTTTGGGACCTATCATGGAGATATCTTCCCGGTCATCCTCGGGGCTTTTCTCCTCTGGGACTCTATCCACTTCCACTGCAGCAGGCACTTCAGGCGGCAGGGTTTCCACCTCGGGAACTACAGCATTAGCTTCAAGCCTGAAGTCTGCAGTAGGCTCTGACACATTTTCGCCATTTGCGTCTCCCCCTGGTGCAATCGGCACCGTCGCCACTAAAGGCATGGGCGTTGGTGACGCCAAAACTTCACCCCCACTCTCGGGCTCTTCTGGGACAGGGGCAACGCCAGTATCATCTGTCCAGCCGGACGGGGTCATCTCACTAACCGCAGCCGCGGTCTCTAGAGCCTCACCTTCAATCGCACCCACTTTGGAGGGGAATGCACATTCCTCGTTACAGCAGACCTCACTATGGGGAATAGGTACATGAGATTCCGGTGCGGGAGCCGCAGCCGCTGACACCCCCGGGGCCTCCTCTATCTCCTCATAAATTAGTATAGAGTTGCCGCTCACCTCATCCTTGGTCATCCCAACCAATGGAGGCAGGTCTGCTCGAACGAAAGGTCCCATCCATAGTTGAGAGCCGCATTGCACGCAGGCTCCACCGGGATCCTCTAGGGCGTTTGGTGCTTCCAGGTCACATAGGCCGCATACTGGAACCATTCCCCGGGCACTGGGTGAGAAAGTCACTTGATACACATACTGCCGCTCATGCTCCGCAAGAGTAGGAGCGTACGGCACTGGCTTTTCTTCGAGCACTCGAACCTCTGGTTCAGCAACAGGCTCCGCCATCTGTTTTTTCGCATCCGCTAACTCCAGCAGGGTTTGAGCAAGATACAAAATGGCTGCAGTACTGTTTTCTACACTGGGACGGCACGCCATGACCCTAGAGGCACCTCCTCTTTTGGGTCCGACACGCCTCCTTTGTCTCTTTCGCGCGCTCCTCAACTTAACCCTCACTGAGCAGGGTATCGAAGGGGAATGTGACGCAGTACAAATTTCCACAGCAGTAACTTCTTCGGAAACTCCCCCTGGTGGATCATTCTCCACAGGGGCACATTCAGGCATCACATTAACACAGGCCACTTCTATGGCAGGAGAGTTGTCCAAATTCACTGCACACAACTCCGTCGTTAATAAAGTAATATTTGAATCCACTTCCAAAATTGGGGACACGTTAGCACTGGGCCCAGACTCTTCCTGGGACACAGCCACTACATCACTCGCATCTCCCTTGTCACTGAGAGCGAGGGAAATTGCAATTATTGGAGGGCTTTCTTCTAACAACAACACTACTGGGCTCTCCGGCTCACACGGTCGCTCAGTAGCAAAGGCCTCCTCAGTTGAACAGTCCCCTCTATGAGTAGATTCAATTAGTCCCATACACTCCCTTGATTCTACCAGGCCCTCCGGCTCAGGCGGTAGTACATCAGTGGGGACCCCAGACTCCTCCGGGTAATCTACTCTGTCAAGGGACTCAGTAACCCTGACACTCTCTTCGTCTTCAGAAGGCGGGTTACAAAGGGCATAAGCACGGGCCCCACTAAGGATGTGCGGTGCAAAATAGTCCTGATAAACACACGGGCAACCCTCTGCAGGGGCTCCTATGGGATACACTCTGGAGGGCCAAGTTTCCTGGTAAGGCTCATCAGGAACCCAGTATAAGAACCTGACCTTTCCTTTTTCCATGGAAGGCCCTTTAGTAACATATTCAAACCCGTCGAATAACGGATTATCCATAAGAGCTTGATGCACACTATCTGGAGGGCAACACTCAGGTATGCCATCAACCACAACGGCCTGACATGGCTCCATTTTCTCTAAGAAAGCCCACAAATAAACAGCAGAAGGGGTTATCACCGTTTTCTCATTTTTGTGGGACTGTGCTGGCAGGCTTGCATAAACACAGGGACAACCATCCGGCAATCCATGAGGGAAAATCATAGAGGGCCCCTCACCATCAATAGGGAGCTCATTTTCTACTTGCCACAATAGCCGCACAGTGTCCTGAATCTCTGAAGGAGCACGGGCTATGAATCGGTACCCCACAAATCTTGGGAACATACTTAAAGGCCATGCAGCTAAGTAAACAGGAGCGAGTGGGTGAACTCCATCTATCACCACCGCTCGCCGAGGGTTTACTCCTTCATCAATAGCCCAGGCATACACTGCGTCAGAAGTTATCAAGCCTGGGATAACTGAGGGGAAATGACCCTTCATTTCTTTGGGCAGTATAGTAGGCATTTTCACTATGGCTCAATACTATACTGTGACTGCGCCAGAATATTTGAGCGGGAGAGAAGAACCACAGAAGTCTCCCGTCTCTTTTCCTGGCCTTTTTCCTATTGAGTCCGCACCTGCAGCGCCTGTCACACTAGGCTGCAGTGCGGTGTTACAGTTTAACCCTTCTCAGGCCCCACGTGCTGGGCGCCAAAATGTAGCGCTATAGTAAATTGAGTGCACCTAACTCTACTATGGGCTTCACTCCTATTACATATGCTCCGGATGAGACCTTAAACCTTAGGGAGTGAGCCTTCGCATCGAGGTGGAAGCAGGGTGTAGTGCAACTGTAACTGTAATCAAGGTGCAAAGAATTGGGCGCCAGTGGTTCTTATAACTTAACCAAATAACAGATTTATTGAGCACAGTATACAATCCTCAGTGGAGTGTACATAAATCAGAGCAATGCAGGTTCATAACAGTACATTGAATAGGCAGTACTCACAACACCTTTGGTCAGTATAATTCTCCTCAGAGATAGGAACAATACATGCAGCTTTGAGGAGGTACACCCAGTTTTCAGCCTTTTCCCTAAGTGGAACCTGAGGGGAATCTATCTACCCTAGGTCTGTACACTTAGTCCCTACTTCTGGGCAATGAGTACCCTGGGATCTTAATCCCACTACAATCCTCGTAGGAGCCTCAGACTGCTCAGCTAAATAAACTGACTGACTATCACTCCTAGAGTGATCTATAAATGTGAGTAGCCTATTCTTACTAGACCTGACCTGTCTAGGTTCCAACTCGAACTCTGCCTCCTGCACAGGCTAGAGCCAGCACAAGATGGACACTGAAATCTGCCTTCAGAGCCTTTTATATTCTAGCCCAGCCCTTTGCTGGTCACTAGGGGCAACAGCAAGAGTCAACAGTACCCCTCCCAACTGTATTTTAGGACCCATTTAGGTGTCCATAACATGGAGGGACTGCCTGCACAAAATACTAGGGGTGGCTATTTACACATCCCTACAGGTAAATCTGACGCAATTGTGCCAAAAAAGTCGTGATCACATTATTTGCTGCGCTCAGTGTTACAGTGATGTCTGTGCACAAGTGCCAGTACAATGTGAGCTTTGACTCTGTCCACTGTCGGAACCCTAGTCCCTAGAGCTACAGCTTTATCCCTTTTTTCACAACGACAAGTGTGACTGCTGTCATAAATGAGCCCTATAATTCTCTGATAATCAAAACTGTACAGTCAACAACACAGACAACTTTGTACTGCTAAAAACAAAGGGCAAAGTACATGGGCCCCTTGTTCTCTTATATTAATGTGGCATCTCCAAGTACTTAGTACGGGTATGGGACCTGTTATCCAGAATGCTCGGGACCTGCAGTTTTCCTGGATAAGGGATTTTTCTATAATTTTGGATCTCCATACATTAATGGGCTTAGTTATCAAAAATGTTTGGTGTGAAGTTTTAGAGGTTTTTTCCTACTTCGAATAAACTCCCACTTTAAAAAAAAAAAAAATAGAATATTTGCTTTTTTTTATTAAAAAATCCAAATATAAAAAATTAATGGATTGAATTTTGCCTAGGACAATTCCCATCGACGTCTGCATGGACTTGCAAGCATTTAGAGGCCACATTTTACATTCGAGTTATTTGAGCTTTTTGTGCTTGATAAAAAACAAACATTCAAGTTCCTGAATATATATAACGTGAGTTTTTATGAAAAAAAAAAAATTGGAATAGTGGCAAAAATTTGAATTCGAACATTGATAAATCACCCACTAGGTCTATTTAAAGTGACATGAAACTTTCAATAAACCCAACAGGATTATTTCGCCTCCGATAAGGATGATGTGTATCTTAGTTGGGATCAAGTACAAGGTACTGTTTTAGTATTACAGAGAAAAAGGAAATCAATTTTAAAAATCTGAATTAATTTGATTAACATGGAGTTTATGTGGCAGATTTACTAAATGGCGAATTGTTGCCAGTAACCGCTTCGTACACATCGCTACACTTCGCCAGGCACAAATGTTTTGTCATGGGTGTCTGTTAGTAAATCGTCAATGTCCCTGTGGGTGGCAATGCTGGCGAAAAGTCGCTAGCGTTACCCACTTCGCCCTTTAGTGAATCTGCCCCTATGGGAGGTGGCCTTCCCATAACTGGGAACTTTTTGGATAATGGATTTCCAGATAATGGATCCCACACCTGTATATTGCTCATGGTTAAATAATTTCTGCGAGTGTAAGGTGTAAGGCCCCATCTAGAATATGCCGTACAGTTTTGGTCTCCATCACTCAAACAGGACATTATTGTATTAGAGAGGGTACAGAGAAGGGCAACTAAGCTGGTAAAAGGTATTGAAAATCTTAGCTATGAGGAAAGACTGGCCAAATTGGGGATGTTCTCGCTGGAGAAGAGGCGCTTAAGGGGTGATATGATGACTATGTACAAATATATAAGGGGATCATATAATAATCTCTCTAATGCTTTATTTACCAGTAGGTCTTTCCAGCTGACACGAGGTCACCCATTCCGATTAGAAGAAAAGAGGTTCCGCCTAAATATTGGGAAGGGGTTTTTTTTTACAGTGAGAGCTGTGAAGATGTGGAATTCTCTCCCTGAATCAGTTGCACTGGCTGATACATTAGATAGCTATAAAGGGGAAGGAAACCTAGTCGGCACAAAACCCCCACCCCCCCTCCCGTTTGTTGCCCACCCTCCTTCCTCCCCCCTGGCCTACCCATCCCGCTGGGCAAATGCCCCTAACTTGTTACTTACCCTTCTGCGCAGGTCCAGTCCAGGGAGTTCACCGACGACATCTTCTTCCACGCGATCTTCCTCCTGCTGTGAACGGCGTTTTGGCGCATGCGCAGTAGGATCATTTCGCCGGTACGGATCTACTGCGCATGCGACAAAAATCTTGCGCATGCGCAGTAGATCGTACCGGCGAAATGATCCTACTGCGCATGCGCCGTTCAAAGTAGAAAGAAGACCGCGTGGAAGAAGATGTCGTCGGTGAACTCCCTGGACTGGACCTGCGCAGAAGGGTGTTAAATAATGGGTATTGGAAAAATGGTTATATTCCAGTATTGATTAAGTTTGAATATGTTTCATTTGTGCACTCATGACTTGTCATTCACACATCCTTCACACATTGGTTCCCATACTCTATTTATTCCCTAAGTCAAATGGATTAGGTTACAAGAAACGTATGGAATGTCTTATGGGTAGGCTGGGGGAGGTGTATCCCACAGATTTTGAATAAATTCCTGAACAAAGAGAAGTTCGCTCTCTCACTGGACACAGACACTGGACACAGACACACACACAGACACACACTGACTCTCACATAATACAGACATACACAAAACTTTTATACAACATATTGATACATACATATTATTTTGGTAAGCTGTCAATAGAGCATTTGACTGGTTAGGTATCTGTTAATTTGTATGTATTTTCTGTAACACATTTTCTACACATTAAATATATTTAAATATCACCTTGGTGAGTTGTGTTTATCGACCATAGAACTTATACAAATTATTAATAAGACAATAGTTTCTAACAGATGGCGAGCCTAGTCAGATTATAGACCTGGACACTAGACATATACACATTCTGTCAGCTTCAAAGGGGGACAGGAGGGTGTAGCTGAACTAAAGCTTCCAGATGTCTATATGAGTAAAAGAACCTAGAAGTATTTTGTGTAAGTATTACAGGCATTGACATAATTGCGGACGCAGTGAGAAAGATTCTGCTTTCCGGTGAGTATGGATTTTCTTGATAATTTGGCTAATAAGAGCAAATTCAAGTTTGATATCCCTCATAGTGTTATGTCTGATGCAGAGATATGGTCAGATCTGTATACTCAATGTATGAATGCTAATGTGTTGGTAGAGAAAAAAGATATTTCATTTTCCAGATTGAAACATAAAATTCAGAATGTAATGCTATTAGTGAAAACGTTTAATAAGTTAATGTGCTCAGAGAGGAAGGAAAATGATGCAGGAAAGATTACTACTCCAGATAAGAGAGAAGTAGAATGTGACAGAGTTAGCAATGACTGTCTGGCTAAGGAAATTTCTAAGCATGAACTTAGACTGTCAGAAATAGAGTCAGTTTTGCAAAGGAATAACCAGGTTTCGGTTATTACAAAGGAACAGAGATCCATGTTGGTTCCGAATCTCAATAATCCAGAATTAGATTATGACAGGGCAAAACTGCAATTAAAAATTAATAAACAGTTATTTAAAATTGTGAAAGAGATTCCACATTTCAACCCCAAGTTAAATGTCCTCATGATTTCTGATTTATTTGAGTCTCATATAGAGAAATATGATTTAAGTGAGGAACAAAAGAACAAAGTGTTTAAACTTTGGGTGCCAATACAGATTTCCAATAGGTTATCAATACCAGTGACTGAGCCGGAGATTGATATAGACGGGAATCTAATATATGGCTCTAGAAGGGAGAGGCTTTTGCAACTTAATTATATAATTAATGGAGAAGAGTTTTTTAACACTGCACTACTTAATGATCTGAAAACCTCCATAGACGATGACCCCTTTGTGTTTATGGGTATATTTGAGCAAGCGTACAGGCTGGTTATGGGTGTTAAAGAAAATCAAGTTCCTGAAGAAATGGTGAGAGCTTTTGTAAAGAAGTTTTACTACTTAGATACAGGAGCTGTTGTCCGTGCTTCAATGTTTAACACTCTTACAGAAGCAGCCACTTACATTGATAAGTATAGGAGACATCTTGTACTGCAGAGCTCAGACCCCTCAAACAAGCATGTGATCAGTGAAATATGCCAGTTACATAAAGCCAAAACACAGAATTATAAATATTCTACTTGTAATTTCTGTCATCGTCTTGGGCATTATGAAAAACGATGTTATAGAATGAAACGTTTAAAACGGAAAATATATCATACTGATAAAAATTCTGGGCTGATAAATGAGAAAGTTCAGGCGAAGCAACTAGATGCACAGAATGGCCACTCCCAATGTCCCATAGACAGACCTGTCTGTCCTTACAAAAGACCTAGGGCTGAAGACAAAAGGAGTTACTCTTTGTTAATGAAAACAAGGAATAATTACTGAATAGGGCTAGAGAAATGTTAGTACTTATTCTTTAAAGGTTTGAGAAAGCGTGAGTAAATAAATATGATTGGATACAATTTTTAAGAAAGTAATATTTACATGGAAATATGCAGTAATGATCGTAATGTTTTTTACTATATAGCAGGAAAAGTGAAGTTTAATATGTATTAACTGTTTTATACTGTAGAATATCTTCAACTTCCTCTTTAGACAAAGGCCAGGTTAAGATTATTAAATAGCTATTTTGTCAGTGGAATTATAAATATCAATATTGTATCATGATTCATTGTCTAGCTTAAACTGTATCTATATGCAGTATGGGTTCTGTAGAGCTATATTTTGTATATAGCCTAAACATTAGAAGGTAACTTTTTATAATTTATAACCAAATGTTGTATTGGTTATAAGAAAGACTGGGAAGATTTAAAGGAAATCCAGTGAGCAAGTTGAGAATGATTTTTTGTAAGTTTCAAATCAATTTGGTGCATTGTGGCACCAGCACTGTTTTCATGTCTGGATTCCAATCTACCCACCCCCATCCTTGGGTGTCATGTTATGTTTTTTTTTTTAACCAGAACAAAGAGGATATTTTGCTTCCACTGATCTAAATATTTTAAATAGTAATATCCATAGAACTTCAAGTGGGACTGATGTTGATGTTTTATAATCAAATCAGATTCACAAATGTTTAGATGTTGACTTGGTTTTTCCCAAATCATAAATTTATACATTGAATATTCTAAATTGTAAGATTTGGCTCTAAAGAGCATACTAGTAATACTCAGGTTACACCACTGAGTGATTTACATAACTGTTCAACCAGAACATGGTGTTTATGTAATGAACATATGTCTACAGTATAAAAGGGGGGCAGATAGACAAATCTTATTTCCCAAATACTGCATTATATTTCCATGTAAATTGCTAATAAATTTAGGGACACTAATTACAATGATTTTTTTTTTGGTATATTTTCCAATGATGCAATTATTTCACTTACCTTTGCTGAATAAGTACAGCGCTAAAAGATTAAATACATCCTATGATATAATGGGATTAGTATGTTTCATATATTTTCACATGTTTTAACAGAAAAAGATAACAAATTTAAGTGTGAGGCAGGAAGCATGGGAACAAAAGCATTTACTATTGGGATTCACATGAAAGTAAAGGCTAAAGTTTAGACCCTGAGTGATTTGTAACAGGACATATACATCCTAAAAAGGTACATTTCATAAAGTACTAAAAAATTTGAGACCAGTAACTTTTTGTTTTTTAAATGAAATGTGCTTTAACTTGTTTATGATTATTGTAGGATATGGATTCCTTTTCCACATTAAAGCATCATGGATAAAGAGGATATAAAGGAGAAGCTTTCTTGTAGTACACAAAGGGGGAAAGCATGCATAATATGTAGATTTGTGTGAAAATAATTTTTACATTAGAAAATGTAAAGGCTAACATGAGCATGTTTGCATGGTAGTAATGTAATAATCTCTAACATCAACTAATTTGGTCTTAGTTGACTACACTATGCATAACTTTTATTTTTTTTTAGGTGCACATACGGAAATCCTGCGCAGGTCAATGAATTGGCAATTTTTTTTTAAACATACATGATAACGTACGTATTGATACGATTAGGATAAGGAAAAAAATTTATAGAGTACTCTATATACATCTTATAAACCTTTGATAGTTTGGATTATTATATGACCTGGCCAGTCATGTGATAAAATATTTGAAATTGTCAAAGATATATTGTAAGATGTATATGTTTAATAACCATGGAAGTGATGAATATGGATCCATTATATTATTAATAATAACTTTTTCTTTGAAAGATTATGAACTGTAAATATATAAGTTTAGGTTTGGTTAATCCTATTGTTGTGATATATGAATTCAAGCTCAGAATTGAATAACAGGGAAAAAGTAATGTCTGTGAACTTTGTTCTGACATTGTCAGAAATTTAACCTATAGTACCATACTACTGTAGTATTAATATCATAGTAGTCAAAAAAATTGAACTGGTTTCCTGCAGAGATGAGTAGTTGAGCAAGGGATTAGATCATTTAAGTACCAAATGTATCTAGAAAGATAGTTTTATAGAAATGTCATCCTTGAGGTATATTTCTAAGATGTGTTATTTGAACAACAGTAAACTTTTACAGGATTTATTAAAGCATGGGGCAAATGCTAGGAATAGCATTTTATTTGAATATACAACTCCTATATCATACATGGATATCATTTAAGTGTTCTTGAGGGCACATTTAACTGTGACTGATGTTTAAGGTGGTCTACAAAATGGAATACACTTATTTTGACTATATACAGTTATTTGCTTTAATAACCGATATCTGATTTATTGGTTGGACTTTGGTTTTAAGAATGTCTTGAACAGATGGGTTTTGGCATCAAATGACATGAGGTCACATAGTTGACCTTTGGTAATTAAAGCTCATGAGAACGGTGGGACATATGTTTTTTTATGATGTGTTCTGAATTAGTTTTGACTCCATTCTTATAAACATTAAGGAAAACAAGAAGACCTCAAGATAACAGTAAAGTGCTTACATCAGAGAAAACAATTAATTTTGTTTGCCTCTTACAAACATGATATTTAAGGACAATGTATATTTTAACACAACCGTTTGAAAAAACTAGGAGAATATTTAATGCCATGTCTAATATATCTGCTGTGCAAAGTAAAATTAAATTTAGGAATTAATTAAATACACATATTAATAAAGTTTCCCTTTACATGTAATTATGCTGAAACCAGGAAATAGATATTGTTTACAACATTTTTAAGGAAAGGTTAAAATGGACAACTAGGTTTTATATGGACTCATATGAATGTTTTTGTTTTTTTATCCATTGGGAATGTGAATACATAGTTTATGTTTGTTAATATTTTGTTTTTATGCATTCACAAAAGATTTAAGTGATTTCACTGTGGAGGACATTATTTCAATGTGAGATGTATTTAATATACAGAATAATATCATATTCATGAAAATGGCATGGTAAGACAGTGATAGTAGTTTAGATTAAATAAATAAGTGCAGCTTTTGCACTAGCTATAGATCTAAATGGACGAAATTCTGTGAGACTATGGAAGAGACAATCGACAATGGAAGAGGAGCACCATCGTTCAAGGAGAAGTGCAGGTTCCAGAAGTAAAGTGATTTGTAATACGGACTGTGATTCAAGATGACTTAACTGAAGGATATCAATAATTTCATGAAAATTATTTTCATTCTGAACTATGAGAACTTTTTACAAAGTGTCTCAATCTTTTTAAATTTGTCTTTGTCTGGTTCCATTACTGAAAGTCTGCAGTTTTCCAAGAGCCTGCCAAAGACTGTGGTGTTTATTGCTTATTCAAGTCACACCTTCGTTTCACACTGTATGGACTAAAATATGATTGTTCTGTATCAGGGTAACTGCAAAGTGACCAGGGGCCTTAAAAAATGGCATTGATAATACAGGTACTGGTGCAATTCCCTGATTCTATACAGATGATTCATGATTGATCAACTATGGAAGTCAAGGCTTACATCTGCCAGGCCCAACTGAACCAAAGGGTCGTAGGAAGCCTCTGCATCAGCAAAAAAAAAAAACACATCTGTCATCAATCACAGGAGGAATGTTTGCCATATATTGTGTTACAAAAGAAATGAAATGACTGTAACTTTGTAAAAGTGACTCCCAGAACAGAGTACTTGACTCTTAATTTTCCATTTTTGATGTTTATGGATACATTTTATTGCAAGATCGTGAAAAGTGTGATAAAGAATTCAATGTCAACTACAACTAAACACAGTGCTATGAGTAAAGGCTGTAATGAAAGATTTTTAAATCCACATCAGGAGGACATGATTGAATAACTAGAAGATGGAACCAACTTTAGAATATAGATAGGATATTTTTAATTCTGGTGAACTATCACTACTTACCATCTCATTACATGATATTAAATCAATTATGTTATGTTATTTGCATCAGACATTTGAAAATATGAAAACATTTCTTGATGTCTTTTGGGATGTAGTTTCAAGGACTATGGGATAATATGTTCTTGGCAAGTCAAATGTGCAAAGGGGATTTGTTAAATAATGGGTATTGGAAAAATGGTTATATTCCAGTATTGATTAAGTTTGAATATGTTTCATTTGTGCACTCATGACTTGTCATTCACACATCCTTCACACATTGGTTCCCATACTCTATTTATTCCCTAAGTCAAATGGATTAGGTTACAAGAAACGTATGGAATGTCTTATGGGTAGGCTGGGGGAGGTGTATCCCACAGATTTTGAATAAATTCCTGAACAAAGAGAAGTTCGCTCTCTCACTGGACACAGACACTGGACACAGACACACACACAGACACACACTGACTCTCACATAATACAGACATACACAAAACTTTTATACAACATATTGATACATACATATTATTTTGGTAAGCTGTCAATAGAGCATTTGACTGGTTAGGTATCTGTTAATTTGTATGTATTTTCTGTAACACATTTTCTACACATTAAATATATTTAAATATCACCTTGGTGAGTTGTGTTTATCGACCATAGAACTTATACAAATTATTAATAAGACAATAGTTTCTAACAAAGGGTAAGTAACAAGTTAGGGGCATTTGCCCAGCGGGACGGGTAGGCCAGGGGGGAGGAGGGAGGGCAACAAACGGGAGGGGGGGTGGGGTGTGCACCGACTAGGTTTCCTTCCCCTTTAAGAAGGGCTTGGATGGTGTTTAGCAAGTGAGGGAATACAGGGATATGGGAGATAGCTCACAGTACAAGTTGATCCAGGGACTAGTCAGCCAGACTAGCCATTTTGGAGTTAGGAAGAAATTTTTCCCCCTCTGAGGCAAATTGGAGAGGCTTCAGATGGGTTTTTTGCCTTCCTCTGGATCAACTGGCAGATAGGTAGTTAATGAAAAAAAAAAAAAAAATTTAACTCGATGGACATGTGTCTTTTTTCAACCTTACTTACTATGTTGTTATTATGTTACTATGTTACTATGTATTTACATATTTATGCAAGAAAAAGAACTCCTTTTTAGCCAAATAAATGATCAAATTCACTTTTTGTCGCATGATGGAAATAAAAATGCAGGAGTGTAGTCGGCAGTAATGTGTACATGTATAGCATACGGTTCTATTACAATTGTAACACAGCTCTCGGAATCGAATGTTCTGAAACAGCGGTAGTACATTGTGTGCTGTGGGGCATGTTCTAATAGGGACATTATTAAGCCAACCAAAATACACATATATCTGAGCAAGAAAGGAGTGCATTCCCATAGATACCTGTTATAAATGATAAAGACATGGTAAATCTTGCCAGAGGAAACTGGAATTCCCAATATACCAGATCACACATATAAATATTCTGTCACTCAAAGTCAATACATCCCACAAGCATTGGATATCTATAGTCTGTAATATTCTATTAAATCCCCCCCAGGATATTATCCCTGACATTCAAAGCATATTCCCCCATGTCTAATGTTTGTTCTCCAAAAAACAGTTCGAAGTCTGTATTTTTTATATAAATAGCATTACTGAGTGGCACAGCAGGAGACAAAGGGGGATGAAGTGGAAATGTATTTTTTTTCCTTTTGCGGCGGATCTGAAGATGTCCCGGCCTTTTCTACGAATAACACTTCTGAGTCACTGTACTGGGAGAAAGGCTTAAGCAGAGATTTATCTTGTTTTTTTTAAAACAGAGACAACAGGGCTCTCATTCTCTCTTGTAATTAATGCAATTTCTCTAATTGTTGTTTGACTTTAACCCGTCCTCAGGTCATGCCCACCCAGATACAGCAGGATGCTAATTTAATGCAAGAGGAAGGTTTAATAGATGTGATTATTTCACTAGTCTTTTATTATGTATTCTTGCTCATTAATAGGCATAATAATTCAGAATTACTTTATTGTATTTCATTCATAGATGATAGTGTAATGAATTTAGCTGGACAAACAGTTACATTATCCTCAGCAGACCAGTCTTGTTGCTGGCTCATTAATTAAAGACTGACAAAACAACAAAGCCTGGGGAGCCTTCCCGCTACAGAAGATATGCTCCAGGGAATGAAATATTAATAGAAGCCAAAACATTCAAGGGTTCAACTTTTAGTATGTTATAGAATAGCTCATTCTAAGCAACATTTCAATTGGACTTCATTTTTTTCCCTTTTTTTTTATAGTTTTTTTTTTCTCCAACTTTTTTTATTTGATTTTCTTCATACAGTTGAAGACATAGAATTAAAAAATAATAAAGACATATTAACTTTAAAATAAGTTGCAAAATATAACTGAATAATTCAAATAATAAAGCAAAATTAAGGAAAATTTAGGTTAGATCAAATTGGAATTATTCCCTTTTTTTTTTATATAGTTTTTGACTTATTTGCCTTCTTCTTATGAGCCTTTCTAGCTTTCAAATGGGGGTCACTGACCCCATCTAAAAACAAATGCTCTGTAATGCTACAAATATAGTTATTGCTACTCTTTATTACTCATCTTTCCTTTCAAGCCTCTCCTATTCATATTCCAGTCTCTTATTCAAATCAGGGCATGGTTGTTAGGGGAATCTGGATTGTAATCAGATTGCTGAAACTGCAAACTGGAGAGCTGCTGAATAAAAAGTTAAACAACTCAAAAACCACAATTAATAAAAAACTAAAACCAATTACAAATTGTCTCAGAATATCACTCTCTACATCATACTAAAAGCTAGTTTAAAGGTGAACAACCTCTTTAATGACACTAACGTTCACAATGGGGAACCGCTGTAACCGAGGATAGCCACTCCATGGGGAGTGGATATGGTGGGAGCCCAGGGGTGTAGCCATAGGTGATTGGAGGCAAAGACATGATGATGAAAGTAATAGTAAGTTTATTGGCAGTCAGAACACAGAAACCAAAAGGCAGGAGCTGGCAAAAAAAGGCTAATCAAGATATCCACATGGTGAGGGAAAAAATGGGGAACACAGGAACAAAAGGTACTCACTCAAGGTAACAAGGTTTTCACGGTTCAGATTGTCAGGTCAGGACCAAACAGAATACATTCAATGACTCAGCCCTGAGCAAAGCTCAGGGCGGGGTTTATAAAGGGAAGGTGATTAGGAATGGGAGACATATGAGGGTAAACGAGGTGGGTGGAAAACATACTGTGAACAGGCAGATAACAGAAACACTAAACACAAGAGTTCAGAACCAGTCCCGAGAGCCCCCAGTGGCTCATGAGGTAAATGTTGCAGTGAACAGCACAACCAGAGTTCAAGTCCTGGGCTGATCCTGACAGACACATTCTAAAGAGAATCTTGTTTGTGTGAGAGGGATAGGTAGACACCCCCTATCAACTCCAATCCATCATCAACCCTGCTGCCTGTCACACCCAGTAGCCCAAACCCCACATTCAAATGACTAGAAGGCCACTGGGTTGTTTAAAATACTTTATTTGATTTTCATATTAAACAAATGAAATCAAAATGACAACAAATGTTATGCAGATGAAGAAAATATGTTGCAAAGGAGACAATGGCATGATAGTATCAAAACAATATCATTCATGAAAAATAACAAAAAACGAACTAAAAATTAACTAAGCCAATAGATGCACAAGTAATAAAAAAAAGAAAAAGCCCATTTATCATCTGGAGTGTCAGATAGGTCATCTAACTATTGAAGAAAGCGCATTATTTGATCGCCAGTATTGGAGTTACAGATTTCAAAATAAGGAGACCAAACCAGCCTAAAAGAATCTTTGGAAATACTTCCTTTAGTTTTAGTTATTAAGGCTTCTTGCCAACTAAGCTGATTCATATAAGAGATGATGTCCGATAATGAGGGGGGTTCCTTTTGTAACCAGAAATTAAATAAAGCTTTCCTAGAAGCAGCTAGAAAAAAGGAAGTCAATAATTTACTTTCATGGGAGATAATATTTGACTTAGGATTTGCAGAAAGCATATTAATATCTAGATGCAGTAAAGCAATACATGGAGATAGTTTAATTTTTATCTTCAGTCTAGAATTCAAAAAATTTGTAACTTCCCTCCAAAAAAGGTTAATTTTTGGACAGGACCATAAATAATGAAAAATTGACACATTAGTCTCGTCACATTTAGGACAAAATGATATAGGACTATTAGAGGTACTTTTAGCAAACATTTTCCCATATCCTAAATGAATAAGCTTAAAGTGTTGTATTCTCCAACTCTCTGCCAAAATTAATTTATTATAAGTATTAATAGATTTCACCAAATCTGAGGGAGACACTCGACATTGTAAAAACTCAGTCCATTTAATGGACAATTTAGATAATGGATGCGAGTCTGTACCATAAATATTCCAAAATTTTTTAGATAAAGAGTTAATTGAAATCAAACAGGGGAGTTCCAAAAATTCTGCCAAATCATCTGCTAGCTTGTGGTCAGCTAAAATCAAATTGTTTTTATCATGCAGTAGAGAAAGACCGCATTGACAAGCTAAGTAATAATATCTATCAGATTCATTAAGCTTGTACTCATTTTTGAGTTTTGACCAAGACAATAAAGTTTTCTTATGTGGATCAAATAAGTCTTTAACTAAGACTAGTAAATTTCTCTTAGCAGAAAATAGAAAGGAATCAGACTTTTGATAATTTGAGGGTTTAAGTAAGAGCTTTGCTGGCATGAAAGGGGTTTCTGTATAACTATACCCATGTTGAGAGAATAAATGTTTCCACACAAAAATAGAATCACGATAAAGAGGATTCCTTTTAAAGTCACAAGGAACATTTCCCCATTTGCTATGTAAAACAGATAAAATATCAAAGAAGGGTTCTTGAAAGATCTCGATGTCAGGGTTGGTAAATTTTTTTTTCTCAATAATTTTTTATTGCTTTTCAAAAACAAAAAAAAAAAGACAGAAATAAAAAAGGACAAGATCGTGCATTGCATACATTCCATACATTACTATTCGTAAACAATTACATAGTTTAAACAAGGTACCCCTTTCCGATACACAATTATATATCTCCACTTATACAGCATAGCAAGGAATATAATGCAACAGTGATATTGATAGCATATTATGTACCTCAAACAGAAAGAAAATAAAATAAAACAAAACATACAACATCCGTAAATGTCTCCTGTCATATCTCAGTGGAACCCGCGTTCCATTATTGTTATACCAAGAAATAAATGTATACATATAGAGAACACCATCAATTTACAAGGATACAAGGTGTTGCGAGAAGCCCCCCTGATATCTATATTCCAACCAAGGCTGCCATACCTTTAAAAAGTTAAGGTGTTGATCATTAAGTACACTCGTCAATTTTTCATTACAAAATATCCAATCTAGCTTAACTTTCACCAAATTATAGTCAACATATAGGGACTTCCAGGATTTTGCTATAACCTGACCAGCAGCTGAAAAAATATGATTGATCAGTTTCTTCTGGGTTTTAGAAACCGAATCAGGAACAGCGCCTAATAGGGCCACATATGGATCCCTCCTTAAATTAACATGCAAAATTGAAAAAATTAAATGAAAGATACGAATCCAGAAACGTACTACTTTGGGACAGGACCACCAAACATGAACCATCGACCCCTTAGCGGAACAACCCCTAAAGCAATTGTCGTTCGCCCCGGGATAGATTTTAGCTAACCTGGCTGGAGTGAGGTACCATCGAAACAACACCTTGTATCCTGATTCTAAAACCACCGTATTTATTGAGCAGCTCTTCAAGTTTTGCCAAATGCTTAACCAGTCGTTTTCAGATAAGCATTTTCCCAAATCTGTTTCCCACGCTTTTATATAAGAGAGATCACTCAAATTATCAGGCGTGTTGAGTAGCCTATATAGAATTGAAATTGCGCCCCTAGGGGAAGCCCCATTTCTACACCACCTTTCAAAAAAGGAGGGTATCTTCTCCAGGGTTGGTAAATTTATTGCCTTTAGAGATCCACTCAATACAGTATCTAGTGAGGGCTGATAAATGAAAAGCTCTAAAGTTAGGAAGATTTAACCCTCCTAGTTTAACTGGAGCTCTTAATTTATGAAGTGCAATTTTTGCCTTTTTACCATTCCAAATAAATTTATTTAAGGCAGAGTCAAGTTTCTTAATATCAAAATGTTTTATAAGCAAGGGGAGATTAATTAATGGATATATTAACTTGGGAAATATCAAAGATTTAATAAAGAGTGCTCGTCCCTTTATATTAAGGGGAGAATTAGCCCATTTTTCACACATGGAAAAAACCTTTTGACAGGCTGGGGTAATATTCAAAGAATATAAATTATTTAGATCTGATGGAATTATTAATCCTAAATATTTGATCTGATTCTTTGGGTTTTTAAGTTGGAATTTCTTAAGTAAAGATTTAGAAAAAGAACCATAAATATTCATTACTTCCGATTTCTCAACATTAATTTTATAACCAGAGAAGGACTGAAAGTCTCGGAAAGGCCACTGGGTTAATTTTTAAAGTATAAACTAGGAGGGAGTAGACTGGCAAGGAGACTAGAAGAATGCTTCCAGCAAGAGCCAACATAAAGTAAATGAGTTCCATAGTACTGAAACAGGCAGCATAATGAAATCAACAACTTACTGGCTCAGCAGCTAAAGGTACCAAGCCAATTTGGAAGAACCGCACACCTGACAAACCCCAGCAGAGTTTCCTGGTGCTCAGTGATGGGGGAATCGGCGACCGCCCAGCCAAGGTACATAGAAGCATCACCGGCACACAGAAGCTTAGTTAAGCAGGGCAAGCCTTTGCAATTTTATTAAATGCAGTGCATTCAATAAAATTGCAAGGGCTTGCCCTGCTTAACTAAACTCCTGTGTGCCGGTGTTCCTTCTATGTACCTCAGCAGCTAAAGGTAAACAAAAGTCCAGGGACAGGCATACACTAGCCAGCAAGGGACAGGCATACACTAGCCAGCAAGGGAAACAAGAACAGGGAGCTTTGGAAAACAGGAACATGAACTGCGTAATACCAGCACAGGAGGGTCCAGAACAGGATCAAACTAGAACTTGGAAATCGGGTTCATTGACCAGTTGTCCAGCAGGAGACCTATGAAAATGGCAAAGAGGGAAGCCAGTTCATGGTTTAAATAAGGGCCCTCTGCTGAGAGCTAATTAGGGATAGGCTGCACCTGCCAGTTAATGCAGAGCAGCTGAGTAATAATTAACAGTGACAGGGCTAACCATAGGAACCTCAGAACAGGGTGACCCGATACCTCTAATCTGCCTGAATAGTGAAGAGGTAAGGCAAAAGGCTGCAATACATAAAGACCCTGGTTCAAACCCAGCAGAGGGATGATTCCTTACATTGCCAGACTCATGTGCCTCTCCTCCCACTATACAAGTACTGCCTCTCTTTGCTTCCAATGTCCATCTTTGGCAGCAAGAACTCTAACAATCTAACTTGCTGTCTTTTGGGTTAGAGAATGAGCTCTCTCAACACTAGTGTACACCAGGTAGTAGAAGAGGAATCTGGGTGAGAGAGATATGCCTCCATAAAAACTTTATTGTGTACCAGACTGCAGTAATCAGAGGAGTGAATCTAGCCATAAATATAGCCTAATATCTAGCCTAAAATGGTTCAAGTAGGAGAAAAAGTAGGTCAGGACAATGTGTGTAGGAGCTGGTGAGTGAAAAGTGGATAGAGATCATATAAGAGATTAAGGTATCATGTCATGGGTGCTTGACCTAAGGAACAGTGGACAGAGCAAATTGGCAGAGCACTCCTTGAATGGGGTACCTGCAGGACCCCTTGTACCCCAATGCTGCCACCCAGCACTATAGTACACAATAAATGAAACATACAATTCACATAGTGCTACCACTGCTGCTCCAGTATGCAGGGTAAATTGTCCAGCTCAATGGGAAAAAGGGCTGTTGTGTCATTCACAAATTAGTCTCCGAGGGTGGGATGAGGTGGTCATTACAAAGCAAAAAATAAAAATGAGTCTGGAATGTGGACAAGTGATCGTCTTTCCTCACTGGGCAAAAAGGTGCGGAACCAGATTCTATATTTGGATACAAAGTGAACCTCAGTAAACAATGCTTAATGAAGGGATACTTAGGTTTTTAGAGGCAAGCTTAAGAGAAAAATCTACAAAATGTGTCTTCCCAACTTACTACAAACCCCCCGGCATACATATAATTATATTGAATGTTTTAGATGTGTGTTTGGTAAAAATCAATCAAGCTGGTAGTAACAAAGATTAAAAATACAGCACTCTAAAAAAGGGGGTTAAGATTTTCGATCGGTAGCCCTAAAATTGTTTGAAAAAGTCACTGACTGTTTTGTTTATTAAATCTGCCTTCTGAACATATGAATATGCCAGAAACATGGTTGTTCTTTTAAGGAAATGCCAGTATATTAATTCCTATGGTTGGATTCTACCGAATTTCATTTAGCTACATGTCTAATGTACCTTTGTATGTGAGCTACTTAATAAGTTGAATTACTTTTCTCATTAGTCTGGTCCTATGGGGCCTATTTACAAAGGGGGCATATTTATTAAGGTTTGAATTTTAAATTCAAATTCTAAATTTAAACCACCAACTTGAATTTGAACGTGAGATTTATCACACATCGACCTTGGAAACAGTTGTAATTTGAATATTCGCCACCTAAAACCTGCCAAGTTCATTTACAAGTTAATGGCAGAGGTCAGTTGAACCATTTGAAGATGTTAAATGCCTTCCTGAGGATAACACAATTCAAATTTGATTCGAATTTTCAGGTTGTTCATATTCAATCCAATACTAGACGTTCAAGTATTTTCATAAATAACCTCCCATTTGAGTTGTGAGTACATTCGAATTTATAGTTAAAAAAATTCACATAACTTCGAAATTCAACATTTGATAAATCTGCCCCTAACATTCGGATTTCCTTTTTTTCTCGAAAACACTAAATAATTTGAGATTTATTGAGTAAGTGTAAAAACCACAAAAAACTTTTATACAAAACCTCTCCAAGTAAAAGTAGTTGAGGACCCATAGAAGTTAATCGGAAATACGATGATCTTATTGGTCCTTTTAATTAGCCATTCAGAGGTTTTCAATTTTTTTTTAGCTAATAATTTTCTGAAAAATTAAAATTTTAGAGATATTGAAATTTCTAGTGCATCTTTCAGTGTTTTTTTTTCCATTTGTACTTTTTATATTCGGATAGTTTAATATCATTTCATGGCATTAATGGTAGGGATACACCGAATCCAGGATTCGGTTCGGGATTCGGCCAGGATACGGCCTTTTTCAGCAGGATTCGGATTCGGCCGAATCCTTCTGCCCGGCCGAACCGAATCTGACTTTTTGTCAGAAAACAAGGAAGTAAAAAATGTTTTCCCCTTCCCACCCCTAATTTGCATATGCAAATTAGGGTTCGGATTCGGTTCGGTATTCGGCCGAATCCTTTGTGAAGGATTCGGGGGTTCGGCCGAATCCAAAAAAGTGGATTCGGTGCATCCCTAATTAATGGTTTTAGAGAAATAGAGTTTATGCATGGTTTCAAAAACCTCTAATACCACTAACATTTGATCTTTAATAAATGGGCCACCATATCTTAAAATGCACAAATAAATATTGATTTAAGGGGCAGACAGTATGTGGATTGAAATCCCACTGGCAAAATGTTTTTATAATTGTTACAATTTTAAATCCTTAAATGGCACATTTTGATGTCAGGGGTAGAGGTCGGATAACACTGGGAATTTGTCATGATTATAAAAGATAATATATATTTCCCTACACCCTACAAAGCTACTTACTTTGGACTTCTAATAGCCTTATAAATTACAGTGTAGGGTACATTAAACCCTATATTACTTGGCTTAGCTATGTTTATATAAATCTTTTCTCTGTCTAATGGAAACTAAGAGTGTCACCTTTAAGTAATCCATTTATATGTTATGCTTTTCTTATGAGCTCTCATGTTCTAGACGTTGCAGATACTTGTAGACCAAACATAGAAATAAATCGCCAGCACTTGGTCTAACTCACACTGTAGTTTTGGCGAGAAGCTAGAAAGACCCTTTACCAGCTGTTATAAATGATAAAAAAACATTATTTGTACCCCAACAGAAGGAGAATGGTTGCCAGTGCATAGTTTTTGCCTTTAAAAATAATCAGATATTGGTAGCATAATTTGGACAAAATATGTAAGCTTACATGCCAAGGCCTCTCATTGTATGTAAGTACAGGTATGGGACCTGTTATTCAGAATTATTCGGACCTGGGGTTTTCTGCATAAGGGATCTATCCATAATTTGGATCTTCATACTTTAAGGGGCAGATTTATCAAGAGTTGAATTTCAAATTTGAAAAAACTTCGAATTCAAATTCAAAAAGACCAACTGAAACTTATTTAAAAAGATAATTTTTTTTTGCAGGTGAATAGTCCGTATTCGTTCGAATTCGTCCAAATTCAAAAGTCTACTACAGAATCATGTACACATTAAATAAACCCAATAGTCTGGTTTTGCTTCCAATAAGGATTAATTTTATCTTAGTTGTGATCAAGAAAAAGCTACTGTTTTATTATTACAGAGAAAAGGGATTTTTATAAAAAAAAATAGTGTTATTTGGATAAAATGGAGTATATGGGAGACAGCCTTAGACCCTATACCTGTAGAATAATACGTGGACCTCTGAGCATGGGGAGCAAAAGGTTGGGAAATTATAGATTTTGACTGGTTACTGTTCCTGTGACAGTCTATAAAGAACATTAGCTAGGTTTATTTGTAGCCTTTGGTATATTAATGGGCATCAAATACCCACACACAATGATCCTCTAAATATTACATATGGTATGCATTAGGTTCAGTGCATTTAGTTATTGATGGAAGCCCTGTGACTGTGAAGCTTCTGATGGTATGGTCCATAGCGCCACATTTAAATAAGTCCCTGTGCTGACATCATCAGCCATGTACAAAGAGCATTGATCAGCATTTAAAGTGATTCAGAGCACCTGATTACAGTGAACTTGTGTAAGGTCCATATTAGATGGCAGAAAAAGAAGGAGAAGTTTCTTTATGAATTTCCCTTACTAATGTAGGGACCCTGAGGCGTAAGTTCCCCTTTTCAATTGGAGCCTCATGGTATATACAGGGTTCTGGATTCATGTAGCATGGCTGATCCCAAAAGCAGCCACAAGGTGGTGCTGTGCAACCATATAAAAGGGGACTCCATGTGCTCAGTCAGCCATTACTGCTGGAGGATTCCTACTTTCACTTTCATGTAGGAAGGTGACCAGAACTTATGCAAAGATGTAGGGGGCTAAAAGGAGTTCGATAATCCTGTGGGCTGATGCAGGGTACTCCAACAGCTTGGAAAGCTAAACCATGCCGGTTTGGAGCTTGGATGGACATCTTTGGTGCTCACGCTATGAATGGTGCTGGGAGCTGTAGTTCTGCAGAGGAATTCTGTGTGCTCACGTTATAGACAAAGTTGGGAGCTGGATGTAAGGAGTACAGGGGGTTTACTGTGCTCACGCTATTGACAGTGTTGGGAGCAATACCCTGAAGGATTTAAAGCCTTCTTAAAGCTTCTAAAGATTTCATCGCTGTGGATGCCTGTTCCAGCTCAGGAGGAGCCTACCCATCTGTGTGAATACCAAGGGTGAGTTGTGCCTAAGGGAGGGTAGAAAAAAAATAAGGATCCAGCGTATCTCATGTTTGTGAAACAGGCTGTCTGTGTGCCTGCCACGTGGGAGTCAAAATCTTGTCCAGTGGGAAAGGTATTTTGGGCAGGTAGCGCTACCTGGGGATACATGTGCTCTTTGGGGAAAGGGATTGAGTGTCTTTGTCTGCCAAAGTAGGTACGGGACTTTGCCTGGCATGGAGAGTCGGGAAATGGACTGCCACAGGTTCCCAGGGGAGTGGGTTACAAATGATATGCTGTAAATGTGTTTTACTTCCCCTTTAATTTGCACTTTCCTTATATAAAGTTGTGGTTTGTTATATAATAAAGTGTGTGAGTGATTTGTTTGCAAATGGGACTATCCTCAGGTGTATTCCAGGACCCCATTAGGTGGAGGCACTGCCAGAGAAAAGTTTTCCAGTACCTTTCACCTTAAAAAAGGGAACTCAGGTCCCGAGTTGGTAAGCTGGTACAAGCTTGGCACCAGGGGGGTTGCCAAGAGGGTGTTACACTAATAAGTTCTTTTTCAAGGTAATGCATGTTACTTTCAGGTTAGAGAAATAACAACTAAAACAAGCGTTTTTTCCTTCCTAAAGCAAAGCTGCTGAAATATTAAAATTCTGTGTTAGCGTTGACAGTAAATACATGATAATAATGGTAATGCGGCCATGGCTCATTAAGGTATCACCATTTAATAAATTGTACTGAGCAGTACATTAACTCAAAGGCAGGGGGGATTTGGGAAGAACATGTTTTATAAAACACAAAGCAAAGCATTAATTGCATCTCCAGATGTTAGCTCGGCTTTATTGGATTTCTTGAATATAAGAAATGAAGTCTCAAAGTACTGACTCACCGGATGAAGGAGGAGGTCCAGGTGCATCTCCCTGAAACTTCACCTGAGGGAGGAAAAATGTAATAATAAATAAGTATAGAAAACCCAAGCAGATTTGATCATAGTTTGTAGCAGAAAATATTGAGATAAATTAGGACTTTCATAAATAACCCTGTAAGGGGGGCTATTCACTAGACTGTGGTTGGCATTTTTGGAACTAGAAAAGCCAGAATCCAAAAATCCACCACCTCAGACCTGCTGAGGTTGTGTATAAATCAATGGGAGAGGTCCCTTTCCTATTTGGAAGTTTCTGTGGTCTGCGCTGGAATTAGCCCAAAAATCTGACCATTTTGGGCTTTTTGGCCAACAATTTGAAAAATTCAGGCTTTTCTGGAAAAGTCCGAAAAAATTGAGGGGTTTGGTAAAAAACCACGAAGAAATTGTAAAATTCGGCTTTTCACTCAATTTTGAGTTTTTACCAGAACCATTTTTTTTACTTTTTAAATAATAAATAAGGTTAAATTGGGTATGGGAGTTTGGTTGTGTTTTTTTATTTAAATAATTAAATAAATTAGTAAATAACCCTCTAAATCATAGGCAGCCTATGATTAAGCGTATGATTAAGTGTCTGTGACTTACGAAACGCGTAATGCTATTTCCATGTGTAGAAAAATAAACTATCATTCTTTTACATGTCTGTCTGGAAGACTGCTCTTTGAGTGCCTGCTCCACTACAATACTTTATTGGATTTCTTGTTGACCCGGAGATCCTTGCATTTGTTTATAAGCCACGGGAGTGACAAAACATCACTGCTTTCTCAATTGAACTGTTATTTTACAATAACCTTATAAAGAATTCAACGCCAGTTTATAAAACAGAAACTTTGGTATGTCTTTTATTGGAAATTATGATTTTAGTACAGGTATAGGACCTGTTATCCAGAACACTGGGCACTGTGCTGATATCCAAAGCTAACAGTATAATACAGTGCATCTACCAAAAAAGGAGAACAAAAATATAGAGATTTATTTGGGTTTTAGTCAAAATTTTGATAGGGATTTAGATGATCCTCCTCATAAAAGGGTGGGTTTTCAATTTCAATAAGTCAGAGAATCCATGTAAAATCTAATTTGAAAATCAAATAATAAATAATGTCGTCTTGTGCCGTTTTAATGTTATCAGTCTGGATAAGTGAATCCGACTGGGATTAGAAGTGCACCTACCAGTATGTTTTTTGAAATTCATATCTGTTATTGTTCTGTGACACATGGGGGAATTTTAAAACTCAGTTTTTCTTATTTTTATTTTTAAGAAACAACAAATAAACTCATTTCCATAAACGTCATCATTCATCAAAATATCGGAACTGAGCGAGCACGAATAGAAAAATGTTGCAGAAAAATCACAGAATCCACAACTTTTCCAACTTGTCACACAACAACAGCAATTTTTTCGTCCAAAAGCTAGCTTCAAAAACACCCAAAAACCACGTAAAAGGGACATCTGCCATTGACAATGATTTCAACTGGCTTTTGCTGGAGTATTTTCAGAATCACTCTTTTTTTTCCCCGCAAGTTTTTGGGGGTTTTGGTGACAAAAAGCAGACCTGAAAAGTTGCGGTTTAGTAAATGCCCCCATTGGACAAAGTTGTGACATAATGCAACATGGCTCTTATTTTCAATGTCTTAAGTTATCAATAGGCATGTTGAGATAAGAGAATCTCTCATTGTTTGACTTGCCACAAATTGTTGATCAACATGATCTAAAATATTGTGATTGTGGAAATTTGCTGTCTCCTAGTTGTTTTGAGATTAAACCTTTCAAACCTTTTGACCTTTGGTTTGAAACCAAAGATAAAGTCATAATGACTTTATTGACACAAAAATAAAAGAAACATAAGAAAATAAACTAAACTCTAAATTGGGTTGCCAATCTCCCAGTGAGGGCTAAACAGAACTGACTTCATTGGAAATAGAATTATGAAAACTAAACTAGACTGAGAGAAAGCAGCTTTGTATAAGAATATGACGGTACAATCCCCAGCAGTGGAACTCTTTGAAAAAAAGTATTTTGTTCTAATATCCTTTTATGCATGAAAGAACAAATACACTTAAAATGTAATATATGTGTCAGGGGGCCTATCAGCTCTCAGCGGGAGTAGTCAGGACCAAGGAGGAAGCCCAGGGGTCAAAGTCTAAGTTTGTAGTAAAAATAAGGGTCAAGCGAAAATCGAGCATTGAACCGGCATCCTGGGAGTCATTTTATTTTGAATTTGGCGCTGGCTTTCATGACGTCATCACGCCGGAGTCCTGACACTGGCGTCGGAACGCCATCGCCACCGCTGCCTAAGTGGTAGCTATGGGCGCCGCCATCTTGACTGTGGCGCTGAAGAGGACGGCCACACTCATGATACTATGCATATAAGTCCCTTACTGTTGTTGGTTCAGGACCTTTTTACAATAAAAAGGGAAGTACAGGTATAGGATCCCTTATCCGGAAACCCGAAACTCCCATAGACTCCATTTTATCCAAATAATACAATTTTTTAAAAATGATTTCCTTTTTCTCTGTAATAATAAAACAGTAACTTGTACTTGATCCAAACTAAGATATAATTAATGCTTATTGGAAGCAAAACCAGCCTATTGGGTTTATTTATGTTTAAATTAATTTCTAGTAGGCTTAAGGCATGAAGACCCAAATTACAGAAAGATTCGTTATCCGGCAAACCCCAGGTTCCGAGCATTCTTGATAATGGGTCCTATACCTGTATATACAATTAAAATTGTGCTACTGAAGTTTCTGGCAGTGTTCCTGTTCATTGGCTCGGGATGTAACATCGATCTCAAAACCCACATTATGACCAGAAGCACCTTTTTTATTCCATGCATTCTGGGTCGGTCCAAAATGGGTTTGGTCTTTCATGATGTATTTGTTAAAAAACACCTTAAATCAGGGAGTCCACAAGCTTGATAATGTGTAGAGACACATGCTTCACAATGTTTTTCATGGTACAATTACAACACATGCATTTCCATCATCTCATTCCAAAACAGAAATTAAAATGAAGTTAGCCTCTTTGCTTTTAAAATGGCCTCTAATCTTCAGGAAAGGCTTTCCTCTAGATCAGTGATCCCCAACCAGTAGCTCCTGAGCAACATGTTGCTCCCCAACCCATTGGATGTTGCTCCCAGTGGCCTCAAAGCAGGTGCTTATTTTTCAATTCCAGACATGGAGGCAACTTTTGGCTGCATAAAACCAGATGTACTGCCAAATAAAATCTCCTGTAGGCTGCCCACATACGGGCTACCAATAGCCAATCACAGCACTTATTTTGCACCACTCAGGAACATTTTTAATGCTTGTGTTGCTCCCCAACTCTTTACTTCTGAATGTTGTTGCACACGCGTGAAAAAGGTTGGGGATCCCTGCTCTAGATGATTGATGAACATTGTTTTTGAGATATGCTTTCAATCTGCCACAAGAGAATTAGTGAACTTGGGCAATGCTGTTGGACCTTGTGTGTTGGTGGATTTATTGCGGTGAAACAGGAAAGTGCCTTTCCCAAATTATTGCCACAAAGATCATTGTACACTGTAAGGGTAAGGTTTGCTTTGATTAGAACCAGTGACCCATGCCCATGCCAACAAAAACAACCTCAGACCATTATTTTTCTTATACCAAAGCATTGCATATTCAGGCAGGTAAAGTTCTCATTGAATTTGCCAAACCAGGAGTAATCCATCAAACTGCCAGATGGAGAAGTGCAATTTATCACTACAGAGAATTTATTTCCACTGCTCCAGGGTCCAGTGGAGGTGACCTTTACACACCATCCAACGATATGCCTTTCCTCATGGTGATGTTAGGCTTGTGTCTAGCTGCTAACAAACATAATTATCATGTTCCAAACAGGTCACATCCTGATGCTACTTCCAGAGATAATTTGGACTCCACAGTTAGGGGACAGATTTATCAAAATTTGAGTTATGAAAAAAAGTCGATGTGGAAAAAAAACACTGACAAAACCTTTTTCTTGAATGCTGGTGTATTTAGGATGTAACCAAGACAAACTAGTCCTTGTTTTTAACTTTTTTTTTTCTTTAATAAATTTTGAATGTACGAATTGAAGGAAAAGCGAATTCGATCAAATTTGATTCAAAGTTTTTCCCAAAAAAACTTTGATTTTTCAAAGTCGAGCATTTGACTCCAATAATAGGAGGTCCCCCTTAAGCTGGCCATAGACGCAAAGATGTCATTGTACGAATCAAGGATTTGTACGATTTTTGGAACGTGTGTGGAGAGTCCCGACATTTTTCGTCCAGCGGAGATTGGTCATTTGGTCGATCGGACAGGTTAGAAAATTTCTCTTGGCTGTCAATAATACGATTTTCAGTGGGAGACTGTCACTAGCTTTGTCTATCATACGATTGCTGTCAGGGGCAGATCATCGGCTGATCTGTTCTTTAACTACTTTATTTGGTCGGAATGGTAAGACTTTGGTCTGAATGGTTAGTGGCAGGTTGGGAGATGGGAAAGTCCAATGATTCGTACGATCGGATCTTTGCGTCTGTGGCCAGCTTTAGGCTAAAACAGCAATTCGGCAGGTTTTAGATGGTGAATGGTCGAAGTCGAATTGTTAGACAGTACATGATAAATTTCGATATTCAAATTTTTTTCATTTGAAAATTCACCTCAACCTTTGATAAATCTGCCCCTGACTGTCAGGAAACTTTTGCCCAAAAATGTGTCTTGGTAATATAACGAATATAGTGTACATGTTAAATGGCCTTAAATAGCCTCTAAACTCAGAAACTGTTGATTGCATTTGACATTTGGGGGCAGATTTACATAGGGTCGAATATTGAGGGTTAATTAACCCGCGATATTCGACTGCCGAATGTAAATCCTTCAACTTCGAATATCGGAGTCGAAGGATTTACCGCAAATAGTTTGATCGAACTATCGAATGAAAAATCGTTCCATTCGAAGGATTTTAATCCATCGATCGAATGATTTTTCTTCGACCAAAAAAACATTAGAAAGCCTATAGGGACCTTCCCCGTAGGCTAACATTGCACTTCGATAGGTTTTAGGTGGCAAAGTAGGGGGTCGAAGTTTTTTTTAAAGAGACAGTACTTTGACTATCAAATGGTCGAATAGTCGAGCGATTTTTAGTTCAAATCGTTTGATTCGAAGTCGAAGGTCGAAGTAGCCAATTCGATGGTCGAAGTAGCCAAAAAAACATTCGAAATTCAAAGTTTTTTTTTATTCTATTCCTTCAATTGAGCTAAGTAAATGGGCCCCAAAATGTAATTCTAATCAACTTTCCAAAATAAAAAAAAAATGAAAATATTAAAGTGGTTATAAAGTTATTTGTAAAAATATTTCTAGTGAAAGCAATGTTTGTTTAACTCTTTCTGTTAACTAGTTCTGATTCTTGAAACAATGGGGCCGATTTGTTAACGTTCATGCTTTTTTGTTTCCCTAAGTTGTATCTTTTAGTGGTTAAAAATTAGAAAAGTATTTTATTAATTACTCTAAATCACAAAAAAGTTATAATTTATTAAAGAGGTTATTTATCAAAGATTGAGTTGTTTTTTTTCTAAAAAAAAAAATCGGTTTTGTGGTATATTTCAGTTAAAACTTGAATGTTCAGGTTAAAAGCAACTTGAGAAATTCGAGTTTAAAAAAAAATAGATTTTTTTGAGATTTATTATACCCCGTAGCTGGAAATAGCTTGAATCTGAAAATACACCATCTAAAATCTGTTAAGGTCATGTAGAAGCCAACGGCAGAAGTCCCTTGAACCATTTGTTAATAGCCTTCATGATATTTACGTTTTTTTCAATCATTTCAAGTTTTTAGGTTGTTAACCCCAAATTCACTGATTCCAGATTTTTCCATTCAATTTTTTTCTTAAATTAAAAACCATTCCAGTTGTGAGTTCATTATAGTTCTAAAAAAGCTCACAAAGATCTAAAATTTGACCTTTGCCATTTAAAAGTTAGTGAGGTCATGTAGAAGATTTGCTTCGTGGCTTTAGTGGTTTTCAGGAGTTTTGATGCTTGTAATCATAGTTACATAGTTAAATTGGGTTGAAAAAAGACAAAGTCCATCAAGTTCAACCCCTCCAAATGAAAACCCAGCACAATCATGCAAAGATTCTTACTCAAGCTAAATTTTCATATTCTTATTCTGATTTGTTTTTTGTTTTATTTTTCATTTGCAGCTTTTATTATAGGATCTTTTAATAAATAACTTGACATTAAGGGGCAGATTTATCAAAGGTCGAGGTGAATTTTCGAATAAAAAAAATTTAAATTTCAAGCTATTTTTTGTGTACTTCAACTAGGGAATAGTCCAAATGTAATTTGAATTTGAAAAAAAAATTAATTTGTGTAACCCTCTATTTCTGTCACACCGACCCACGTGGCCCTCTGTTCCACACACTCCACCAGTGTAGGGGTTGTTACTGCAACAGGTATAAGGACTCGAACACAGGCAGAGATATCATAACTTTAAAATGCTTTATTGATTGGCACTGTCTGCTGGGGACCTGTAAAACAGTAAGGAGAACACTGCCAATTTCAGGTACATCACAGGCCACCAGCCCGCCTCTTCTGTGGAACTAAAGCACTGAGAAACAGAACAGTGATCGTATAGTGGATTTTACATAACAGAGAAAGTTTAACATAAATTATAAACATACCTGTAAAACAGTAAGGAGAACGCTGCCAATTTCAGGTACATCACAGGCCACCAGCCCACCTACATTACAACAGGCAGTTAATTCAATACACCCCCACTGACATATTATAGGAAAATGTAAGGAAAAGCAACATAGCTAATATACATGGCACATTAGTATATAACAACCTCAGCATAGTACAATAACTGTGAGGATTACAGCATACAGGTTTTCTCATGGCAGACATTTTAGATCCCATGTGCTCTGCCTGTCTCCATTAATCACTTTGGGAATATGCTACACACTACTAACCTGATAAAAGCATAAGGCTGCTATAGCGGGAGGTAAGACAAGTTGATTCAGCAAAAGAATAACTCTTAAAATCAACCATAAAACTTTTGAGGTGATTAGAGCAGTAACAGACATCTTACCTCTTCTGTGGAACTAAAGCACTGAGGAGGGACCAGACCAAATGGTAGGATATAGACAGGGGGTAAGGGAAAGTCCATTAATGATTATGGTCTGGTAAAGATTCTGTTTAGAGTGTGGCTATGATCTTTCCCCATAGAAGTTAGCTGCTCTGTTAGAACTATTTATTTCTTAACTAGAACATAATTAACAGTAAAACATTCAAAGGTATAGTCTGCACTTTTGGTCAGTATTTTGGTACAGTCCAAGTGATTCTTCCTGTCAGGAATTTAACCTCTTGCAGATCTGAGATATTTGGCGAACATTTATATATTTAAGTTAACTGTGTTAACCGTGTTACATTCACCCCTCCTTAATTTAGCCAAATATTTGTTACACTACCTGAATCAAAACTTTACATAGTATGTTGTGAGACTTACCAAAATTCACATCTACTCATTAAATTGGAATAATATAACATAGCGTTCTTATATTACAATAAGTTATATAGGTATCTGTGCTTACAATATAAGGTAATAGAGCATTTTCCTCAGCCCTTTAGCAAAGGTTCATTTAAGAACTACTTAGAGGGTGTGCACTACCCTCGTACAGTAGGTAACACAAAGTGCCATTTACACAATGCTTAAATGAGGAGATACTATTTACATATGGTACTAAACCCCTTATCAATTTCTGGTTTTTATGCCACTAAACTATGCATACACACACCATTTGTCTTGCCTTATTTTTGTAAGATAAGCTCTTACATATTCCTATCAAAGCGCTAGTAGAGTGATAGTTTGTTCTATCCTTTAGTTGTTAAGGGCATTGCCTAGCAATTTAAGTACTTCTAGCAACTGACTTTCAGTTTGGCAGCTAGATATTATGGCATTCATTGAGCAAATAAGTCTGTCCACTGGCTTTACAATCCTACCAGACCTTGTTTGAGTTACACCTTCTACTGGACTTTGTGGAACTCTGGGTAAATGGGAAGATTCTTTGTCACTTGAAGCGTGAGTAACATAACTTTGCCTATCTGACTGGAAAACAAAGTCACCTTGTTGGTTACTAAGCTGTGAATCCGACAAATGATTGGGTACTTGTAGGTCAAATAAAACTTCATTTCCAATGCCTTCTGTTTGTGCTGTATTTATATCATTACATGACTGTAGTGAATCTCCTCTCTCTGTATTGTTTATTGGGCTACTACTCTCTTTATTTTGCAAAACCCAATTCAGGTTACTTTCAGTATCTCCATCCTCACCAAAAGAGTCATGATGATCTTCTGCTTCCAAACTGGACACAGTAGAAGAATTGTCTGATGAATCTTCATCAGGGATCTCTAGAGGCAGAAAATTAACTGGTAGTATTAAGTTGCGATGCACTACTTGGATCTTTCCAGTTTTTGGATCACGTATCTGAAAAATGTGTATTTTTGGATTGGCCTTGACAACTTCATACACTGTAGACTCCCAAATGTCAGCTAGTTTACGTTTTGCTCTTTCTTTTCTGTTTACAAGTAGAACATGATCACCGGTATGAATTTGAAAGCCTTTTACTTTTTGGTTGTATTTCCTGGCCTGTCTCTTTTTTTCTTGACTTGAATGTTTCTGTGCTATACTTATTGCTTCCTGCAAACATTTCTCCATAGATGCAACAAATTCATCATGGCTTGTAACTGTCTCATCCTTTAATACACTTCTGAACAAGATGTCTACAGGCAACCGTGGGGTACGTCCAAACATAAGAAAAAATGGTGGATACCCTGTGGTTTCATGCACAGTGCAATTGTATGCAAAGGTCAGTGTTTGGATCATCTGTGGCCATTTACTTTTTGCTCTCGGAGTTAAGGACCTTAACATATTTCCTAGAGTACGGTTAAAACGTTCTGCTTGACCATTTCCCATAGGATGATAGGGTGTTGTGTGAGATTTTTCTACTCCAGCAATTTGTAGAAGCTCATTGATCAGTTCACTTTCAAAATTTGATCCTCTATCTGAATGTAATCTTTCAGGAAATCCATATATACAGAAGAAATTATCCCAAAGTTTACGGGCTACTTGCTTGGCTGTCTGGTTTAAACATGGGAATGCATGAGCTATTTTTGTAAAATGGTCTGTAACAACTAGAACATCAACACTTTCATTATTTCTGTCCTCAGCAGACCAAAAATCAATACATACAAGTTCCATTGGGTGGGTAGTAAGAATGGATTCAAGAGGCGCTCTTCCTTCTGGTTCTAGAGTTTTACTGACAACACATCTCTTACATTGTCTTACATATGTTTTAATATCTTCTTCCATCTGAATCCAGAAAAATCTTTCACGCGCTAGAAAGTTTGTTCTGTCTTGACCTTGGTGTCCAGCATCATCATGGATTCCTTTCAGAACTTCCTTTTTTAGAGAAGAAGGGACCACAAACTGGTATCTCTTAATTCCAGACCTGTTCCTTGAAACTCTGTAAAGAATTCCATTGTCCAACTTGAGTTTATCCAAGTGCTTTAGCAATCTCAAAGTCTTTTGGGATTCATAAGAACGTTCCCTACGGGATGGTCTTCTCCCTCTTTGGACAAAGTATATGGCCCTGGAAAGGTCATCATCTTCACTCTGCTTAGTTTGAAGATCCTTTAAGGAGAACTTTGGAAGTGGAATTGATACTTGCTGTATCAGAGTATTCACTTTTGGTTGTATCAGTACTGTGTGGCGTATTTGACCATATGCAGGTTGCAAGTGGTTTTGCATTACTGCTTTAACTTCTTCACTTGTCATCAAACAGGAATTAGGGACTGTATGAAGTGGCATATGCTCCACTCCTTGGACACTAACTGAAAGTCTAAATGATTCCTGAACTGCATCCTTATCAAAAGTTTGGCAAGTTTCCAACAGATCTTGGTAGGGTTCTGCTACGATTCTGTTGTTGATTCTTGTCTTTACAAATGGTTGACGACTTAGGAGATCAGCTGGTATATTCTGTGTTCCTGGCACATATTTCAAGTCAAAATCATACGGTGAAAGTTTGGCAACCCACCTCTGCTCACAAGCATCCAACTTTGGTTTGCTCATTATGTATGTGAGGGGGTTGTTGTCAGTCCATGCAGTGAAACGTTGTCCTTTTAACCAGTGGCTAAACTTGTCACACACTGCCCACTTTAGAGCTAGGAATTCAAGGCGATGTGCTGGGTACTTTGACTGGGACTTAGAGCCTTGCTAGCAAATGAAATAGGCTGGGCCCTCTTCCCGCATTCCGACATCTGACTAAGTACTGCGCCAAATCCATCCATAGATGCATCTGTTGACAGGATAAAAGGCTTGCTAAAGTCTGGGTGTGCTAGCATCACTGTGTTTTGGAAATCTGCTTTCAAATCATCAAAAGCCTTCTGACACTCTATAGTCCAGTCTTCAGGGCAAATTTTCCTTATAATGGTTTTTCTTTGCCCATTTCTCTTTGACATATACCCGCCTTGTTTTGGCTCAGCTGTTAACTGGTAAAGCGGCTTAGCTGTTTTCGAAAGTCCTGGAATGAAATGAGAATAATAATTTGCTAGTCCTAAAAATGACCGTATTTTCTTTACTGATGGTGTTCTCCTATCTATCTCCATCAGGTCACTCACAGCAACATTGGTTATTGCTGAGATTTTCTCTGGGTCAGCTTTTATTCCTTCCCTTGTGATGAAATGTCCCAAAAACTTGACAGATTGCCTTAATAGTTTACATTTCTTGGGAGCTAGTTTCAGGTTATGTTCACAAAGTCGACTAAAGACCATCTCGATTCTGTCAATGGCTTCCTGTTCAGTCTTTCCAAACACCAAGAGGTCATCCAAATAACATAACAAACGTAGGTAATTTTGGTCACCGAAGATTGATGTCATCATACGGGCAAAAGTTGCAGGGCTATTGCATAATCCCTGTGCCATTCTGTTATACTCAAACAGTCCAACAGGTGTAATGCAAGCAGTGTACTTCTTGTCATCTTCGTGTATTGGAATGTTATAAAAACCTGATGTTAAGTCCATAGTGCTAAACCAGCAGTTCCCACTAAGAGAAGCTAGAGCATCTGTTTGATTTGGTAAGGGATATGCATCCTTTATTGTACGAGCATTCAGCCACCTGAAATCTGTACAAATCCTGGGTTCCCCAGACGGTTTCCATGCTAAGACAAGTGGTGAGGCCCACTCGCTATTGGATTTCCAAATAATTCCCTTCTCCTCCATTTCATTCAAGACTTCTCGCATTTTTTGAAAATGTGCAGGAGGGACTCTTCGGTATGGAAGACGAAAAGGTCGGTCATCTGTTAGTCTTATACGATGTATAAAGTCTTTGGCCTCACCACAGTCCAACTTCCCCCTGGAAAAGATCTGTTCATAATGAGTAATTAGTTCTCCCAGTTTTTGTTTCCAGAACTCTGAGACCTCACATAAATCTATATTCAACTCTTCCAAGCCAAGATTTTTCAGTACGATCCTCATATCTTCATGAGGTTTATATTGCTCAGGTATGGAACATTCTCTTTTCATAGAATTACCAGTGCAAGTATTTTCATGTACTGTGTGATATTGTAATAGCTTTGCTTTTTCCTGACAGTCCAGTTCAAAGTCTTCTAAAGCAATACAAGGTTGGACATCAGCAATTTTTGCATTTCTCCGAATGGTTATTTGCTTATCAGATGTATTAATCACCTTTATGGGAATCCATCTGTTACCCCATAATGGTGTAACTGAGCGCCCTACCAATACATTATGTGGGCAAGACTTGGAAGTAGTAGGCTCTATAATAACTGTGCTCCCAACTGATAAGCTACACTTCTCTGGGAGTTTACCCCATACTAAATGTTCCTGATGGGGTTGTAAGACAATACAAGTATTAAGCTTTACGGTGCCTACTTTCTCTGGGATCATGTCACCTTTCCATCGGCTTACATTAGCTAAAAGGTGTAAAAAGGAATTTGAATCTTCATTGCTATGCTTTTCAGGAGCCGCTAGCACTTTCCAAAAATTGTCATCTTTTTTTAGCTGATGGATAATATGTTTGATAACATTTGTACCAATAATATCATCAGTTTGTCCTGGCACCACTAGTATTGGCACAATCATTTTACAGTTAAACATTTCTAACAGTATTTCGTACTGAGCTCTTGGGTTTACTCTGTTGCCACCATAACCTACAAGTACAATACCACTTGGTGAACCAGAACATTGTTTTAGTAAATTAGCTTGCACTAATTTCTCCTCTACTTGTTCACTGATTGTACAGGCCATTGAGCCACTATCAATCATAGCATTTAGTTCACATTTTTCTTGAACAACAACAGTAGTATAGAACAAGTTGTCATATGGTGCGACCCTTTGTGTTCGTTGAAATACTACCAATGTCTTGTCAGTTATGGATTGAGCATGTTCCCTATAGCAATTCTCTAGGTCATGGACATCATGGGAAATTGGGGTTTGTGAATTTGTGCCCACACTACACCCCTCTACATGCAGGCTTTCTAGTTTGCCTCTTATGACCTGATTGCCAGCACAGGAAACATAAATTGTTCATCATACAGTGTGCTTTTGTAGAGTGTTTGCCATCTTTGCATATATCACAAGTATTGTGCCTCCTTGAATGGGTTAACTCAGCTGTTACAGGCAGCACCGGGTGCTGATAGGCCCCTTGAACTGGGATTACCTTCTCTAGCAATGTAATTAATCTCTCAACATTTGTATTATCTTCCTCTTTAATATAAGATGGAAGGTTCTCTTTTACTGGAGGTTCAGAAAAGTAGGAATCAGTTGATACATTTAAGATCTCCCCCTTTTTGCTAGCTATGGTTTTGACTGGCTTACATTCGGGCCTCAGTCTCTTGTCTCTATGATAACTATCCATCATTTCTTGAACCTCACCCACAGTCCACTTTTCAGCGGGTTTACACCTGAATACACACTGCAAATCTGGCTCTGGGCAGTGTCTAATAAACATCATTGCCACCTCGTGACCTGGGTCTTCCACACATTTCCCTTGCCTTTTTAAACACTCATTGGCAAGATCAATGACTTGATTTAAATGAATCCAGTAGTCTAGACTACTCTCACCAAGCTTTGGGAGTGTGGAATAAAAGTCTGCTAATGGGGTTGCGGAGGATATGGCTTCCCCAAAATGTTGCTTCAAGATACTGTAAATCGCTCTTGGGTCACGTTTAATATCTATAGATGGGTTATTTCTGACCCCAATTTTCACTAGTTCTTTTGCCCGACCCATAAGTTTATCCATAATCTCTTTACCATGCTCAGCAAGTTGGTAACCCTTTTTAGTAAGGTAAGACTGCATAATTTCCTCCCATTCATATACAGTACATTTATCATTTTCATCTCCCCTAAATACAGGGGGTTCCTTTACTTTTGCATTGAGTATCCAATTTAATTTAGCCCACTCCTCAGTTTGCTTGTCACTCACTGGTGCAGTGTCACCAAGTCTGGTGTTTTGGGCTGCTAACCCTGTTATAATTGAGTGGCTAATCTGTTGTCCAACTTCTTTTATAAGATCGGACAAAAACTGAGGGTTTTCAGATGTACCCTGCATGTAGCTAGCTGCACCTCTGCAATAAGGGTCACTATTTTGTATTATTCCTCCTACCTGTGCAGCGTGCTGATGTTGCAGTTCAGCTACACCATGAGACTAGTTAGTGCAGGTGAACCAGACCTGGTCAGTGAACTTTCAGGCTGAATTGCTGACATGCCAAAACTTAAAATTACATTACTTATTTTGTCACGTGATAGAGTACCTCTTCCCCGTGGTGCAGGGGTTGATTGTAAGTGCCCTGGAGGTGTTGTGCGATGCTCAGACATATTGTCTTTCTATACCACTTACAGAGTCCTTGTAAAATAGTCTCTCAAACCTTTGAACAAAGTCCACTTATTTGTTTATCAGCTGCAGTTACCACTGGCGAATATGAAAATCCTCACTGGTCACCGGTGCAAATGAAATCCGAGTCACGGCACCAAATGTAACCCTCTATTTCTGTCACACCGACCCACGTGGCCCTCTGTTCCACACACTCCACCAGTGTAGGGGTTGTTACTGCAACAGGTATAAGGACTCGAACACAGGCAGAGATATCATAACTTTAAAATGCTTTATTGGTTGGCACTGTCTGCTGGGGACCTGTAAAACAGTAAGGAGAACACTGCCAATTTCAGGTACATCACAGGCCACCAGCCCGCCTCTTCTGTGGAACTAAAGCACTGAGAAACAGAACAATGATCGTATAGTGGATTTTACATAACAGAGAAAGTTTAACATAAAGTATAAACATACCTGTAAAACAGTAAGGAGAACGCTGCCAATTTCAGGTACATCACAGGCCACCAGCCCACCTACATTACAACAGGCAGTTAATTCAATACACCACCACTGACATATTACAGGAAAATGTAAGGAAAAGCAACATAGCTAATATACATGGCACATTAGTATATAACAACCTCAGCATAGTACAATAACTGTGAGGATTACAGCATACAGGTTTTCTCATGGCAGACATTTTAGATCCCATGTGCTCTGCCTGTCTCCATTAATCACTTTGGGAATATGCTACACACTACTAACCTGATAAAAGCATAAGGCTGCTATAGCTGGAGGTAAGACAAGTTGATTCAGCAAAAGAATAACTCTTAAAATCAACCATAAAACTTTTGAGGTGATTAGAGCAGTAACAGACAACTTACCTCTTCTGTGGAACTAAAGCACTGAGGAGGGACCAGACCAAATGGTAGGATATAGACAGGGGGTAAGGGAAAGTCCATTAATGATTATGGTCTGGTAGAGATTCTGTTTAGAGTGTGGCTATGATCTTTCCCCATAGAAGTTAGCTGCTCTGTTAGAACTATTTATTTCTTAACTAGAACATAATTAACAGTAAAACATTCAAAGGTATATTCTGCACTTTTGGTCAGTATTTTGGTACAGTCCAAGTGATTCTTCCTGTCAGGAATTTAACCTCTTGCAGATCTGAAATATTTGGCGAACATTTATATATTTAAGTTAACTGTGTTAACCGTGTTACATTTGAATATCAAAATGTATCATGTACTGTCTCTTTAAAAATTCTACTTCAACCATTCGCCTATGGGGGACATCCTAGAACCTGTTTGGAGTCAATTGGTGGAATCGAAGTTTTTTTTGGTAAAAACCTTGAATCAATCTCAATCGAATGCACTATTCCTTTGATTAATACAATTCTAATTCGGCCGAATACTGACCTATTCGATCAAAAACAGACCTATTCAACCAAAAAGAAACTTTGACTTAATTTCAGTTGGTCTTTTTGAATTTGAATTTCGAAGTTTTTTCAATTCAAAATCCGACCCTTGATAAATATGCCCCTAATAGTTTTTTAAATGACTAAAATCACTAAAATATATGAATATATGAATGATATGAATCTTGAAGTCTTGAAGTTCTCCTTCAGGTATGTTAATCATCTGATATCTGATAATTTTTTAAGGTGTCAGAATAGATATAAGTATATATACCTAGAATATAAACAGTCATTTTAATATGTCTGGCTGTCATATAGTTTATATTATCCTCATTTGTATAGTTCATTGCTGCTGAATACGTTGGTGCTTTACAAATAAACCATAATAATAATTATATTGACAGGCACTGATGGAAGACAGCCATCTTACTACCCTTTAAGGTGTTGGAAAATAAACAGCAGCTAGCATTTTAATGCATCTGGTATATCATATTTCTGACACATTTAGTCACTGCTCATTTATTATCAAAGATATTTCCCTTTATCTGGCTGTTATTTTTCCATTTTCCAACATATAAAGTAGCTCTTTAAAGGCAACACTCACACAAAAATAGGTTTTTTTTTACCATATTTACAGAAAATTTAATTGCAAGCAAATCTCTAAAATGCGGTCATTAAAGGGATCCTGTCATCGGAAAACATGTTTTTTTCAAAACACATCAGTTAATAGTGCTACCCCAGCAGAATTCTGCACTAAAATCCATTTCTCAAAAGAGCAAACAGATTTTTTTATATTCAATTTTGAAATCTGACATGGGGCTAGACATTTTGTCAATTTCTCAGCTGCCCCCAGTCATGTGACTTGTGCCTGCACTTTAGGAGAGAAATGCTTTCTGGCAGGCTGCTGTTTTTCCTTCTCAATGTAACTGGATGTGGCTTAGTGGGACATGGGTTTTTACTATCGAGTGTTGTTCTTAGATCTACCAGGCAGCTGCTATCTTGTGTTAGGGAGCTGCTATCTGGTTACCTTCCCATTGTTCTTTTCTTTGGCTGCTGGGGGAAAAAAAGGAGGGGGGTGATATCACTCTAACTTGCAGTACAGCAGTAAAGAGTGATTGAAGTTTATCAGAGCACAAGTCACATGACTTGGGGCAGCTGGGAAATTGACAACATGTCTACCCCATGTCAGATTTCAAAATTGAATATAAAAAAATCTGTTTGCTCTTTTGTGAAATGGATTTCAGTGCAGAATTCTGCTGGAGCCGACTATTAACTGATTCATTTTGAAAGTAAAAACATTCCCATGACAGTATCCCTTTAAAATTATTCAATGGTTTTAAACTCACGGCCATAACTACACTTTTACACTAAGGGGCCCATTTATTAAATCTCAGATTTATCTGGATGATTTTAAAGGGGAAAACTCAGATTTTTCCTGAAAAAAAACTTACATTTTTAAAGATTTATTATACCACAAAGCTGCTAAAAATCCAAAAAGGTTCCATCTCAAACCTGTCGAGGTCATGTCGAAGTCAATTGCAGATGGCCCTAAAGTTGATTTTTTGACATTGTGATCTGCGCTGGATAATTTGATAAAGTCTGGGTTTTCGTCCGATTATCTGATAAAGTAGAGTTTTTGCAGCAAAAATTCGATAAAGTTGAATTTTTGGAGCATGAATTGGACAATTTGAATCAATGCTCTTTTTTTCATGGCGGTTTTTTTTGTTCCAACTTTTTCGAGAATTTTTTTTGATAAATTAGTTCAATTTATGGATGGGAGCTTGGTTAATTTTGTTTAATAAAAAACTGAAATAAACTTGAGTTTTAGTAAATAACCCCAATGGCCACAGCAAAATCTTGGTAAAATTTTACTTTTTTTTATAAATCGGCCACTGGAAAGCAAATATACTAAAATTCAACATTTGGAATTTTCAAATTCCTTTAATAATAAAAATTATTTTTGAATGAACCCAAATACAGTTTTTTCTTCTTCTTCATCTTGACAAATAAACTTGAATCAGGAAAAATTGGGGTAAATCACATTCTACATATCTTAAATTTTTCATAACTCGAATTTGAAAATAGGTTAAATTGCAGGTTGAATCTACAAAAGCTTACCAGGTTTTATCTGCCGAATTGTTAGTTTGAAGTCATTGAGATTTTTTGACTAGGAGAATAAAGAGGTTGAGTCAGGAGAGGAAGAATAATAGTTTGGAAAGTGGGACCACGGTCTAGGGTTTTCTGATGGGCCCATGACCTAAAGTTTTCTAGTGGGCCCCTGCCATCTCAGTCTGACACTGCTTCTACATGACCTTGCTAGGCGGATTTTCGGATTCTGACTTCTTGCAGCTTCCACAAAAACTTCCAGTTTTTGCCCAAAAAACCAGACCAGAAAAATTGTGGTTTAGTAAATAACCCCCTAAATATACCCAACGGGACCTCCAATAGGGATTCATTATATCTTAGTTAGGGTCGAGAACAAAGTACAGTTTTATTATAACAGAGAAAAGTATGAAATCGGCCTGCAGTTCTGATCAGTATTCTACCTTGGTTGTGCTTTTAAACACAGTGGTTGAAGTTCAGTCTCGTCTAGGGCATTCCATATAAATGGACATTTGGTTGGTCTTGGGATTGCTTTCCAAAATTCATTATGAGACAGACACTAGACAAACACAGAGTCCAGCTATGACTGATCAACTAAGTACAAGAACTTGGGATCTCCATAGAGAAAGGAAAATAGATACTATACAGCAGGACAGTGGACAGTGGACTGGTGCCAAAAAAAAAAAAATTGTTGAAGCAATTTGTTGAATGTGACTTCGCTATTCCTTTTCTAAATAAACCTTGTCCTGTTTAAAAACAAATCTAGATTTGTGTTTTCAGTATAGGCTATGGATAACATTCAGCATAGATAAGGCTACTGTTGATAATTATCTTTTGTTTTCTCTTTTCCTCCTACTATTTTAACACATCAGTTAATTTTAGCAGTGCACTAAATCACCGCTCATTTTAGCGTTTGAAGTTTACCGTTCTACTGCCATTATTTTGAAAAATGTGCATATCATTATATTGTAGGCCAAGAAGATGTGAATCTAAATATTCACAAGTTGAATTAAAGAGTGAACAGCTGCCAATGCTGACTCCAATCCAAATGCAAGGTATGCACAAAAAAAGCTATTTAAAAGCTCTTGGTTTAATTTTAGTGTTCAAGGCATGGTAGGGTTTTATATTGCTAACATTGTTAAATCAATTTCCATTGTTACAGTAATTATGTTACAGTTCCTTGAAAAAAAAAAATGTCATGGCTGCGAGAAACAAATACAAGGCAATAACTAACCAAAATGAATAAAACATGCGATGTTTGAAGTGCAGGCAAAATAAAGCAAATTATTTATTTATTTTTGGCACTGGCTGAGAATATATAGAACTGTAAAATGCAAATCACATAACATAATGTTCTGCTCCATGCAATTCATAATTTTTAGAATTTCACCAAGACGTACAGTATGTTGTTGTTCGTTAGCATTAAAATTAATTTAAGGGCAGGAATTCTTCATTTTATAAAACAATGAGCTCATAAACAAAACGGGCTTTGTATTTAGAGTGTTATTTACTGAAATTAATGTGTGTATATTTTTATTTATATAGCACCATTTGTACGCGCGGTGCTGTATATTTCAGACAATTCATTAACAGAAGAGACAGTGGAACAATACAATAAATAGGCACACCTAATAAATAAGATATATAGATACAGCCAAGATTATGTTCCAGGTATTGAGAGACACAGGGGAAGGAGGCATCTGCCCAGTAGAATTTACAATGTAAAGGTGGCCATACACAGGGAGTTCGCTCGTCTGGTGATGCCACCAAATGAGTGAATCTCTCCCCGATATGCCCACATTGAGGTGGGCGATATTGGGCTGATCCGATAGTGGGTCCTAGGGTCCAATGATTGGATCAGAATGGAGGCGATATGGGCGGTCGGATTGTGGGACTGCATCAATGAACAGATGCGGCTGCAATCCGACTGGATTTTTTACCCTGCCTAATCGACATCTGGCCAACTTTCGGCCACATGTCGATCAGGGACGCCCGTCGGATGGCCCCACGACTCGGTCTTTTGCCAGGTTTTATCGGCCCATGTATCGGGGCCTTCAAGAGTGTAATGTAGATATACAGTATAAATAGGAGGGCAACAATTCCTGCCATTGAAAGTGCTTAAAGCATGGTCTCATAAGTGCCAAGATTTGATCATATATTGTGCTATTGTTTTTATTTAAAAATAAGGTGCAACTTATGATCAAAACATTGTTGCTTATCGCATTTCAGGTAAGTATGTGCAAATGCACAACTCCACTGGCAAGACATTATCATTCTTGTGTGCATCTCAAGCAGACCACATGCCATTGTAGGTATCCAAAGAGTCTTCCAAAAATGTTCATAATACATATTTTACAGTATATATGGTTTAATCTTTGGTGTAATTGAAGTGGGGAGAATTTTGGAGCTGGACAATTAGGAGCAAGTCACCAAGGCTTCTGTCTCAGGATCTGAGACAGTAAAGGCCCCAGATTTGGGTCGATAAAAGCTGCAGACAGACTGAGTCGGCAGCTTATTGGCCCATGTGTTGTGCCATCCGGCAGGCGTCCCTGATGGATATCTGGCCGAAAGTCTCCCAGATGTCAATCAGGCAGGGTAAAAAATCCCATCGGATTGCGTCCACATCTGTTCGTTGATGCGGTCCCGCGATCCAACCGCCCATATGGCCTCTATTTTGATCCGATTCTTGGGCCCTACGGCCCACAATCGGATCAGCCCAATATTGCCCACCTCAATGGTGGGCATATCGGGGGGAGAGATCTGCTTGTTTGGGCCAAACCTAGAAATAGATAGATGACAGACAGACAGAGAGAAAGAGAGAGAGAGAGAGAGAGAGAGAAGGATAGATAGATTACTATTCTCTTTAGTAACTAATGAGTTAACGTAAGTTATTATGATGAGCACCACTAGTAAAGTAATATTTTATTCTAAATCTTTCCATAGCAAATTGTTTTGAACTTGCAGTATTATCTGTACTGTATAATCCTATGAATGAGTGGCATACATGATTATGGATTAAGATGACCAAGATCTTTAATAACATCTTGAAGATAAATGTACATTATGAATAATGCAAAGTAGTTTTCAAGTCCTTCTGATGTTGTCAGGATTTATAAATGATGAAATATGTACTGTCACTTTGATTTTAGATGACATTGCTTTGTCCTAAAACTCTATCAATTACTCAGTATTATAAAACTTTTCCTGTAATTAAGTCCCCATTATCTTATACCTGAATCAGTTCTTATACTATCCCCAAACATACAATTACATTTGGAGAAGCAATTAATTTTCCTGCCAACAATACTTGTGATTTGGTCTCTCTGTTGTTATAAATATATGAGATGATTGTCTGATAAGGCACTACTAGAACAGAGCCTTGGGAATTAAATAAAAGTGTTAGATAGCATTATTTTTGTCTTTTGACATTTTTGCATCGTTTGTAATAATGAAGGCTTAGATTGTAAAACATAGCCCTTTATATAACCTATCATTTGATAATTCATTTGATTAATATGTATGCCACGCTCTACATTTTAAGTTTAGTTGTGAAGAGATTATTTTTTGGGAGATTTAATTTAGCAATTGAGCAAATTCAAGGTTAGAGGTTTATTTGCTGTGCATTGTAGATCCATAATGCATTGGAGATAACTTTACTTTAAGGGGTTTTAGCCATTCTGGGCTGACTGAAAGAGAAGAGTTATTTATTTGAGTTGAAATTCATACACGTGCCCCCACATGAAGCTGACCAATTTATATCAAAAGTGCTTATCAGTTAGGGCCCCACTGGGCCCCGCAGCTGCTGGGTCTGTTTCCTCTAGAACTATATATGTACTAAAGGAATCTGGTTTAGCTTTACAATTAATAGGCTTGAAATTTTTTTTTTAAAAAAAATTTGTTAGTATGCTGTGAAAAAAAGATGCCATCACATATTAAACTTTAAAACCGCAAAGTCTTTATTAAGAAATAACTTACTGAAACTCCGCTTGCACTCCTCTTCAGATAAGGCAATTGCAATCCGTCATGCAGCACTCGATTTCTCCTCCCTGCCTTCCTTATAGGAGATAGCCAGAGAGGAGAAATTGAGCGCCGCACGATGGATAGTCGCCCTGTCGCCATTTCTGAAGAGGAGAGCAAGAGGAGTTTCGGTAAGTTATTTCTTAATAAAGATTTAGAGATTTTAAAGTTTAATATGTTGGCGTCTTTTTTTTTGTAGTATACTAACAATTTCTTTTTAGAAATTTTTACTGGTCCTTTAACCAGATTGATAAGTCTAATGTACAAGTCAGGGCCATCCACTGTAGAGATAATGCATTAATTATTAGTGAATGAGAAATTCGGATTTGGATTCAGTAGAATCCTTCTGCAGACCGAACTGAATCCGAATCCTAATTTGCATACGCAATTTAGGGGCAGGGAGGGAAATTGTGTGACTTTTTGTCACAAAACAAGGAAGTAAAAAATGTTTTCCCTTCCCATCCCTAATTTGCATATGGAAATTAGGATTCGGTTCGGTATTCGGACGAATCTTTCGCGAAGGATTCGGGGCTTTGGCCGAATCCAAAATAGTTGATTTAGTGCATCCCTAATTTAAATTAGTCATACAATTACTTATTTGGCCAGATATATTAAATGATGACTATTGCTTTCACCAGACTGTAATGTAAGTTTAAGGGGATGATTAATTAACATTCCAATATTTGTCTTTTTGTCATTTAAGTTTTCAATTGCAAACATTTTCTGATCACAAATTTTCTAGATTTATTGATTGAAGAAATGTGAAAAACTGAAATTGAAAAAATTCAGCAGTCAATGGGAGGTTTGTTTTCAAAATTTATTTTAAACTCAAATGTTAAAATTTGAGTTAATTGAGATCCTGCAGACTCATTGAAATGAATAGTAGAATGTCACTTTAATGCAAATTCGTTTTTTCCACGCAACTTAATGCAATCAAGTTTTTCGAGTTCAAGCCTTTGGGAAATATGTTGCACATCAGGGAAAAAATGTAGTTGATTCAGTTTTTTTAAATCTTAGAAATGTAAAAATTTCAATTTAGTAAATCCAGTTTCCATAAAAATTGGATACATTTTTCTCTGGTAGTAAATATGGGTAAAAGTCCAGCCCATTTTTGCAATAACTCAAAAATGTTGTCATTTTAGGACATGGACCATCAGTCTGTCCATGCAACACCATCAATTTATGAACAGCACACCCTTTTTCTGGTAAGGCTTGTTTCTTTAACTTTTAGGGGCTTATTTATCAAAGGTCGAGTTTTAGAGGTTTGTGAGGTTTTTTATACCTCGATTGAACTCACAACTCTGTTTTCTAATTTAAGAAAAAACTCAAATCAGCAAATTCGAGGTTAAAAAACCCAAAAACTAGAATTAACGGTTTTCCGCTGGAAAAAAACTTGAATTGCTCGAATTAATTGAGTTTTATAGCAAAACCCACTAAAAAAACTTCAGGAAGGATATTAACATCTGCAAATACAGTAGTTCAAGGGACCTCCGCCATTGACTTCTGCATGACCTCAACAGGTTTTAGCTGGAGTATCTTTCGGATTCACACTGTTTCCAGCTTCGTTGTACAGATATAGGATCCCTTATCTGGAGACCCGATATCCAGAAAGCTCCGAATTACAGAATGGCTGTCTCCCATAGACTCCATTTTATCCAAATTATCCAAATTTTTAAAAATGATTTCCTTTTTCTCTGTAATAATAAAACAGTACCTTGTACTTGATCCCAACTAATTGGGTTTATTTAATGTTTAAATTAATTGCTAGAAGACCCAAATCACAGAAAGATCCGTTATCTGGAAAAACCCCAGGTCCCGAGCATTCTGGATAACAGGTCCCATTCTTGAAAAATTCTAGTTTGTTTTTTTTTACAAATACCTGAAAAATTTGTGTTTTTTTTTACCTGAAAATCTGAGGTTTTTTTTTACTTAAAACTACCATGGAAAAACTCAAATTTTTCAGGAAAACACATCTCAACCTTTGATAAATCCGTCCTTTAGTCTTTCAATATATGTACAGTTGGTATGCATTGCATGTTGAGGTCTGCTTGACAGATCTGCCATTCACTTTATAGCAGTGGGTGATTCCATGACATCAAAGCAGTTTTCTCTAACTTTGCAGTTATATTTTATATGTGATAAAATGGGGAAACTGAGAATGTTAGATTCCTTGAAACTCTTTTGACCATTCTCAGTGGTAAACCTATTTGTTCATTGTTCTGCTCATTGAATGTACTGCATTCCCTTTCCACCTATTTAGAACAATCTGCAATCTGAGTTGTTTGTGTGCTTTGTTTTTATTATTTTCATGCCATTTATATCACCATGGATGGTAGTAACATTTCATTACTAATTTATAATAGTAGAAATGTACATACTGGAAACCATCTGCAAAACTTTGGCCTTTATTTGACATGTAATTGTCAATGTTTTTTTTTCTGCGTATCTCCAAAATATGAAACACTCCTGCCTGCAAGAAAAACAAGTTATGACTCTAACTAGATGAAAAGGGGAGATGACAATCAAGCTGTCAGAAGTATTAAAGAAGGATGTAAAGCATAAAGGAAAGCAAGACTTTTTACTTTTTCGTTATAATTCTCACAAATAGCTTCTCAAAATAAGTTCATTTCATAGCCAGGCACCTTCACCACCAATTACAAATTGATGCTTCAAGAAGACATTTTAAACATTCATCTCCCTTGCTGCACCTCAACCCTCTCAGCCCTTGTTTTCTTCTTAAACAATATGCCAAGACTGGAGATAATCAAAACCTTACATCTGCACAAAGACACGTTTGTTTCAATACACACGTGTAGAGCTGAATCGTCAGATATACGGGTAGAAACAATAGAATTCTACCTGCATCCGACGATTTAGCACTAACAATGGCTGATGTTTGGGTCCCTTCAAAGGCATCTGATCAAAATTTTCCATCCAGCCCGATAGATAGGCCGACCGATATCCAAGTCTTCTGCCGATATCTGTCTGCTTTTTTCCCAACATACACGCACTGAATACCGTTCAAAAATTTGTTTTGCATGATATTGTCCGTGTGTCTATGGCCACCTTAACTCAATGTAAAATCCAGTTGTAATCATGATCTTTGTTTCGTGTAATTTTAAGTTTCACCATTGATTTTTGTTGTTCGGCTCACCAGTTGGACTGTGAATTATTTAATGCTCTTTTGTTTGTGGTTAGTTTGGTACTGTATAGTTTCTAGTGCTATGCCTGATAGTAATTTGCCACCACTCATCACAATTATGCCTAAACCATACACCAGGTCCTTCAAAGTGTCAGCCACTGCCCAGACAGCAGTGACAGTTGCATATGCAAGTGCTTGTTTTTTGTTAATGAAGAGCAAAATTATAGTGTTCAGTCAATGATCTGAGATTTTTTTGAGCTGATGTTTTATTTATTTGATAAATATTTTATTATAGGCAGACTTAAAATGTGGAACTCATCTGGGAAATCCTAGGTCCAATCCTGGGCTCCACTTGCTCTCAGTGGCAAATGCAAGCTGGTATAGTATGCATAAGGCACATAGAGACCTCTCTTGGCTTGGATTATGGAATCATTAAAGTGATAAGTACTTAAAATAATAATAATAATAATAATAATAGTAATTAATATTTCCAGGGTGTAACCAGTTAGTGATCTGTGGTCAGCTTGATCTGGCAGTTGAATTCTTTTGTACTTCTTGCAAATGCCTGATATGAGCCATGACCCAATATGTTCTACTAACACAGTGATCCCCAACCAGTAGCTCATGAACAACATGTTGCTCCCCAACCCCTTGGATGTTGCTCCCATTGGCTTCAAAGCAGGTGTTTAGCTTTGAATTCCAGGCTTGGAGGCAACTTTTGAAAAAAAATTAAAACGGTTGTATTGCGAAATAGAGTTCTGTAGGCTGCCATTCCACATAGGGGCTACCAATTAGCCAATCACAGCCCTTATTTGGCATCCTCAGGAACTATTTTCATGCTTATGTTGCTCCCCAACCCTTCTTACTTTTGAATATGGCTCATGGGTGAAAAAGGTTGGTGACGCCTGTACTAACAGATCTAACTGATTTGTCTGTCATTCAGTCATATTATTGACAGTTTCAATCAGTGCTGATTCTGGGGGCTGCTGCCGCTAAAAAAATCAGTGTCGGAGCAGGTCAAATGGGGGCAGCACTGCTAGTGCATTGAGCGCAATGGTGCTCTCTGCACTAGCGGAGCCGAATTTCCGGGTTAAAAAAAGTTCAGGCTCTTAAAGATACAAGAGGCGACTTTTTGCCACCCCTTGTAACTGGCCTCATGGCAGGAGCAGCCCTGGTTTCATTGAAATGAGGAATTAATATCTTGCACAAATATACAAGAAATTATTTACCTTTTAACCAGTGTTTATTACACCAACCCAGAAGTACAGAGCTCCTCTTCAAATGAAGAGAGGTGGTGGTACATTTGTCTACTGTAGTCCTCCATACAGTATTTCTGGTCCTCCAGGTTCTGGAGGCACTGCATATGCTTGTAAAACTCTGGACTACTGTCAATTTGTGTATCAGATATAAGATACTGTTGATCTGTGTATGTCCAGTGATTCCATCTACAATGGTCTAAGCGTGGCCTTTTGAGCTAGAGATCACAAATGTAGCGCACCCGTAGGTGTAGCTTTTGCTGTGTATTAAGGCTGTGTGTGACCAGGCTAAAACTGCTTGTAGTGTGCCCTGGACCCCCAGTGTACCCATGTAACTCCCTGCAAAACTCCTGGTGTAGATCAATGCAGCAGGATATTCAGCCAGACAATTTCTTTGCAGTAAACTAAAACTTGTTTATTAACAGAGAACAGAGGCAAGGTCGTAGTTCACAAGCACTTCGATGTTCACAGTAATCATAGAGTAGCTTCAAACAGTAGTATTCCCTCCAGAGGGTACAAGGTGCAGCAGACAGGCTAATATTCAATATATATCAAAGTTACAGCAACAATAGACTTGGGGAATAGTTACCACTCTCACTGGGCACTATCCCTCTGGTGAAGACACTAAGGCATGGGTTTCTCAGCCTGGGGTCTTGTATCTTGGCACCGGACTTGGTCCTCACCTCACCCACTGTATTCAGCCTGGGGTCTTGGGTCTTGGTATCCTATCTGGTCCTCAACTCACCCCTGTAGTCCCTGCTCTAGTGGTTCAAATACCACGGGGTCCTAACCCCACTATTTCTTCTCGTTGGAGCCACATCTGCTCACTAGCTACCCTGTGCTGACTTTCACTCCTAGAGTGACTATCACTGTATTACTATCACTATCTTGCACTTAACTAACTTTCCCGGCAGACCTGGACCTGTAGTACCTCACAGTGAGGCAAAGTTCCAGGACAGACCCAGACCGCATGGTGCTAAATCCTTTTATATTGACAAACAGTGCCATCTAGTGGACAAACTCCATGAACTAATGTGGTCCCAGCAAGGGACATAGCTGCCTGAGTTAACTAAAGGGCCCTTAGGTGTCCTTTACCAAGGGAAATGCCTGAGATAAATACACCCAAATCTCAGGGTCTCTACATAAATATGCTAGGAAAGATTTACTGTACCTTAGGTACCACCCTACAGACCTTTGTACTAGCCCTGAGGTACAGTAGAGGGCTTATCATACCAACCCAGAGGTACTGATCTCCATTGTAACTAAACTAAATTTGTCTGTTGTTCATGTTATATATGGTCATAGTACATATTTCTGGTTGTCCCGGAGGCACCAAAGATGCTTGTGATGCTGTGGGCTACTGTGAGTGAATGGTCATCTGTGTCCAGTGATGCCACCAAACATTCTCTAAAGAAGGACTTTATGAAACAGGGTGCTTAGGTGTTCAGTTTCAGATGTATGGTTTCTTTCTGCAAGAAGGATTCTGCATCCTTAATAAAGTACATGATTTGTACTAATAGTTTGTTCCCACTTAATAGTAAATTGTGAGTATAACAATAAATGTACACTATTTTGCTAGTGATGTTATTAACATGACTAAACAATGGTGTTAGCATATTTCAGATGCATTATTGAATGTATGTTCAGTATATATCTCCATGCAGATTTTTTGTTTGAACTAAATATTTTGGAAACTAACATCCTGGTTATTGACCATGTATTAGAGTTTCAAGAAACTCTCGTTAGTCTGATGCCCTGTGATTTTTTCCCTGCTGTTTTCCACTTCCCAAACTCCATTAAAAGAAAAAAAATAATCAATGCATTGCCAGGTTGCTATGACAACTTGAACATGAACAAAAATCTCTGAAGCTAAGCCAGAAAACTGCTGCTCATCAGATGCCCTGAAAGTCATTTCTCAATAATAAAACTCAGAGAAGAGTTTTTATTTTGCAGTAAAATATTTGTATATTTGACCATCTGATTTATACTGATCATGGGGTTTGTTAAAATGTTTCCCACAGCTACAGATATAGTTCCACTCTCATAAAGATCTCATGAGCAGACGAGAGACATCCATGGAAAGAGATAGAGAGCCAGTTATGCTTAGCTATACATATTAACCATTTAGTTCTGTAACTGACAGTTTGAGTACTGTTTTAAATAAAGCACCAGTCACTACCAGAAGCCCTGGTCTAAGATTTACTGGGGGAACTCCACAAAAACATAACTAAAGCTTTTATGAAAAGTAAACATAATTTCAAGCAACTTTGAAATATACATCAATTAAAAAATATGCAGACTTTTCACGATTTTTAATGGTTTCTGACAGTTCCCTAAGCCTAGCCTCCTGTTCTCCTGCTGATCTGTCTGATTACTTTGCTGAGCTGACTGACTACTGTTACTTTGTATCAACAGCCATCTGTCCTCATCCTGCATCCTCCAAACCCCACAATTCCCTACACATGTGATTTCAATAAGGAAAGGAACATCACAGTGCAATGCATTGTGGCTTATGTAGTTCCTGCATGCTGTCTGTAAACTCTGGAGAAGTTGTTACAATTTGTATCATCAGTGTTTTATTTCCTCCTTCCCTGCCAGGATTTCAAATGATGCAGGAAGAGATTTCAGCATAGAAAATGGCATTTATTCAGTTAACTGTGATGGGTATATTAGGGTTTTTGTGTTATGAGGGCCTCTTTGTAAAATTGTGTTTGGAAGCCAGAGTTCCCCTTTAATTTAGCATCATGTGAGTATAAGAGTTGACTGGTAGCTACCAATAAAACTACCAGGCCTCAGCTCCAAGCTGTTGCTGAAACAAAAGTTTATTTATAATCTGACATCTCTCCTACATTTGGAATGGTGTAAATTCCTTCATTAGAGGCAAATAAAAGAGGTGATAAGGGTACGGAGGGGTAGATTAGCAAGATCCAGCTGAACTGAATATATCTGAACCAAGGATGCCATTATATCATCATTTCAAATAGTCCATGCATATTATTAATTATTACAGACATCAATAACATATAATTTGATATTCTAGAACAGTGCTGTCCAACTTCTGTAGTATCAAGGGCTGGAATTTTTCTGGCTTACATGGTATAGGGCCAATAATGGAAACCATTGTTAGCCACTACCTGTTTTTAAACCACACTCACTTTAAACCTCACCCATGTTACCACAAGACCATGTCCTCATAAATGGAGGTAGCACACCAAAAAACCAAAGTTTGGTGCTCACTGCAGGGTAGGGATGCACCGAATCCAGGATTCGGTTCGGGAATCGGCCAGGATTCGGCCTTTTTCAGCAGGATTCGGATTCGGCCGAATCCTTCTGCCTGGCCGAACCGAATCCGAATCCTAATTTGCATATGCGAATCGGTATTCGGCCGAATCTTTCGTGAAGGATTCAGGGGTTCGGCCGAATCCAAAAAAGTGGATTCGGTGCATCCCTACTGCAGGGATATCATGTATTACTCATATGTGAAAAATTTAAACAGATACTGTAATGGGAATTTTTTTTTTTCAAAATGAATCAGTTAATAATGATGCTCCAGCAGACTTCTGCACTGAAATTCATTTCTCAAAAGAGCAAACAGATTTTTTTATATTTTATTTTGAAATCTAACATGGGGCTAGACATATTGTCAGTTTCCTATTTGCCCCCTGTCATGTGACTTGTGCTTTGATAAACTTCAGTCACTCTTTACTGCTGTACTGCAAGTTAGAGTGATATCCCTTCACCCCCCCCCAGCAGCCTAACAACAGAACAATGGGAAGGTAACCAGATAGCAGCTCCTTAACACAAAATAATAGCTCCCTGGTAGCACTCAATAGTAAAATCCAAGTCCCACTGCGACACATTCAGTAACATTGTGTAGGAGAAACAAAAGTCTGCCAGAAAGCAGTTCCATCCTAAAGTGCTGGCTCTTTCTGCAAGCACATGACCAGACAACATGACCTGAGATGCGCCTACTCACCAATATTACATCTTAAAAAAATACACTTGCTGGTTCAGGAAGTAAATTCTAAATTCTAGAATGAATTATTTGCAGTGTAAAAAGAGTAATTTAGAAATAAAAATACATCACAGAATCACTTTAAGTCATGTTGAGACATACCCTTAAATCCATATCCAAGGCAAGAGTATGACACACCCAGGGAACATAGGGCAGGGAGAGTACAGCAAACCCAGGGAGCATAGGATAAGCAGGGTATGGCACACCCACGGAACATTCTGCAGGCAAGTATGACACACACAGGAAGCATAGGGAAGGCAGAACAGCACAGGAGACAGGGAAACCTACCGGGACTACTCTAAGATGTACTACATACAGTACTACACAGCACAGTTTGATGGTAAATATGGAGAGTGAATGAAAAGCTGGGGTTCCAAGTTACAACTCCAACAAGCATCAGATCTTCTTGGAAATAAGTTCCTCAGATGTGGCACCACTATCATCCAATACTGTAGTATATAATTCATATAGGTGGGTTATACTTTTTTAATGTGTTTGATGGTAAATATGGAGTACATTAAAAGCTAGGGTTCCATGTTCCATCTCCAACAAGCATCAGATCTACTTGGAAATACTTTGCTCAAAGTTCTCAGACGTGGCAACACTATCCTCCAATATTGTGGCATACTTGCTCTCGCTGTTTGAAGGAACAGGTGGATCGTGTCTTTTTAATTAGTTTGATGGTAAATATGGAGAGTAAATGAAAAGCCAGGGTTCGAGTTTACATCCTCAACAAGCCTCAGAACTCTTTTGAAATATCTTCAGTTTTAAGGTGTAGCAGTACCCCATGATTTAAATTGGTTCAATTTTCTTAATTGTTCTTGAACTTTTTTCCATTTTTTGGATTTAATGTTTAAGAGGGTCTACAACATAGTAATATAGTAAGTTAGGCTGAAAAAAAATACATGTCCATCAAGTTCAACCTTTTAAATCGATATATGCCTCCAGAGATAGGCAAAAACCCCTCCTGAAGCCTCTCCGATTTGCCTCAGAGGGGAAAAATCTTTCCTGACTCCAAAATGGCAATCGGACTAGTCCCTGGATCAACTTGTACTATGAGCTATCTCCCATATCCCTGTATTCCCTCACTTGCTAAACACCATCCAACCCCTTCTTAAAGCTATCTAATGTATCAGCCTATACGACGATCAAGGAAGATGGTAAATTATTACATTTAAGGTTTGTGGTTAGTGGATACTTTTTAATATGGCACTCCAAGTGATTTCACTTTTCCAAGTGGTTTTCACAAAAAGCAGGACACTTCCCATTTTTTAGAGAGGAAAGCAATAACAAGCATGCCATAGTCCTTATGACCCATGAGACAATTGTTTATGAAAACCCTATGTAGATAGCGGAGCAGGTTTCATCTGTAGTAATTCGCCAAAAGGCATTGAAGTCTATGGGCAACAAATTTTTTGACGTGCAACAATTTGTTTTTTACACGGGGCATTTTTTTTTTCACCCAGTGTCATTTTCGTGGCGAAACTTGGTGAAAATGTTTGCTTATCGCTATTTATCACTATTCATCTAAACTACAGCCACATGGCTCCAAGTGCATAAACCAAACACAAATTCAGGAAACTGTGTGAGCTTCAGAAATTTGAGCAAGAAAAAGGAATATCTCTAAATACCAATTCAGTTTAAAATTCCTATAACACAATTAGATCCATCAAAGTGGCAGTTGCAAAATCTCGAGATCCTCTATGTTTGCTCTACAATTGCAGTAAATATGTTGACTGTACTACTTGCTCTTAATGTAAAACATTTATTTCGAACTCAAGCCAATGAAATACAATTCAAAGCGATAATTATCAAGACCATAAAAGAACACATAAAATAATTGAACGTTACTGCTACAAACTCAACACGTTTTCTGAACATAAAGGGGCAGATTTATCAAAGTTAGAATTTCGAGTTTATGGGAGTTTCTTAAAACTCCCATAAACTTGAAATACGAAAAAAATGACCAATTCAAATTTATTAAAAAATTCCAATTTTTTCCAAATTCGATTTGAGTTTTTTTCACGCAAAAAAAATTGATTTTCAAAAGTTCACCAAACAACTCCAAATTGATTGCAGGAGGTCCCTCATAGGCTAAAAGAAGAAGTCAGCATGTTTTAGATGGAGAATAGTTGAATTTGAATTCTTTAACGGACAGTACATGATACATTTTGAAATTCAAATTCAGATTTTTTTTTAAACTCAAATTGAATTTGGACTATTCCCTAGTCAAATGACATTAAGGGGCACATTTACCTAGGGTCGAATACCGAGGGTTAATTAACCCTCGATATTTGACTGGCGAATTAAAATCCTTCGACTTCGACTATCGAAGTCGAAGGATTTAGCGCAATTCGTTCGATCGAACGATTAAATCCTTCAAATCGAACGATTCGAAGGATTTTAATCCTTTGATCAGAAAAACCTTGGAAAGCCTATGGGGACCTTGCCCATAGGCTTACATTGGCCTCGGTAGGTTTAAGGTGGCGAACTAGGGGGTCGAAGTTTTTTTTAAAGAGACAGTACTTTGATTATCGAATGGTCGAATAGTTGAACGATTTTTAGTTCGAAACGTTCTATTCGAAGTCTAAGGTCGTAGTTGAAGGTCGAAATAGCCAATTCGATGGTTGAAGTAGCCAAAAAAAACATTCGAAAGTCGAAGTTTTTTTCCTCTATTTTCCTCTATTCTTTCACTCGAGCTTAGTGAATGGGCCCCTAAAATAAACTCGAAATTCAAATTTGAACATTCAAATTTTCAATTTGATCCATAATAAATCTGCCCCTAAGATGGTTATATATATGCAAGTTCAGCTGGTTAGCTTCATTAAATGTGTGTGCATTATATTTATGATATACTTTAGTGTTGAGTTGGCACTCAGTAATAAGTGAATTGTCATGCCTCCCAACATTTTGGAAACACGCAGCATGGCAGATTTTTTTGACCACGCCCATTTTTTTGGCCACACCCCCTAATTACCATATCCATTTTACAAAATTTGGTAGGCTATGAAAGTTTGAACACATTTTTATGGTTTTTGTTATGTTATTACAGTTTTGCTAATGAAGGTGAATTGCCCTTTAAACTGTGAGTCTTCGTTCTTATCTTATCTAAAACTGTTACAAAGTATGTGTCCTGGGCTCTCTGCCAAGAGCCAATTAAGTTGGAAACCTTGTATCTTTTTCTGGCTGATCAGTGCAGCAGATCAAAGAGAAACTCTGGAAATATCAGTACAAATCCGGGACTGTGGGTTATGCTGTCAAAAGCGGGACTGTCCTGCTCAAAACAGGACAGTTGAGAGGTACAGTATGCATTATTACATGATGTTAATTTATAAGGTTACTTTATTTTTACTGCTAATCTATTTGCTGACTGATTGCCCAATAAGAGACTCCGCCAAACAAACAAACCATTGCCACGGTACATTGAAACAAACACATAAACTTTTACATTTGATTACACTGCACATAACCATTTATATTCATACTAAAATGTGAATAACTGTGCTCCTGACCCCACTTCCGATATTTTCATGCTGCTTAAATTCAAATTCCCAGTTTCACATTAAAATTATTTTCAGGCAGTTAGTTAAATTCTATTGGGGCAGATGTCTGCGGGAAAAAGTGGCATCCGTCTTGGCTGAAAGCAATATTTATTTCTTCATGATTTTATGAGAAGAATACATCCCCAGTATTTTGTGCGATACGCACTTTCTTGCCTTTGACAGTTGAGTTTATTTATAGGTGATAAAGCAGAATTTCTCTTTACAAAATATGCTTGTTCTGTTTTTTACGCATTCACCTGATTCTACCTTTTTGGAAACTTTGTAGGAGTTACAGAATATAGAGATAACGAAGCACAATGGCACAGTATCTATTCATTACAATATTATGGATACACACAGGTAGAAGGGTACTGCAAAGATGTTAATAAGATCAAGGGGGTTGTGTAACACATACCCCCCAAAATTTTAGAAATAAAAAGAGGGACTAAAAAAGGAGCGCAGCAACATTTTTTGACCACACCCTTTTTTCTGGCCATACAACATATGGCAGGTTGTGAAAGTTTCATATTTCTGTTTTTTTTTCCAGTTATTACAGTTTTGCTAATGAAGGTGAATTGCTCTTTAAGCTGTGAGTCTAACTTCTCCCAAGAGACCTGTTTATCTAAATTGTTACAATTACTCATTTGCTTATCTCAAAATTGTTACAAAAGTATCTAAGTTGCACCTGGTGGCTGTTCTGTGCTCTCTGCCAAAAGCTACTGTAAGTTAGAAACTTTTTCTGGTTGTTCAGTGCAGAGAAAGCCTGGACTTTTCAGTACAAATGCGGGTTGAGCTGTCAAAAGCAGGACTGACAGTTGGGAGGAATGGTAACATGAGGTTTGAAACAGGTCTAGTAACCCATGGCAATCATTCAGCAGGTCATTTTTATTAGTCCGCTATATGAATGAATATATGATCGGTTGCCATGGGTTACTAGAGCTGGGCTGTGGTTGCCACCTGGCCGGTGAATAAACAGCTAGGGCCGGTGCTGGTATTACAAATTAATCAGTAATGTAATTGCCAGTATATATTTTATAGGGATGCACAGAATCCACTATTTTTGATTCGACCGAACCCAGAATCCTTCGCAAAAAATTCGGCTTAATACAAACCGAATCCTAATTTGCATATAAATGAAAAATAACTCATTTTGTAGGCAATCATGAGTGATCTATGGTGTTGCTTTTACATAGTGCTAAAAATTAATATTATCTTTAAAAATATCCCCTTTATTGGAGCTCCCTATAGATGTTCTCTTGTCCCTGTCTGTGTTTTAAATGAGGGGTGGGTGTGTCCTAACAGTCCCTGCCAGAAGCACAGTAGGAGGGGAGAAGCCAATCACAGCCCTGCAGTCACACAAGCACAGAAGGGCTTCAGTTCCCTATCAGGTCCTGCTAGCTGCTGATTGGTTCCTGTCCTACAGTGCAGTGAGCTGAGTGCCACCGGCTCCCCCTGCACATCCTGGGAATTCAGGGAGCAGGAAGTGGAAGAGAAGGGAGGGATTATTAGGGTTTTTGCAGAAATATTCAATAAATCAGTCTGAAACACTACTTTTTTAACAACAATTCTTCTATATCTACATGAGTATAATGCACTGGTACATTCTTATTCCTTACACAAAATGTCTGCTTTAATGAATCAGATGCGAGTTGAGCGTAGGACTGGCCAGATATGGGATGACTGTGACGTATATTGCAATATATGGACAAACAATCCCTGATTTGTTTGTCCATATACCTTTAATGTAACTTTTACTATGTTATAGAATGGTCAAGTCACCTTTCAATTGGTTTTGATTATTTTTTTTTTATAGTTTTATAATTATTTTTCTTCTGACTTTTTGCAGCTTTTAAATGGGCGTCGCTGACCCCTTATAAACAACCAAATGCTCAAATTTTTATTACTAGTCCTTCTATTCAGGCCACTCCTATTCCTTTTCCAGTCTCTTATTCAAATCAGTGCATGGTTGCTAGGGTCATTTGAACCCTAGCAACCACATTGCTGAAATTGCAAACTGGAGAGCTGCTAAATAAAAGGCTAAATAACTCAAAACCACAAATAATAAAAAATGAAAACAGATTGCTATTTGTCTCAGAATATTACTCTCTACATCTTACTAAAAGTTATTTCAAAGGTGAACCACCCATTTAAGGCACAAAATGTTCCAATGTCCTTAATATATAATATGTCTTAAATATATAATATATATATATATATATATATAATATAATTTCTAATTCCTGCTAATAGTGTTATATATTATTATAGTACGCAAGAATCATCTGGAGTCATTTCGGGTTGTTTGGTGTGTGAGGGACATCTGTTCCTAGTAATGAGTGAATCTGTCCCGTCTCACTTAAAAATTCATGAAATATATTGAAGGTGCTATGTAAATAACAGGCAATAAAAAAAACACATAATGTCCAGGGCTATTGTGATACTAAACTCTATGGTTAGTATAGGTATGGGTATAAAGAATTTTAATTAAAAGTAGGGAGGGGTGTGTGTATGGATGATGGGTTTTCATTTGGAGGGGTTGAACTTGATGGACTTTGTCTTTTTTCAACCCAATTTAACTATGTAACTATGTAACTATGTAACTGTGGTATATTTCTCACGGCTGTGGGCAGTAACCCATAGCAACCAATAGGGGATTGGCTTTTTGTCAGCCAGCAGCATGTTGAACAATTAAGCAACAATTTGATTGGTTACCATGGGTTACTGCCCAAAGGCCAAGGGCCCAGTGTAGGTAAATGATCCCCAGTTGATGTGCAGTATTTATCTATTAGCCAATCTGGGTGGGAAACTGTCTGCTCATTCTAAATGTTTTAAATTAGCTAGGTACATAAACAGTATGAGCCCTGTTATCCAGAATGCTTGGGACCTGGGGTTTTCGGGATAAGGGGCCTTTCCGTAATTTTGAATCTTTATACCTTAAAGGACCAGTAACATCAAAAAATTAAATTGTTTAAAAGTAATACAAATATAATGCAGTGTTGCCCTGAACCGGATAAAACTGGTGTGTTTGCTTCAGAAACACTACTATTGTTTATATAAATAAGCTGCTGTGTAGCAATGGGGGCAGCCATTCAAAGGAGAAAAGGCTCAGGTTACACAGCAGATAAGTTCTGTAGAACATAATGGTGTTATCTGTTATCCACTATTTAACCTGTGCCATATAGACTTTGTTTAAATTTCCGCCATTGCTACACAGCAGCTTGTTTATATGAACTATTGTTTCTGAAGCAAACACATCAGTTTTACCAGTGCAGGGCAACATTACATGATATTCTCATGACTTTAAAAAACTTTTTTTTTTTTGGTGTTACTGTTCCTTTAAAGGGAATCTATGGTCAAAAATGTAAACCCTCTTTGGCTTTGGGGAGTAAATATAAGCATTTTTCCAAGTAGCATATCATTTTTTTTATTAGCAGTTTTTTAGGTGATCACAGCCCAATCATATCCCCCACATACCTGCTCAAGCTTCAGCATCGCACAAAACCTTCACGGCCCATGGTCGTCTCTTCTTCTTGCCCGTCTGCCTCTGCTAGTCCCATCCGCCTACCAATGAAAAACGAGTAGGCAGTGACGGTTTGCAGACGCCTGCTTTCGCTAGCGAAAGAGACAGACGCTAGTGGTCATTCGCACTCTGTCGCCAGGCAAATTTTTGCTCTGGCGAATGGACATCACTTTGCAAATTCACTAAGATGCGGATTTTACTGAACGTTACCTCTTTCTCCAGACTTGCCTTTGCCAGCTCAGACCAGGTGAAGTGCAATGGACTGCATAGATCTTCCTCATTCTTCTGTTACTTACATCATATTTTTAGTGGAAAAAGTTTCCCAAAAAAACGCTGGCGTCTTTTCCTTTTTCAGAGTGATAGCCTGCAAAAGTCCTTACATTTTTTTTTGGGGTAACAGGGTTTCCCCATACATTTTCTAACATATGGAACAGATTTATCAAAGTTCGAGTACAAAAAAGTTCGAAATTCGACCATCGAATTAAAAAACTTCGAACGATTCAAACGATTTTTAGCGACCGATCGAAGGATTTCTATTCGACCAAAAAAAACTTAGAAAAGTGCTCTGCAAGGTCCCCATAGGCTAACATTGCACTTCGGCAGCTTTAATTTGGCTAAGTATGAAGTCGACTTTTTTTTTTTTAAAGAGACAGTATCGATTAAACAGTAAAGACAGTAAAGATTAAAGACAGTAAAGATTATCGAATGGTCGAATAGTCGAACGATTTTTACTTCAGATCGTTCGAATCGAAGTCGAATGGTCGAATATAGCCTATTCGATGGTCGAAGTACCCAAAAATGTACTACGAAATTCTAACTTTTTGAAACTCGAAACATCACTCGAGCTTAGTAAATCTGCCACTAACTATACAGTGGGCTCATGTGTAGGGCATTATAACAACTCTATTTTCTTTATTAAGGTTCCCTGGACTTGTGTCATGTAATGTATTTGCTGCAACATATACGTCCATTCAACTTTCCCACTGTATGCAAATTAGCCTGAGTAAAGACCTCTAACGAAGTTGAGCTAGGCAGAATTGCACGAATTCGCCACTGTTCGGCCCCCTGGACACAACTTTTCATTTTAGTAAATTAGCGTTGTCTGAGCAAATTTTTGTCTGGCGAAGGTGGCGCAGCCGTCGCTGGCAAATTTTCGCCACTTAGTAAATTTACCCCTAAGCTGGAAGTGACCCCAATTATACCCAAATATTTGCCCCAACTCATGTGTGATTTGCCACAACGAGCAGATGCTCACTATTACATTGGAACGCTGCGGAAAAAATATGGGTTAAAAATCATGACGGTTCACATCCAAATTAAATAGACGCAAGTCACAATCCAAAATGGCTGTGACATAATGTAAATGCGGTAATGACTTCTAGAGGGTTTATGTTTTGCTACATAGTTAGCTAAATATAACACACACATATCCGTAGCTGCTTTTTCCATGACTAAATTTGACGATTTTATGATTTATTACTATTTCAAGAATAATAAAGATGACTCAACTCAGAGCAGAAAAATAAAATCTGAATCAGTAAGCTGTATTGTTCCTCCGTCTCATTAAATTATATGTTCCAAAAATGACAAATCTGCCCAACTTTGGCAGCCAGAAACTTTATTTATGTTCTTTCTAAGTTCACACAATTAGATTTGTTATGTGTTCCTTCATATTTCATCTTGCATTCCAGTTCTCAAATGTTTCCCCTGTTTGCTGTGATTCACAATTCCCATTTTTTACATTATTTTTCCAAATCCGTAATAAGAAATGTCATGAGAAAAAAGAAGAGAAAACAAATAATATCAAAGGCCGCTGATAAGAAATTATGTTGGATCGTGCGCGGATGCTACAAGTCTCAGGAATCTGTTTATAGGCAAATATTTCAGCACCAGTTTCCTTAACTCATCATGGTTGTGGTTATTTATAAGAAATGCCAGTTACTGGAGTGGATTTCAGGTCACCCTGTAGGTTTTGTGAATATAAGGTGGCGTGAATGTAAATGTATTTGATGTCTTAAGTCACTCCCCTTTAATACATATATCAACCTTTAGCTTGTACCCATTTGGACATTCCATCCCTCTTTTGACTACAGGTATGGGATCCGTTATGTGGAAACCCGTTATCCAGGAAGCTTCAAATTACGGGAGGGCCATCTCCCGTAGACTCCATTTTAATCAAATAATTAAGATTTTTAAAAATAAAATTTATAATTAATCTTAAATAGATTTAATGGATGGAGATTAGTAATGAATGAAACTTTTCACCAAGTTTCACCATGAAAACGACGCCCATAGACTCCAATGGGTGAAATAAATTGTTGCACGTCAAAAACCATTTTGTCACCTATAGACTTCAATATATTTCTGCAAATTTTCGTGACTTTTTGGCAAAGTGAAGAGGTTCAGATTCACCAATTACTAATGGAGATCCAAATTACAGAAAGATTCATTATCCAGAAAACCCCAGGCTTGGATATCCATCAAGACCAATCTGTAGGCCAGCCTAAGCTCCTGAGCTCTATTGGGAGGATTCCTGCTAGTTAGTAAACTGCCATTAAAAGGAAGTATAGGCTTATCATCCCGCATACTTGTTACACAAGTATGGGACCTGTTATCCAGAATGCTCGGGACCTGGTATTTCCTGGATGACGTATATTTACGTAATTTGAATTTTCATACATTAAGGCGCCCATTCACTAAGTTCGAGTGAAGGAATAGAGGAAAAATTGTTTGAATTTCGAATAGTTTTTTTGGCTACTTCGACCATCGAATTGGCTACTTCGACCTTCGACTATGACCTTCGACTTTGAATGGAACGATTCAAACTAAAAATCGCTCGAATATTCGACCATTCGATAATCAAAATACTGTCTCTTTAAAAATTTCTTCGAACCCCTAGTTCGCCACCTAAAACCTGCCGAGGCCAATGTTAGCCTATGGGGAAGGTCCCCATATGCTTACTAACAGTTATCTGATCGAATGATAATCCTTCGATAGATGGATTAAAATCCTTCGAATCGTTTGATTCAAAGGATTTAATTGTTCGATCGAATGATTATTCCTTCGATCATTCGATCGAACGAATTGCGCAAAGTCCTTCGACTTCGATATTCAAAGTCGAAGGATTTTAATACAACTGCCCCTAAGTCTACTAGAAAATCATGTAAACATTAAATAAACCCAATAGGCTGGTTTTGCCTCCAATAAGGATTAATTATATCTTAGTTGGGATCAAGTACAAGCTGCTGTTTTATTATTACAGAGAAAATGGAAATTGTTTTTAATATTTGGATGATTTGGATAAAACAGAGTCTATGGGAGACGGCCTTTCTGTAATTTGGAGCTTTCTGGATTATGGGTTTTCTGTATAACGGATCCCATACCTGTCCTAACAGTATTATATTGTAACGGAAAAGATAACATTATACCTTAAAGAGGTACATTGGACCCTAATAACCATATTTCTGAAATTACAAACCTGAGCGTTGCTGAATAAAAAGCTAAATGACTAAATAATAAAGGATGAAAACCAAAGGCAAATTGTCTCAGAATACCACTCTCTACATCCGGGCTGTCCAAATGGCAACCTGCGAGCTGCATGCGGCCTACGACCCCCCTGTGGTCGTGGGCCGCACATTGTGAAAAATAAATTTGCAATTCTGTTTGCACCCTCTTATTCAGCTTTATAAATACAAACCATGCGCAGGGCATACAACCAAGGACAAGAAACAGTAAAAAAAAAAAAAAAAGCACTTAAAGGGAACCCCCACCACTTTGTGAGCCAACCTGCCCTGCGCAAAGTTTATAAATGATACCCAGTGAATTTGCACAGGGCAGATTGGTTCGAAAAGTGAATAGATTTGCCCTGCGCATGGTTATATTTCTAAAGCTGAATAAGAGGGTGCAAACAGAATTGCAATTTTTTTTTCACAATGCGAATGTCTATAGGAGCTTATTAAATATGTCACAATTTGCAAATTGCGAATATTTATGCGCACACTCTGCGACTCAATTACGCCACAACTTTGGTGGCGGATAAAATATTCGCAAAACAGTTTCGCAAACTGAGAATTTAAGTTACTGTCAATGCTATTTACGCGCACAACAACCACGCACATTGGGTGCGCTCGCGCAAACTCCCATCTCATTTGCGCGCCATTTGTGAAAATGTATTTACAATGCGAATTCGCAAAAAACGGAAAGACGGGCAGAGCAGTGCAATATATTTGCGTTCAGGAAAAATCATGCGCAATACAACCATTTGCGAAAAATATGCGATGCGCAAACTTTATAAATTACCCACAGTGTCTTTAAGATCTACTGATCCCCAGCTAAAGATCTACTGGCAGATCCTGATCTACCTTTTGGACAACCCTGATCAGGGCAGCCATCAGGGGGGGACAGGGGGGAGAGTTGTAGGGGGCCCTGAGGGTAAGGGGGGCCACGCCACACTTACTTGATAAGCCTGGCCCCCCAACTTTCTGAGAGCTGTTGACTTCGGGAAGGCATGGACGTTTAAGGGGCCCTGGCCACCAATTTTCTCATAATATGGGGGGGGGCTGGCCACCAATTTTTTTTTCTCATGTGGGGTCCTAGCCACCAATATTTTTTAATGGGGGGGCCCTGGCCACAAATGTTTTTTTATGGGGGCCCTGACCACCAATATCTTTTTAATTTTTATTAAGATGTGGGAACCCTAGCCACCAATATTATTTTTTGTTTTTTTACTGTGTGGTGGGGAAGGCGGAGCTGTAGGTGGGACTTGTGGTGGGGGCCCAGGAAATTTTGTCGTATGGGGCCCTGCGATTTCTGATGGCGGTCCTGACCCTGATCCAGGGCTTTTCTACAGGTTACAAAATCCAAGGGGTTGTGCTTAATATCCACATATTTTAAAGTAAAGGCTTTGTTAAGGTGGCCATACATGGATAGATCCGCGCGATGTCGCCAAACGAGCAGATCTCCCTCCGATATGCCCACCTTGAGGTGGGCAATATCGGGCAGATCCGATCGTGGGCCCTAGGGCCCAACAATCGGATCCTAGTATTCGCAAATGGGCGGTCGGATCGCGGAACTGCATCAACGAACAGATGCGGCCGCGATCCGACAGGATTTTTAAACCCATACGATCGAGATCTGGCTGACTTTCGGCCAGATCTCGATCGGGGAAGCCCGTCGGGGGCCCCCATACACGGGCCAATAAGCTGCCGACACAGTCTGTCGGCAGCTTTTATCGGCCCGTGTATGGCCACCTTTATTTGTATCAAGCACAGGACTTAGAGTCGTGCAACATAAGTGACATCACTAAGCATAGATTATGACTGATGACATCACTAAGCAACGTTTATAAAGATTTATTTTCCAGGCTATTCATGGCCCTAGTGTAATAGAAAAGAATAATGGTTACCGCATATACAGACGCATGGTGCTTTGGATACTGGTAATTTCTAATAAAATCTTCTACAGATCCTCGACTGCACATGCCGCTGGGACAGTTAAAATAAAACTTACTAAGCAGCACTAGCTAAAAAGGCAACTCATCGACCTGCTGAATAAAGTGTGACATATCATATCATATTAGTCACAGGAGAAAGCGATCTCCGCATGAAAATGCCATCTTCACTCCGCAGTGATTATCTGCCGACTTGCTGCATTGCCTGATAATAACCTGCTCTATCCAATAGATATTGCTTTTGTATTACTTCTTTTTTTTTCCTTGCAGCAAACAAGCAAGCAAGCCCTGAAATAGATGCCATGGCATCTTCAGATAATAATACGGTGATGTCCAAAGATACAGAGCACCCTCTAGTGAGAACAGTTAAAGGAAAGCCAGCTCGGTCTTAAACACGATCTTACTATGCACCAAATTCCTTGAGATAAAGGACTGCGTTGTACTGCAGATTATTCTTCTTGCATTATGTTTCCAGTATCAGCCAATTCCACTGCCTCCTACATTCTGTGTGTCCCATTTATACATCCGTGGAACTGCACATTCTATGGTATCTCAACACGTGACCAATAAAGGAGAAGTGCAATATCATATAGAGGTATAGGATCCGTTATCTGGAAAACCGTTATCCAGAAGTTTCCCATAGACTCCATTTTATCCAAGTAATCCAAATTTTTAAAAATGATTTCCTTTTTCTCTGTAATAATAAAACAGTCGCTTGTACTTGATCCCAACTAAGATATAATTAATCCTTATTGGAGGCAAAACCAGCCGATTGAGTTTTTTTAATGTTTACATGATTTTCTAGTAGACTTAAGTAGGGATGTAGCGAACGTCGGAAAAAAAGTTCGCGAACATATTCGCGAACTTGCGCAAAAATGCGAGCGGTTCGCGAACGGTTCGCGAACCCCATAGACTTCAATGGGAAGGCGAACTTTAACATCTAAAAAAGACATTTCTGGCCAGAAAAATGATTTTAAAGTTGTTTAAAGGGTGCAACGACCTGGACAGTGGCATGCCAGAGGGGGATCAAGGGCAAAAATTTATCTGAAAAATCTGCCTGTGTGTGCTTGGAAGAGATAGTGTAGGGGGAGAGCTGTTAGTGATTTCAGGGACAGATGATAGTAAGTTTGCTGGCTAGTAATCTGCTTGATACTGCTCTGTATTGGAGGGAGAGAAGTCTGCAGGGATTTGAGGGACATTTTAGCTTAGGTAGCTTTGCTGGCTAGTAATCTACTGTTCTCTTTAAACAACTGCCATACGTTGACCTTGTAGGCATTGTTTGCCCAGTTTTTTTGGACGCAGCCACTGAAGCACAGTTGCCAGAAAAAATATGCCATATAAATGCTGAAAATAGTCATTTTTCGCCATACGTTGACCTTGTAGACATTGCTTGCCCAGTTTTTTTTGGACGCAGCCACTGAAGCACAGTTGCCAGAAAAAATATGCCATATAAATGCTGAAAATAGTAATTTTTCGCCATACGTTGACCTTGTAGACATTGTTTGCCCAGTTTTTTTGGACGCAGCCACTGAAGCACAGTTGCCAGAGAAAATATGCCATATAAATGCTGAAAATAGTCATTTTTTGCCATACGTTGACCTTGTAGGCATTGTTTGCCCAGTTTTTTTGGTCGCAGCCACTGAAGCACAGTTGCCAGAAAAAATATGCCATATAAATGCTGAAAATAGTCATTTTTTGCCATATACGTTGAGTCAACGTATGGCAAAAAATGACTATTTTCAGCATTTAGTTCAGCTGCTGAACTACTAGGAGCAGCAGATTAGCACACCAGTCCCACTCCCCAACACTGCTAGACTAATAACACTGGGCTCTTATAGTAGTAGTAGTAGTAGTAGTAGTAGTAGTAAAACAACAAAAAAATAAATAAAAGCAGTCCTTACAAGGACTACTGTTATTGCAGCAGTCAGCAGATGAGATCAGAAGCAGGACAGCTGCCCACAGCAGCTACATACAGAGCACTGCAGTAGAAGGTAGATTACTAGCCAGCAAAGCTACCTAAGCTTAAATGTCCCTCAAACCCCTGCAGACTTCTGTCCCTCCAATAACAGAGCAGTATCAACACGATTACTAGCCAGCAAACTTTCAACTGTCCCTGAAATCACTAACAGGCAGCAGCTCTCTCCCTACACTATCTCTTCAGCACACACAGGCAGAGTGAAAAAAACGCTGCAGGGCTTCGGTTTTTATAGGGAAGGGGAGTGGTCCAGGGGAGAGCTTCCTGATTGGCTGCCATGTACCTGCTGGTCTGGGGTGAGAGGGCAAAAAAAAGCGCCAACAATGGCGAACCCAAAATGGCGAACGTTGCGCGACGTTCGCGAACTTCCGGCGAGCGCGAACACCCGATGTTCGCGCGAACAAGTTCGCCGGCGAACAGTTCGCGCCATCTCTAGACTTAAGGTATGAAAATCCATATTACAGAAAGATCCATTATTATCCAGTATTAAAACCTCATGCTTGAGCATTCTGGATAACAGGTCCCATACCTTTAGTAGATCAGTCTCGCTTTAACACAATTTCTACTGAAACATTTGAAATGCTCCTTCCATTCACCATTAGTGATTGGCGATTCTGTGCCGTTTCGATTTGCAAAACACATTGAAGTTAATGGGTATCAAAATAATTTTGACGCCAGCATCAATTTCTATACATGCGACTATTTGGTCCAAATGCATTAAAATCACTGGGTGTACGAATAATTTTGACGTGTGTCAATTTTTATGTGCGCGGCTATTTCGACGCGCATAAATGTTTTGTTCAAAACTGTGTATTTGTCATCAGCGTATTGTGGCACCAGTTTTGTGAATTAATTTGCTTGTAGCCAAATGTGGAAATTCACAGCGAATTTGTGTCTGGCGAATTTATTCACCCATCGCTATTCACCATCATTTCATTGGATCACAGTTGTTCTTTTACTAGCACAGATAGGTTGAGTCTTATTTTCATTTTATAAGCTTTAAAGTGCCAGTAACACCTTTTTATAACCCAACCCCATTTAGTCAATTTATAGTACCTAAGTAAATTTAAAAATGGTGTTGTATTCTGAACTCCAGTAAGTATAAAGAAAATAATCACATTCCCACTTTTCCTGGAGTCCAAGGGGTTTGCACCATCTTGTAATTATCTATTTTCTTCTTCTCTTGTGTGTGTGCCAATGCCAGCCACTTCTGGGTTCTTGCTTTCTAATTTCCGGGTTTTCGTGTTATTACATACCAGCCACAAGTATTATTATTATTAACATATATTTATATAGCGCCAACATATTGCGTAGCACTGTAAACTAAATGTATACAACTAAATCACATGAATTATATACATAGAACATATGGAGTCACATACATCACAATCAATCCCGGTACAAAAGGTGAGGAAGGCCCTATGCAAAAGAACTTACACTCTAAAGGGAAGGGAGTAATATACTAGGTGTGGGAGTGGGCAAGATCGAATTAAGTGGGTGAGAAATGTGGTACTGTATGTGGTGTTGCGTTTGGTAGTTAAGCAGAGTGAGGGTAGGCTTCTTGAAAGAAGAGCGATTTAAGAGATTTCTTGGAAGCAGAATGGTTGGGAGAAAGTCAGACAGACCGTGGGAGAGATTTCCATAGGAGGGGTGCAGCCCTTGCAAAGTCAGAGGCAAGGCAAGCACATTTACTCTTTATTAACCCTCCCTGGCACGAGGAGATGTAAGAAAACAGGGGCACACCCTTGAGCTGATACAGAGTCCTACGGGGATCCAGCTGGGCAGACCCATGCATGACCCAGACCTTCTGACCTGCAGCCTGACCCGCAGCAGTCACTCATAATGCCAACCTAGACACGTCACCTGACCCAGCCTGAAAATAATTTACTTATCCCCTGACCTGGCACCCGCTAACCAGAAGTGACATCACACAGAAGCCTATTCAGATAGGTAGGGTGAGAGATTTTACAGCTACTACCGACATTTGGTAATTTCTGCCCAAAACCTGATCACCTTGCGAGTATTTTGTGGGCACCTAACCCAAAATAGGACTCTAGTCTTAAATATGCAGTGCCTGTTGTCTTTTTTCCAAGGTTACTGCATGTATTAACAGGGATTTTTTTTCTAGGGTAATTATTCCTAAAGCCAAGGAAATCAATAGCAGCCTTTAGACCTGGGGTTTTATTTGAAGGGTACAGTATGTATTTTTTGCCTATTTTTTTTCTGTTATTGTTGCTTTACTCCACCAAATGGTAGTGATTATTTAAAGAGGAACTCCACAAAAACATAACTTAAGTTTTTTGAAAAGTGAACATAATTTCAAGCAACTTTGCAATATACATCAATTAAAAAATATGCAGACTGTTCATGATTTGTAATCATTTGAAAGAGTTCCCTAAGCCTAGCCCCCAGCTCTCCTGCTGATCTGTCTGACTACTTTGCTTAGCTGCCTGACTACTGTTACTTTGTATCAACAGCCATCGGTTCTTAGCCTGCCTCCTCCAAACCCCACAATTCCCTGCACACATGACTTCAATAAGGCTTCACAGTGCAATGCATTGTGGGTTATGTAGTTCCTGCATGCTGTCTGTAAGCTGTGGAGAAGTTGTTACAATTTGTAACAACAGTGTTTAGTCCCTCCTTCCCTGCCAGGATTTCAAATGATGCAGAAAAAGAAGAACTGTTAAACAGCTGGACTTCAGCATAGAAAATGCCATTTATTTATACCTTTTAAAGAAACAGGTAACTGTGATGGGTATATTAGGGGCTTCTGTGTTGTGTGGGGCCTTTATCAAATTTTGGTTTGGAAGCTGGAGTTCCCCTTTAAATGACAAGAAACAGTAAAAAAAAAAAAGCACTTAAAGGGAACCCCCACCACCCACAAACTACATATTACATAGTGGAACAAAATCGAATTCTAAGCATCGTTCCAAAATACATTCATTACAAATTTTCAAATTATTTCTAAATTGAATTGCTATCCAGTGAAAGCTGTATCTGTCTGTCTACATTTTCTGCACTCCTAGCTCTAACCCCTGAAGCAAAATGGTGCAAGAACCCTATTTGTGAAACTAGAGCAGAATAATAACTGTAATACAAAGCATCCACTATAGTTTGGGTTCATGTGACAGTTCCCCTTTAATGATTCCCAGCTTGTTGCACAACAAACGTTTCTAAAGTGGAACCAAATATTTCAGCAAAAAGTTCTCCTTTGTAGTTTTCTAGCATTCTGCACTGGAAAAAAAAAAGAGTTCAAAGTTTCTACTGGAAGGTTCTGCGATGCCATTTTTACCTACTGTTTCAAAGTTTTAGTTTTTCAAAATGTCAGTTTTCTAAAAAGTGAAATCTCTTTGCTTTGAAGAACCCCCCCCCTGCTTTGTGCTCCAATAACTCTTTTTAGGCACACAGCAGAAACCAGAAACAGAAAACTGTTCCAGTAGACAAATTAGCAATAGAAACGTCATAATTATAATAATTAAAGGAAAACTTCTGAGCATTTATATCACATTGTTCAGCCCGTATGTACAACATTTCAACATCTACATAAAGCATTTCCATGCCAATCTTTTTTTTAAGTCAATATTAACAATATAAATGATCTGTTGGCTGAATACAATAGCAGTTATTATTTTTGCAAGTTCCTCACATTCTCTTTCTTTATAATTACAAGGGATGACAAGCAGCATGGCAGCACCTGCTTTCAGTAGGCATGCGTGGGGACAAATACCCTCTGCTCCAGTCATATCCAAAGACGAAAAATAAAAAAAATCCTGCTATTCTGTCTTTGGCCACAGGGAGCCAGCTAAAGCTTATACAATGACATTTCTTGACACTCATGACTATGAAACTATAGGTAAAGCTTAAAAACGATATCATTAACTATTAAATAATAGTTAAATTATTTCTATAATTATTATATAACAATTTTTGTAGTTTTAGAGCTATTTAAGTTTTTCTTAACTGCCATTATAATGAATTTTATAATAACAGCGACAGAGATATGTTCTGATGTTGCTCTGCTCAGGAAAGAGATGGGAAAGGCCATCTGAAGCTTTTGATCTCTTTTCTTAGCAGAACAACATCAGAACACTTCTCTGTTTTTTTTTCTGTATATCTCATTGACAAAATTGTTAAAAAATTTAAAAAAAATTAGAAAAACCTAAATATCTCTGAAGCTTAAAATAAATAATGAATATAATTCGCAAAAGTGCTTAGAAAAGCAACCTGAGCAATTTTGTATACATTTTTTTAAGGTTGAAAAGTATCCTTGAAAAGTGGTACAAATTCAGTAGAGATTAGTAATAATGATGAGCGTAACTGCCTCATTTTGCTTTTTCAAAAAATTTGCAAAAACACAGACAAATTACTGAATTGACGAAAATTCACAGAAATGTCATGAAAATTTCAGACGTGTACGATAATTCTCACCACCGCACTCCTGTGTATTAACTCCTCTGCTTACAGTGGTGCCGGTTCTCCGTGGACCAGGCAAGGTCCCGAACGCAAGGAAACAGGAAAATACGGATCCGCACACACTTTATCTTCAAGCAGATGGGGATTCCCCCAAGTTTATTGTGCCACCAACAAGATCAACGTTTCGGGGGGGTTTACCCACCCTTCATCAGGAGGGGTGGGTAAACCCCCCCGAAATGTTGATCTTGTTGATGGCACAATAAAATTGGGGGAATCCCCATCTGCTTGAAGATAAAGTGTGTGCGGATCCGTATTTTCCTGTTTCCATGAAAATTTCAGAGCCATTGGCTGTTTTTGTACCACATGTTTTCTCACTCCAAATACTTTTCCCCCTCTGTTTTAGGAGATAATTATTACAGAGAAAAAGGAAATAATTAAAAAAAAATGTGAAATGGGTCTATGGGAGATGGCCATTCCAAAATTCGGAGCATATATATATATATTTTTTATAGAGGCTGGAAATTTTTTTTAATTTTTTTGAGATTTAGTATGCTCCAAAGCTGCTTAAAATCAGAATCCAAAATTACTCCAGCTGAAACTTGCCAGATGTCCCTTTTAAAATTTGAAGATGTATTTTGCCTTCATGATATTCAAGGTTTTTGGACTATTTGATGCTGTGGTTTTTGGACAACAATTTAGTCGCAACGTTTCCGGCACCTGCTTTTTCCGATCTGATTTTTTAATAAATTGGGCAATTCAAGGTCGAATTTGTTTTAATAAAAAAATTTGAAAAATATGAATTTTAGTAAATACGCCCCTAACTGTTAAGTATTAACAGAGACAAGAGGAAGATGGTCCCTTTTTCCTTAACGCTTGCTATAAAAATGGATGTACAGCTCCAAATACGAGTGTATTAAATGCAGCCATTTACAGCGGTTAAGGCATTGCCTGAAAAATGCCAAATTTCATCTTATGCTAGTATGCCAAGAGCTTGCCTACTAGATTACAATTGAAAAAGTGGTGGTAGGATTTTCTTCAGGAAGGAACTTCAAGAGAGAGAGGTTTAAAGGTTTAATACTTGGGGTACCAAAAGTTAGGCACCCCTAAGTATTTATTTAGGTTGGTGCTCCTATCAGCAGAAAACTGCACTGGCCAGGGGTTATTCCATCAAGCACCATGGAGCCATCCTCTTCTTTACTTTTCTAATTTCCCAGGGCAGACACATGCACAGTAGAATGAAATAGCCACGAGTTGAAGGAAAAAGCCGGAAGAGGATCACTCCATGAGGCTCGCTGGAATTACCCCCGGAACCAGTGCAGTTTTCTGCTGATAGGAGCACTGGCCCGGTGTGTCAGGTGAGCAAATACAACCAGTTGGGGGTGCCTAACATTTGGCACCCACAAGCATAAAAGCACTTTCCTTCTCCTTTAAGGTGGGATGCAGAAGAAAAAGTGGGGACCAGGCAGTGAAGGAATGGAACAATTGGCCAAAGCTTATGAAAACACCAGTTGTGGGGAAAACTTTTGCAAAAATGAAAGTTTAATATAAGCTTCCTCATACTGAAGTAAGAAACTTTCTAAATACAATCCATTAAATATTCTGCATTGTTCCTGAAAAAATCAAATTTATATTCACTATTCCTCTCTCAGCATCTTAAGTACGGATTTCTTGGACACATTGTTTTCAGATGAATAAAAACGTATTAATTTATTAATAAATATAATTTGCATGTCAGCTCTGACTCAGCCCATTAATTCATTACTACTGATGCGTTTCGTGTTACATGACACTTCCTCAGAGTATATCTCTCAGCATCTGTTTCTCTTCATTCTGTCTTCATGCATCAGATGAATGATCCAATATATCTTATAGGGGGGCTCCCTTTCCTAGCAGATGTATTAGAGCTCACTCAAATAACTGATTCCAGTACAAACAAAATCTAACAAAATAACTGCACAAATTCTGCATGTAGAGAGACAGGATGTCTAATGATTTTAATAGAGTGAGCTCTAATACAAAAGGAGCCCCCTATAAGATATATTGGATCATTTATCTGATATCCAACTTCCGAATAAAGACAAAATGAGGAGAAGCAGATGCTGAGAGAGGAATAGTGAAGATAAACTTGATTATTTCAGAAATGGTACTGAATTTTTAACTGATTGTATTTAGAAAGTTTCTTATTTCAGTATGCTGACACTAATACTAACATTTCCGTGATAGTTCCCCTTTAAGAGATGTAGTTAATGGCTTTAGAATGAAGGGCTTAAAAAATTAGATTGACTTTGTTATCCATTGCTTATTGGGAACCCATAATAGAAATTTGTCCTTTTTAGATTAGAGGGTATTGCTCCTGTCTTAGGATCCTATGAAGCTTAAAAAACCATTACATAGTTACATAGTTACATAGTTACATAGTTAAATTGGGTTGAAAAAAGACAAAGTCCATCAAGTTCAACCCCTCCAAATGAAAACCCAGCATCCATACATACACCCCTCTCTACTTTTAATTAAATTCTATATACCCATACCTATACTAACTATAGAGCTTAGTATCACAATAGCCTTTGATATTATGTCTGTCCAAAAAATCATCCAAGCCATTCTTATAGTCATTAACTGAATCAGCATCACAACATCACCCGGCAGTGCATTCCACAACCTCACTGTCCTGACTGTGAAGAACCCCCTACGTTGCTTCAAATGAAAGTTCTTTTCTTCTAGTCTAAAGGGGAGGCCTCTGGTACGTGATCCACTTTATGGGTAAAAAGGTCCCCTGCTATTTGTCTATAATGTCCTCTAATGTACTTGTAAAGTCTAATCATGTCCCCTCGCAAGCGCCTTTTTTCCAGAGAAAACAACCCCAACCTTGACAGTCTACCCTCATAATTTAAGTCTTCCGTCCCTCTAACCAATTTAGTTGCACGTCTCTGCACTCTCTCCAGCTCATTTATATCCCTCTTAAGGACTGGAGTCCAAAACTGCACTGCATACTTCAGATGAGGCCTCACCAGGGACCTATAAAGAGGCATAATTATGTTTTCATCCCTTGAGTTAATGCCCTTTTTTATGCAAGACAGAACTTTATTTGCTTTAGTAGCCACAGAATGACACTGCCCAGAATTAGACAACGTGTTATCTACAAAAACCCCTAGATCCTTCTCATTTAAGGAAACTCCCAACACACTGCCATTTAGTGTATAACTTGCTTTTATATTATTTTTGCCAAAATGCATAACCTGCATTTATCAACATTGAACCTCATTTTCCAGTTTTCTGCCCAGTTTTCCAGTTTAGACAAATCACTGTGCAAAGTGGCAGCATCCTGCATGGAACCTATAGTTCTGCACAATTTAGTATCATCTGCAAAAATAGAAACGGTACTTTCAATGCCCACCTCCAGGTCATTAATAAACAAGTTGAAAAGCAAGGGACCTAGTACAGAGCCCTGCGGTACTCCACTAACAACACTGGTCCAATTAGAAAATGTTCCATTTACCACCACTCTTTGTAGTCTATCTTTTAGCCAGTTCTCTATCCAGGTACGAATACTATGTTCCAGGTCAACATTCCTTAATTTAACCAGTAACCTTTTGTGTGGCACTGTATCAAATGCTTTAGCAAAATCTAAGTAAATCACATCCACTGCCATCCCAGAATCGAGGTCCCTACTTACATTCTCATAAAAAGAAATTAAGTTAGTCTGGCAAGATCTATTACGCATAAAACCATGCTGGCACAAACTCATAGTATTATGATTTGCTATGAAGTCCAGTATCTTATCCTTTATTAACCCTTCGAAAAGCTTTCCTACCACTGACGTCAGACTAACTGGCCTATAGTTTTGAGGCTGAGAACGGGATCCTTTTTTGAATAGAGGCACCACATTAGCAATTCGCCAGTCTCTCGGCACTATGCCAGATCTCAATGAATCCTGAAAAATTAAGTAAAGAGGTTTGGCAATCACAGAGCTAAGCTCGCTAATTACCCTGAATTAGAAAACTTTTTTTGTTATAGGCTGAAGCTTCTAATAATGCTCCTAAGATCAATGCATGATATTAGGCCATGAGAAAAAAGGACTATGCAAAAGGAGGGTGAATAGAAATTGCTCACTGGGTTAAATACAGCATGTACATTATGTACAACAAGGATGAGAACTAAGCTCATTTATGTTCTGTACTTTTACTGCTGACATAAAGATAAGAATGGTCTAGAAAACACGCTGTCTATATATATACATGCCACTATATTATATAATCTTATTGAGGCTGAAAGGGACCCTGCATTACTGCAAAGCAATTTGGACATTATACAATACTGAACAGGGCCAGAGCAGGTAAAATATAGAGCAGCCGTATTCGAGGTTATGCATACAGAACAATGAACCAAGCTGGTGTAATATTAAAATAACCCGACACAAATTAGACTTAAAATTAAATCACACAGAAATAATTCAAATGGCAGAGGCACCAATTGCCAGATAATTACCCCAATCGGTAATAAAACATTCCCATGCTTTAAAAAGGAAATAGTTTGAGTAGAATAACGAGATATAATTGTGCTTGTGCATAAGTAATTGCTAAGAAAACTCTAGTTAGGATTAAATGGCTTTATTGTCACTATGAACTATGCCTGGTGTTACCTGGTGGCAGTTCGGTATCTGGGAATGCTTTGGGGAAGCCACTGTGGACACAGCAGATAATTATTCTATATATGTATAAAAGCCTTGGATGAATTTTGGATGCTGTCAAATCCAAGCCTTTTCAACAGAATTCAGCCAAATCCAAGACCCTAGCTTGATCAAATCCAAACCCTTAAATAATGCAACTTCAGCTCACATGATTTAGGGGATCACGATTTTTTAGGCACGTCAATTTGCACGGACTTTCCTCCATTCTGCTTCGGTTGGCATTCGTCCGATTCGAGAAAATATGGATATGGTGCATCCGTGCAATAAAGTACCAAAACTACATTCAGGTATGGGACTTGTTATCCAGAATGCTTTGGACCTGGGGTTGTCTGGATAATGGATCTTTCCCTAATTTGTTAATCATACCTTAAAGGGGTGGTTCACCTTTAATTTAACTTTTACCATGTTATAGTAGCCAATTCGAAGCAACTTTTCAATTGGTTTTGATTATTTATTTTTTATAGTTTTATAATAATTTCTTCTGACTTTTTGCAGCTTTCAAATGGGCGTCGCTGACCCCTTATAGAAAGGAAATGCTCTATAAGGCTACAAATGTTGTTATTGCTACTTTTTATCACTCATCTTTCTATTCAGGCCTCTCCTATTCATATTCCAGTCTCTTATTCAAATCAATGTATGGTTGCTAGGGTCATTTGATTCATGAAAAAAAAAAGAAATCCGAATGCAATGTTGCAATGTTACTTGTTCATAATAAACTATAGTTTGTATAGAAGGGAAAGAATAGTCACCGAATAGTTACAGAGAAGGAATATTTTGGTTTGGATAAGTCAGGACAGAATATGTTGTAGCAGATAACAACTGTTGCTAGCCTTCAGAGAGTTTTGTAGGTCATATCACTGTAAGACACGCTGGGAGATTGTTGAAATCCCTCCTAGACTGGCGGTGCACAGGCGTACACTTCTGGGTTCCCCGTGCTGATTGTAGCTGGCATTTGACGCCAAGGGGCAAATTCACTAAGATGCGAAGTTGCGCTAGGCGCAACTTCGCCGCACTTTGCCACACTTCGCCAGCACTCCGCAAATTCACTAAAATCCGAAGTTGCGCACAGGGGTAGCATAAGGTTGCGAAGTTGCGCTAGCGTTGTTTCGCTATGTAAAGCGAAGTTACGCTAGCGAAGGCTAATTTGCATACGGCGCGAAATTCAAATTTCAATGGAGGAACACGTATCAGCACTACAAATGCCTAGAAAACCTTCAAATCAGCAAATAAAAATTTTATTTTGCCCTACACATGTGCCCACTGTCTAGGTAAGTTGCCATGAGAAAGGGAATGTAGGGGGGAAGGAGGGGAGCCCCAAAAATATTTTCGATCTTTTTCAGCCTATCACCCATCATGTAGAAAACACGCCAGCGTTTTTTGGAACTTAGAAAAAAATGTGACTTTTTTTGAAACAATCCCTATCTACTCTATTGCGCTTCGCCAGGTCTGAGGTGGCGAAGGAAGTCTAGCGTAAAAGGTAGCGTTCAGTACACTGCGCAAGTTAGTGAATTTGCGTAGTTACGTCGCTAGCGAAAATTCGCCTGGCGTAAGGGTGCGAAGTAACACTAGCGAAACTACGCCAGCGTTCGTTAGTGAATTTGCGCAGTAACGAAAAATGCCAAACACTAGCGAATTAACGCTAGCGTTCGAAGCTTCGTCGCTTAGTGAATTTGCGCCCAAGTGTCTTGACGACGAGCGTTGTGATGTCACCAAGGGGCACCAGATTTGAATTTTGGAGCTTCAGTTTATCTGTTCCTGCTCAAGCCTTTATCCTGTTTATTGATATCCTGATTTTGACTTCTGCCTGATCTATGACTACGATTATTGCCGCCTGCCTTGAACTCTTCGCCTGACTCTGACCACGCCTTCGACTAAATCCCTGCCAGTGCCGCGATTACGCTCTTGTTCTGCACTTCCTTGTTGGCTTCTGCAGCAGAAAGCCCGGGGCCCCAAAAGGGCGTCGGTGAACACCGGAACCCACAGGGCATCGAAACCATTCACTACACAAGGTTTCTAATAACGAGATTGTTACAGTCACATCTGACCTCTGGAATATAGAAATGTTTTGGCAAAGATTGATTTTGCTCAAGTGAAAATATAACCAAAGTTGTGGGAAATTCCATTCTCATTTACTTGCTTTTGTATAATTACGTTCAATGTTATAATACTATGATCTGGCATGTTTTCTTTGTTCCTTTGCAAATATTTTATTCACACTAATAGGAAGAACAAGGAGTGGAAAGCCAACTTCCATCGATTGCATTTTACTTCTCTGTAATAATAAACTCATTGGGGAGAAAACCAGCCTATTGGGTTTATTTCATTTTTAAATTATTTTTAGCAGACTTAAAACTAAAGCTTAACTAAAGAAGTAGCTAGAAATGTTGCACATTGTCTTTTGGGCGTCTGTACCTGCCCAAAGCAACCACAATCCTTTAACAGGGAAAATCTTTGCCTCCAGGTCCAGATTTATGGAAAGGCCACAAAGGCCTGGGCCTAGGGTGGCAGGATTTTAGGGGGTGGCATGCTGCCCAGCAACATGCACTTGATTCTGAAGTACTGGGGATGCAAAGGAGATAAGACAGTTTGTAAACTTTCCTGTGAGCCAATCCACAGTGCTCCGGACCCAATGATGAAAAACTGTGCATGTGAACCAATGAAGAGGAGGGGACGTTGACGATGAATGGCAGCAGGCCTAGGCGCGTCCACTATGTATTTCGGTCCTGTGTGCCTCCAAAGATGCCCCAGTAGCTCCCCATCTTCTTTTCTGCTGATTCACTGCACATGCTCTGTGCTGCCGTCACTTACTGAGCTTAGGGACCCACTCACAATATACAGTACACATAGAATAGAAATGTCACAATATAAGGCTGATTAGTAATTAATACAGATAATTACTACATGACAGCACAGAAACCAGTGCAATTAGCATCAGAATTTAATAATCAGCCCTGTAGCATCATCTTATATTACAGACCAACCTCATTTTCTGCTGGATAATTAGTGACGAGCCCTAAGCTTAGCTTCTCAACAGCTGCTCAGAGCCCACTGAGCATGTGAGTGTCACAGACACTTTCAGGTGAACAACCCCTTTAAGGTTGGTGTAATAATTTCAATACATAAAATATAGCATTTTTGCAGCCATTTTCATTTTTAGGGTTTACTTCTCCTTTAAGGTCTGGTGTTTCAAATTACTGAAACATCCCTTGTCAAGAAAACCCCCAGGTCCTCAGCATTCTGGATAATGGGACCCATACCTGTAGGAAGATGGCCAATGTTTTCACCGTGTTCAGGAACCCAAAGTAGTTTTTCCGTGGGAGTCTTTGTATAGACATATGGAAAGCTGGAATGGGTTACTAAAGTGGACTAAAAAAAACTCAAAATAAGCTTTCCTGGTGGGACCCAGCCTCAGGCTCTTGTCTGCAACACTACCTTATACAGTGATTACTCACATTGAGGCCCATTTATTGAAGGTCAAATCTGAGTGGTATTAGAGCTTTCTGAAACCACAATTAAACTATATTTCTCTGAAACCAATGCCATGAAAGTTATTAAAAGATCTGAATATAAAATGTACAAAAGGAAAGAAATGCTCTAAAATATACTGAAACCTAAAGATTCAAGTTTTTCAGGCAATTACTAGCCGGGAAAAAAAAATGTGAAAACCTTACTGGTTGTCATTGGTTACTGCTCCTGGGCAAACTTAGTGCCTTATATTACATAATATTACATATGGGAGATTGACTTCTAAAGGACCTCGACTCATTTTACAAGCCAAAGTTTTGTATTAGAGTTTTTTTGTGTTTTTTACACTTTTTTTCGAGCAATTTTTTAAGAATCGAATTTTCAGAGAAAAAATATGTTTCTGAAAAAATAAAAAAAAGAAATCCGAATTTTAGTTATATAGAAAATGCCTCAGTCAAGGCAAGAATTTAGAAGCTCCTGTTCCTTTATATAATATACTATAAGCAGAAATGTTCTGTACCCACAATAAACTTTCATATATCACTGTCTATTCAGGGGAAACTAAATGAAAGAATAACATTACTTTTAAATAGTGTTTATTTCCAACAAAATCAGGAGCACTGCTGTAAAGCTGCAACAGCTGGAGGCCTCAGTTGGACACCCCTGATTTAAATCAGTGAACTGAGATAGCTTTAGGCTTATACACTAGTTGTCAATACATTAAAAATGTACAACATAGCATAGGATATTGGAATGTATTTTGAAATCTAATGCTGCTAAGATGTAAAGAACAGTGATGTGGCGAATTTGTTCTGTTTTGCTTCGGCAAAATATGCAAAGTTCCTGTGAAATTCGCAAAAATTATACAAAATGCATGAAGTCAATGGGCGTCTGAATAATTCGAACACGTGCCCAAATTTTTTTTGACACGACAGGTTTTTCGCTGGCTAATTTTCTCTACAGTTTAGCAAATTTATTCACCGCTGGCGAAATGCAGAAGTTCGCCGCAAATACGCACCTGTCGAATTTATTCGCCCATTACTAGTATGGAACAAAGAAGAAATACATATAATGATTAAGGGGTATTTATTAGGAATTGTCAAGGATTAGGTAGGGGGCGCTGCAGAGACTGAAGGCAAGTCCTTTAGGCAGGGACTGGCTGTGTCCACAGAACACAAAGGGAAAGGCAGGAAGAGGGAGACGAGGACGTAGTCGAACTGGAACAGGTGCAGAGTGAAGCAGGATGGAGTAGGCGAAGGTCAGGACCAGACTGGACAATACGATGAGGGCGTAGATCGTGGGCAGACTAAGAGGATGAGACTGGACGGTGCGGGTGTAGATTTGGGGGACAGGACAGTGGGAGGACAGGATACAAAAGTACACTGGAGCAGAAGGAGACTGGATAGCAAGATAGCAGGGGAAGACTGGAAAGCAGGAGAGCAGAGGGAGACTGGAGCAGAATAGCAAGAGGAGCAAATAGCACTGGAGAGTGTGAGAGAGAGAGAGAGAGAGAGAGAGAGAGAGAGAGAGAGAGAGAGAGAGAGAGAGAGACAAGGGAAGACAGGGTTCAAGGCAGAACAGGACAGGAAGCAGGAACAGGCAAGTCAAGGTCGGTACAAGGTGAAGTCAGGGAAATGTACAAGGTGGGATAGGAAATAAGCACAGGCAAGGGTCAGATCAAGGTCAAGGCTGGGAAGGAACAAGATAGGATAAGACAAGATAGACAAGGACAGGCAGACCAAGGCAAGGAGGAATAACAAGGAAAAGGGCAAGAGCTTGAACAACCTAGTTAGGGGCGCTGCCACAGTACTAGGGAGACCATGCAATGCTCCAGCAAGGAGTGTTCTAAGGACTGGCCTTAAATAGGGCAGAGTCAGCTTGGCTAATTGCAACTAATCAGGCTGCAGCAGGGCTGGGGTTGCAGAGGCCAAGCAACACATAGCGAGCAACCCTACAGGCTGCTCACCTGGCCCAATGGTCAAGGCATCGAGAAACCCAAATGTCCCTGGCTCGAGTCCCAGCAATACCTGACAGTGATGCACCGAATTCAGGATTCGGCCTTTTTCGGCAGGATTTAGATTCGGCTGAATCCTTGTGCCTGGCGGAACCAAATTAAAATCCTAATTTGCATATGTAAATAAGGGGCGGGTAGGGAAACCATGTGACTTTTCATCACAAAAGAAGAATTATTTTCACTTTTTGCTTTCCTGCCCCCAATTTGCATATGCCAATAAAGATTCTGATTTGGTTTGGATTCTAATCTTTCACCAAGGATTCGGCCAAATCCAAAATAGTGGATTGGGTGCATCCGTAGAATTTATGGGAAGTGATTGCTCTAAAAAGTAGAACACTGAGCCTAAAACAATGAAGGATGGTTCGAATTCAGCACTATGTCCTTGTGTGACCTTGTGGGAGACAATTCATCTCCTTATGGAGCATGTTTACTAACATAGAAGATAAATATCTGGAAAGATTTCTGGAGATGTTGCCCATGGCAGCCAATCAGAAATTAGAATTGAATATGCCTCTTCACAAGAATTGGATTGTGTTCTGCATGAATGTTTTATACTGTGGGCATTGTTAGTGATAGGTAAGGAGAGTGTAAATGTGCTATTACTATAAATAAACACTCGTCTCTTTGTTTCCTTATTAAATAGACAACGTATGGTGGTGCTGTCAATGAAATGGAATCAAAATGAATGGTCTCCTTGATATCATTGCCTTTTCTAAATGGAAATATATGATTAGAGCCAGGGGTGTAACTGTAGAGGAAGCAGACCCTGCGTCTGCAGGGTGGCCCAGGAAGCGTAGGGGGCCACGAGGCCCAAATAATGAGCAATTTCAAAATTTTTTGGTAAAACAGGTAAATCTCTGAATATGTTGGAGATGTTGTTTTTTGCTGTGGGGCCCAGTAACATTTAGTTATGCCATTTCTGCTACCAAACCGTGATATACACATATATCACTTGGGGGACCATTTATTAAACCTCACATTTTTCTGGTTGAGTTTTTTAAAGGGGGAAAACTTGAATTTTTAGAGGGAAAAAAAACTCAAATTTTTTGAGATTTACTATGCCCCAAAGCTGCTAAAATTCCTAATCCGAAAATACATGTCGAGGTCAGGTAGAAGTGTCAATTGTCCACAAGTTTTTGCTGCAAGAATCCGATAAAGTCGAGTTTTTGGAGCGTCAATCAGACGCACAAATTTGTTGCAACGTTTTTTCGCACAGATTTTTTAGAGAAGAATTATTGATAATTTGTGGTTGGGATTTAGGTTTCATAAAAAAACTGAGATAAACACTTGTTTTATTAAATACCCCCTAACTGTGTTTTTCTAAAGCAAAAAATGCTGTAAATTGAAAGAAACGCAAGCACCAGGATAGGATGTATCTTAATCAAATAGCTGCATGTTACAATTCCTGTATATCTACACCCTAATATCAGTTTATCATCCTCCGCCCTGTCTTTTGTCAGTGACCATAATTATGATCATTTTAGATACATATGGCATACATAAGGCATCCACAAATAGGGGCAATTCCCCCTTACCTGGACTCTTGCATACCTCCCAAATGTTCCTTTTAGGTGTTCATCTCACAGCTGCCCTCTGTCCTGAGTTGATTTTTTAATGTCCCCATTTCTTCTCAAATCCCTGGCCAAAAAACTAGATGGTCATTTGTTCCGCTTTTTAATTTTTACAAGAACTATACTGAGAAAAGGAGAGAGAGAGAGAGAGAGAGAGAGAGAGAGAGAGAGAGAGAGAGAGAAGCAGTGTGGGAGCAGCAGGAAAGATGAACTTTAGTTCAAGTGTAGGCGAGGGGAATGCTTTCAATCTATCCTTTCTGCATTTATCTTACTGGTATGTCTGGAGCTAATGGAGTGCTCATTGGCCATTATTCAGTGACCTTAGTGGCTTGTCTGGGGTTAATGAAGCGCTTATTGGCCACTTTTACAACGATTATACTGGTATGTCTGGAGTTAATGACGTGCTTTTTTTTCAGTGATCTTACTGGCATGTCTGGAGTTAATGGAGTGAGCATTGGCCATTTTTACAGTGTTTATGGGTTAATATGCTGATTTTCCATTTTCTGTAGTCATATTGGCACATTTGGGGTTAATATGCATCTATTTTCTGTAGTATACTGGCAAGTCTGGGGTTAATACTCTCATTATCCATTTATTGTAATAAGTATACTGGCATGTCTGTGGTTAATACTCTGATTATCCATTTATTGTAGTAAGTATACTGGCATGTCTGGGGTTAAGATGCCAATTTTCAATTTTCTGAAGTAAATATACTGGCACACATGGGCTTAATATGCAGATTATCAATTTTCTGTAGTAATTATACTGGTACAGTACTTTTAGCATTAAAATGCCGGTCATTATACCGGGAGTTATTTGTGGCTGATGTACTAATGAAACCCACCAAATCCGTCTGGGCCCTACCTGTAGAGACTATGATGGAGGTGCAGCCTGTCTTTTACAGCGTTACCCTCTGTAGTACCTGTAAGGACAACATTATTACTTAGATTTCCATCTGCAGAATATTTTGTTTCCCTCCTTATTGGATTTCTTACAGTTGTTAAATGGAGGCCCAACAGTGCTTGACTCTATACAAATGACACACAGGACAGATTTTAATAGATAGGAATATTAAAAAATTGCCTGTTTATCCTGGTGCCTAAAATATTATGCATATATTATGTTTTCAGTCTCTCAGATGAGCCCAGGTTACATCCACAGTGGATTGCACTGAAACAAGTTCCTAAACAGGGTCGGACTGGGCCAGCAGGACACTGGGAAAAAACCTGATGGGCCCCAGTCCTCATAGGCCCTGTGGCTCCTGTCGACCCGGGTCCACTACTTTCTTCCAATAGGAACAGGGCCGGATTTGTTCCCCAGCCGCCCCTAGGCCGCGCGGTCCAACCAGGCGGCCACGCGGTCCTAGCGCCCGCCTTCCCAGCACGCCGGCGAAAAAACGGTGGCGCAGCTGGTGTGGTTGAATGGGGACGCGAACGTCCCCATAATGCGGCTGGGCGGCATGCCGCCCATATTTTTTGCCGCCCTAGGCCCGGGCCTATGCGGCCTTGCCGCAAATCTGGGCCTGAATAGGAACTGCATTGTGGCACTCCCACATAATATTTGATTGCACTCAGGTGCCAGCCCTAAAGCCCAAAAACTTATATAAAGCTCAAAAACTTATATAGCCATATGCGACAGGTTCATATTATCTCAACTTCACCATAGTGCACACCACCTGCATAAAGCACACTCTTGCACTTCAGACATTTGAAAAAGATGTGCTGTGGGAAAATGTGCTGTTTGAAATTAATTTTTCAAGTAAAAATTGTCTAGTAAATCTTTTTTCTTACAACAAACAATGTGAATTTTAGTTCTTATGTCTTGAGATTTTTTTTCCTTTTAAAACTTTTTTTTTCCATTTCTCCAATAGAGATTTAAACAGCAACGGATTAAAGATTGCTGGCCTCATTTGCCAAGCTGAATGCAGAGTGCAAAAAATGCGCTTTGCACATTGCATTTAGCTCTGTTTCGGAGCCCTGAGACCCTATAATACAGCACCAATGCCGCATTAGTCTGCACTTTTATTCATGAGTAGTGATGGGTGAATTTGTCCAGAAAAATTCACAAAACGCATTGAAGTCAATGGGTGTCAAAATTATTTAAGTGCCCGCGACAATTGTTATATGCGCACCTATTTTGACCAATGCATTAAAGTCAGTGGGGCTCATTTATCAACACTGGGCAAATTTGCCCATGGGCTGTTACCTATAGCAACCAATCAGATTGCTGCATTCATTGTTCTTCTTCCAGCTGACTTTAATCGAACGATTAAATCCTTTGAATCGTTCGATTCGAAGGATTTTAATCCATCGATGGAACGATTTTTCTTCGACCCAAAAATTGTTCCAAAGCCTATGGGGACCTTCCCCATAGGCTAACATTGACTTCGGTAGGTTTTAGGTGGCAAACTAGGGGGTCGAAGTTTTTTTTAAAGAGACAGTACTTTGACTATCGAATGGTCAAATAGTCGAACGCTTTTTAGTTCGAATCGTTCGACTCAAAGTCGTAGTCAAAGGTCGAAGTAGCCAATTTGATGGTCAGAGTAGCCAAAAAAAACATTCCAAATTCGAAGTTTTTTTTATTCTATTCCTTCACTCGAACTAAGTAAATGGACCGATGTGGACAAACCCAATACACCTTATTATTAAACCATAAGACCAATCTACAAGGCAAATAGAGAAGATGAAAACTAATTCTGCAGTTAAAAATGGTTCTTTTATTTTGGAGGCTTAGTATTATTAAATGTTATCATTGAAACTCATTACCCACTAATGCAATACTGATTAAATACTCAGAAAAAAATATCAAACCAGCATAGAAAACTGCCTTTAAGAGTATGGTGCTGAGTTAGAATAATTCAGAACATCGGCCTGGACTTGAGAAGTCACAACTCAGAGGATCCTCTTTCTCCATGTTCACATTATAATAGTTAATAGTATAATTGTAGCCTTAATACAGCACACTACCAATTAAACACAAATTTCTTTGTCATTTTGTCTACATTGCATTTTTACACCACAAGGGTGCTGTTTTATGTTAGGCACCACACAATTTATCACACTGTGAAACAATCAACACAGATTACTGTAGAAAATATCAATACGGCACCTTCCCCACAAGCCGTAAAAAATAAAATACCAGCATACTAATTTGCACACTCTAATCACAAAACACACATTTGTGTTTCTAATACAATTTTCCCTTAAAGTCATTAACGTTCAGCAAATTTTATTAGGATTTATGTCTGCCGTTCTGGCTTGTTAAGACATCAAAAGATCAATTAATCACAAAAGCAGCTTTATTGGCAGTTTGAAAAAGCTTAATGACCTATTGGCCCATTAGCCTCCTACCTCTTATCTCATTTTCGATGAATTCCTTTTCAATATATGAACGCAATACACATGGCCCTTTCTGTTGAAGGATAAATTGCAGGCATCGCTGCTGGACCAGTTTCTTTCCTGGCTTTAAAAATAAAAATCCCAATCCTTAAAGTATTTGAAGCCAATGAGTGAGATTTAATATGTTTTTATATTGAGTGTCTCAAAGCAAAGAGTGAGAGTGAACTATTTAGCAGTGGCGACACCTGAAATAAGTGCAGTCATAATATCCAAATGATGATATTAGCTCAATACAACATACAGTATGCAAGATCTAAACCAGGTACTTGGTCATGAGTTTATACAACCCGAATGAGTAGCTTAACAGCATTATTTATACATCACGATAAGGGCTTTTAATGTTTCCCTGTTACAGCTCAGTAACAAGTTCAGTGTACCTCAACAATGCCTTAGTAACACATATACAGCTCTGCATATTCATATATATATATATATAAGAGGTCCTCTTGTAGTTGACTATATGTATTTTGTGGTCACACCCTCATTGCACCCCCGCCTAATGGTTTTAAAAAATAGTGGTGAGCACAACTTTCCCTTGTTTGATATATATATATATATATATATATATAGGGATGCGAAAATCTCAGACACCCTTACACATTACAGACAGGCACATCCCTAGTAACATGGACACCTTAGTGGGTCCTTTGGGGACCTTGTGTTTATGTAACCCCTGCAGTTCACACAGTGTACACCAGATGGCACTGTGCCAGAGTATAAAAGGTTTAGGAACCATGTGCTCTGGGTCCATTGTTTTAGCCCAACCAAGCAGGCTGGAAGGGAATAGATAGTGCTGACCCTAGGCGCCTTGGTCCTAGTAATTAGATAGCTATACTCGTTTTATAGATCGCTCTAGGAGTGATAGAGAGGTTAATTAGTTGAGCAGCTCAAGGCTCCGCCAAGGAGATTAGAGGGATTAAGATCCCAGGGTATTACTGACCCAGAGTAAGGAACCAAGTGTTGAGGTAGGGATGTCAGGAGTTCCCCTAGTCTGCCATTGGAAGATATCCTGAAAACCGGGCAATACCCATCACATGCTGTCAACTTACTCTCTGCTGTATATTCCCTAGCCTGTGGGGATTCAGCCTATACGTGCTGTGAGTATATGCTTCCTTTATGCTGCTGTGTATGTTCTATACTCCATTGTGGATCAATGTGCTAAATGATCTCTGTGCTATTGTTCAATAAATACTGTTCTTGGTTCAACTGTTAAAGAACTACTGGCGCCCATCATTGTGCTATCGCATCAGGTTACAGTTACACTACACCCTTGCCTCCACCACGCTGCGAGGGCTTACCCCTGAGAAAGAGAGCTCATCTGTGGTCTCAGCCCACCAAGGAAAGTAGAGTAAACGGCCCTAGCACAAGTCTTTGTAGGTGATGGTGTCAGTTATCTAAACAAACTGGTCTTAGTAGTTCATTCAAATACAAGCATTATCCAGAATACTCGGGACCTGGGGTTTTCCAGATAATGGCTCTTTCCATAAATTGAATCTTCATACCTCAAGATTGTTAGAAAATAAAGTAAACACTGAATAAACCCAATAGGCTGGTTTTGATTCCAATAAGGATTAATTATATCTTAGCTGGGATCAAGTACAAGCCACTGTTTTATTATTACAGAGAAATGTGGTTTAATTGGATAAAATGGAGTCTATGAGAGACGGCCTTTCCATAATTTAGTGCTTCCTGGTTACAGTCTTTTACAGATCCTTTTGATAAACAGAGTTGACCATAGATCAGAAGTGGATATCACCACCTTGGGGTTCCCCAATGATCAGGGAGTTTTGTTATGGTAACTCTCTTTAGCATCCAATATTAAAAAAAAAGAGTTTGAGAAAATCGAAGCAAAAAAATCTCCAATTTGAGCTCTCTTCGGGGAGTATTTACTAAAACTCGACTTTTCCTATTTTCTTTTAATTAAAACAAAGTCGACTTAACTCACATTCACGAATTTACCTAATTTATAAAAAAAATAAGCTTGAAAAAGTCTGTGTGGGAAAAGTCTCAACAAAATCATGCGATAATTCGAATCATATGACTTTTTCAAATTTAACACTCGAATCTTACGACTTTTTCGAGTTTGATAACCTCGGCTTTTTCAGATTATCGTACGAAAACCAGCACAGATCAAGGTGTGAAGAAACATCTTCAAACTGTAAAAGGGACATCTGCCATGGACTTCTACATGAGCTTGGCAGGTTTTTAGCTGGAATATTTTCGGATACGGATTTTTAGAGGTTTAGTAAATCGGGTTTATGCTCTCCCACCAGTAACTCCATTTTACTCCCATATGTTCTCATGCCTTACGTTTCCAAGTCTACAAAACTCTGTAATCCCTTTACTCACAGTTCTAACTCTTTGTGAGTTCGGAATCCACAGAGCTTGTGTCCAATGAACAGAATGAACAACCAGCTAATACCTGGGCGAGCTTTTTATTTTTCCAGCTTTTTTAAATGTTAGCATTCTTAATCGAGTGATCAATTTTTTTCCCTGCAAATTAATACGATTGAGTTTTTCAGATCCAAGGTTTTTCGAAGATATGCTACCTTTCGAGAAAACAAATGAGTCAAAAAGACTTAATCAACTTTGTTATGGAATTTTTTCTTTTATTGCAATTGGAGACTTTTGAAAAAGGCCTCCCCTTGTTTCTGCTGACGCCTGTAGCAACCTTGCTACAAAGGTAGGGGGTCCTACTGGGCAGATTTATGGAATTTATACTTGTATTTACAGTCTCCATTCTAGCCGAGATCTGAATGGGACCCAGGTGTTGAAGTTAAATAGCACCACCGTTGTGCTTTGTGGAGAGCTGCTGTATACAAATAAGTACCTCTACATCCAAGGATAACAAGCATTGTCAATTAGTATTTACTCAGTCTGAGCTTTACATCAAACATTTGTTTTAAATAAGCCATTTAGAGGCATTAGTTTCCTAGAAACCACTACTACCGTTCTGTAAGGCCTCTCCTGCATATATATCTCTTCTATAGTGTTCCTTTTTATTTTTGAATACAGCCTAATTAGCTCATTTGTATTCCTTTATGTTGCATGTTTTTTTCCATGAAATGTTTTTCGGGATATTACCTCCCCAAGGCCATCTCCTCAATCTCTTGAAAAGCTGTTCTGTGCAGTACAAATTGCAATAGGAAAGGATAGTTAGCAATCAAATGCTATAGTTTATAGGCCCAAAGCTTTCAATGAATCTCACACATTTGATTCCGCATTGCTGTAGCCATTAGTGTCATCTCTTTAAAGAATTGTGAATAAAGAACAAAGACAGGGGGTGCCACTTTGTAAGGCACCCCAGTCACTTCTTCTGTAAACATAAAACTGCAGGGCAGGAGAGAAGGAGACAGGGAAACTGGGGACCCAGGAGTTAACTCTAATTACGCCACTGGATGGGTGAATCAGTTGTTCAACCAATCGTTTAGGATCGTTCACAGATCGCTGACTGAAAATGCCTTGTGTAAGGTCTTCTTCTATGTTTTTTAAAGAGGACCTGTTGCCCAGATATAAAAAAAGGTGTGTAATAAACATAAAACCCGAGTTATATTTTTTTTCATTAAAACATCTATACACTCGCTTAGAAAACTCAGCTGCCAGTTGCATCTTGCCTGCCCCATCTTGCCTTAAGGCACACGGGCCAATAAAAGCTGCTGACAGACTGAGTCGGCAGCTTATTGGCCTGTGTGTGGGGGCAGTCGACGGACATCCCTGATCAATATCAATATCTGATCAATATTTTTACCCGGCAGGGTAAAAAATCCCGTTGGATCACGGCTGCATCTGTTGCATTGTTTATGCGGTCCCGCAGTCTGACCGCCCGTATTGCCTCCATTCTGACCCGACCCGCACAAGAGCCTAACCCGTCCTCCCTTAGCCCGTGATCGCCCGCATCCACGCTTCCAGGTTGCTTTTATAGACCTGCGCAGATGATGTCACAAAAGGTCTATAAAAGTCGAACACGAAAGTCAGTAGCCGGCATTTGATGGTGAAGGGGTGGGGAGAGAAGGAGAAAAGCTCAACCCACCTGCGACCCACGAAGAAGTGTACGAGGTTGGCCCGACCCCCGGGTAAACCCAGCCGGCCCGCACATTAATAGTCACTTCCCTCCTCACATTCCTCCTCCCTCCTTACCATCTAATTGTGTAGCCAGTGCATGGACAAGATGTTGGCATGATGGTAATCTTGCATTAATAAGAGTGTTCACAAAATGGCATCTGCCTGCTTGCTGTTATTGTGAATTCCTAGACTAAAAGAAAAAACATTGAAATAATATATAGTGTAAAGGTGGCCATACATGGAGATCCGATCGTGGGCCCTAGGGCCCAATGATTGGATCCTAGCATTCGCAAACCGGCGGCCGTATCGCAGTATCGCATCAACGAACAGTTGCGGCCGCGATCCGACGGATTTTTAATCCGACTTTCGGCCAGATCTCGATTGGGGAAGCCCATCGGGGGCCCCCATACACGGGCCAATAAACTGCCGACTTGGTCTGTCGGCAGCTTTTATCGGCCCGTGTATGGCCACCTTAAGTGAAGTTTATTTTGCTTGACTAACATCAAAGAATAGGATATGGATTTTCTTCTTAGGGTGACAGCCCCCCTTTAAGCTGGCTTGTAACATTGTCAGAAGTACATTGATACATGCATGCACAGAAACGTCCTTATCTCCATGCTTGCCTTCAGGCTCTATAATATATTTACTGCAGTGTTGGATTGGAGTGCCAGGGGTCCACCAGGAAACCTTAGTTTAGTGATTCCCAACCAATGGCTCATGAACAACGTGTTGCTCACCAGCCCCTTGGATGTTGCTCCCAGTGGCCTGAAAGCAAGTGCTTGTTTTTTAGTTTTTGGCTTGGAGGAAAGGTTTCTTTGCATAAAACCAGGCGTACTGCCAAACAGAGACTCCTATAGGCTGCCAGACCACATAGGGGCTACCAAATAGCCAATCACAGCCTTTATTTAGCGTTCCCAGAAACTTCTTCCATTCCATGCCTGTGTTGCTCCCAAACTCTTTTTACATTTGGATGTGTCTCTCAGGTAGGGATGTAGCGAACTGCCGATTTGATGTTCGCGAACGCCGTTCGCGAACACCGGCAAAAAATGCGAACGTTCGCGGACAGTTCGCGAACTTCGAACACCCGCTAAAATCGTTCGATTCAAACGATCGAAGGATTTTAATCGTTTGATCGAAGGATTTTCATTCGAATCGAACGATCGAAACCATTCGATCGAATGCTTTTCATTCGATCGAATGCTTACAATCGTTCGAACGAATGGAAATCGTTCGATTTTTAGCGGTCGAAGGAATTCGAATGGTCGAAAGAATCGAACGCGAACCCAAATTGGCGAACGTTCGCGAACATTCGGCGGACGCGAACGGTCGAAGTTCGCGCGAACAAGTTCGCCGGCAAACAGTTCGCTACATCCCTACTCTCAGGTATAAAAGGTTGGAGACTTCTGCCTTAGACCATAGGTCCACTCTCTACATATTTTTCATCTTCTCTTTACTCAGATTCTTTATTCTCCTATTTGTTCTCATACAAAAAAAAAAAGATGAAAGACAAAGATATAGATAAACAAAGAAAATAGGTTGGGCAACACCTGGGCCTACTGGAAGTTTTCATGGTGTCCTGTGGGCAAGTACGACACAGATTTACCGTGTAGATGAAGATGTTCTAAAGCTGTTCTATTGCAGACCAAACAATGGGAGGCCCATTTATCAACAGTCCCATTTTAGTGGTTTTAGCTAAAATATTTTTCCGAAAACCCTGAATGTCATGCCATTTATGAAAAGATCCAATCATAAAAAGCATGAATGAATAACATGCTTAACAATATGAATAAAATATGAAAACATCTAAGAATTATAATTTTTCTGACAATAAGGGACCGATCACCTCCATCCTTGTGAGACCTAATAAATAGAATAGAACACAAAAGAAGGTTGTAATACCTAACAGCCTTAGCACATTAGAATCTTAAGAGCACTGGTTTATGTGGAATAGTTATTACCATGAGTTGCAAGACCACAAATAATTATAACAGGCTCAGGACACGAGGACTTTCACACTGGTCGTATTGACCCAAAAGGGGAATGGAAGCAAGACAATGGGCTTCCCATTAATGGAGGAGACCTGGACACTGTCCAACAGGGACACGGGCTCCCCGAGTCCCCCATATGTAAGCTCTAATGGCATCACATAATGCAACTACTGATGTTCAATAGTGATGGGCGAATACATTTTTTCGTAAACTTTGCAATTTCACGATTTTCCGTTAATTTTTCGTGAATTCCGCAAAATTTGGGAATTTTTCAGCACTTGTACCACTTATCTTTGATTGCAAATAAATATAGTTGAAAAACAAAAAAGTTGTCCAGGTCCTACAGAAGTCAATGGGAGCTGCGCTGATCCTATTGGACTGTTTTTAATCAATTCAGACTTCGGTATTTGCATTTTTTTTTTTTTTTGGATCATTCAGCGTTTATTTTTCATTTGTACTTTTTTTATTCTTCTCTTTTAATAAATTTCATGAATACATTTCGTGGTTTTAGTTTAAGTGAGTGTAGTAGTGGTTTGAAAGACCTCTAAAACCACTAAAATAACACTGGTAAAAAAGTCTTCACGAGGTCCACTTATTAAAAGTCGAATTTTAGTGGTACAGGATATTAGAGATTTTTGAAACCATGACTAAATTCATTTTCTCAAAAGCAACGAATGCCATGAAAGTTATTAAAAGATCCAAGTATAATAAGTATGAACGGAAAAATATTCGTAAAAAATTTTTTTGAAAAGAATCTGAAATCCTCTAAAAGTCCAAATGGCTAAAAAAAAAAGTCCAATAGGATCAACCCAGTTCCTATTGGCTTCTATAGGACTTTGACTGCTTTTACTTGCCAAAGTTTTGTATTAGGGTTAGAGTTTTTCATGATTTTTAAACTTTAAAATGTTTTAATTTTTACAGGTTTAGCAAAATTTGAAAAAACAAATTTTTAGAGAATAAATAAGATTTGTGAAGAAAATAGGAGTTTGAATGTTATTAAATAAACCCCTTAGTCTGGTGTAAAATGTGAACAAGACATGTCAATAATTTAAATTGTGTAAAAAGTGTGTCCAAATCAGTTAATTTACTAAAATCTGAATTTATCTCATATTTTATTGAAAAATACCCCGACCAAACTCCCATGCCTAATTTTAGCTCATTTATCATAAAATGAGTTTTTGCCTGAAAAAGGATTTTTGGGCTAAACCCACAAAAACTTCAAATTGAGATAGGTGCCTCTCCCATTGACTTATACAGGACAGGTTGAGATGGAGGATTTTCAGATTAGGGATTTTTGCAGCATCGGGGTATAATAAATGTTGAGAAAATCAAGTATTTTTTTTCCACTAGAAATTTGAATTTTCTAATGAAAAAAACTACATTTATTGAGATTTCACAATATACAATTCTTGAGCCACCTGCAACTACCAAAGCAGTATGGCAACTCCCTCTTCTATCTGATGTGTATGTAAAGGCAGGAAAATTGGCCAGGCACAAATTAGGGACGAACTTCCGCTTTTCACTACTGGCAAATAAATTCGCCCAAATCTGGCGAAAATTCGCAGGCAAAAAATCTGGGACAAAAAATGATTGTGGTTCAGAATAGTCGTGCGCATAAAATTGACACGCATTGACTTTAATGTATTGAACAAAATAATTGTGCGTATAAAAATTGTCGCTCGCATCAAAATTTCATGCATCAAAATTATTTTGACGCCCATTGAATTTTTTGCCATTTCACAAATTTTTCTGTAAATTCGCTCGTTTTTCAACGAAGCGGCACCTATTTGCCCATTATTACTGCTCATCATCAACAAAGTAAATTCTCTCTCTGTTGAATACATCTTTGTTTAGGAAGCTAGTATTGGTAGTCTGGCTCCTTAGTTTTGATGGAAATGAAGAGGTGGCTCCAGGATGCATACATTGATTTAGAATGCTTTATAATAAAATAAATATTATTTACACACCGCCTTGTACAGAGGCACTTTCAACTTCTGCTTCAGCGTATCTCAGTATGTGTATATCTCAGGAGGACGGGTGATGGTAATGGTATCAATAACAAGGGAGCTGTGTCTGTTTGAGAGAATAAATCGAATCTGTCGCTCGCTTCTCTGCTAGCATTAAATCAAGGCAAATATATTTATTATTTACTATCTAAAGTGCATCATTTTTAGCCCTTAAATTACAAAGTTTAGAAACTGTACTACAGAATAATAGCTGACATGGGGGAGAAAGCTAATACAAAAGGAAAAGAAGGAGACAAATGTCAAACTGAAAACAGTTCAAAATCCCATTCTAAGAAAAATCCCATTCTATTATAGATTAAAGCACACACCAGTCATTCTCAGACATTCCATCAGAATATACCATTTAATATACTGTACTTATGAGCATTTCCCAGCATAATAAGTAAATTCACCATTGGAGATGTAGCAAAATAAAACACAAGGGTGCATATCATATCAAAGGGGAACTATCGTTAAAATTAAAGTTTAACATGCGCTTCATCATACAAAAATAAGAAACTTTCTAAATAAAATCAATTAGAAATTCTGTACTGCTTCTGAAATACAAGTTTATCTTCACTCTAAGGGGCAAATTCACTAAGATGCGAAGTTGCGCCAGGCGCAACTTTGCCGCACTTCACCACACTTCGCCAGGCGCATTTTCGCCAGCGCTCCGCAAATTCACTAAAATCCGAAATTGCGCACAGGGGTAGCGTAAGGTTGCGAAGTTGCGCTAGCGTTGATTCGCTATATAAAGCGAAGTTACGCTAGCGAAGGCTAATTTGCATACGGCGCGAAATTCAAATTTCAATGGAGGAATACGTATCAGCACTACAAATGCCTAGAAAACCTTCAAATCAGCAAATAAAAATTTTATTTTGCCCTACACATGTGCCCACTGTCTAGGTAAGTCGCCATGAGTCAGGAAATGTAGGGGGGAAGAAGAGGAGCCCCAAAAAAATTTTCGATCTTTTTCAGCCTATCACCCATCATGTAGAAAACACTCCAGCGTTTTTTTGGGACTTAGAAAAAAATTTGACTTTTTTGGAAACAATCCCTATCTACTCTATTGCGCTTCACCAGGTCTGAGGTGGCGAAGAAAGTCTAGCGTAAAAGGTAGCATTCAGTACACTGCGCAAGTTAGTGAATTTGCGTAGTTACATCGCTAGCGAAAATTCGCCTGGCGTAAGGATGCGAAGTAACACTAGCGAAAATACACCAGCGTTCGTTAGTGAATTTGCGCAGTAGCGAAAATGCCAAACGCTAGCGAATTAACGCTAGCGTTCGGCGCTTCTGCACTTAGTGAATTTGCTCCTTAGGGGCAGATTTACTAACTGGAGAAAGTTCGCCAGCGTTCACGTCACACCCAGCGCAACACTTCGCCAGGCAAAAATTAGCGCAGACTATGCTAATTCGCTAAAATGCGGAGTTTCGTCGCGGGCGCCAAAGACTGGCGACTTTTCGCTAGTGTTACTTCGGCAATGCGAGCATTTGATAGTGACGATGCGCTAATGTTTATTTTTGGCATCTTGTGCTCAGGTCAATTTGCATAGGTGGGAATTTGCATAGACGAGAAATTTAAAGTTGTATGGGCGTCTTTATTATAAATATTGGTGCAAATACTTACAAATTACACTTTTTAAAAAACATGTCCATGGAACCTTAAAGGGATACTGTCATGGGAAAAAAATTTTTTTCAAAATGAATCAGTTAACAGTGCTGCGCCAGCAAAATTCTGCACTGAAATCCATTTCTCAAAAGAGCAAATAGATTTTTATATACTCAATTTTGAAATCTGACATGGGGCTAGACATATTGTCAATTTCCCAGCTGCCTCAAGTCATGTGACTTGTGCTCTGATAAACTTCAGTCACTCTTTACTGCTGTACTGCAAGTTGGAGTGATATCACCCCCCTCCCTCCCATCCCAGCAGCCAAACAAAAGAACAATGGGAAGGTAACTAGATAGCAGTTCCCTAACACAAGATAACAGCTGCCTGGTAGATCTAAGAACAACACTCAATAGTAAAAACCCATGTCCCACTGAGACACATTCAGTTACATTGAGAAGGAAAAACAGCAGCCTGCCAGAAAGCATTTCTCTCCTAAAGTGCAGGCACAAGTCCCATGACCAGGGGCAGCTGGGAAATTGACAATATGTCTAGCCCCATGTCAGATTTCAAAATTATATATAAAAAATCTGTTTGCTCTTTTGAGAAATGGATTTCAGTGCAGAATTCTGCAGGAGTAGCACTATTAACTGATGCGTTTTGAAAAAAAACATGTTTTCCGATGACAGGATCCTTTAATAAAGACAATAGAGTTATTCTACTGCCCTACACATGTGCCCACTGTAAAATTAATGTTCCATATGTTAGGAAATGTTGGGGAAAACCAGGTACCCAAAAAAAGTTTAAGTTAGGTCTTTTGCAGCCAATCAGGCTGAAAGAAGGAAAAGAAGCCAATGATTTTTGGACTTTGATTCATTTTCGGCTCACGGAATATAATGTAAGTGGCAGAAGATTGAGGACTTTTTAGCTAATTTAATGCACTTTGCCTGGTCTGAGGTGTTGAAGGCAAGTCTGGCGAAAGAGGTAACGTAAAGTTCAGTAAAATCCGCATTTTAGTGAATTTGAAGAGTAACGTCCATTCACCAGAGCGAATTGTCGCCTGGCGATAGAATGCGAATGACCGCTAGAACCTGTGTCATTCGCTAGCGTATTGGCACCTGCGCCCATTAGTAAATTGGCGATACCCCTGCTGGTGGTAACGCTAGCGAATTGATGCTAGCGTTAGCCACTTCGCCCTTTGGTGAATCTGCCCCTTTCCATCTGTTCCTCTTCATTCTGTCTTCATGCAGGGTGTCAAATTGTTAAATTCAATAACAAAATTTTTAGGGGATCTAGCAGATGTGTTAGAGTTAACCCAAATAACTGACTCCAGCACAAACAAAGCAATGAAATTTGGCACAAATGCTGCCTGCAGAGAGGGAGTATTTCTGGAGATTTGAAAAGAGTGAGCTTTTATACACCGTCTCAGCAAAAGGAGCTCCCCCAAGGCTTCATTGGATCTAACTGTCATTCAAAATCAGACTCCCAACTCCTGCATGAAGAGAAAATGAAATGGGGAGAGTTGAATTTGAATGCTTTAAGAGCAAGTGCATGATAAATTTCAAAATTGTTTAAAAACTCGAATCGAATTTTACCTATTCCCTAGTCGAATTACACTAAAATAAACTCGAAAATTCGAATTTTTAAATTTGACCCTTGCTAAATCTGCCCCATATTGTTCACAGCAGACAAATCAGATTTCAGACCCAAATAAAGAAAATTGGACTTTAACTTTAAAAATAAAGAGGTAGGACTGAAGAAAATGTATTAATATTTATGAAGCATTAAAGATAATGGAAGTAGAACTTTGTGATGTTTGCTTTAATTTTTCAAAGGTTTCTATAATTCACTTCTGGAATTTTTCATTGATTCTAAAATCCAATTAAAGAACATATGCCGCCATCTATCTTCACCTTAATGATATTGTCCTCTCTGTAACCTAGACCTATAGGGGTTTATTTATCAAAATCCAATTTTTTTCAGATTTTTTAAATAAAAAATGGCAGGCCAAACTAGAATCTACAATTTGACCTTATTTATTATTTAAAAAGCACTAAATAATTGTTTCGGGGAAAAACGGAAAATCATATTGTACATTTTTTTCTGGCTTTTTCCTGAATCGTACAATTTTATAGGGTTTTTTTGCCAGAAATTATCAGATTTTGGAGCTAAACCCAGTGCATACTACTATAACTTCCAATTAGTCTCCCTTTGACTTATATACAACCTCAGCAGGTATGAGATGGCAGATTTTCAGATTCCAACTTTTTGCAGCCTCAAAGTATAATAAATCCTGAAAAATGTTTAAAATTTTTTAAGTTTTTGGCACTCGGACTTTAATAAATAACCCCCTTAATGTTACACACAATCTCTCTACCAGACCCCATCAATATTATGTTCAACATTCAGTTTAAGCCCAAACAGACTAAAGTGCTAAATATATCTGTACCATTTTACTGGTATGGGACCTGTTATCCAGAATGCTTGGGATCTGGGGTTTTCTAGATAGAGGAAAATATTTATGTAATTTGGACCTCCATATCTTAAGTATACTAAAAAAAATAATTTAAACATTTGTTAAACCCAATAGTAATTTTATACCTCCAATAAGGATTACCATAATTATATCTTTGTTGGGATCAAGTACAAGGTACCGTTTTATTAATACAGAGAAAAAGGAAATAGTTTTAAAAATTATAATAGAGTCTAAGGGAGATGGCCTCTCTGTAATTCTGAGCTTGCTGGATAACGGGTTTCAGGATGACAGATCCTGTACTGTATATTACAAAACTTTCTCACCATAGAAGAAAATACCAATGCGTAGACAGTGCTATGCTTTTTTAAAACTTCATGTCGATATACTATTTCAAAGAAAAAAAAATTGGGAAAAAAACAGAAGTTGCAGAACAGAGAAAATGCCCTACTGTGTTCCTAATGATTGATTATCAAAAAATTTGGCTTAATAGGTGCAGGAGGATAAGCCACCAGGTAAATAAAGTGGTATATTGGTCTGATAACTAATGGACTAAGATGTTCAAAGACCACCGATGTAACGAATAAAGAACTAGTGAGGGGTAAATTTATTTGCCAGACGCGAATTTGCGCGATTCGATGGCTGCGAAAATTCACTGGTAAAAATGTCGCCAGCGTCCAAAAAAATGGACGCTGGCGTCCAAAGCGGATGCCGGCTTGGTTCGCAAATTTTTTGCAGTTTTGCGAATTTTCCGGTGAAACGGCGCAGATTTGCCCATCACTATAAAGAACTTTGTACTGGGTCAATTATTTATTATGCACCATGTTCCAGAGCCAGATAATATTAAAATAACAATGTCATATCAAGACGTCTATGGAGCACTTGAGTCATCGGACCTTCAGTTGGATAGTCTTGCCTTAAGCCAAGGGTCCGACACCATAAACATCATATGAGAACTGCAACCTCAGTACAAAACGAAGAACAAAACGAAGAATCAACAAAGAGTCAAAGAATGGGCTATTTGTCATTATCTGCACTGGAAACTGTATCCCTAGGCATCCGTGTCAATGTGCATTCAACCATGAAACCCACTAAAAACAGTTTGTCTTTGTATTCCTGGTTTTGTTTTTACCTACATTTGTTTTCATCAGTTAGGTTAATGAGGCCACAATGAAACAATGTAATAATACATTCCTTGTCAGAGGAAGCTGTCTGTTCACTCTGGAATTGGCAATATGGGAAATATTTTTCTAACCATGTCTGCAGGAAATGAAAATGTCAAACCTGGGAAAGGATATTACTCATGTAGCTTGGTGAGAATGATTAGAAATGATATGACCATTTAGCTGGTTTTCTGCACCCAATAATCATCTTACCCTTGGAATTCTTTCCTCTCCTGATAGTGGTAGGCTGTGCTAAGACCAGGTGCGTCCCCCAACAAACATCGAATTATGGTCATATTTTATAAAGCTTGCATTGTTATAAGGTGTTCTTTATTATCATCGTTTTTTACAGTGTAAAATAGTGGAGGCCCATTTATCAAAGGTTGAAGTTTTTGAAAGTATGATTAAACTCACTTTCTCTAAAATCACTATTGTCATGAAAGTTATTAAGAGATGTAAAATAAAAATTACGAAAGCAAAAAAAAAATGCTGGATGATGCGCTAAAAAATACATAATCTTCAAAAGTCAGAATTTATTAAAAATGGTCCAATAAGATCAACCCCTTTGGGGTCGATTTATTAAGCCACAACTTTTTAGGGTCCGACTTTTTGATGCCAAAAACCTGAAAAAGTTGGGAAAAAAGACCAATTTTTTTTCTGGATTTTTTGCACGACAAGACTGTGGCACTTCCGAATCCAAAAATACACCAGCCGAAACCTGTCAAAATCCTGTAGAAGTCAATGGAGATGTCCCTTTTACAGGATTTAGAGGTTTTCGGTTGTTATTGACTCTGGTTTTTGTGCGACAATAGTGTTATTGTTAGTGATATGTGAAATCTGCAAAGCGGTGAAAAATTAGCTTGAATTGGTTTGAAGTCAACGGGTATCAAAATTATTTTGACACGCGTCAATTTTGACGCCTGCGACAATTTTTATACGTGCGCCTATTTTGGCCAAATGCATTAAAGTCAATGGGCGTCCGAATAATTTTGACACGCAATAATGTTTATGTGTGCGACTATTCTGGTGCCTGCCCAAATTTATTTGACATGTCGGTTTTTTTGCAGCAAATTTTTCCCGCGAAACGCAGAAATTGAGTGTGAATTTGCGCCTTTCAAATTTATTCGCCCATCACTAGTTACTGTGCCACAAATCTAAAAAGTTGGGGTTTTCGCAACTCTTCTGCTACTTTTTCAGTTCGGGTTTTTTTAATAAATTTCATGACATTCGTGGTTTTAGAGAAAGTGAGTTTAGTCGTGGTTTCAAAAACCACCTAAACCAAAATAAGACTGTTGATAAATAGGCCTCCAAGACAAAAAAATTTTTTTTTTTACTTCTACATAAATAGACATAATAACAAGCTAACAATATTCTACAGTTATTGGACACTTCACTCAGTATATTCAAACAGCAAATGCCTGTAAGCCAAGGTAAATTATTTGCAACTATCTAGAATTTTTATAAACCTGTGAAATGATAAATCCTTAAGGCATGTCACACAAGCCATGTTTATATCTTATTTCAATGTTTGTTTTTTATGATAAAAAAAATGATATTTGTGTTTTTTTCAGTAAGTACTTTATTAAGCCTATATGAGGAATAATTTAATCATAAGCATTGCCCATAGCGAGATAAATCCTAGTTTAATAAATTACAAATCAAATCAGATTTACAGATACAGTACAATTCCTGTGCAATACTTGTGTTAAGTTTCTGTGCAGCTGGAAAAAGATTTTGTTCCTCTGGTTCATTTTTGAATGAAACCAAGGCCAGGCCCTCTTGAATCAAGCTCACTTTTTAATTACATACTGGCTAATGTTTATTTAAAAGGAAGCATTAAAATGAGTGTGTTGCCCAATGAATATGGAGGAATAAAATAACAGAAGCTGAATTCGCTCCAGGTCTAGTTACCCATAGCAACTAATAGGCGGTTAGCACCAGTCTACAGCATCCATACCACAACATAACACAACGTGTCATCAGTTTTAGAAGAAAAGTAAACAAAACAATGTCATAAAATGTTTTATACCCTTGATATGATACACTAGACCTTAATCAAACTGGACTACTCTGATGACATTTGTCACTTAGGGGTTGTGTAAGGAAGCCTTACCCTGGTGGTCTAGTGGGCAGCGGGGTCCAACGCCGTGTCCTCTGCGTGGACGTGCGCTGCTCCCTTCTCTCCTGTGCCGGCTTCCACTAAGGCGCGCTCACGTACGTCTTTTAAAGGTGCAGTGCAATGGCGCCAAATTCATATAGATTAAAAGGGGAATTTAGATTTCAGATTGTTAGGTTCTATTTAGAAGTTCCTGGGTGTTAATGCCTTGTGAATCCTGACTGATCTATTGTGTAAGTAATGTATCAGTGTTTGCAGATGACACAAAACTATCCAGCCCAATTAATTCCATCCAGGATGTGGCATCCTTGCAACATGATCTTGACAACCTGGGCAGCTAAGTGGCAAATGAGATTCAATGTTGATAAATGTAAAGTCATTCACCTGGGATGTAAAAATATCCACTTATACCCTTAATGGGACTGCACTAGGCAAATCCATTATGGAAAAGGACCTTGGAGTCCTTGTAGATGATAAACTTGGCTGTAACAAGCAATGCCAGTCAGCAGCATCAAGGGCAAATAAGGTCTTGAGCTGTATTAAAAGGGGCATAGAGGCAAGGGAGGAGGGGTCATTCTTCCACTGTATAGAACACTTGTAAGGCCCCATCTAGAATATGCCATACAGTTTTGGTCTCCATCACTCAAACAGGACATTATTGTATTAGAGAGGGTACAGAGAAGGGCAACTAAGCTGGTAAAGGGTATGGACAATCTTAGCTATGAGGAAAGACTGGCCAAATTGGGGATGTTCACGCTGGAGAAGAGGCGCTTAAGGGGTGATGTGATAACTATGTATAAATATATAAGGGGATTATATAATAATCTCTCTAATGCTTTATTTAACAGTAGGTCTTTCCAGCTGACACGAGGTCACCCATTCCGATTAGAAGAAAAGAGGTTCCGCCTAAATATTCTGAAGGGGTTTGTTACAGTGAGAGCTGTGAAGATGTGGAATTCTCCCTGAATCAGTGGTACAGGCTGATACATTAGATAGCTTTAAGAAGGGGTTGGATGGTGTTTAGCAAGTAACGGAATACAGAGTTATGGGAGATAGCTCATAGTACAAGTTGATCCAGGGACTCGTCCCATTGCCATTTTGGAGTCAAGAAGGAATTTTCCCCCTCTAAGGCAAATTGGAGAGGCTTCAGATGGGTTTTTTTGCCTTCCTCTGGATCAACTGGCAGTTACCGTATATACTCGCGTATAAGCCGAGTTTTTCAGCACCCAAAATGTGCTGAAAAACTCAAACTCGGCTTATACGCGGGTCATACCTGCAGCAGGACTGCTGCGGCGCCGGCCGCTACCCACGTGGCGGCCATGGGCGCCGCCATTTTGAAAGCGAACGCCGGCAGGGAAGGACGCGCCGCCCGGAGCTCCTGGACCTGCTCCGGGCGGCGACACAGGCAGTCACAGGCAGTCCTGCTGGGGCAGAGGTGACAGAGGGAAGGACAGAGGGAAGAGCAGAGGTGACAGAGGGAAGGACAGAGGGAAGAGCAGCCAGGGTGGGGAGAGCGATGCTGGGGCAGAGGTGACAGAGGGAAGAGCAGAGGTGACAGAGGGAAGGACAGAGGGAAGAGCAGCCAGGGTGGGGAGAGCGACAGATGGGGGGGAAGTGGCAGAGGGAAGCAAACATGAAATAGGGGTGGCAGAGGGAAGCAAACATGAAATCCGGGCGGCGACACAGGCAGTCACAGACAGTAACAGGTACCTGCCCAGTGTCCCCCAATTGTTGCGGCTGGGTCACATTCACATTTTGAAATCTGACATGGGGCCCCTAGGCTTATACACGAGTCAATACATTTTTCCAGTTTTCTTAGGTAAATTAGGTACCTCGGCTTATACACGGGTCGGCTTATACACGAGTATATACGGTAGGCATAATATAAAAAAAAAAAAAGGTTGAACTTGATGGACGTGTGTCCTTTTTCAACCTTACTTGCTATGTTACTATGTTACTATGTTACTATGTTTTGACCCTTGCCTGCCTGATTTACTACTCTGATCTCTCCAATCCTGATCCTGCCTGTCTGTGACTATTCTGGCCTCTCCAATCCGACCTTTGCCTGTCCATCGACTATTCTACGCTCTCTATCCTGATTCCGGCCTGTCTGACTATTCTAACTGCTTGTGCTGGCCTGGCCTGCCTGTTCCTGGTGGTGTTCTTCCTTCCAGTATACTGGTGAGACGATTGTGCCCCTTTGTTCGTCCAGAACCATTAGCTTTGCTCCTCTCTCTGTTAAGCCGAGGGCTCCTCCCAAGGTGAAAGACGGCGGTTAAAGGCAGAAGTGAGAGCCGAGACCAGGGAGCTTAGCTTGGGTTCTGGATATAGGGTGCCAAACGAGACAGGTTGATTTATTAAGCCGCAACTTTTTTGGGTCTGGCTTTTTTGATACCAAAAATAAAAAAATGTCACAGGGAAAAAAACTTTTTCAGCAACAATTCCAGCTACGAAAATATTCCAGTTAAAATCTGTCAAAATCATATAGAAGTCAATGGCAGATGTTGCTTTTACAACTGGAAGATTTTTCTTTGATTCTTGGTTTTAGAGGTTGTAGTCGTTTTTGGGTATTTTTGATCACGGGCAACACTATATAAAAAGTCAACGTTTTCCGCTCCTTGCTTACATTAACTGGTGTATACACATATCACTGAAAAAAACAAAAAACTTAACTTATAATACTTATAATACAAAGAGACTCATTATATATTCTTAGAAGAAAGCTGGATGAAATCTGCCAGATACACTACTTTTTTATAGTAAAGGAGGTCTGCAAGGGCAGATCACTCACAAGTGCTTACTCTAGTTTAGCTCTAGTTTGCTGTTTACTTGGAGATATTTACCAATGTAGGCATTATAACCTCTTGTAGAAAGTATATGACTATACAGTATTCTTTGACTTTTCTTAGTAGTGTTTCCAGTCCTTGTAATTCATTTGGCAGACAAGTACACTTAGACGTAGGCTGATCTATTAAACATCAACCTGGGGAATTTATCCTGATTGTCAGGGAAATTTTTCCTCACAGTTAAAGGAAGGGCTTCAGCTAACAAATTTATCATACACATTTTAAGTTATATGTGTCAAAATATGTTGGCTGCTTGATAAAGACCATTTTGCTCTTTGGTGTGTTAGAGGTCAGTGACAGCACTGATTTCTAACACCCCTCTGAATAATTATATATCATTACTGATTTAGTATGCAATGAGAGTCACACATTATACAATGTGCTATACTTTGTTTTAGAAAAATATTTACCTATTTAGTGTAGGAGGGTAAAGGCTTTGCTTACCTTTAGGTCCTTCGGTCCCCTGGGCATAACTTAGTTAGCCAGCTAGACTCGGACCGTTTCCCATAGGGGCCAAGCGTAACTAGAGGGGGGCGGGCCCTGGTACTGGACGAGCAGCCGGGCCACCGCCCCCCTCCGTACACCCGGAAACTGGCCGGGAATATGGGCCTACCGGGGGCCCTGAGGGGGTGTGGCCCTGGCCCACTCGCACCCCCTGCTCCCCCCGGTAGTTCCGCCACTCCATAGGGGAGGGGGTGGCTGCCAGAGGTTATAAAAAGGGATGCTCCCATGTGTTCTGCCTCTTTTCTAGTACACCCTCTCGCTGAAGGAGGTGGTATGTGGCTGGGAGGGCCTGAGGTGAGGTAGACCTCAGTATAGGAGCAAGCAAGTGTCAGGTCAGAAACTGTAATAGGTCGCCATAGGAGTGACAGATAGGTTCAAGAAAGTTAGTGAGCAGCTAAGGTTCCAACGAGGAGTTTAGTGAAGAGTTAGTATACTATGGTGACAAGTGGTTAGGCTCAGGGATAGAGAGATCCTTGGAGCATGTGACCAGCTATGAGATTCACCTTCTTTTGGGATTGTGCACTAAAGTCAACAAGGCAACTCAATTGAGAAAGATGACTAACAAAGGATCAGAGAGTATCCATGAGAAATACATTTGTGTAAATGACCTGCTGCCACTACTTGTTCACAGAATGTATCATCTGAGCATTCACCTGGAATATGTGAAGTAACTGACCATTGAGAAGCGTACCACCAGTTCAATAAATCGATTGGTTGTTAAAAGAACCACTGGTGCCGAAAGTTATTTTGATGAAGAGTGATTGCTGTGTGCTTATACCCAAGTGGTAATCCCTTTCTCCATACCATAAACAGGGGCCCCACTTGAAGATAAAGAGTCTAATTACCCAAGGAAGGTTAAGGCAGACCCTGTCCCATCCACCTGTTACATTAGCATTGCATTGAATTGAAAAATTAAAATGTGCATTTTGATCCCATGTCTGTAGATTGCCGTATCAAAACCAGTAAGGTGTTAGGTGTGTACTGAACAAGGTGCTGCAGCTAAAGTAGGTTTGTTAATACATCTACTCGCTGTGTAACACTGGATTTTGCCACAGAGATTGCAGGGTTTAGTATTGCTCTATAAAAAGATATTAGCACCATTTTTAATGAGAGAATATGCAGCCGGCACAGTTAACTCCAAATGGAAATCTAGAAACCCTTTATTGAGAAAACTGAAATATTGTAAGGCATAGAATCCAATAGAATCCATTTTAAGCAAATACTTCTACAATTTGTTTTTATAATGATTTTTTTTTCTTTCCCAACCTCCTGTTGGAGTTCATTTAATGTTTACATTTTTTTTAGCAGATTTAAAGAGGTTTTTCACCTTCCAAACACTTTTTTCAGTTCAGTTGTTTTCAGATTGTTGCTCAAAAATAAAGATTTTTTTTTATTACTTTCCCTTGTTTATTTTTTTCCCAAAATCTAAGTTTAAAGTTGAATGTTCCTGTCTCTGGCAGGTCAATAATTCAGGTGCAGGCTCTAAACTGTTAGGGAGCAGATTTATCAATGGTCGAAGTGAAAATTCAAATTTAAAAAATTTGAATTTCAAGCTTATTTTTGTGTATTTCAAAGAATTCGAAAATTCGAATATTAAAATGTATCATGTACTGTCTCTTTAAATATTCGACTTTGACCATTTGCCATCTAAAACCTGCCAAATTGCTGTTTTAGCCTATGGGGGACCTCCTAGAACCTAATTGGAGTCAACTGGTGGTCTTTTTTTGGGGGGGAAAAACTTTAATTCAAATTCAATCGAATGCGATACTACTTTGATTCATATGTTATAAATTTGGCCGAATACGGACCTTTTCGATCGGAAACTGACCTATTCTGCCAAAAAAACTTTCAACTTAATTTTGGTTGGTCTTTTTGAATTCGAATTTCAAAATTTCAAAATTCAAAATTTGACCCTTGCTAAATGTGCATTTTAGTTGATACATTTCTCAGCAGCATCTCTGGAGTATTAGCAACTATTGTATCAATTCTAACAGCTGCCTTTAATGAAACCCAGAGATTCTGCTCAGCAGGGACAAAGATAAGAAATGTATCAACTAAATGTATCAATTTAGAACAGTTTACAGGGTCAGCGACCCCCCTCCCAGAGCTGCTTTAGAAGGTGAAAAATGACACTTTACACTTCAATATTAGAAAAACAGTGACACATAGAAAATAGAAAGTAATTTGAAAAAATCATTATTTCTGGTGATCTATCTGAAACCAACTAGTTGTTTGAAGGTGAACTACCCCTTTAGGGCTAGTCCACACGGGGAGATAGCCACGCGTTTGCGGTCGCGGCGACAAAGCGCCGCGACCGGCGCAGGCGACAGTTTTGTATGGGCGTCTATGTAAAAACGCCTGTGCTAACCACACGAGGCGATTTGCTTTTCAACAGTCGCCTGAAAAAGCCTGGCGAGGTATGGTGATCTGAATAACAGAAAAAATACCTTGTCTGGAACACCCCCAGGTCCCAGCATTGCTGAAATGAGATCCAACGCTTGAATTAATATTTATTTGAAGAGTTTCACCCAACCTGGATCTTGCTCCTACAAGTCACTTACTTTTCCTTAATGGACTTCATTTCCATTCAAGTTCTTTGGCTTATCAATTATACAGTCATTTTAATTGATCTACCTCTGTAATACATGCACTATTCCTAAAATAGGTTCTCCATAACATAATTGAGTTCTCAGACCATGCATGATTAATGCCATTCTCTCTGTCCTTTGTCAATAACATACAGTATTAATCACTCTCTCTCCAAGACACCGTCAGGGAATCTCAATCTGCCATTGCATCTCTCATACCCTGGGGGGCCTTCAATCACTGTAGTGTTCACATCATGCAGGCATCTGGTATTGCTTCTGCTCTTTCAGCTTTGGAGATAGATTACTAACTTGCCACTATATCAGTGACATCTCAGCATGCCATATCAGAGGTACACATTAGCAACCACCTAGCTTTTTTCAAGGGACCAAAGGGACGATTCATTTTACTTTTAATTAGCCCAGCATAGTTAATGCATCCAAAGATGGCTTGGTCTTGCCAACTGTGAATTATTCTCAAGTATACAAGTTAGGGATAAGATCCCCTACATTTGTTTACACACTGATCAAGAAATTATAAGAGGAGCAGAAAAAAAAACCCAACGGAATCCATCTCAAAATTGCAGCAGACAAGGGGAAATTACTCCTCTTGACTCAATGGGATCAGTCTCTGGATCAATTAGTACTAAAAATTCAGTAATTTCAGTATATTCTTCCTTGGGAAACAGGCATGTAAGCTTTATTTGAATCTATTTAACCTATCTGCCAGTACAACTGATTCAAAGAGAGTATTCCACAGCTTGTAAATACCCTTTCAACATCTAAAGATGAAAGTTCTTACTTGCCCTCTAGAAGGATATATCGGTCAATAAAGCACAAGAAATTGTATGGTTCCCTTATATATTTACAGTATATATATATATTTATGGTTATCACATTTCCATTATTGCCTCTGTAAACAATGCCAACTTGGCCAGGCGTTTCTTCATAACAGAGGTCTTCCTTTATCAGCGAAGTCTTCTTTGAAGTCTCTCTCTATTGTAGTAATATGATGTTTACATACTGGAAACTAAAACAGGACTGCATACTCTAGATGGAGACTTACTAGTGCTCTGTAAAGGGGAAGAATTCCCCTCTTCCGTACAATTTTGTGGTACTGTATTATTACTTCATCAGCAACGTCCTGCATTTGGCAAACGTTGGCTTTCTAAATACTTTTCAGGTTCCCTGAATTGATTTGGTTACAATAAATTCACCACATTGTCCCCTTTTACTCCCTTAGATAAGTGGGATATAATTTTATAAAACTGTTCTTCCTGAAACCACTTGAGTTATTTACTTAGGTCTACCCTGGTGTGATTCTGTCAGGAACGCTGGCCGGTGCCTCAGTTTGCTTCGGCGCCACATCCAAAATGGCGGTGCTCATGGTCCCCACGTAGAGCAACATCGTTCTGATGCTGGCGCACGCGTGAAATTGAAAGAGAAAAACCCTTCCAGGTCACGGGTTCAATGTCCGATTATAGCGTTTGTTTGGAACATTCCTGGGTGTTTGATATTTCTTATTAACATGATTCCTGGACTTTTGACCCTGCCTGAACCTTGACTCTGATATTATTCTGCCTGCCTTTGGACTTTTGCCTGGACTTTGATTACGATTTTGCCTGAACTGCGATTTTGGAATTTAAACCCTAAAGCTTCCTCCTTGGTCCTGACTACTCCTGCTGGATGCCGATAGGCCCCCTGACAGATACTATTCCCTGCTCATTTTTACAAGATCTAGTTAGCTTCCTAGTTAAGGCATAATGGGTCAAATGTGTCCTTTAACTATTAAATATGATAATGTGGGTCAGAATGGCAAACATTAGCAAGCTTGTCATTAGCAAGTTAAGTGTCTACAAGCCAGAGCATCATTGAAAAATAATGTTTTGAATTATACACCTTGTGTACTCTGGTGTCATCTAATAATTATCCTGTCATGTTCCAAAGACCTTGATAGTTGGATTGTAAAACCTTACTTTGATTGGCAGAAGAGGGCTAACAAAGACCTAAAAATATCATTCCACCAATTATGTAAAACATGTAGGTAACTAAGCTATAATTATTGGTAATATGAAGAATAGTTTTTAGAGTAATAATGCACAATAATGCACCAAATCCAGGATTTATTTCAAACCTACCACTTTTTGTAGGGTATAGTCAAACCCTTAGTAGCTAGTAAAATCCAATCTTTTTTTAATTACCACAGCTAGTCTGTATGAGGAAGGGCTCCTTTAGGTTCTCTACATTATTTCATATTTTCCCACCTCCTATCACACAGAGAAGGTGAGAAGAAAGGTATCTAAAGTGGCTTCACAATAAATAGCACAGGTATTGGACCTGTTATCCAGAATGTTTGGGACCTGGGGTTTTCCAGATAACGGATCTTTCTGTAATTTGGATCTTCATACATTAAGGGGCCTATTTATTAAACCTTGAATTGTTCTAGTCCAGTTTTTAAAGAGGAAAACTCAATTTCTAGAGGAAAAAATAAAAAGAGTATCTATCTATCTACTTATAAATATATTGTAGAGGACACCAGGGCTGGGTCCTTGACGGGAGGTATATTTCCCCATTATTTGGGCTGTGGTCCCTTTAAGCAGTGTGTGTGTCAGGGAAGGAGTCTGCTGAGGAAAAGCTGCTGTTTAATTTAGTTTCTAAATAAATTGAATTTTCTCTAAGAAACAGTGTACTGGGGGCTGGCTGCGATTCCACCTCAATATTACAATATTTATATACAATATATAACATCGAGAATAGGACTTAAAAAAAATGACAAGGTAAATAAAATTAATGCTGGAGAACTTTTGCAACTTATTGTAACACTTTTATGAATGATCTTAACTTTTTTAGGTGCCAAAAACAGCTTTTTCATTATAAATTTCTCTTTTCAGTACTAGATCTGAATCTGCCACCCTAATACCATATATATTACTATATATAGATAGATATAGATATGGGTCCTGTTATCCAGAATGCTTGGGACCTAGAAGTTTCCAGATAATGGATCTTTCCGTAATTTGGATCTTCATGTAATGTACATGTACTAGAAAATCATGGAAACATGAAATAAATTCAATGGCTGATTTTGCCTCCATTAAGGATGACTTCTATAATGCGTTTGGATCAAGTACAAAGTACTGTTTTATTATTACAGAGAAAAAGGAAAACATTTTTAAAAAAAATTGGATTATTTGGATAAAATGGCGTCTATAGGAGATGGCCTTCGGAACTTTCTGGATAACGGGAATCCGGATAATGGATCCCATACCTGTATTACTTTATATACAGTAGACTATATATAAAATATCATATATAAATATATACAGTATATATGTGTATATATATATATATATATATATATATATATATATATATATATATATATATATATATATATATATAGTAGTCTGAAGTGCAGTTTTTCTTTCAGCAGCACTTTGGTACCAGATGTTATGTTGCTTGGCAACACGTTTTTTTTTGTCAATTGCTAATCTGCACCTATGAAACCCTAGGAATACCAAGAACCCTGTAAGTGACAATATGATTGCTGACTTTCCAGGCTTTGTCCAGTCTAAATAGGGCTTATATGATGGGAATAAGCTATGTTTTTAACTGTAAAAAGGCTTGGTTTTATTATTATTATATTATTATATTACATACAGTACAGTCATTTTACAAACAAAATGTGCTTTTCTTTATTGGTAAAAATGCGGCGAAGTATGTCCATTCACTTCAATGTATTTTATGTCGAAAGAAAACACCCCCATTGACTGCTATGCATTTCACACATTTTTTGATGAGATCCAACTCCTCACTAGTCTTGGGATCATTAGTTTATCAATATATAAGGTACATATTTGGCTTACATTTTGTTGCTAGAAGGTCAGAGGCATTGTATCTTGAATAATATAGGTATGAGATCCATTATCCGAAAATCCGTTATCCAGAAAGCTCCAAATTATGGAAGGGACATCGCCCAAACACATTAATATGTTAATAATAATAATTAAATAATAATAGGCTCAATTTTATCCAAATAATCCACATTTTTCAAAATGATTTCCTTTTTCTCTGTAATAATAAAACAGTAGCTTGTACTGGATCCAAACTAATATATAATTAATCCTTATTGGAAGCAAAACCAGCCTATTGGGTTTATTTAATGTTTACATGATTTTATAGAAGACGTAGGGTATGAAGAACTGATGTTTTGAGACATTTAGGGGCAGATTTATCAAGAATTGTAGTGAAAATTTGAATTTTATAAATTCGACTAGGGAATAGATAAAATTTGATTGAGTTGGTAAAAAAATTAGAATTCGATTTATGAAATTTATCATGTACTGGCCCTTTAAGAATTCAAATTAGACTATTTGCCACCGTAAAACCTGCCAAATTGCTGTTTTAGCCTATGGGGGATGTCCTGGGCTCGATTTGAGGTTGTTTGCAGCTTTCCTAAAAATCAAGGTTTTTTTTTTTGAAGAAAAAACAAATCAAATTCGATTTTAATTTGATTCGATTTTGATTCGAGTTTGAGGGTCGATCCAATTCACCAGAGTTTGAAAAATTTAAATTTTTTGAAAAATTTCCATTGGTTGTTTTTTATTCAAATTTCAAGTTCATGGGTGTTTATGTAAATTTATGGTAGTTTTTACAAACTCCCATGAACTCTAAATGCTACTCTTGATAAATCTGCCCTAAGTCAAAAGAATTCCTAATATCTTAGTTTTAAGATATTGTACTGTGTAAGCCATTGAAAAAAAGCAGAAAACATAAAGTTTGGGGATGCCTTTTATTGGCTAACTTAATAAGTAAAAATTGCAAGCTTTCAGACTTTCGGAGGATCCAGGCCTGACTGTATATATTCATAGATACAGTATAATCTAAATACACTGCAGTCACATTTACAGATCAATATCATACATCTGCCAGAGGGATCCAGATCTTTATTGCTTTATTCTAAGATTGCTGCCGTATTTTCCTTTAATATGAGATTAGAAAACTGGTTGGAAATGTATGAATTCAAATTTGGGATTCCTCATATTAAAAAAGTGGATCTCCTACAGGAAGACTTCAGTGAGTTGCGCCTAAAGCTATTTTCATTAAAGGCACTTACCGTATATACTCGAGTATAAGCCGAGTTTTTCAGCCCCCAAAATATGCTGAAAAACTCTACCTCGGCTTATACTCGGGTCAAGCGCAAAAACGGTCGCCGGCGCGCAAGGATAGTCGCCGGCGCCCAAGGATAGTCGCCGGCATCCAAGAATAGTCTCCAAGAATATTCGCTGGCATCCAAGAATGGTCGCCAGCATCCAAAAACGAGATGCCGGCACCTCCAAAGGGAGCAGAAACCCTCAATTTTTTGATTGAAACTTACCAGAAGCTGCTGCATTTCTCACCCTAGGCTTATACTCGAGTCAATAAGCTTTCCCAGTTTTTGGAGGTAAAATTAGGTACCTCGGCTTATACTCGGGACGGCTTATACTCGAGTATATACGGTACATCAAAATGCACTCCTTGCACTTTCGTATAGTTCCACTCCCTTCCATTACGAATTGGGTGCTGCTGCTCCTATTGATGCAGAGGAACCCAGGAGCTACCTCCACCTCCGGACCAGGCAGTGGCTCCAGGGCTCCTTCAATGCCATGTGTCAATTGCCACAGTTCAACTGCCGCAAAAGAATAGAGCAAAAACATCTGACACCAGTGAACACTCGGAAATGGTGTCAGGCAGACTTTAAAAATATTTGGTGCAACTGGTTCAGATTTACGACAAAGCTCACATGAAAATAATTTAAAAAAATCTAAAAAATAAAGGTCAATTGAGAACATTAACTTAAAAGATAAACATGCATTGAAAGTTAAGTTAAAGATGAACTAACTCTTTAAAGGAGAATGTAAGCCTAAGCATCTAAGCAAAAATATTTGTACTATCAGGATATTTTTCTGTAATAGGAAATTAAAAGCAGTCCTTTTGGCCTCTCTCTGAGCCACCATGTTGGCTGCTACCGAATGGAGGATCCTGATGATGTACGTGCTTATATCAAAATGTGTGTGCCCTGATCACTGACCTAGCAATCATATAGGAGGAGGAGCAAGTAGAGATGAGTGTCAAGGCTTATACTCGGTATACCTGTTTTAATCCACTATGCAAATGGAGGAGATCAGACAAATCCTTCCCTTGTTTTTCTGTCTGTGACATCATCCAGCCCAGTTACAGGCCCAAGAGCCATTCAATTGGCTGGGCGCCCCAGTGCATCCTTGTGAGAGAGGGAGTGCCGACTTTGGAGCCAAATGTACAGGGTCTCCAACAGAGCTTATAAAGGGATCCATGTTGCAGCAGCCAGAGAGATTCAGATCTGTGGAGAGTGACACAGCTGCTTGAAAGGAGTTTCCAGGAAGAAGGAAAGGCTGTATTTAGCTCTACTTGAGAAAGTATTTGAGCATCAGGTAGAAACAGTTTCTATCTCTTGCCTGTGGATACTTTGGCCAATGTGTGATTCCCCAGGGTGAGGACAGGTCTAGCTCGTGTACCTGTCATATGGGAGCGGCTACTAATTTCAAAGCGAACCCTGGGGCAGATATCGCTATCTGGGGCCATAAGATAACTGACCTGAGTAATTCTGCATTTATCCACTCGTGTGGGACTGTGGCATTGAGAGAGACTGTGCAGGGGTTGATAGTCCACACAGGTTCCCCAGAGTAAAAACTATATTGTGTGATTTGCATTTACAGTTACTTAATACAGTTTACATAAAGTTTATATTTGTTTTATTGCAAACTGTGTTTTATTTTTCCTATTGGAAATCCCCTGAGGCATGCTCCTCAGTGTTCCCTAGGTGGAGGCACTGTGCTGTAAATCCCAGTTCCCAGTACTTTTCATATGCAAAAGGGAATCAGGGCCCTGGATTGCCAAGGGTTAATTGCTATTTAAAGAGACAGTAACCAAATTAGGGTTATACATATATAAGGCACCAATGAAAGCGGTGTAACTGGGATTTAATTTTATCCTGTCTACAGGGGCATTGGGGGTTCTTACCATGACTTTTGTTTCTCTTTTATCAAAGCTTGCCATTTCTATGTCTTTGATGAATGCAATATATCCACAATATTGTATTCACCATAGCATTTATATTTCCACAGTGGTGGAATGTACACTGCAGTTGCAACTCTACATTCTAATCTACTGGCCAAAGTAGTGGCTATATTTAATTCTGCGAAGGCCCATCCGGGAGACACCTCTGACCTTTACTTTTTCATGTACAGGTATGGGATCTATTATCCAGAATGCCTGATATTTAGAGTTTTCGGAATAAGTGATTTTTTGTCATTTGGATCTCCATACTTGCAGAAGGTTATTTAAAATAAATATAAATATATATATATATATATATATATATATAAATAATTTGTAATAAATAAAAAAAGTCTGACGAAACTAGAATCCATGATTTGCCCTCATTTATCAATAAAAAAAACTTGAAAAAATCAGATCGGGAAAAATTCAACATTTTCGGATTGTTGAGCGAAACTCCAAATTTTTCAGATCTGACCCCGGAAAAGTCAGAATTTTTTGTGAAATCATCAGTAAAGCAAGAAATGTTTGGATTATCGTACGAAACACAGTGCAGACAATAATATCTTCAAATTGCAAACTGGACTTTTGCTATTAACTTCTACAGGACCTCGACAGGTTGAAGATGGGGTATAATAAATCTTAGAATTCCACAAAAAAATTTGAATTTTACAGTAAAAAATCCCTAATTTTGCATTTTTAGCATTCCAACTTTAATAAATAACCCCCTAAAATGTACTAAAAAAAATGATTTAAACATTAATTAAACCCAGTAGTCTTGTTTTGCTTCCAATAAAGTTTCATTATATCTTAGTTGGGATCAAATAAAAGGTACTGTTTTATTATTACAGAGAGAATGGAAATGATTTTAAAAAAATACTTTTATTTGGTTATAATGGACACTGTCCGTAACTTCTGTAACTTCCCATAGTTTGGAGCTTAATCGATGGTTATTTTAACTATTTGTAGATACAGGTATGGGATCTGTTATCCGGAAACCAGTTTTCGTCTTTCCTTCTTACCATCTCTCTCACATTCATACGTTTATTTTTTTTTTCTACTGTAAGTGGATCATGGTTTGTTATTATGTTGCAATGTAAAAAAATTTAAATTTGCTGCTTTGTAATTATCCACTATAAATCTCATTAAGCTAAGTGTTAAGGTTGCCAGTATTTTAGCAGCAAAAAAAAAAAGATACATTCAGGAAGGATTTTTCTGCGCACAAAAGGAACAAAAAATATCCAGTTCATTGTTTAAACATAATACTCCCTCCCCAATCAGCTACAATGAGATGTTTAACCAAACTCTGCGCTGTCAGCCTCTTACTCTACATTACATGTGACATCCCCTCTTATGCACCCTCATCCCACAATGTATCTTTATTTATTCATCTCACTGAACAAACTTTATGCCTCTAAGAGAAGGCCATATGCTTTGTAATTGAACCCATTTGTCTCTTTTTGCCTATATTTCAAGATAAAGTGAATGCTTTGCTGGACAGGATATTTGAAGTCTAAATCACATGGCACCAGTATGATTAAACTGTGCGGCTGGATGAGTGAAAACGTGTCTCAAAAGGAACAACAAAGTACTAAAAAATATATAAGGTGAATTGGAAACTAGAACAGGCAAATGTTCTCATTCCATACACTTTTATATGGGCTGTCAGAGGGGGATATATATATATATTTACAGATGTTATTAAATATTGATTTCATAAGAAAAAGCATAGCAGCTCTCCATATGGTACTCGATTACAACTCCCAACATTCTTACCTAGGGGCAGGTTTATTAAGGTTCAAATGGTAAATTCGAATTTTTGATTTTTTCTTTTTGGCCAAAACTCACAAATTCAATTTTAAAACCACTAAATCGAATATGAATTTGAATGTGAGATTTAACCCACCTCGACCCTGGAAACAGTTCTAATTTGACTATTCTCCACCTAAAACCTGCGCAGTTCATGTAGAAGTCAATGGCAGTGGTCCCTTGAAATATTTTAAGATGTCAGTAGTGACAAGACGAATTTTTGGCAAGATTCGATTCAAAAATGACACCCAATAGACTCCGATGGGAGGAAAAAAATGTTGTGCATCAAAAAAATGTTGCGCGTCAAAAGGTTTTTCTCAAATGTTTTTTTTTGGAGGAAAACTCAATTTGAATTTGATTTGAGTTTTCGGGACTATTCAATCAAATTGTAGACGTTCGAATTTTAAAAAACAAAAATCACATTCACTCTAAAATTCGACCTTTGATAAATAACCCCCCCCCCCGAATGTTGTTATATTGTTGGAGGGGCAATTTGTGAAATTAAATATAATGTAATAGCCTATCATATGAATAAAACATTGCTTCTATAGCAGAGACATAGACAATGCCCATTTAACATGCCTAATAGTTTTTACCTCTTGGGTATTCTGTACCTCACTCCAAGCAAGGGGCGGGGCTAGGAGGGCGCTCTCTGTCCATTGTTTCGTAGGTTGAGTTTTCCTTTAACTAGTTGCCCTGATAGTGGCCGAGTACAGGTTTTCAGGGTATTGAAATTGCCAGTTAAAGGACAATGAAAGGCATCCTGCACTTGGGGGTGCCAAATGTTAGGCACCCCCAAGTGATTGTATTGACTTACCTGAAACCCCGGCCGGTGCTCCTATCAGCAGAAAACTGCACCGGCCTAGGTGAGCACCACTGAGCGATCCTCTTCCGGCTTCATCTTGCTTCAAATTTCCAGGGGACAGACGCATGCGCAGTAGAATGAAACAGCAGACTTTTTAGTTAAAGTTCAGCTTTTCGTTCTACTGTGTATGCGCAGCTGTGCAAAGAGAGCGGAAGAGAATCGATCACTGGTATAACTCTGGGCCGGTGCAGTTTTCTGCTGATTGGAGCACTGGCCCGGGGTTTCAGGTAAGTAAATACATTCCCTTGGGAATGCCTAAAATTTGGCACCCCCAAATGTAGGACGCCTTTCCTTCTCCTTTAACCTATCTGCTCTGGCATTGGCAGAATGATCTTTAATTTGCTTGTTGAATATACTGTATACAAAACAATAAATCACAGACGAATACCTGCTTGAAGTTACCCTGTGTGCTATTGTCACCTAATTTTTAGACCTTGTTGCCAATCCACTATAACATCACCCTATTACACCCAAACATGTTCATAATCCACCTAAGACCAGTATATTCCTTAGAAATCCAAACCAAATTTTGGGCCCACAAATCAGGACCCCCATACAAGTAAGCCCCCTCCCCAATTGGGCCTATTTTTCTGGCCTACTTCAGTCAGAATACAAAAAGCAAACTCCTATGTGTAACTAGACCGAGATTAGTTACTACTCCCAAAAGGCCTCGGTAGGATCAATGAACCAAGGGCAATGTTAAAAACGTACCCTAGTGAGCAGTTTGGAAGTCAGAATGGAAGATGGATATGAGATGGCTTTCAGAGCACAATGAGTAAATAAAATCTAACAATAAAATTGTGGCCTCAGAAAGCAATCATTTTGCAGTTGTTGCCGGGGTCAGTGACCCCGGGATACAAATAGCTTTCTAAACTGCAAACTGAGAAACATGATTAAAAAAGAATACCATTTGCAAAGAACCGGCCAATCTCAAACAAACACAGATGTGCAATGTAGCTTTGGGGTGCTTGCAAATGAAGGAAGCACAAGATCACTATGATCCACGCCACGTTAATTAGTATTTAAACACACGCATGTAACGGTAACAACGGGTCAGGCACTTCATGGGCCATGAAATGGAGGTGATCTGCGGAGTTCTCTACCCGGGATGGCTCCTAATCAGCATGCAGCCTCATCATCTGCTTCTTGCCCTTTCGCAATGGAATCAAATACTTCTGCCTCAAAAAATCTATACAGACAATTGCATTCCCATTCTGCTCGGTGTTTATCTGCTTTATTTTAATATCTCCGAAATTTCCCACAATAAATAAGTAGACTCCTGCAGTTTCACATACTGAGCAGTTTCTCCCTTGCTGGATATAGTCAGACACTTATATAAAGCAAGGACACACAGTAACCCTTTCAGGACTGAGATCTTGCATAGTTTGTGATGGTACCAGAACCTACACAGTCCAGCAGCATCAACACAACTGTAACACTACTGAGCCTATAGCTGTAAACAAACTGTGGCCCTCCAGCTGAGACGCCACACTCTGCCCAAACATACAATAATCCGTGGCCCTCCAGCTATCATAATGTAATAATAATCTCAGGCGTTTGCTAATGAGCACTATTATACACAAAACTGTATCAGGGACACATGACTGCTGGGAAGTGACAGTGTGTATGTTGCAATAGCTGACATGTATAAAAATCTATCTATCAATCTATCTATTTGTCTATCTGTCTGTCTGTCTGTCTGTCTGTCTGTTTGTCTGTCTGTTTGTCTGTCTGTCTGTCTATCATTTATCTATTTATCTATCTATCATCTATCTAACTATTATCTATCTATCTATCTATCTATCTATCTATCTATCTATCTATCTATCTATCTATTTCTCTCTCTCTCTCTCTCTCTCTCTCTCTCTCTCTCTCTCTCTCTCTCTCTCTCTCTCTCTCTCTCTCTCTCTCTCTCTCTCTCTCATACTAATAATACTACAAATCTATCAATGTAATCTATGTAATCTGGATCATCTATTCATTGTTCTATCGTTTGATGTTATGGACCATCTATTCTATGCATCTTTCAGTCATCAATCTGCCTGTCTATCTAATCAATAATCAATCTAGTAAGTCTATCTACCTAAAGACAGATGACAGAGAAAGGTTCCACATTGCAGGGGGATAAGAATGAGTTGGGTTGTGGGTAGCAAGCCCCATGCCCCCCAGTCCGACCCTGTCTGTCTGTCTATTATCTATCTCTTATCTGTCTGTCTATTATATATCTCTTATCGGTCTGTCTATTATATATCTCTTATCGGTCTGTCTATTATATATCTCTTATCGGTCTGTCTATTATCTATCTCTTATCTGTCTGTCTATTATATATCTCTTATCGGTCTGTCTATTATCCATCTCTTATCTATCTGTCTATTATCTATGTCTTATCTGTCTATTATATATCTCTTATCGGTCTGTCTATTATATATCTCTTATCGTTCTGTCTATTATCTATGTCTTATCTGTCTGTCTATTATATATCTCTTATCGGTCTGTCTATTATATATCTCTTATCGTTCTGTCTATTATCTATGTCTTATCTGTCTGTCTATTATATATCTCTTATCGTTCTGTCTATTATCTATGTCTTATCTGTCTGTCTATTATATATCTCTTATCTGTCTGTCTATTATATATCTCTTATCGGTCTGTCTATTATCTATCTCTTATCGGTCTGTCTATTATATATCTCTTATCGGTCTGTCTATTATCTATCTCTTATCTGTCTGTCTATTATCTATGTCTTATCGGTCTGTCTATTATATATCTCTTATCGGTCTGTCTATTATCTATCTCTTATCTGTCTGTCTATTATCTATGTCTTATCTGTCTGTCTATTATCTATCTCTTATCTGTCTGTCTATTATCTATGTCTTATCGGTCTGTCTATTATCTATCTCTTATCTGTCTGTCTGTTATCTATCTCTTATCTGTCTGTCTAAAATCTATCACTTCTTATCTGTCTGTCTGTTATCTATCTCTTATCTGTCTATTATCTATCTATTATCTATCTCTTATCTGTCTGTCTATTATCCATCTCGTATCTGTCTGTCTATTGTGAGTGTCTCTATGACAGTCACGTATCAAGTGCAGCTAAAATGTAAATATAAATATATATAAGAGCCCGTGTATCTCGGTGGTGGCTTTTTGGGAGCTGGCGCTGCTGAGGCAGGAGGAAGGAAAGGACAGACAGGAATGGGGCTGAACCCACGGGCACTTTCTCTTATACCAAACTACGACTGTCAGTTGGGAGGGGACAGCCCGCACAGCCCGCCCTTCCCCATCGCTCGGTAGTGACAGAGTCTCCGCCAGGGTCACCGTGTGGCCAATGAGAGGCGGGCGGGGCGGGGACTAGAAAGTGTCAGGAGCTGTAGTTACTGAGCTCTAGGGCTGACAGTCCAGTCGCTGCGCGTTGGAGCAGGTGAAGCTCAGGCAGAGGGATCAGTGAGCTCGGGAGGAAAGTGTTGGAGCAGCGGCCGGGGGAGATCAGCTCCTGTGCAGCACTCGCACCCATGGAGGGGACAAGGAGCCTATAGGAGGTTTCTTATCTCACCGCAACGGCGATCTGCTCGGGTACGGACTGCTCTTTATTGCTGCCAACACTGGGTGCCCTGTATATTGGGTGCTCTGTATACTGGGTGCCCTCTGTACGGGCTCTTCTGTATACTGGGTGCCATCTGTACTGGGTGCTCTGTATACTGGGTGCCCTCTGTACTGGGTGCCTTCTGTACTGGGTGCTCTGTATACTGGGTGCCCTCTGTACTGGCTCTTCTGTATACTGGGTGCCCTCTGTACTGGGTGCTCTGTATACTGGGTGCCCTCTGTACTGGGTGCTCTGTATTCTGGGTGCCCTCTGTACTGGGTGCTCTGTATACTGGGTGCCCTCTGTATGGGCTCTTCTGTATACTGGGTGCCCTCTGTACTGGGTGCTCTGTTTACTGGGTGCCCTTTGTACTGGCTATTATGTATACTGGGTGCCCTCTGTACTGGGTGCTCTGTATACTGGGTGCCCTCTGTACTGAGTGCTCTGTATACTCGGTGCCCTCTGTACTGGGTGCTCTGTGTACTGCCTTTCCGGTGTCCGGGTGCTCTGTCCTGTGTTTACTGCCTTCCTGGGTGCCCTGTGCACTGAGTGGCCTGTGTACTGCCTTCCTGGGTGCCCTGTGAACTGTGTGTTCTGTGTACTGGGTGCTCTCTGTACTGGGTGCTCTGCACACTAGCTTTCTGTGTGTACTGCGTGCCCTGAGTACTGCCTTCCCGGTGTCCTGTACTGGGTGCTTTGTACTCTGTGTACTGCCTTCCTGTGTGTCTTGTGGACTGGGTGCCCCATGGACTGGCTGCCTTGTGTGCTGATTGCCAGTGTGCCCTGTTCTCTGCCTGCCTGGGTGCCATATGTACTGACTTGTGTGCCTTCATTGCCTGTGTGTCCTGTGTACTGACTGATCTGAGTGTCCTGTACTTTGCACCGTTTCTCTGCCTTGGTGGCCCTTTATACATCCTTCTTCCTGTGTGCCCTGTGTTTTGTCTCCCTGTGTATGTTCCCTGTGCTTGGTGCTGTCTCCCTGTGTATGTTCCCTGTGCTGGGTGCTGTCTCCCTGTGTATGTTCCCTGTGCTGGGTGCTGTCTCCCTGTGTATGTTCCCTGTGCTGGGTGCTGTCTCCCTGTGTATGTTCCCTGTGCTGGGTGCTGTCTCCCTGTGTATGTTCCCTGTGCTGGGTGCTGTCTCCCTGCCTGTGCCCTGTACCACCTTCCTGCAAGGTGCACTGCTTAGAAAAATACTCTGATTATACACGGTGGAATTTAGTGGAATTCCAACGGGACATTGAGTTTTTGGGGTACGATTTAAGGTGAGTTGCAGCAGTGCACAGTGAGATTGGGAGTACATTGGGATTTTGGGTAATTTTTGCTGAGGTACTGTGATTTCTGTCATGGTACTATGGTATCTAATGGAGTAACAGTTAAACCCAAGAGATTTTTCAGACCGTTTACAGATTCCCTGTTTCTATATTTGCACCTATTTCTCGCGCCACGTGACTCTGTTTTCAAGGGGTGCTGGGAATAGTAGTAGCAGGTTTAACAGCCATGCATTTGCTCTATATATGCTGAATGCATTGGGTCTATTTGAGTAGAAGAGCGAGAATTATTCTCTGCCATCTGGAACTCCTGCTGGACAGGTCCTGTATTATTTCTGCCTGTTTCCTAGGGTGGAATCTTCCTCTAAAGCTGAGGATCTTCTCTCACCCATAGGATGGCCACCTTACCTGCACGCTATCAGCCTGGGAATATAAACATTGTGTGTATCTGCTTTGCTAATACACATCTCACATCAGTGACTTATTGCTGGCAGCAGTGTATGGAAGGCTGGATGGGGTGTCCTATCTCTCTGCCAGGGAATGGGGAAGGTTTTTAGGCAGACAGACATACTATAGAATGAATTGATTATATATTTTATACCATGGCTGGGAGTGGGGAAACTTACCATTTATCGCCAGTCATTGACTGATATGTACAGTATGAGAGTACAACCACAATAGCCCCAGGTGGTGCATATGTGCTGAATTTCAATTGCCCTTATCTACATAACTCCAACGTATCATATATAACATATAATCATATCAATAGGTCTCCATTCTGCTGTCTGTCTCTATTCTGCATCTGCCCATGAATATATCTCTGCTGTGCTAATACCCATGGATTTATCTCTGATCTGCATTGGACCATAAATAGGTTTATTTTGTGTGAATATCACTATATTTGCTCATACACATTTTGCAGTCTAATCACTATGCAGTGGTGCTGATACCCACGTACTCGTCTGTACAGTCGATACCTATAGACTTGTGCTTATGCTCACACTTCTGTTTGTGTTACTACTCCCATGCATTGTGCTGACAACCCTGTACTGGATTCTATTCCGCAGATTCTTAGTTACGTACTATACCTTTATTATACATCCCTGTGCCTTTGTCTGTTCATCGGATCCCCTGATACATCATGCAACTGCCCCTTCACTTGCTCTTATTCTGCCGATATTTAGTTGCCTGTCCCTATCATGTAGCGACCCTTGTACTTGTCTAATCAGCTGATTGACAGTTACCTTGTGTTATATGCAGCTAACGCTCTACTTGTCGGCATATGACTGATTTTTCACATCTTTATTATGCAGCTGGAGGTGCCTGTTATTGTAATGCTGCCACCCCTTTAATCAGCTGATATTCATTTCTGTGTCTCTATTCTGCTGCTGATATGCTAGCCTATACTCGTCTCTCTTAAATTAAAGGGGAACTGTCATGAAAATGAAAATTGAATATAATCATCCTCATACTGAAGTCAGAAACCTTCTAAATTCATCTAATTGTTTCTGAAATAATCAAGTTTATAATTACTATTCCTGTCTCAGCATCTGTTTCTCTTCATTCTGTCTTCTTGCAGCACTTGGGTGTCAGATAAATGATCCTTTACATCTTATAGGGGGCTTCCTTTCCTAGCAGATGTATTAGAGCTCACTCAAATAACTGATTCCTGTACAAACAAAATAACTGCCTTTTCCACAAATCCTGCATGTAGAGAGACATGTCTGGTGATTTTAATAGAGTGAGCTCTAATATATCTTCTAGGCAAAAGGAGCCCCCCTATAACATATAATCATTCCTGTGTCTCTGACCTGATGATATGATAGCCTATACTTGTCTCTCTTGACTTAAAGGGGAACTATCGCAAAAAATTAAAATTTAATATAATCTTCCTCATACTATAGTAAGAAACTTTCTAAATACAATCAATTAAAATTCTGCATTGTTTCTGTAATAATCAATTTTGTATTCACTATTCCTCTCTCAGCATCTGTTTCTCTTCATTCTGTCTTCTTGCAGCAGTTGGGTGTCAGATGAATGATCCAATATATCTAATAGGGGGGCTCCCTTTCCTTGTAGATGTATTAGAGCCCACTCAAATAACCGGTTCCACTACAAACAAAATCTAACGAAATAAGTGCCTTTTGCACAAATTCTGCATGTAGAGAGACAGGATGTCTGGTGATTTTAATAGAGTGAGCTCTAATACATCTTCTAGGCAAAAGGAGCCCCCCTATAACATATATTGGATTATTCATCTGACACCCAACTCCTGAATGAAGACAGAATGAGGAGAGAGGAATAGTGAAGATAAACTTTTTAATTATTTGTATTTAAAAAGTTTCTTATTTTAGTATGCTGAAGCTTTTAAGAAATTTTCCGATAGTTCCACTTTTATACTACCCATGTGCTGTCTTTGATTTACTTATCTAACTCTACTTGTTTCCTCCCACACAGAACTGGCGTTCCCACTGCCCTTGTCTTGTCCTGTCATTGATGGGAAACCAACTGGATCGCATCACCCACCTGAACTACAGCGAGCTGCCAACTGGGGACCCCTCCGGGATCGAGAAGGAAGAGCTTCGGGTTGGGGTGGCATATTTCTTCTCAGACGAGGAGGAGGACTTAGACGACAGAGGGCAGTCCGGGCGCTTTGGGGTGAGAGACCCCAGCCCGGGAGAGGAAGAAGAAGGGCATATAGTTTTGAACGAAATTGAGTTCTCTGCTTTCAGCTGCCAGGAATGCATATTCTCCAAGATCAGGGGCAACCAGGACCTCAATGTGTACCCAGTTCAGGGCTTGTTGTCCTTTTGCACACCGGGGGATCTTGTGGAACTGCTGTTTATTTGTCCCTCCAAGGACCATCCACCACCACCTTCCCCTCACTGGGCAGTTTATGTTGGCCAGGGACAGATCATTCACTTGCACCGGGGAGAAATTCGGAAGGACAACCTTTTCGAGGTGGGTGGGGAATGCATGGGCAGGGTGGTTAGTAACTGGTATCGATACAGACCACTAACTGCCGAGCTGGTCCTGCAAAATGCCTGCGGGCACTTGGGCTTAAGAAGTGAAGAGATCTGCTGGACTAACTCTGAAAGTTTTGCAGCCTGGTGCAGGTTTGGAAACAGGGAATTTAAAGCTGGTGGGGAGGTCCACACCGGGGACCTGCAGTACTTTCTGAAACTCCACCTAGAGGAAAACAACATCCATACACTAAGGTTCCACAGTCTTGAGGAGCTTATAAGAGAGAAACGCAGAGCAGATGCTGGAGGAAAGCTGAGGTTCATCAAGGAACTCTCCATGGTGGAGAGGAAGGAGTAGAACCTTCAGATGTCCTACCTGAGACCCTTCAGCTTTTGTTGAATTACAGAACTCAGCATTTTCTGAGAAATTCAGTTCATCAGTAGCTGAAGTGTTGCAGGTTGGACATCCCAGTGAAGGTGAAGATAATGGCAATGGACATTTACCCCTTACTGACTTGCCAAACTTTATTGCACCTTTTTTTGGACACCTTTCTATGGATCATGTCAACATTCCTAAAACCAGCATTTACACCATAGCCACTGTTTGGTTTGGCTTCGAAAAACATGGTATACAAAGAACAAAAAAAAAAATACAATGAACAAAAAAAAAGCAACAACAGTATTCTTGGTTATGTTGGCTGTAGTGTTGATGTCTTCTTGAGCAAATTAGCAACATGCTAAATAAAATTTCAAATTGAAATTTTTTTTAATTTTCATGGTTTTTCTCCATGATCGTTTAATCACAGAGGCCAATAAATTGGATTTCTCTATTTGCTTCCATGGTATTGTTCTTTGCTATGTATCCTTTTTCTATTGGTGGGGGCATATGACTGGCATTTTGAAAAATTTGCTACATTGTAGTTGATGTTTAATAGATCCGCTTCAAATATTTATTTTCATTATTGTTGGATATGTGTTTGATGATTTGGAGTTACTCAACCTAACTCTTGTTGTGTCTGCAAACAACACACTCTTGCTGTGAGTCACTGACAGATTTCATCTGCTCTGACTGGCTGATTTCAGCATGAGCCAGCAAGTTGCTATGCGCTTCTGACAAACAGCTTGGTTGAGTTGTTTGCAGTATGGGGGAGGGAGGTTAGACTGAGGAAGTGTAAACCATTTTCTCAGAAGCTATGAGAAAAAACTAATAAAACCTATTAGTAGAAAAAAGAATTAGCTTTGGGTACATGTGATGGTCCCCTTAAATTCAGTCCTGTCTGTAGTGATTATTGATGCGTTGCTACATTATTCTGTAGCCTAATATGCCTTAATGTGCCTGTTACATTATTCTGTCGTTAATTGTGTGTTAATCTGCCCGTGTTCCCTTATTCTGTAGCTAATTTAGTCTACACTTTACTTTTCACTAGGTAGTTGTGTTATATCACACACATTACAGCTATGATATCTAGCATCCACCCCTTCAAAATGAAAAGGCACAATGTGTATGGCTAAAAAGTAGTTCAGTTAGATCCCAACAATATATAATGCATAATTAATTTCCCTGATTTTGCATTTTCCTGGATTTGACAATTTTTTATCTCTGGTCCCCTGAAAAATGTAAATTAGGGTTCTACTACATTCTGGATGGATACACAGAGGCTAAATTAATTGCTAATAAAGCATGCAAGCACATCACTTGTCCAAGGCAGTGATTCCCAATTGTGGGGGTGGCATTTTTGGGTCTGGAACAGTGGGTCCAGCTTCAAGGTTAGTTTGGGAAATACTGTGAGGGTAATGCCCATTTGTTCTTCTTGATGCCCCTGAAAACCCAACTTGAAGGTCAGTTAGGTTGAGATTAGGGTCTGAAAGTGGCAGAGGGTCTATCCTGAAGCTTAGTTTAGGGGATAATGTGAGGTTAATGCCCATTTGTTCTTCTTGATGCTCCTTAAAGTCCAACCTGAAGGTCAGTTAGGTTGAGATTGGGGTCTGAAAGTGACAGAGGGTCCACCCTGAAGCTTAGTCTGGGGGATACTGTGAGGGTAATGCCTATTTGTTCTTCTTGATGCTCCTGAAAGTCCAACCTGAAGGTCAGTTAAGTTGAGATTAGGGTCTGAAAAGGAAAGAGGGTCCAGCCTGAAGGTTAGTTTGGGGGATACTGTGAGGAGAAAGCCCATTTATTTTAGATAGATCTGAAAGCCCACCTTGAAGGTCAGTTAGGTTGAGATTAGGGTCTGAAAAGGGAAGAGGGTCCAGCCCGAAGGTTAGATTTGAGGATACTGTGAGGAGAAAGCCCATCTGCTTTAGATACATCTAAAAGCCCACCTTCAAAGTCAATTAAGTTGAGATTTGAGACAAGAATGTATCTGCTGTCCTAGATATTCTGAAATTATGACTTTTATGAATTGTTAATACACCAATTAATTTACATATCTATAAGTTCTCACGAGCTAAATGGGGCCTTGACCAAAGGATGGATGTCCAAGGGAGGGTCTAAACTAAAATAGTCCCACAACCACTGGTCTACAGTTAGACTGATGAGGTGGCATAGCTAATTCCTTTTCCTTTTTTTCCTAATGACCAACCTGTTGTTGAATAAACTATAACTGCAGGGAAGCTGGGAGATGGAGTTCACAAGTTGTAAATCCCTGTCCTAATGAAGCCCTGAATCTTTTACATATAGGATCAGTGATGCCTACATTCAGCTCTGCCTATAAGTGGTTAATAGCAAGGTTGCCAATTTACCCTTTGTCTGCCAAGAACATATAAGTGATGTGCAAACAGTAAAGCCCCTACAGCACCATGTGACCAACCCATTCTTCTCACTTACACATTCCTATGCACAATGCTGGCTTTCTCTGTGCAATAAAACACTATTATTCATTCATTTATACTTCTGTAGCAATTACATGTGATTTATGCACATTTCTCAATATCTCAAGGTCATCTGCAGGGGTGGAACAATACATACAGCCGACCCAGGAACACTCTACTATAATGTATCAATAGCCTGGTGGGGTCCTGAGTTATTCACAGTCTCTCTCTCAATATATATATATATATGCAAAGATAAAGAGTTATTCTATCAGAAGCTGTGTCAGACCAGATACAAATATTATATCTGTTGTGGTTTAGGAAATAATTTACCATTTTAAGGGGTTGGCTGGGTTCACAGATGCCATAAAGTAGGTCATTTAGATGACACTATAGACAATGTATTGGAGGATCAGTGATCAATGTAACAATTCCAATCCAGCCCTGTAGTCATTCTGCTTAACTAGCCAAGACCAACTGCAATAGACGCCTTCTATCTGTAGTATACGAAAAAAGTTAATTTCCAACTAAATGCTCCCTTTAAGACTCATCTTGTTAAAGGAGAACAAAGCCTAAACCACAATACCATACCTCCCAACTGTCCCGTTTTCAGCAGGACAGTCCCACTTTTGACAGCTCAAACCGCAGTACTAGAAAGTCCCGTTTTTTCCCTGCACTAAACGGCTAAAAAGCTTTTGGCAGAGAGCCCAGAACAGCCACCAGGTACAGATAAGATACTTTGGTAACAATTTTGAGATAAGCAAGTAAGTAATTGTAACGATTTTGATAACTGGTCCCTTGGGAGAAGTTAGACTTACAGCTTAAAGAGCAATTCACCTTCATTATCAAAACTGTGATAACTGGAAAAAAAAACACAGAAAAAGGTTCAAACTTTCATAACCTGGCAAATGTTGTAAAATGAACACGGTATTTAGGGGATGTGGCCAAAAGAATGGGTGTGGTCAACGATGCGTGACGTGTGCCACATTTTTTGTCCCTCTTTTTATTTACAAAATGTTGGGAGGTAGGAGAAAATGACTAGAAATGATGTGTTTAAAGGTTAGGAAGCCCCATTATAATAATGATCCAGGCCTTCATAGTTGTCCTTAGCAGATTCCCCTCTTGTATCTTGTTAGGCCATCCTTTGAGTGTCGGTGGCACTGCACATGCTCAGTGTGCTCTGGGCCGCTGTTGATAAACTTAAAACGTCAGCAGAGGTTATAGGAGTTGATGATGCAGTGCTGATCATAAATTACCAGTGGTGCAAAATGTACTGGTTTCTATGCTGCCATGTAATGTGAATCTGAATTAATTACCAACCAGCCAAGTCTTGAATTTTATATCTATATCTATATATATATATATATATATATATATATATTAGGGATGCACCGAATCCACTATTTTGGATTCGGCCGAACCCCCGAATCCTTCTTGCAAGATTTGGCTGAATACCGAACCAAATCCGAATCCTAATTAGCATATGCAGTCACCCAGCGACAAATTGCCTCTTCTTCAGGTGACTAATCTTACCTAAATGCCTTCCCCCAGCTAGAATGTAAATTGCCGGTGGGATGGTACTCGGATAGCTTTGTTTTTCCGAAGTCGCCCGAAGTTGCCTCACGAGGAAACTTCGGGCTGCTTCGGAAAGCCGAAACGATCCAAGTGCCGCAATGACATAAAGCATCCCGAGTTTATATTGTTGAGCTTTAGTTCTCCTTTCAAACAGATGTAATTACTGATGATGCATTGTATTTTCTTGATGATTTCAAGGCTGTCTTCTGTTGTCATGGGGTTGGGGAAAAAAAGAATTTCATGGTCTACATCATTCTTATATAGTAGTATTGTCTGCGCTGTGTGTTATCAATGTAGCAGCAATCTCTGACAGGCTGCTGGGGATTGTACTTCAACTGTAACTGTTCACCTTTTAGTTAACTTTTAGTAGGTTATAGAATGGCTAATTCTAAGCAACTTTCCAATTGGCCTTCATTATTTAGGGGCCGATTCACAAAGGGTTGAATATCGAGGGTTAATTAAGCCTCGATATTCGACTGGGAATTAAAATCCTTTCGAATATCGAAGTCGAAGGATTTTAGCGCAAATAGTGCAATCGAACGATCAAAGGATTTTAATCCAACGATTGAAGGAATATCCTTCGATCAAAATAACTTAGGAAAGCCTATGGGGACCTTCCCCATAGGCTAACATTGAGTTTGGTAGCTTTTATATGGCGAACTAGGGGGTCGAAGTTTTTTCTTGAAGAGACAGTACTTCGACTATCGAATGGTCGAATAATCGAACGATTTTTAGTTTGAATAGTTCGATTCGAAGTCGTAGTCGAAGGTCGTCGTAGCCCATTCGATGGTCGAAGTAGCCCAAAAAACACTTCGAAATTCAAAGTTTTTTTACTTCAAATACTTCACTCGAAGTTAGTGAATCGGCCCCTTATTGTTTTTAGTTTTTTTTTTTATTTGTAAATAGGGGTTCTATAAAACAAATGATCTTTAAAGCTACACATTTATTGTTATTGCTACTTTTTATGACTCCTCTTTCTATTCAGGCCTCTCCTAGTCATACTCCAGTCTCTCGTTGTAATCAATGCATGGTTGCTAAGGTAGTTTGGACCCTAGCAATCAGATTGCTGAAATTGCAAACTGGAGAGCTGCTGAATAAAAAGCTAAATAACTCGAAAACCTCAATAATACAAAATGAAAAGACCAATTGCAAATTGTCTCAGAATATCACTGTCTACATCATACTAAACGTTAATTTAAAGGTGAAGTACCCCTACAGGTCAGACAACACTGGAAACTATCCCATATTCTTCCTAACTACATTGCCTACACTTAGGAGTCTTTACTATGCGCTGGGCCCAAGGAAATATCCCTTTGCTTGTCTCTGCCTAAAGGCACCTCTCGGTAGTCTCACACCTTCCATTAGGAATCTGCTGAATGTCAGTGTTAATAAAAGGTCCTCAGTAAGATAACCTGTTTAGCTTTCACATACAGCTGCTCTGATTCGGCTCTGACCGAATTCCATGTGCTAGCAATCTCTCTGGCCGTCCTGCACAAATATCCATGTGATGAATGCATTTTCCTAGTACTCATGAAACATTGATATGGCAGGCGGTAAACATCCTTGCCAATATATTATTTCTAAAAATAGCCGTCGCTTGGAACAGTACATCGTTTATGGGGCAGCACCGAATGAGTCTGCTGTCAGATATATACAGGTATGGGACCTATTATCCAGAATGCTCGGGATCTGGGGTTTTCCGGATACTAGGTTGTTCTGTCATTTGAATCTTCATACCGTTAGGGCCAGGGCAAACATTGCTATTTTGGGTGATTAGTCGCCCAGCAACAAATTGCTTCTTCTTCGGACGACTAATCACGAACTGCCTCCCCGCCGGCTAGAATCGAAATCGCCGGCGGTATGGCACTCAGAGCCCTTTGTTTTCCGAGTGGAAGTGAAAACTTCGGGCGATTGCAGAAAACAAATCGCTTTGAGTGCCATCCCACCGGCGATTTCGATTTCTAGCCGGCGGGAGGCAGAAAGTGGAGATTAGTCGCCCGAAGAAGAAGCAATTTGTCGTTTGGCGACTTATCTCCCCCAGTAGCTTTGTGTGCCCCTGCCCATAATCTATTAGAAAATCATGTAAACCCAATAGGCTAGTTTTGCTTCCAACAAGGATTAATTACATTTTAGTTGGGATTGAGTACAGCGCAAAATTCACGAAACGCATTGAAGTCAATGGGCATCAATTTTTTTTTTTATATGCGCAACTACTTTGTCCAAATGCATTAAAGTCAATGGGCTTTCGAATAATTTAGACGCGCAACAATTTTTATGTGCGCAACTATTCCAACGCGCGACAATCTTTTTTTGATGCCGAGGATTTTTCGATTGCGAATATTCGCTGCAGCTTTGCAAAATCATTCGCTGGCTGAAATGCTGAAATTCGCCACAAATCCATGCCTGCCAAATGTATTCGCCCATTATATTAAAATGTACATTTAAAGGTACACAACCCCTTTAAAATAGACAGCATGAGATCAGGTTAATGACATTTTTTCTAACCTGGGGTTACTGACCCATTAAAAATGTTTTAAAGGAGAAGGAAGCTCAAGTTCCCTGGGTGTGTCAATTTGTAAAATTGCTTGCTTCCCATTAAATTAACGTGCCGTCATGTTCTTTCATTCTCTAAGAGGTTTTTTTTTGCTGAACGCAAAGGTAGTAAAATCAAAAATTACTACTCAACATGTGCCCACCCATGATGGCACCAGGGATCCATAGGAAATGAAAGAAGATGGCAGTATGGCAATTATTATTTATTTTTTATTCTTTTTTAATTATTTCTTCTGATTCTTTCCAGCTTCCAAATGACCCCATCTAAAACAAATGCTCTGTAAGGCTACAAATGTATTGCTATTTTTATTACTCATCTTTCTATTAAAGGAAAACTATACCCCCCAAACAATGTAGGTCTCTATAAAAAGATATTGCATAAAACAGCTCATATGTAAAACCCTGCTTCATGTAAATAAACCATTTTCATAATAATATACTTTTCTAGTAGTATGTGCCATTGGGTAATCATAAATAGAAAATTGCCATTTTAAAAAATAAGGGCCGCCCCCTGGGATCGTATGATTCACTGTGCTCACAAACAAACCAACAAACCATACATGTTAGGTCACATGAGCCAATTAACAGACAGAGTTGTGTCTTTTGCTTCCACACTTCTTCCTGTTACAGTTAGAGTTGAAGTATTTCTGGTCAGGTGATCTCTGAGGCAGCACAGATAGAGTCACGAAATGGTGGTTCAAGGCAAGAGATGTAAAAGGGCAATATTTACTTAAATATATATTCCAGTTTGGTAAGATTCTTTAATATGCCACTTAATAAGATATGAACTATCTGTTGCTTAAGTGTTCATTTTGGGGGTATAGTTTTCCTTTAAGGCCTCTCCTATTCATATTCCAGACTCTTATTCAAACCAATGCATGGTTGCTAGTGTAATTTGGGACTAGCAACCAGATTGCTGAAATTGCAAACTGGAGAGCTGCTGAATAAAAAGCTAAATAACTCAAAAAAACCCCACAAACAATAAAAAAATTAAAACCAATTGGAAATAATGTCAGAATATCACTCTCTACATTTACTAAAAGTTAACTCAAAGATAAACAACCCCCTTTGTTTGTTTCTCCTTTACTATGTGCAGCCCAGAGGCACTTACAGATCCTACATGGCCTTATGGAGAATGAAATCCCCTCCTTCCATTTATAGCTGATTGTCCCCATGCAGAAGGCATCAGACACCGCCATGAAAAGTCTGTTGGACACTTGTTTTCAACCAGGGGCAGGAGAAGCAGATATGGCTCTGGCTTCCACTGCAAATTATCCTGGTTGAGGATCACTGTCCAAGAGCCAGAAAGCAGATCTGGCATGGCAAAATATGGCAGCCACCAACCCAACAGTTCAATGTTGTAGTCACAATGTTGTAGTCACAATGCTGCTGTATGGGGGAAAGAGGGACTTTTTGGGATATCTCTCCCTACTATACCTGCTATCATAATGCTGCTACATGAGGTAAAACAGGGACTTTTTGGGGCAAACACCAATGCAGATCAAGTGGGTACAGGGAGCCTCTGGGGGGGTTGTCTACTAAAGACAATTCTGTCAGTCACATCCCAATGGGGGCAGTCTCTCTACAGTAAGTTTCAAGATCACTTGAAAAATCAAGCACACTTCTAATAAATGCAAGTTGGGTTGCACTGATTTCAAACTGAATTCAGTCAGTGAACTTCTTCCAGCTGAATTTCCTAGAAATATTCACATTTTTTTTACACTAGTCTGTAGAAGGATCTCACCACCTCCAGCCCAGTATACGTTGATGAACCAGTGATCAGAAGCTAGAGTCCTGCAGCGGGTCGGGTACCTGCGGGTTACTTGCAGAAAAGAGGGCACCATGCGGAATGAGGGGATCAGGTGCGGGTATAGCAGCAGGTCTGCGGGTCGCAGGGCTCATCTAAATTTCTCGTCTTATGTAATATTGTCTATATTTTACTCCTTTTAAAGTTTTACAAAACTTGTTTCTGTCCCACCCACTTTTGATGATGTCATTTCCTGATTGCAGCACCATCACTTCCTGTTTAATGATGTTCGGCGGGTTGCGGGTCGAGAAGCGGATCAAAGTGGGCAAATATGCTGTTTGCGGGTTGCGGGTCCGGGTCTTAGAAATTGGTTCCTTGCAGGAATCACCAACCCCTTGGATGTTGCTCCCAGTGGCCTCAAAGCAGGTGCTTGTTTTTAATTCCAGGCTTGAAGGCAAGTTTTGGTTGTATAAAAACCAGATGTACTGCAAAACACAACCTAATGTAGGCTGCCAGTCCATATAGCGGCTACCAAATAGCCAATCTCAGCCCTTATTTTGCACCACCCAGGAACATTTTTTATGATGTTGCTCCCCAAATCTTTTACCATCTAAATGTTGCTCACAGGTAAAAAATAAGTTGGTTACCTCTAGCCTAAACCAAAGCAAGATACTCTGCTAAATGAAGCCATGTTGGTGTGTAAGTTCTTTTGGCCTGACTGGTCGGTTAGGCATGAAATTCCTTTGAAATCATTGTACAACCCTTCCTTACTAGTGATAATGATAAGATCCTATCAGTTATAGATACATATCAGTATCACTTTAATATAAATTTTAGGCTAACAATATTCACAAGTCACTACCGGGTGAAATATAGCAACAACTGTTTATAGTTTTTGGGTCAGGGCACACAACCCGATTCGGGGAGATTACTCGCCCGGCGACAAATCTCCTTTTCTTCGGGTCAGGCCCGGATTTGTGGAAAGGCCACCTAGGCCCGGGCCTAGGGTGGCAGGATTTTAGGGGGGCGGCATGCTGTCCAACCACACCCACATTGATTCAAAAACAATCATTTTGTTACATTTCCTATGTGCCAATCCCCATTACTCTGGTCCAGATGATAAAAGGGGAGGGGACAGGGGCAACAAAGGGCAGTGGGCCTAGGGGAGCCCACTATGTAAATCCGGCCCTGTTCGGGGTGACTAATCTCCCCGAACTGCCTTCCGCCGCCTAGAAAGTAAATCGCCGCTGGCGGGATGGCACTCAGAGCGCTTCGTTTTCTGAAGTCGCCCGAAGTATCCTCATGAGGCAACCTTGGGCGACTTCGGAAAACGAAGTGCTCTGAGTGCCATCCCGCCGGCGATTTACAGCCGGTTGGAGGCAGTTCGGGGAGATTAGTTGCCCCGAAAAAGAGGAGATTTGTCGCCAGGTGAGTAATCTCCCCGAATCTGAGCATGTGCCCTAACCTTTTTTAATAAATTATTGAAGTATGCAAGCACCAAAGCAAATTGCACCGTAGTATCCAAGAAAATAATTTCTAAATATCTGTCTTTTCCTGTTCCTTGAAGTTGGACATATCAGTTCAGAACAGCTGAGTCTGTGTCACACTATGTAAGGTGCACGCTTTATAGGTATGGGAACCCGTTATCCAGAATGCTTGAGACCTGGGGTTTTCTGGATTAGGGATCGTTCCATAATTTGGAAGTCTACTAAAAAATCATTTAAACATTAACTAACTCAATATTATTGCTTTCCCTCCAATAAGGATTAATTATATATTAGTTTAGATCAAGTACAAGGTTCTGTTTTATTATTACAGGAAAAAAAACAAGTCATTTTTAAAAGCTTGAATTAATAATGGACTCTATGGGAGATGGCTTTCCCTTAATTCTGAGCTTTTCTTCGGTTTCCAGATAAGGAATAACTGTACACACAGTAGATATGTCTTGTTGATTAAGCTACATCATGAGCCATATTTACTGATGGAAAAGACTGTTGGTGCTTTTGCTAAATGCATTTAAGAGCATACTTATCACATGGTGATAGCTCAAAACATGGCACAAAGTGTATTTGAAGCTCTCTGTCAAGGAATAGTTGCATGGAAATGTGTCAGTATCCCAGGGGAAATCCTTTTCACCAGCTTTTTTGGTATACAGATACCAGTATATTGTAGACAGGGCATCAAATAGTACACATTATTACAAACAACATGATATGCTTCTTCCTCAAAGACACGGAGAACTGGATTTTCCTGATTTTGCAGATCGCCAAATAAAAATGACTGGCCTCCACTTGCATGTTTTGACATTGAACTCCAATAAGTGAGCATTTGTTTAGTTTTTAGAGGGGAATAAAAGACAAAGAGGTAAAATAAATTAATTCCATGTACTGTTCAGGTCTATTTTTACTAGCAGAGAATACCTTTTATTTAGCAAGTAAAGCTATCCTACAGACACAGTCCCTTCCCAGACACTTTTACCCTACTGTTACTATAGGCACCATCTCTCCCTACTATACCTGCTATCCCACAATCACACTCCCTTCCCAGAGACTATTATCCACTGTTACTATAGACACCATCTCTCCCTACTATACCTGCTATCCCACAGTCACACTCCCTTCCCAGAGACTATTATCTCACTGTTACTATAGGCACCATCTCTCCCTACTATACCTGCTATCCCACAGTCACACTCCCTTCCCAGAGACTATTATCTCACTGTTACTATAGGCACCATCTCTCCCTACTATACCTGCTATCCCACAGTCACACTCCCTTCCCAGAGACTATTATCTCACTGTTACTATAGGCACCATCTCTCCCTACTATACCTGCTATCCCACAATCACACTCCCTTCCCAGAGACTATTATCCCACTGTTACTATAGGCACCATCTCTCCCTACTATACCTGCTATCCCACAGTCACACTCCCTTCCCAGAGACTATTATCCATTGTTACTATAGACACAATCTCTCCCTACTATACCTGCTATCCCACAGTCACACTCCCTTCCCAGAGACTATTATCTCACTGTTACTATAGGCACCATCTCTCCCTACTATACCTGCTATCCCACAATCACATTCCCTTCCCAGAGACTATTATCTCACTGTTACTATAGGCACCATCTCTCCCTACTATACCTGCTATCCCACAGTCACACTCCCTTCCCAGAGACTATTATCCCACTGTTACTATAGACACAATCTCTCCCTACTATACCTGCTATCCCACAGTCACACTCCCTTCCCAGAGACTATTATCTCACTGTTACTATAGGCACCATCTCTCCCTACTATACCTGCTATCCCACAATCACACTCCCTTCCCAGAGACTATTATCCCACTGTTACTATAGGCACCATCTCTCCCTACTATACCTGCTATCCCACAGTCACACTCCCTTCCCAGAGACTATTATCCATTGTTACTATAGACACAATCTCTCCCTACTATACCTGCTATCCCACAGTCACACTCCCTTCCCAGAGACTATTATCTCACTGTTACTATAGGCACCATCTCTCCCTACTATACCTGCTATCCCACAATCACATTCCCTTCCCAGAGACTATTATCTCACTGTTACTATAGGCACCATCTCTCCCTACTATACCTGCTATCCCACAGTCACACTCCCTTCCCAGAGACTATTATCCCACTGTTACTGTAGACACAATCTCTCCCTACTATACCTGCTATCCCACAGTCACACTCCCTTCCCAGAGACTATTATCTCACTGTTACTATAGGCACCATCTCTCCCTACTATACCTGCTATCCCACAATCACACTCCCTTCCCAGAGACTATTATCCCACTGTTACTATAGGCACCATCTCTCCCTACTATACCTGCTATCCCACAGTCACACTCCCTTCCCAGAGACTATTATCCATTGTTACTATAGACACAATCTCTCCCTACTATACCTGCTATCCCACAGTCACACTCCCTTCCCAGAGACTATTATCTCACTGTTACTATAGGCACCATCTCTCCCTACTATACCTGCTATCCCACAATCACATTCCCTTCCCAGAGACTATTATCTCACTGTTACTATAGGCACCATCTCTCCCTACTATACCTGCTATCCCACAGTCACACTCCCTTCCCAGAGACTATTATCCCACTGTTACTATAGACACCATCTCTCCCTACTATACCTGCTATCCCACAGTCACACTCCATTCCCAGAGACTATTATCTCACTGTTACTATAGGCACCATCTCTCCCTACTATACCTGCTATCCCACAATCACACTCCCTTCCCAGAGACTATTATCCCACTGTTACTATAGGCACCATCTCTCCCTACTATACCTGCTATCCCACAGTCACACTCCCTTCCCAGAGACTATTATCTCACTGTTACTATAGGCACCATCTCTCCCTACTATACCTGCTATCCCACAATCACACTCCCTTCCCAGAGACTATTATCCCACTGTTACTATAGGCACCATCTCTCCCTACTATACCTGCTATCCCACAGTCACACTCCCTTCCCAGAGACTATTATCCATTGTTACTATAGACACAATCTCTCCCTACTATACCTGCTATCCCACAGTCACACTCCCTTCCCAGAGACTATTATCTCACTGTTACTATAGGCACCATCTCTCCCTACTATACCTGCTATCCCACAGTCACACTCCCTTCCCAGAGACTATTATCTCACTGTTACTATAGGCACCATCTCTCCCTACTATACCTGCTATCCCACAATCACACTCCCTTCCCAGAGAATATTATCCCACTGTTACTTTAGGCATCATCTCTCCCTACTATACCTGCTATCCCACAGTCACACTCCCTTCCCAGAGACTATTATCTCACTGTTACTATAGGCACCATCTCTCCCTACTATACCTGTTATCTCACAGTCACACTCCCTTCCCAGAGACTATTATCTCACTGTTACTATAGGCACCATCTCTCCCTACTATACCTGCTATCCCACAATCACACTCCCTTCCCAGAGACTATTATCTCACTGTTACTATAGGCACCATCTCTCCCTACTATACAGTACCTGCTATCCCACAATCACACTCCCTTCCCAGAGACTATTATCCCACTGTTACTATAGGCACCATCTTATTCCCTACTATACCTGCTATCCCACAGTCACACTCCCTTCCCAGAGACTATTATCCCACTGTTACTATAGGCACCATCCCTCTCTACTATACCTGCTATCCCACAGTCACACTCCCTTCCCAGAGACTATTATCCTACTGTTACTATAGGCACCATCTCTCCCTACTATACCTGCTATCCCACAGTCACACTCCCTTCCCAGAGACTATTATCCCCACTGTTACTATAGGCACCATCTCTCCCTATTGTACCTGCTATCCCACAGTCACACTCCCTTCCCAGAGACTATTATCCAACTGTTACTATAGGCACCATCTGCACCATCTCTCCCTACTATCCCTGCTATCCCACACTCCCTTCCCATAGACTATTATCCACTGTTACTATAGGCACCATCTCTCCCTACTATACCTGCTACCCCTCTCTGCAATGACCAGGCATGTCTTCCCTATTTCTCTACCAAGTAAGAAAGTCTGCTTATATTCTGGTTGCTGCCATTATATAAAATCAGTGCCATTTTAGACATTCTGAGATTGAGTACCTGTAGTATTACCAGTGTAACTGAAATTGTATTGGTATGTAGGATGGAAGTACATTTACCTTTAAATTAACTTTCAGTGTGATGTAAAGGGTTCTGGGACAATTTAAAATTGATTTTATTTTTTTATTATTCATGGTTTTTGAGTTATTTAACTTTTTATTCAGCAGCTCTCCAGTTTCAGCAATATGGTTGCTAGGGTCCATATCACCCTAGCAACCATTAATTGATTTGAATAAGAGATTGGAATATGAATAGGAGAGCCCTGAATAGAAAGATGAGAAAAAAAAGTAGTATTAATACGTTCATAGCCTTACAGAGCATTTGTTTTTAGATGGGGTCAGTGACCCCCATTTAATAGCTGGAATGAGTCAAAAGAAGAAGGCAAATAATTAAAAAACGTATAAATAAATAAATAAATAATGAATCCCAATTGAAAAGTTGCCTAGAATTGGCAATTCATTTTCTAAGTGGTGGTATGGGCAGCTCCACTGGTATAATTTAGGACCTATAGGCCTAAAACATAAGTACATGGTGGAAATCCCTGCTTCTCCAGCTACAGGGTCTACCTAGAGACTTGGGAGGGGCAGGAGCCCTTGTACCTGTGCAGTGTGTCTGGCAGGTACCGGAGGGTGCCAGAAGGTGTCGCTCCTGCGTAACTGTTTTGATATAGGCAGAGCCATGTGCACACAGCCATTGCTGCTTTCACTTTCACTGAGAGAGGGTGGACAGAAACTGCTGCAAGGATGTAAGGGCTAAAAGGAGTTTGATAGCACTACAGGCTGATGCTAGGTACTCCAGAGCATGGTAAGCTGAACCATGAGGGTTTAGAACTTGGATAGACTTTTGTGTGCACGCGCAATGTAGAGTGCTGGGAGCTGTTCAGCAGGGGAGGACTTTGTGTGGCTGGGAGCTGTGTTGTAAGGAATAAAGGGGGTTTGTTGTGTGTTGGGAGCAATACCCTGAAGATTTAAAGCAAGCTGCATGTGCTTCATTGAATGGATTTCATTGCTGTTGATGCCTGTTCCAGCTCTGGATGAGCCTACCCATGAGGGGCAAAATGCGATAGCGACGCCTTCGCCGCACTTCTCCACCGCTAATTCACTAAAATCCGAAGTTGTGCTCAGGGAGGCGAAAGGTAGCGAAGTTGCGCTAGCGTTAATTCATCAAGCAAAGCGAAGTTACGCTAGTGATGCCTAATTTGCATACGGCGCCAAGTTAAAGTACAATGCACATATATGTAGCAGCAAATACATTACAATACACAAGCCTGGGAAAGCTTCATAAAATAGAGTTTTTATTTTGCCCTATACATGTGCCCACTGTATAGTTTAGGTGCCATATGTTAGGAAATGTAGGAGGGAAGCAGGGTACCCCCCAAAAAAATTACGTTCTTTTTCAGCCTATCACCCTTAAAAAAGTAAAAGATGCCAGTGTTTTTTCGGTGTTTCAACTTTTTTTGAAGCAAGCCCTATCTACTCTATTGCACTTTGCCTTGTATGAGGTGAAGGCAAGTCTGGCGCAAGAGGTAATGTTCAATAAAATCCGCAACATAGTGAATTAGCACAGTTACGTCTTTTTGCCATAGCGCAACTTCGCCTGGCGTAAGGGTACGAAGTAGCGCTAGAGTAGGTCCACTTCGCTAGCGAATTTACGCCAGTGCCCGTTAGGAAAAGTAACGTAATGACATTACACTGGCAAATTTTCGCTAGCTTTAGCCACTTCGCCCTTTAGTAAATTTGCCCCATAATCCCTAGGGTGAGTTGTGCCTGAGGGAGGGTAGAAAAAGAATAAGGATCCAGGACTTTGCCTGGCAGGGAGGTGCCAGGATGGGACTGTCACATGCTGCCACTGGGGCTTCTGCCTCAGGGCCCCCCCCTCCGGACTCTGAGGACTTCTCCTTCACTGCCTCCCATCCTGCAACCCTCCACCGTCACATGTGTGCGCACTCGCGCATGTGCGTCAGCGCACGCACTGTTTAATCATGACAAAAAGCTGTGCTGACGCACATGCGCGACTGTGCACTTGCCCACAAGCGTGGTGGCACGGTTGCCGGATGGGAGGCCCTGAAGCAGTAGCCCTCAGGGTTTGGAGGGGGGGCCTGAGGCAGAAGCCCAGGGAAGAAATCCATGTGGCGGATATGGGCTGGCAGGGCCCACTAGAGCTGGGGGCCGGTTGGACCCTGGTCACAGGTTTCCCAGGGTAGTAGGTCATGCTATGTGAATGCATACAGTATTTTACTTTGCCTTTAATATTACATAAAGTTATATTTGTTACACAGCAATTTGTGTGTTTGAATGTTTTCCTGATGGAGCCACCCGCAGGTGTATTCCTGTGTTTATTACTGCTGCTCACCCAGGGAAGATGTGGCTATTTAATTCACTGTACTATTGTTAAGGGTGATTTGGAAGAAGGGGCTTACTATGGCAAATATTAGTGCCACAGGCTTAGTACCCCTTAAAAACATAAAAGTCAGAGATTATTATTATTAACATAGCACTGACCTATTCCGTAGCGTTGCACAGAGATCATATCCCATTCACACTGGTTGTCTCCCTGCAATGCTGCTCTACGACTTCTGCATTCTGATCAACAGACTTCTTCTCCTTGAGTCCTGAGATGACCCATATTTGTGAGGGGGTGGTGTGTGCATGGAACCTTTTTGTAAAGGGATTTTATTGATAAGATCCACATTTTGCCTTTAGCACATCTCCAGCCTGGTGCTGATACTCAATACTGTGTAACAAGTTTTCGAAAGAACCAGAAACAGCAGAGTCCTTATCAGATTGTTGCCTTCAAACGAAATCATTCTGATTTTTTTTAGGGCTGTGTTATTTCCTGGCACAATAACAGTTAAATTATGTCTTTTAAATGTTCATTGGCCTTGTGTGTTCTGTATGAGCCCAAGCTATTATTTCTTATTTTCTTAGCTAAAAGGCCACCCCAGGCAGCAGTGCATTAAATGAGCTTCTCAGATAAAGGGTAACTAGATCCTGTTCTGTGTCTTTTGGGGCCATAGATCTGGGGCGGAGTGTCTTCAGTCCCTGCTGGAAAATAAGGCAGCCCCATTTTTATTTTGCCAGATAAGTAATATAAATAATATCACAAGGACCCAAATTTTGTTTACCTCTGCACCCCCTTACCCACCACCATCTCCACTGCCAAATTTAACCACAAGTGTCCAGGGACAGACTGGGGGGGGGTCTTTTTTTCTACACAGGCTTTCAAGTGCCAATATAGTAAACAGGGGTTTAACCACATAGCACAGGGACTCCCCCAAAAAAATATCTTCTGAGGTGCATCTATCAACCCTACCCAGACCCACTCCCTCAACCCCATCCCACCTTGCCATGCCCGTCTTGTGCATGTGATCAGAATGGAAAGAAAAACCCTCCTCGGCTTCTCTACCAGATTTCTAGCAGGGAGCTGAGGCGTTTAAAAAAAAATTTGGGAAATGCTGATCATTTAACTCTTTTTAAATCTGAGGCTGCTAATAAAGGAAAATTGCACCCTGGCCGACCACAAGAAATATCCTCTTTTCCTAGGATCTAAAACTGAAGGAAAAAAAAAAAAGAAATTTAGCAAGAGCTCTAACAGGAAAGCTTTATGGACAACATTTATTGTGCGCCTGAAGCCTGTAAATGTGAGAGACAGATTGTGAGCTGCATGAATCTCTCTGGCACTGGATATAAATTATTCAAACGTGCCAGGGAAAGAATTTACAGCCACGTATAGGAAATTGTGGTTCAATATTTTTCAGATTTAGCTCTTGTCTCTTCGTGTACAGTTTTTTCTTTCGTTGCATGAGCAATCAGATAATTATAGATGGCTTTTTTTTTTTTTGGAACCCTCTTTGCATTGAAATCATTCACTTATTTAATCAGGGTGTGGAAAGTAGGATATAGCCACTGCTAGGGGGAATGTCTAAAAATATGAACAAAGGGGCTTCTGTTCAACCGTGTCCTTTAAATAAGGACACATTTCCTGCGTTTAGGGGGTCACCTGCCCAGATTCATATTTGTATTGGGGTGGAGCCAGGGGAGTGCTTGGGATGTAACTAGGTGTGTCTGGAGGGTAAAAGGCATACCTCGCAACTCTTCCGTTTTTCGTGGAACAATCCTGATTTAGACAGCTCAACCTGCAGTCTCGGATTATTACCTAAATGTCATAATTGGCTTTTGTTAGAGAGCTCAGAATAGATACTTAGATACTTTTATAATTTCAACAATTTAAAGGACACCCCTCACCCAAAAAATTATTGAAAATCCTATTTTATCACATTAGTCAAGCAAAATTAACTTTAATTACACTGTATAAATGATTTGAATCTTGTTTCCATCAGTCTGGGAATTCATAATTATAGCAAGCAGGCAGGAGCCATTTTGTGGACACTGTTATTAAGGCAAGTCTTGTATCATCTCAGAATCTTGTTTGTGCACCAGAATGGGGGACCTGATGTCCATCCCCATGCCCTGGCTACACAATTAAACGGTAAAGCGAACGGGGGAATGTGAGAAGAGCAGTGACATCTAGGAAGTCCTGAATGAAAAGTGAAAGTAATTGTCTGCCCCGCCTCTATGCCCAGGGCATAGAGGAGGGGCAGACAATATTTGATTGACATCTGAGATTTTTAAATGCATTTACAACAGCTATGAACGCTTTAATAAAACTTAGAAATTGGATTTCATGTTTAATTTGAAAAGGACTTTTATTATACAGATTTTTGTGTCTGGGTGACAGGTCCCCTTTAAGATGAGCAGGTCTCTTGGAGAAACTCTGATTTGCAGCTTAAAGAGCAAATCAACTTAATTAGCAAAACTGCAATAACACATAAACACCTGCCACATTTTGTAAAATGGACATGGTATTTAGGGGGTGTGCCCACAAAAAAGGGCATGGTCAAATTGTCGCCATGCTCTGTGCGGCAATTCTTTTTGTCCCTCTTTCTATTTCCAAATTGTTAGGAGTAGGGATGCACCGATTCCAAGATTCGGTTCGGGATTCGGCCAGGATTCGGCCTTTTTCAGCAGGATTCGGATTATTCCTTCTGCCCAGCCGAACCAAATCCAACTCCTAATATGCAAATTAGGGTCAGGGAGGGAAGTGCAAAATGTTTTCCCCTTCCCATCCCTAATTTGCAAATTAGGATTGAGATTAGGTTCAGTATTCGGCCGACTCTTTCACAAAGGATCCAAAATAGTGGATTTGGTGCATTACTTGTTAGGAGGTATGAAAAGGTTCTATTCACATGTAAAAATGTATAGAATTTAGATTTATAAATATATTCTCAGATTAATGTAAGAGACAGGGATCCAGCTGTTTCCCAAACCACACCATTTATCCTTCCAAACCACACCCCTTATCCACATAGTCCACATCCCCCATTTCACCTAGGCCACACCCCCTGAAAGGACACCCTGCTCTGATGGCATCTGAGCATGTGTGTGTTTCTAAGGTAAGCAAAACATTTGGGTGTCGTCGTTTTTTGGAGCAAACATAACTTTTTCAGTAAAAAGTTTTATTACATTCACTGCACACTGGCTCAGACTATAAAATTCGCAAACCTTCTTCTACTATCGGAAGTGGTCGTTAAACAGTTTCCGGATTCGCAAAAGCTATATTAAACTTGCACAAAGGCAAATTTCTTCGCACAAAGCATAACTTTTCGCATTGCAAATATTTTTTCCGTTACCGACATTTATTACATTACTAAACTCTGGTCTTTTTAATTCTTTTTTTTTTTTTTTTTTAACTCAAATTTTTGGAGATTTATTAGACCTGCCGAGGTTTTGCATAAGTCAATGGCAGAGGCCCCTATTGAAGTTTCTGTGGTCCGTGCAGGAATTAGCCCATAAATCAGACCATTTCGGGGCTTTTCAGGCAAAAATCCAAAAGATTTGGGCTTTTCTGGAAAAAGGCTGAAAAAAATCATATGATTGGGATTTTTGCTAGATTTTATTGAGTTTTTACACAAACTGAGTAAGCTTTAATAATAAATAAGGTAAAACCAGGTATAAGCGTTTGAGCATGGTTTTTTACTTAAAAAATTAGATAAATTTGCATTTTAGTAAATAACCCTCTAAATGAAGCAAATCATTTTATAAAAAAATAAATTAGTTCTAACTATTGATGAATTCATACAAATATTTAACAGCATGATCTTCAGTAATGGAGAAGAAGAGAGGAGCCTCACCATTATTTATAGCGGAGTCTCATGGGTCAGTAACAAAGTCATTAAAAATTATAATACACAGCAGATAGCTAAAAGACTTGGGCTTCCCTGCACACATACATTTTGCTGGCCTTGTTATGTTTTGGGTAGCCGAGGACGAGTAGAGTATAACAGTGCTTTATTAGCAGGCTCATGCAGACATTACACAACAGTAACTTTCACTTTCACTTTTAAGCTGTCAGGAAGTATGCACAGTATAAGTCTGATCACAGTGACATCTATAGGCCATTTGTATAAACACCACAGGCCTGAAATAAAAATCACAGAGTAAAGCCTGCAGCTTTGTATCATAACCATAACACAGGTATGTTTTTTAAGCTGTGATGTAAGTCCTGCCGAACCCTATATCCCATCAGTCATTAGCCAACTGTCCAGAATAGCAATTCATTTAACATTGGGTGTTTATGGGATAATGGACATCTCAGAATTACAAAACATTATCAGATCAGGGAATACAGCTTAGAAATTGTGAAAAAGTATTGTGACACTAGATTGTGTTGCAGCTTGAAGAGCTGTCATGAGGCAGGGGTTCCCATTGCAGATAAGTGGGAACATTAATAATATATCATACCCTCAGAACCACAGATAGAACTGGCATAAATGATGCAATTGGCCATTGTTGGACTGGAATGCCGGGGGCACACCAGAAAACCACAGATCATGGGTCTACTCCCCAAACTATTTTCCTCTTATCCTCACTGAACCTCTTTATTCTTTAGTCTTTTTTCTTTACATGTTGCACTCTATATTTCCATCTATTTAGCCTCTTCGTTCCCCTCCAGAAATATGGTATGACCATGAAATAGGTCAAATGGTTATCATAAGGAATGACCCACTAACACTTGGACCCACTTGGAGTTTTCTCGGTCTCCCAGTAGGACAGTGTCGACAAACAATTCACACCCATATCCCAATGAACTGAATAGTGTTGCAGGTGCAGTGTGCACATTGGAACCAATCTATAGGTTTCTGCTTTGTCAAGCTTCAGGGCAATGGCACACAGGGCAATTTTAGGGCAAGAACAAGCACAGACACGTTTTCAGCTTGACCCAGTGTTGGACTGGGGTGCCTGGGGCCAACCAGGAAACCTTGTCTAAAGGGCCCTTCCAGTACAAAATAACGCCCACAAATAAATATCCAAACAAATAAAAATTCCAAACTGGAGAGTTGAACAAGAAGCTAAATAATTAAAAAACTATGAATAATAAAAAATGAAGACCAATTGCAAAAAGTTTCAGAATATCAAATCTACATCATAGTAGTTAATTCTAAGATAAACAACCCCCTTTAAGTGTATCAGCCATTACAACATCACCTGGCAGGGAATTCCACAGCTTCATCTTGGGTCAGATTCACTCATCACTACTCTGAAACTTCATTTTAAGAGGTAAAAAAACTTTCAACAAATGTTGAATTATATATTAGCAAAGCCTGCTGTAATAATTTCTTATCTGCTTATCTCCACGCTAGTAACAGATTGGACACTGAAAATGATTTTTAAGAACTTTTTTTTATCTTTTAAATATAAAAAAAATATATAAAAAATAAGACCGGGTCCATTTCTTTTTAATAAAACATAAACTTGACAGATTCAATCAGTGTCAAAAGCTGATGCTCCAGCAGTGGACAAATCCAGCACAGACAGTAATTGCCAACTCCAAGCTTCTATGTTCTGTAGTATCTACTAGCAGTAGCTAAATAGTGTGAGGTGATTCTGTTTCTGCTCACAGTCTCTTGTTACCACAAAAATGCAAAAACCTAAAAAAACCTGGCAATTAAGGGTAAATACATTAACATTAAGAACTATTGTATTTTCTTTTGTATTTACAGAATTAATTGCCTTTTGATTCTGCTTCATTTGAACATGAAATTTAGGAGGTTATTTATTAAAGTCTGAGTGCCACAAACTCAAAAAATTCTAGTTTTTTCACTATAAAATTAAAATTTTTAGTAAAAAAAGATTTCCAGATTTATTATACCCCAAGGATGAAAAAAGTCAGAATCCGAAAATCTGCCATATCCAACATACCATGGTAGCATTTAAGTAAATGGGAGAGGTCCCTATACTATTTGGAAGTTTCTGTGGTCCCACTATTTGGAAGTTTCTGTGGTCCCACTATTTCGGATCAGGCTTTTCGGGAAAATCGCTAGATTTTTTTGTGTTTGTCCCCGATCTGATTCAATTGTGATTTTTTATTAATAAATAAGGTCCAATCATAGATTCTAGTTTGGTCGGAATTTTTGGATTAAAATAACAGAAAAATTCCCATTTCCCACTTCTTGGTTGTTAGGGACAGTGGGACTCTTCAAAAAGACCCATCAAAAAGAGAGTTTCAATTCCAGCTGCAAACAAACTGTACATCATTTTAAAATCTCAAAGAATAAAAAACTAATTTCCAATTTCAAATTCTTAGAACACCGTAGTCTATATCATACAAAGTTTTCATGTGAAGGTGACTATCCACTTCTTAGCATTCCTTCTGTGTGAATGATTTCCATTCCTGTTTGACACAAGCCTTCACATAAACAACAGCCAGAGAGATTTATAGGCCCATAGGGATTCAGGAATGATTTTCCAATTTGCTCTCAGAATGATATTGACAGGATAAGAATATTAATCTATATTTTCTAAGAACCACATACAGTAATTGGTACATTTAGCATAAACATAGACCCAGCAGGGTCAACCATTATAAAAAGGATCACTGTACTTCTTCCAAAGTAACGTTTGGCTTTCCGTGGCTCAATATGGCAAAGGTTTACCAAGTTATACTTGAAGGATGTTAAGGAGACATATATATTCTTGTAGGCAATAATGAATAATATATGGCACTGGTTTCACTTTGGGCTAAAAATAAATATTACCTTTAAAAATAGCCCTTTATTGGAGTTCCCTATAGATCTGCTACGGTCCCTGTCCATGTTTCAATTGAGGGGTGGTTTTGTTCTAACTAAGAAATACACCGAAAAAATTGGGAAAGTTAGTCCATTAGGTACTTATTCCTTGCCGATCTTACAGTCTCTCTACTGTCCAAGAAATGTCCAAAATATAAACAAAGATCAGCGCCTGTGGCAATAGAAATTAGAAACTAATAAATAGAAATTAGAAACTAATATGGTGTAATACGTTTAGTTTTGTTGGCACCACCCAATGTTCGAGTAGATTACTACAGTGCCCACTTTACACCGTTGGAAATCACATAAGAATTCACATTCAAGGTTTTACAATTGTGTTGGTGAATGAATGTTTCCGTGTTTTATCCCAAAACACCTTCACCAGATGGTCAAAGTGCCTACTTACAAACCACTGGGTGGTGCCAACAAAACCAAACGTATAACACCATATTAGTTTCTAATTTCTATTGCCACAGGCTATGATCTTTGTTTATATTGTGTTCTAACTAGGGTTGCCACCTTTTGGCCCAGTTGAATCCAGGCAGGGGTGGGACCATCACACAATGGGGGTGAGGCTGTGATGCTGTGGGGGGATGGGTTATGACATCAGGGGTGGGGCTATGACATGGCGATCAGCGATTGCCCGATCACCGCGTCACTCATAGGGAATCCTGTCTGTTTTTCCTAATTTGGAAATTTTAGAAGGCAGTTTTGACCCGGCAGCCTTTAAAAAAACAGGCTGTCCAGGTCAAAACTGGAGAGGTGGCAACCCTAGTTCTAATGGTCCTTGCCAGAAGCAAAGTAGGAGGGGGGATAGCCAATCACAGCCCAGTGGTCACACAAGCAAAGACAGGTTTCCATTACCTATCAAGTCATTCTAGCTGCTGATTGGTTCCTATCAGGGTAAGGTTTTTGCTGAAATTTTCAATAAGCAGCACAATAAAGCAATGTCGAAAGACAAAATTAATGAAAATAAAGTCACTACACCAAAATTTGTAAGTAGAGTCTGGAAAAGTAAATAGTAGTGGGAAAATCTCACAATTCACCCCAGTCTAAAGGTGAATGTTATTAACTCAAAAATGAGAAAAACGATGTGAGGTTCCCAAAGTTCAAAGCAGAAGCATGGGCAAACAAGGCCTACTGAGTTGCGTGTCTGTTGGGACACTTACTCACCTATAACTATGAGTAAGTGCCCCAACAGGCCATGTCCTAATTACATTTTGCACTTTTAAGAACTTCTACTTGGATTTTTGTGAACCTCGCACCATTTTTCTAATTTTTGAGTTAAATTCTAAATAAATCAACCCAAAACTACTCTATTTAACACAGGATTAAATAGTATAAAATATCCCAAGGATTAAAGGGTTCCATGGTCAACTGTAAACAGAACAAATCCCTATATGGGCACCAAGAGCCATAACCTTTTGCAAGTTCTCTTTTTAAGAACTTGGGCTTATCAAGAGGCCTTTATCAGAGTTTTTCTAATCCAAAACTGGAATATCTTGAAAGTGTTCTTATTTATTAAGCAACTTGAATTTCAAAAAAACTTGATAACCTAAAAACTTGAATGCAGTAAAATCACGTGTATAATTTTCAACGAGTCTGCTAAATTTTGAATTAATTTCAAATTAAAAAATAGCTTGCATTTTGCTAATTCAACTCCCCGTTGACTTCTATATGAATTCAACAGCTTTTAGATGCCGTATTAGATAAATTTATATTTGAGTTTTTTGTTTACTACATCTTGAAAATGTGAGTCCTGGTAACTTAAATTTGAATTCATGATTTTTGCCACAAGAAATCTCAAATTCTGTCAGAGATTTTCGAGTCCAAAATTGGAATATCTTGAAAGTGTTCTTATTTATTAAGTAACTTGAATTTCAAAAAAACTTGATAACCTAAAAACTTGAATGGAGTAAAATCACGTTCATAATTTTCACCTAATCTGAATTAATTTCAAATTAAAAAATAGCTTACATTTTACTAATTCAACTTCCCATTGACTTCTATTTGAAGTCAGCAGTTTTTAGATGCTGTATTAAATAAATTTATATTTGAGTTTTTTGTTTAATACATGAAAACATGAGTCCTGGAAACTTAAATTTGAATTCATGATTTTTGCCACAAGAAAACCATAATAATATCATATCATAAACTTTCTTTAAATCTTAATATCATGATACATTATTTTACCTAAAACAGTTTTTGGTCTTTCAGATCACATTGCAAGCTGGTTCTTGACTTTTTGTTGAGCACACAGAGTACATCATTTATGGAACTTGTAGACTAGATACAGGTTTAAAGGGGGAAATAATGGAATAAGAAATAAAAAGCGATTACGACCTTCATTTGCTAAAGTCTAAGATGAGATTTTTTATGATGCGTTAAAGGTTAATATGACTTATAACAGAGGCATTAACCTGAATCAGACTTTACACATGCGGATTTTTAAGCATGTATGTCATAAAAAAAATAACCGCCACTGACAAAAAAAAAAAAACTAAAAAAGCAACATAAACTTCTCCCTCTTGCTGTTTTTATTCTTGGTCAGATCACCTGCATGCAATGTAATGCATTTAAGATTTTTTTCCTAAATTCCATTAAAATATAATGGCCAAATGTATTTGGTTACCTTTTCTAATTATTGAAATTGACAATTTAAAATACTCCCATCATTTCTGACACTGTTGCTGCTACATACAATTTGTGACAATTCTGTGGTTTCTCCCATGCAGCAACAGTTTGGGGAAGACCTTTTTGGTTTGAGCAGGATAATAACCCTGTGCCCTAAGAGAGGTCCCTACAGAATGGGTTTGCTGAGATGATAGTGGAAGAACTTGACTGGTCTGATCTCAACCAACTGAATTCTTGAGTAGTGATGAGTAACATTTTTTTGTCAGGTATGGATTCATGGGGAAATTCTGCATGTATTAAAAATTCTACAGAAGCTGGCCAAAATTTTGGTGCAAAAAATGCACCTATAGACCCCATGTATTTTGCGAAAAAAAAGTTGCAGAGAAAAACCACACAAAAACTCCAATGTATTCTCTGGCAGAAATAGTCACCGCAAGAAAAAAAGTTGCCAGTTGCCAATCAGTCACCACAAAAAAAAAGTGCTGGTAGACACTAATGTATTGTATATTGGGCTGTGAAAATTAGATGAATTCAGCGCCGGAATTGCTTGGCGGGGCGCCCTTAGGCAGCGTGGTCCTAGCGCCCACCCGCACTACCTCACACAGGCGCAAGAGCGATGGCGCGCAAGCGCCAGAGCACTGGGGAGCAGTGTGTCCCCAGTGCCCCCCATAGAGCGGATGGGTGGCATGCCGCCCCGAAAAATGTGCCGCCTATGTGGCCTCACCACAAATCCGGGCCTGGATGAATTGAAACACTAACACGTGGCTGCCCAACCTTTATGTATAGAAACATATCCCACTAACAACATTCCATCATATAGTGAAATGCCTTCCCATAAGACTAGAGGATAAAGGCTGTTTTAGCTTAGGTGGGCATATCAGGGGAAAGAGACATTTATTTAGGCAACCTCGCAAACAAGCTGATCTTATAGTGTATGGCCAGCTTTACAGCTCTTGCCAGACTAACTTAATCACCTTTTATGAGGAGGTAAGCAGGAACTCTGACTATAAGATGGCAGTGGATGTGATATACTTAAACTTTCCTAAAGCATTTGATACAGTAGAGTACCACAGGGGTCTGTACGTGGTCCTTTGCTTTTCAACTTGTTTATTAATGACCTAGAGGTGGGCATTGAAAGTACTGTCTCTATTTTTGCTGATGATACTAAATTGTGCCGAACTATAAAATCCATGTAAAATGCTGCCACTATAAAGAGCGACAAAACTGGAAAACTGGGAAGCAAACTGGAAAATTAGGTTCTATGTTGATAAATTCAAGGTTATGCACTTTGGTATAAATATTATACACTAAATGGCAGTGTTTTCGGAGTATCCTTAATTGAGAAAGATCTGGGATCTGAAGGATCTGTTTATAACTAGTAATGAGCAAAATTTTTCATTAAGTTTCGCTGCGAAAATTATGCCAATTTGTTGCATTGAAGCCCATAGACTGGCCAGACCAGGGATTAATGATGGGCGAATCTGTGCTTTTTCGCGAAACGGCAAAAAAATTTGTGAAACGCATTGATGTCAATTGGCATCAAAATTATTTTGATGCACGTCAATTTTGACACGGTTCTGCAGGTTTGCAGGTCGCGGGTCTTCTCAATAGCGATCATTATTCCTTTTTTCCGATAACGCCTACTTCAGATGAAGTCACTTCCGGTTTACAATGACAGCACCTGATTCTTGATGGTCAGTGGGTCGCGGGTCCAGGTTGCAGGCCTCTACTACACGGCCGTGTTCAATGCGTTTTCTGAGGATCCGACGTGCCAAAACGCAATGTCGGATGGTGCTGCAGCTTTCATCAAACACGACTGTCGGATGCAGACGATTTGACGCCTGTGTTTTGGCGCAGTGTGTCGGATCAGTGGTGTTGAGGATTGTCCTGCCAGTGATGTTGTGATGGCTGATTCTATTTATGCCTTTAAGAGGGGACGGCTTTTTGAACAAGCATAAAATTTAAGACTACAGTGAACTTAAAGGAGTGGTTCACCTTCAACTTTTAGTATATTATAGAATGATCAATTCTAAGCAACTTTCCAATTGGTATTCATTATTTATTTTCTATTTTTTATTTAGTTTTTTTTATTTATTTGCCTGTTTCTTCCGAATCTTTCCAGCTTCCAAATGGGGGTCACTGACCCCATCTAAAAAACAAATGCTCCGTGAGGCTGCATATTTACTGTTATTGCTACTTTTTATTACACATTTTTCTATTCAGTGCCTCTCCTATACATATTCCAGTCTCTTATTCCAATCAGTGCATAGTTGCTAGGGTAATTTCTACCCCAGCAACCAGATTGTTAAAACTGCCAACTGGAGAGCTGCTGAATAAAAAGCAATAATAACTCAAAAACCACAAATAATAAATGAAAACCAATTGCAAATTGTCTCAGAATATCACTTTCTACATCATACAGAAAGTTAACTCAGAGGTGAACAACGCCTTTATGATCCACAGTTTATTTAGTATATTTATAGGTATAATTATAAGCACTAGTGATGGACGGATTTCTCTTGTTTCACTTCGCTGAAAAATGTGCGAATTTCGCAAAATGGCGAAAAATTTGCAAAAATTGTCACCTGCGTCAATTTTGACTCTGGTGTCACAGTCAATGGGCTTCTGAATAGAGTTGACGCATGACAGATTTGACGCAAATTTTCACGAGTTTATTACCCGGCGTTGAAACACGGAAATTCGCTGGGAATTCCCCCCTGGCAAATTTATTCGCCCATCACTAAAAATTGCAAATTGTCTCAGAATATCACTTTCTGCATCATACAAAAAGTTAACTCAAAGGTGAACAACCCCTTTAAGATCTACAGTTTATTTAGTATATTTATAGGTATAATTATAGGCACTAGTGATGGGCGAATATCTCTCATTTTGCGAAAAAAATTGTGAATTTCCTGTGAAATTCGCGAAACAGCGGAAAATTCTCGAAACTCAAAAGCTACTTCTGAATTGAGTTGAGTTGACAGGCGAAAAATTTTGTTTCTCAAATTTATTCGCCGGCGGCGAAACTCTACTCAAATTTGCGTCTGCCAAATTTATTCGGCGATCACTAATAGGCATTGATATAACCCTGGCAGCACAAAATCCCTAAAGGCTGGAAGCACAGAAACCTGACAGAACATAGTTAACTTAGCTGCTCCGCTGCACTCAGAGCTCTTTGAACAGGACATAGGCAGATTCAATAGAATATGAGATATTGTAGGATTTATAGTAAAAGAAAAGACATATTCAAAAGAACACTTAGAACTTATTAAAGCTTTCTTTGCTCAAAGGCTCATAACCCCTTTATTCTGTATTCTCTGTCTCATGGATCAATGGTAGGAAGGAACTACTTGAAATAACTACCTGGTTAGGCACTGGCTTCTGCTGCTCTTAGTGATCTGAGACTTCGTTTGTAGCTCGTTGGTTCTCTCCTCTTCTCTATTTTCAATGTTTAAGACTGAGGAATATTATATACAGTTCTTCCCCCTTCCATTACTATCTACTCTAATAATGTATATTATACATTAACAAAAACACTGCCATATCGGTTGGCAATGCACAGTGTCATACAGATTCCTAACATTATATCTGTAAAATCTATACTATAAATAGGGATAGTAAACTCATGCTATATTGTTCTCTGCAAAGATTCAGTGCTTTCATTTTTTAGGGAATAAAATAATTAACTCTGTATTTTCTATTCTGTATGTTCTATTCACTTTGATATTCACAACAGTGGCTGCTTTATGTACTACTAACCTTGACCACTGCATGTGCAGGATTGGGGGTTACTCATTCTGATGAGTACGGCTTGACGGTCACCGTAGAATGTACATTGCCACACTCCATACATTAATGGTATGTTCTAGTGATGTTTAGACCAATGACTCTCAAACTGTGACTCTAGGCTTTACTGGGGTTGGTAGCTCTCAAGTCCAGACTCTACTGTGATGGTGGTTCTCATATGGCAAGTTCAGATTGTAGTGTGATGGTGGCTCTCCTATAGTAAGTCCAGAATTTACTGTGATGGTGGTTCTCATATGGCAAGTCCAGACTTTACCATGATGGTGGCTATCAGACAGCAAATCCAATCTTTACTATGATTAGTGTGATGGTGGCTCTCCAATAGTAAGTCCAGAATTTACTGTGATGGTGGTTCTCATATGGCAAGTCCAGATTTTACGCTAATGGTGGTTATCATATGGCTAGTCCAGACTTTACTGTGATGGTGGTTCTCATATGGTGAGTCCAGACTTTACCGTGATGGTGGTTCTCATATGGCAAGTCCAGTCTTTACTGTTATGGTGGCTCTCATATGGAAAGTCGAGACTTTACTTTGATGGTGGTTCTCATATGGCAAGTCCAGACTTTACTGTGTTGGTGGTTCTCATATGACTAGTCCAGACTTTCATATGGTTCTCAAATGGTGAGTCAAGACTTTACTGGGACTATAGCACTCATATGGCAAGTCCAGACTTTTTCTACCACAAATATAATGGATTTTGCAGTTGGTCTTCATTATATATATTTTGAATGGGTAAGTCCAGAATTTACTGTGATGGTGGTTCTCATATGGCAAGTCCAGACTTTACCATGATGGTGGCTATCAGACAGTAAATCCAATCTTTACTATGATTAGTGTGATGGTGGCTCTCCAATAGTAAGTCCAGAATTTACTGTGATGGTGGTTCTCATATGGCAAGTCCAGATTTTACGCTAATGGTGGTTATCATATGGCTAGTCCAGACTTTACTGTGATGGTGGTTCTCATATGGTGAGTCCAGACTTTACTGTGATGGTGGTTCTCAGAGAGCAAATTCAGTATTTACTGTTATGGTGGCTCTCATATGGTAAGTCCAGACTTTATTGTGATGGTGGCTCTCATATGACTGTCCAGACTTTACTGTGATGGTGGTTCTTATATAGCAAGTCCAGACTTTCATATGGTTCTCAAATGGTGAGTCAAGACTTTACTGGGACTATAGCACTCATATGGCAAGTCCAGACTTTTTCTACCACAAATATAATGGATTTTGCAGTTGGTCTTCATTATATATATTTTGAATGGGTGAAAAGGGGGTGTTTACGCTGATAAACAAAGAGTTTTGAATGAAGAAAAAGTAATTCAAGGAATGTATCAGGTAGGGATGCACCCAGTCCACTATTTTGGATTCGGTTGAACCCCCGAATCCTTTGTGAAAGATTCGGCCGAATACTGAACCAAATTTGCATATGCAAATTAGGGGTGGGAAGGGGAAAACATTTTTTACTTCCTTTTTTGTGTGACAAAAAGTCACACGATTTCCCCCTCCACCACTAATTTGCATATGCAAATTAGGATTCGGTTCGGCCGGGCAGAAGGATTCGGCAGAATCCGAATCCTGCTGAAAAAGGCCGAATCCTGGATTCAGTGCATCCCTAGTATCAGGCAAGGCAAGCAATATAATAATATACTATAATATGCAGAAAAATGAAGTGAAGATGTTCTGGGCATAAAGAAATATTAACTAACTATGCAGGAGCAAATGAAAATAAACTCTAGAGCATTTTCCCCTCAAATAAAAAGACCAATGGGAATTGCACAGATAAAATGTGTGTCTATGTAAATACTAGGGACAATGTGAACGACAATTATTGTGAAGTAAGGACTAAAGGAATAGAAATTAGTAAGTAGAGAATCAATGACCATTAACCTAGGCTAATGTGAATTGTACAGATGGTGTTTATCCCCATAGTGGATAAGACACATTTTTCAAGATATCCCAATGCTGCAGAAATCCTGAATCTGAAAATCTCTCAGCCCTATGAAGGTACTGCATAAGTCAATGGGAGAGGCACCTACTGTATCTCAATTTGAAGTTATTGTTGTCTGCACTGGGTTTAGCCCTAAAATCCAACTTTTTCAGGGTTTTTGGCCAAAAACTCAAAAAAATCAAGTGATTCAGGAAAAAAGCCTTAAAAATTAGAGCGATTCGTTTTTTGCTCGATTTTATCTTTTTTTCCACAATCTGATTAATTTGGGTTATGTTATTAAGTCAAATCGACTATGGGAATTTGGTCATGTTTTTTTTTAAAATAAAATATGAGATAAATTTGGATTTTAGTAAATAACCCCCTTGGTATAGGTGAGTGCGTATAGTATGTGTACAAAACAAAGACTGGACAGTATGATGCAGTGATCTGGTTCTTATAACCTGCAAAGAGAAATAAAGGCATTTAGTAAGTAGAGAAATAACATTGTTCTCATGTTCTTTGGAGCTGAAGAGCTTTTATGAGAAAATAAGGTGTGGAGGAAAAAGTAAGGAGTGGCAATGGCAATGACAGGTAATGTCAAGAATAAAATAATCTGTGGGAGAATGTTTAATGTGGGGATTGTAACCTAAACTGAAACTGAGAAGAAAATAGTGTGAGACAGACAGGTGTGGCTATTTAAATAGGCTTTAATCAAACTAAATTCCAGTTTGTAGCTCAAGCAAAGCCTGCAATTACTAATCACATGTAATGTAATGAGCAGAGTAACATGGTGATATATCTCCTGTGCAGCTCATGTCGGGAATAAAGAATGTTTTCTGAGGGCTTTTCCAGGTATTAAAATATAAGAAACATTTGGGACTTTTGTGTGATAAACATTGTTGTTGATAAACTTAAACTTAAAGGAAAACTAAACCTTGAAAATAAATTTGGCTAAACATGCCATAATTTCACTACTGAACTTATTGCACCAGCCTAAAGTGTCAGCTTGTCAATAGCAGCAATGATCCAGGACTTCAAACTTGTCACAGGGGGTCACCATCTTGGAAAGTGTCTGTGACACTCACATGCTCAGTGGGCTCTGAGCAGCTGTTGAGAAGCTAAGCTTAGGGCTCGTCACTAATTATCCAGCAGAAAATGAGGTTGGTCTGTAATATAAGCTGATGCTACAGGGCTGATTATTAAATTCTGATTCTAATTGCACTGGTTTCTGTGCTGCCATGTAGTAATTATCTGTATTAATTACTAATCAGCCTTATATTGGGACATTTCTATTCTATGTGTGCTGTATATTGTGAGTGGGTCCCTAAGCTCAGTAAGTGACAGCAGCACAGAGCATGTGCAGTGAATCAGCAGAAAAGAAGATGGGGAGCTACTGGGGCATCTTTGGAGACACATATCTTTACTGCTAAAGGGCTGTGGTTGCCTTGGGCTGGTATAGAAGCTCAAAACATAATGTACAACATTTCTAGCCTACTTCTTTAGTTAGGCTTTAGTTCTCATTTAAGTCACAGGGCAGATATATAAATATAAGTACAGTATATAAGGCTCAAGGTTTATAGCTGCTTATCAAATTTTATATTTTTCCATGGGGATGTAAAAGGAGATATATTGTAACAAATGAAAAGTAGGTGCTCCAGAATATCAGTGTAAATCACAATGTAGATAGCTCACCAAGTTGATGATGTGGTCCAGGTGCACCAGCCCCAGACCCTCAGCCAAAGGGGGCGGAAAAACCGAAACGTTCTCCTTTTACATCAAAATGTACAACAGGAAAGAACGTCACTATCCAGGATTGGGATTTTATTACTCAAAGTTAAAAATGTATATTCATCTCCTAGGAGATGTATGTACATTTTTAACTTCCCATTATTTAACTGACTTTTTATGGCCCTGTGGATTCCTCTGAGTGTTGGATAGCCCCGTTCTTTCCTGTTGTACATTTCAATGTTAAAGGAGAACCAGGTGATGCCTTATGCATCTTGCTGGAACTGCCTGTGTATTGTTCTCTGAAACCCTGCTAGTTTGCACATCATTAAAATACAAAAGCTAGGGAGTTCAGGGCATTGTCTCCACTTGGTAAAAGTGACCAATCTACACAGTATTTATTTTTGGTGCCTGTGCTCTAATGAGATTATAGTGGTTATTTACAAAGACCCCAGACAGGAGTGCAGGAGCAATAAAGTGTGCAAAAGTGCACTTATTAGTGCTTATTCAGAGTGCCGTTCTGTTTGGGGGTCTAGCTGTGATCTGCGCCTCGTTCCAGCAGATGATAACCAGCCCTGTCCTTACCACCTGCCATAGGGCTGCAGCTTCCCAACGTGCACATCTAAATAACACACAAATTAAGGGATCAGTAAAGGGACACAAAGGGCTTTCTCCTCTCATGAATATAGACCTCAGAGATGTGCAACAATTAATTTATTGTGAAGGGCAAGGTGCAGAGTGTGCCTGATTTTTGCACATTACACCCTGCCTTCTATGTTATAAACCATGAAATGTTGTAGGGCAACTGTGTTTCCTTTAGCAGAATACCTATGCTAGTATAGATTTATGGTAGACCTCTTTTTAGATTCATTTTAATTTCCATGCATCAAATAATATCATTCCTTTCCACTTTAAGGGTGGTGATCTAAGGGGTGCGTTGTCACCCATGAAAATCTGTCGCTTGGGCAACGATAAACCCACAAAAAACCCATCTCAACAGGATGAACCTTTCGGGGCAACACTGCGTCACACCCCTTAGATCTTTTTTTTCATGGGATTATAAACACAATAGAAGCCCTATAAGGAGTGTGACTAGAATGCCAGTGGGACAATACACCTTGTTAACCCACAAACTACATTCAAATGTAAGAAAAGGTCGGAGAGCAACATAAACATGTAATACATTCCAGGGCGCGCCAAATATGGGCCATGATTGGTTATAGCACCTATGTTGTCTGGCTGCCTACAAGAGGCTTCATAGGCAGTACACCTGGTTCTCATGTGACTAAACCTTGCCTTTAATTTAAAAATAAGCACCTACTTTGAGGCCACTGGGAGCAACATCCCAGGGGTTGATGATGAACATGTTGATTATGAGCCACTAGTTGGGATCCTTGCCCTAAACAATTCAACAACTACAACCTGAGCATACATTATCTTCACAAATTCTTGAAAATACACATACTGTACATTTAGCTCTTGAAATTTCATTTAACAATTCCATATTGGGGATCAAAATGAAGGCATAGTCACCATTTAACTAACTTATCCAAGGCCTCAGGAAGCTGACACCGATGTGGTCACCATTGTATCAAGGTCTTTATTCTGGTTTCTATGACCTTATCACTACACAATCCTACTTTCTTTCTACATTACCAATGCTTAGCTTCATGTATTTTTTGTTAAACTTTCTCCTGGTCTGATTCTCTAATTGAGATGCTGCAAAATATATAATATGATATTTTATATTTCTTTTTCTGTCTCTTCAGCAAGTGTCGATTTTTTGTCTAGATTTCTACTGACATTTTATAAAGGGGAAAATATTTCCTAAGAATAGATAAATGGCTCCTCTTAGGCTTTGCAGATAACATTTGACATACATTAACATACTTATAAGGCTTCGGATAATTTAAACGAAGTGGTATGAGCAGGATCATTTTAATGTCGCTAGTTTATAACGGCAATAACATCTTTTCAGGTGAAGCGTTGCCTGCAGATAATGCTCTGGACAATGAGTAATTATGGCATAATTATTGGGCTCAAGCAGTGTAAAATTATTTCACCGTATCCCTTGTAGGACTGAATGATGCAATAAACCATAGCTTTATATATATATAGTAAGAGTTTTAGTTCTGATAATGTATTCTTTTTAATGGGGTATGCTGGTTGTCCAAGGACCTTTTACACTCAACCATTAATGTTCCAAGTTGAAGCTCTATCTCTAGTTCTATATATTTTAATTGTTGCAGGATAGTTATAGTTTGTTATAGTATGTTAGACACTGCAATGTACTGGCAAGTCTACCAAGGTCACTCCTTTTCGATGGGAATGTCATCCCCATTAGATTTACTCAATGGTTGCGTCTTATCTCTATCTCCTGGCACTCCTGGAGTTGGGATAACTCCTCACATGATGCGGTTGAGGTGTGGATCACTGGGGCTTGAATTGGCCCTATTAAGATTTGGGTCACCTATAGTAAGTTATGGGAGACTGCTATATCCTACATCCTATATCCTGCATGTGTCTCTCTCAGGTGCCACTGATTTTGGCCCCCTTTGGAGCTTCCTTGGCTTCCAAAATACATTTTAGGAGTAATTTAAGGACCATACATGTAGTTACCAAAGTCTAATTTTGAGTTTTGGAAGTTTAGCAGTTATGCTGCAGGCCAAGCTTCTATGTGGTTGTAGCACCCTCACACCAGTTCCTTTAAATGGTGGTCTTATACCTTTAAAAATGGGGGTTGGTTTGGGCAGTCTTTCTTTCTCTTAAAGGGGTTGTTCACCTTCAAACAACTAGTTGTTTTCAGATAGATCACCAGAAATAACGACTTTTTCCAATTACTTTCAATTTTCTTTTTGTGACCGTTTTTCTAATATTGAAGTGTAAAGTGTAATGTTTCACCTTCTAAAGCAGCTCTGGCAGGGGGGTCGCCGACCCACCAAAACTTTTCTAAATTGGTACATTTGATATATACATTTCTTATCTTCTTCACTGCTGAGCAGAATCTCTGGGTTTCATTATAGGCAGCTGTTAGAACTGATACAATAGTTGCTAATACTCCAGAGATGCTGCTGAGAAATGGATCAACTAGGGGGCCCATTTACTTAGCTCGAGTGAAGGAATAGAGGCAAAATAGTTCGAATTTCAAATCATTTTTTTGGCTACTTCGACCATCGAATGGGCTACTTCGACCTTCAACTACAACCTTCGAATCGAACGATTACAACCTTCGAATCGAACGATTCAAACTAAAAATCGTTCGACTATTTGACTATTCAATAGTCAAAGTACTGTCTCTTTAAAAAATTCTTCGACCCCCTAGTTCGCCACCTAAAACCTACCGAGGTCAATGTTAGCCTATGGGGAAGGTCCCTATAGGCTTCCTAATAATTTTCTAATCGAAGGAATATCCTTCGATCGTTGGATTAAAATCCTTCGAATTGTTTGATTCGAAGGATTTAATCATTCGATCGAACGATTATTCCTTTGATTGTTCGATCGTAGGAATATCGGTTAATTCGATATTCAAAGTCGAAGGATTTTACTTCGACAGTCGAATATTGAGGGTTAATTAACCCTCGATATTCAACCCTAGTTAAATGTGCCCCTAAATGTTGCAAAATTGTAACAGTTTAGATTCTGCGCCTGAATTACTGAGCTGCCAGACTCAAACACCAGAGACACGAACATTCAACTTTAATCTTAGATTTTGGAAAAACAGTAAAAAATAAATTATGGAAAGTAATTGAAAAATGTCTTTATTTCTGGAGAACAATCTGAAAACAACTGAACTGAAAAAAGTGTTTGGAAGGTGAACAACCCCTTTGAAAGCCACAAGTGTGTGGGGGGGGGGGGTTGAACCTGTGGAACCAACACTGTGGTCTTGGCAATCTATCTCTTCTAAAAGAGAGGGGGAGGACTAAGCCCTCTAACTGAACCCAATGCCCAAATCAGGAGACTCTTGTCCCAAGAAATGCTGCCATGCAGGGATCTGCCAATCTTTAAATACTATGCCCGGAGATAAATAGTTAGGAATCACTATGTGGGGTTTACCTTGATGTGATATGGTGGCTTACCAATTTTATGATCATAACTTTGTAACTAAAACCCTCTGTTTTTGTAAATACATGCACTTTTATAGATACTAGAGACAGGGGACCAGGGACAGTGATCAATCCCCTCTCTTTTTTTTTATGTTTGTAGTTAATTTGGCCAGATCAGTAGCACTTCCTTTGTATTTATATATTTTAACTTAGCCTTGGGGGCAGATTCACTAACCGCCAAAAAGTCGCCAGCGACCACTTTGCACCCATAGCTACACTTCGCCAGGTGAATAGTCGCTCAGACAACGCTAATTCACTAATGGAGTTTCGTTCCGGGCATTGAACGCTGGCAACTTTTAGATGGCGTTACTTGGGCAATGCGAGCAATTCAAAGCGAAGATGCACTAGTGTTCATTTCTGCCTATCGCAAATTCGTTAGAGATCGTGCGCTCAGGCTAATTTGCATACGGCGGGAAATTTAAAGTTGAATTGACGTCTTTATGTTATATGTTGCAGAAAGTACTTTACATTTCCACTGTTAATTACACAAGTCCAGGGAACCTTAATAAAGTCAGTAGAGTTGTTATATTGCCCTACACATGTGCCCACCATAGATTTGTAATGTTCCATATGTTAGAAAATGTATGGGGGAACCTGGTTACCCAAAAAATTCTTAAGGACTTTTGCAGCCTATCACTCTAGAAAAAAGGAAAAGACGCCAGCGTTTTTTGAATTTTGATGCATTTTCCACTCACAGAATATGATGTAAGTAACAGAAGAATGAGATCTGTGTACTCCAGTGCACTTCACCTGGTCTGAGCTGGCGAAAGCAAGTCTGCGAAAGAGGTAACGTTCAGTAAAATCCACATGTTTGTGATTTTATGGAGTAACGTCCATTTGCCAGAGCGAATTGTCGCCTGACAATAGAGTGCGAACGAGTGCTATCGTCTGTCTCTTTCGCTAGCGAATTGGCGCCTGCGCCCGTTAGTGAATCGGCGATGAATAGGCGCCAGCGTCTTGTTTTTTTTTACACCAGCGTATTTTCACGGCTGTTTCACAAATTTATTCGCCGGTGGCGAATCACGCAAACTCACCGCGAATTTGCACTTGCCAAATAAATTCGCCCATCATTAATCCAGATATCTAAAACTGGTAGAGACCCCATAAGTAAGGGGCTGATTTGCTAAAAGACGAACAAATCTGACCAAACTCCCTTCCTTGAATTGAACTCATTTGTCAATACTTTTATTGGGAAAATCTAAGCGACAAACCGTCACAACAAAATCGAGCGTCAATTCATACTGTATGATTTATGCTCTGAAAACTCGATTTTTAAAACCCCAAATTTTTTGGATTATCTGGTTGACTTCTACATGACCTCGACATGTTAGAGATTTTTTGTTTTTTTAGCAGCTCTGGGGTATGATAAATCTCTAAAAATTAGATTTTTCCCCCTAAAAACTTCAACCAGAAATAATCGGGGTTTAAACACTGCATTATACAATTACAGGTATAGGATCCCTTATCCGGAAACCCGATATCCAGAAAGCTCCGAACGGAACGGCTGTCTCCCATAGACTCCAATTTATCCAAATAACCCACATTTTTAAAAATGATTTCCTTTTTCTCTGTAATAATAAAACAGTAGATTGTACTTGATCCCAACTAAGATATAATTAATCCTTATTGGAAGCAAAACCAGCCTATTGTGTTTATTTAATGTTAAAATAAATTTCTAGAAGACTTAAGGCATGAAGATCCAAATTACGGAAAGATCCGTTATCCGGAAAACCCCAGGTCCCGAGCATTCTGGATAACAGGTCCCATACCTGTACTGAAATGAAATGAAGCAATTAGAGAAATGCTGTATGTGCCCTCTAATATATATTTATATATATATATATATATATATATATATATATATATATCTATATATATATATATATATATAGATATAGATATATATATATATATATATATATATATATATACATATATATATATATATATATATATATATATACACACACACAAATATAGCTTTAGAATAGCATAAACAATAACCAACACGTTTAAATCAGTAACAAACGTTACTCTGTAGATCTCTCCACAGATTTAAATCATTATTGATTTTTTTATGTTATTGGCAACTGTAAAATTAGTTGTCTCCAGTCCAATCCGGCTTTATAGAATCTATATGCAATTATTGATTTTACTATTTAGAGGCTGACAAGTTAAAGGCTTCTCGGATATAGAAATTTAGATTATACATTGAATGTGGGTTTGCAAGGGTTCCATAATATATCTACAGTATATATATATATATATATTTACATCCATTTATTGTCTATAGCACAATGGGATCATCTCCAGGGGATTGCAGTGTATTTATAGTTGTCTTGAAATGCAATTTAAGCTTTTAAGGAAATGCAGTTTAAAGAACAAAGTGACTTACTCAATTGTATGTCTCTTAAAGCAAATTGTCTGTGTTTTCAAACTTCACAATATATTTCTACATTAATCTTATAGATCTTTTTCACTATGGCTGTTTGGATATCAGTGATTAACAATTCTGTGATTAGACCCAGCCAGACCCTTTAATGAGTCCCACTCCTGATGGGACAGCCTTGCCCACTACCTACTGTGCTCCATCAGGCTCCCCAAGTTTCTCTCTCAGTTGGCCTCAACCATTATTTCTGGTCCAACATTTGGCCAGGCACTTTTAACTCTATCAATGTTACAGATACAGGTTTGGGATCTGTTATACTCAAACCCATTATCCAGAAATCTCCAAATTGCAGAAATGCCTTTGCCCATTGACTCCATTTTAATCAAAATAATTCAAATATTTAAAAATGATTTCCTTTTTGTCTGTAATAATAAAACAGTAGCTTGCACTTGATCCCAACTAAGATATAATTAATCCTTATTGGAAGCAAAACAACCCTGTTGGTTTCAATTAATGCTTACATGATTTTTAGTAGACTTAACGTATGGAGATCCTAATTAAGGAAAGGACCTTATTCGGATAACCCCAGGTCCCGAGCACTCTGGATAACAGGTCCCATACCTGTGTATGATAACATTGCTGTATCAGTCACTCTACTATAGTCCTCCAAATATCTAAAAGGACATGTCTAAAAACAACTGGACTTGCTGAGTAATCAATGAAGACGTTTCACTACTCATCCGAGCAGCTTCTTCAGTTGATGCTCGGATGAGTAGTGAAACGTCTTCATTGATTACTCAGCAAGTCCAGTTGTTTTTAGATTGACCTATACTAGATATACCATGACCTGCATGAATGAAAATCTTCATAGTCATATCTAAAAGGACATATCATTTACCCCCAAATATTTCTATATATGGCCATCAGACATGGCTTTCTTGGCATATAGGTATAGGATCCATTATCCAGAAGCCTGTTATCCAGAAATCTATCTCTTATAGACTTGATTTTATCCAAACAATCCATTTTTTAAAAAAGATTTCCTTTTTATCGTTATCCGTAAAACTTTTAGCTAGAAAGCTCTGAATTAGGGATGCACCAAATCCAGGATTCGGTTCGGGATTCGGCCTTTTTCAGCAGGATTCGGATTCAGCTGAATCCATCTGCCCTTCCGAACCGAATCCTAATTTGCATATGCAAATTAGGGGCAGGGAGGGAAATCGTGCGACTTTTTGTAACAAGTGAAAATAATGTTTTTCCCTTCCTACCCCTAAATTACATATGCAAATTAGGATTCTGATTCGGTTCGGTATTCGGCCGAATCTTTCGTGAAGGTGCATCTCTACTCTGAATTAAAGAAATGCTGTCTCCCATTGGCACAGCAAAACATTTCATCAGGATTCAGAATCATGTGCATAATCACCTTTATACCCAAAACCCCCGCCTTCTTCACCAATAATTCCAACACATCAAGTGCAACTTTTAACCAAGTGTTTTTTTCCAAAAAGTCCATTTACTATCAATTGCATGTCCTTTTTATCCTGAGGATTACAAAAGTAGGCTTAAAGGGGTTGTTCACCATCCAAACACTTTTTTTCAATTCAGTTGTTTGTAGATTGTTCCCCAGAAATAAAGACATTTTTCAATTACTTTCCATTATTTATTTTTTACAGTTTTTCCAAAATCTCAGTTTAAAGTTGAATGTTCGTGTTTCTAGTGTTTGAGTCTGGCAGCTCAGTAATTCAGATGCAATTTTGCAACATTTAGTTGATCCATTTCTCAGCAGCATCTCTGGAGTATCAGCAATTATTGTATCAGTTCTAACAGCTGCCTGTAATGAAACCCAGAGATTCTGCTCAGCAGGGACAAAGATAAGAAATGTATCAACTAAATGTATCAGTTTAGAACAGTTTACAGGGTCGGCGACCCCCCCTCCCAGAGCTGCTTCAGAAGGAGAAAAATGACACTTCACATTTCTATATTAGAAAAAACGGTCACACATAGAAAATAGAAAGTCATTGGAAAAAGTTGTTATTTCTGGTGATCTATCTGAAACCAACTAGTTGTTTGAAGGTGAACAACCCCTTTAAGGGCCAATGTGGACTTAATTCAGTTTTTACCCCGATCTGCACATCAGGAAGAAATGAATTTAAACACGACTCAATCTCCCAGTAATGTGGTCACCTCACATTGCAGCAAACTTCCAGTTCCAAGATTCCAGGGATGTTAATGTCTCTCTCTGTAGATTTGTTTATGGCTAAAGGGCCACATAATGGTTTCCCTCTTCCCTTGATTTTGCGGATAATTATCTTAAAGAGATACAAACACCAGAAATTAAACCTTTTACCTACATCTGTCGTAATCTTTTTATAGCATGCTATTTATAATTTTGCCATAAAGGTATTTGCCCAATGTTTTTACATGGCCTATTTGATCCCCCATGTTCCTCTGTGAGGGGGCTGCCATATATGTGCATCAGGAATCCGTTAGCATTAGAATCTCTGACAGGTTGAGAAGGGACAATCAGGTTGGCAAAACAGTCAGGTTTAAGAAACAATTACTTAATTACTTACAAAAGCAAACCTAATAGAGAAAAACCATCAATGCAGAGCCGGGCCATGCTGGGCAGGCACCCTAGACAGGCCCGGCAGTTGCAGCACCTATTTAATGTGTGCGAATTTGCGTTCGCGTGCGAATGCGCGAGTTTGAGCATGCGCAGAATCGCATAAAGCGCAAACAGTACGTAGAGTCGGCCAGAGAAGGGAACCGGACTTGGGGTAGGCGACAGAGGAGGTACGTGCCTGGCGCCCTCCCAGCTTTGTGCCCTAGGCACGTGCCTACCCCTAGTTCCGGCCCTGCATCAATGTGACCTATAGGGAACTTTTAACATTTACTTAAACAAAATAAAGAAATAAATAACACAGCAGAGAAGCAGTTCAGTTACATGCAATATTACATTTATTTATATTAGATTTACATCACAGTTAAAAAAAAACATTATATAAGTCCTTTTTTGCAAATTCTTCCTCATAGTCTTCCCTGTGGTCACTGTCAGTCCAGTGATTTTTCAGTTCTGGCTCTCAGTAATGTCTTTGGCAACAGCAGCAGCAGCATTTTTTTCTATGTCCTTTGTGGCATCAGTCATTGGGAATGTATAGCCATCTCCTAAGCTGCTGAAGACTGGGAGGAACCAATATTTCTTTTCATCTCCAAACACTTGTCTCAGGTTCTTGCTCAAGCCCAAGTCATAACGTTCATTCCATGTGCCACTTTCACCCTCCCTAGAAGTGATATTATCTACAGCCCAATGGCAATGAATCCCTAACAATAGTAATAACATTACACAGCAGAGTGTGCTCAAGCTGAACAGCACAATGATCGGCACTTTGGATTGGGTGTTGGGCAGCTGATGAGTCCAGAATAGTATGGAGCCATAAAGTGACACTGCGCTAGTGAATAGGCACAATAGCAATGCATAAACCACGCACAGGAGGAAGGACTTGTAGTTTGAAAATCCCACACAGTTATTTAGAAAGACGCAGTGATGATCCAGTTTCAGTATACAGATGTTACACACTGGGCAATGGTGGCACCTCTCTGGCTTTAGCAGTTGGCATATGTCACAGTACCTAAAAGCTCCTTTTGAGTCCTTAGTAGAAATAGGCAAGTCTTTAGCCATACGAACGAGGATCTCCTGCAGCACTTCTGGCTTTCCCTCACTCAGGTACCGCTGCTTGTCAGACTCCGACAGGCGGAATTTTGCCGGAGGGACAGCGGGAGGAGTCATAACAGTGCGGAGATAGGACCACACGCACAGGAGGAACAAAAGGTGGAAAATGCCCAGGAAGGTGATCTTTGCCTCTAATAACTGTACAGTGAATATGCACAGCTCCACCACAAATATATAATAGCAGCCAGCCAGGAGGCTAATGAAAAGTACAATCATGATCTTGCCGAATCTCCTTATGAAAGGACGATCTTCTGAATTTATCTCGTCTGTTTCTTCTTCATCATTCATATCTATCCGAATATCTTTCTCTTCCTTTGTCATTATTGTTTCTTGAAGTTAAAAATAAAAAGTGAAAAAAGTTCTGAAGTAACAAGAAAAGGTAAAAAATGTAAAAAGTGAAAAGACTGGAGTTCTGATGTTGCAGCAACAGCGCTCAGCAGTCTAATGATCAAACAGGTGAGAGCAACAGGCAGAATCTCTTCTGTTTATGACATCATAATGGGATCTGTTTTCTCAGCCAATGGCAAGCATATCATTAACCTTGACCAATAACAAACAGTGTAACCATAGCAACCAACGGCCATTTCATTACCACTATGGCTGCAGAGCAGCTTCACTTTCCATATTGTAACCGACCAACAGTGTTAGACAGTTAATGATCAGTAGTGATATTATAACTGAATGTTCAAACCACTATTGAAACATGGTATTTTTTCCTTATCCGGAGTTCAAACAACTCTACTCAATATAGAGAGTTTGGTACAAGATGGATTCCTTGGAGGCTATTGCAATTTCCACACTAACACTTTGTCCGTTGCAACCGCAGTTATGCTGGAATTTTGAAATCCCACACTGTGTTCATGAGATGAAGTATTTGTAGTAAGTTATACACGAGTTACACATGAACTGGACCTGGGAAGCTTTGTCCAGCAGAATGAATTCCAGGGAGACTCAGACCTATTTAGAATGAATTCTCCTTGTAAGTCAGACTCTTTGAAAGACCATTGGTTTAGTATTTTTATATGACGGTCTAGTTTTTATTTTCATGAAAACACAGGCTGAAAGATATGTGACAAATTCACTGGTCTCTAGTCTTTATACTGTGTATTTCCCTGTATGGAAACAAATGTTTTCCGCATAGTTGTGCTGTGTTACATCTAGAGAGGGAAACTATTAATTAATTAACTTGAATTTGCTCAATGGGGGGTAATTTATAATCTTGCTCTTCCTTGTCTGTTAGTATGGCAGACACATGTCCAGCATGTTTAACGTTTTGCTTAAATAAACCCTACCCAATTTTTGATCCAGAGCAAGACAAAAATGTAAAAATGTCTCTCGACACCAAAACAGCAATCAGAGCAGTAATATTTGTCCTAAAATTCTTAGAAACAATAGCCTCGTATTTCATAACAGCGTTTTCATCTGGGGGGGGTATTTATTAAAACAAAACTTTTTATCACTCTAATGAAAAGAAAAATGTGACCAAACTCCCAAACTGGAATCCCCTTAATTTACCGATAATTCTTCTTGAAAAAGTCGGTGCCAAAAAACATGGTGACAAAATCATTCACCAGTTTGATATTGTTGCCCTGAAAACTTGACTTTATCGAATTCTTGCCGTGGCAACTCAAATTTGTTGGATTATCGAAACAAAAACCAGCACAAGCAGACGAAACTATAGAGAATTCTGAAGGTAAAAAATGTGTTCCAATTGTTAAAGGGACCATCTGCCAATTACTTTGACAGGTTTTATCTGGAGTATTTTCAGATTCTAATTTTTAGTAGCTTTGGAGCATAATACATCTCTAAAAAATTTGAGTTTTCCCCTCAAAAAACTCAGAAAAAAAATGGAGGCTTCATAAATAGGCTCCCTAATGCACCGTATATGATGTACAGTGTGTATTTATATATCACTGGGATACTAAAAACATCAAAAAGTCCCACTGAAGTCCCACATACTGCTCTGTTTCCACTTCCCTTATCCACTTCCCTTAGCTCCACCATTCCCAAACCTGTGATGTATTTACAATTTGTAAAAACTCTATTATGTTTGCCATATCTACTGTAGACTTTGTCTAGGGTTTCCTCCTATTATCAAGTGACAACTAATAATTGGTCTGCATTTTACGTGTTTTCATTTTATGTTTTATTTTCTATTGTTTGCTTTAAAAAGGTACTAAAGTGATAACTGCTTGGCAGGTAAAATGCACACAGAGGGGAATATACTGTAGTTTGAACAGCATGAAATTAAAAGAGCTATCAAAACACTATACATTGATTTTGACTGTTTCTTTTTTTTTTGCCTCTTCCACTTTAGCAAAATAAAAATCTGCCATCTATTGAACGGAATAAGATGCAGAAGAGTTTTACTTGTTTTATAACATTGGTAGGTTTGATTTTGCTGTGTAGCAAAATGTATAATTTTAATATATTTGCCTTTTTGGAGAGAAACAGTAGTTTACAATAGTTGTAGTGGAGGTAACAGGTTTGACAAGGGGAGTTTTTTTTAAAAAAAAAAAAAATTCCAAGTGGAGATTAACAACATCATTGAAAACGTCTGTAATATTTCTGCTAATGTACTGTAAATTCAAAATATTTCAGGAAAATAACAACAAATGAGGTGAAGAGGAAATGGTATTTGTGTTCCAAACCAGCAAAAAAATAAGTGCTGTTGTTTCCTTAGATTTTAAGGAGTAATTTATGATACAATGCAAAATGGTTGTAGTTGCACACAAGAATGCAAATAGATACAATGCCACTGACAATTTTCTAGCTGTTGTAATTTTTGTCATTCAGCTTGAGAGTGATGTGTGCTCCATATTCTTTCATTCATCACCTGGTATGGAGGTGGCTGTAAGTCCAGGGTTCCCCTGCCTCAATAGGCACAACTGCATATAATTTGGAACAGTGGCACTGAGTTCAACTATACTCAATGCAGGGAGCACATGGACCTTCAGTGCAGGGATCTCCAACATGTATTACCTGTGACCCACACTCAAATGTAAAAAGAATTGGAGAGCAACACAAGCATGAATAATATACTTGGGGGTACCAAATAAGGGCTGTGTTTTGTTATTTGGTAGAGACTCTGTGTGGCAGTACACATGGTTTTTATGGAACTAGAACTTGCCTTCAAGTCTGGAATTCAAAAATAAGCACCTGCTGTGAGGCCACTGAGGCCCTGAAGAACATCCAAAGGGTTGGTGAGAAACATGTTGCTCACAAGCCACTGGTTGGGGAACACCGCTGTTTTAATGAATGGACTTTTCCACACTAACTGACAACCTTAAAGGACAATATAATTGTTGTGGTTTTATGCAAACACAGGTTGTTGCATTTTTCCTGTGGTCTGCGCCTACAAGCTTCTGTGTGAGTACAGCCGAATTGAAAATTCATAGCGTTTACTCCTGCTCTCCCCATGCTGCTGAACGCATAAAAACGGAATGCAGGGGAGCGCAGCTTCAAAGGCCCATGAGTAAGGGCCTTAAAACCTGCCAAATTAGTGTGTTAGTCTATGGGGGACCTCCTACAATCAATAATTTTGGTAGACTTATGAAAATACAATTAAATTTTTTTTAAAAAAAATTCGAATCCAATTGGAATTTGCACCCGAATTTCAAATTTTTTAATAAATTTTTTTCCTGAATTTCGAGTGTATGGGAGTTTATGGGAGTTTTATAAACTCCCATAAACTCGAAATTCGACCCTTGATAAATATGCCCCTAGCTGTTTACTTTACAATTCGTTTCTTCTTTATAGCGTATATTTCCTTAAATATATTCGTGGCGGAGGCTTTATCAGATATTTATCTACAGTGTTCACATAAATTATAGAGACAACCCACTCTGACAAATCATAAATTAGCTTCTTGTTTGCATTGTTATTATTTAGTAAGCAGTACCTGAAGCTGTCTCAAATGATGGGTATCGGCGTAAGCTTCAGTGACAACAAACCTCTTGTGTCTCTCCTGTGTCTAATAAATAAAGGCTAATTAATATTTTGGATTCGGCCGAACCCCTGAATCCTTCTCAGAAAATTCGTCCGAATACCAAACCGAATCTGAATCCTAATTTGCATATGCAAATTAGGGGTGGGAAGGGAAAACATTTTTTACTCCCTTGTTTTGTAAAAAAAAGTCATGTGAATTCTCTCCCCGCAACTAATTTGCTTATGCAAATTAGGATTCGGTTCGGCCGGGCTGAATGATTCAAGCCAATCCGAATCCTGCTGAAAAAGGGCGAATCCTGGCCGAATCCCGAACCGAATCCTGGATTCGGTGCATCACTATTAATATTCCAGCCATTAATGAATGCCAATAAATTAGACATTTAAACAAAGTGAGTGCAAAAATTCAAAATAACAAAAGAAATTCTGTAACCTTTAGTGATGGGCGAATTTGTGCAGTTTCGCTTCGCCGAAAAATTTGCGAATTTCGCGAAATGGCGAAAAATTCGCGAAACGGCGCCGGCGTTTCGTTTTTCGACGCCGGCGCCCATTTTTCCGCAAATTTTCGTGGGCGTTTCGCGAATTTATTCGCTGACGGCGAATCGTGCAAATTCGCCGCTAATTCGCGCCTGGCGAATAAATTCGCCCATCACTAGTAACCTTTATAAATTAATAAGTAAATATAATTAAATTATAAATTAAGAAGTAAACGTTGATAGTTCACCTGACGTCAGGTATGATTACAGAACTGTAGGACTCGCTAAAATATCCTCTCAAATATTTTTTGCAGCTTAAACACCATAACAACTCTCTCATTCCGAGCTAAACGGGAACAGAATACTTTGTTATCTGCAGTAGAACCCTTCTTAAAAATAAAATTGAAATCTGTTCCACTAGTCTAGAAGATTACTACTGACGTCTTAAATGCATCTCTTGAAATTTCCTTTGTCAGAGTACAAGGAAAAAATATGGTCTCTTAATTGAGAAATGTTAGGATCAGCAACTTGTCTTCTATTTGCAAAACATTTCAATCAGACGGAGCCTTTGTTAACAACCCTGGAGTGTAAGGCTATAATGCTATTATATGGGGCTGAATTGTCTTGCCTACGAATTATTGCATAGTGTAGGCACTTTAAATGATGAGACATTTGGGCTCAATGCTTGCTCAATGACTTACTGATTATATTCACCTTGTTTACTAGTTAATCTTTTTCTTTTTTTTTTAACTGCGCTGCAAAAATTAAATTTTAAGCTGAGTCAAGGTTCCTTTTCCATATTAGCTCATCAGAAAAGAAATAGAGAACAAGCAGAGGGAAAAAATGTAAGACTCAGTAACCTAGGGGGCAGATTTATAAAACCTCGAACTGTGAGATCCAATGAGTAAATAGGGGGAAAAATACAAGAAGTCATAAGTCAGCACCCTGGTGCTTACGTGCACAGGCACCAAATTAATTACATAGTGATTAAAAGAAATCTATGAAAAATAATGATCATGAGAAAAATACAAGGGGCAAATTCACTAAGCGCCGAAGCGCCTAACGCTAGCGTGAAATCACTAGCGCTGGGCATTTTCGTTACTTCGTAAATTCACGGACGCTGGCGTAACTTTGCTAGTGTTACTTCGCACCCTTATGCCTGGCGAATTTGCCCAACGAACGTAACTACGCAAATTCACTAGCGCTCTCATTGTTCTGAACGCTACCTTTTACGCCAGACTTCCTTCGCCACCTCAGACCAGGCGAAGCACAATAGAGTAGATAGGGATTGCTTCAAAAAAAGTTAAACATTTTTCTAAGTCCCGAAAAACACTGGCATTTTTTCTTTATTATAGGTGATAGGCTGAAAAAGATCAACATTTTTTTTGGGGCTCCCCTCCTTCCGACCTACATTTCCTAACTCATGGCAACTTAACTATACAGTGGGCACATGTGTAGGGCAAAATAAAATTTTATTTGATGTTTTGAAGGTTTCCCAGGCTTGTGTAGTTCTGCTACGAATACTTCCATTGAAATTTGAATTTGGTGCCATATGCAAATTAACCATCGCTAATGTGACTTCGTTTTGCTTTGCGAATCAACGCTAGCGCAACTTCGCAACCTTACACTACCCCTGAGCACATTTTAGTGAATTTGCGGAGCGCTGGCGAAAATACGCCTGGCGAAGTGCGGCAAAGCACGGCGAAGCGGACGCCAGCGCAACTACGATTCTTTGTGAATGTCCCACAAGATGTTAGAATATAACTTTGTCTAGGACATCTGTTGTTCAGTATGCTATTTATCATTTGTAGACCCTAAACTGAGGGGCTGATTTATTAAACTGCAGTTTTTTCAGGTTGGAATTTTTGACTCCAAAAAATCAAAAAAAGTCACAGAAAACAAATCACAACACAATTACTATTAGTGATAAGTGATTTTTTTTGCCAGCCATGGATTAGCTGCACAATTCTGCATTTTGCCACCTGAAAATTTGCTGCAGAAAAATTTGCAACAGCAAAAATGTCACAGAGAAAAAGTGCCCATAACAAAAAACTAGGGATGCACCGAATCCACTATTTTGGATTCGGCCGAACCCCCTAATCCTTCGTGAAAGATTCGGCCGAATATCGAACAGAATCCGAACCCTCATTTACTTCCTTGTTTTCTGACAAAAAGTCACCCGATTTCCCTCCCCGTCCCTAATTTACATATGCAAATAAGGATTCGGATTCGGTTCGGCCGGGCAGAAGGATTTTGCCGAATCTGAATCCTGCTGAGAAAGGCCGAATCCTGGCGGAATCCCGAACCGAATCCTGGATTCGGTGCATCCCTACAAAAAAACCCTATTGACTTTAATGTATTTGGACAAAAAAGTCACCACAAGAAAAAACTCCCATTGACAAATGCATTTGGAAAGAGAAAAATTCAAAGACAAAGAAGTCGCCATAAGAAAAAACTGGCATTGACTTTAATCAGTGGCGTAACTAGTTGTTACTGGGCCCCATAGCAAATTCAATTTAGGGCCCCAAAATATTTATATTAAAATAGTTGGCCTATTTTACCAAGATATATTAAAATTGCTAATTAATTAGGGTTTCACTGGGCCCCCTACACTCCTGGGCCCCCCTGCAACCGCAGGGTCTGCTTCCTCTAGTTACGCCCCTGACTTTAATGCATTTGGACAAAAAAGTCACCACAAGAAAAATCGCCCATTGATAAATGCATTTGGAGAGAGAAAAATTGCTGCAAGCTTAAAAATTGTCTTGCATGAAAGAAAATTGATGCCCATTGATTTCAATGTGTTTCTTGAATTTTTTGCTGTTTTGTTTTCACAGTTTCACAAATATTTTGGCGTAGCGAAACCGGACAAATTTGTTCATCACAACTTAGTATGCAACAAAACTGCGACAATTCCGAATCCCAAAATACTACAGCTAAAACCTGTCAAAATCATGTAGAAGTCAATGGCAGATGTCCCTTTAACAATTGGAAGATCTTTTTTTGATTTGTGGTTTTAGAAGTTTTCGGTTGTTTTTGATGCTGGCGTTTGTGCGACAAGTTGAAAAAGTTGCGGTTCCCACAATTGTTTTGCAACTTTTCCAGTTTGGTTCTCTTTAATAAATTTATTTATTGATTTTCGAAAAAGCGAGGGCTTCAAAAACCTCTAAAACCACTAAAATGAGACTACACATCTAATTTAAATATTCGGACATCTGTTGTCAAAGTCAAAGAGGGTTGCTGTTCATAACAGATACACGGGCACATGCCAGACATGCCTGATTTATTGTAAGTAAAAAGAAAAATATAGAGGAAGAAAACAAGATATATATAATATTGTCTTTGATAAAATTATAATTTGGTCATAAAAAATAGCTTCCATGTTTACTTTTATTCCTGTTTTTAAAGAAATCTCAAGGCAGCGCACTTTACAACCAGGAATGAAGATTTGCAAACAGAAAATACTACTGTAAAAATGACTTTGACTACAGTTTTTCTAATAAATTATTGCATGATCATTTTTAAGGGGAATATTTATGAAACTGACTTTTCAGCAAAAAGAAATTTGTATAATCCCAACAACATGCAAACAAAACTGTGATGACGTTTTCTGTAATTTTAACAACTCTTGTATGTGTTTATCTTGATCATGTTTTTTGTCACAAAAAACAGATTTGCCTTTTTTATGCTGCAATTGTGAATCAATTTATTGAAAAATGTATAGCTCAATTAATAACTTAGCTGAATGATGAAAAAACACTTCCTATTGACTTCTAGATCAACTCATCAGGCTTTAGGTGGCAAGAATTATATTTAAAAAAATTCTCAATTGCAGTTTGATACTTGTCAATAATTTGCTTCTAAAAACAAGATTGTGTTTTTTTCTATGATCAGGTTTTTTTAGTGGTGACTGAATTTAATAAATCAGCCCCCAGTCAATCTATACAATGCATGTATTCTAAATTTGTTGAAGCAATTAACATTGATCACAGTAATTTTATGTTAATGTATGTTCTTTAATAGCCTTTTTCAATGCTAATGTGATTTGATTGGCAGTATTGTAAAATGAGGAGCAGAGAGAGCAGTCGATTTCTGTTAAACTGGATCACAGTGTTTGCCCCCTTCTTAAAGACGTGTTGGCTTATATAACTGGTTGTTTACATGATAAAATATATGACTTCAATGTTTCAGTATTTGAAAAATGTCATATCGTAAAGAATGAGCAGTTTGGTACAAGCAGATGCCTGTCCAGTTTAGTCAACAAAGGTAACTCATTAACTGTCTGTAAAAGGATAATCAATCTTCAACTGTTAAATAGATCATTACAGGGTTAGGGCTGGGACACACTGGGCGATTTGGGGAGATTTAGTCGCCTGTCGACTAATCGCAGCGACTTTTCTCCCCGAATGCCTCCCCTCGCTCTGCGCCTGGCTAAAATGAAAAATCGCCTGCTCTAATCACACGCAGCGATTCGTTTTCCAAAGTCGCCCGAAGTTGCCTCACAAGGAAACTTCGGGCGACTTCGGAAAATGAATCGCCGCATGTGATTAGCGCAGGCGATTTTTCATTTTAGCCAGGTGCAGAGCGAGGGGAGGCATTCGGGGAAGATTGGTCGTGGAAAGTCGCGGCGATTAGTCGACTAAATCTCCCCAAATCGCCCAGTGTGTCCCAGCCCTTAAGCTGCTGTATAAAGAACTATAAAGTAGGGATTCACCGAATCCAGGATTTGGTTCGGGATTCTGCCTTTATCAGCAGGATTCGGATTCGGCCGAATCCTTCTGCCAGGCCCAAGCGAATCTGAATCCTAATTTGCATATGCAAATTAGGGAATGGGAGGGAAATCTCATGACTTTTTGTCACAAAACAAGGAAGTAAAAAAAAATTCCCCTTCCCACCCCTCATTTCCATAAAGGAAAACTATACCCCCCAAACAATGTAGGTCTCTATTAAAAGATACTAAGTAATATAGCTCACATGTAAAACCCTGCTTCATGTAAATAAACCATTTTCATAATAATATACTTTTTTAGTAGTATGTGCCATTGGGTAATCATAAATAGAAAATTGCCATTTTAAAAAATAAGGGCCGCCCCCTGAGATCGTAAGATTCACTGTGCACACATACAAACCACATGTAAGGTCACATGAGCCAATTAACAGACAGAGTTCTGCCTTTTGCTTCCTCACTTCTTCCTGTTACAGTTAGTGTTGTAGTATTTCTGGTCAGGTGATCTCTGAGGCAGCACAGATAGTCATGAAATGGTGGTTCAAGGCAAGAGATGTAAAAGGGCAATATTTATGTAAATATATATTCCATTTTGGTAAGATTCTTTAATATGTCATTCAATTTGATATAAACTATCTGTTGCTTAAGTATTCATTTTGGGGGTATAGTTTTCCTTTAAGCAAATTAGGATTCGGATTCGGTTCGGTATTCGGCCGAATCTATCACGAAGATTTCGGGGTTCGGCCGAATCCAAAATAGTGGATTCGGTGCATCCCTACTATAAAGAAGGGGCAGATTTATGAACATTTGAGACAGAGGGGCTCATTTATAAACATTGGGCAAATTTGCACATGGGCGGTAACCCATAGCAACCAATCAGTGATTGGCTTTTCCAGCCAGCTACTGGTTGAACAATGAAAGGAAACATTTGATTGTTTACCATGGGTTACTGCCCAGGTGCAGATTTGCCCAGTGTTTATAAATGAGCGAACCATTTTTGAATTAAAATTTTCATAATTTGAAAATTCAAGATTTATTAAGCACTAAAAACTTATGTCGGGACTCATAGGGTTAACAGTCCCTATCCGGGCCAGAACTAGAAGTAGGCAGAAGAGGCACCTACTGTACCTAGGGCGCAACGATGTGGAGATGCTGGGCAGGTGCCCGTTCAAGGGTCTTCTGCCTATTCCTAGTCTGGATTCGCTCCCCTCTGCGCTCTTGCTTCCCTCCTCTGTCACTCTCCCCTTCCTACCTCCCTCCTCTCTGACACTCATCGCTACCTCCATCCCTGCCCTTCCTCTCTCCCCTTTTGCCTCCCAACTCTGTCACTCTCCCCTTCCTACCTCCCTCCCCTCTGATGCTCGCTGCTACCTCCCTCCCCTTCCTCCCTCCCCTTCATTGCCCTCCCCCTCCATTATTGGGCATGCTCGCTTGCGCCTACACATGCGGGTGGGCAGGGTTAGCCAACTGGGTTGCCTAGGGCGCCCGATCAGCGTGGCCCAGCACTGGCCCCTATAGCTTTAAATTCCCTACACTTTCTATTCATAGGTTTTTGAAGCCATGAAAATAAAACATTGAATACCATGAAAATGATTAAACAGATCTGATTATGAAAAACACAAACAAAAATAGACCCTGAGCGATCCAAAACAAAAATCTCAAATCTCAAAATCTCAAAGTTTGTGAACAAAAGAAGAACCTCTTAAACCATGTACAAAAGACGGATCTTTGCAAAAAAAGAAGGGAATCTCGAGTCTCCATAACCAGTTTGGAGATGCCTCATTTTACAACTTTGCATTTTTGTTAAATTCCTACTTGTTTTGGTTTTAAAACTCAATAAAAACATTTACAAGAAAAAAAAGAAGGGAAAATTCGATTGACTTCTACATGACCTTAAGCGCTTTTGCTTGGCATTCGTGGATTTTATGGATCTTACACTTAATAAATAATAAAAAATTGTGGTTTAAGGAACTTAGAGAAAAATACAATTGTTTGCACTAAAAGCTCAAATCGGAGAACATTCACAGAACATTCTTAAATCAGCCCCTTAGTGGTGACAAATTCCTGTCACACTTTAATATAGTGATTAGAAAGGGGTGATTCTTTCTCTTTGGTCTCCCTCTGCTAACCCAGATGGATGTTTCTGGGTGGTTTTGGATCACAGTATTGGTTAAACTGAATACATGTTCATCTTCCCTCCTCTCTGACACTCATCGCTACCTCCATCCGTGCCCTTCCTCCCTCCCCTCTTGCCTCCCTACTCTGTCACTCCCCCCTTCCACCTCCCTTCCCTCTGCGCTCGCTGCTACCTCCCTCCCCTTCATTGCCCTCCCCCTCCGTTATTGGGCATGCTCGCTTGCGCCTAAACATGCGGTTGGGCAGGGTTAGCCAACTGGGTTGCCTAGGGCGCCCGATCAGCGTGGCCCCTATAGCTTTAAATTGCGCAATTGCACTCTCTGTGCTAACAACGTGGACACCCTCCGGAGCTGAAGGTGAGTGCCATGGGGGAGGCGGGGGCGGCAAAAACAAAAAGCCCGCCTCGGGCGGCAAATTGGGCAGGAGGATCTTTAGTTTATGTTTTAGTCACCTTTAGTTTCCAGGCAGGCAAAGTGAATTCACCTGTGGTTAGTTTGGCCACAGGTGCTCAGAGTTTGCCACCAGTGGGGCTACAAAACCCTCTGCTCTGCACTCACACATTGCCCATTGTAGGTCAAGCCTGCTTGTTTCTCGGTGTTGACTGATTCCTGCATCTGAATCCGGCTCCTTGTGATTTTCTGGTTCTGACCCTGGCCTTTTCCTGACCTAACATTTGTCTCACGTCTCAGTGGTTATTTTCTGGTTCTGACCCAGGCCTGTTCCTGTCCTAGCATTTGTTTCACGTCTCAGTGGTTGTTTTTCTGATACTGACCAGGCCTGATTATGATTATTCAGTCTTTAGCGGCTCCTTCCCTGCTGTACATTTGGCTCCCTTGCTTGCCTCTGTGGGAGTAGCTGGATTTTTATGATGTACGACCTGTTGGCACTCGAATAGTTGAGGGCCAGGCCCAAGGCCAAAGGAGGCTGTTATAGGCAGAAGATCACATCTAGACTGGAATCCAGTGACTTCCCCTGGGGTTTTGGTTCATCAAACGTGACACATAACTGTACATAAAATACAGAAATGTTATGCTTCTCAAAAATTCACTACGTTTTGATGAGCATGTCTCATCAATAGTTCAGTCCAGTTATTTAACTTGCACCCCAAAATCAACTACAGAGTTCATTTCACTAAGCACCATATCATTTGGTTAATTCACATACCTATTATACATTCTGTAGCCCATTGTTTGCTTTCATCGTATCTCTGGGAGACACATCTAGACACCATATTATTCCATTTATGCTGGTTACATCTGCACCTGTTTTCTTCCTAATCTTATTGAGTGGAGCAGATTGCTTTCACCTCAACAGTCTCTCTCTAACACGGTGTGTGCTCTTTTAGCCATAATGAGATCTCAAGTGTATCAAATTTTATTTTCATTTCTGGGTGCTGGAAGTGGCTTCAGTCTACAAATACTGTGCAATGCTTATTATCATACTTCTAATCTCTCACTGTTTTTACAACGATAATGTAACATTAGCATGTGTATGTCTTAAAGGATAAGTATACCTTTAAAATAAGTGCATGTAAAAATGATGAGGGGGCTAAACACTTTAGTAATCTACATTTATTTATTTTGTTTTTTATATTAAGGGATACATGTACTGTTAATATGAATGAATTTGGTGACAACATTGCCACCTGCTGGTCAGTTTCCGACCAGTCTGACCACCAAGTAGTCAAGGAAGTTGTCAGGAGAAAGAAAGAGACTGCTCTGTTGATAAATGGGCCTCTAATAGATGATAACTATGGATGGGTTATTAAACCTGAAAGTGATTGCTGGACATTACTAGACACTCAGATAGATAGATTTAGGCAGCTGAGAACCAGGCAGTGGTGTGCAAGGAACAGACACTAATAGCAAGAAGGAAGGGTTGTCCATCCTCCCATCTTTTTCATGATTATGTTGATTATGTTAAATAGTGATGTCTAGTCAGGTGTCCAGGAAGGAAGTGGTTTCATGGGAAGGAAGCACAAAGACCAAAGCTTCACTTCTCTTTTGTGAATTTAGGAGAAAAAGCTATGAGAAGAAACAGAGAAGACACTGAAGGAACTATTGAAATTTGCTTTCATTATTAAAAAATCTCATAACCTGTAAGATTTAACAGGTTCCCCAAATGTGCTCCACTCACAGCGGCTGCGTGTATCAAAATGGCTATACAACTATACACATAAAAGGGGTCATTTAAAGGACATGCAAAACCTACATTTTCCTTTCATGTATAGAAGTTGGTCACATTTACCCCACCCAAATGGTATCACTTGTACTGCATATATCCTCTCCATGACATTTTACTGAAACAAATAGCAGGGCCATTTTTCCCTCATATACAGTAATCAGTGACATTTGCATTTTGCAAACAGCACAGTAAAGTTCTGCTTGGATCGAGCACTGTAATGGTTAAGCTGAGATCAGAAGAGGAGGTTAGAAGAAAAAATAGGTGTAGCTGTAGTTTCTATATGAACCAGTAATGCCATCACTTTATTGGCTGTTAGATTGGAGGGCATGTTTAGTAATATGAGGTGAGAAGAACTGAGCATGCTCAGTAGCCAACAGCCAAAGTAAATTCCTGAAAGAGTGGGCTGAGAGGGGTTAGAGGAGGAGCAGGAATCCTAAGTGATTAATGAAATGCTGCAGCCTTACTATTACCTTTTAAACAACCAGAGTTGCAGGTATTTAAAGATTTCAAGGAGGCCGTTCACTGGTCACATTTTTGGGTGGTGTTTTTTTCATGTCCAAGGGGCTTCAAGTAAAAGAGAGTGACCTTTAGTGCTCATGTGTTAAGCACTTGTGCCCTCATCTGTTTTACTCGACACTGAGTACCAGATGAAAAATACAGGACACCCTGTCCTTACTCCCTGCGTTAGGTCCAATCTGCTCTGATGAATCATACTCTGAGGAGCTTTGGATCTTCCACCACCTTGAATGTGGGAGTAATTTCTACAGCAGGTCGTATAAATGGCTGCAACAGAATCACACACTAATGCTGGTTTCATTCTGAGTGCCAGAAGGGATGCAGTGCTCACATTAAAAATGTTAGCAGCAATACTGGGAAGACATGTAGGTACAAACACATTTGTTTTAATGCATTGGGCACCACTACCTTTGGGCCAATAATGGCACTGCAATTTCTGGGAAAAAAACTCTCTACACTGTTAAAAATATTGTTAAAAACATGAGAATCTCAAAATTGCACTTTACCAATAGCACTGTTTTTATAAATAAGCCTTATGATCTCTTTATTGAAATGTTGAGTTTTCATCTCCCTTCTTAGGCTCACAGCATGATAGTTATTTTCTTTAATGGACATGACCTGTCACCGTGGGTGGAATTCAGCCCAAACCCGTATAGCAAATGACAGGCTTCGTCATTAGGTGCAGGCTCTTCTCTTCCATGTGCTTTATTATATACTGCTACTGCTGACCCTAATAACCACATTTTATTGTAAAAGCTTGACTAGAAAGCTGAGTAACAAAGATGTTAATTCAAAGAAATTGTCTCAAAGAACTTTGACCCATCTGCAATAATTATACCTGCGATCCAAAATTGAAGAAGGAAAAGGAACTCCAGCAGAATTACCGCAGTAATTACCGCAGTAATTCTGCTGGAGTTACTTTTCCTTCTTCAATTTTGAATCGCATGGAGCAATTGCAGCACAGAGCAACCGTAAACAGGGCCGGATTTACATGGTGGGCACCCCTAGGCCCGCTGATGTTCATCCCCCCGCCCCCTCCCTTTTAAAAAACTCAAATTTTCATTGGGACCAAAACAATGGGGATTGGGTAGCATGACATTTATAAAACTATTGCATTTGCTGCGAATCCTCAGTGTTCCTGAACCAATGTTGCTGTGGTTTGGCAGCATGCCGCCCCCCTAAAATCCTGCCGGTCTAGGCCTGGCCTTGGTGGCCTTTCCACAAATCTGGGCCTGACCGTAAAGGAATTGGACACAATTTGTTTTAAATTCGTACTGACCCTCTTCTGTTTGGACAGTAATTGTACCTGCCCTTGTTTTAATTTATTGACAGTGGTACAGGTTATGGGATCTGTTATCCAGAATGCTTGGGACCTGGGGTTTTCCAGATATTGGATCTTTCTGTAATTTGGATCTCCATACTTTGTCTACTTAAAAATAATTTAAATTTTAAATAAACCCAATAGGCTGGTTTTGCCTCCAATAAGGATTTGTTATATCTTAGTTGGGATCAAGTACAAGCTCCTGGTTTCTTATTTATTTTTAAAAAGTGGGATTATTTGATTATAATCAAGTTTATGGAAGATGACCTTGCCCTTATTAGCAGCTTTCTGGATAACATGTTTCCAGTTAATGGATACCATGGATGATGAATACCATGCCTGCATCCATTAATGATAATTTGCCATGTCAGTTACATACATACGTTGCCATTCCTAAATAAGCCCTGCGCTCTACACATGGTGATCTTGCCTTGCCCTGATTAAATCCCTTTCGTCTCTACCCTCTACCAGCAGTCAAGTTCATTTTGAAGAGAAATTATGAGTTTATATTATAAAGACATCTGTTGACTTATTTGAGTCTCCATTTTCCTCTGTGCAAATGAAAGAGCAAAAGGATGAAAAGGCATTAATAAGGTCTGCAAAATAGAGCCGAGGCAACTAAGTACCATGTATGTCAATCACGCTTGCAATTAGTTAAATCAAAGCTTCCAGCTTCAGAGAGTCACATTGAGGGTGCATTTCCATAACATCACAATCATCACAGCGCCAACTGTAAATAAATCATATTTTCCCAAATAACATTTTTCCCCCCAGAAAACAGGCATCAATAGAAATTTCTTGGCATTAAACATGTAATGCATGACTAAATGATATAAAATAATTATATAATTTATTGTCTATATACTTGTATGGTGTAATGCACACCCTGCTGTTAAATACAGGGTCAGACTGGTCTGCTGGGGCAAGAGGAAAACAAGGTGGGCCCAGTCCTGTTGAGCTCCATCTACCCAGTGGTGCTTTACTGATGCATTGCTAGAGCCCTAGGAGCCCAGAATGCATGGGCGATAATCTGCTAGTAGTTACAGTTAGGTCCATAAATCTTTGGACAGAGACAACTTTTTTTTCTAATTTTGGTTCTGTACATTACCGCAATGAATTTTAAATGCAACAACTCAGATGCAGTTGAACTGCAGACTTTCAGCTTTAATTCAGTGGGTGGGTTGAACAAACAGATTGCATAAAAATGTGAGGAACTAAAGCCTTTTTTTTAAACACAATCACTTCATTTCAGGGGCTCAAAAGTAATTAGACAACTTAAAAAACTGAAAATAAAATGTTCATTTCTAATACTTGGTTGAAAACCCTTTGCTGGCAATGACAGCCTGAAGTCTTGAACTCATGGACATCACCAGATTCTGGGTTTCCTCCTTTTTAATGCTCTGCCAGGCCTTTACTGCAGCGGCTTTCACTTGCTGTTTGTTTGTGGGCCTTTCTGTCCCAAGTTTAGTCTTCAACAAGTGAAATGCAGCTCAATTGGGTTCAGATCAGGTGACTGACTTGGTCATTCAAGAATATTCCACTTCTGGAATAATAAACTCCTGGTTTGCTTTGGCTGTATGTTTTGGGTCATTATGAAACGCCTCCCAATCAATGTGACTGCATTTAGCTGGATTTGAGCAGACAGTGTCTCTGAACATCTCAGAATTCTTTCTTGTGCTTCTCTGTCCTGTGTCACATGATGGATAAACACTAGTGTCCCAGTGTCACTGGCAGCCAATCACGCCCAAGCCATCCCACTGCCTCCCAAATGTTTTATACATCATGTGCTATGCTTTGGATCATTAGCTGTTCCAAGGTTGATCTTGGTTTCATCTGTCCAAAGAATGTTTTTCCAGAACTTTGCTGGGTTTTTTAGATATTTTTTTTTAGCAAAGTCCAATCTAGTCTTTCTATTCTTGATGCTTATGAGTGGCTTGTACCTTGCAGTGCACCCTCTGTATTTACTTTCATGCAGTCTTCTCTTTATGGTAGACTTGGATATCGATACGCCAACCTCCTGGAGAGTGTTGTTCACTTGTTTGGCTGTTGTGAAGGGGTTTCTCTTCACCATGGAAATGATTCTGAGATCATCCACCACTTCAGTGGAAGTTCAGTGTCTTCAGTGGAAGTCCAGGTCTTTTTGCGTTGCAGAGTTCACCAGTGATTTCTTTCTTTCTCAGGATGTACCAAACTGTAGATTTTGCCCCTTCTAATTTTTTTAGCAATTTCTCGGATGGTTTTTTTTCTGTTTTTGCAGCTTAAGGATGGCTTGTTTCACCTTCATGGAGAGCTCCTTTGACCCCATGTTGTCTGTTCACAGCGAAATCTTCCACATACAAGACCCCCCCCTTACTTTTGAGCCCCTGAAATGAAGTGATTGTGTTAAAATAAAGGCTTTAGTTTCTCACTGAATTTAAACTGAAAGTCTGCAGTTCAGCTGCATCTGAGTTGTTTCATTTAAAATTCATTGTGGTAATGTACAGAACCAGAATTAGAAAAAAGTTGCCTCTGTCCAAAGATTTATGGGCCTATCTGTATCTGTGATGGAGGTAATCATCTTGGAGGTTGGAGCAATGTGCAGGAGTGGTGGTCCCTAAGATAGGGGAAGGATGGACGTGACTCCTTGCTTGGATTTCCAATGGGGCCCTGCCTCCCCCAGTCTGACACTGGTTAATATTGGGAAGTGCCATATAAAGGCACAGGGCTATATGCTCACGGATTTTATAGGATCAGTCATAACTTTTAATATCCTCACTTCACTCCAAATGCATTGGAGTCTGTTGGTGCTTTTCTTTTAGACACACAACCTTTTTTTTTTTTGGATACCCAAAATAAAACGCATGCCAAATTTTTTTACGCAAACTACTTGCCCGCGGCAAAATGTGGAAATGTATGCCAGATTTTTCACTTATCACTTATCATCAGCAGTTTTTTGCCACGAAAATATTCAAATGGGAAAATTCCAATTGACTCCAATGCACAAAAATTTGAAAAAAAACACTGGGAGGCCAATATATTAAAGGTTGAATTTTAGTTGGTATAAGAGCTTTTTGAAACCATGATTAAACTCCATTTCTCTAAAATCGTAAATGCCATGTAGATCCAAATATAAAAAGGAAGAACAAAAAAAATTTCAGAACAATCCCAAAAAATATACGAATAGCCCTAATATGTCTAAAAATTCAAGTGTTTTGGACAATTACTAGTGGGAAAAAAAATCAGAAAGTGTCTTAAAGTCTAAAAGGGTCTAATAGGATCAGCAAACTCCCTTTGACTTCTATAGGATCTCGACTGCGTTTACTTGAAGACATTTTGTACTAGAGTTTTACATGGTTTTAACATTTTCTAAATCTTGAATTTTTTGCTGAAAAAAATATGACTTATGAAAAAAGGAAATCCAAATGTTAGTAAATAGGCCCCTTAGAGTTTTAGAGAAATTAAAAAATATATATTTTTTAGACCTCCTAGTGACTTCAACGCATTTGCAAATTTTATCAGGACAGATTTGCTCATCACTAATTATATCAATTAAAGTTAATTAGCGTGCCATAAACTGCAACTTACCTACTGCACCAATTTCTCCAATCCTTGCTTTGCTGCTTATTCCAGAGAGACTGGTTTCCTGTAAACTGAGATAAAGACTTTGTTGTTACGTACCCTCCCATTTACACTGTTCATTTTTAAAACTTCCGTTTTTTTCATGGTTGAGGTTTTTAGGGGTAAAACTCGAATTCTTTGTGGAAAAAAACCCTTGAATTTTTAAAGATTTATCATACCCTAAAGCTGTTAAAAAAATCGAACTTGTTTCTTGACATCGTAATCTGCGCTGGATAATCCAAAAAAGTCAGGGTTTTCATCAGATAAGCAAATAAAGTCGAGTTTTCGCAGATAATATTCAATTAAATCGAGTTTTTGGAGCGTCAGTCGTATGATACAAATTGATGTTCAATTTTGTCGCTCTGATTTTTTTAAAGGGATACTGATGCTAAAAAACAAATTTTTAAAATATTATTATGTACATTAAAAGTTACCTATAGGTCATGTTGATCATTTTTTTGCTGAGAGGTTTGTTTTTGTAAATAATTGTTAGTTGACGTTCCTAAACCTGACTGTTTTGCCAACCTGACTGTCCCACCTCAGCCTGTCAGTTAGGGGCAGATTTATCAAGGGTTGAAGTGAATTCGAGGGAATTTTCAAAGTAAAAAAAAGTAATTTTTTGGATAATTCAACCATCGAATAGGATACTACGACTTCAAATTTACTTCGAATTCGATTCGAAGTAAAATTGTTTGAATATTCGACTATACGATAATCGAAGTACTGTCTCTTTAAAAAAACTTTAACTTCAATACTTCACCAAATTAAACCTGCCAAAGTGCTATGTTAGCCTATGGGGACCTTTTAGACCATTTTTTCTAAGTCTTCACACATTGAAGTAAAATCGTTCGATCGTACGCTAAAATCGCTCGAAACGTTCGATTCAAACAATTTAATCGGTCAATGTTACTTCGATCGTTCGATGGCCAAATTCGGTGAAAAATACTTCGATTCGAGGGTCGAATTTCGAAGTATTTATCACTTGGAAATCAGACCCTTGATAAATCTGCCCCTTAAAGTTTCTAATGCTAATGGACTCCTGCTGCACAAATATGGCAGCCCCTTCAGACGAGAACGGGGAGTTAGATGGGTAAAGGAAATGCTTTAAGCAAATACTTTATTGCAAAATTATAAGTAGCAAACAAAGCCAATACTATGATAGATGTAAAAATTGCTTATTTTCTTGTGTCAGTATCTCTTTAAAAAAAAAAATCTTAATAAATAAGTAAAATTCATGGAAGGGCGTTAAAACTGGGATTAATTTGAGTTTTAGTTAATACGCCCCTCAGAATTCAAGTTACTACTACTACCTTTTCTTGCCTGGTATGCGCCTGACAGGTACTTACCCAAGCCAGGAAAATAATTACTAAGATTTTCTTTTCTTCGTCAGCATTATATCATTTAGATCTGTTTACACCAAGAGGACGTTTTTTTTACAGCAATAACTCCCAGGTAAGGCTATTTCTTCTTAGACAGTTCCAGCTGTTGATAATGATGTCTGTGTACCATCAAATAGTAAATCATTAAAGAAAATTATCGAACAGCAGAAGGCAGAAACGTAAAAATGCAATTTGGTTTTATTTGAAGCAGTGGTTACATATTACATGTTTGTAGCTGAGCCCTTTATCAAGTGTGCTAAATGAGGAGTGATCATGGAGATGTGACTTAAAACACCTCTCCACCAACCACCTCTAGGGATGTAGCGAACTGTTCGCCGACGAACTAGTTCGCGCGAACTTCGACTGTTCGCGTCCGCCGCAAGTTTGCGAACGTCGCGCGACGTTCGCCAATAGGCGTTCGCGTCAAAATCGTTCGACCATTCGACCATTCGATCGCTAAAATCGAACGATTTTCGTTCGAATCGAACGATCAAAGCCATTGGATTGAATGAAATCATTCGATCCAATGGCTTCGATCGTTCGATTCGAACGGAAATCGTTCGATCGAACGATTAAAATCCTTCGATCGTTCGAATCGAACGATTTTCGGATGTTCGAAGTTCACGAACTGTTCGCGAACTGTTTGCATTTTTTGCCGGTGTTCGCGAACGGCGTTCGTGAACACATTGTCGGCGGTTCGCTACATCCCTAACCACCTCTTAAAGCAACAGCGAGTCCTTGTTCATTATCCATAGTCTCTCAGGGGCAGATTCACTAAAGGGTGAGGTGGCTATCGCTAGCGACTTTTCGCCAGAGTTGCCAGTTGACATCAGCAATTCACTAACAGGCGCAGGCACCAATTCGCTAGCGAACTGGACGGTCGCTAGCATTCATTCGCACTCGGGAATTTTTGCTCTGGTGAATGATCGTTACTCCGCAAATCCACTAAAGTGCGGATTTTACTGAACGTTACTTCTTTCGCCAGAGTTGACTTCACCACCTCAGACCAGACGAAGTGTTTAAAAGTAGCTAGATCTTCCTCAATCTTCTGTCACTTACATGATATCCTGTATGCCGAAAATGCATTACAGTTCCAAAAACGCTGGCGACTTTTCCTTTTTTGAAGCGGAATTTCCTGCAAAAGTCCTGACTTTTTTTGTCTGACTTTTCATTTTACAGTGGGCTCATGTGTAGGGCATTATATTAACTCTCTTGTCTTTATTAAGGTTCCCTGGACATGTATAAGTGGTAACTTCAAGCATTTGCACCAACATTTATAATAAAAACCTCCATACAACTTGAAATTATCCGCCGTATGCAAACTGACCTAAGCGCAAGATCAGTAGTGAATTTTCACTAGGCAGAAACGAACGCTGGAGCATTTTCAATATGAAATGCTAGCACTGCCGAAGTAATGATAGAGAAAAGACACCAGCATTTGGTGCCCAAGGCGCAAGTTTGCTTATTAGTGAATTAGCGTAATGGTAGCGAATTTGGGCCTGGCGAAGTGGTGTGATGTGTGTAAAGCGTTCGCTAGCGACAATTCGCTCTTTAATGAATCTGCCCCTCAGAATCCATTAACGATATCCTTCAGGAGTAATGTAGTGTCCAAAGTACCACGCCAATAAATCATATCAAATTAACCATAGAAATCCTTGGGACGTGCCTATATAATTTACATAAGGGAATTGCATCACACCTATCCTTATTTTTAATCTAATAGGTCAGCCTACAGTAGGGTCGCATGGAACATGTATAGGGTGTACAGATAAATAGCAACATTTTAGCCAACAATTTATCATCTCCTGCACAACGTGAACTTTTACATTTAGGGGTAGTGATGGACGAATTTATTCGCCAGGCGCGAATTAGTGGTGAATTTGCGCGATTAACCGCCAGCGAATAAATTAGCGAAACGCCCGTGAAAATTCGCGGCAAAAATTCGACGGCGTCAAAAATTTTTTTCGAAAAAACGGACGCCGGCGTCAAAAACGGGCGCCGGCGTCAAAAAAACAGGCGTCGGTGGTAGTAAGTAAAAATCGATCGAATATTCGATCATTCGATAATTTAAGTATTGTCTCTTTAAAAAAAACTTTGACTTCAATACTTCGCCAAATTAAACCTGCCGAAGGGCTTTGTTAGCCTATGGGGACCTTCTACAACCAGTTTCTAAGTTTTTGTACATTGAAGGAAAATCCTTCGATCGTACGCTAAAATTGGTCGATTCAAAGGATTTAATCGATCAAACGAACGTTTTTCCTTCGATCGTTCAAACGCTAAATTCGGTGAAAAAATCCTTCGACTTCGGTATTCGAAGTCGAAGGATTTCAATTCCAGGGTCGAATTTCGCAGTTTTTTTAACTTCGAAAAAACTCTAGTCTATTAGAATGCTTTAATTTCGATAAAGCCACATTGCCACATTAAAATTACCGCCTTATGCTGTTCAACAATTTTCTATAATGAAAGGTTTTTAAAGTATTTTGTAAGAGCTTTATTATTGAGATTTTTATGCTCTTTATATAGTGAATAAAGTACCCCTTTTTAAATTTTAAGGATATTATAAGTTACCGAGGAGTTTCATGACCATATAAAAACACGAGGCCGGTCATGGAACTCCGAGGTAACTTCTAATATCCTCATATTTTGCAACTGGGGGTACTTTATTTATTATAATACACAAGTTTCAGTGAGTCATGTGACAGAAATGACATCACTACTCACCGTTTATAGCTGATGACATCAGAACTCACCGTTTATAACTGATGACATCAGAACTCACCGTTTATAAGGATATAATTTAAAAGATATTCATGGCTTTTGTGTATTATTTACTGTATATAGTGAGTGGGTCCCTAAGCTCAGTGAGTGACAGCAGCACAGAGCATGTGCAGTGAATCAGCAGAAAAGAAGATGGGGAGCTACTGGGTCATCGTTTGGTGCTGGTAACATTATATTTGCAAAGATGGGTAATTATATTGGTAATGGTCCTGTTATGTATACTTATGTTTAGATATGTTGGGGTCAGTAATGGGCGAATTTGTCCCGTTTCACTTTGGACAAAAATTTGCGAATTTCCAGCAAAAATTCGTAAAACTATTATATCTAAAAGTATTGATAAGCGAATTTTTTTCTGTGCCATAACAAAAAAGTCGCTGAGACAAAAATGTTGCAGACAAAAAAGTCACCATAACAAAAAACCCCCATTGACTTTAAAGGAGAAGCAAACCTAAAAGTTAAAAAAAACCCTACCCCCTACCCTACATAGACCCCCCTTCTCCCCCCAGCCTAGGTGTTACCCCGGGCAAATGCCCCTAAGATCTTACTTACCCCTCGGTGCAGATTCAGGCATCGGAGTTCACAGGCGCCATCTTCTTCTCTTCGGAAATTTTCGGAATGAGACCGGCTTGGTGGCGCATGCATAGTTGGAGCAATTTTCTGTTTCGCCACAGCATCGGTCTCATTCCGAAGCTTACCGAAGGGGCTGAAGATGGCGCCCATGAACTCCCCTGGACAGAATCTGCACGGAGGGGTAAGTAAAGATTTAGGAACACTTAGGCTAGGGGGAGGAGGGAGGGGCGTTGATATAGGGTAGGGTGGTAGGATTTTTTTAACTTTTGGGTTTGCTTCTCCTTTAATGCATTTGGACAAAAAAGTTGCCTTAAGAAAAAACACCCATTGACTTCAATGCATTTAGAGCAATAAAAATTGTCGCACGCGTAAAAATTGTTGCGTGTAAAAAAAATGTTGACGCCCATTGACTTCACCATTTCGGGAATTTTTAAACGGTTTCACAAATTTTTTGGTGTAAAGCAAACAGGACAGATTCCCTCATCACTATATAAAAGTATATACTAATTATACAATAACCTCTGATGCGTTACTCACTTAAATAGCTGCACTAAAAATAGAATTCATATAAAAATAAGTTCACTTGAAAAAAAATGAAATTTATAGTAGTAATAATATAAATGTTGAAACATTTATAGACTCGTGAACTAACATATAGATCATGAACTATTCATTCTTGTCACTGAGTATGTTATGGCATAATAAGCTTTGGCACTGCCTAAAATTGTATTTTTGCCAAAATAAAATTGCTTAAATGTCTTTTCTCCTTGTAAAATGGGACTATGTCCATTAATTAATTAAAGAAGAATAGAAAATGTATTATAAAAATAAAAATATTCATGAGTAATTACATTTTTTTTTTCTAAAAATAGAAAAAAATAAATCTGTGTACAATCTCTGATAGAAAACAAAGAGAAAAAAAATCAATCTTAAATGTAATGAACTCTTGTTTTTCTGCTTGGACGTGCTGGACCATTTCCCCCCAGGTCAATATGCACAATTAGCTTCCAAACAATTCAGGGCAATTCCACTATGGTGCACTATACGTGGGCTGAAGGGTAACTTTCCAATCAGGAAGGCTAATTTTTGAGATAAAAGCCTCCTTTTAAAGTTATCGAATGTCTGGATAATTCACATTAAAAGGGAAATCATAACAGTAACAAGAGCAGAAGAATAAGAACAGACATTGGTTTTGGTATTTCCATTACCCAAGGTTATCTCAGCAGACAATGCAGACCAAAATCCAGGTCCAAGACATGATAATTATTAGGATATTTGTTAAGGCATTAGGAGACAAGTCTGCATTAGTGATGGGCGAATTTGCGGCGTTTTGCTTTGTTGAAAAATTAGCGCATTTCGCGGTTTTGGTGAGAGCGACTTTTTGGACGCGCTTCCAAAATGTTTTTTTCAAATTTATTCGCCCATCACAAGTAAATTGAACGGCCATGCCAAACTGGGTCATTTATTTTGCTTGCACTTTACAGTTTATTATTTGTGACTATCACAAGGGATTTTGTAATATTTGTTCCACTTTTTTGAGTCTCACCTGGACCTACTGTATGTACAGAATTATTTTGGGAATGCGCGAAAGTGCACTTATTGCAATAACACTGAAGCTTCTGCAACAGTAAAAGATCAAGAGCTGCCTGGTAAATTTCCTTTTCCTATTAACCTGTTGCCCGAAAAGCACAGTCTAAGGGAAGATAAATGGAACTACAATGTCTTATTTTAGTTCCATTTATCTCCTCTTGTTTGTCCCCGAAGTGAAGTAGTGACAATTTTATAGCAATATAAAACTCTGTTATCTAAAAAAACAAAAAAAAGCCCAAACAACCACAAAAAGTGCTCACCTTTTCTAGTTGCTAGTTTAATGCAACAGAAGATATTATTTGAAAAAAAGACAAAAAAAACACAATTAAATGATACATCTTTCTGGTATACAATAATGTTTTCAAAGAACTAAAAACAGATCTACTATAATGCTTCTTAGATCAGTTTTCAAAAAGGAATAACATATCTTCTGTGATAGCATATTTAAAGGAGAACTAAACCCTTAAACTAATGAAAACAACAACTAGCACCCCTTCCCTGCCCCCCCCGCGTGCAAAGGTGTTAATAACTGTAAATGCCCTCGATTAGACCTTGATACAGAGTCAGCACAGCATGAGATCTTACTCGTGTAGTTGTAGCAAAATGCCTTCACTGATTCTGGGAGATATTCAATAAATCTATTAGGTATCATAAATTCAACCTTGTGTCAACAAATTGAAGGCCCAGCATATGCTATTTAAAAGCACTTCAATGAGTCAAGAAGACAGGACTACGTCTTATGCTAATTGCACACATGACTGTTGAGGCCATTTTGTCAAACTAATGTCTCTTGACCTTGGTAATTTTTTTTGTTTATGGATAGAAAACTATATAAAGCATTATGAACAGAGGGTGGTTGTTAACTGTACATTCACTACTTGGAGCAGGGTTGTTACCATGATTTTGTCAGGGATATTAAATTATTCAAGCATTACATACTACTGGCACTTTAAAGGAAATTTGTTGGGCAGATCCTCGATGGAGAAAATCCTGGAGGAATTTGTAGATAATAAACTTGGCTGCAGCAGCAATGTCACTGAGCAGCAATGGCCAGAATTTTTTTTCAGTTGTATTAAAAGGAGGGTTCAATAGTGGATGTACAGTAATAAGTCTTCCCCTTTACAAAGCCCCTCTTTTATGTACCTTGTATTGTGTCTCTAGTGCTAAAATTGAATATTATTGGAATATTTGATGGAGAAGGCCATGGGGGTACTTGTAGATAATAAACTTGGCTGTAGTAAACAATGATGCTCAGCAGCAAGTGCCAGTAGTGTTTTGGGCTGATTAAAAGGGGGGATGGGTTCAAGGGTGGATAGAACGTCTTCCCCTTTATAAAGCCTCATCTAGTATGTGCCTTGTAGTGTTGGTCTCTAGTGCTCAAATTGAATAGTATTGAAATAGAGAAATCCAAAGACAAGCACCTAAGCTGGTAACGGGAGTGGAAGATTTTAGTTATGAAGAAAGTCTGGCCAACTTTAGAGGGTTTATGTTGGGGAAGAGGTGATTAAGTTGGGATATATTCCCACTATCAGTCCCTGATATTATAAAAAGGGCAGCTCCATCATTATATTAGATAGCTTCAAGAAGGGCTCGGATGGCTTTTTAGCAAGTGACTGAAATTGCTCTTGGCACAAAGAAGCTCTTGCCACAGAGTTGATACAGGAACTTGTTCATTGGTCTTGAAGTCACAAAGGATTTTTTCCGCCTTTGAAAAAAAAACTGGAAGTATTTGTTTTGCTTTTCTCTGGATTAACTAGTAGTGACACAGTTTAATTTTGACAAAAAGGTTGAAATCAATGGACCTGTGCCCTTCTTCAACCTACTATGTTACTAAATTACTTATTACTTTTGACATCCCTTTGTGTACCTGACCAGGCTGCAGGCTGATGATCTGGGTACATTTAACAGTCAGCCACCTTATGCTCTTGCCTACTGTTATAGACAGTCAATTCATAAATACAAACAACTGTAAATGTGAAAATGTGTCCAGTACCTATTTAACAGAGCAATTACACCATAAGGAGCACTAAAACCCCCCTACCATTGTTATGTTGGAAAATAAAAATTGTATGCTGTGAAAACAATCTCTTGTGTTGTGTTAAGCAATAATAAATACATTAGTATAAGCAATACTTGCAACATTAAGGGGCCGATTCACTAACTTCGAGTGAAGGATTCGAAGTAAAAAAACTTCGAATTTCGAAGTGTTTTTTGGTCTACTTCGACCATCGAATGGGCTACTACGACCTTCGGCTACGACTACGACTTCGAATCGAACTAATCGAACTAAAAATCGTTCGACCATTCGATAGTTGAAGTACTGTCTCTTTAAGAAAAAACTTCGACCCCCTAGTTCGCCATCTAAAAGCTACCGAACTCAATGTTAGCCTATGGGGAAGGTCCCCATAGGCTTGGCTAACTTTTTTTGATCGAAGGATATTCCTTCGATCGTTGGATTAAAATCCTTCGAATCGTTCGATTCAAAGGATTTTATCGTTCGATCGAAGGAATAATCCTTCGATCGTTCGATCGCACTATTTGCGCTAAAATCCTTCGACTTCGATATTCGAAGTCGAAGGATTTTGATTCCCAGTCGAATATCGAGGGTTTATTAACCCTCGATATTCGACCCTTTGTGAATCAGCCCCTAAACATTTGAGGGTTGTTGATTTGTTTTGTCCTTTGTTTAAATTTAAGATCCTCTGAAAAGAAGTTCATTTCCGGTTTCCTAATTTTCACATTATGCCTGGTTCGCTCTGACATCTCCTAAAACAAACATTCATTACGACGTATTTCTGAAAATCATTTCCACCCTTACATTCGCGCTGCTTTGTGAAAAAATTCAATGTGTTCCATTCAGCATGTGTCAAAGGCATGTAAACATAATTTTATGCAAATTCCAATCAATAAATAAGTGAAACAAGCAGAGATATGTGCTCAGTTTTGCATGAAGAACAATAGTCTGATGGGAAAGCAAATGATACTTAATAATTGATGCCTTGAAGATGAATAATGCGAAGACGACGTAAATACATTTCAAAATCAATGTGTAGGTTTTATCTTCCAAAGCTAATTAAGCTCCTCAAGTTTCAGAAACATAATAATAATATTTTGTGTGAATAATTTCTGCCTCAATGAAATACATGTTTGAACAGCCCACTTTACAGTTATTTATTAGTGCAAATACTTCCAAAGAAGGCATTTTTCATTTAAAAAAATGATTAAAGTACTAATGATGCTTCTAAAGTTGGTTAAAAGTGTATTTAAGCTCATATTCGATCTTACTTTCTGCAGTGTGTGCTTTCTGTTCTATAGTTTCTCAGGGCAGAGACTTTCCCTTTTGCATAAGTGCAGTTTAATGGATTTGAAGAGGCACCTAACAATCAGAGATGAACTAAAATCATATACAGTTATTGGGCCTGGTATCCAGAATGCTCAGCACCAGTAGTTTTCCAAATAAGGGAACTTTCCATAATTTGGCTCACCATATCTCAAGTCTACTAAATAGTCAAACATTAATGTTAAGGATTAATTATATCTTAGTTGGGATCAAGTACAAGGCACTGCTTTATTATTACAGAGAAAAAGGAAATCATTTTTAAAAATTTTAATGATTTGATTCAAATGGAGTCTGTGGGAGATGGCTTTTCCATAATTCAGAGCTTTCTGGATAAAAGGTTTCTGTATAACGGATCCTATACATATACTGTGCCCGAGCTGGTCAAAAATGTAATGGTACCCAAGGCAAGCTCTTGGTTTCTAATGCCTCCCACCCACAAACATCTCCCTTCTGGCCAGAAACTCTCTCCTTGTCCCCCGACAACTCTCCCCAAAACTATTTCTTTTCATCCCCTTGCCGCTCTCCGCTAGTTAATGTGTCGTTGGCACCTAACCTTAAAGCTTGCCACTTTGGCTGGGAAGGAGTTAGAGAAAGCAGCAGAGGTATGTGCCTAGCGCCCAAGCACTCCACCAACATTGTGCCCTAGACATGTTCTTCTTTGCCCTACCCTTAGTTCTGGCCATATACTGTGTTAACAGTACATGTGCCATTTATGTGCATGTGTCAGATATGTGTGTGAGTCTAATACCATATTTTAATAAATACATACAGAAATGTATCAATTCATTAAAAATAAATTAAGTGAACAATACTAAACATATTTTCAAATGAAGAATCTGATGCTGCCATTCGTTTTGAAGTGTCTGTGAAGATTCTCATTCATCCAGGTCATGGTATATCTGTAGAAATAAATCAAATCAACTGGGCTTGCTGGGTCTGAATTGAGAAAGCCAGTTGGACGACTGGTGAAACATCTTCAAGAAAAAACACAGCCAGAGGTACCGTGCAATAAGTGGAAGTTATTGCGTCCCCAGACCTAGTTAGACCTGTCTACTTTTCTTGTTTCCCCCCACCCCTTTTTTTATTTTTTTTCTTCTTCACTCTCTCTTTCTCTTACCTCCTAAAGTCATGTCTTCTTCCACCCTATCCTTCCCCATTTACCAAAAACAAAAAATACAAAAACTTCTTTCACTTCCATGAGGATTCAATATCTCTTTATTGCAATGTAATTTTCCAGGATTTGATACATAAGTAATTATTGAAATATCTGATACAGTCAGCTGAATAATCTATTACATCATTGTTGTACCTGATCAATAAAAAAGTTAAATTACAAAAAAAAAAAAAGAAAAAAAACACAGCAAGTCCAGTTCATTTGACTTATTTTGAAGTGCCATTTTCACTTTAAAAATGTTCAGTCTGGTTTAATGCACAGTTATATGTTAGGTTTTGCAGATATGAATATAATAAATAAATGCATTTGTTTGCATATATGTGTGTGCTTAGAGAGATAATAAACACCCATTTATTTCAGCTCTATTCAGAATAGGAGCTAGAGCTGTGCAGCACTCCACATTCATTATACTTTTAGATCTCGTGATAAAAATTAATACATTTGGGCTGCATGCCAAACAGCAGCCACTCAATTGCATGGAAATATTTTAATGCATTTTAATATTTTTTATTGTACCCACCTTCCATGTTTTTGATTAGTCTGTGAATTGTGGAATAAATTGAAGGGTTCGTCAAGAGCCTCTCAGATTCCATATTATCATGCAGAATTCTTAAACAGATTGAAAGCACGAGCACATTAAGTTTTTGACCTAAAAAAAGAATGTTTTGAATGAAGCATAATGCAGGCATCTTACAATACCCTATTGAAATCTAAATATTGTCTTACATAGTCTTATAGTTGTTCGGTACTAAAAAACAGACAATAGTCCATCAAGTTCAACCTTTCCCAATGTCCTTTCAGTATACTGTATATAGTATGTATATGTACATATAACTAGATAGGTGCACTCAGATAGCCATGTTAATGCCTAGGTGCTGGACAAAAATTCATATCTATAAAACAAAAAAAACTTCCGCACACATAGGTCTTGATAAGTGAAAAAAAGCTGGTAGATTTATTTCAATGTTTCGGCTTACAAACTCAAGCCGTCATCAAATCAGATAGTCTATGATCAAGGGGTGTTCCCGAAATGCATTAGGCACCCATTCTGCAGCAGCCACCTCTGGTTTTTAATGTATTAATAAATATTGTTTTTTATTTTACTTCATGAGCAAGTGGGCTGTATATTTTTTTCTCTTTTGTCTTGGATAACCGCAGCTTGAGGAGCTGTGCATGAATGCAGGCACACTGAATCCTCTGCGGTCCATCTGAGATACCAAACAAAGGGAGCAGGGGTGAGTCTGAATTGCCTGTTCAATTACTACAAAAGAAAAGCAATGCAATAAAACCTCATCAGTATGGTTGGGAAATATGTAGTGCTCTGTACTTGAGAAAGCTTGTATTGAAAAACTAATATTTGCATTTTACATTTGTGCACATTGGTGAGGCTCAGTGGAATTTTAGAGGTATCAAGGCTGGCCTATAATTGACAGATTACATAAAGGCACACATATCACATATTCCAAAGGTCAATAAGTTTGTTTTTAGAGACAATGCCCTCATCTCTGTCTCTTAGTCATTCATTATGTATATACTGTATATATATATATATAAATATAGATATAGATATAGATATATATAGATAGATATATATAGATAGATATATATATATAGATATAAAATATGTCTCATTTTAACTGTGGTTAATGTTTCTAAAAAGTGTCTTGATGGAAATAAGTATTTGAGAAATTCGAAGGAAGTTGAAGAATGGATTTGAGCCGATGTCTTAACTGGCTTAGATAATGAGCCAATGTGGCAGGCTTTCGGCGTTACAAAATCATTAAGAAGGTCAGTAGGTTGTGACTGAGAAGCAAGTTAGTGTGAAGATGATTTAACCTTTTTCGATGCTGTCCTCCTGTCAATTTCTGTTCTGCTATTAATTTTCTATAGAACTAAAGTTGATTTCTCTTGGAGAAAAAAGAAAGTTAAGAAGTTACAAAATGAACATGTTATATAAAAAAAAAAGTAAAACGAAACATAATAAATTGCAAATAAAGTAAACAATGCAAAGTAATAGATGGGAAAGCATATTTGATTGCTAGGATGACTCTTTCAGTCCCCTGTTTCCCAGGAGACATGGGAAATAATGTCAACCAATTCAAAAATTTGAGAGTGGGAGCCATGGGATCACTGGAGAAAATAAGTAGCAGGAAACAAATCATATTATAACATGATTATACCATGATTCTTTTTATGCTTTTTACCTATAGCACCACTTCTTTCTCCTTGGGTTGAGCCTGGCTCTACTCTGCAACCATCAATGTTTGGGTGAGGGGTAGTGATGGGTGAATGTGTCCTGTTCCGCTTTGCCAAAAAATTTGCAAATTTGTCAATGGGCATCAAAATTATTTTGACGCGCATCAATTTAAACGCCCGCGACAATTGTTATACGCGCACCTATTTTGGCCAAATGCATTAAAGTCAATGGGCGTGTGAATAATTTTGATGTGCAACAATGTTTATGCATGCTACTATTCTGACGCGCGCCCCATTTTTTTCCACACTTCAGATTTTTTGCCGGCAATTTTTTTTTGCCGCCAAAAAATTCGCTTGCAAAAAATACACCTTTCCATCACTGGTGAGGGGTCAAGTAATAGGTCTGCAAAACAAAAAAACAGAGCAGATGGTCATGGCAGAGAGCAATCAAACTAATCTGGAAAACAGACACAGATCAATCGAGGGTAGGCACCTTGGAAGGGAAAAAAAAACAAGGGTTTCAAATCAAATAAGAAAATGAAATGTGTTTGGGTTTGTTGTGAAAAATTCACCTTAGGTTCATTTATCTGGAGATTTCAACGCAATAATTATAGAACAAGCCTAAAGCCTCTACTCTTTTATGGATCTAGAGAGCCCAGCTATGACTATAGTTTCAAAGGGAATAGATGACCAATTTGTCTCAAGATTTCATCTAGATGATTATGGAGCAAGCCTGAAGCCTCTACTTTGATATGGATCTAGAGAGTCCAGACAATGACTAAAGTTTTAAAGGGAATGGAAGACCCATACCACATCCGCATTTGAAGGTACTAAGCAATTTTTGGTTTCAGAGAAATATTTGACTTGTAGGAGCTTGCGAGAAGGTTGATATGTGAGCGCACATTATCCCAGAGCTCTTTCAGGATCCTAGACTTTTTAGGGTTAATCCAGGCTACAGTAGGAAATCCATGGCCAGGGCTTATTGTCTTTCAATGAGTGCACAAGAGGCAAACGTCTAGGGAGAAGGAATTTCAAGTTAATTAAAAATATTAACAATAAAATTGTGATTCACCCTTGCTTTGTCAATATCATATGATCAGATACAGTTTACCAAATGAAAGAACTTTGTGATCAATAAAAACTAAACCAAAAGCAAATGATACAGATCCCATTTCTGGCATAAAGCATAAAACAGATGTGCAATAGATATATTGGGCTATAAAGTTGAACCTGCCATGGGCAAGTACATATTACAATTTGGTGACATGCACAGGCAAGATTAAGAATCTTTTGACTGCAACAAGGCGAAATAACTCATTATAACAATACTTTTCTCTTGGCATTCAATTTCATGTCCTGACAAATGTAATGCAATTTCATGCAAAGGGAATTCAGTAAAGTGTGTACTATATAAACAATTTATGTGTATAATTACATCGGAGGCATTTGGCCCTCAGCACTACGCCAGTTATTTTAAAAGTCAACATTTTCACAAGGAATTAGTTGACATAATCAATGTCAAGTAATGGAAAGGCTATAGGAAAACCAGAGGAAAGCCCAGGACACATACTAGATTTTCTGGAGGATGGGTCATAATTGGTGATTCACGGTCCAGCAATACCTATAATAGAACATAGCTCTTGTATTTTGTTATAATCCCCTGACAAAAATCCTCCATGGACATGGCCTGAACCAAGTGATGTCATTGGAGGAAGACTAAAGAAAACCAGAGTGTCAGGGCCGGCACCCGATACCAGAACAAATGCCAAGCACCCTGGTCTCGACTCGGCTTCACCAGTAGTGTGACCACCGTTGGGCTTCGGGAGGAGCCCTCAGCTTACTTGGGTGCCACCTGGACTTAACGAGGGGTGCAAGGCGAGATGTTCTAGCTGGCGAAGGGGCACGGCTGTTAGCAAAGTCTTTTTGGGCCGAAGGTCACGGTACAAAGGATTAGGCAGAAGGATGGTCAAACAGGCAGGGTCGAGGCAGGCGGATATCAGAATCGTCAGGCAGGCAAGGGTCAAACCGGGTTTTCAATGAAGGGGTTAAGCAGGAAGAGTTGTCGTAGGCAGGCAAGGGTCAGGATACAGAGTTCAGAGTAGTCAGGATACAGGCAGGGTCAAACACGGTTAATCAGAATACAGAATAACAGGAACAGATGCACTAGGCTCAGAAACCACTTAGAAACAAAGTTCTATCACGGGCACTGGCTGGGAGTATGAATGGGCCTTATAAACATTCAAATTTTGCGCCAAAACGTGCGCCAATGCGCGCTGACGTAATCACGCCAGTGCACCTGTACCTCTAAGGGGCACGCAGTCACGCCGCGCGTGCCCTGAGGATCAAAGATGGCGCAGGCTCCGGACTAAGAACCATGCGGCGGGTGTCCCCGCGGCGGGCGACTCCGCCACACAGGTAGTTTTATTACACAGAGAAAGCACCAGAGCAAATACTACCTTTTATTAGAGGATGGGGCCTAGAGTGGTGATTATGGGCTCAGCAAGACAATTTTATCATAGATCATAGCTCTTGTATTCTGGGATTAGTATATACAGTAGGTGGAGGTATGGTCAGTTAAAGGAGAACTAAACCCTACAAATGAATATGGCTAAAAATGCAATGTTTTATATACTGAACTTATTGCACCAGCCTAACATTCCAGCTTGTCAGTAGCAGCAATGATCCAGGACTTCAAACTTGTCACAGGGGGTCACCATCTTGGAAAGTGTCTGTGACACTCACATACTCAGTGGGCTCTGAGCAGCTGTTGAGAAGCTAAGCTTAGGGCTCGTCACTAATTATCCAGCAGAAAATGAGGTTGGTCTGTAATATAAACTGATGCTACAGGGCTGATTATTAAATTCTGATGCTAATTGCACTGATTTCTGTGCTACCATGTAGTAATTATCTGTATTAATTACTAATCAGCCTTATATTGTGACATTTCTATTCTATGTGTACTGTATATTGTGAGTGGGTCCCTAAGCTCAGTAAGTGACAGCAGCACAGAGCATGTGCAGTGAATCAGCAGAAAAGAAGATGGGGAGCTACTGGGGCATCTTTGGAGACACGGATCTTTACTGCTAATGGGCTTTGGTTGTCTGGGGCTGGCACAGAAGCCCAAAACATAATGTACACAATTTCTAGCCTACTTTTTTATTTTAACTTTCCTTGTCCTTTAAATGGATTCATATATGGTACTCTAAATAGCAGCCATACCCCTCTATACTTTCTCATAGGAGCAACATGTTGCTCACCAACCCCTTGGATGTTGCTCCCAGTTGCCTCAAAGAAGGTGCTTATTTTTTAATTCCAGACTTGGAGGCAAGTTTTGGTTGTATAAAAACCAGGTGTAATCCCAAACAGAGCTTGCTATAGATTGCCATTCCACATAGGGGCTACCAATAGCCAATCACAACCCTTATTTGGCACCACCCAGGAACATCTTTCATGCTTGTGTTTCTCCTCAACTCTTTTTACATCTAAATGTTGCTCATATGGGGAACCCCGCTGTAGGTATTCCGCTGTAGTCATTTCAACTCAGGAAAACCTTTAAAAAACAATGGGCTTTTAAAACCTGGAAAACATTAAATTAAATGTTCAATATGTCAGTCAAGCTGAAAAAAAAAAGAAGTCTGTGTTTCTTGTTTCGGAAACTTTCCTTGTAAAAATTCTGAGAAATGACAAGAAGTACATGAAAACAAGGTAGAAGTTCAAGAAATATAGCATTTTAAATGAAGACAAAGTTAATTTGCACAGAAGCAAAACATAACTTTGTAGAGAGGACAATAATACCTAGAATCATCTTCGAAGGTCATAATCGCTGAAGCAAAATGCATTTAATGTTTTATTTATAAGCAAATTGCTGGGTTTGAAACATAATCCTTTTCCAGTAACTATGTTATTTATAAACAAAATGAAAGTTCTGAAACTTGATTTTGTTTCAACGGTTATTTTTCATCTCACCATTTAATGGGAACATGTAATGTGATGCATTTGTTGAAAGTGGCTTAAATGAAATGTAATGGTATCCTATTGGGTGAAAGGGTTACAGTAACACTGCATATGTATTTCTAGTTATGTGGTATATAAATTGGGGCAGTAAAATACAATGAGTGATGCCCTGCCAGCAGAGAAATGTTTGAGATATGCATGACTGATCAATACATCAAATGTCACACATATTTCAAGAATAAGAACTCACTCTATGGCCATTCTATAGGCATTTTGTGTGTGTGTGTTAGTCACTGTGAATCAATGATTTCTACAGCCCTGGGTGAAAGACAGCAGATCCATCAAAATTCTATTGTTCCCTGTGCCTATAAAAAAAAAATCACCCCCCAATACCATGAATATATCATGACCATTCCAAAGCGTAACACTATAATACTGTATTATTCTGCACATTATACTGTATTTTCTAAAACTGATAATTGGTCAGTTAAATGTCACTTTAATGGAGAAGGAAAGGCGGTTATCTAAAACATCCATTTGTTAGTCTTGGTTGCGCCAAGTGAACTGCTATATATTTTTTTCTTATTAGCCACCTTACTTTAATCATCGCTGTTGGAAACAAGAACGATCCTCTGGCCTTGCAGTCGCCCGGTTGAGAAGAATGCGTACTTTTGATTACCGTATGTTAAAGCACCAACTTTTATGATATTGCAGCCAAACTGAAGAGCGGGATAGGTTATTCATTGTATAATGGCTCATCGTATATAATTAATGTTGATCATAGTATTTCCTTCTCTTTTAAATTTGGAATGCAAAGCGAAACATTGTACAAGATCCTCAAAAAGCATAATTCCAGCCTTGCCTCTTGATCAAGCCGGTAATCGAACATTGGTCACTGTGTTCCTATTCTCCTGCATTGACCCAGCGAGGCTTTTAGTAATTGTGCTCTCTAACTGGCGTTGAACATTCCTTTCCACACATTGCCCTCTTTCTGATTCATTTGACAGATCTGTTATTGATCAAGCATTCAGGGGCCTTTATAAGCCTGCTTCCTGCAACTCCCAGTTGCTTAATCATTGTAGCCCACAAGCCTGATCCGGGCCGTTACTCTGTTGTTCCTGAGACCTTGTTGCTGCGCCCTTGTTCCCGAGCCCTTGTTCCTGAGCCCTTGTTCCTGAGCCATGCCTGTTTTCGACTGATCTCCTGGTACTGATTTCAGCCTATTTTCTGGTATATGCTTTGTTTGCAACTTGCCCCTGACCTTCGCCTGCCGGATTTCCCTTGCTTGCTGTCTGTCCAGACCTCAGCCTCAGACTCTGATTGCTAGCCACCTGCCTCTGACCCCATGCTTTGTAAAAGGACTTTTTGTTTATCTTTAACATTGCATTTAACCTGCTACCTTGTTCTTTATTTTCAATAATAAATCCTCTTCATACATAACATGTCATCTGTCTATCATCATGCTCCATTCGTGCATTACCCTCGTTATACAGCACATAGGCTCCTACCTGCCGACCACACACCTGTGGTCAGTCCTGAATGATCAAGCCACTTAACAACGAGCCTGCTGGTAACTCCTCTACTGCGCAGTCTGAACTGCAACAATCTGCAGAATGGCTTTCCTCCATTAAGAGATATGATTGTGAAGATGATTCCTTTCATTATCTACTTGATTTATGCAGAAAGTTTTCTAATGTTTCATTTGTCAAATAAGCCCTGGATAATATGAAAAGCAGGTTAATGATTCTGTTTCTTTTTGGGAGGTAAGGCCTTGGAGTGGGTTGAGGCATGTATTGACGAAGAAGCTTATTTTATAGGGGGCCCCTGTTCCTTTCTATCTTTTCTAAAGGCAACATTCACAGGGATTTGTGGCCAGTTCCTTCCCATTTTCTTCCATGCAATTGTCTTCTGTTGAACACAAGCCTTTCCAGCTCACCACTCCTGTTCCAAGGTATTCTCATTTTTGCTCCAGTACCTGTCAACCTGCTCCCCAAGCGGATGGCTCAGCATAGGAGGACAAACTTTACAGGGCAAGACTCAGCTGTCTTTCTACACCTAAGAGACAAGGGACCTTTGAAGATAGCATCGTTCACAGTTTCCACAGAGAAGGCTACTGGTTTGAATGAGGCGTATATAGTGAATAAAGTACCCCCTATTGTAAAATATAAGGATATTATAAGTCACCGAGGAGTTTCATGACCGTATAAATTTATACAGGTCATGGAATTCTGAGGTTACTTCTAATATCTTCATATTTTCCAACAAGGGGTACTTTATTTATTATAATACACATGTTTTAGTGAGTCCTGTGACAAAAATGGCATCACTACTCACCGTTTATAACTGATGACAACACTAGTCAACGTTTATAAGGATATCATTTAGAGGATATTCATGGCTCTTGTTTATTATAAGAGGTTATTCACGTTAAGGTAGAGAAACCATCCCTAAACAGAGGAGGGGGCCATTGACACCACCTGTCTGCTACATACAATGCTGTAAAAAACGTCTTTACCTCTGTAGTTTCGCAAAACTTTACACCTCCATTCATGCAACTCTTACAAGTAACACCATCTCTTTGAGTTGCAGGACACATTGGTAATTCTATCACAGTAACTACACAGCATTCCCAACCTCTGTGAGTTTCAGTTGACACCTCTCCAGATATTTACACTGCACCATTGCGATTGGATTATTAGAAGAGTTAATATGACGAGGACTTCATCTACCAGTCAGTTGACTGTTCTATTGAGTCTTCAATGATTACTCGGCAAGTCCAGTTGCTCTAGATTTACTTCTGCTGGATACTTTTGTAGAATACACTGGCACTTGTGTTTTTTTCAGAGCATTGTAGACTACACTATAAACTCCATGCCTCCTGTTCTTCCTTCATTTATTTTCAATAAAGAGAGTTTTGCAAGTTTCACAGGTCACTGGAGCTTCAATGATAATTTCATAAAGTATGTATCTTAATAAGCACGTTATTAATTAACATGGACACAGGGCTCTTTGTTGCGGTCACAGCTTTTGCCAGAATGAATGAATAAGATCAGCTCTTTTGTAGTTCATTTTGTTTTGCCAAAATAACTAAACAGACATTCTTTGTCCATTGTGCACATGTATACTTTAATTTTCTTTTCAATAAAAATACATTTTGCGCATTGCACTTTCCCCTGGCTTCTTTATGTACTTTAGGATTGTAGATTTTTTTTTCACCAACCATAGACTCATTAGCAATGTCCTGAGTAGCATCTTCTAAACATTTGAGTCCAAGGACAAACCAAAGGAGGTCAGTTAGAATAAATAACTCAAGTTCTTCGAGCTACACTGCTCTGCATAATGTAAGAAAATCTTAGTATGAGCTACAGTTTGTTCAAATAAGAAAGAAAACTTTAGGGGTAGACGGGCAGATTCGGGGAGATTTATTTGCCTGGCGACTAATCGCCTCTTTAGCGGGGAGACAATCTCCCTGAACTGCCTTCCGTCTGTTTTCCGCCTGCTTGAATGAAGAATCGCCTGAGCTAATGCACTCGTGACGCTTCCATTTCCGAAGTCACACAAAGTTTCCTCATGAAGCAACTTCGGGCAACTTCGGGCAACTTCGGAAATCGAAGTGCCGCGAGTGCATTAGCACAGGCGATTCTTCATTCAAGCAGGCGGAAGGCAGTTCGGGGAAATTGTCGCCCCACAGAAGAGGCGACTAGTCGCCATGCGACTAAATCTCCCCAAACCTGCCCGTCTGCCCCAACCCTAAGGCTTTCTTGTCATTATTTTGTGCTTTTGAATGGTAAATCACTTTATAAAACATTTTACATAATTACTCCCCATATACATGTTAGTTCTCCACTATACTGTTTCATATGGTCACCATCAAAACCCTTTATATGTCAAGTCAATTAGGAATTTGTTGCCATTTGTACTGTAGTACATATGAATAGTATTGGGCGCATAAATTCGGCAGGCGCGAATTAGTGGCGAATTTTCGTGTTTCACCGCCGGCTAATAAATTTAGTCTTATGCTGATAAAAACTTCTCAAAACTATGCATAAGTTTAGCATGTTACAAAGTTAATAATGAACGCATTTGTTGCTTGAAAAATTTGCCTTAGATAAAGATACAAAATAATTATTAATGTTGGGAAATGTAGAAGTCAATTTTAAATGAATCAAGACAGACAGCATAGCATTTGCACAAAATACTGTAGAAGGTGCAGAAACAGTTAGAGTGTGTAAAAAGGAAATACGTCAGTGATGAGGTCGTTTTCCACTGCTTTTTAACCCAAGTGGTTGATATTGTAAAATGTTGCCTATGGTGTCTCCCCTTGCTGAGGGTTCGGGCGCAGCACCCGGGCCATGGAAATGGATCGGTGAGTGACCCCAGCGTTTGCATATGTTTGGATAACTTATCATTAAGCGGAGGGTTCAGGGCATGAGTACCCGGACCAGATTGTCCATTTGGTGAGCTATTGGGGAATTGCCTTTTAATAATTTAAATGAAAGTTGTCGTACTGAATTGCCCCACTACTGCATTTAAATTTTGTTTTTTTATAAATTGGCAGGGGGGTTGGAGCACTCTGATTTTTGTGTGGTGCACTTTTGGATCTTATAATGAAGGAAGCTTATAGGCGATACTCTGTTCAGCAGTTCTTACCATTCTTTGGAGAGAGGTTTTATTTGTGCTTTATTTGTGTTTTCATTTTTTAAGGAAATGAAAACTTGAGCTTGAGCTTTTTGGATTAGTAATGCAAATTGCTGTGGATCAAATCCAGGGCAGCAAACTCGACTGCAATATTCTTTATTGGGAAGCAGAGTTACACAACATGTTTCGGGCTATGCCCATTATCAAGTGTAAAAGGGTATAGCCTGAAACATGTTGTGTAACTCTGCTTCCTAATAAAGAATATTGCAGTCGAGTTTGCTGCCCTGGATTTGATCCACAGCAATTTGCATGACTGATACATTGATTTGGGATATCGTACACAGGATAACCCGTGGAATTAAACCAATAAGGACCTTTGGTGAGCCGCATTTATACCCTTATTTGCATTACTCATTCTGAGCTTTTTTGGATTATAACAATAATGTTGTCAGTCCACTTTAGAGAGTTTGCGATGTTTAGGCCTAGGAATTTAATGCTCTCAACCTGCTCAATTTTGAAGTCATCAATTTGTAAGGGATCATGTTGATATTGTCCTACACACAGTTCTCTGTCTGATCACACTGTGGTATGTTTGTAAGAAAATCTAGAATCCAGTTACAGAGGTGCTGAGGCAGAGCGAGAGTTGTGAGTTTGTTAGTAGTTTTCTGTGGGTTTATGGTTTTGAAGGCAGAGCTAGAAACAACATGCGTACATATGTGTTGGGTTTCTCCAGGTGTAATAATGCAGAGTGTAGTGCTAGGGCAACTGCATCTTCTGTAGATCTGTTTGGGCGATAAGCAAAGTGGAGTGGGTTCAGAGAGTCATATTATTATTAGTGATGGGTGAATTTGGGGTATTTCGCTTCGCCAAAAAATTTGCGAATTTCCCAAAAAATTTGTGAAATGGCGAGAAATTCGCGAAATGGTGCTGGCATCTCGTTTTTGACGCCGGCATCCGTCTTTGATGCTGGCGTCCATTTTTCATTCGCTGGCGAAAATGTGATGGCATCCATTTTTTTTGACGGCGAATTTTCGTGGCAGTTTCGCTAATTTATTCGCCGTCGGCGAATCGCCGGAATTCGCGCCTGGCAAATAAATTCGCCCATCACTAATTATTATTATTATTAGAGAGAATTATTAATCCATAGAGAATCGTACTGGGAATCATTGGGTCTATACGCTTATTCAACTTAAGTTGTATTCATCAAATATTAGTGGTTTTTGAAATGACTAAACTCACTTTCTCTAAAACCAAGAATGTCATGAAATTTATTAAAAATTCCGAACTGAAAAAGAACCAACGGGAAAAGTTGCAAAAACTGCTTTCTTACAAACTTTTCCCGTTGGTGCACAACATTTTGGTGCACTGTTGCACAAAATTCAGCGACAAAAATACTTGAAAAACCTCTAAAACCACAAATCAAAGAAAGATCTTCCCTTTGTAAAAGGGACATCTGCCATTGACTTTTATATGATTTCTACATGTTTTAGCTTGAGTACTTTCTTATACAGAATTGTTGCAGTTTTGTCGCATAAATCCGAAAAAAAAAGTTGCGATTTTTTTCCTCACAACTTTTTGAATTTTTGGGGTCAAAAAACTCAACCAGAAAAAGTTGTGGCTTAATAAATCGGCCCCTTCAATTTAAAAAGGCAACTTGACAGAAGGTTTATTATTCTTGCACTTTTATCATTCACAGTGTGCTTTCCTGATTGAACTGAGACTGTTTGTGGTTAAAGAGGACACATGTTATTACTCAGAGCCATTCTAGACTGACCTTTCTTCATTGACGTAGCTTTCTACACATATCTAACAATTAATAGACTTCAGTGATTTGCAGATCCCACTATGATCTATGTGATATATATGGTATAACCATTAGTGCCACCATAAGCTGATTCTAACATCATCAGATAATCAGAAAGTTAGAAAGTATAGGTATGGGATCCGTTATTTGAAAACTGCTTTCAAGAAAGCTCTGAATTACAGGAAGACAGTCTTCCATAGGCTAAATTTTGATTGATTGATTTCCTTTTTCTCTCTGTGATAAAGAAACAATACCAAATAATTGACCAAAAGTAAGATAAAATGAATCCCTAAGATTCAGGAAAATTAGACACCCAAAGACAAATAGCCTCTTCTCACAAGGAAACTTGGGGCAACTTCAGAAAATGAAGCTCTCTAAGTGCCATCCTTTACATTCGAGCTGGCGGGAAGGCATTTAGGGGAGATTAGTCGCCTGAACAAGAGGCAATTAGTTGCTCGGCGACTAATCTCCCCAGAATTTTAGCGTATGTCACCAGCCTTAAAAGCTAAATAATACTATTCAGTTTATTTAATGTTTGGAGAGCTAGATTACAGAAAGATCCATTATCTGGAAAAACCCAGGTCCTGAACACTCTAGACGATAAGTCACATACTTGTACCACTAGACTAAAATACAGTGATTAACATGTACAGTGTCGGACTGGTCTGGTGGGACACCGGGAAATAAACCTGGTGGGCCCCAACCCTTAATGGATCCCCGCCGGGCCAGTCCCCTCTCCCGAGGCCAGTTCCCTCCCCCGATCACCAAAAGAATAGTTTTTTTAGGTGCCACGCAGCGCCATCTGCGCATGCGCGGCAACTAATCATTCAGGAACACCTTCACACAGGCGCGCCGAGCGCGCGCACGTCCCATCATAGTAGGTGGTGGGGGGGTCAGAGGTGGCCCTGGACATTAGTCCCGGTGGGCCCTGGGGCCCCCCAGTCCGACCCTGGACCTGTATAACCCTGTCTGGAATCAGCTTACATTTTTACAATAAAAAGTTATCCTTGTGAGAAAGTAATTAAAGGAAAACTATACCCCCAAAATGAACACTTAAGCAACAGATAGTTCATATCATATTAAGTGGCATATTAAAGAATCTTACCAAACTGGAATATATATTTAAGTAAATATTGCCCTTTTACGTCTCTTGCCTTGAGCCACCATTTCGTGATGGTCTGTGTGCTGTCTCAGAGATCACCTGACCAGAAATACTGCAGCTCTAACTGTAACAGGAAGAAGTGTGGAAGCAAAAGACACAACTCTGTCTGTTAATTGGCTCATGTGACCTAACATGTATGGTTTGTTGGTTTGTTTGTGTGCACAGTGAATCCTACGATCCCAGGGGGCGGCCCTTATTTTTTAAAATGGCAATTTTCTATTTATGATTACCCAATAGCACATACTACTAGAAAAGTATATTATTATGAAAATGGTGTATTTACATGAAGCTGGGTTTTACATATGAGCTGTTTTATGCAATATCTTTTTATAGAGACCTACATTGTTTGGGGGGGTATAGTTTTCCTTTAAAACTTCAGCTTGCACTTACTGGCACTTTTTTTCCCGAAAAAAGGCGAACAGGAATATTTTGTTGCATTTTTTTCTTAAATAAGCTAGCATTCCAGAAAAAAAGTCACACAAATTTCGTCTGTTTTTTTTTTCTCATCTGTGTTTTTTTTTTTTTTTTTTACAAGCTTGGATTTTGATATATCTGCCCCTAAAAATAACTTAAAGGTGAACCACCCCTTTAAGGTGGACCTAAAGTTATTACACAATGTGGTAGATACACAGCTGCTGCTATGGCACCAATTTATGGTAATTTTAGCTCTAAACCTTAAGGGGTAAATGACAGTGGCACAACAAGATCACAAATGATGTATTGCATCAGCTTGACTCTATGTTTGGGGTGTAAATGCCCTTGAAAGTTAAATCTATAATTGCAAGTTATAGACACAATTGTGCCCTTTTTTATGTGCAGAATTCTTGTATTTTTTTTAGATAAACATTGTTTACTCCAAGAAAATTCCCTCGAATTGAACTGTGATTTAGTAGCAAATACAGGTACAGGTATGGAACCTGTTATCCAGAATGCAGGGGCCTGAGGTTTTCAGGATAAGGGATCTTTCTGTAATTTGGATATTCATACCTTGAATCTACTAAAAAAATCATGTAAACATTAAATAAACCCAATGTTGCTTCTAATTAGGATTAATTGTTTGCTGGGATCAAGTACACACTCCTGTTTTATTATTACAGAGAAAAGGGAAATCATTTTTAAAAATGTGGATTATTTGGATAAAATGGAGTCTATGGCAATAGCTTTTACATAATTCTGAGCTTTTTGTATAACAATTTCCAGATACTGAATCCCATACCTGTATAGGATCTATTATGCAGAATGCTCAGGACCTGTGGTTTTCTAGATAAGATCTTCTGTAATTTGGATCACCATGCCTTAAGTCTGCTAAAGATCAATGTAACATGAAATTGTAATTGTTTTACCGTTTATATGGATTCATGGGGCTTAGTTACCATCAAGTACAAGGTACTGTTTTATTAATACAGAGAAAAGGGTAATATATTTTTTTAAAATAAAATAACAATTATTGGCTTAAAATTAGTGACGGGCGATTTTGGGGTGTTTCGCTTCACCCAAAAATTCACGAAACGGTGCAGACGTCTAATTTTTTACTCCGGCATCCGTATTTGATGCTCCAGCGTACAAAAAAACGGACACCGCATGTCCATTTTTTTTACGCTGGCGAATTTTCGTGAATTTATTTGCCGACGGTGAATCGCGGAAATTCCCGACTGGCGAATAAATTCACCCATCACTTAAAATGAATCCTACGGGAGATGGCCTTACTGTAATTTATAGCTTTTTTGGATAATGGGTTTCTGGATAATTAATCCCATGCCTGTACTGTACTGGCACTTATATGATCTCATGGAAACAATGGTATAAAACTCAAAATGATTTGAGTTTTTGCTGTAAGCAATGCTGAATCGTAGTTAAAATACCACTTACCCATTTGCAATATATACAGGGGCTCAGATAAACTGTATATAATTCATATAGTCTATCGTGTATGTGTCTACAATGGTGTTTAGGAGTTAACAAAGGCACTTGCTTTTTTATTTCTGGATCTGTACATTTGCAGTGAGGTCTGTATGGGGCTTGATGTGCTTTTGAACATGCTTTGAACTGACCTCAATTACTTTCCAAGCACAGTTGCCAAAAAACACTTCAAAGACATATACTGCAAGATACTGTATTTCCTGAACTCCATTCAACACAATACAAGACTCTTGTAAATACATTAAGGATCCTGTATCTGTACAAAGCAAAGAGCTGCTGGGGTGTAATTGTGTCCTTTGCCATTAGCACATCATCTAGATATTCCTATAGACATCTATTTGCCCTGGTTCTTGTCCAGACTATAACGTCACAGGGATAGATGTTGCTGTGAATTTTCCACTGATGGTAAAAACGCACATTTTAAAGTTTTAATTGAGGAATTGCTTGCTGCCATCAGTTAACTCATTCAGCTTGTACCAAATTAAATCTAAGAAGAATTACTTCTATGTAGAAGAAATAAATTCTATTATAATGAATGCAATCAATTTAAAGGACCAGTAACAGCAAAAATTTTCTTTAAAAAATGTGTTAGTATGCTACAAAAAAAAAGACGCAGACACATATTAAACTTTAAAATCTCTAAGTCTTTTTTAAGAAATAACTTTCGAAACTCTGCTTGCTCTCCTCTTCAGAAATGGCGACAGGGCGACAATCCATCGTACGGCACTCTATTTCTCCTCCCTGGCTGTTTCCTATAGGGAAGGCAGGGAGGAGAAATGGAGCGCCACACAATGGATTGCCGATTGCCTCTTCTGAAGTGGAGCGCAAGCGGAGTTTCTATAAATTATTTCTTAATAAAGACTTTAAAGTTTAATATGTGTTGGTGTCTTTTCTTCCTGGCAAACTATCAAATTTTTTGAATTTTTTTTTGCTGTTACTGGTCTTTTAAGTTGTTGTTTTGAAAGCTTTACATTTTCAGTTCAATACAGAATGGACACGATATGGCACAGTTATGCGGCTAAATATCTGGTCAGACACTAGGGGGTTTATTTGGGATTGATTTTGGATTAAGCAATCTTAAAGCAAACCCTACATGAGTTTTGTAACTCACCTTAGGTTTCCAACTGGAAAACAAAGCAATTTCCATAATATTACCCAAACAGGCATTTGAAATGAAGAAAAACTTTGGTACCTAAAAGATGTTTTTCTTCAAAATTGGGTAAAATTATGGAAATTGCAGAGATTTTTCAGACCAAAAACCAGGGGCCCATTTACTAATAATCTAATCTTGCTTTTTTTCCATCAATATGAAGGAATAGCAGGGGAGTTGGAAGTATACATCTTCCAGGTTGTCACTTTGTGTGGTCCGGATCCCTACAATAGACCTGGAACAGGAATAGAACAATAACCTGTTTCCCTTGTCAGTATTGCAGTCCTGTTTTTACAGGCAACCATAGTATGGGGGACAGCCACTCCCTTTTATCCTCCTTGGTGGAGCTCAAAGCTGCTCTTGCTAACTAAGCCTCACTGACTCACTCTCCTAGAGAGTACTATAACAGTGGCTATCCTGCACACTAGCTAACCTCATTCACTGGGTCCCTGTTAACCGACTTCTTTAAAGGGTTGTCCCTTTAGGTCAAGAACCTAGTGCAATATTGTTAATATTTGGTGCAGTCACCAAAGTGACCTCTAAAGAAGCTGACCTCAGCCAAATGCGTCAGGTGTGACATCACTTCCGGTCTCAGCAGTGAGTGGATGTACAGGTGGAACACATGGGAGAAGTAGACGCCAGCAGAACCCATCACTTTGAATTGCAAAGGTTCACCTCCATGATCTGCACTATAAGACTGGATTGTTTGAAATGCGCTCATTAGTGTGACTTATGTAAGTACAATAAGTTTTAAAACCTTTTAAATAATAAAGGCAAATTATACTATGGGTGCTGTCCCTGCTTTTTAATGTCTACAGAAAAAGGAATACCCTGGAGTTGATATTGATATGCTGTTTTGAAATCAGGAATCTTGTAAATTGCCAATCCCACCAGAGATTGGACATGCTGATTTTTACTGATTGAAGAAAACACCATTGTACCTTATTTTAATTAATTTTACCTTTTGAAGCAAGCACTAAAAGCACTTTGTTTGACTTGATTATACTTTTATTTTGGAGATGGCGCCTTGTAGAAATCCCTATAGCACTTTAAGACACAAACGAAAAATCTGTGCATAGACTTTCTATGGTTCAAGACACACAGATTTGTGTTGTAACACTTTGATGACTGCACTGAATATTAACAATATTGCACTAGTTTCTATTTGTTCTTTTCCATAGCCGGTGGCGCTGATCTATAATTGTATCTTGATTTGATGATCCAGTGGAGGAACTGTGCAAAAGATCGGCAAAGGAAAATTTCTGAGGGGTTACTTTTCCTTTAAATCTTGCAAATACGTGTTATTTTTTGCCATTTTAACTCTGTTATACGTTTTGTCCCTTTAGGGCCGAACACTTCTGGGGCCTTGGTGACTCCAGGCTCAATGGACGTCCACCCAGATCAACTCCTGCAGGCCAAAGTGTAAGGAGCTCCCCCTGCAAAGCACCATGTTACAAATGCAGGATATGGTCATCAACCTGAAGGCCAATGAACTGGGTATGTAAATAAGTAGTGATGGGCGAATTTCTCCCGTTTCCGTTCGCCGAAAATTTTTTGAAACAACGAAAAAATTGCATAGAACAGACGAGAATAGAATTTTGACGCCCGCGTAAATTTGTGTCGATTTTGATGTCAGTGATAAAGTCAATGGGTGTCTGAAGAATGTTGGTGCACAATGGTTTTGACGCAAACGACTTTTCCAGCGTGCGTCAAAATTTTTTTGACATCGCTGAATTTTTGCAGGAGTTTATTCACCGGTGGCAAAGATTCACGCCTGGTGAATTTATTCACCGATCACTATAAGTACATATCATTGGATGGATTTTAACCCAGCTACAAGGAAATGAGGCACTGGTAGGGGAATGAAACCATAAGGGATATCAGACCTATGGGTCCCTATAATTACACAAATCAGAAATGTTTTAAATAGGCTTCTTTTACCCATACATTATAATACATTTTTTAGGTTTTTGAAAACTGAATTTTATACTCTGCATCACATTCATTACAGAGCAAGATAAATACACACGGTTTTTCCACAGTGCAATGGAGTTAAAGTGGTCACCTCTGCTGTATCCAATGTTAACACTTATAATAAATATGCCTCTGAGTGTAATTTTCCATGAATTAATACTTTATTTTTTTCAAGTGCATATTTATTAAAATTTGTATCTTTGGGGGGGAATTCAAAAAAAATCTGTTTTGTGCTTCATATTTATTGGAATTGAGTGGTTTAATTTCCGTTGCATTTTGTCACAGAAAAAACAATATTAACCAGGAAAAAAATATGATTAACCAGCTTGCTGAAATGTTGAATCATATTGACTTCTGTGGCACCTTGACAGTTTCAGCTGTTTAAATTACAAAATTTTTAATTTGATAAATCTTGAAAAGTCTTAAAGAAAAAACATGATGAACTTTTTGACACTACTTTTAGGGGGGGGCAGAATTCAGTGAAAATATTTTGCAAAACTTTAAAGTAATTTAAATTAATCATCCTATATGGGCCTCAATCTGTATAATTATTTACAATGCTTTTTCTGGCATTAACCCTTTAAGTGCCACAGAACGTAGAATCTACGTTCTGTGGAAAAGTAACTTGAAATGCCACAGAACGTAGATTCTACGTTCTGCAGCACTTCCGGGTTCTGGAGCGGAGGAGCGGCTGTTAGAGCCGCTCGCTCCGTTCCGCTTCGATCCCCTGCCCCTAGGCAACGAGCAGAGCAGGGGATCGAGTGGCCCTTGGGGCGCAATCGCCCAGGGGCCCAAAAGCAGCAGCAGGCACGTGTTACTTAAGTGTCCTGCTGCTGCAGCCTACACTGCGCCATCGATCTCCGCCCCCACAGCACAGAGACAGGAACAACGTCGCAGATCTCTTCCAGGGGCTCTTCCTGATTGTCTGCAACAGTCTCCAGCGACTTTTTCAGGTTAGTGCAACAATTACACACACAAACACACCAACACACACTTATTACAGTAATACACACTTAGATTCACACTTACACATACATTTTTGGGGATTGGGGGGGTCACTTACACTCACTGCACTTACACACACGTGCACGCGCACACACGCGCACATAACATGTAATTTACCATTTGCACATACATGGCATTGTGGCTTTTTTTTTTTTTTCTTATCGCATCGTCTCTTTTTTTGGCTGAAAAAAATGTTTTATTGCCATTATGAATAGCGTATTCGCTAACCGTACTGTGCAATACCTTTTGTATGTTATTTCGGTGATTATATTGCAATTTTGGGTATTTTGGTGCATTTTTAGCCATTTTATTAAATTTTTAGCCATTTTATTGCATTTTCAGCTCTGCATTTGTTGTGTTCACTTGTTTCTAGCCGTATAACCTGTTTGGCCCAGCTAAAATATTCAAACTGTGATTCTGACAGCCGATAACACTAGTCTGGAAAAAAATCATTGATTTTTTTTCCTTTTATTGGATTTTTTTGCATTTCACTCTTTACTGCCTTATTTTGTTTTGCCTTGTAAATTTTATCTACTATATATCCATTTGGGGGTCTCTGTGCGCCACATAGTTTGGTATATCTATGCATATTGGGCATCAAAGTGTTCAGTAGACACCTGGCGTTCATATTTAAGATGTTTTACACTGATACGTTACGAAATGTGGGGCATATAATGGGGTAAAATTCAAGCTTTCTGACAATTTTCAGAAATTTGATAAAAACCGTTATGTTCAGCATTGCTTTGCAGTTTGGCAGTTTGCAGTAGAAACACATATTTACCCATATTGGATTCGTCAGAATGTGTACTTTCTGAAAATATATGGTTTTCTGGGGTCTCTGTACTGTTAGGGGGGTCTAATGTTGCATAATACACACACCAGATGCTTATATTGCAGCAGCCAGCGCGTCAGCTGTGAAAATGTATATAAACTATTGTCATTTGGTGGTCTCTGTGCGCCACATAGTTTGGTATATCTATGCATATTGGGCATCAAAGTGTTCAGTAGACCCCTGGCGTTCATATTTAGGATGTTTTATGCTGATACGTTACGAAATGTGGGGCATATAATGGGGTAAAATTCAATCTTTCTGACGATTTTCAGAAATTTGATAACAACCGTTATTTTCAGCATTGCTTTGCAGTTTGGCAGTTTGCAGTAGAAACACATATTTACCCATATTGGATTCGTCAGAATGTGTACTTTCTGAAAATATATGGTTTTCTGGGGTCTCTGTACTGTTGGGGGGGTCTAATGTCGCATAATACACACACCAGGTGCTTATATTGCAGCAGCCAGCGCGTCAGCCGTGAAAATATATATACACTATTTTCATTTGGGGATGTCATAGTTTGGTATATCTATGCACATTGGGCATCAAACTGTTTAGTAGAACCCTATGTTTATATTTAGGATGCTTTATGCTGGTAATGATACATGGACAATATGATGCTGGAAAGTTGAAGCTTTGAGGCAATTTCCAGATATTTCACCAAAACCGCCAAATTTGGCAAAGCCTTGCGACTCAGTAGTTTGGAGCAGAAAGGCATGGGTACCCATTTTAGATTCTGTACTTTCCAAAAATATATGGGGTTGGGGGGTAAACATATATTTCTGTGTTTTTACCCCACAAAAATGCAGTCAATGTGTTGATTTTTCATTAGCTGAAGTTACCCACAGGACAATTTGTATGTGCTAACTTCATTTTGGGGCCTCTAAATGCCATATACTTTGGTAAACTTATGAACAATGGCCACCAAAATGTTCAGAGGAACCCTGGCAATCATATTTAGGGTGCTTTTTCTTAGTACATAATGACACATGGGTGACATGGTGCTGGGAAGTTGAAGCTTTGAGGCAATTTTCAGATATTTCACCAAAACCGACAACTTTGGGAAAGCCTTGCGACTCAGTAGTTTGGAGCAATAAGGCATGGGTACCCATTTTAGATTCTGTAGAATGTGTACTTTCCAAAAATGTATGGGTTTGGGGGGTAAACATATATTTCTGTGTTTTTACCCCACAAAAATGCAGTCAATGTGTTGATCTCTCATTAGCTGAAGTTACCCACAGTGCTATTTATATGCGCTAACTTCATTTTGGGGCCTCTAAATGCCAGATACTTTGGTAAACCTATGAACAATGGCCACCAAACTGTTCGGAGGAACCCTGGCAATCATATTTAGGGTGCTTTTTCTTGGTGCATAACGATACATGGGTGATATGGTGCTGGGAAGTTGAAGCTTTGAGGCAATTTTCAGATATTTCACCAAAACCGACAATTGTGGGAAAGCCTTGCGACTCAGTAGTTTGGAGCAATAAGGCATGGGTACCCATTTTAGATTCTGTAGAATATGTACTTTCCAAAAATGTATGGGTTTGGGGGGTAAACATATATTGCTGTGTTTTTACCCCACAAAAATGCAGTCAATGTGTTGATCTTTCAGTTACCCACAGGACTATTTGTATGCGCTAACTTCATTTTGAGGCCTTTAAATGCCAGATACTTTGGTAAACCTATGAACAATGGCCACCAAACTGTTTGGAGGAACCCTGGCAATCATATTTAGGGTGCTTTTTCTTGGTGCGTAACGATACATGGGTGATATGGTGCTGAGAAGTTGAAGCTTTGAGGCAATTTTCAGATATTTCACCAAAACCGACAATTGTGGGAAAGCCTTGCGACTCAGTAGTTTGGAGCAGAAAGGCATGGGTAACCCATTTTAGATTCGGTAGAATGTGTTCTTTCCAAAAATATATGGTTTTTGGGGGTAAACATATAGTTCTGTGTTTTTACCCCACAAAAATGCAGTCAATGTGTTGATCTTTCATTAGCTGGTTACCCACGGGACTGTTTGTATGCACTAACTTCATTTTGGGGCCTCTAAATGCCAGATACTTTGGTAAACTTATGAACAATGACCACCAAAATGTTCAGAGGAACCCTGGCAATCATATTTAGGGTGCTTTTTCTTAGTACGTAATGATACATGGGCGATATGGTGCTGGGAAGTTGAAGCTTTGAGGCAATTTTCAGATATTTCACCAAAACCGACAAATTTGGGAAAGCCTTGCGACTCAGTAGTTTGGAGCAGAAAGGCATGGGTACCCATTTTAGATTCAGTAGAATGTGTACTTTCCAAAAATATATGGGTTTGGGGGGTAAACATATATTTCTGTGTTTTTACCCCACAAAAAATGCAGTCAATGTGTTGATTTCTCAGTAGCTGAAGTAAAGTCCTGAACAATTTGGATGTGCTAACTTCATATTGGTGTCTCTAAATGCCAGATACTTTGGTAAACCTATGCATAATGGGTATCAAACTGTTCAGTGGACCCCTGGCAATCATATTTCAGGTGCTTTTTCTTGGTACCTAATATAGTTTGGGATATGCGGAGCAGCAAAATAAAACCTTTGAAATGATTTTTCAGAATTTTGAATTTTTTTTTGAAAAAACGCTATGTTCAGACAAGCTTTTATGTTTGGTAGTTGGGAGTAGAGAGACATAGTTACCCATTTTGTAATCGGCAGAATGTGTACTTTTCAAAAATGTATAGTTTTCTGGGGTAAACCTACGGTTTCAGGATTTTTTGCCTTGGAATCTAAAGCATGCCGTTTTCTGCCTTAGTGCTTTCAAAATTCGGTAATATACTGCCGGGAGTTTTTGCTGTACAGAAATACTAAATCTCCCTAAAACTATACATATCTGGTATTGGCACATTCGAGAGACATAAGGCTTTCCAAATCAGTTGGATTTTCATCCGTAAAATGAAATATTTTTCTGGTATAAATTGATATACGATGAAAAATGGTAATTTTTAATTTTTTTTTTGGTATTTAGCACTATACATTTTTTTGCACAGGTGGAAATACATGAAAACTCAGGCAGATTTAGAAAGCTCAGTTTCTACCGAAAAAAACGATGTATAGTTTTCCTAGGTAAACTATAGATTTCCCCTCAGAAAATGCCCCTAAATTGAGAGAGCACAAAATGTTTCAAAGACGGCTGGCATTTCGCGTAACCAAAATGTGAAATTCTGCTGGCACTTAAAGGGTTAAGTAGTCTTTTTTCCTCACATCATGTTTTCAGAAAAAATATGAAAAGCTTGAAATCTGGAAAGTTTTTAAATTCTTGAAAAATTTTTACCTAAAGAGTAATAAAGCAATTGATGGAAACGTATTTCAGCATGAATCAGCCATTTGGAACGTCCATCTTCCAACCAACATTCAGGTGTAGGAAGCACAATAATAAACAATAATAGCTAAAATTATATTTGTGAAGCAGATTTATTCGGCATCCCCTGAGAGTCATTTTTATAGCTCTGACAGTTCCTATTTAAAAGCTTCTTTTCAAAGTAATTTATCTTATAGCCGATGAAATACAGTCATTTTTAAAAGTCTCAAACCATTGCAAAATATTATATAATATACAGTAAATTCCTTCAAGTTCCCCCTTTTTTTGCAAAAAATAACATATTTGTCATAATTTATAACTGTTTCCTGAATGCCTTTATAGAACATGCAGAAGAAGAATAAAATTTTATTCTCTGTGCCTAAATTCCTTGCCGTATTTCTAGAGATTTTGCTATTTAATGTAACGCTGAACATCTTTTTTTTAACATAAACCCTTGATAACAGCATTTTTCCTTTATTGCCCCATTGTAGAAAAAGTACTAATCTAGTGAAAGGATTTATTGAAGTACTGGTAATGTATGTATTAAAAGAAATAAAAAATAATATTGTGCCAAGAGGAAGAAAGTGTTTGGAGCGACTACAACATGTCTTTGTTCAGCATAACTGAATGGACGGGAGAATATAGTCATTTTCTCTTATTGATAATATCAATGGTTTCCAGCATTATATTCAAAATCCCAGAAGCACAATGAAGCAAGCTGAGATTACGAGTCTCAAAAGGAAGGATGCCCCAATGATTGGCTCTACAACAAGTAATCAATTGCACCTCCTGTTGCTTGAGATTAGCAGGTTTAGTGCCCACACACTAACATTGTTATGCAGTAAAATATGTTAAAACACACACATTCAGCCATTGTATACAAGTTATTTTAGAGGAAGACAAGCAAACTCCCAAACAAAGGAAGACAAGTAAACTTCCAAAACAAGATACCAGATCAGCCACCTATGATTGAAAAATATTCCTTGCTCACCCTAAAAGGTCAAATGGGATTCTAATGGGATTCTAAGTGGATCCATTACTGTATATTGGTCAACAATTCTTAATTATATATGTCCCCTTTCTTTATAGAAATTCATCCAACCCACAGCAAAAAGTAACTTCTTCATTACCCTCTTTTGGTTGTAAATTCCATAAACTGACTCCATGTTTTTTTCCATGCGTTTCACCTTACCTAGTAACTGGTAGCGATGTGCGTGTTGACCACCGGATGGGTGGGTTTGAGTTTAAATTTGGTAAACCATTGTAAGTTAGGGTTGGTCAGGCTGGGTAAGTACACTCTTCCACTGCTTTTGAAGATTCCCTGTCTTGAAAGCAGATGGATGCACAGAAGTAGCGCACAGAGCAAGAAGATCTGAGTACGGGTTGGATGGGGGTCCTACAATGCCAACATTTTGCAGTTGAGTTTTTGTGAGCTAGGGTAGGGTGCGAGTTGAGTTCTTCCTGACCTGCACATCACAAGTAACCGACCCCTACTGACATTTTTTTAATTAACATTTTTTTAATGCCACTATATATATATATATATATATATATATATATATATATATATATATATATATATCACAAGGGGATTACCAACACTCACATCAAATAGAGTTCTCCGTGCCTGGGTGCAGTGTCCAAAAATCAAAACATAGAAGAGAGGGTCCACACACGCAGGACTTAAAAATCAGTAAAGGGAGACCTGATGTTTAGATATATATATATATATATATATATATATATATATATATATATATATATATATACTTCAGCCATGCCTTATCACTGACAAGGAATAGACACAATATATTTTCATAGAGGCAGAGTTCTTTAAAAATTGTAGTCATTTTTTTTGCAAAAATCACATTTGTGGCTTTGTGCCAAATCACTTAAAAATATTATCAGTTTATCAACATTCCTGAAAAAAATCTGAATTTACATGAATCGTCGTTTTTCATAAATATGTCCTATGTTGATGCAAAGAAATTGCTGATTTTTCACATCTAGTTTCAATATTTTTTCACAACTGAATTGTTTTCAACAAAGTTTAATAAGTGTGCCCTTAATTGTTGAGTTGCAAAAGTTCAGCTGAATTTAAAAAAAAAATCCATGAAGCTCATAACAAACAACTCTGAAATATTAACTCGAGTTGCTAAAGAGCCGCTATCTCTATCAATTTTTTAAGAGATAAATGTATTTTTTAAAGTGTTCTGTTCTTAGTTGCTATGAAGGAGTTGCTGCCTCAGCAATCATTGACTTTAGTTATTTACCTCCCCACACAGCCTTATAGCATATTATAATTCTTTAACAAATAAAAAAACAGATGGAGTATGGACTAACCAGTTGGTCTCATACAAAATTTTATGGTGTATATTCACCTTCTAAATGGAACTTTCAATAACAAGGACAATTCTCTTATCAAGCTCTTGTAGACTAAACAGAAATATACCATAAAATTACTGTAACATAGGGAATGAATTCTGGGAAGGAAACCCAAGATTGCTCCTAAAATTTCCATTTAGATGGATTACTTGTGAAACTGAGCTTTATCCACTGGGTTGTAAAGCAGTAAACTGATCGCATTCCCAAGTGCAGACCAGTTTTGTCCTTATTGGACTCATCAGTGCAATGCAATGCTTTCTCCGTTGAGGAGATACATCCTCAGGCCATGGAATTCTGCAAAGGAAACCCAGGATTGTGCCTAAAATTTCCATTAAGGAGTTCCAAACCACTAAACATAATTATACAAAAAAGTGTAGGTCATATTTTCCTTTTTAAAAAAAAACTAAATCTGGATTTAGTTGACAAACTCAAAGTAGTACAACATGGAAATTTCGGACTGTGTTTTATTTATTGTGCTGTAAATCGAGTTATGATGCTGTATATTTCAATCATGTTATGAGAGTTGAACTGTGAAAGTTTAGGGGTTATTAAAACTACACGTGTTTTTTTTGTCTATACCAAGGCCATTGAGATGTACCAGCCTCATGTCTCACCTACTACTAAAACGGCATTTTTTTATTGTAAGGAAGAATGAGCTCCAACATTCCATTTCAAAGCTTTTAGATTTTATTGAAGGTTAAAACAATTATAACACTTTACTATAACAAGCTTCATGCCCTTTTTATTAAGGTTTTTATTTCCTTTTTACTTATCCACTATGAAATATTTTATTCTCTAAAAGGCCCCAGTTATCACAGAGAATAATACAATAGCAGGAATAAGTGCAAATAATGTTTTTAACCAGCTCTTGTCCTTGAGGGATGTGTGACTCTTACGTAAAGTCAAACCGTTAAGCAAAGTATATATCTAGAGAAAGCTATAAAAAATAATAAAGGACTAAAGTGGGGACATCACATACCAGATGGTAATTTATGAAGCATAGAACATGAGGCATACATTTTGTTTGTTAAATGAAATACAAGAAGGACAATCAGGTTGACATTAAAGCCCATCTGGATAGTTGGGGTGGAGAACTGCTGGTTTGTGTCTAGTACAATACATTCAATATAAAGTAGGGGATTTAATGTAGTGAATGTAACTTTACAGAACAAAATAGCTCTTGTTAAGCTGGTTACATAAGGAACAACATTGACCTGGACATTATGGACTAACTAAGGGAAGGTTGAGGCTCCAAACCAAGGAGCCAAATTATACTGGGCAACCCTAAAGCTACAGCCACCCTGTATGTCATGGTAATTCCAGGGTTTTGATAGAGCAGTGATCCCCCAACCAGTAGCTCATAAGCAACATGTTGCTCACCAACCCATTGGATGTTGCTCCCAATGGCTTCAAAGCAGGGGCTTATTATTGAATTCCAGGTATAACCTACTTTTCTGTTACATGATCCACGTGACCCTCTGGTCCACACACTCAGCCAGTGTAGAGATAGTCACTGCAGCAGGCATAAGGACTTGAATACATCAGGCAGAGACACCATAACTTCATAACATTTTATTGATGTGCACCTGTCTGGGGACCTGTAAAACAGTAAGGAGAACACTGCCACTTTCAGGTACATCACAGGCCACCAGCCCACCTACATTACAACAGACAGTTAATTCAACATATCCCTATTAACATATTACAGGATTTATAAAACTGGAAGAAAAAGCAGCATAGCTGATATACACGACGCATTACCATATAACAACCTCAGCACATTACAATAGGCAGATTACCACAATCAGGTAATAGTGTGAGGATTAAAACATACAGTTTTTTTTCCATGGCAGACATTTTAAATATCATGTGCTCTGCCTGTCTCCATTACAAACTTTTGGCAATATGCTACACACTACTAAAACGTCTAGAAACATGAAGTTTCTATAGCTGGAGGTAAACAAGAAATAACCTTTAAAATCAACTGTGCATGACCTTTGAGGTGATTAGAGCATTCACAGACATAGTACCTCTTCTGCGGAGGTAAAGCACCAAGGAGGGACCAGACTAGGGTTGCCAGGTCTAATTTTCAAAACCAGCCAAATTCAGCTACAGAATCAGCCCAAAACTAGCCAAGAGGCACTTGACAAGTAGCCCAAAAATAGCACAAAATGTGCAGTGAAAAAAAGAATTAAAAATAGAAGAATATATATGAAAATACGCCTTTTTCATGTTTCCATGAAGCAAAATGTGAGAGATTCGCCATCACCAGGGGCGTAACTACAGAGGGAGCCCCGTAAGGCCCTAATTCATATACAATTTCAGTAAATATTGGTAAAACAGCTCAACCTCTAGACATTTTTGTGGCCAGTAGATTTTTGGATGAAAATTGTCTGAAATTGAGGAAAGTCACTGAAAAATGTGAGAATGTTAAAGAGTGATGGGAGACTGGGGTACAGAGCACAAAATCTGGTATTGCCCGACTTTTACACAAGTCAGTCCCATTGCATGCTGGGCTTTGTAGTCTTACATTAAACTTTGAAATTTTTACATAAAAACTACATTACCCAACATGCATTGGGAGACACAGGCTTGGCACATTGGGGCAAGAACAAACTTTGTCTGGTTTCCAAAGTACAAACCAGCCAAATGCCCAAAAAGTAGCCCAAAACCATACCTTGGATAGTTTGTACTTTCAAAACCAGCCTGGGCTTTAAATTATGAGCCCAATTTGGCTGGAAAACCACCAGCCTGGCAACCCTGGACCAGACCAATTTACGGGACATACATGGTGGTTTAGGGAAAGTCCATTAAAGATTAAAGTCTGGCAAAGTTTCTGCTAAGTGTCTGGCTATGGTTTTCACACAGAAGTTAGCTGGTCTATCAGGAACTATTTATTACCTGATTAGAACCTAATAAACAGCAAAACATACAAACTTATACTTAAGCTAACTGTGTTACACAGGCTTGGAGGCAAGTTTTGGTTGCATAACAACTATGTGTACTGCCAAGTAGCACCTTCTCTAGGCTGCCAGTCAACATAGAGACTACCAAATAGCGAATCAGAACCCTTATTTGACACCCAAGGACTTTTTTTCATGCTTGTGGTGTTCACCAACTCTTTTTACATTTGAATGTGGCTTACAGATAAAAAAAGGTTGGGGACCACTGCTACAGAAGGTTGTATCAATAGGCACAACAGACTTATGCCAAAACCCTTCTTGCATTTGTACCCACACTACGAAGAATTAATATTTCTGGTGGTGGTGGTTTGTTTTGTTAACCAAACATAGGAAAATGTATGTTATATATTTGTGTGTGCTTACACCCCCAAGACAGCTTTGTATTATATTTTGAATAAACAAGGTTACTATCCTATGCATCCAAGAGGAAACAAAAGAAAATGTTCCTGGTCATCCCTGGTTTGGCCAGTCCTACACTCATTTTCATCTGATTCATTAAGAATTCTAGTGCTTCATTATACATTTTACACAGGGACCAAGTTTTACCTGCAACTTACTTGCTGCTTTCAAGGTTAAAACTACCAATAATAAAAATGGGCAGCCAAGTTTGGAAGTTTTAACCTTGAAAGCAGCAAGTAAGTTGCAGGTAAAACTTGGTCCCTGTGTAAAATGTATAATGAAGCAATAGAATTCTTAATGAATCAGATAAAATTTGACTGTAGGACTGGCCAGACCAGGGATGGCTTTGACGTAGTTGACCAGCTTAAATATATTGCAATATATGGACAAACAATCCCTGTTTTGTTTAAAGGGTAAGGCATTTTTTAGTAGCAGTATGCACAAAATGTCTCAATGTAGAGGAGGTCATGTAGAAGTCAGTGGCAGAGGTCCCTTGAACCATTTGAAAATGTTTTTAGCCTTTGTGATTTTCAGGGTTTTTTTTGGTGGTTTGCTTTCGAAAACTTGAGAAATTCGAGCTATTCAAGTTTTTTTTTTTTTTATCCAGTAACCCGATCAATTTGAGTATACAAGTTTTTCCCTCCCAATTCCATTCATTTAAGTTTTTTACATTTGAGTTTTTCTTATATAAGCAAACATTTGAGTTGTGAGTTTATTCGAGGTAGAAAAAACCTCACAAACCTCACACTTAAGCTTTGATAAATAACCACCTAAATGTCATGTATGCACATATCACTACTTTACTCCTCATAAACATGGGATGGGTGGCTGACTAACTTGGGATAATGGAAGTTCAGTAAACACCAGAGGTAAACAAATAACCACTATCCTATTACTGTATAGTATACCAGGGGTGCCCAGGACGTCAATCGCGGTCTACCTATAGATCCTGGTAATGTTGCTGGTAGACTGTGATCTGCCTGGACCATAGACGAGGGGATATTGAAGTCTTGAAGGGCCTGCTGCTCCCGCTGCTGGTGAAGGCCCATGTGTTCGCTGTGGAACACACGGCCCCTTAGTAAAGATGGCCGCCTCTGCTTCCTGCTGTGACTTTCTGTCAATCGGATGCGTTTTTCTTAGTCCATGGCTGAGCAATGCTGAAGTGTGCGCTGTCATACATTGCTGTGTAGTTACACCCCAGCCCCAAGCTGCTGGACAGCAACTTTCAACACCTGCTATGGGGGGATTCTGGGAGCTGTAGTTACACTTCAAGGAAGGCATGAGGGTGGGGTTATAGAGCGAACTGACACATTGTCACTGCTTTTTGGTGGCTGATACTGGTCCCTATACCTGGGCAGGGAATTATTATGGTACAGTGCCTGGCATATATCTTGCCAATGAAAGCAGCCTAATGTTCTATACACAGGCCTCACATTCTCACATTCTCATCTCATTTCCCCTTAATTAGTATGCAGCTGCAATAATGACGGGCAGCCCTCCCAAATAACTCAGCTCTCGTTTGATCACCCCCAAATGTCCTCTGTGTCTTCCAGCTCCTGTTCACATCTAATCATGGAAAAGAAAGGGCATGATGTGTTGGCTGTGCTTGGGAGCCTTGTATTACCTGCACCCACATCTTTCTTTCTAGTCCAGAGCCCGACACTGATTTCCATAAAACCACCAATAACTGTGTTACACACTGTGTCTGTCTTTGCTTCTTTTCTGCCATAGAAAACAGCAGTTTTGTCTTGCTTTATGGCAGGTATAGTGTAATATTAGAACCATTTTATGGGCTTGGAAAACTTGTTCTTGCACCGTACGGTAGACAGTCCACTATTTTTATCAAGGATGGGGGCCAGGCGGCGAGAGTAGATCCCAAGGTAACAAAGTCTGGACACCCCTGCTGTAAACTATACTAAGAACCAATATCACTCAATACAGTTCTAGGTGTAAAGGGTTATTATAGACATATTAAAAGATATGGCAAAAAAATATATTTTTGGAGGGTTAATCAATATACTTTGAAGTATCCAATTATTTTGGAATAATGGGGAACCAACCTCATAAGTGAACTAATCAACTATTGACATTAACAACATTTAATAAGAAATGTCAGATGTCCCAGAATGTTTGTGTACAGGCGGCCCAACAATGTGGACTTGGAAAAAGCCCAGTAGGAAAAAGCCAAAAACAATGGCCTTTTTATAGACAGAGTTTAATGTTCCATGGGAAAAACGATGTCACTGTGTTGTGTAAACTCCTCATCAATATGCAGCTTTGTTAAATGTTAAAGTCTCATTGAAAATGAGCACATTCCATAGAACACCCACTCAGCCCGGCGTCAATGTTCATTTGCTTTATGGTATTATTATTATTTTAAGGGAGCCGAGAACCAGATTTCTAAACAGAGAGCAGTTAAAAGAGTGTATTATCTGTGACAGTAAATGCACTATGCAAATCACATACTCAAACACTCCGGTGGTATTTAAGTTCTCCATCATACACGTATGCGTCACAGTGAAGGCTTCATTATCCTTATGTCTTCTACTGTATAGTTTAGCATTTACTGTTATAACTGTTTCTATTATACAAAGAGATTCTGTTCATTAAAAACAGTTAGAAAGCTTCATATATGACTGAAAGACGAACCGGTGATTAAATCTTTGATCCGGCTCCCATAATGCAGCACACTGACATCTCCTATACTGCTGTCAATTTATATATACAGTACAGGTATGGGACTTGTTATCCAGAATGCTCGGGACCTGGGGTTTTCAAGATAACAGATCTTTTGTATTTTGGATCTTCATACCTTAAGTCTACTAGAAAATCGTGTAAACATTAAAAAAATCCAGCAAGCTTGTTTAGATTCCAATAAGGATTAATTGTTTCTTAGTTGGGATCAAGTACAAGCTACTGTTTTATTATTACAGAGAAAAATGAAATAATTTAAAAAAATTTGGATTATTTAGAGCATTATGGATAATGTTGCCATACTTTATTATGTATATAATGTATGCCTACCCACACAGAAAAACAATGTGTTTGTGAACGATACAACCAAACTGAGACCACACAATCTGGACACACAATTGCTCTGGCTTAGAGCTACTATCGTAATCTAGGGGAACCTACAACAGGAATCAGATACTGTATAACGAGGGTAATGTATTAGATAAAAGTCTTATGTAATTAAAGGTACTAAGTTTGCCCAGGTGCAGTAACCAATAGCCACCAATCAGCAGGTAGAATTTACTGGTCATCTGTTCAAAAGCAAACATCTTATTGGCTGCTAGGGGTTACTGCTCCTGGGCAAAGTTAGTGCCTTTTATTACATATGGGGGAAAGTCTGCAACTTGTTTAGTAAACCATAGCAATAGTTATGGGTTACTAGATGAGGTTAAAATTAAAATATTTTATTACAAGAACCCAGTTGAATTCAGGTATTTTCTCATTGGTCATAAGTGAGGAGGACTATGGGAGGTAAAAATGAGGTTGTGGTGACTTGAGGATTACTCTAAAGCAGTGACCCCAACCAGTGGCTCTTAAGAAACATGCGTCTCATCAACCCCTTGGATGTTGCTCTCAATGGCCTCAAAGCAGGTGCTTATTTTTGAATTCCAGGCTTGGAGGCAAGTTTTGGTTGTATAAAAACCAGGTGTACTGCCAAACAGAGTCTCCTGTAGGCTTCCAGTCTGAATAGGGACTACCATTTATGCTTGCGTGGCTCCCCACTCTTTTTACATCTGAATGTGGCTCACGGATAAAAAAGGTTGTCAAGCATGCTTGACAAATGGGTACGCCCGAAGCGTTGCATCCGCAATAAACGAGCAAGGGTTCTCCCTGCTAGAAATAACCCATGTTGTGCCGATGATTTTTCCTTCATTCACGCTGAACTCGAGGTTGCCAAAGCCTCCTTCACTGAGCTCCAGGGATTCGCCTTGGACAGGACGGCCAGGGTGTGCAAGGGTAATTCTTTCTTTCTCCCTGGTCATAAGAACCCATTTTGAACACCTAGAATGGTTAATAAAACAAGTGGGGAGAACTATGAGATGTTAAGGGAAGTGTTGTGGGTTACTCAAGGCTAAAATAAAAGGATACGCCCATAATATCTTGTAGGAAGAATGCTATAGAGAGCAAATTAAGAAGGAAGCTATAAATAAGGATCTAGAAGCAAATACCATATTTGAAGGAGAAGAGTCCACTCAATGGTCAACAAAAACATGATCTCTACATTGTACAGGTATGGTATCTGTTATCCAGAAACATGTTATCCAGAAAGCTCTGAATTATTCAAAGGCCATCTCCCATAGACTCCATTTTATCCAGAGAATCCAATTTTCAAATAAATAATACAAAGTACTTAATCCAAACTAAGACATACTTAATCCTTATTGGAGGCAAAACCAGCCTATTGAGTTTATTTAATCTTTACATGATTGTCTAGTAGACTTAAGGTATGAAGATCCAAATTACAGAAAGATCTGTTATCCAGAAAATCACAGGTCCCTAGAATTTTGGATAACAGGTCCCATGCCTGTACAAAAAACTTCATTGTTTTAAAAACCTGCTTTGGGGGATGATTTCTTTAAGTCTCTGCCTGTTAAAGTCGTTGGTTGCTCCTCTCCCCTAGCTCAAGTCTCATGGTAGTATGTCTAGGCACCCTTTATGCAAAATTTGTCTCATAAAATCGTCCTACTATAAATCAGATGTTAAAAAGTATTTTAAATAATGACAATACCTGTAGTATGCCCCACAAAGCACTCAGCATAGTGACAGTAAAACACAAAGCAAAGAAGTGAAGATGCGACCTAGTGCCTAATGTACACTTAAGATATTCAATTCTTACACCAGTTTGTGCTTCTGCGTTTCATGCACTTTATTTATAGTCACTTTTTTCATTTAGTAAAAATATACACATCCATTTTTTCCCCCTCAATAGCTGTCATTTCTAATAGTGCATTGTGGTTCTGCTTTACCCAGGCAATAAACATGCTAATCATATAACATAAAACACTTTGGCTTGTTCATCTCAATTTTTTTCCCTTAAGAATCAAACTTCAAAGACTGCAAGCAAGCATAATTTTCACTATAAATTGCATTCGGCAGAAGAATAGTCACTTCATTAAGCACTCATTTGTATGTTTTCCACAAGTTTGCGTACGCTTTTTTTTTTTATTAAAGGAAAAGGCCTGGTTACCTTAGCAACTGGCAAAAAAAAACCCCAAACTTTCCGGCATAGGTTTGAAGCCGTGAAAAAAACTTTAATGAGAATTGCACAAGCTTGATTTCAGTCTAAAATTTTAAATAAGCATCAGAATTAAGAAAACATTCTGCAACAGGGATAAAGAGATTCCATGAATACGTACCTGGAATTTATTTGCTCATTTATATTGTTTTCACTTGTCAACTTAACATCCCGTCTCATTAATTTGAGCAGTCGTTTCAGCAACAAGATTGCATTTTTTGATTGGCATTTTAAAATGTAAAAAAAAGTAATCTCTGATTTATGGCATTAAGGGGCAGATATATCAAGGGTCGAATTTCGAGGGGTTAAAACCCTCGAAATTCATCCATCGAACTGAAATTTTTCGAATTCGATTTTTAGCGATCAATCAAAGGATTTTTATTCGATGCCAAAAACTTTAAAAAATGCACTGGAAGGTCCCCATAGGCTAATATAGCAATTCGGTAGCTTTAATTTGGCGAAGTATTGAAATCAAAGGATTTTTAAAGAGACAGTACTTCAACTATTGAATGGTCGAATTCAAAGTCGTAGTATCCTATTCGATGGTCGAAGTATCCAAAAAATTACTTCGAAATTCAAACTTTTTGGACTTCGAAAATTCACTCGAGCTTAGTAAATCTGCCCCTAAGTGAACCCATTTTTAATGAAAAAGATCCTAACTGGAAAATAATGTATGATTCTTGCAGACTGTAACTATTTTACAAAACTGGTGCAACAGCATGTTGTAGATAATAATATACGAGGGCAATTTACATTAAAAAAAAACAATAATCTGTTTTTGGTCGATGGGTCAGTGACCCCAAAAAATGCTCTCATTTTCTGTTGCGGCCCAGAAGTAGAACCTGGAAGACTAATCATCTGAAAATGACACATAATTAAAAGAGAAAACTGAAAAAAATCCTGAAATAACTATAAACATTAAGGGCAGATCAATATTCAAGACAAGGTATGGGAATTACAGAATTACAGAAAGGCCGTCTCCCATAGACTCAATTGTATCCAAATAATTCAAATTTTCAAAAATGATTTCCTTTTTCACTTTTAGTGCCACCTGAGGCAACAAGAACAATCACTTTCACGGTTTTATCCCCCATCCATTTGCTGCACCTTATTTATATATACATGCAGATATGAAATGGAAAGTTAAAAAAAACATTTTGGATACAATCTAAATAATGACATTTTTACATCTTAAAAAAGCACATTATTTTTGTTTTCATATTGCTGTTCTCGTTTCACAATACACCATATACTCTATTATGTGGTGATGTAGTATTGTCGTTTGGATTTTTAGGCTGCACCTGTTTTGATAGTATAATTTTCTAAGTAGTGATAGAACTGCAAATGTGAATTATAATTACTATTTTCCCTGTCAATATATATATATAGCTGGTTTGAAGACAAAAGATCAGGCTCATTGCTTTAGGCGACTGCTTCTATCTTTGATGCAAATTATGTGAAGCAAAAATACAACATACAGGTATGGGATCCGATATCTACCAACCAGAGATCCAGAAAGCTCTGAATTACAGAATGCCTGCCTCCCTTAGACTCCATTTTATCCAAATAATCCAAAATTTTAAAAATGATTTCCTTCATAATAAAACAGTTCCTTATACTTAATCCAAACGAAGATATAATTAATCTTTATTGGAAGCAAAAGCAGCCTATTGGGTTTATTTAATGTTTACACGATTTTCTAGTAGACTTAATATATGAAGATCCAAAATATTGAAACATCCATTATCTGGAAAACCCCAGGTCCTGAGCATTCTGGATAACAGGCCCCATACCTGTACTGTACTTTTATTCTGTTTGTCCAGGAATGGTTCTCTCTTAGGGCAGAATGGGTATGTCGTTCCCCAAATCAAAAGGGCACTAGAATTTGTTATAGATATTTTGAAATGTCCAACATGTGACCCTCTAGCTGTTCATCTGCAATTCCCATCATGAATGCGAGTCAAAGGATGTGCAGGATCCTGGTTTTTATAATGACTTATCTGAGGTTGCCTAGTGCTTACATACAGTAGATATGTTATACATGATTCCAGTTGTTACTAATGAGATAAAAGTCAAGACATAAAGGGGCAAATTTACCTAGGGTCGAATATCAAGGGTTAATTAACCCTCGATATTCGACTGCCGAATTGAAACCTTTTGACTTCGAATATCGAAGTCGAAGGATTTAACGCAATTCGTTTGTTTGATCGAACGATTAAATCCTTCGAAATGAACGATTCGAAGGATTTTAATCCATCGATCGAACGAAATTCCTTTGATCACAAATTGCTAGGAAAGCCTATGGGGACCTTCCCCATAGGCTAACATTGGTGCTTGGAAAAATCCTTTGAAAGCCTATGGCGAACTAGGGGGGTTGAAGAATTTTTTAAAGAGACAGTACTTCGACTATCGAATAGTCGAACGATTTTTAGTTTAAATCGTTCGATTCGAAGTCGAAGGTCGAAGTAGCCCATTCGATGGTCGAAGTGGCCAAAAGAAACATTTGAAATTCTAACTATTTTTCCTCTATTTTCCTCTATTCCTTCACTCGAGCTTATTGAATAGGCCCCAAAGTATGTTGACAAGCCCCTATCCAACTCATTCCCAAACCAAAGGTATTAATATGAAAGTTGGTTCTGCTATAAAAAGCCTCTGTTCAGGGATGGCTTTCCACTAGATTCTGGAACATTGCTGGTGAGAAATTCTCCAAGAGATTGGGCACTCATAATGGGGGATCAGGATTGGCTCACATTTGAGCTTCAATACATCCCACAGTTTTTCATGTGGGTTGTGTTCACGGGTCTGTTCAGGCAGGTCAAGCAACACTTTTCTTTGTGCATGGGGTTATTATTCTGCTGAAACATGATGTCAATAACGTCATTGTATGATTTAGTGGTCCAGTGTTTGCAGTAATGGCTATGGCTTAAATACCCAAATTCAAAACTTTGAAGAAGTGTATGCACTGTATACTTTTTCCCATATAGTGTATGTCAAATATATGACTTATATAAGTTTTTGTTGGTAGGAATAATAGCTAATCTCTAAAACAAAACCCCCAATAAAAATCTATCCATCCATTCAAATTCATATGTATTAGTGCCGGTTGGCCTTAAAACCTATGGCTTCCCCAGAAGCAGGTTGCAGGTGTGTGTGGTGGACCAATTGCTGCCACTCAACTGCTCCTCACCTCTCTCCCCATCATTCCAAGCCCCACTATTAAGGGGGCAGTACTTGTTTATATACTGGTGGGATGAGCTTGGGTCTATAAATTGACATGGTTGGTTGGGCAATCATGAAGCATACATGGACTAAATCTATCTATCTATAGAACTTTAAACATGTTTACTTTAGGAAACATTCAGTCTGACCATGCTGTTATCTCTCAATAAATTCTGTAAGCAACAAGATAAAAAGAAGATAATCGAGAAATCCCTGCAGAAACACACCGCTGCATAGTCTGTTGTAACAGCAATATTGTGATATAGTCAATGTGTTGGTCAGCAGCTGACAGTTTGTAATGTCCTCTTAAACCTTCAGCAATAACCCCCTGACTCCTGAGACTAAAGAGGTCAAACAGCAAAGACTTTATCAGCAAACCATGGTATTTAAAGAAAGAGGAAGCATCCCCGTGTCACATTTTAATGAAATACGAAGGCCTTCAAGCAAGCAGAAAATTAAATTGCATTGGAACAGAAATGGTTCTAAAATTCTTTTCGGCAAAGTGGTATCATGCTTGTACCTGTACAAGATTTAAATGCTGAAATTAAAATGTGATATCATGATCATTTCTCTTTTACTTTCAGTAGAAGATTCTCTTGTTTTACATTATGTGCTTTGCATTAATATTTGCCTGAAGCCTTGAAGGAAAGCTTAAAAGTTATGGATTGTATGAACCGGGACACCAAGTTAGAGAATTGTATTAAAACAAAAAGATGAAAAAAGACTCTGGAAAATGGCTTACTAGTAAAAAAAATATCATCATCTAAAACTTAAAATAAGACAAAGAAAAAACATAAAATTAGAAACAAGGTGACAGATTGGTCTGTGGCACCAGCTAAATCTATGTTAAAAAAGGGCTGACATTTGTAAATAATTAATACTTATGGCACCATATAAAAGAATATAAAAAATAATTTGTTCATAATTCATAAATGGCATTAAATGTTTTTTTGACTAGCAGAGGTCAATGTTCAGGAAGAATAATAATTAGAAGTCTCTAACTGGCAAACTGCGACACCCAACATGTTTATAGCACTCATATGGCCAATTTCAAGTAGATGATTAGAAGAGAATAAAATAGTGCATGCTTAGATTATTATTCATGCTTATCTGAGGCAGAGTTTGAGTCAACATCTGAGCTTAATGTTAGAAAATGCTTGGGTAATAAAACTAGATCAAAATGTCAGCGAGAAATCTACTGCTTGTTTTTGTAGCCTTACAAATACTGAGTCTACGCCTACCATGTGTTTAACTGCACTTTCAAGTGCATATGCTTCCAAAACAGTCACTCTTTCACACGGAAGAGCCTGGGTTATTTTTACCAGTACTTATATGCAAAGTCTTTGGAATAGTTACTAATATACCTCTCAGAAATTTCCAAAAACGAGATAGTGCAGAGGAATTCGCTCAGTATACCTTTTGCAAGTGATGTGTTGCTCCTACATTCTTGTCCCTTCAAGTATTGGAATTAACTCAGTCATTGAAAAACCTTTTGCACTTGGGGGCACATTTACTATGGGTTGAATATCGAGGGTTAATTAACCCTCGATATTCGACCATCGAAGTTAAATCCTTCGACTTCGAATATCGAAGTTGAAGGATTTACCGCGATTCGTTCATTCGAACGATCGAAGGAAAAAACGTTCGATCGAACGATTAAATCCTTCAAATCGAACGATTCGAAGGATTTTAATTCATCGATCAAACGATTTTCCTTCGATCACAAATTGCTAGGAAAGCCTATGGGGACCTTCCCCATAGGCTAACATTGGTGCTCGGTAGGTTTTAGGTGGCAAAGTAGGTAGTCAAAGTATTTTTTAAAGAGACAGTACCTTGACTATCGAATGGTTGAATAGTCAAACGATTTTTAGTTCGAATCGTTTGATTCGAAAGCGAAGTCGTAGTCGAAGGTCGAAGGTCGTTCGACCTTCCTTCTAATCCTTCACTCGAGCTAAGTAAATGTGCACCAAAGTGGGTTATTAACTAAAGTCCAAATTCATCTAATTTTTTAAATAAACAAACATCAACCAAAACCTAATATCCAATTTGATCTTATTTATTATTAAAAAAAACTCAAATTGAATTTGTTTGGATAAAAACTTGCGGAAAACTCGAATTGTATGTTTTTTTGGAGTTTTTTCCCGAATTGCTCAATTTTTTCTGATTTTTGCCCAAAAAGGTTGGATTTTGGGCTAATTCCAGCACAGACTACAGAAAACTTCAAAATAGGATCCTGGCTTTTTGCTGCATCGGGCTTCAATAAATCTCGCAAAATTTGAGTTTTTAAAAAAAAAAATTTGAGTTTCGCCCCAACAAGTCCAACTGGCGTTTAGTAAATAACTCCCAAAATGTCCTATTTTATTTACTAAATTAGTTCTAAAGTTGAATGTAAAAATGCTGGGCAGTCCACAGTAGAGAAGGGACCTATTTAAAAAGTGTGGTACTGGGAGTTATACCCTTCAATGCAATAGTGAGGTAACAGAAGCATTAGGCAAGAAGTATAGTCAAAGGTAAGACAGCAAATTAAATTAAAACAGTAACAGGGTAAACGTCAGAAAATCAGAACGTCAACACTGAGCAGGAATGTCCCCTGGAATGTAGTATGAATCCTAAAATTGGATAACAACACTGAAGCTTGGCAGGGTTGAAATTTTGAATTCAATGGTCAGAGTGCAGACACACTAATGTCACCAGTCCATGGGGCAAATTCACTAACCTGCGGAGTTGTGCTAGCGCAGGCTTCGCCACACTTCGCCAGACGAAGTTTCGCCAGGGCGCCGCTAATTCACTTAAATCCGAAGTTGTGCTCAGGGAGGCGAGCGGTAGCGAAGTTGCGCTAGCGTTATTTCGTCTAGGAAAGTGAAGTTACGCTAGCGATGCCTAATTTGCATACAGCACCAAGTTAAATTACAATGGACGTATATGTAGAAGCAAATACATTACACTACACAAGCCTGGGAAAGCTTAATAAAATAAAATAGAGTTGTTATATTGCCCTATACATGTGCCCACTGTATAGTTTATGTGCCATATGTTAGGAAATGTAGGAGGGAAGGAGGGTACCCCCAAAAAAATTTACGATCTTTTTCAGCCTATCACCCTTAAAAAAGGAAAAGACGCCAGTGTATTTTGGGACTTAGAAAAAATGTAAACTTTTTTTGAAGCAATCCCTATCTACTCTATTGCACCTTGCCTGGTCTGAGGTGTCGAAGGCAAATCTGGCGCAAGAGGTAACGTTCAGTAAAATGCGCAAGTTAGTGAATTAGCATAGTTACGTCCCATCGCCATAGCGCAACTTCGTCTGGCGTAAGGGTGCGAAGTAGCGCTAGAGTAGGTCCACTTCGCTAGCGAATTTATGCCAGCACCCATTAGTAAATTGGCGAAATTACGTCACGCTGGCGAATTTGCGCTAGCATTAACTGATTCGCTCTTTAGTGAATTTGCCCCATGCATGATGGGATCATTACAACATTGCCCCTACCATTCCTGAGGTCCCTGGTTGTAAAACTAGCCCCAGCTAGCTATCCCACAGGATCTTCCCTAATTTCTTAAAATGTGGATACCAATTTATAGAATTAGAATAATAGAAATTCTTAATAACTGATAAAACAGTTCATATTCACATATATAGAAGCTTGCCAGGTTTTAGCTTTAGAGTTTTGAAATATCTTTTGAGTCAAAAGAAAAAATTCCAAAAACGTTCACACCTCCTTTTCTGCCCTAATTTTCTTAGATTGTAGGATAAAACACAGACTAAACGTTATTAGTGATGGATGAATCTGTTGAAAAAATTAGCGAAACAGTGAGCGACATTTTTTATACGTACTACTATTTTGTCCAAATGCATTTAAAGTCAATGGGCGTCCGAATAATTTTGACGCTCGTCAATTTTTATGCGCGGGCAATTTAGATTTCTTTTCCTGTGAATCCATGCCTGGTGAATTTATTCTCCCATCACTAAACTCTATTTGTCTAAAATCACAAATGCCTTGTTATTAAAAGAAACGAAAATAACAAGCATGAATGAAAAAAATAGCTGAAAAATCCGAAAAAAATACCTTTACAAATTTTGAGATTTTTGGACAATTACTAGTGAAAAAAATCAGAAAACAAACCACTTCTACTTCTACAGGACCCAAGTTTTGTATTACAGTTTATCGTGCTTTTCACACATCTCTTATTTTTATAGTTTTAGAGAAGTGAAAAAAACCCCCACAAATTTATAAAAATATTTGATTTGTGAAAAAAATTGAAATTCAAATATTTGTAAATACACCCCTTACTTCTTATTGAATAGCTAAGAGAAGAACCCAAATCTTAATCCTTACAGATTTACACCATCATTTCTACACACAAGTCAGGTTCCAAATTTGAGACAAATTATATCCTTCCTTTCATTTTTCAATAGCAAGCATAGCTAAAAACACACACATATATATATACTGTATATATATATATATATATATATATATATATATATATATATACATATATAAAATATTACATATTCAAGCAAAGAAAAATGTAATTACCTTGCCTGAGCAGTTTGTTAGAAAGCATGAGTAACACTGTTTATTCTTGTTGAATTTTAACATATGTATTGCAAATTGCCTCTCCTGTTCAAAGAAAATGTGTGATGACAATACCATAACATTCGCATTATGTAAGCAAAAATAACAAATGTGGTGTACTGTACCTTATCATGTATGTGTAAATGGCAACGGCTTTCAATTAAATGTAAAGCTGCATGTAAAATCCTTCCAGAGGAACCTCTGTTCCCTAACACCTGTTATTAATCTAGTGTCAAATAAAAACCCATCGGTACCAGTAGAGCAGAACTATGGTGAAACATTCAGATTCCTAGAACTAAGGTGATATTTAAAAATCACGTTGAAGCAAATCCAAAAATGTCATTGAATATACATCCTAAACATATTACCCCAGCACTCCATTGTATAGCCTTAAGAGAAAAACAAAACCTAATTTAACACAACTTGAAGGGAACATGTCTTCATTTAGGGGCATATTTATCAAGGGTTGAATTTAGAGTTTATGGGTAGTGATGGGCAAATTTATTCGCCAGGTGTGAATTCGTGGCATATTTGCACGTTTCGCCATTGAATAAATGCGCAAATTGACGCAAAATTTGTTGACGCCCGTGAATTTACTCCAACAGCAAAATTCGTGTTTCACAAATTTTTCGGCCGTTTCACGAATTTTGTGTGGAAAATTCAAAAGTTTTCTGGCAATTCACATATTTTGTTGCAAAATGGGACAAATTTGCCCTCCACTATTTATGAGAATTTATAAAAACTCCCAAGAACTCACATAAACTCGAAATTCAAAAAAATAAACATGACCAATCAAAATTAATTTAAAAAAATCACAGTTGCAGAAAAGTGACTTTTTCATATTTTTGCAATCGACTCGGTCAATTCAAGTGAAAACTCGAATCCTATGATTTTTTTGGAGTTTTTTCTAGAATCTTAGATTTTTTTTTGGACTTTTGCCTGACAAGCCAGAATTTTTCGGATTTTTGCCCAAAAAGTCCGAAATAGTCGGATTTTTGGGCTAATTCCAGTGCAAAACACAGAAACTTCCAAGTAGAAAGTAGTAGGGACCACTCCCACTGACTTATATACAACCTCGCCGCCAGGTCTGAGATGCTGGATTTTTGGATTCAGACTTTTTCCATCGGGGTATAATAAATCTTGAAAAATCAAGGGTCTTTTCCACTAAAAATTCAGATTTTATAGTACAAAAAACAGGAATTCTTTGAGTTTTTTGAATTTGGACATTAATAAATAACCCCCTTAATAAATCTCACAGTTTTAGAGTTTTACAGAAAGTTTTAAAAAACAAATTTTTAGAGATAAAATTTGATTCATAAATAAAAATAGAAATCCACATGTAAATTGGCCCCTTTGTTTAAAAGTTTGTGAACCTGCAAAATTATGTAGCAGGTGAAAAAGTTCTGCTTTTCTGGTAACGGAAGGAGCAGAGTGTGATTCTTTTTCCTACTGGATAAACATATGCAACATTTATATATATATATGAGCCAGCTGCTCTGGGTGCAGGTAGTAATCATGGACAGTTAGGGGCATATTCATCAAGGGTCGAATTTCGAGGGGTTAAATCCCTTGAAATTCGACTGGGGAACAGAATCAAATAGAATCGAACAGACAATTCGGGCGAATTTACGCGCTGGCAAATAGTCGAATTGGCGAATATTCGGCAGGCGAATAGTCGAATGCCTTTTTATTCGATCAAAAACTTGGAAAACAAGCCTATGGGACTTTCCCATAGGCTTTTAAAGCAATTCGGTAGGTTTTAGGTGGCGAAGTAGGCAGTCAAAGTATTTTTAAAAGAGACAGTACTTCGACTATCGAATGGGCGAATAGTCGCAGCATTTTTGCACTCGATCTATTCGAATCATTCTATTCAGGTGAATTTATGCCAATTCGATAGTTGAGGAGCACAAAAAACTACTCGAAATATGAAGTTTTTTTACTTCAAATCCTTCACTCGAAGTTAGTGAATTGGCCCCTTAAAGAAGGTACTGAAAAAAGGGAACTAAAAAAAGATTTTATTGAAAAAATCTAATCCTCAGGGACCACAAAAAAAGCAGAGTAGGTGCTCAAAACTTTTTCAGTCCCTTTTAGATAATCTTGTACAATTTCCTGGTAATTAAAAATGATCATTCTAATAAAGTAAAATCAATGTTTAGATCATTTAGTTTTGCTTTAAGCCAGTTATTCCCAATTATTTTGCTAAATGCATTCAGGCAGGTACATCTTGACATGGGGTTTTGTGGTTACTGATTCAGCTGAGACAAGATAACCTGCCAAATTCAGGTCTCGCTATGTATAATTAAAGGTTGTCATAAACATCAAGATTCGCTCCAAGCAGGATTTGCATGAAGCAAGAAATGTAAATTAGTACTTTCAGAAAAAAAGCATATTTAGTCACGGACTTTACTGAAACCATGAGCCCTCATTTTTCAAACCCTTATTATTATTTTTAGTTTTTACAAAAATAAAAAAATTGGGTTCCATGGCATAAACCATTGGAACATTGCCCTTTTCATAAATATTTGTCAAAGTGTCACAGTGCTCTCTTACCATAAGGATGAATCATATGAGAATTTTTATTGAACAGATTTTGGGTTTTCTTTGTATACACCACTGCAGCCTGGAGAGGCTGCAACAAAATGTATTCCTTTCTGGAGATATAATAACTATATAGCAGAATTTATTAAGGGCCGATTCACAAAGGGTTGAATATCGAGGGTTAATTAACCCTTGATATTCGACTGGGAACTAAAATCGTTCGACTTCGAATATCGAAGTCGAACGATTTAGCGCAAATCCTGCGATCGATCGATCGATCGAACGATTCGAAGGATTTTAATCCAACGATCGAAGGAAAATCCTTCGATCAAAAAATCCCAGGCAAGCCTATGGGGACCTTCCCCATAGGCTAACATTGACTTCGGTAGCTTTTAGCTGCCGAAGTAGGGGGTCGAAGTTTTTCTTAAAGGGACAGTACTTCGACTATCGAATGGTCGAATAGTCGAACGATTTTTAGTTCGAATCGTTCGATTCGAAGTCGAAAGGTCGAAGTCGAAGGTCGAAGTAGCCCATTCGATGGTCGAAGTAGCCCAAAAAAACTTCGAAATTCGAATTTTTTTTTATTCGAACCCTTCACTCGAATTTCGTGAATCGGCCCCTAAGTGTGTGTAAAAAAGAGAAATGATGGATGACAGCACAGACAATTGTTTTTAGATTTAGGGGGCTATTTGCTAAATCAAAAGAAAAAATCCCAATGTAAAACTAATACGTTTATTATTTCACCAGTGATACACGGGGTCTGGGTGCTCATGCCCCAGATCTACAGCTTGAGGTGTAGGTATCCAACCATAGGAGAAAACAGCAGGCACTCACAGATCCCACAAACAGGCTTGTAAAGAGAGAAATCAATTAATACATAGCCTTCATAGCATTTCAAGTTCTCAGTTCTTTTACAAGCCTGTTTGTGGGATCTGTGAGTGCCTGCAGTTTTCTCCTTTGGTTGGCTATTTACGAGAATTCGACTTTTTCTCACTGTACTCCCCAACCCGTATCCCCTTAATTTACCAATATTATTCTCAGAAAATAACATTGCAACAAATATGTGCGTCAATTTGTATTGTGTGACTCTTTAAAATTGACGTTCTGAAAACTCGACTTTATCGCATTGTCGCCGGAACAACTCAAATTTATTGGATTCTTGAATGAAAACCAGCGTGGATCACGATGTCAAGAAACATCTCCAGGCACCTCTGCCATAGACTTCTATGTGACCTCGACAGGTTTTAGCTGGAGTATTTTTGGATTTTTAACAGCTTTGGAGCATAATAAATCTCTAAGAATTGAAGGGGGTTTTCCTCTACAAATTTTAGTTTTCCCCTTGGAAGAGTGTATACAAAAATACATGAAATATAGTTTGAGTTACCTTGTCACTTCATACGAGAATGTAGGGTAATGAAATTACTTATGAACATATGAACATATTTATTCCTTCCCAGCTATTGTGGTAAATTCAAAGAATCCCCCACAATGGAAGACACACGTGAGGTGATGGCAGGGCCAGAAATGTTCCGTTCCCTCCTTAATTGTGCCACCTTTATACAGTGGTGTGCAAAACTATTTGCCCCCTTCCTGATTTCTTATTCTTTTGCATGTTTGTCACACAAAATGTTTCTGATCATCAAACACATTTAACTATTAGTCAAAGATAACACAAGTAAACACAAAATGCAGTTTTTAAATGAGGGTTTTTATTATTTAGGGAGAAAAGAAATCCAAATCTACATTTTCATGTGTGAAAAAGTAATTGCCCCCTGAACCTAATAACTGGTTGGGCCACCCTTAGCAGCAATAACTGTAATCAAGCGTTTGCGATAACTTGCAACGAGTCTTTTACAGCGCTCTGGAGGAATTTTGGCCCACTCATCTTTGCAGAATTGTTGTAATTCAGCTTTATTTGAGGGTTTTCTATCATGAACCACCTTTTTAAGGTCATGCCACAACATCTCAATAGGATTCAGGTCAGGACTTTGACTAGGCCACTCCAAAGTCTTCATTTTGTTTTTCTTCAGCCATTCAGAGGTGGATTTGCTGGTGTGTTTTGGGTCATTGTCCTGCTGCAGCACCCAAGATCGCTTCAGCTTGAGTTGACGAACAGATGGCCGGACATTCTCCTTCAGGATTTTTTGGTAGACAGTAGAATTCATGGTTCCATCTATCACAGCAAGTCTTCCAGGTCCTGAAGCAGCAAAACAACCCCAGACCATCACACTACCACCACCATATTTTACTGATGTTCTTTTTCTGAAATGCTGTGTTACTTTTACGCCAGATGTAACGGGACGCGCACCTTCCAAAAAGTTCAACTTTTGTCTCGTTGGTCCACAAGGTATTTTCCCAAAAGTCTTGGCAATCATTGAGATGTTTTTTAGCAAAATTGAGACGAGCCTTAATGTTCTTTTTGCTTAAAAGTGGTTTGCGCCTTGGAAATCTGCCATGCAGGCCGTTTTTGCCCAGTCTCTTTCTTATGGTGGAGTCGTGAACACTGACCTTAATTGAGGCAAGTGAGGCCTGCAGTTCTTTAGATGTTGTCCTGGGGTCTTTTGTGGCCTCTCGGATGAGTTGTCTCTGCGCTCTTGGGGTAATTTTGGTCGGCCGGCCACTCCTGGGAAGGTTCACCACTGTTCCATGTTTTTGCCATTTGTGGATAATGGTTCTCACTGTGGTTTTGCACACCACTGTATATTGCAGGCTTTGTGCTACTTCACATGTGCCATTGTAGTCTGAATGTCATCCCCGCTTCTCCTGTCTCCATAGTTGGGCCATACACCAGCACATATATTAAAGTCCTAGAACTGTGTCAAAGGGCAAATGGCTACATTACTGGCCAGTCTGGCTAAACATGTGGGCCATTAAAAGGCACATGGCTCATGGACACAAGGGAATCAGTAATTATAACCTACTTTGAGGACAGAACTCATTATGTTGCATCACTCACTGTTGTGCATAATAGCTGGAATGTCATGGAAAATTGCGTTCTGCGTAAAAAATATGGTGATTTGATATGTTTTTTATAGGTATCTTTAGTAAATGAGCCCTATGATCACATTTAACAATTTGCATTAACCAAGGCAAATACTTGGTATTTATTAGCTAGGCTGGTAAAAATGTACTGAATTGGCTGCTCTTCGTATCCAGCATTGTGATACAAAGCATTTTATTAATCATTTTTCAGATACTTTAATTGTGGCAAATTCACTAAGTGCCGAAAATTCTCCAGCGACAGCTTCGCAGCTAAATTCGCGAGGACAACGCCAATTCCCTAAAGTGCGAACTTGCATCCAGGGCTCCAATTGCTGGCGAATTTTCGCTAGCATTACTTCGGCAATCAAATGCCTAATCAATGCCTAATTTGCATATGCGGGAAATGATAAAGTTACATGGACGTATATGTTGCAGCAAATACATTACATTACACAAGCCCAGGGAACCTCAATAAATAAAATAGGGGTGTTTTAATTCCCTACACATGAACTCAGTGTATAGTTTATGTTCTATATGTTAGAAAATGGAGGGGGGAACCCGGTTACCTAAAAATAAATTTACGGATCTTTGCAGGTTCTCTGAAAAAAGAAAAGACGCCAGCATTTTTTGAGACTTTTTTTTTTTGCACTAAAAATTGAGGAAGTCCTATGCACTCCATTGCACTGGTCTGAGCTGGTGAAGGTAAGTCATATCGAAAGAGGTAACGTTCAGTAAAATCCCAATCTTAATGAATTTGCAGAGTTACGTCTATTCGCCAGAGCGAAAATTCGTCTGGCGTTAGAGTGCAAATCAATGCTAGCGTCTATCTCTTTAGCTAGCAAAGTGATGCCAGCGCATGTTAGGGAATCGGCGAAGTTCGGAAATTACGTCACGCTGAAGAATTTTCGCTAGCATTAGTCACTTCGCCCTTTAGGGAATCTGCCCCATAGAGACAGTTAATTTAACTCTTGTAGAAACAGACAGGGATATATCTTTTTTTCAGGTTATGACCCCTTTAAGAGTAATTCCTTTAAGAGACACCCCTTTAAAAGACACTACGGGGCCTAATCAGTCGGAAGGGCAATCCAAGGGGTGTTTTAAGGAAGGGAGAAGCAGGTAAAGGTGTGGGAGCCACATGTGGAAGCTACTGTTCCTGCTGAACTCCCTGGCGCAAATTCACTAAGCGCCGAAGCGCCGAATGCTAGCGTTAATTTGCTAGCGTTTGGCATTTTCGCTACTGCGCAAATTCACTAACGAACGCTGGCGTATTTTCGCTAGTGTTACTTTGCATCCTTACGCCAGGCGAATTTTCGTAAGCGATGTAACTACGCAAATTCACTAACTTGCGCAGTGTACTGAACGCTACCTTTTACGCTAGACTTCCTTCGCCACCTCAGACCTGGCGAAGCGCAATAGAGTAGATAGGGATTGTTTCCAAAAAAGTCAATTTTTTTCTAAGTCCCAAAAAACGCTGTCGTGTTTTCTACATGATGGGTGATAGGCTGAAAAAGATCAAAACATTTTTTGGGGCTCCCCTCCTTCCCCCCTACATTTCCTGACTCATGGCAACTTACCTAGACAGTGGGCACATGTGTAGGGCAAAATAAAATTTTTATTTGCTGATTTGAAGGTTTTCTAGGCATTTGTAGTGCAGATACGTGTTCCTCCATTGAAATTTGAATTTCGCGCTGTATGCAAATTAGCCTTCGCTAGCGTAACTTCGCTTTATATAGCGAATCAACGCTAGCGCAACTTCGCAACCTTACGCTACCCCTGTGCGCAACTTCGGATTTTAGTGAATTTGCGGAGCGCTGGCGAAAATATGCCTGGCGAAGTGCGGCGAAGTGCGGCGAAGTTGTGCCTGGCGCAACTTCGCATCTTAGTGAATTTGCCCCCCTGAGACCATAATACACAAAAAGACTTCCCCAGTTTGTATGGACAGATTGACTACCGCAGTTACTGCTGACACTTTTGACAACAATCAAAGCATGCTGGATAATGGAAAAATGTTATGGTCACTCAAACCAACAGTCAGTCGGTGACATAGAAGAATAGAGAATGTGCAGAATCCTATAGAAGAACTATTGAACTATGCAAGGAAATAAAACTTGCCAAAACCTTAAGATACTGATAAATCAGGGATAACGGTTTCTATTGGAAATTGATTTAATTGGATGCATAATTGAGTTCTTGAACCAAAGAAAAGAATTAAATTATGAATCCCCATTTTTAAGTACAGTGGCAGCTACTAAACTATGGCGACATATAGGTCCAGGGTAGTCCTATTTAATTTAGGCTGGCTTCCGTTTAGGGCGGGACTAGATACATCAGGACTGCCAACTGTCATCTGGCCCAATCCTAACACCAGAATTTTGAACCATCTTGAATTCGAAATTCCATGTGATATAAACATCAACACAAAGTCAAAATCTTGCTGATTTATTGGAAATATTTAATATTGCCCAGCACTTACAAAAGAAACACATACAATCGCCTATATATGTGTCCATTAACCGATGCACAGCCTACATCCATGCGTGCGTTACTTTCATTTCATGGACAGTCGTGCTGGCTGTATTCATTTCTCACATAACGCTGACCATATTAGATGATCATCAGTTTCATATTTCATGCAAGGATGAAGGAAACAGGCAAAGAGCCCAAAGCCGTTATTCGGAAGATTGCGATTAATACTCCATTTGTCATTTTAAACATGGGCAGATTTCCTGTAACTACTTTTAAGGAAAATATATTTCACTAAGCAAAATTAAAATTTTGATTAGGTTGTGAATACATGAAGTTCAGTAGTAAATGATTTATGAGAAATCATGGATTTTCATTCAATAAAGAGGGCTAAGAAAAAAAATGATTGCCATTATGTGTGTTTTGTGTCTTGGTTCCCATTGCAAAATTGTTGTGTTTTTCTCATTTGCGCTATACAGTGCTGTGCCTATTGCACTGGACTTTTGTACAGAAGGGGGTCTATCAGGTGCCAGACCTCTAGGGTCCCCTTCCTGGTCCCACAGGCTGTAACCGCCTACACTTGCCAACTCTGGGTAGTGGCTGGTAATTGGGGAGAGGTGAAAACTGGGCATCACCAGAATATTGATAGGCCAGTCCGACCCTGCACCATTGATGCATTGACTTTAATTGCAAGGAAAAATAGGCACAATCTATTTTTTTCTTTTGCTTATTTGTTCCCACCTCCCACACTGTATTATTTTAAATAAATGAATGTAAACATAATTGTGGAGCAAAAATAAATCAGAAGGATCATATGTATGAGATGACAAATAGTCCTCTCTCTAGTTAATTCTCAAATGATGAAAACAGCAAAAATCTACCGCAAAACATGCCAAAACTGTTTATTTTTGTTTATGCATATACTGTTTCTTTTATTCATAAAGGCCCAGACAAATGAATAGACGCACCAAGCATAAATGTGCGTCTAACGTTTTCAAAATGTAAGTAAATTGACAACACTGCTTCACTTAAGCAACATTACACATTATTGTCACTGTAAACTTTTAGCATCATGATTCCTGATTATTACTAGGCTATTCAAAGGGAAGACACTAGCCAAAGTATTTGCAAAGAGACACATGAAGAGGCAAGTGGGGAATTGTTTGTCAGCTTGAAACAATATCATGAAGAACACTATGTTGATCATTTGTTAATATTTTCGCAAATCGTGTTTACTTTTAAAGGAAAACTATACCCCCCAAACAATGTAGGTCTCTATTAAAAGATACTGGGGCTCATTTATTAACGCAGCGCAGCGCATAAGTGGACGCAAAAGATTGTCTGCGACATCACGAGTGTGATCGCTAATATATTTGCGTGATATTGCGCATAACACAGAGCTTTTGCGATGGTTTTGTTTATGCGCATTGCGCAAAAGATTGGGCATTTATGTCGCAAACGATGCCGTGGTTGTTAGGGGCGTGGCTGTGGGCGTGGCTGTGGGCGTGGCTACAATGCGCTTGCACTGCGGCCGTCGCAGATTTGCGTCTGTATATGTGCAAAACTGCACCCGGTCAACAGCACCACAATTTTTACGACTGCCTCTTTGTGGCGTAATAGTAACGCTCTTCAAAATGCGCATTCCTGCCCAGCTGCGCTAGCAGAGCCACACTGCTAAACTGGGTTCTGGCAAATACAATGGTGCTGCTGTTGGTGGGGATGTTTGTTAACTCAAAGTTTACTCAAAGATGAACAACCCCTGTAAAGTGCATATTAACCACGCCTTCCACCCAACATGTTTATATTGACCAAGTTTCCTTTAAGGGTATCAGGTAGGCTAAACACCTTTGCAACCAAACAAATATTAGCACAGAAACAAATGCAGATGCGTCTAAGTGAACGCAATATGCGCAATATGTGACGCAACTAATTAAAGCAGCGCATTCATACATGAGCACAACTAATCCTTACCTTTGCGGTATCTTCCTGTGCGCACAATTTATTATAAGCACTGCGACAGCTGATACGCAGTTTCACACAGTTTCACAAGTCGCACCTACATTAGCGCACAAAATCGCACTGTTAAGGTATCGTGCGCTACATTATTAAATACTCGCATGCGCTGGGCAAATGTCAGGCCACTGCGCTCTTTTTAGCACTGCGCTGCGTTAATAAATGAGCCCCACTGAGTAAAACAGCTCATGTGTAAAACCCTGCTTCATGTAAATGAACCATTATCATAATAATATACTTTTTTAGTAGTATGTGCCATTGGGTAATCATAAATAGAAAATTTCCATTTTAAAAAATAAGGGCCGCCCCCTGAGATCGTAAGATTCACTGTGCACACATACAAACCACATGTAAGGTCACATGAGCCAATTAACAGACAGAGTTCTGCCTTTTGCTTCCTCACTTCTTCCTGTTACAGTTAGGGGCCGATTCACTAAATTCGAGTGAGGGATTCGAAGTAAAAAAACTTCGAATTTTGAAGTGTTTTTTGGGCTACTTCGACCATCGAATGGACTACGACTATCGAAGGATTCGAACTAAAAATCGTTCGACTATTCAACCTTCGATAGTCGAAGTACTGTCTCTTTAAAAAAAACTTCGACCCCCTAGTTCGGCAGATAAAAGCTACCGAAGTCAATGTTAGCCTATGGGGAAGGTCCCCATAGGCTTGCCTAAGTTTTTTTGACCGAAGGATATTCCTTCGATCGTTGGATTAAAATCCTTTGAATCGTTCGATTCGAAGGATTTAATAGTTCGATCGAATGAATAATCCTTCGATCGTTCGATCAAATTTTCTGTGCTAAATCCTTCGACTTCGATATTCGAAGTCGAAGGATTTCAATTCCTAGTCGAATATCGAGGGTTAATTAACCCTCGATATTTGACCCTTGGTAAATCTGCCCCTAAGTGTTGTAGTATTTCTGGTCAGGTGATCTCTGAGGCAGCACAGATAGAGTCACAAAATGGTGGTTCAAGGCAAGAGATGTAAAAGGGCAATATTTATGTAAATATATATTCCAGTTTGGTAAGATTCTTTAATATGTCATTCAATTTGATATAAACTATCTGATGCTTAAGTATTCATTTTGGGGGTATAGTTTTCCTTTAAGGGCTCTTACTCACGAGCGTTTCTTCATGCGCTCCCCTGCGCTCCGTTTGGCTGCGTTCAGCCGCAGGGGAGCGCAGGTCTAGACGCTGCTAATATTTTTCTATGTGCCTGTACTCACACAGGCGCATGTAAGCGCTGAACCATTGAAAAACGCAGAAAAATGCAGCATGCTGCATTTTTCCTGCGTTCAGCGCTTACATGCGCCTATGTCAGTACAGGCACATAGAAAGATATTAGCAGCGTCTAGACCTGCGCTCCCCTGCGGCTGAACGCAGCCAAACGGAGCGCAGGGGAGCGCATGAAGAAACGCTCGTGAGTAAGAGCCCTTAGGTATTTTGGACTTTTTAATGCCACCACTCTGTACTGATTGATGTGTCTAATCAAGGTCCTCTCCTAATTATCTACACCCCCTACGTTGCAAAAAAATGGTCATCCTTATTGAAAATCAATTTTACCTCCCGCCATTTATTATCTTCACTTAGGAATTTTAATAAACACATCCAATGTGAAGGGTGGCGAGTCCAACATTTTAGATTGATTCATCTAAGTTATAGGTTATTTAATTTGAGGAACCCTGAAGGTATTATAATCCCGTATTGTCCTAAATGTAAATCAAACAATGCTTCTTTAATTTCACTATGTGGGGGAATGCTTTTTTATTTCAATGTTATGGGGTAAGTTTGGTAATTTCCTAAATAGGAAACTGAACATCGATCTCAAGCTATCTCCAGAATTGGCATTACTTGACTTTCAGGCGACTTCCTCTCCCAAGATAAAAACTTTGGAATAAGTATAAGCATTTTATTTTCATGGTCCCCGTAAATCAATTTTTTTGTTTTGGATTCAAGAAAACTCCCCAAATTTAAACAATGTTTTGTTTTATCTTAGGTCTCTTTGCTTGGATGGAGCAGTGAGTTTTAGATATGGTAGCTCTGGTTTAGGGACAAATTTTTGAAACTTTGGTCCCCATAATTTAACTTTCTGGGTTCTGAGAAGGCCATTATTGAAAAAAGTATGTTCAGTTCTGACCGAGATTCTCCTTAACATACAGTTGTTTTAATAAATGATGGAAGATGTGCTCTTTTCTGTATACCGTATATACTCGAGTATAAGCCGTCCCGAGTATAAGCCAAGGTACCTAATTTTACCTTCAAAAACTGGGAAAGCTTATTGACTCGAGTATAAGCCTAGGGTGAGAAATGCAGCAGCTTCTGGTAACTTTCAATCAAAAAATTGAGAGTTTCTGCTCCCGTTGGAGGTGCTGGCGTCACATTTTTGGATGCCGGCGACTATTCTTGGAGACTATTTTTAGGCGCCGGTGACTATTCTTAGGAGCCGGCGTCTATTCTTAGGCGCCGGCGACTATTCTTAGGCGCCGGCGACTATTCTTAGGCGCCGGCGACTATCCTTAGGCGCCGGCGACCGTTTTTGTGATTGAACAGAGTATAAGCCGAGGTAGAGTTTTTCAGCATATTTTGGGGGCTGAAAAACTCGGCTTATACTCGAGTATATACGGTAAGATGTAGTTAATTGTTTTGTTGGATTGATGGAGAGGATGTTTGTTTTTACTGTTATGTTTATTTTTATTTTGTTTTATTTATTTATTTTTCTATGTTATCTATGTTCTAAGGCATCATTCGATGTTCCATGCCTGTAGTGAGTTAGAGGCATAAAGAGTTTGAGTAAACCTTATGCAAAGTGAAAATGCCATAGGTGAGTATAAAGTAATAACTTTACAAAAAAACCTCCATCTCCTGCTGTTGTTGGCTGATGGCACATCACACACTTTGATCACTGTGGTTCTGCCTGGGAGGGACGATCATGCCAACTGTTCTGTGTGCCTTGAGCCTTTTATCTCCCTCAGAGAATCTTATCCATTCACCTAGCATTTAACTAGTATCTTCTCATTTATAATCTTCAGGCATGTTAACGCTCAAAATTAAAATGCTTGATATCCATAATAAAAGTAAAGCTATTACATTTGCTTTTTTTATACTCAAGGGCAGTGAAAATTAGAAATGCACACTATCAACAAATTTAAATTGGTTAATTAACTAAAATAAACAGATTTGTTTTACTTTTAGGGGCTTGCTAATTATAATATGTTATTTAATTCCTTTGGAAAAGCTTGAATGTTGCACATGCCTTATAGATGACATATTTATATAGAAAAAATGCTTGAGTGTTGTTTTTAATTTATATATTTGTATAGGAAATATGCCATTAAAATGATCATCTATATTAGCTCTCGTTTTAGACTGTTATACTTCCCATAGATATGTGGAAATATATTTCTCTGTGATTTTAATCTACTTGTCATCCAGGAATCAGAAAACCGACTCTACAATATCCGGAGATCTGAGAGACTTAAGAACTTCTGTACTTTAGAAGAGAGGTTTACAATATTAAGAATAAAGTACACGGCTATACTAATGCTAATGAAATTCATGAGGGAGCAGCCTCAGGAAATGAAAAGTAGACTTCAACTGTACAAAGGAAATGAGAACATTTTAAGAAAGAAAGAAAAAAAAAGGGAGTATAAGGAGCATTAAGCAAAATGGGCCTCTCTAAACTGACACAAAGTTCTTTACCTATAGCAGAGATAGTAGAAGTAGAATAGCAGAGTTAAAGATTAAATATATGTAGTTTAAAAAATTGCCATTGATATAAGACCAATTGCCTTTTTGTTTTAAACAGGATATGATTTTTTTGTTAGAATTCGAATGGATTAGGTTTCTCACTTTGACCCTATTTATTGAGGGAAGACACTGAGCAACGTAAGTTGGAAAATTTGTATATAAAATAGGAAAAACATTTGCCATTTACAGTACACTTGTTCCAAACTCCTCTTGCATTCGGATATCCATTGTGTCAATCGATATATATATCGATGGTTAATTAACCCTCGATATTCGACTAGGAACTAAAATCCTTTGACTTCGAATATCGAAGTCGAAGGATTTAGCGCAGATAGTACGATCGAACGATCGAAGGATTATTCCTTCGATCGAACAATTAAATCATTTGAATCGAACGATTCAAAGGATTTAAATCCAACGATCGAAGGAATATCTTTCGATCAAAAAAAGTTAGCCAAGCCTATGGGGACCTTCCCCATAGGCTAACATTGACTTCGGTAGCTTTTAGATGCCGAACTAGGGGGTTGAAGTTTTTTTTTAAAGAGACAGTACTTCGACTATCGAATGTTTGAATAGTCGAACGATTTTTTTTCGAGTCGTAGTCGAAGGTCGAAGTAGCCCATTCGATGGTCGAAGTAGCCCAAAAAAAACTTCAAAATTCAACGTTTTTTTACTTCGAATCCTTCACTCGAAGTTAGTGAATCAGCCCCTTAGTCAATGCAGATGGATATTTGCTAATCTGATATTTTCTTTGGCATTGCTTCCAGATTGTTAAGGTAAATTTTATGGGTTTTGGGGCTGATGCTGGTAGTTGTACTTAGGGTTATTTGCTAATATTAAATTGCTAATGTGGAAGGGAGATATCCATATGGCTTCTAAGTCAGCCCACTTAGTAGGCGCTTCTGGTTGTAACCATGCTAGAGTTTGACAGAAATGTGATGCTTCATAGTATTTCCCTATGTCCGGTACTGCAAGGCCCCCCTGGTTCCTCGCCGCTAAGAGCACTGAGCGTGGTATTCTAGCTTTTGCTGTGCCCCAAATATATTTAAATACCAATTTGTGTATATGGTCCAAGTTTGAGGTAGGGATTCGAACTGGGATGGTTTCAAAAAGGTATAGTGGCTTAGGAAGTATGCTCATTTTGACTGCAGCTATACGCCCGAACCATGAAATATTGTGCACCTTCCACTCTTGCATGTCCTTTGTAATTTGAGTCACCAAAGGTGTGAAATTAGCTTGACACAATTGGTGGTAATGTGGTGTTTCAGACTATATTTTAAAGCATGCCTTTTCATGAGCTGGCATCTGGATTGTCTGTTTGTGTTTCCTTTCATGGTTGTTCACGTAGAGTTTGAATTTTAATCCACTTCCTAAATCTGGATTCTCGGAGTGCACATACAGTAGTGAATGACATTCTGCATATTGCCCCTAAGCAACAGGTTTGCACACACACCAGACCTCAGACATGATGAGGGGTACAACTATCATTTGAGATTGTGAAGAGTTGTCTGAATGTGTTTATTGGGAGCAAAAGGCTCATGGCTTTGAGCACCTAAGCATTTTATTAGATTGAGTATTAATGCATAATTATGTGTTACTTTTATTCATGAGGTTTAAATTGTGTGTTTGAAACTGTAGAAAACCTATCCTCACACAGGGGGCACTCACTGGAGCCTTCCAATACCCTCCCTCAAACAGAACACTCACTAGGACCTACACAGTGCAGGTACAGTTATACACAGTGTCTATTAAGACATTTTTAATCTTCATGCTCTCAAGCTCTCTAGCTGAGCACACACTCATCTGAAGTGTGAGCACACCAACGTCTCTTTCACAGGGATACATCACAGGTGGGTCCCTTACATCTCTCTGCTGCCTGTGAGCTTCAGACATCTCTCTGGTAAAGCTCCCTGATTCTCGGGGTCCCGGTATCCCTGAGCCCAACAAGGTCCTCACCACCCTTGGGGCTTCTCCATGCTCTAGCCACATCAAACCCCTCCTGTGATGGAAGGGAAAAAGAGACTGAGCACATGGAAGCTGAGCTAGTGTTCCACAACAGTGACACCTCCTGGCCTAATCAGGTACATGCCAGGACACACTTCACTGGGGAAAAAGACTCACTCCCCCATATCCAATTTAGGCTCAACACTTAGCCGGTCATACCAGGGATTTACAACTTGTAGGGTGTTTCCAGACCATATGGGATATTAACCCTATGGGCCCCTACATATACATACATAATAACCTCTTAGTAGACTCTAAAGTTTACTTTCCAATCCACTAACTAACTGAAAATTCTCTTGCTCTCTCCCTATATATAATCAAAAAAAAATGTATTTGTTGTATTCCCCAAAGCTACCAGGCTTAACAGATCAGGTCAAAATCATCAGCGTTGTCATAGCAATCAGACATTTTCCTTTATATTCTAACTGCAATATATTTATTAAAAATTATAAATAAAATTATTTCTGATAGGTTACTGTTGGTTTTTGCTCTGTAGCTACTTGACACCATGTTTGAGCAGGATTGTAAATAACTTTGCTGATAAACAGCTATTATGCTTTATGTTATACGGGTGTAGAACAACTAAAACAAATACATACCATGCGAGGACCATGAATAATTTATCAGTGAAGATGAATAGGAATATACTTCCTAGCAATACATCATTTGTCACTATATCTAAAGATTACTGTGTTTTATAATTTGTTAAATGAAAAAATACACTGCGACATGGATCTCTAGGTTTTGGATGTATTTTTATGAAATAAGCTCTCAGATAGCTAACGCATGTTTTACAACAATTTTGTTTGCAGAGAAGAGACTGTAGAATTAATCACAGAGAATATACTGTACTGCAGGTTGAACAAAGCTATAGAAAAGTTTGAGAAATACGTGTACTTGAAAAAAGCATAAAGAAAATGTTGTTATATTGCTTAAAAGTTTTTCAACATTTCATGGTGTTTTAAAGCTAAACCTTTGGTATAGAAAATGGGCAGGTTTTTTTTGTAAGGATATCTGTATTTGTTTGGTTCATTATGATGGGCATTAAAAATAAAAAAAAATTAAAACAGGAAACAGATGCGTGAAAAAAGCATTAAAAAAAATCCATTAAATCAAACATTGATGGCCAATAAAGCAGCTGTTTCTTATGTTAAATAATACAGTATATTGCTCTGTTAAAACCTACTACTTTTGTTGAAATTGAATTAGGTTGGTATTTTTATGTGTGCTGTACCATTTTACAGTAATTTTACTGTAATTTCTCTGAAAAGGTGTTAATCATTTAATACTATTTTAATATCTACTATTTTAAAATCTATTTTAAGTACAGTAATTTTTTTTCTGTGAATCAAACTTAGGACTTTATGAGAAAGCAATGGCATAAGGAGAGACAAAGGGAAGAAGAGAAGACACAGAAAGAATAATTTGCAATGATCAAGGTATGAACTTTGTTTTGTTATGATATGGGCTGGCTCATTGGCTAATTGAATCAGTCATGGCTCATAGCTTATTGGGGTAATTGTCCTATGTCTTAATACGTTCACTGTAAAGTTCAATCTGATAGACTTGAGTCTTGCCTAGTTCAATGATATTAAAGGGATTCTGTTACTGGAAAACATGTTTTTTAATTTAATAATGCTGCTTCAGCAGAAATCTACTCCAGCAGAAATCTGCTCTGAAATGCATTTCTTCAAAGGAGCAAACAGATTTTTCAAAGTTTAATTTTGAAATCTGACATGGGGCTAGACATATTGTTAGTTTGCTAAGTGCCCTCAGCCATGTGACTTGGGCTTCTTTTAACTTCAGTCATTCTTTACTGCTGCAATGCAAGTTTGAGTGATATCACCCTACTCCCCCCCCAAAAGCCTATCAACAAAACAATGGGAAGTTAACACCTTGCTAAAACCTGCTTTACTAGGTTTAGATATAAGAATAGCACTCAGTAGTAAAAATCCAAGTCCCAATGAGAGTCCTCCAGTTACATAGAAGAAGAAACAATATATTTTCTGAAAGCAGTTCCATTGTGACGTGCTGGCTTTTTCTAAAATCACAGGATTAGGGACAATGGCCTGAGATGGCTATATACACACCAATATTACACCTTAAAATATACATTTGTTGATTCAGGGATAACGTTTTAAATGGTCAGTGAATTACAGTATTTGTAATGTAAACAGTGCTATTTAAAAACTGCACCATAAATATTCCGACAGAATCCCTTTAATGAGATATGGATATCCCCAGCTTTCTCGAACAGAACAATTTGTTATAAACAAAAGAAGAAGGTCCAAAATAAAAAGAACTGCACCCTGACCACAGTTCCACATCATAGGTCATATGTGCTGGATATAGCTTAGCAAAAAAGAATTTACAGTTAAAAGAACTTGAACATTGTTATTACCCAAAGGAGAACTCATATTTGTTTTGGCTTGACATCCTGTTCAAACTCTTGCATTGAAGTGAAACCATAACTAATCCTCTACTGAATTCCTGAGGAACCCAGTTATTAACAAATTTGACCCTGAAGAACATTCTAAACATATATAGGTTTATTTCTGGGGTTTTTTTCTTCATTGCCCTTTATTTCATATGGAATTCTGCAATCAGCTGGATGTCCATTAAAAAGTAGGCTGAGATACAATGAACATTCTTTGAGTATTCCTTGTTTGCCAAATGAACTCCAACTTATCAGAGTTCATAAAAAGTTAACAAATTGGTGATAGGATTTCTTCTCATTTAGAGAGTTCAGTCTCCTGTGTCTGTTATATTACTAAAGTTGAATTGTTGAATAAATCAACTGCCCCACACAACACAATGTTGATGTATTTTTAATTGCAATAAAATACATTTATGCTTACTAATATTTGGAATGGTTCTTATTACGGTTTCATAATTAAAATGAAACACCACTGGTTATTTCTTTGTTAAGACAATTATGTTACAACAATAAAATATATATTTGTTTGAGCATGTATTTATGGTGTTACTTTGTTACTTGAGACTTAGGGGGCAATTTATCATGTCCCAAAGCCATTCAAAGACAGTTGTAGTCACCACTGTTCTTCCTCTGGATTGTACATAATACTCCAATTTCTTTTTGCTTCCAGACTTTTAACTAAAATCCTTATGTCATCAAGTACAGACTACACTAAGGGACAGATTTATCAAGGGTCGGAGAGAATTCGAGGGAATATTCAAGTAAAAAAAATCAAAATTCAAAGTAATTTTTTGGATACTTCGACCATCGAATAGGATACTATTCGACTTTGAATTCGATTCAAACTAATATCGTTTGAATATTCGACCATTTGTAATCGAAGTACTGTCTCTTTAAAAAAAATTCGACTTCAATACTTCGCCAAATTCAACCTGCCGAAGTGCTATGTTAGCCTATGGGGACCTTCTAGAGCATTTTTCTAAATTTTTGGAAGTGAAGTAAAATCGGTCGATTGATCGCTGAAATCTTTCGAATCGTTCAAATCAAAGGATTTAATCGTTCGATCAAACAATTTTACTTCGACCGCAGGATACCCACATTCAATGAAAAAAACTTTGACTTCGATATTCAAAGTCGAAGTATTTCAATTTGATGGTCGAATTTCAAAGTACTTTTATCTTTGAAATTCGACCCTTGATAAATCTGCCCCTAACTATTCTTTACTTATACTAACTACTATATCTTATACAGGTTTCTGTGCTAGTCAGAATTTCATCTACACTTGCATGGTTCTTAACCTAACTATTTTGATGGCATCTTATTGCATTCAGCAATGATGTCAAATATCATTGAAAATCTGTCACTGACTTGAGCTTACTTATACTATAGATTACATTTCCCACTACACTCGATTACTCCTATGTGTTTGAAGAATTTATTCTCCTCTTCCGTGTTGCATTTTTGTAGAATTTTTATGTATGTTACCTTGTTGTTGGATTTATTTTTAATAAATCTACATGTACCTGCCCTTTTTATTGTTTTCATATCCATCTACTTGCACCTTACATTTTGCTAACAGGGACATTTTAATTTGTTTTTTATGCAAAGACATATACTTGGAGGCCTATTTATCAACAGTCTCATTTTAGTGGTTTTAGAGTTTTTTCAAACCACGAATAAATTCACTTTTTCTAAAACCACAAATGCCATAAAAGTTCGTACAAAAAGTACGAATTAAAATAGTTGCTGAAAAAATCCAAAAACAACAAATTTTCATGAATGAATGAAACATTAGTACGACAATGAACATTTTGTTTTTCATAAACCTTTAAAACTATTTGGAAGGCTGATCTTTGCAAGAAAATAGAGGGTTCTTCCATTCACTTCTACAGGACCTAAAAAGCTTTTACTTGCTATACTTTTGTATTCATAGAATTTATGGTTTTTAAATACTGAAAAAACTGAGTATTAACTAGATGAAAAATTTGTTCCCTTGATCTAAAAACCGCGATTTAGAGAAACAATCAGTCTATGAATGTTCATAAATCAGCACACATACATATATATATATATATATATTTATATATATATATCTACATATATATATTATATATATGTAATTATATATGTTTATATTATCTAGTGTCGACATTTATTTTTCATACAGTAGTTTATATTTAAAACATTTTATTTGTAAGTTTCTCAACCTAACATTTTATTCTGGCTGCTAAATTTTAAGCCTGGAAAGTTATTAAGGTGAACTACTGTACCGGTTTGATGAAGCATTTATTTTTCAAAATTCCATTGGTATTGTACCTTCTCCACATGGACCAAGGAAATACAACAGAAAATGTACTATATTGTCAGAGACAATAGAATATCTACAGGCCTAACTAAAACTAGAAAATTCAAATTTTCAAGATTTATTATAACCCGATACAGCAAAAAGCCTGAATGCGAAAATCTGCCATCTCCGACCTGTTGAGGTCATGTATAAGTCAATGGGAGAGGCACCTATCTCAATTTGAAGTTTTCATGGTTGGGCTGGGTTTAGCCTGAAAATTTGACTTTTTAGGGGCAAAAATGCAAAAAATTAGAGTAATTAGGGAGAAAAGCCCTAAATATTTGAGCAATTTGGGGGAAAAGTCGATGGATTAGGGTTTTAGCTCGATTTTAAGGAGTTTTTCTGTGATCTGAGTAAATTGAGTTTTTTATTCATATATAAGCTAAAAATTGGGTATGGGAGTTTGGTTGTAGTTTTTTTAAATATAATATTAGATAAAATTCAAAATTGTGTAATTTAGAAGATTTTTCTACTTTAAACAACTCATATAAAAATATTCATATGTTTGCTTGTTTATTAAAACCATCAGAATATAAAACATTTTACTGAACAAAGTGGTTGAGGAGGTTTTAAGAAAGTCCAAAGGAGCATGTCTGCCTTCCACCATGGTTGGCCATAGCCCTCCCACTGTCTCCATTTTTAACCCCAGTGCAAGGCAAAATATATTTTAAAAAAGGCCAGGAACACCAGGAAATATATCAACAAATGTGTTAATCAAGCTGTATGTGCAACCGACCTGATGTTTCAGTCTCACTTGGGACCTTCTCAAATCTTGACCAACTGGGACTGAAACACCTTGTGCGTTGCACATACAACCCTCCTCTTTTGTTTTCCGAATAAACAATGACATTATTGACGGGTACACCAAACTTTTGGCAGAGAGCAGTGCTGCTTTTACACATTATTGTTTTGACTTTCTATCAGTAGGTAACCCTACCTCCAACTGCTGCTAAGTTTAAATGCTGACAAGGATTTATTAATGAATGTCTGCTATTAAATGTGGGAGCTAGAAATGATATGATTAAACCTTTGTATATATTTAAATACAATACATTTAAATACAACCTGTAACAGGATGTACTGTAGCTCTGAGTATGATTTAATTAATCATGAAAATCAACTTTTTGGAAAGATAAACAACAAATGATAAATAACGAGGAGCCGAAAAGGTGACTAATTATTAACTTAACATGAAACAAGTTCTTAATAAAGATTAATGTTTCAGTCAGTTTATTTGGTGCTGAGATAACTCATTAGTTTACTAATTTGTATTCTGTTTGTTGTGGCAAATCTGCGATTCTGTTTCCTCTTATCTTACAAGGATGCTTTACTCTCCAAAGGACCTGTAAACTTTATTATTTTTGTTTTAATCTTTGTAAATGAATCAGTGAAGAAGAGCAGCGAAGGATTACCATCCAACAGGAATGTTTAATCTTCGTGTTTTAAAAGGATAAACGTTTACCCTCATGTTTTCTTTTAAAAGTTTTGGTTAAACGTTAGATTGGCCAGATGATCTCCCAGTATGCCTGAGCCCTAGTGGGCCTGGTAAGGACAATTGTCATCATCTTAGATTTGGTTTGATGTTGGCCAAATATCAGTCAATTTTTGCAGGATTCAGATTTGTCCGAATTGTTAGTCTGCAGTCGAACCAATCCAAACCTTAGAAAGTCTTGTGCCTTTAAAGAACCAGTTATTGGAAATGTATATTGTTTTTTAGATCATATTTGAAAATAATACATTTCATATTATGGTCAACATGAGGTCACCATAATATAGATCATATAGATAAGTGACTTTTCCACTATCTAGCTCCCTTTGCTTGTAGAACCTGCATGATATCCACCATGATATCCACCAGCATCTCATATGTAATAAAATACACTAAATCTACCCAAGAGCAGTAACCCATAATAACCAATAAGGTGCTTTTAAACATGTGACCAGTAAATGCTACCTGCTTATTAGTTGCTATGGGCAAATGGGCAAAATGAGTACCTGTTATTACATAAACCAATTAGTTAGTGCAGTTCTCTTAAACACAAGTGAACAGCAGAGATAGCATCTAGCAGCAGCATATTATGCATGAAAATAAAAGTTTTTGATGTAATTAAATACGTGAAAAAAGTGAAAACATAATAGTATTATGACTTTACTCAATTAGCCCTCTCTATATTATATTGAAGAACATTCCTTAGAGTCACTTTAATTGATCATCTAAACTAAGAGGCCTTCATGTTGTATATATAACTAAGGTCATGTCATATTTTATTCAGATGTACTATGGCAGAAACATCATTTATTTGACATAGCTACAAAACTGCAGGTCTAAAAAAAATGCATCTGTCATTGATTGATTCATTGATTCATCTGATTGAGAGAAATGAATTTCCGAGTATCATACAGCAGGCTTTGCTATTTATGATGACAAAATTAAAGATGTGGTCAACTTTAAAGCCGGTTCTTCTGTCCAGGGAGCATATTAAAGCTTTCAATAAATGCATCTGGTCAGCAAGCCCTCTAGAAAATGTTTTCTAAAATATTTAATATATTTTACTTCTTGCTGGGTCAATGGATGATCACTTTTAACAGTTTCAGTGGCAATAACTATAAACCAAAGCAAAATGTAAAAATAAAGGGATTGTTCGCCTTTAAATGAACTTTAAGTATGACATGGAGTGAAATATTCTGAGACTATTTGCAATTGGTTTTAATTTTTTATTATTTGTGGTTTTTGGGTTATTTTGCTTTTTATTTAGCAGCACTCCAGTTTGAAATTTTAGCAATCTGGTTGCTAGGGTCCAAATTACCCAAACTACATCATATTAAAAGTTAATTTAAAGATGAACTACCCCTTTAAAGGAGAATTAAACTCTACAAATGAATATGGCTAAACATTCCATATTTTATAGAGTGAACTTGTTGCACCAGCCTAAAGTTCCAGCTTGTCAATAGCAGCAATGATCCAGGACTTCAAACTTGTCACAGGGGGTCACCATCTTGGAAAGTGTCTGTGACACTCACATGTTCAGTGGGCTCTGAGCAGCTGTTGAGAAGCTAAGCTTAGGGCTCGTCACTAATTATCCAGCAGAATATGAGGTTGGTCTGTAATATAAGCTGATGCTACAGGACTGATTATTAAATTCTGATGCTAATTGCACTGGTTTCTGTGCTGCCATGTAGTAATTATCTGTATTAGTGACATTTCTATTCTATGTGTACTGTATATTGTGAGTGGGTCCCGAAGCTCAGTAAGTGACAGCAGCACAGATCATGTGCAGTGAATCAGTAGAAAAGAAGATGGGGAGCTACTGGGGCATCTTTGGAGACACAGATCTTTACTGCTAAAGGGCTGTGGTTGCCTTGGGCTGGTACAGCAGCACAAACACAATGTACAACATTTCTAGCTACTTCTTTAGTTTAACTTTCTTTGTCCTTTAATGCTGGCGTTCACTGTGGGTACTTCGAGAATATAGAACTGTAGAAGTACACCTTGAAGTTGACGGTAGCTCCAGGGTTGACCCATTGGCCTATCTCAATAGATATGGCAAATTGGCACCTAAAAAATCAGGTAGAAGATCATTTGATGATGACATTTTGGCACCGAAAATATTCAAGCGTCATGTCAAAATGCATTTTCATCTCTTCACATTTTACTGTATTGGTGACTATTGCGTCGGGCACATTGTCACCTCTTATTCAGCAATCATACTAGAATTTTGTTGAATTGTGGGTAAAAACATTGTAGCTTTCACCCAAAATTGCACTTTGCACACTATGCTCACTGTAAATTGCACTTGCACTCATAAATGACTGGTGGAGGTTTTTGAAACCATGACTTAACTCGCTTTCTCTAAAATCACAGATGCCATGACATTTATTAAAAGATCAGAATTTAAAAAAATTGAGGAGTGATCTGAAAAAAAGTGAATATCTTAAAAACCGCTAAAAAAAAGTTTTTCTGACAATTTCTAGTAAAAAAGTGAATAACCTCTAAAATCCTGAATTAATTAAAAATGGCTCAATAAGATCAACACAGCTTCCACTGACTTCTTTAGAACCTCGAGAACTTTTTGAAAAGATGAATATGTCTAAAACCTCAAAAATTTTTAGTTTTTCAGACAATTCTTAGCGAAAAAAAAATCATGAAAACCTCTAAAAGACCCAATTTATTAAAAATGGTCCAATAGCACCAGCACAATTCCCAAGGATTTGACAACTTTTCCATGGTACATTTTTGTATTAGAGTTTTTCTTGATTTTTACACTTAATAATTCTCAAATTTTCAGAGTTTTAAAGGAAAATAGAAAAAACACAGTTTTTTAGAGATTCATGTAAAAAATAACTTTGAATTTTAGCAACTATGCCCTCTAGAGTCTCAATCATGCCTGCCTTTATTTGCATATGGCAATTGGTTCCCTGTTCATTTTGTGTTAAATATAAAAAAAGAACCTGCTGTCTGGAAGGAAAGAAGAGAATGCACCATTGATACCATAGTGTTTGGCAATTTAGAGATACTACAAGCTAACATGAAGCGAATTAGACAAGGTGTCTGTTTGATAACAGTTATTGGCTACACAGCCTTCCTTGGCAGTAGTACAGAATGAAAACTCACAGATCTAGCATTGAGCTGTGAAAATGTAGTTGCCATGTCCTGCAGCAGCTGGGGTGTTAATTCCAATACAATTATTAATGAGCATTGCAAGGCAGTGCTGAGACAGCTATGAATTAAAAAGATAGATAGCCTAGGTCAAGTTCCAGGTATTCTGATCCAAGCTGAAAATGCCCTCATTTCACTTATTTATTTTGCCATTCTGTGCATGACCAATGCCTCTTTACTGATTATATTGCTATAGCCTGGCCAGGTCTTGCAACGACTTTTGGACAGATCTCTCCTGCCTGTCCCATACATCAGCCAGTTGACTGAACCCATGGAATCTTACTATCTTCTCCTAACATCACTTATCCTGACTCTGATTGGCCTCATTACATCTAAACTTCATAAATCGTTTCCCGTTCATTGGCCAGGTCTGTATATCAGTGTGGCGTTCCTTTTTGGTTCTCAGTCGTGTCTCATTTCATCTGTCTGTTTATGAGAGTTAGGGGCAAATTTACTTATGGTCGAATATCGAGGGTTAATTAAACCTCGATATTCGACTGCCGAATTGAAATCCTTCAACTTCGAATATCGAAGTCGAAGGATTTAGCGCATTTCCTACGATTTTACGATTGAAGGAAAAATTGTGCGATCAAACGATTAAATCCTTCGAAACAAACGATTCGAAGGATTTTAATCCATCGATCGAAGGATTTTCCTTCAATCAGAAAATAGTTAGGAAGCCTATGGGGACCTTTCCCATAGGCTAACATTGACTTCGGTAGCTTTTAGGTGGCGAACTAGGGGGTCGAAGTTTTTTTTTTTTAAAGAGACAGTACTTCGACTATCGAATGGTCGAATAGTCGTATGATTTGTAGCTCGAATCGTTCGATTCGAAGTCGAAGTCGTAGTCGAAGTAGCCCATTCGATGGTCGAAGTAGCCAAAAAAAACATTCAAAATTCTAAATTTTTTCTTCTATTCCTTCAATCAAACTAAGTAAATGTGCCCCTTACTGTCTGTGCTGAAAGCTCTTTTTTTATTTTTCTACAATACCCCAGAGACAAAAGGGCAAAGTTAAAATGTAGAGGGTTTTTTTTTCATCAAAAATGAAAATTCAACAAAATCACCAATTTACGAAATGGAGAGTATAATGAGTTTTGGTGAATTCATTTTACATTGGGGAACATTCATAGTTATATACAGTATAGTTAAGTTGGGTCCTATAAGTTCAACCCCTTCACACCTGAAAGATGAGATTTCTCCAGGACAAAACTGTATATTCACCAATTTACCAAAATTAAAATAAATTCACACTGGCAAGCTACCATTATAAAGATAAAGCAGCTACAATTGCATCTGATTATCTACATTATCTCTTCCATGCTAAGATACCACAAATATAATTTCTTTATGGCATACTGTACATTCTCTAGAGACTTTTTCCCACTACAACTGTATTTGTAAAATACACTGGTCACATTTCACAGAGGATTTACTCCAAAATAAATGACTCTCTCTATAGAATACTTACGATTTTTAGTAAAGATTAGATGTGATAACATGCCTGATGTATTGAAGCAAACTGTGGCGAAGGAGAAAATTCACATTTTCTCAAACAAAAATCATAAAATGGACTGGACAATTTATTGGCAGCTTTTAGAGGTTTTAAGAACTAAGAACTTTCCTTTGATTTTTAAGTAACTCATCTGTGATTGGACGAACATGCAATATATGTAGCATTTGTCCAGCTTTCAATCCTTCATCACACTAAAAATGGAGAAAAGCAGGAGAAAAAGAAGACCAGTCTGGGCAATAATGGATAGTAATGGGTGAATTTATTCGCCAGGCTCGAATTCGCTGCGAATTCCCGCTATTCACAGCTGGTGAATAAATTTGCAAAGCGCAGTGAAAAATTGCCAGCGAAAATTCACCGGTGTCAAAAAAAAGGATGCCGGCGTCCAAAAAAGAGACACTGACGCCGTTTCATGAATTTTTCGCCATTTCAAGAATTTTTTGGGAAATTCGTAAATTTTGAAGTGAAATGCCCCAAATTCACCCATCACTAATAATGGAAATTTCAAGGCTACAAGTCCAATTACTATCGAAAACCTCTATAACTTAAACTTAGACCTACACTCATTGATAGAACTCAGACTCTTTAATAGAGTTCCTAAATAAAGCAAAATTCCCTCACTACGGATATCACACCAGAGGCCTTAGCATCTACCCCAAAGATACAAGATGGGAAGGCACTTGGGCTACCCTATAAAAATTACAAGATATCCAATCACCTTACTTAGTTGAATCTTCAATGAATACCTTAGAGCAGTGACCCCCAACCAGTGGCTCATGAGCAACATGTTGTTCACTACCCCCTTTGATGTTGCTCCCAGTGGCTTCAAATCAGGTGGTCATTTTTAAATTCCAAGCTTAAATGCAACTACCAAATAATGCATATTTGGTAACCTCCAAGAATATTTTCATGCTTGTGTGTCTCCCTGACACCTTTTACATTTGATTCTTGCTCACGTGTAAAAAATGTTAGGGACCCCTGCTTTAGAGAGACCCTAATATTGTGACTTTCATCTATCTCTTATCCCTAAGTACAGGAAAAACCTTATACTGTGCATTATGCATTCTGTAGACCTACAGTACTGATAAACTTTTAGAAAAATTCTAAATTAGCAATTCTTAACTTGCCTAGCATAATAAATAGCTCAGGTATTTTGTTCTGGGTCAACAGACAGGCAACAACAGAAGATGTTAAGCTCAAGCAATCAACTCTTTTAGCACTAAAGCTTTATTTATAATTTCAGTAAAATTGATTCATGTTATAAACTTAAATGTAAATAAAAAATGTTACTGTATCAATACCTGGGACATGGCAGGAATGCCCACCGCCTCCTCTCCTGCGCACTGCTTCTTCGCCTGACTTTCCACTGTGTTTGCTGAGTGGTTTGAACCTGGACTGTGTCCTTGAATTGACTTCTGGCTCCTGATTCCATACTGCACTGTCTGATTAGTTTTGGCCTGTTTTACTACTACTTTTTGCTTCAACCCTGTTCCTCCTGTTGCACATTACAGTTCCCTTGTCTGCCCAGAACTCTTGCTTTGGTTCTCTCACTTTAAGACCTGGCAGCATCCGAGTAGCTGAGGGCAACTCCGGAAACAAAAGGTAGCTATTATAGGTGTCTTTTCTGGCTTCTTTGTGACATTACATTGGGCCTGATGTGGATGCCGAAGGAGAAGCTGCTTCCCCTGCCACCAAGGAAGCAATTTTGGCAAGTCTCTTCCAGCGTCTCGGAGACCAAAAGGCAAAGCAGGATCAAGTCATCCAATGTCTCAAGAGTTTGTCTGCTAGGTTGGACGTCATTAAGCAACAACCTGTTGCTCCTTTTCTAGTCCCAGTCCTGTGAGGCAGACCATTACCTACACTCCCGAGTAACACTACAGTGTAACCCACGGTAACATTCCCCAAAACGTTCAGTGTTTGAGGAGGCCTTTGCCAGGAAGCCAGGAAATTAAAAATAAGCACCTGTTTTGAGGCCACTGACAGCAACATCCAATGGGTTGATGAGCAACATGTTCCTCATGAGCCACTGGGTGGGGACCACTGACCAACAGCCTAATCTGGTAGTATCCAAACGAAGCACTGGCACTCAATAGCGTTTGCAAAGGGGAGTATTTTCTACGTGTTTATTGTGTCAAACAAAAATTCACAACGTTTTGGGGACTGGCCCCTTCGTCAGGAAGCCAGCCCCCGAAATGTTGTGAATTTTTGTTTGACACAATAAACACGTAGCGGATACTCCCCTTTGCAAACACTATTGAGTGCCAGTGCTTCATTTGAATACTACTAGAATTGTGTGGACTGCTGTATCCCCTACGGACTTTGCACCTAGCTAAAGCATCCGTGGAGGGCCAGGGATTGCAGGCGGAATTCGCTGTCTACACTACAGCCTCACCTGGCCACCTATGTTAGTATATGATGGGGCCGATTCACAAAAGGTCATTATTCCTTCCTTTAAGATGCGTTATTTAACACCTCCCAGGAGTAGGCGTTAGAGATGGGCGAATTTGACCCATTTCGTTTTTTTGATGCACGCCGTTATACAAGTCTACGGCCGTCATTTTTGCAGCGAAACAGGGCGAAAAAATTTGCCCATCCCTGCCGCGTTACTAAACAACATCAGATGGATTAATAGAGGAAGATGTAGTGAAGAGCTGTAGGGTATCAATTAAACAATTAAAGACCTTTATGAGGAACTGGAGACTTACCTACAACCACTAACACATTTTCATGATACCATTGGCAGACCCAGAATGCACTACATTCTGTGTCATGGAATTATATTAAGTTTCCCAGGGAAAGGAATGACTAGAATACTGTAAAAAGAGACTTCTAATCTGCCAGTGGCATCCTGAATGTCTTAGGTGCTATAGATTACATAATAATGTGTGACAATATCATATGCCTTAAAATATCCCACAAAATAACGCAAGCTATAAAATACCGCACGAAATTCAGCTAAAATGAACATAAACATATAGCTTCTCAAGTTAGACGAGTGAACTTTTATTGAATTGATCGTTAATTCTAAAAATATAAGGAGTGATATCATTTTTAAGGCATGCTACAAATAATACTCACTTTATTGACCTTTAGTTTAGTTTATATTTGGAGCTTTATATGTAGGGTGTTCAGTGAGCAACAGTCTGATATTAGTTAACTGCTGTGAGTGGTTAAGTCTGAGTCCAATATCAAACTGTGCATGGACAATGTAACACTTGGTAAGCAAACACGTTGCTTGCTTCTAGAGTTTACAGACTTTGTGAACATTAGCCAGACAATGTTGACCAGGATAACATAGGGTTTAGGGTAGAGTACTCTGTACAATGAAAAGCACTATCACTGCTAATAATGGCTAGCATTAACAGAGAAAGCTTTACATTGGATCAAGTGGAAGAAATTGTTCTGCTTTTACCTTTAACATGAAACCCACTGTTGTAAAACCAAATCTATTGTAATGATAACCCCGGGCCATGTTATATCAGTCGATCTGAAATGAGGCCAACTAATGTTGCTGCAGGGAAAGTCTGATAACACTGAAAAATTCCAAACTTCCAACTGTTTATTGCCAGGCATTCCATTCCATTGCTTAACATACAGCCCAGCATGCCATTTTTCCTACTTATGCATACTTAAAACCTTCTAATATCTTGAAAGCTGGAAGTTATGAAAAACAGTGTTTGCATAGCATTACATTCATCTGAAATTCCATTACAGCTGGAAAATGACAAATTTATTCAATGATAAAATGAAACTCATTTTAGATTATGTGCCACCAAGGAATTGGTAGAGATACGGATACGCAACACTTTGAGAGACAATGCATTAATGCATTTATCTTACTATCCCATGGCTTCTGGGAGCAAACAAACCTCTAAAATCCAGATAGTCCTGTAGATAATGCAGAACACAGTGAAAAAACCTCAGTGTATAATTCTGTTAACTTGCTAGATGAGGGATATTATGAATTACAGCTACTTAAAATTAAAATAAACAAAATCCCCATCAGTTTAACAGAAATCAAATAGGAAGGGGCATATTAATACTTACATTTTATACAAATATGGGACCTGTTATCCTGAATGCTTGGAAACTGGGGTTTTCCAGATATAGGATCTTTCCATAATTTGGATCGTCATACCTTTAGTCTGCTAAAAAATCATGTAAACATTAAATAAACCAAATTGGCTGGTTTTGCTTCCAATAAGGATTAATTATATCTTAGTTGGGATCAAGTACAAGCTACTGTTTTATTATTACTGAGAAAAAGGAAATCTTTCATAAAAATGAATAATAATATTTGGATAAAATGGAGTCTGTGGTAGACAGCCTATCTGTAATTCATAACTTTCTGGATAATGGGTTTCCAGATAACGGATCCCATACCCGTACCAATAAAAGTGTAACATCTGAACGGAAACTGGCATTAGGTTTAGTAAATCTGTGTAAAAAAATTCCAGAAATTGTGATTTGTACATATGAGCTCTGACTAATTCTTCTATGTTAATAAGAAGTGCGCTTTGGTTGGATCTGTAGACGCCAGGACTATATATGAATGAAACTAAAGTTCCAGCAAACAGCCAAAATGATCGGAGCTGACATGAAGTAAAGAGTAGCTGAGATTCACATGAATCAAGTAGACAATTATCTGTATTTCTATTTTTATATGGCTGGAATTTCATGATTCTCTCAGCTTAGACATCATCATGTCCCAGTTTCTACTGCTGTTATAACAGAAAGCTAGTGATGAGCGAATGAATTTGGCAGGCTCAAATTCGGTGTGAATTTCCATATTTTGCCGATGGCAATTAAATTCGCGAAACTGCTGCGAAAATCAAAAAAAATCAAACGCGCGTGTCAAAACCATACGCGCGCATAAAAACTTAATGCGGGTCAAATCTAAATTGACGCGAATTGATGCAGGCGTCAAAATTCGACCATCACTTCACAAAGTCCTTTTTCTGTATGTGATGTGTTTTGGAGTAGACCTGGCCTCTTAATAGACCTCAGATACCTAATTTGATGTGGCTTTGCTTCCTTAATAGTGATTTGTGGTGTCGTGTGAGTAGGCACTCCTGCCATATTAATTGTCAAAAAAGCACGTTTTGGAGATAAAACTTTAACTAATCCTTATACACCAATGTTCATGGTCTGTGTGTTTAAAGGGCAACTTAACTCAAAAGTCTGGTGACACACTTCACTTTAATTAGCACAAGTGGTGATTAAGTTTAAACATAAATATAGATATGGGATCTGTTATCCGGAAACCCATTATCCAGAAAATTCTGAATTACGGAAAGGCCATCTCCCATAGACTCCATTTTTTCCAAATAATCCAAACATTTAAAAATGATATTTTTCTCTGTAATAATAAAAGTCAAAGTAAACGTTATCGTCATTTGAGCAGTATACGAATACACAGTGAGACGAGATGACGTGGTAGCAGCTAGTACATATCACAAAAAGGCACTTAGAATACACAATAAATATGTAAACATTTGAGATGTGCAATATATAGGCAGAAATTAGATATATACACGTGTAAACCTTTCAAATTGTGCAAATAAATTCACAAAGTTCAGTTCACAGTTGAGGTGTGTCTGGAATGTAGTGGGAGGGCAGGCAGTGAGTTGAGGAGTTTGATCGCTTCTGGAAAAAAGATTTTGCGCAGCCTGGTTGTTCGGGCTTTAATGCTGCGAAAACGTCTGCCGGATGGGAGCAGCGTGAACAGTCCATGTGAGGGGTGTGTGGAGATCAGTGCAATGCAGGAGGCCTTTCTTACACAGCGCTTGTGGAACATGTCCTGCAGTGATGGAAGAGCCACTCCAATGATGTTGCCTGCTGCACTGACAGTCCGCTCTTGACTTTTCCGGTCAGCAGCGCTGGCACTACTGTACCAGACGGAGATGCAGCTCGTCAGGACGCTCTCTGTGGGGCCCCTGTAGAACACTGTGAGGGTGGGAAGTGGAAGGCTGGCCCGTTTCAGTCGACTTAGGAAGTGAAGACGCTGCTGAGCCTTTTTGGTGATGGTGTTGGTGGTTCAGGTGAGGTCATCAGAGATGTGGATCAGCAGATTTGGCGTAGAAGCTGTGCATTTCTTCCCGATATCGAGCATAGTGTGTCTGTCGTAGGTGATATGCATGGTGACTAATAGTAACACAAAAACAAACGTATGGGAAAAATAAATAAATAAATACATTTTAAAAAAAATTTATAAAAATAAACAGTTTTTCTACTGTATTCGCTGGAGTACATTTAGCCGCTGCCAGTTGTGGTGCCGCCCCTCTAGGCCCACACTCTCCCCCGGGGTGCCCCACGTTACCAGGCCAGCAGTCTCCCTGTAGCTCAGCAGTCTGCCCTGCAGTTCAGGCCCCCAGCTCGGTCCCAGGTACCTCTACAACTCGAGTCCCCGGCTTCTGTTGAAGATGATCCACATCTCTGATGGCCTCACCTGTTTTGTTCTCCGGCTCTGTGTGTGCTAGAGAGACAGTTTTTCCTCCTTTAGGCAGCGGATGTCCCTTTTAAGTTGCTGGTGTGGGAGATGTTGCCAGACGGGGACTTGTAGAGCATGGATGGGTGCAGATTTTAACATTGCCCTGGGAGCCCTTGCAGATGTGTCTTCCCTGGGGGAAGGTGGGCGTGGCCATATACCTTGTACTTGAGCCAAACTAAGATATAATTAAATCTTATTGCTAGCAAAACCAGCTTATTGAGCTTTTTTCATGTTTAAATGATTTTCTGGTAGACTTAAGACATGAAGATCCAAATTACAGAAAGATCCATTATCCGTAAACCCCCAGGTCCCGAGCATTCTGGATAAAAGGTCCCATACCTGTACTACACTATATATTTTTTATATTTTCCCTTTTTATTGTTGTACTCTTCACCAGCCTTAGGGCGCTGATCATTATTGGATAATCTGCTTTCGATACAACAGAGAGAATGTATAGCGATCATCAGAAGGAAGAGAATTTAACATTTTTTAGATATCCCTATTGTGAATGACAAATTGTTTGGAAAGTTGTCAACTATGGCTTCCAGGGACAGAGAACCATTATTACCCTATGTGATTCCAGGTTTGGGTTGGTGGCTACAGTAAGTGGTATAACCAATGGCCCCTGCAAAACCATATTAGGGCTCCTCAACCCTTTGAGGATATGACTTATTTCCTAATATTATAATAAAATTGCACACCAATAAGTACTCCAGTAGCCTTCAACATCTCATAATCATATTGTTACACCCATGGCTATAGAAAACACTCATGGAAAGCTTTCAGCTTCACTCAAAAACAAGTGCAGAATGCCAGTTCCATTTAGGGGAATCTACCTGGCATATAATTGAGCAGGTGCCATAACAGAAAAACATAGTGTTATTTTCTGCACATTCAATAGTGGCCTTAGTTGTCCTAGACTACAGTTAGAGAGTTTCTGCAAACTTCATACTAGGGTCTGGCTATGGATTGGTATGCACTAATAATATTATTTCCCAGCTCTGCTCAGCCACTATGATGCTGTAATTGTGGGAAAATAACATTATATTTTGGGCTGATTTGCATTTGAAATTGCATATCTGTAGAAATAAGTCAAATCAACTGGACTTGCTGTGTTTTTTCTTGAAGACGTTTCACCAGTCAGCCGAGTGGCTTTCTCAATTCAGAATGACTTGTAAAAAGATCTTTCTGGAATAAATACCCTGAAATGTTGCTCCCATAAACACAATCTGTTTATCATACATTATTATCATACAGTCGGATGACTAGAGAAACGTCTTCAAGAATACACACAGCAAGTCCAGTTGATTTGACTTCTTTCTATAGGTATAGCATGACCTGGATGAATGAGAATCTTCACAAACATCAGAAATTGCAATTTGCAAACTATTTGTCCGTGAGTCTTAATAAGTTGTTATTCCACTGTGCTACCAAGCAAGAATTAATAGACAAGTTTAGGAAAACTGGTAAATATTTTGTCTTGTGAAATTATTTGATCCCTGTTGGAGCTTTCCTTAACTATGACTTTAGTTACATTTAGGGGCACATTCACCAAGCTCGGGTGAATGAATAGAGAGAAAAAAACTAGAATTTTGAGTCGTTTTTTGTGCTCCTCGACTATCGAGTAGAATGATTCGAATAGATCGAGTGAAAAAACGCTGCGACTATTTGCCCATTCGATAGTCGAAGTACTGTCTCTTTTAAAAATACTTCGACTGCCTACTTCGCAAGATTAAACCTACCAAATTGCTTTAAAAGCCTATGGGAAAGTCCCATAGGCTTGTTTTCTAAGTTTTTGATCAAATAAAAAGGCATTCGATCGATCAGTCGATCAAACGAAAATCCTTCAATCAAATATTCGATCGTGCGTCTATTCGCTGGGCGAATATTCACCCATTCGACTATTCGCCAGTGCGTAAATTCGCCCGAATTCCCTATTCGATTCTATTCCCCAGTCGAATTCCGAGGGATTTAACCCCTCGAAATTCGACCCTTGATACATCTGCCCTTAAATCTAAGATCTTATGTATAGTCAGAATTATCACCTAATACTGTAGGTTACTCCCAGGTGCAACATGAAGAACATGTAAAGGGACACACACAAAAAAATGTTCACAATGGATATACTATAATATGGTAATATAGGTGATATGACCATTGGAATAATGAGACATGCAGACTCCTTATAGCAAAATGTGTTTCTATAAACTGAAATACAATAACACATGGAGACAAGCCAAGGTTAACAAAGTGCACCACGGTTTAGTCTTTAAATCTCATTAGAGTGACTCTAGTTGCTGACCTTTTCATGCGAAACTGCTCAGGCATGCATAAAATAATTATACATCAAAGAGGTCGTAAAAGGTAACGCAAAAAGTGGAATTAGACCAAATTAATTTATTACATTTCTTTAAAGGCAAACAAGATTACTATTTATAGCCTCAGTTATTACGTAATCCACCTTCAAAGAGCACTTTAGCTCCTATTCCTGAATATTTACAACAATAATCAGCAATAATAATGCATCGATGCCTACTTACTAATAGAAGTTGTTCTAAACATAGCATTATATCCACATGGGCCATGCATACAGCTAAGCATCCAATGTATATGTAACAAAATTCAAATAAAAGCTGTCCCCCTATTATTCTGCAAAAAGCTGCAATCTGCAGCATCCAGTAGGTAATTTAATACTACAGAAGTCAGCAGGGCAGATTTGACCAGCCTTGTTCTTGCCATTCGTAACTAACATCTAATTGAGCTAATGTAAGATGCCTCCTGAAATTGCCACTTTTTTTTATTAACTCCTACGTTTCACTTATCCCTTAAGCAAGATTTGTGTGGGCAGCTCACTGAAATCCTAAATATACCCCAAATTATTTTTTGATAGTAGTAAAATCAGAATATTTGGTCAGTAGTACAGGTATAGGATAGGTATAGGTACAGGTATAGGATCCCCTGTCTCCCATAGACTCAATTTTATCCAAATAATCCAAAATCTTAAAAATGAAAAAAACAAAAACAAAAACAGCCTGTTGGGTTTATTTAATGTTTAAATTAATTTCTAGTAGACTTAAGGCATGAAGACCCAAATTACGGAAAGATCCATTATCCGGAAAACCCCAGGTCCCGAGCATTCTGGATAACAGGTCCCATACCTGTAGTAAAATCAGAGTATTTTCTAATAATGATGGGTGAATTTGCGAAACGACGTTTTCTTACGCCAGCGTTCATTTTTTTGGATGGCGGCGCACATTCGCTGGCAAAAATGCAAATCTGCCCGTTTGGCAGATTTATTCGCAGCGAATTCGCGCATGGCCAATAAATTCGCCCATCACTATTTTCTAACTCATTTGGACATACTTGTAGTGTAGTGAAGCCAGCACTTGGTAGTTTACAGAACTAATGGGGAAATGTAATAAAAGTCAGTAACGGAAAAAAAATTTGCAATGCAAAAATGTATTTCCTTTGCACAAAAAATTTTCCTTGTGCAAATTTAATACAACTTTTGCAAACCTGGAAACTGTTTAGCGACCTCTTTCAACAGTGGAAGAAAGTTTGCGACAATGTGCAGTGAATGTAATAAAACTTCTTACTGAAAAAGTTATGTTTGCTCCAAAAGATGAAGACACCTTCAAGCACTTGTTAAAAGTGAGCAATTAAAATTCGCAATGCGCAATTAAGATGCAAATTTTTATTCTTATTGGTGCAAATATTTTTTTTCTTGCAGCTGTTATTACATTCCCTTATCAATACTATCATGCAGCTCTTGTTTATAGAAGTCAACCTCTCAGTCTATACACTTTGGGGCACATTTACTATTGTTCGAATATCTAGGGTTAATTGACCCTCGATATTCGACCCTCTAAGTAAAATACTTCAACTTCGAATATCGAAGTCAAAGGATTTACCGCAAATGCTTCGAACGATCGAAGGAAAAATCGAATCTAACGATTAAATCCTTCAAATCGAACGATTCATAGGGGCAAATTCACTAAGATGCGAAGTTGCGGCAGGAGCAACTTCGCCGCACTTCGCCAGGCGTATTTTCGCCAGCGCTCCGCAAATTCACTAAAATCCGAAGTTGCGCACAGGGGTAGCGTTAGTTTGCGAAGTTGCGCTAGCGTTAATTCGCCAAGCGAAGCGAAGTTTCGCTAGCGATGGTTAATTTGCATACGGCGCGAAATTCAAATTTCAATGGAGGAACACGTATCTGCACTACAAATGCCTAGAAAACCTTCAAATCAGCAAATAAAAATTTTATTTTGCCCTACACATGTGCTCACTGTCTAGGTAAGTTGCCATGAGTCAGGAAATGTAGGGGGGAAGGAGGGGAGCCCCAAAAAATTTTTCGATCTTTTTCAGCCTATCACCCATCATGTAGAAAACACGCCAGCGTTTTTTGGGACTTAGAAAAAAATTTGACTTTTTTGGAAACAATCCCTATCTACTCTATTGCACTTCGCCAGGTCTGAGGTGGCGAAGGAAGTCTAGCGTAAAAGGTAGCGTTCAGTACACTGCGCAAGTTAGTGAATTTGCGTAGTTACATCGCTAGTGAAAATTCGCCTGGCGTAAGTGTGCAAAGTAACACTAGCGAATTTACACCAGCGTTCGTTAGTGAATTTGCGAAGTACCGAAAATGGCAAACGCTAGCGAATTGACGCTAGCGTTCGGCGCTTCGGCGCTTAGTGAATATGCGCCAAAGGATTTTAATCCATCGATCGAAGGATTTTCCTTCAATCAAAAAAAGCTTAGAAAGCTTATGGGAACCTTCCCCATAGGCCAACATTGGTGCTCGGTAGGTAGTCAAAGTGTTTTTTAAAGAGACAGTACTTCGACTATCGAATGGGCGAATAGTCGAACGATTTTTAGTTCGATTAGTTTGATTCAAAGTCGAAGTCGTGGTCAAAGTAGCCAATTCGGTAGCTAAGTAAATGTGCCCCTTTATCTTTGGTACATTCAGGGGCAGATTTATCATGGAACGAATTTCAAAGTGTAAAATACATCGAAATTCGACCATCGAATTAAAATACTTTGAATTTGAATATCGAAGTCAAAATATTTTTCACCGAATCTGGCCATCGGACGATCGAAGTAAAATCGTATGATCAAACGATTTTAGCGTACGATTGAACGATTTTACTTTGATGTGTCAAGACTTACAAAAATGCTGTAGAAGGTCCCCATAGGCCAACATAGCACTTCGGCAGGTTTAATTTGGCGAAGTATTGAAGTCGAAGTTTTTTTTAAAGAAACAGTACTTCAAAAATTCGAACTATTTTACTTCGACTCATAGTCAAAGTAAATTCGAAGTCGTAGTATCCTATTCGATGGTCGAAGTATCCAAAAAATTACTTTGAATTTCAATTTTTTTTATTTCGAAAAGTCCATCTAATTCACTTTGACCCTTACATTATAAATTTACCTACGTTACCTTAGCCTGACTGTGCACTAAGAGATACTGTGGACTGTTTTTTATTAAACCCTCGCTTTGAGAGGACAGATTAAACTCAAAGCCACAAGTAGACTACATGTAGGAAGCAAAGTGGATATTATTATTTGCCCTCCCCCACACAGATATTCGGTGTCTTTGATAGACATGGGGAAATAAAATCCAGGGCTGATATAATACTCAAGCTGTGGCCATGGAAATATCTGTCTATTTAGTCTGCAGGCCGATAGGTGAGAAAACCCAAAGGTCAGCCTGTCTATGGTGTCATTATTCTACCCATAAACAGGTCCAAACCCACTAAAGTTCTAAAGAAATTTAGTCGATGATGTTTAAGGCATTTTATTTCCATCAAAACAGAACACATGGAGACATTCTAGTGCTATTGTGGTTTTTTTTCCTGCTTTATTTATCAGTGCAAAAATATTTCTGGTTTCTGGTGAAACAGAATGTAATAAATAACATTAATAACTGCTTTTCTTGCTTTGCACGTCAAGTGGTCCCAAAAGCATTTTAAGCAAGAAAACTATACAGACAATTGACAATTATAGAACAATACAGGTCCCAATTCCAGATTAGTAAAGATTGATGGGTACAGCATAGCACATGTTATTGCATGTCTGCATCTGCCTCTAGCTCATGTCTGGGAGTTTGTTTCACCTTCATGTAATTCTCTTCTATTACTGTATATAAAAACCTAAAAACCATTAATTAAGTAAAGCAGAGCCAGATGTAAAATGTGTGATGTCAAGCAGCATAAAATGACTAAACATATGGTTGCCATCATGGGGTGTCAACTATTATTTTTTTAATATACAGCATTTATTGATTGAATATTTCATGCTAACTTCTGAGCTCCATTGATCAAACTAAATAATAAAAACTCGATCAGAATCATTTACAAAGCAAGGGCAGGTGCAATGTGCAAAACATGGATGCTAAGTGCCCTGTTTTTTGCACTTTGCTCTGCACCCTATAGGGCCGATTAATCAAAGCTCGAATGTTAGGGGGTTTTTTTACCTCGAATTGACTCGAATGACCGTGAAATTCGAATGGTGTGTTATTTAAGAAAAAACACGAATGTCTAAAATTCGATCGAAAATTACCGACCCGAAAACTCGAATTGAATTTGAACGCAATTCGAATCAAGATTTTCTCTGAACCCTCAAATGCCAGGAAGACTATTAATATCTTCAAATAGGTCAGAGAACCTCTACCATTGACTTCTACATGAACTCAGCAGGTTTTAAGTGGTGACCTATCGAATTTGAGTTACTTCTAGGGTAGGGGGATGATAAATATCAGATTCAAATTCAAATTTCAAATTCTAGGTCACGGGTGTCCAAACTTTTGGCTCGCAGGGCCACATTGGAAAAAGAAAAATTTGTCTGGGGCCACACAACAAACACATTTGATTTTGTAAAAGTAAAGGAAATGCACAGAAAAGAACTATAATGCCAGTTGGATAACCAGATGGAGATATACACTGGAATATGGGACACCTGGATATTAAATAGACTTATTATTATTACTAACTGAGCAATGGGCAGAGTCCCCTCATCTCCTATATCCTTTGCGACATGACGTTTCCTCGGGAACCAAGCTGGGCCTCATTCATATGCATCCCGGGCCGCATCTGGCCCTCGGGCCGCAGTTTGGACACCCCTGTTCTAGGTGGTGGTTTTAAACTTGAAATTGTGAGTTTTGACCAAAAAACCAACTCGATAATTTGAGTTTGAATTCACCATTCAAAACGTAGTAAATCTGCCACTATGGGGCAAATTTATCAAAGGTCGAGGTGAATTTTCAAATGAAAGAAATTAGAATTTAGAGCTATTTTTTGTATACCTTTCTGAACTTTGATTAGGGAATAGTCCAAATTTGATTTGAATTTAAAAATAAATCGAAAATTGGAATATCGAAATTTCATGTACTTTGACTTCGACCATTCGCCATCTAAAACCTGGCGAATTGCTGTTTTAGCCTATGGGGGACCTCCTAGAACCTATTTGGAGTCAATTGGTGGGGTTTTTTTCGACTGAATACGGACCTATTCGCTCGGAAACTGACCTATTCGACCAAAAGTTTTTTCAATTCGAAATTTGACCCTTGATAAATATGCCTCTATGTTGTGAATCATCAGACACAACTCTTTGTACTCCCATGATGGAGCTCAATGAAAGGAAGTTCTGCATACAAAAGGGGTGATGGATAGGACATTGTTATGCCCATAAACTCCACACAAGCTTCCTTGTCATTAAAATATACATGCTAGTGAGCTCTGGGAGATGCAAGGTGCTGAAGATCAGCACTGTTGACTGCACCTAGTGCCAGCGCAAGGTGCAGTGCAACAACCATTAATAATGGTGCTCATACCTGAGGTCCAAGGGGTGCATTTTGTGACCCTTAGAGCGCTACCATTTGCACCTATGCTAGTAGTAAATGAGTCCTTTTGTTGCTGGTCAGATAATACAGGTATGGGACCTGTTAACCAAAATGCCCGGGACCTGGGGTTTTCTGGATAATGGATCTTTCTGTAAATTAGATCGTCATGCCTTCAAGTCTACTAGAAAATCATGTAACTTTAAATAAACCCAATAGGCTGGTTTTGATAAAATATATCTTAGTTGGGATCAAATACAAGTTACTGTTCTATTATTACAGAGAAAAAGGAAATCATTTTTAAAAATTTGGATTATTTGGATAAAATGGAGTCTATGGGAGATGGCCTTCCCGTAATTTGGAGCTTTCTCCATAATGGGTTTCCAGATAACAGATCCCACACCTGTAAATGCATTTTTATATCTGATGCCACACTATTATAATGCATGATAGTGAGCTTTCTGTAGGTAATAAAAACTCTTGTTACAGAAAGAACATGAATATTTATTCCAACAGAGATTTTTTTATATATATAATTTTTTTATAGTTTCCAATTAGAAAAGTAAATGAGAAGACAATCCCACCAGATGAGCTGGAATTCTCACATCTCATTAGTAACACCACATGCAGTATGGAAGTGCTACACTCTACATGAAGAATAGATCTGATAGGACTAGATGGAAAGCATGCAACATTTTTAATTGCCTTCTCCTGGATGGAGATATTGAGCGTTTCCCTCATTACTAACTGTATAAGAATTTCAGTACAGGTCAAGTAAATGTATTATTGTTAGAAATCTCAGTACCAAAATCAGGAACAGATTTTCTGTTGTTACCTACTGTTGAGCTGAGAATGCTATGGCATAATTAACATTATATCCACCGGGTAGTGGAGTATGAATGGGACGGGCTTAAACAAAAGGATCACTTCCAGGGGCAGCATAGGATGACTAAGAATTCAGAACAATAAACACACATTATAGAAAATGAAGAGGCATTGAAAAGGTGCATTTTCAGCATACTAAAAGTTAATTAAACTTTTAAATCTATAATGTCTCACTAAAATGTCCCTTTCAGTCGCTCAAGCTCAATTTTTCTTGTTGGTACTGACTTTCTTGTTCATTGAAAATATTATTGCTTTTCAGTTTATGATTTGAAAACAGTAGTTCTTGTCCTCTATATGTTATCATGTTGTCTGGATAAATATCAACAAGATATTACAGGACGCATTTTCTTAAGGGGCAGATACACAAAAAGATCCATTCGTGTGGTGAGGTCTCCAAATCTTTCCCTGGTACGCCCACCTTGAGGTTGGGTTGATATTATTGTAGGCCTTAGGACCCAACAATCATATCTCAATGCTGGTAATACCGACGCTTGGACTGCCGCATCAACGAACCGATGCAGTCCTCAATCCGACAGGAATTTTAAGCTTACAAATCGACATCTGGTCGATTTACAGTCATGTATCAATCATGAAAGCCCATTGGAGAGCCACATGCACTGGGCAATAAGCTGCTGGCGTTATCTATCTTTTCTCGGCCATGTATGGCCACTTTTACCCTGTCGCAGTGAGCAATGTGCATTTTCACAAACAACCACCATGTTTTTTTTCCAACAATGCACTGGTTTTCCCCAGAAATCATGCATCAGGGCGCTTGTGCACTGCATCTGGCGCAACTGAGTGTGCACTTTTCCGCAAAGCAGTTACGCAAAATGTTTTAGAAAGTCTGCCTGGCATCAGTTCCAGTGTTTTGCGAGCAAATGATGTGTGAATCCCCCCAATCCTTCACAAAACGATTCGGTCGAATACCGAACCAAATCGGAATACTAATTTGCATATGCAAATTAGGGGTGGAAAGGGGAAACAATTTTTACTTACTTGTTTTGTGACAAAAAGTCATGCGCTTTCCCTCCCCATCCCTAATTTGCATATGCAAATTAGGATTTTGATTCGGTTCGGCCGGGCAGAAAGATTCGGCTGTAACCGAATCCAGCTGAAAAAGGCTGATTCCTGGTCATATCCGGATCCAGGATATCCTGGATTTGGTGCATCCCTAGTAAATGTGTTTTGACAACAGTTTCTCTTTGCTGCATTACAATTAATTCTATTTTATTTCTGGCATTTATATGTAAATGAATCCCGCATCCTGCTCTGAACCCTCACTGCACGGCAATTTCAATATTCACCAGTTATTTGACCAGTTTCAAGTGCACATTAATGGAGTTAGTAAACATTAATTTATCAAAAAGATCACAAGGGATTAAACAGAGCCTCAATAATGTTCTTCTCCAGAAGACTTGCACATCTAATATCCAGTTCTTCATATAATAATCTCTCTTCTTATGAACTTACTTCTAAGACACTACCCAGTCACAGTTACTACAGGCAATCAAGGAAAAAGTCCTTGATATCTAAGCCATCGTTCATGTGACCTTAATTTTGCCCTTGCTGAAAGTGTTGAAACCTTCAGGAACTCTGTATTATAATTAGTCACTGCTGTGGAAGTAATGTAAGAGCCGCTGGCAGTAATATATGCCAAAGAATTAGTTCTTTACTTTTGTTTTGATTAATTTATGAAAAGCTAAAAGAGGAAGAAAGGCAGTCATGGATGAGCAGTTGATGTAATCTACAGAGGAAAAAGAAGAACAATGAAAAATTTCTGCTATGTTCAAAAATGTTAATATCGGAGGAACACATACCTTGACTTATATGCTGAACACCATGTTATTGTGGCTTTATAATGAAAATGTCAAAGATTTTACAACAGTCCATCATCAGCCTACACTTTTACACTTTGCTCTTGTATCCCAGCCTCTGCTTCATCTCATTAAAGCACGGGGAAAGCAGAAAGTAGGTAGGTATATACACATTCCTATGGGATTTTTAGAACCATATTTATAAAAAGAATTTTAACTTTCCCCCATTGATAAATACAATTTTGAGAAATTTCTTACCGTTTATAAGCTCAAAAACTCTGACTTGAGCATTTACAAGCTCAAAAAAATTGAATTCGTGAGTTTACAAGCTCAAAAAAACTCAAGAAATTAAAAATCTCAGATTTATAAATTGTCTTGAATTTTTACCTAGGACAACTCCTATTGACTTCTATATGAACTCATAAGCTTTTAGATGCTGAAGTTTTACATTCTAGTTTTTGTGCTTAATAAATACCAAACATTTGAGTTTTGGAAAATATAACTCGAATTTGTGAGTTTTTGTGCAAAGAAATTCTAATCATAGCAAAAATTTGAATTTCAGACTTTGATAAATCACCTCCTTAATCAGTGGTCACAAAGTTATGAGTTTGAGTCAAATGCGTCTTAAAAAATGTTCTGCATTTCAAATGGAAGCTGGATGTGGTTGCTTAGTCCAAACTTTTAGAAGTTCAAAAGAAGAAACATTTTTTTTTTTGATTCAGTGAGAAACGTTTATCTCATGATTAATCATGTAAAAGTTAATGGATGTTATTCAATTCATGAAGGAAAAACTTTTCTCCTAATTCAAATCCACTTTTTTCCCATAGACTTCAATAGAGGGACAGATTTAATTTAGTGAGAAAAAAGTTTATTGCGCAAAAACTGGTGGACGAGATTCAATTTGATAAATTGTGATAAGTGAGATAAGTTTTTCTGAATTGAATCTATAAGTTTTCACGTGTTATACCTTTTTCTCACTGAATTTAATCTGGCCTTTTATTGGGGTTTCAACAACTTGCTGAGCTTTCAAACAGCCTTGTAACAATCAAATATGAAAAATTAAGATTGGGTCCAGGTAATATAAATAGGTGTTCAAATGTATTTTAGTGCCTATGAAGATTTCCATTCATCCAATTCTTGGTAAATAGTACAGATGCAGCCACTTTGGTTTGTCTGTTTGACACAGAATATCTAAACACAGATATCCCATTTATCTCATTTAACACAGAAAACTGTGTCACAACATCCCATCTAATTAAAGCATTCACCATTGTGAACAATGGAGCTTTGGTATGCTAATGAAAAGGTTAAATGCATTAAATGAGTTAAGATGACTTAAGATAACACAGTTTCTTCAATTACCCCTGAGTCATGACGCATTTAACTCACAAATCCAAGTGGCTTCATCTGTATCTCTAGCAGGGCTGTCCAACTGGCGGCCCGCGGGCCCCCCCCTTCTGTGGCCTCCACATGCTGTTACTGCTTACCATATGTAAACTTTAAAAGGTATCACTAAAGAGATTAACTGGCCCCTGCATTGTTTAAACCTCAAATTCAGACTAACCCCCTGTACTGTTCACACCTGAGATCCAGACTGAAACTGCCCAAATTGTTCACCTGTTCGCACCTTATTCAAAATGCTAATGGGGCACCAGCACTGTGTCACTGTATGTAGTACATATTAGAATCATAGCTTTCCCTGGCTCCTGCTCTGTTCTGCCTTCCCTCCCTGTGTGTGCCATTCTCTGCTTGCCCAGTGCTGCTTGTGTGTGCCATTCTCTGCTTGCCCAGTGCTGCTTGTGTGTGTCATTCTCTGCTTACTCAGTGCTGCTTGTGTGTGCCATTCTCTGCTTGCCCAGTGCTGCTTGTGTGTGTCATTCTCTGCTTACTCAGTGCTGCTTGTGTGTGCCATTCTCTGCTTGCCCAATGCTGCTTGTGTTTGCCATTCTCTGCTTGCCCAGTGCTGCTTGTGTGTACCATTCTCTGCTTGCCCAGTGCTGCTTGTGTGTGCCATACTCTGCTTACTCAGTGCTGCTTGTGTGTTCCATTCTCTGCTTGCTCAGTGCTGCTTGTTTGTGCCATACTCTGCTTGCCCAGTGCTGCTTTTGTGTGCCATTCTCTGCTTACTCAGTGCTGCTTGCGTGTGCCATTCTCTGCTTACTCAGTGCTGCTTGTGTGTGCCATACTCTGCTTGCCCAGTGCTGCTTGTGTGTGTCATTCTCTGCTTACTCAGTGCTGCTTGTGTGTGCCATTCTCTGCTTGCCCAGTGCTGCTTGTGTGTACCATTCTCTGCTTGCCCAGTGCTCCTTCTGTGTGCCATTCTCTGCTTGCCCAGTGCTGTGTGTGTGTGACATTCTCTGCTTGCCCAGTGCTGCTTGTGTGTGCCATTCTCTGCTTGCCCAGTGCTGCTTGTGTGTGTCATTCTCTGCTTACTCAGTGCTGCTTGTGTGTACCATTCTCTGCTTTCCCTGTGCTGCTTGTGTGTGCTATTCTCTGCTTACCCAGGGGTCCGTTTACTAAAGTGCGTTAAAAATATTCGCACAATATATAGACAGAATTTTCCCCAAATATGTTGGCCAGTTTAGTAACCTGCGGTAAATATAAATTTGCAAATTTTCTTGCGCAAGAATAATTGTTCGCCAGTTATCGCATTCGCTGAAAATAACGCTAAGTACACATTAACGCATGGTTTACTAAACAGCGAAATGTGCTTAAGACAAAATGAACACCAGAATATTCGCAAACTTTTACCGCCAGCTATGTAGTGGGGTAAAAGTATTTTTTTCGCCAGAAAATTCTCAAGGGGCAGGAAATATCCCATAATACTGTTTTTTTTACCCATCATTCTTTGCTGACAGGAGAGAGAGATCTGTAGCTATTGCTGACAGGATGTTTTGGCTTCTATCTGTTGCAGCAGCAGCAGTATCAGCTGGGAGGAATATTATTGGCAGCGGCCATCACAGTCCAAGGATTCGTCAGCCTCTACACTTTTTTGGTTTCATTCTGATTGGCTACATTAAACTGTGCATTTCTATGAAGCAAAGAGATTGACTGGTATCATTTCTTGTTCCTATGATTCTATTGGCAGAAGGGTTTATATGATGCAGACGTGTTTGATTGGTGTTACTCTGGTGATGTTGTTGGATGGTATAATCATCAGTCAATAAAGTTTATGAGTTTTGAAGATGCATTTCTGGCCATAAATGTCACAGTAAAAATTGCCATAATAACCGCCATAAAACAAGACTATTTTATTTGCAAAAACTTAATTTTTCGCCATAAAATTCGCAACTCGCTAAAATTACCGCTAACGTAAGCTGGTTCCTTAACGTAGTTACTGCAAGTGATCGCAATGACTTCTGAGCGCATCGCTGTTTAATAAACTTAGTCGCTTCGAATATTCTGGCATAAAAATATTCTCAGCGATAACATGCGGAAACTTAAAGTCAGATTTACCGCACTTTAGTAAACGGACCCCTCAGTGCTGCTTGTGTGTGCCATTCTCTGCTTGCCCAGTGCTGCTTGGATGTCCCATTCTCTGCTTGCCCTATGCTATCTGTGGGATGTAAGCATGTTAGGGGGTTTGCTCTTGGGGTTATCAGCATTTGGAAATTGTTGTTAAGGCCCCTAAGGTGTTTAATCATGTGTTGGGGGGTTGTTGTATTATCCACAGGGGAGGATAAGGCATATGGATTTATGGGTATGTTTTAACATGACTTAAATTTTTCACACATGAGTGATGAGGGATTTCCCTGCAGTGAGCACCAACCATTTGGTTTTTTGGTGTACTACCACTGTTAATGTGGATATGATCTGAAAAGTTCTTGTGGTAACATGGGTGTGGTTTACAGTGGGTGTGGTTTAAAAGGGGGCGTGACCAACACTGAGTTCTATTATTGGACCTCCACCACATAGGCCAGTAATATTTTGGCCCTCGGTACCACAGTGCCCAATATATATATATATTACAATATATGGACAAACTATCCCTGTTTTGTGTAAAGGGGATCAGGGCATTTTTTTGTAGCTTTATGCACAAAATATCTTATTATCCTTAATATATTGATAATGGGTGAGTGTATTTGTCTGTTTGATAAACAGTATCTGGTAGTGATAAGTCTATATTCTATCTCAAACTTGTCAAGGTCATGTAGAAGTCAATGGCAGATGTCCCGAAGACGTTTCTTGACATTGTGATCCAGCGAGTTTTCGCAATGACAATTCAATAAAGTCAAGATTTCAGGAAAAGTCATACGATTTAAATTGATGCTCGATTTTGTCACAACGTTTTTCTGCTCTGTTTTTTACGAGAAGAATTATTGATAAATGATTAAAATTTTTGAACGGGGGTTAGGTCGACTTAGTTTTAAAAGTTTTAAAGTTTTAGTTTTACTAAATAACCCCCTTAATCTCTATATATGGTTTTGTTACAAGAGATTAAACCTTGTAGAATTAATATCTACTCACAAAAAGAGAATTGTTAGTCCTTCAGCTGATTTCTTTTACATATAAACAAAAACAGTGGTCTGTCCAATTTGGTTAACACAACCTCTACCAAGATGTTTCTCCTGTTAGGAGCCCATACTATTTATATTTAAATTACAGGCTATAATAAGGGATGAGCGAATTTTTTCGCCATGTTTCGCAACGAAAATGATGCCCATAGACTTGTATGGCGATGGGTGGCAAAAAAAATGACGCACGTCAAAAAATGTTGATGCCCATAGACTTTAATGGGCATCGAAGACATTTCGCCAGCAGCAAATTTTGGCGAAGCGAAATGGGTAAAATTCACCCAAGCCTAGCTATAATTCAGAACTGAATGAAACTACATCTCCCTGACAACAAAGTGTTATGGTTTGATATCACTGGGGTGCTAGTAATGGGCAAATCTGACCTGTTTCCCTTTTCCAAAAATTTGTGAAACAGCCAAAATTCACCAAAATGCATTGAAGACAATTTTTTTTGACTATCGAGGCGGGACAACAATTTTTTCACCCGTTATCATTTTCGTGGTGAAATGCTAAAAAAATTCACTCATCACTAGTGTAGACCAATAAAAGTGTCAAGTCGGGTTAAAGCCAAAGTAGAACATAAAAGTATTCTGCTCAGTGGCGTAACATCAGATGCCAGGGCCCCCCTGCAAAAAAAAAATTCAGGGCCCCCTCTGCACAAAATAGTGGGAGAATTTCATTTATAATATCCCCAGAACTCATAGAAGGATGGCACTGTAGCAATTCCATGAATAAATACCCCAGTACTATTGTACACAGTCACAATTTCCCATATAAATACCCAGAACTACAGAAGGATGGTAAAGTGCCAATTTCTCATACAGTATAAATACCCCAGAACTATAGAAGGATGGCAAAGTGTCAATTTCACATACCTCTCTGTAAAGGCTATAAGCAAATTTAGGGGCTGTTACTGCAGTAAGATCATACCCACAGATAGGCATCTATAGGCAAGGAATCTATTTTAGCTCTTCCTCTGAACCTCTTCCTATAAATCCTATTGTTCTGAAAAAAAGCCACTGATGCAATTATTTATAATGCCCATAAAACAGCAGAATGAATGCAGTGGCAATTTCTTTTAAATACCCCCAGAATTCATATCAAGATGGCACGGTAGCAATTTTATGTATAAATACTGCCAGAACTCATAGCAAGATGACACTGTGGTGGATTCATAGATAATAACCTCAGCATATTATAATAAATATCAAATTTCCATGGGTTAAAAATTAAAATGGCTAATGACAGCAATGAAAGCAAAGTTCAAGTCCAATTCCTTACCAGTTATCTCTCTATGCTGAGACGGAAGGAGGGGGGGGGTTTACTGAGCCACAAATTTGCCTTTTAGCAAGTCCATAGCCCAGCTTACAGAGCCAGTGAGGATAGGAAATTCAAATCATGAGTCTGTCACTGCTTGGCTCTTCTACTGCTCCTTTTATAAGAGGAGGTGGGGGAAATGTAGCCTGCAATCGGCCTGAGCACACTAGCAGGGTATCTGAGGACATCCCGCATTGTCAGGGGACAAAAACCCCAAAACTTGACACCCTCGTGGGTAACAGACCCCATGCAGGACTCTAGGATGAGGTCCAGCATAATTTCTTCACTCCCCACCCAACCTCTGCAGTCAGCTATAGAACTGATCCCTGTATCAATATGAATGTTCAAATTAGGTAAATTATTAAATTAAGTAGCTGCTACTAGCAGCTCCACGTGCCTTCACCAGGTCACTGGACTGGAGTAATGTTTGCTGACCTTAACATAACAAACCTACTTGATTTTTTCTGCCTGACCAACAGTATTACCCCCACAAAACAGGTGAGCATATTCCTTCTGGACTTACGCCCTGCCACTGACTTGAATAGAGAAAAAACAACTTATTGCAAGTTGACACCTCATAAATCTATTATGATGTAGCAGTACATCTCTTCTGTATGGCTCATTCTAGAGCAGCAATGTGATCAATACCATGACTGTGTGTACAGTATATCCATTTGATACACACACAAACCCTTATGTGAAGCAGGGAACCTGCAAACACGCACATTAGGCACAGAAATGTGCTTTCTGGGTCTTTTATGTTTTTTACCTCGTCTGTTTATCCTTATATAACTGTCAAAACAATGAGCAGAGCTGTAAATCCATTGAACTGTACACCAAAAATTTTTGTCGATATTGACGTCACAGGCAGCGAAGTGACATCCCGGCACATTCGCATTTGGACGCCTGAAGTCTCTGAATGGTCGCCTGGTGGATCTCACCATTTACAACTGGTTGTTGCGCCTGTGGATTGAACTGTCGATTGAAGTGTACGATTGACAAGAAAAAATCTAGAAAAATAGTAGGGCTGGGGCTGAGCAGAAATGCTTATCAAATATAAAGCTGTGAGCAATTAGATACACGCATTGTAACTAAAACACACACTTTCTCCCCCCACACAGGAAGTTCAAAAGCAGTAGACTCTGGCTCTGTCTCTGGCTGAAGATCCGATCCGTGCCAGACCTGCATCATCAATCACAGTGTGCGCTCTTTAAAAAAAACTTTGTGCGGTACAAAATGTTACCTCACACGCTGCCGCACTCAGTGATTAATGATGCAGGTCTGGCACGGATCGGATCTTCAGCCAGACAGAGTCTGACTCCTGCTTTTGAACTTCCTGTTGGGGGAGGAAGTAGAAAAATTACTCACAGTTTGTCCTGGCTACCTTCATGGGTACGGGCTCAATTGGATGAAATTAGCCTAAGGTCGGCACTTCTTGCAGAGGTCCCGATTGGCTGCACCATGTTCTAAATTGCTCCCTGAAGGTTGCGCGTACTACAGAGGGCCCCCCTGCGACTGCAGGGTCTGCTTCCTCTGTAGTTACGCCACTGATTCTGCTAGTCTTCCACGATAGAAAGTATTAGTGTTCCTTTAAAACATTCTTTTGCATATTCACATCCTTTCTTTGTAAGTTATTCTAGAGTGCATTGTTTGCATGTATTAGCATGATGGAAGCTGCAGTTCCTCAACAGCTGGAGTGTCAAATCAAAAATATCCCTGATTTATAATGTAAATTCTACCAAAATCTGACAAATAATCATGTCTAAATCTCAAGCAGAACACATTATTTAGACTACACATTGCAGTGTTGTGAGTGACATTACCCTTATAACTTGTGACATTGATAGATAAAATTATCTTTATACCTGCATCAGTAACAACTCAGTCTATAAGATTTTAAGTCAGTTCTTGGTTGACTCCAAAATTGAATTTGTGTATTTACTCTGCAGTTGTTTTTGTATCCAACATTATTGAATTATATGAAAATGTAACTCTGAATGTTCTGGTACTGTGTTTATTGTTTTTTAGAATATATAATATTCCTAGTAGTTTGTGTTTATTTATAACAAATTCAAATCTAAACAGAAAGTTGAATACATTTTTTTTTATATATTTCATGGTTTTTATTAGAGGATTTTAATATATATATATATATATATATATATATATATATATATATATATATATACATTTTGCAAAGGACCAGCACACTGTTTTTTCAAATGTCCAAAGTGTTTTTATTTTTCATATCACAGTGCCTCCTGTGTGCTGTGTACACACACACCTATATATATATGGGGCCGATTCACAAAATTCGGGTGAAGAATTCGAATGAAAAAAATTAGAATTTCGAAGTATTTTTTGGGTACTTCGACCATCGAATTGGTTAAATTCGTTCGAATTCGAACGAAATCGAACGATTCGAAGTAAATATCGTTCGACTATTCGACCATTCGATAGTCGAAGTACTTGCCCTTTAAAAAAAACTTCGACCTCCTACTTCGGCAGATAAAACCTACCGAAGTCAATGTTAGCCTATGGGGAAGGTCCCCATAGGCTTGCTAAGCTTTTTTTGATCGAAGGATTTTCCTTCGATCGTTTGATTAAAATCGTTCGAATCGTTCGATCGAACGAAAAATCCTTTGATCGTTCGATCGAACGATTAGCGCTAAATCTTTCAACTTCGAAGTTGAAGGATTTCAATTCAAGGGTCGAATTTCGAAGTAATTTTAACTTCGAAATTCGACCCTTAATGAATCTGCCCCATATATATATATATATATATATATATATATATATATATATATAGTGGATAATGTACCCCCTACTGTAATTTATAAAGATATTATGTTACCGAGGAGTTATGTGACCATATAAAAGCACGAGGCCGCAGGCCGAGTGCTTTTATACAGGTCACATAACTCCGAGGTGACTATTAATATCTTTATAAATTTTCAGTGGGGGGTACATTATTCATTATAATCTACAATTTCTGGGTTCAGTTTGTACTTTCTGACGAGTTCTTTGCTTTTTATATTATGCCATACTTTAGTATATTTAGCTGGGTACCTTTATTTCTTCTTGCTATGGTCATGTCACAGCTGGGATGTAGTTCTTTCCTTTTTTTCTTCACAGGACTCCTCTCCATTTTTGCACCCCCCTCTGCATTACCAAAGTCTCCTCCCCTTCGTAAACACTACCTGGAGTCTCTCTCACCCTCCCTTACATTATCTAAGTCTCTCTCCGCCTCCCATCCACTCTGAAGGCTAACTCCCGCACTGTGTGACATTTTCTTTCACTGCATCACAGAAGGGTGAAGGCAAGGGAAGGAGGCGGGGCGAGTCTTCAGAGAGTGGACGGGAGGTGGAGCGAGACTTTGGAAGGGTGAGGGAGGGGGAGTGAGACTTCAGATAGTTGATGCGAGGGGGAGTGAAAATGGAGAAGAGAAACGCTAGTGAGGCAGCTGCAGATTTTTTACTGGAGTGAGATCTGCTATGAAGGAAAGAGAAGCCGAAGGGAGGGGGTGGAGCGCGTTGTGGGAGGTAAGCAAATGCAGAGCCGACAACTATAGTGGTGGGAAGGTCGGGTAGAGGCGATGGCAGCAGCTGCGAGTGCTGTCCCTTTAAGTTTATAAACGGCGCGTTCTGGCGTCAGAACGCGCCGTTTATAAGGATATAATTTACAGTCTGGCCCCATTGGGAAATGACCAGACTGTAGATTATATATATATATAGGTGTACACAGCACATTGAAGACACTTTGGGCGGTATTTAAGAAAATTTAAATTATTTAATTTTTTTATTGAAACAAAGTAGACCTAACTCCCATCCACGAATGTAACTCATTATTTTATGTCACTATTGAAGACACTTTGGGCGGTATTTAAGAAAATTTAAATTATTTAATTTTTTTATTGAAACAAAGTCAACCTAACTCCCATCCACTAATGTAACTCATTTTTCAATAACTGTTGTTGAAAAAGTGGGTGTGAAAAAATGACCAACTTTTTCAAATTGACTATACGAAAACTCAAATTCATCAAATTGTCGCCTCAACGACTTAAATTTATCGTATTATTAGATGAAAACCAGTGCAGATCACAGTGGCATAACTATAGTGTGCTGGGTCCGACAGCCAAAATATCTTCAGAGGGGCCCAGCGTACTCTGATCGCATCCTCACGCCGACTTCCCGCCCAGATCCGCCTACGTCCCATCCGAACCTGGGGTTCTGGGGAGGCCCCAGTGGACTGGCTTAAATATACCCTTAATTCTGGAACTACCAGTAGCTCTTATAAATGAGGAGATGTTGAGAACAGAGTCAGTATAATAAAGCTTATTAGACATTTAAGTGCCTTAAAAGCCTTCTTATAACCACACAGATCAGAGGTCAAACCCTGAAGAGTTCTCTCAATACATATATGCCAGTCATCAAGAAAATAGACTCAGGGTCAGTGATTATTATAGCTCTCCATGATTATAAATCAGAATACCCTACAACAAGGGCACAGAGGATGTTTTGATCACTGCCATCCTCCAAAGAAGAACTATGATGATGATCAAGACTATGATGATCAAGACTGCATAACTTTCATAGACTTCACAGAATAAACAAAATTATTAAGGGCAGATTGATCAACATTTGAATTCAAAATTCTAAAACTGCAAATTCAAATTTGCGTTTCTGAAGCTCACATTTTCAAGCTTTATACATTATTTTCACAGATTGTATCTTTTCTCTAAAATTTGTGCTTTTTTATTTTTCAAAAACTCTAAAAATGTGAGATTTATTAAGGGGCAGATTTATTAAGGATCGAGTTATCTTTTCCACAACAACATTTTTTAGTCAAAAATCAAAGTTTCGAGTTAAAAAAATTACAAAAATTTTCCAAGATTTATTTTTTCAAGATTTATTATACCCCAACCCTGGAAATAGCTTGAATCTAAAATACACCATCTAAAACCTCATGGAGGTCATGTAGGAGTCAGTGGCAGAGGTACCTTAAGCCATTTGAAGATGTTAATAGCCTTTATGGAGGGGTTTTTTTTCACAAGAAAACTATTTTAGAGTTGTTAACTGCGAACTCACTGAATCAAGTTTTTCCCATTTTTTTCATTTGAGTTTTTTCTTAAATTAAAAACCATTCGAGTAAGATCTGACCTTTGATAAGTAACCTCCTAAGTGTATTTTATATTCAGATTTGTGCATTTTATATTTAGCTCTTTGAGGGGCCTAACAATCAAATTTGATTTTTTTTCCATGAATCTCTAAAAATGTGTAGTGTTTATATATTTCTGTAAAACTCTAAGGGGCAGATTTATCAAGGGTTGAATAGTAAATTTGAATTTAAATTTTCCAATTCCAATTGGTGTCAAAATTCACACATTCAAATGTTAACCCCCCAATTCGAATGTAAATTCAAATTCATGTAAACAATTCTAATTCGAATATTCTATACAAAGTTGGGAGTCCATATAATTATCCAACCAAGCCCACGGGACTCGCCCCAGTTCAAAAGGGCTATCAATTATAGAAAAATTTATATCAAAAAATGATATAAGTCCCAAAGCTTCTTCAAGTAAAAAATATTAATTTATTGTAGTACATATTTTAAAAGAATTATAACTGGTACATACTACCCCCCATGTCCCACCTTACGCGTTTCGCACCCTCCGGCGCTTAGTCAGAGGTGTATCTATCAGTAAGGGGTCGTTTACAGAATTGAAACCCAAGTAGTCCCACCCCTCTTTTTGTTTAAAACCAATCATGGGTCACAGGCAATTATCCCTGCTTTATACTCATTAACCCATAATGTTTCATGAAGGGCGTATGTACCAATTCAGTGATATAACAGTTTAAAACTGCACATTGTGTTCAAATCTTTCTTTAACCTCACAGTTCATACAATTAATTATTGCACAATGTTATTTTTCACAGTATTTGTATTACTCCACATCAGTTAGTTAATCTCTAGTCTTGCACAAATTCCATTCTTGTCAGCCTTATACCACATGTATATATTATCTCCATTATAGCCATTTTCATTATAAGTGTTCTAAAACAAGTGTATTCCTTTTCTTTATACATATTTAGATATAACATGTCACGTCAAATTCATGATTCAATCCCAATGGCAACCGCGTTCCTAAATGAAAAATCCAGTACACTTCTCTCTTATGTAATAATTTAGAAATTTATTAATTGTTAATTGGAATTGTATTAGCAAAATTCACTGGGTTTTTTCAATTTGAGTTTTTGAGATTAATTTGACATTTTTTGAGATTAATAATTAGAAAAAGCCATGGAAATTGCATTTTGATAAATCAGCCTCAAAGTGATAACTAATTAAAACTTAGAGGCAAATTTAGGTAAATTTGTTAATCATAATTTGCTTCTTTGTCTTTTGACTAAGATGAAGGGGCACATTTATTATAATTCCATTTGCTGCAATTGAAGAAAATCAAGCAGATATTACAAATTAATTTAAAGGTAAAGTAAACCTTAAAAATGAATGATGGGGATGCAATTCTAATAACTTTTGCAATGTACATTCATTATTTATTAATTTTTTAATTCCAAGATATTAATGGATACACAGGTACTGTTAACATGAATGAATTTTGTTACTACAGTGTTACCTGCTAGTCTTTTTCTGACCAGTCTGACCACCAAGTAGTCAAGGAAGTTGTCAGGAGAAATAAAGAGGCTGTTCTGATGTTCTTCTGCTTTGGAACCTTTTTCAAATCTTTCCTAAGCAGAAGAACATCAGAGCAACCTCTTTCTTTCTCATGACAACTTCCTTGACTACTTGATGGTCAGACTGGTCAGAAAATGAGCAGTAGAGGTGCTGTTCTTAAAAAATGCATTCATGTTAACAGTACATGAATCCTTTAATATCTTGTAACAATAAATAAACAAATAATGAATGTACATTGCACCATTGCTTAGAATGGCACTCTCCTCAATTTTACATTCACTTATTTTGAAGGTTTACTCATCCTTTAAGTATTCATAAAACATTTTCAAGATTCAACAATCAAACAATCGTGAAAATCAAATCTGAATTAAATAATTTGGAAGAACTCTATTGAAGTCAATACAAGGCGCATATGCAGCATTCAAGCTATTTTACAATTCTAGATTTTTCAAAAGAAATTTATGGACATTTTTCACAAATGAATACAATTATGTTTTTCAGATTTAAGTTTTTTTTCATAAAAATTCTAGTGGTTGAGGAAAAACAAATCTTGTATTCCAAAATTGGTAAACTGGCTTCCGCATGTAATGTAGTTTCATATTTAACAAATTTTGTTTGTTCCAACATGGAAAAATGCTGTCCAAAGCCTTAATTCCAACTGGATGAACAATTTATAGTCCAATAGTTACTCTGAACTTTAACACTGAATAGAACTTATTCTGCATATTGGACAAAATGTGTTGATTAGTTGTAAATTCTCCTGTAACTATTTGAGGTTTTTTTTTAAAAAATTCATATAAAAGGCTTAAATATTAGACAATATTGCACTTGTGCTCCATTTTTACAGTATCTTGTATCTGAACTGTTAGGGGCCCATTAACTTAGTTCGAGTGAAGGAATAGAGGAAAAATAGTTTGAATTTCAAATGGTCGAATATAGCTACTTCGACCATCGAATGGGCTACTTCGACCTTCGACTTCGAATCGAACGATTCGAACTAAAAAATGTTTGACTATTCGACCATTCAAAGTACTGTCTCTTTAAAGATTTCTTCGACCCCCTAGTTCGCCACATAAAACCTACGGAGGCCAATGTTAGCCTATGGGGAAGGTCCCCATAGGCTTCCTAACAATTTCCTGATCGAAGGAATATCCTTCGATCGATGGATTAAAATCCTTCGATCGTAGGAATGGCACAAAATGCTTCGACGGTCGAATATCGAGGGTTAATTAACACTTGAAATTCAACCCTAGGTAAATGTGCCCCTTAGAGGTAAACAACCAATCATTTGTCTGTTGGCTATTTTTTCAGTCTCTAGACAATTCTTTAAGGGGCCCATTTACTTAGCTCGAAGGAATAGAATAAGAAAAAAATTCTAGTGGGTTTTTTTGGCTACTTCGACCATCGAATGGGCTACTTCGACCTTTGAATACGACTTTGACTTCGAATCGAACGATTCAAATTAAAAATCGTTTGACTATTCGACCATTTGATAGGCAAAGTATTGTCTCTTTAAAAAAAACTTCGACCCCCTAGTTCGCCACCTAAAACCTACCGAAGTCAATGTTAGCCTATGGGGAAGGTCCCCATAGGCTTTGCTATCTTTTTTTGGTCGAAGAAAAATTGTTCGATCGATAGATCGAATCGAACGATTTGAAGGATTCAAACGAATTGCGGTAAATCCTTTGACTTTGATATTCGAAGTCGAAGGATTTAACTTCGACAGTCAAATATCGAGGGTTAATTAACCCTCGATATTCGACCCTATGTAAATCTGCCCCTAAGTGTTATCATGACAAGGTCTTCATACATCTATACCCTTATATCTCATTCTGCTTATTTATTCAGGATTTAATGAGCTCTTCCTGGCATGACAAGGTATTAGCAACTTTCTCCTGATTAATCTATCACTTGGTATGCTATGGTATTTAATATTCTTTACAGTTGTATGGCTTAATGAAGATTTTAATTAGAATTTATATGTGCTTTACTGACCTGGCATGCAATGATTGCTAAAAGCCTTAACATGCAAGTTTTTCAACAGATCTGAAAATCAAATTTCAATAGAATGTTCTATGAAAGATTAAACAGTCTATTGACAAGTTGTCAGGGATCAGATTGTAATTACAGTATGTACAGATGAAGCCACTTGGATTTGTGAGTTAAATGCGTCATGACTCAGGGGTAATTGAAGAAACTGTGTTATCTTAAGTCATCTTAACTCATTTAATGCATTTAACCTTTTCATTAGCATACCAAAGCTCCATTGTTCACAATGGTGAATGCTGTAATTAGATGGGATGTTGTGACACAGTTTTCTGTGTTAAATGAGATAAATGGGATATCTGTGTTTAGATATTCTGTGTCAAACAGACAAACCAAAGTGGCTGCATCTGTAACTTAAATTGCCAAGAATCATAAAAAACAAGATGCAGCAAACTTTGACATCACACGGTGCACCATGGTACAACAGATTATAGCAAAACAGATTTTAGTCATTGCCATAAAACGTTGTTTTTTTTAATAGACTGACATGTTGAGCAATTTGATCAAAACATCTAGATAAAATTAGCTCCATTTGTATAATATGAACAATTGTTGCCAGGTGAGCAAAGAATGTCCTACCTATTGTTTATTTAATATACAAAACATTTTTAACTCATGGGTTATTTTGGCAGGACATGTTTTAACTGACTTTGTGATAATAACTGTTTCCAGAGTGACTATGACTTTTTTACAGTATAGTATTGATATTTGTTAACAATACCATGCTAAGATTCTAAAGTTTGGTTATTGTAAATATGGTTGTATATCTGTTTTACTAGTATCCAATCTTGAACTCATCTATTCAAATCAAAAACTCAAACCGATTTTATCAACCTAGATACAAAAAGCAGCTTAAGTTTAAAATGAACTGCATTCAAATTTGCAAGCCGATAGCTCTAACCCCTACACTATTGTGCCAGATGTTGTATGAGCGTCGTAACACAATAATAATGTCTGTTTTTCTCCAGCATTTTTTTTTATTTTAAAGCGAGAAAAACACGCACTGGCTTAGGTGTTTCTTCAGTTGTAAGTGGTGAAACGTTTTCAAGATGATTCAGCATGTCCAGATGCTTTAAATTTATCACTAAAAGATAATATTAGCATAATTTTTTTACACCATCAACATGTTAACGTTTGCTTACAGAGAATATTTAAATACCATACCACAAATATACACACAAAGAACAACTACAGCTGAAGTCAATTAACCTATCACTGTGGGGCAGATTTATCAAGGGTCAAAATTCAAGATCACAGGAGTTTGTAAAAACGCCCATGAACTCCCATGAATTTGAAATTTGGGAAAAAAAAGACCAATCAAAATTTTTCAAATTCGAGGGAATGGGATAGACCCGCAAACTCGAATCGAATTTGATTCGAGTTTTTTCTCTGAAAAAAAAATGATTTTCAGGATGGCTGTAAACAACTCCAAATTGATCACAGGACGTCTCCCATAGGCTAAAACAACAATTTGGCCGGCTTAAGATGGTGAATAGTCAAATTCTAATTCTTAAAGGGCCAGTACATGATACTTTTCAAAAATGTAATTCAAATTTTTTAAAAAATACCTACAAACAAATTTTAATTATTCCCTGGTCGAATTCCACAAAAAAACCTGAAAATTAGAAATTTCACTTCAACCCTTCATAAATCTGCCCCTATGTGTATTTAATTTATAAGAAACTCCATACAAAGAACATACATGCATACACATTGCAGATAATGACTATTTAGGAATTTAATCCAAGGTCCAAGCAATACTCATTTTCATACAATTCTGATTCGCATTTCTCCAAAAATTTATAGTTTTTTTATTCCTCTAAAACTCAAGAAATTCGTGATTTATTAAGTGTAAAAACTACAAAAAACTCTAATACAAAATGTGAAAGAAGAAGTAATTTGGAGCTACAGTATGCTGATCCTATGGGACATTTTTTTTTTTTACCCATTCAGACTTTTAGAGGTTTTTAGAGGTTTTTCAGGATCGTTCACTTTTTACATTTGTACTTTTTATATTTGGATCTTTTAACAACTTTCAAGATAATTGTGTTATTAGAGAAAGCTAATTTAGTTGTGCTTTCAAAAAGTTCCAAGACCACTTTTATTATTTTAATTATATTATATTTTAACTATGCTGGCAAGAGGCCAGAAAAACTAGTTCAGAAGAACCCCATTTCAAACACAGGTTTACTGATAATTGGTCTTTATATTTCGATCAAGTGGACGCTAGGCACAAATCTAAAATTTTGGAGGTGTTACAGCTTTAACTATTTTACTTTTTTGGCAGCTTTAGTGGCTTTGTGTCTTTATAAAGCTTTTTGATTTCTTAATTCCGCTATGCAAGGTTTTGTTTTATGTTGGATAGATTTATTTCTTAGTACTTTATTTGTTAATTTGATTATCACCCTTGTACAATGCAGTTATTGAACTTATACTCCTTTGCATTGAAAGCTACATGTTAAAGACTTGCATGATATTTAATTGTGGTAAACATGATCTGTTAGATTAAAAATCTGTTGTGCTTTGGAAAACCTAATAAAAAATGTTGAATCAAAAACTCTAACTGACATGTTGAGAAGGGACAGTCACGTTGGCAAAACAGTCGGGTTCAGGAACTTCAAATAACAATTACTTACAAAAGCAGAACTATCAGCCAAAATTATCAACATAACCAATAGGTAACTTTTCATGTAGATTAATATTTTATAATAACATTTTTAGTGTTCGTATCACTTTAATTTCAAATGTCCTTCATGATCTTTGCTTTTTTTTTTCTTTTCAAGAGAATAGATTGAAGTCTAGAATTCTGCCCTGCTGTTGAATCCTTTTCAAAGACATTTGTTGACAATATTTTGGACAGTAAAAGCTTTTGTATCCCTAGAAGAATGATTAATAGATATCTTTCTATATTCTTTAAGACATGGCTTTATCTCATGGCAACAACAGTCTTTCCAGTTAACACACTTGTATAGGTTGAATGTTGTCTTTGCCGGTTCTCTGTCATTTTCTTCCTATAATCAGGCATCTGGCAGCCCAGATAAACTCCCATTACAAATGTTTCTTCTCTTCTATTCTCTTCTCGTTAGTTCTCTTGCAATTAGACTGACTGAGCTTTCACCCGTATACTCACCGTTATCATCTTTGTACAATCTCATTCAGGCATCATGCTTGAGAATAACATAACTCTGAAGAATCGGCTTTATTGCCTAGCCACCTGTCAAAAAAGGCCATCGCTTGCTAAAAACACCCCTGATTTCAATCACATCCACACAAAGCTTTTTTGACCAGGGAACAGCACATTCAGCCAGGAAAAAGTATGTATTGTCTGATTCAAAATATCAACCATCCTGTTATTTTTAATACAGTTATGAGATCTGTTATCCGGTTATCTGTTATCCAATGCTGGGGACCTGGGAATAATGAGGTATTTAGATAATTTCTATCTTCATACCTTAAGGGGGTTATTTATCAAGGTCCGAATATCTGAACCTTGAATAATTTGTGATTTTCAGAAGACAAAAAAAAACTACGAATTTTTCATGATTTATTGAAGTCTGATGGTCTAAAAACTCAGAATCCGAAACTCCGGCATCTAAAAGCTCTCAAAGTCCTGTATAAGTCAAGGGGGAAGGCCCCAGGGGTTATTTATCAAAGTCTAAATTTATCTCAATATTTTCTGCTACAAAATCCGATCAAATCTGCTCTGCTTTTTTACTCTTATTTATTATTACATTTTCCCGAAAATTTGGTTTGCGATGAAAAATTAAATTTTACATCCGATTTTCACAACTTTTTCGTAATTTTCACCTGAAAACCAAGAAAACTTTGGGGTATTGCCCGAAACCCAGCGCACATCAAAAACTCATTGGGATGTCTCCCATTGACTTATATGCAACCTCGACAGGTCTGAGATGCGGGATTTTCAGATTTGGACTTTTCCATCTACGGGGTTAAATAAATCCTGAAAAATTAGATAAATAAATAATAGGTAAATAACCCCCCCCCCCCAGTGTCTGCGCTGATGTCCATACCGATATCGGATAAGTTTGTGGTTTCTGCGCAAAAAACTCAGAAAACGATTTTGTCGTAGGTTTCTGAGGTTTTTATGCAGAAACCGTGAACAATTCTGAGTTTACGGGGAAAGCTCCGAAGTTTGCCCAACCCTATTTTTTCGGGCTTTTTTCTTCATAAATGAGGTCCATTCGGGCAATCGGAGTTGCTTGGATTTCTAACTATACTACTAAATATTTGGACCTTGATAAATAACCCCGTAAATCTGCTAAAAATCATTTAAAACTTAAATAAACCCAATAGGCTGGTTTTGGTTCCAATTAGGATTAATAATATCTTAGTTGGGATCAAGTACAAGCTACTGTTTTATTATTACAGAGAAAAAGGAAATCATTTTTAAAAATGTGAATTATTCGATTTGAGTGGAGTCAATGGGAGATGGCCTTCCTGTCATTAGAAACTTTCTAGATAACATGTTTCCGGATAACGGATCCCATACCTGTACAATTAATTCATGTTAATATACTGTATTAAATCCTTTTGGCAAATGTACATTATAGATGCAAATCTATACAGTAATTGTTACAAATACATTGAATAAATAGTAGGATAAGGAGTTCATGTATTACACTACAGTAAATAGTCTGCCATTTTTTTGGTCCTCTTTGAGATCTTATTTAGTGTAAGTCTGTTTGTCTATTGCCGATAAGCTTATTTTGATAGAATAGAAGCACCAGTTCCTACAGTATGTAAGCTCCTTAACATCTTGCAGCAAGCCAATGGGCCTTTTCAGTATGTTAGTGGATGCATGTGAGCCCTGGAATTAACTCCAGTCTTGACTTGATGCCTATCAATTTTGCCTTAATTATTCCTACTGTTGTTGATTGATTCGAGCTAATTGATTTCTGTGGGGGTACTACTCAGGACTAAAATAATATTTATTTTGTGACCCACCGCCCCTGTTTGCTCAATGATTCAGATCCCCATGGCTGCTTCATGTGCACCTAGAGAAGATGATCCAGCAACTTAACAAGTGATTTTCTGTGTAATTTACAGTAGAGATTGTTACACCACTCCATTGCTGACATTTGTTTCTGACTTTTTTTCCTGAACGAAAACAATGCCTTATTGTGAACCCTCTGTTGAAAATTCAGTAGTGCGTGTTACTATACAGGTAAACCTAAATGAACCACAAACCATACAGAACAATGGGCCAGATTCAATTCAGTGAGAAAAGTTTATCTCATGGTTTATCATGTGAAAACTCATGGATGAGATTAAATTCAAGGAGAAAAAAACGTTTTTCCTAATTTAGTTCCATTTTCTTGTCCATGACTTTTCACTTGATATACCTTTTTCACACTGAATTGAATCTGGCCCAATATTTGCAATATAAATTTATATGTGGCTGTATAAAGCCCTAACATGAACCTTTTGCATGTATTGCTTTTTTTAATGGGTTAGTTCTCATTTCAGGCTCGGCCAGTTGCCTCTTATTGGCACATTATGAGTACAGATAATGCTGACCTGCTAACTCTGGACAATCCTTGGTAATTTTGTGACCCTATATTTATAATTTTTTTTTTTTTCAATAATCTTTATTGAAATTTCAACAATTACAAATTGACTTGCAACAAATGTTCATACACGCAGGGGCCGATTCACGAATTTCGGGTGAAGGATTAGAATAAAAAAAAATCGAATTTCAAAGTATTTCTTGGGTACTTCGACCATCGAATTGGTTAAATTCGATCGAATTCGATCGAATTCGAACGATTCGAACGATTAGAAGTAAAAATCGTTCGACTATTCGACCATTCGATAGTCGAAGTACTGTCCCTTTAAAAAAAACTTCGACCCCCTACTTCGGCAGATAAAAGCTACCGAAGTCAATGTTAGCCTATGGGGAAGGTCCCCATAGGCTTGCCTGTGATTTTTTGATCGAAGGATTTTCGTTCGATCGTTGGATTAAAATCCTTCGAATCGTTCGATTAGAAGATTTAATCGTTCGATCGAACGAAAAATCCTTCGATCGATCGATCGCAGGATTTGCACAAAATCGTTCGACTTTGATATTCGAAGTCGTACCATTTTAATTCCCAGTCGAATATCGAGGGTTAATTAACCCTCGATATTCGACCCTTCGTGAATCGGCCCCATACAGTTCTTCAGAAAACGCAAGTCATCAAATATAAATCCACATTACAGAAAAAATAAAACAAAAAGAATATAAAATTATGATAACATACAAATTCCGGTGAAGAGAGAGAATCATTGAAAAAAAAAATACAAAATGACCCATCATATGTCAATTGTTATTAATGTCACATGTCACAGAAATGCACTTACACACATGCTTGGATATATAGCAAAGTACAGTACTGGGTCTTGCCACACCCTCACGGTTCTCAATGTTTCGGGGTACATCATGGACTGATCCTGATATCTCTATAGCTCAGCCAGGGCGACCAAATATTCAGGAACACTGTTTGTTTATCTCGGATCATATAGGATAATTTCTCCAGTACCATGACATTATCTACTTTATGTTTCACCATATTAAAATCTAAAGAAGAGGTACGCCAGGACTGAGCTATAACTTGTTTGGTGGCACTAAATATAGCCATTACAAGCTTCATTTGTGGGTTGGTGAAGTTATCTATTGGCTTATTGAAAAGCGCTTCATATGGATTCTTCCTCAGGGGGATATGAAAAACATTATCAAGCAAAGCATAGATTCGGGACCACAACCGTTTAACTATGGGGCACCCCCACCAAATATGACCCATCGTACCCAGTTGATTACATCCCCTAAAGCAATTTGGTGAGTGACCCGACCCTATATTTATTATTAAGGTACATCTCACAATGATAGTTCTTGGCCATTTTCAGTTCAAGTCCCCCTTTGAGGTCCAACCTTTAGTCAGGGCTCCTGTGGTTACTAAATAAGGGCTGTTTTTGGCAGCCCAATGTGGACTACCAACCTACAAGAGGGTCTGTTTGGCTCTGTTTAAAAATAAGCACTTACTTTGTGTAATGTTAGTTAACAAGGAATCCCAGGGAGACTGCTGGAATGTACCTTTCAGTGAACTAGGTCATCCCTGATGATCTTACTCTTCACCCACGCCCTTTTGGGGCCCCAGAACTTTCTGCGGCAGGACAGCAAGGGAACCAGAACACATCAAGAATTAGAGAAGTACAGGAAAGGAGGAAGAGACACGGTTGTAGTTAGAGCCAGGCAGAAGTCAAGACAGACGGCAAGGATCAAAAGTCGGTAACTAGTCAAGGATCAAAACCAGAAGAGCATAAACAAGAAGGATTAAGCAGAATCAAGGTCAAATGGCAGGCAAGAGTCATAAACCGGAAACATACACAGGAACAATGCTTAGGCAGGATCTGAGAACACAGAAGCCAGCTTGGGCAATAGGAATTGGGAGAGAAAGGGTTTTAAGGGCTGAGGGACCAATCAAAAACAAGGGCGTCTGATGGACTGGCAGAAGAGCCAATAGCAAGCTTCTCCCACTACTCTGTTGAAGTTGTGCACTCATGACGTCATCGCGCAGTGTCACGAGACAGCACACAAAGATTCACATAATCATGATGTGCGCGATGTGTGTGCTCCCAGAAGACACTGAGCCCGCCGGTCAGCTCACCTAACGGTAAGAGACCGCGCCTGACTGGTGGGAGCCTTTACACTTTGAAGCCACATTGAGCAACATCAAAGAGGGTGGTGAGCAACATGTTGCTCTCAAGCCACTGGTTGGGGATCACTGATCTAGAAGAACATCAGACTGAGCTCAGCTCTGCCGTTTCTCAGGGTAACTAATGCCACAGGGAAAAAAGCTCTATGCAAACTTAAGTCAAAAGTTAGAAAGACCTTGCCACTAAATAATCTCTGCCATGTTGAACTCTCCATTGCTTCTGGACTAAAAAGACAGATGGAGCTATTTTTTTCCTAGAATTCTGGCATATATCACAGTACAGGTATTATGGATTTTATCTATTTAAGTGAACGATGTTTGATGTTGTGGCCTTGGTAGCTAGGTCATGTCAAAAGCAAAGTCTGCTTCATCTGTAGTTTCCAGTCAACTCTGCTTTCCTGCCAGTCTGACAGTAGTTTTTTTTTTCTCTTTATCTATAACTATAAAGAAATGCTTTCCTTTCACTGAGTCACCATTTTTTCCTTTTCCCCATTCATTTTAAATACAAATTTTTTGGACAGAATGAATATTTGTCATTCACATCATGGCACACAAAACAATGCATCACTCATTTCTTTAGAGCCCTGCGTGAACTAAGCGCCAGATTGTAATTACTTTCCTAAAAGCTCCGAATCTGCCTTTGGGTATGGACCATTAGTATAATTAGGAGGATGGAGACTAAATGCTGCATGTTTAGAGTTAACATATTCATCCATTACAATGCTGGTAGTCTTAACAGTAACATAAAAAATTGATTTCGTGTTTTTTTGTTTTTTTTTACTGCATCTGCATCTTGAATAAGTTTTTTCCTTTTTTACAGGTTCCAAAAATGCACTTTGGTTACTCACCATAGCTAAATCCACACCCAGCAGCCATACAACTGTGGGATTAACAAGAAATGACTTTTAAACACGTCATGTGCTAATGCATTAAAATGATAACAGCATATGGGGGAGGAAAAGCCTGAAGCTATATGTTCTACATCTCTGTTGTATTTATTCTTTCAGATAGAAGACTATGTACTGAACATCTATTGTGCTCATACTAAGCATGGGGCACACTTACTGAACATCATTCGTATTATGCTAAACGCAGATCCCATGGCTACGTTTGTCCATTTCCTTTATGCAACGACTATAGAGAAAAGTTTAGTGAAGCAAAAATGTTGAGAGGACTCTACACTCCATGACCTTGCCAAACATAGGCTCTATGGCAATACTGCACTTGCTTTGTCAAAACTTACATTCTTATATTACAGTTAAAGAATCTGTTATCTGGAAATTCATTATTCAGAAAGCTCAGAATTACGAGAATGCTGTCTCCTATAGACCCCATTTTAGCTTAATAATGCATTTTTTTTTAAATGATTTCCTTTTTCTCTGTAATAATAAAACAGTAGCTTGTACTTGATCCCAACTAAGATATAATTAATCCTTAATGGAAGCAAAACAAGTCAATTGGGTTTATTTAATGTTTACATGATTTTCTAGTCAACTTAAGGTATGAAGATCCAAATTACAGATAGATAAATTAGACGGAAAACCCCAGGTCCATGAGCATTCTGGATAACAGGTCCCATATCTGTATATTATATTATATGAAACCACAAAAGCTCATGTCCCACAGTGAGTTTTCATAAACAACATGGGGAGGCCCATTTATCAAAGTCCGAATTTACCTCATTATTTTCTGAAAAATACTCCGACCAAATCTATTTTGTTCCCCTTATTTATCAATACCTTTTCCCAAAAATTTCCTGGCCAGGAAAAAACCCGGAAAAAACGAATTGTTCAAATTTTTTGGATTTTTCACCTGAAAACCCAACGGAGATCAAGATATCTTTGGGATTTTTCCCATTGACTTATATGCAACCTCGTATTCTGACTTTTTATATCCTTGGGGTATAATAAATCCTGAAAACTTTGTATTTTATAGTTAAAAAACATATATTTTACTGTTTTTGGGCATTCAGAGTTTAATAAATAACCCCCTAGATGAACCCAATAGCATTGGCTAGCCTCCAGTACGGATTATTATTATTATTATATGTTATTTGGGATCAAGTACATGGTACTGTTTATAATCACAGAAAAAAAGGAAATCATTTTTTAAAGTCGGAATTATTTGATTAAAATAGAGCCTATGAGAGATGGCATTCCCATAATTTGGAGCTTTCTGGATAACGGGTTTCCTGATAATGGATCCCATACCTATATGGAAGTACTTGTGCACCCTTACGTGAAACCCCCATTTAGACCCATATGTTTAGTAGGTGATAAACAGCAGGGTCCAAATATTACATTATTATTAATTTTGCAAAGTGAAATTAAATAATACTGAACAACAGTCATTTCCTTCCGAACGTCTCTTATTTATTTTATTTGAGCAAAGTTTTAGGGGCAGATTTATCAAGGGTCGAATTTTGAATTTTGAAAAACTTCGCAATTCAAATTCAAAAAGACCAACCAAAATTAAATCGAAGTTTTTTTTGGGCGAATTGGTCAGTTTTCTATCGAATTCGAATCGTACAAATCAAAGTAATAGCGCATTCGATCGCATTCGATTCAAAGTTTTTCCAAAAAAACTCTTTAATTTTTCCACCAATTGACTCCAAATAGGTTCTAGGAGGTCCCCCATAGGCTAAAACAGCAATTCGGCAGGTTTTAGATGGCGAATGGTCGTAGCCGAATTTTTAAAGAGACAGTACATTTTGAATTTTCATTTTCACACATATGGGATCCGTTATCTGGAAACCTATTATCCAGAAAGCTCTGAATTACAAAAAGGCCACATCCCATAGACTCCATATTGTCCAAATAATCCAAATTTCTAAAAATTATTTCCTTTTTCTCTGTAATAATAGAACAGTACATTATACTTGATCCCAACTAAGATCTAATTAATCCTCATTGGAGGCAATCCCAGCCTATTGGCTTTATTTGCTAAAATTCTAATATATTTCATAATTTAAACAAACTCCCATCCCCGATATTGCCTTATTTATTAGTGAAATAACTCGAATAAAATGGATCTAGAAAAATCCCAATAAAATTAAGTGAAAACTCGAATTGTTTTTTGCCAGAAAAACCTGAAAATATTGGATTATTGGGGTAAACCCAGCGCAAACCACGATAACTTCCAAATGGGATAGGGGCATCTCATATTGACGTATACATGAACTTGAATGGTCTGAGATGGCAGATTGTCAGATTTAGACTTTTTGCAGCATCGGGCAAAAAATAAATCTCGAAAAATTTAAGGGTTTTTTTCCCACGAAAAATTTGAGTGTTTGCCCCAAAAAGCCTAACCAGAATTTGTGGTTTAGTACTTAACCCCCTTAGTGTTTAAATGATTTTCTAGTAGACTCAGGGCTGATTTGCCCTGAGGGCACCTGAAGGCCGGCGTCCTCCGATGCCCCCTCCCTCGCGAAAGATAGCGCATGTGCATCCTTAATTGACGCCGCCCTAGGCCCAGGCCTATGCTGCCTTGCTGCAAATCCGGGCCTGAGTAGACTTAAGGTATGAAGATCCAAATTATGGAAAGATTATTTCTGTATTATTCATTATACAGAAAACCCCAGGTCCTGAGCATTCTGGATAACAGGTCCCATACCTGTACCTCAATGGTCCTATATTGGAGATTACAGTTTCCACTATTTGCAATTTACAATTGCAACTCCAGTTTGTAAGAAATGTACAGGTATGGGACCTGTTATCCAGAATGCTCGGGATCTGGGGTTTTCCAGATAAATGATAACTTTCCATGATTTTGATCTTCATACCTTAAACCTAGAAAATCATGTAAACAATAAATAAACTTAATTGGCTGGTTTTACTTCCAATAAGGATTCATTATATCTTAGTTGGGATCAAGTACAAGTTACTGTTTTATTATTGCAGAGAAAAAGGAAACTATTTTTAAAAATTTGGATTATTTGGATAAACTGGAATCTATGGTAGACGGTCTTTCCATAATTCTGAGTTTCTAGGTAATGGGTTTCCAGGTAACAGATACAATACCTGTGATACATATTGCACAAGTTATTATAACTCTGGCTTAGATGATGTGTATTTTGGGGGCAATACATTTTATTATTTAAAAATAAAATCCCTGTGATAAGAAAAGGAATATATACGTATTCATTATCTACAGTGTCCTATTAATTTTCTTCCACCGTGGGGTCATTGAGGAAAATAAATGAAGGAAGCAATTTTCTTCTCTTTTCACTTGTAAAACAGAGCCGTTCCTCCGAGAGACATCATTACTCACATCATTAAATATCATTATGGCGTATTTTAATCATAATCTTGGCCTTAATAGTATCATTATCGATAGGTGCTCTGATGTCCAAAGCTTTGTGTAATGTACAGTAAGTGTGTGCGTTAGTAAAATAATTATGGATTACTCAATACATTCAGATGCCCAAAGCATCAATTAGATGTGCTTTACCTGTTTATAAGTACCCACGACTAGATCCTTCCCTCCCACAGTATTAGAACAAGACGAGCAGATATCGAGCAGACGAAAGATGAACCAGACGTTTTCCATATTGTATTTGTTCTCAGGAATTTCAACCCTCCGTTCTAACAGGTAAAAAAAAAAAAAAAGATATTTACAGAAGTAACACTTTCTTACAGGATTATCAGTTATAGAATCTACAACAATGAAAGGGCGATAAATAAGGCTTATCTAGATAACATGCTCTAACATTGATTTCTTAAAGAGAAAAGAACAATCTCTTTCAAAGTAACATGGAATGGCGGTTAACGTGCTGCTGAAAAGGTTCCTGTTAGTGGTAAAGTGCTGATTGTATTTGTACTTCAGTGTGTAAGAGGATAGAGCTGCCTCAACCCAGTGTGACAGATCTCTGTGCATAGCGATGTAAAGCAGAACATCACGGTAGTAATGGGCGAATAAATTCGGCAGGCACGAATTTGCAGCAAATTTCCCCGTTTCGCTGCTGGCGAATAAATTTGTGAAACTGCAACGAAAATTCACTGCATCAAAAACAGTCGTGCCTTCATTGTGGGACATTCACTAATAATCATAGTTGCGCCCATTCACCAGCGCTCCGCAAATTCACTAAAATCAGAAGTTGCGCTCAGGGGTAGCGTAAAGTTTCGAAGTTGCGCTAGGGTTAATTCACAAAGCAAAGCGAAGTTACGCTAGCGATGGTTAATTTGCATATGGCGCCAAATTCAAGTTACAATGGTGGTATATGTAGCAGAACTACACAAGCCTGGGAAACCTTCAAAACAGCAAATAAAATTTTTATTTTGCCCTACACATGTGCCCACTGTATAGTTAAGTTGCCATGAGTTAGGAAATGTAGGGGGTAAGGAGGGGAGCCCCAAAAAAAATTTCGATCGTTTTCAGCCTATCACCCATAATAAAGAAAAAACGCCAGCGTTTTTTGGGACTTAGAAAAAAATTTTTTATTTTTTTTAAGCAATTACTATCTACTCTATTGCGCTTCGCCTGGTCTGAGGTGACGAAGGAAGTCTAGCGTAAAAGGTAGCGTTCAGAACAATGTGCGCGTTAGTGAATTTGCGTAGTTACGTCCGTTGCGCAAATTCGCCAGGCGTAAGGGTGCGAAGTTACTATGTCACGGTATTCAATGAACAGCATCAGCTGGAGTGGTGGAAAGGTGGAAAGCTCACTGCCAGTCTGGAGTAATAAATGGCATTGAATGGGTTTTAATGGGTTTTGCAGAATGGTAACGTTTGGTGGAAGATGACTAGCGGACAGGGGGATGTTCTCTAACATTTGGACTAGGACCCCTGGTTCCATTGGAAGCAAAAATTAAGACAAAATGGCACAATGACATTCCTGATAATTCCATGATTCCTACAGTTTGGGAAAAGCTCTTTATTGCTTCAGAAGAATAATACCTCCCAAACCCTGACGTCAACCCAACCAAACACCTGTGAAAAGAATTGGATTGATGACATTGTGCCAATCCCCACTGCTCATGTGGCTGAACAGAAGCGTCTTCCAGAAAAATGCCCCAAATGTAGTGGAACCACCTGGCAGTTTAAAGGAAGAGCATGGGTTCATGGCAGTTTAAAGAAAGAGCATGGGTTCTGCAGAAGCCAGAAGAGCACTACCTCAATGGTAACGTATGGTGGAAGATGACTAGTGGACAGGGGGATGTTCTCTAACGTTTGGACTAGGACCCCTGGTTCCATTGGAAGCAAACATTAAGACAAAAGTGCACAATGACATTCTTGATAATTCCATGATTCCTACAGTTTGGGAAAAGCTCTTTTTGCTTCAGAAGAAAAATACCTCCCAAACCCTGATGTCAACCCAACCGAACACCTGTGAAAAGAATTGGATTGATGACATTGTGCCAATCCCCAATGCTCATGTGGCTGAACAGAAACGTCTTCCAAAAAAATGCCCCAAATGTAATGGAAATGCTTTCCAGAAGATCAGGGTTGTTATAGAAGGAAGGTCCAATTTCATTTTAATACCATTGGTTTAAAGAGGTGGTTAACATTTAGGGGCAGATTTATCAAGGGTCAAATTGAACATTTACATTTTTAAATTCTAATTTTGCATAGGGAATAGTCCAAATTCGATTAGAGATTAAAAAAAATTTTGATATCAAATTTCTAAATTTATCATGTACTGTCCCTTTAAGAATTCAAATTTGACTATTCACCATCTAAAACCTGCCAAATTGGTGTTTTAGCCCACGGGGGACCTCCTACAATCGATTTAGAGACATTTGGTGGACATTTGAAAAAATATATATTTTTTTTTTTTGGTGAAAAAACTCGAATCGAGTTTCACCCGAATTTTAAATTTTTTTAATTTCGATTGCTCATTTTTTTTTCAGAATTTCGAGTTTCTGTGAATTTTTATAAGCTCCCATAAACTCTTAATTCGACCCTTGATAAATATGCCCCTTATATGTTATAGAATGGCCAATTCTAAGCAACTTTTCATTTGGTCGTGATTATTTATTTCTTACAGTTTTTAAATTATTTTCCTTCTTTTTCTGCCTCTTTCCAGCAAATGTGGATCACGGACCCCATCTGAAAAACAAATGCTCTGTAAGGCTACACTCTTAGGGGCAGATTTATCAAGGGTCATGGCGAAGTTTCGAAATGAAAAACTTATGTACTTAGACTAGGGAATAGTCATACTTCGATTTGAAGTTGAAAAAACGTTGAAATTCAAAGGTCAAATTTTTTTGAAGTACTGCCTCTTTAAAACTTCGACTTCGACCATTCGCCACCTAAAAGCTGCCGAAGTAGGCCTACTTCGACCTCAAAAAACTTCTACCACCATTCGGTTGGTCTTTTGGAATTCGAAGTTCGAAGTTTTTTTAACTTCGAACTTCGACCTTTGATTAATCTGCCCCTTATTGTTATTGCTACTTTTTATTGCTCATCTTTCTACATATTCCAATCCCTTCTTAAAAGCAATGCATGGTTGCTATGGTAATTTGCACCCTAGTAACCAGATTGTTGAAATTGCAAACCAGAGAGCTGCTGTATAAAAAGCTAAATAAATAATACGGATGCATCGAATCCACTATTTTGGATTCGGTCGAACCCCCGAATCCTTTGCAAAAGATTCGGCCCAATACCGAACCGAATCCGAACCCTAATTCCTATATGCAAATTAGGGGTGGGAAGGGGAAAACATTTTTTACTTCCTTGTTTTGTCACTCGATTTCCCTCCCCGCCCATAATTTGCATATGCAAATTAGGATTCGGTTCGGCCAGGCAGAAGGATTCGGCCGAATCCTGCTGAAAAAGGCCCAATCCTGGCCGAATCCCGAACCGAATCCTGGATTCGGTGCATCCCTAATAAATAACCAAATAAAAAATGAAACCAATTGCTTTGCAAATAGTCTCAGAATATCAATCCCTATTTCATACTCAAACTCAAAGCTGAACAACCCCTTTAGGAACAGGATTTTTCAGATACTTCTGGTTACAGAGAGTATTTAGTATAAAGAATTCCTTGTTTATTTTGGGCAGATAGTTATAGTCTCTTTATAATGGTGCAGACAAAATGCCTCCGTTTAGGATCTCAGATTTACTGCCACTGTTACTGATTACTGGATAATTAGCTAATGACCTAAAAAAGACATAAATATTTTAGCAGTTCCATCAATAATGTATTACTCTATTTTAGCATGATAAAAGCTTCCCCTCTTGATGGATCATTTAACATTCCACTGGTTTCTAAAAAAAAAAAGAGCTGAAATATTTTTTAACTTAAAGGGATCCTGTCATCAGAAAACATGTTTTTTTCAAAACACATCAGTTAACAGTGCTACTCCAGCAAAATACTGGACTGAAATCCATTTCTCAAAAGAGCAAAAAGATTTTATATTCAATTTTGAAATCTGACATGGGGCTAGACATTTTGTCAATTTCCCAGCTGCCCCTGGTCATGTGACTTGTGCCTGCACTTTAGAGAGAAATGCTTTCTGGCAGGCTGCTGTTTTTCCTTCTCAATGTAACTGAATGTGTCTCAGTGAGACATGGGTTTTTACTATTGAGTGTTGTTCTTATATCTACCAGGCAGCTGTTATCTTGTGTTAGGGAGCTGCTATCTGGTTACCTTCCCATTGTTCTTTTGTTTGGCTGCCGGGGGGGGCAAAAGGGAGGGGGGTGATATCACTCCAACTTGCAGTACAGCAGTATAGAGTGATTGTAGTTTATCAGAGCACAAGTCACATGACTTGGGGCAGCTGGGAAATTGACAATATGTTTAGCCCCATGTCAGATTTAAAAATTGAATATAAAAAAACCTGTTTGCTCTTTTGAGAAATGGATTTCAGTGCAGAATTCTGCTGGAGCAGCACTATTAACTGATTCATTTTGAAAAACACATTTACTAAGCTCGTGTGAAGGATTCGAAGTAAAAAACCTTTTTATTTCGAAGGTTTTTTTTGGATACTTCGACCATAGAATAGGCTACATTGACCTTCGACTACGACTTCAACTTCGATTCAAACGATTCGAAGTAAAAATCGTTCGACTATTCGAACATTCGATAGTCGAAGTACTGTCTCTTTAAAAAAAACTTCGACTACCTACTTCGCCACTTTAAACCTACCGAGCATCAATGTTAGCCTATGGGGACCTTCCCCATAAGCTTTCTAAGCTTTTTTTGATTGAAGGAAAATTCTTCGATCGATGGATTAAAATCCTTTGAAGGATTTAATCGTTCGATCAAACGATTTTTCCTTCGATCGTTCGATCAAAGTATTTGCGGTAAATCCTTCGACTTCGATATTCGAAATCGAAGGATTTTACTTCGATGGTCGAATATCGAGGGTTAATTAACCCTCGATATTCGACCCTTAGTAAATGTGCCCCAAAATGAAGACTTTTTACTTGCCATGTACCTTAGATCTTATAATCTAATTCTGGTTCACCTGTAGTGTTTTTGCAGTTTAACAGCACCAAATTACCATTAACGTCAAGAGAACAATGTTAGTTGGAAACTACATCGTAGGTAAATCTTACACAATAGTCTGATAATCGTATATTATAGAAAATTAAAATTCTTGCAGTGAAGTTCATGCTATGATTGTTATTTAGAACAGTATCTAATAAGGATTTAGGATTTTTTTTAAAAAAAATGCACATACTGAAGCGAATCAAATTAAGTTAAAGGAACAGTAACACCAAAAAATAAAAGTCTTTTAAATTAATCAAAATTTAGGGGCAGATTTATCAAGGGTCGAATTTCAAATTTGAAAAACTTTGAAATTAGAATTCAAAAAGACCACGCGAGATTAAATCAAAGGTTTTTTTTTTGACCGAATAGGTCAGGTTTCGATCGAAATGTCCAGAAAACATGAAAATATTGCCAAAAATAATTTGACCTTTAAAAAATCTGTCCCTCGTTTTCTATTGATCTAATAATTCTTAAAGAATAAAACAATATATTTTTTTATTAACATCTTACTAAAGGACCTATTTAAAGAGTCTTGTTAATGCCACTGATTTACATGGATTTCTCCAAAGGCTGTGTTAAATAATGATATATTTCGGCAGTCAGACTTATATGGATAGAGTGATAGGGGACTTTCACTCATCAAATTTTCTGGAGTTCTTTTGTGTGTTTTGTTAAAACCACCACAGTATATCAAATAAGTAGATATTTGTGCTTTTCTTCTGCCAAAAAAAAAAAATAACAATCTTTATGAATCTTTAGGAATACCTGTAGGCTTCTATTAAATCGCCTCTTCTTCGGGCGACTAATCTCCCCTAAATGCCTTCCCGCCGGCTAGAATGTAAATCTCTGGTGGGATGTCACTCGGAATTTTATGGGGCAGATTTACTTAGGGTCGAATATTGAGGTTTAATAAACCCTCGATATTCGACTGTCGAAGTTAAATCCTTCGACTTCGAATATCGAAGTCAAAGGATTAAGCGCTATTCGTTTGATCGAACGAAAAATCTTTTTATCGAACAATTAAATCCTTCGAATTGTTCGTTTCGAAGAATCTTAATCCATCGATCGAACGATTTTTGTTCGACCAAAAAATACTTAGGAAGCCTATGGGGACCTTCCCCATAGGATAACATTGACCTCGGTAGCTTTTAGGTGACGCATTCACCGCAAATTCACGCCTGCCAAATTTATTCGCTACTTCGGAAAGCCGAATCGATCCGAGTGCCATCCCGCTGGCGATTTACTTTCTAGCCGGTGGGAAGGGGGAGACTAGTCGCCCGAAGAAGAGGCGATTTGTCGCTGGCCATTTAATCTCCCCCAGTAGCAGCGTGTGCCACTGCCCTAACTGAAACTGGTAGGTTAATGCTATCATGCTGGGTTTTGCAGAAAAAAATCTAACGTAAAACTTTGCCAAGTTGAAGCAGTCTAGGTCCTATAGAAGTCAATGGGAGCTGTACTGATCATATTGGACCTTTTTTTAGCCATTCAAAAACCTTGAATTTTAAGAGGTTTTCATAATTTTTCGGATCGTTAAAGGGATACTCAATGGAAAACTTTTTTTTTTCAAAATGCATTAGTTAATAGTCCACAGTCATGTGACTTGTGCCCTGATAGACTTCAGTCACGCTTTACTGCTGTACTGAGTGATATCAACCCCTCGCTTTCCCCCAAACAGAACAATGGGAAGGTAACCAGATAGCAGCTCCCCAACACAAGATAACAGCTCCCTGGTAGATCTAAGAACAGCACTCAATAGCAAAATTCATGTTCCACTGCTACACACTCAGTTACATTGAGTAGGAGAAACAACAGCCTGCCAGAAAGCAGTTCCATCCTAAAGTGCTGGCTCTTTCTGACCAGGCAAAATGACCTGAGATGGCGCCTACACACCAATATTACAACTAAAAAACAAATACACTTATTGGTTCAGGAATTAAATGTTATATGGTAGAGTGAATTAATTGCAGTGTAAACAGTGTAATTTAGAAATAAAAATGACACCATAAAAATCATCACAGAATCCCTTTAGGCATTTTTTTCCATTTGTACTGATTATATTCGGATCTTTTAATAACTTTCATGGCAAAATGTGGTTTCAAAAAGCCCTAATGCCACTAAAATTCAACCTTCATCAAATCGGCCTCTATCGTTCACATCTGGTGTGTTCTGTTGTAGCACTAGGTGGACATTGTGGAGACATAGCCAAGGTGTCTACGTTTATTAGAACAGGTTTATTAGATGATTTTTATACTGTTCGTTTTCCATTAGAATATTGATAAGTCCAACCAGTGGTAGTCTGCATGTAGCCGGTGCACTTGAATCTAAGTGCAATCTACCAACAGATTTAAAGGGGAAGGAAACCTATGTGGCGCAAAAACCCTTCCCCCCTCCCCTGTGTTGCCCACCCTCCCTCCTCCCCCCTGGCCTACCCCTCCCGCTGGGCAAATGCCCCTAACTTGTTACTTACTCTTCTGCGCATGTCCAGTCCAGGGAGTTCACAGACGACATCTTCTTCCACGCGATCTTCTTCCTGCTGTGAACGGCGTTTTGGCGCATGCGCAGTAGGAGCATTTCGCCGGTATGGATCTACTGCGCATGTGCCAAAAGTCACGCGCATGTGCAGTAGATCGTACCGGCAAAATGATCCTACTGCGCATGCGCCGTTCAAAGCAGGAAGAAGATCGCGTGGAAGAAGATGTCGTCTGTGAACTCCCTGGACTGGACCTGCGCAGAAGGGTAAGTAACAAGTTAGGGGCATTAGCCCAGCGGGATGGGTAGGCCAGGGGGGAGGAGGGAGGGTGGGCAACAAACGGGAGGGGGGGTGGGGGCTTTGCGCTGACAAGGTTTCCTTCCCCTTTAAGATGGCCATACACGGAGAAATCCGCTGGTTTGGCGACGTCGCCAAACGAGTGGATTTATCCCCGATATGCCCACCTTGAAGTGGCGACATCGGGTTGATCCGATCGCGAGCCCTAGGGCCCAACAATAGGGCCATATTGACAGGTATACCGTCGGTCAGATCGCGGGACCACATCAACGAACAGATGCGGCTGTGATCCGACTCGGCAGTTTTTATCGACCCATGTATGGGGGCCTTTAGTCTTCCAAAGTGGTGAAGATTTCTTTGTCCAGTGGAGCAATGTACAGAGCAGACAAAGCTGCTTTATATATTGTGATCTTATACAGAGGTAAGCAGCTACAGAGGGAAACAGAATCTTATTGACCTGTGCATGGGGGGGGGGACAAATGACCTGGTCAATTTAGATAAATCCACGTGAGCAGTCCTCTCCTAAAACATCTCTATATCCTACTGTGATCTGATAATTTCCTTAGAGGAAAAATAATCACATCAACCACATGTGCCCTGAATACATAGGTTGCCAAATCAGGAAAAGAGAGGTTGTGAGATGAGCAGATTATCTGGTGTAAGGCCAGTTTAAGCATGGATTATTTGCTTCTACTGCATCCAGCTCTCTATATGATTTTAATCTATATTTAAACAATATTCCTCTATTTGCATTTTTCCTTTTCTTTGTTTGCTTTTTTATTATTCTGTTTCATTTCCCCTAACAATACCGTTTGTTGAATCTAAAAAGGTTTAGATCATTTCCCTGCCTTACACATTTTTTTAATGTAACCCATACCAAGGCAGCTTGGGGTTTTAAGTTGTTTTGTTTATTTGTAGCTTGTTGCCAAGCAATGCAGATAAAATTCAATCACTTTCCAATATTACTGGAAGGAAAATTGTAGTTGTGCTTATCCTACTTGAAGCTCCCAGATGCTGAACAGTTTAATATGAGTAGAAGAACATTTTCCTTCTTTAATTCCAGCCCAGTTTATTAGCAGAGTCAAACCACAAACCATGTCAAATATAAATATCTAGTCAACAAGTGTCAGTACTAATAGCATTGTAGCACTGAAAGTTACTTCCCCAGATGACTACTGTTGCCACATTAATACTAGTGCTCAATTTAAACAAATTGGATAGATTATTAAAAAAAAATAGCTATTCTTCGCACTGACCCGGCACTAGATACATTTTTAGGATCAAAATGCTGCTTTGTCTCGCGCCAAAAATATTGGATAATATATCAACTGTAATTCCATGAATGTTATATATCTTATCACATGTAAACAATGTCTCCAACAGTATGTTGGCCAAACGAGTCGTATATTAAAAGAGAGAATTTGGGAACATATACAATACGTAATATAAAAGATCCAAATAGTTCCACTACTGTAGCCAAACATTTTGCTGCATGCACGAATAGAGCCCTCGTTTTCTTTTCTGTGGTTGGCATAGAGAAGATTTATCCACATATTAGAGGTGGGAGCATTCTAATCAAACTTCTTAAATAAGAAATAAAGTGGGTATTTTTTCTTGGAAACTAGACAGTCACTTGGAATGAACTTGGAGTATAATGTCTCATGCTTTGTTTAATTTCAACTAAATATTTGTCACCCTGCTTAATTTACATTAATGCTGTTTAACTGCCAAAACAAACCTTTTGCAAAAATATCTCAATTTTTTTTTAACGATAATTGATGGTTGTACTTAATCTGTAATGGTGCTTTAGATTGGTCACTTTAAACACGTTTCAGATTGGTCCATTTCCAACCACTGTCTTTCTGTATTGGCTGTATGGTACATGTTTGTGATTGGTCCTTTTTCATTTAAATATGACTACATGGTTTGATGCTTGTCAGCCTGTGAATAAGTGCCCCTAAGGCACAAAACATGTAAGGCTATAATGTGTTTTGCTAAATAAATACTTTTTAACTACATCAATTTACGGAGTGTGGTCCTGTATGTGCCAGCCCTTCATTATCCATTTGTATATTGTTTTCCTCCTGAGCTGAAGACTTGAGCACCTGGAACCCCATTTTTTCTGGGTAAGTTAAACCCTTTACCTATTGCACTGTTCTTCTATAAGCTACATTAATACTAGGTTGTGTTCTCCTCTTGCTTCAGCAGCCCTATGGTCTCCACAATAATATTGGGGGAAAAATTGAACTAGAGGGATAGCCAAGAAGAGATTATTATCACCCATCTTTCAGTGTTGGTTGCCTTCAGGATGGTCTGTACTGTCTGGGATAATTACATCTAGGAAAGTTTAATGAGAACTAAGGGGCCTTCTGCCCAGTTACACTGCTACTACCTCTTAGGTGAATTTACCATTTGCTCCATAATGGTCTGTTAGAGGGAACAGTTTAACTTTTGGTTATGTCTCATACAACTTCTTGGAATTTAGCAACCATCATACATAATTTAGGACTTCTCTAACTCGCCTCTGAAAAGTTCCAGTTGCCTTGGACACATTGATGGAGCAGTGAGGTCTAAAGTGTTGTTGAAGGGCTGTCTTCATAAAGAATTGATCACAAAAATACATTACTTGTTTAATAGGACTGTAAAAGAAATGGCAATGCCTATCCCATTGTCTGAAGTTTTAGCCTGAACTAACAAATATAATAATAAATATAAGCCATAGCCTGCTCAAATTAAAAAGCATTTGAAGCAGAAACATTAGGGGGATGGTTTACTAAAACTCAGATTTCCACATTTTCAAGAATCTTATTGTTTTCTCTAAAAATTTGTGTTTTTCTATTTCTCTATAGCTCTAAAAATTCACTATTGTAAAAACCGCGAAAACGTCTAAGACACAACTTCACCAAGTAAAAGCAATCCAGGTCCTATAGAAGTCAATGGAAGCTGTGCTGATCCTATTGGACCTTTTTTTAGACATACAGAGTGATGAGAGACATTAAGTTTCTCCGTGAAAATGATGCCCAATGGGAGAAAAAAAAATGTTGCGGTTCAAAAAAAATTTGATGCCCATAGACTTTAATGCATTTGAATTTTCGCCTTTTTGCAAATTTTCAGCAAAGCGAAACAGGTCAGATTCACCCATCACTAATGCAGACTTTACAGATGTTTTGCTAGTAATTGTCCGAAAATCTCAAATTTTGAGAGGTTTTCATATTTTGTATTTCATTATTCAGTGTTTCTTTCAGTTTGTTCTTTTTATATTCTGATCTTTTAATAACTTTCATGACATTTGCGGTTTTAGAGAAAACCTTTACTCAATGGGCCTGTAGCAGTATGTTAATAAGGATTCAATGCATTTCATATCAACTGGAAAAGAAAAAAAAGGACAATTAATTTTAATATGACTCATTCTCCCATTATTTTATCTTAAGCTCCTGTGGAACTCTAATGACCTACTCCAGTCTAGGGGATGTCCATATTGCTGTTTACTACTACTACTACTAATAATAATAATAATAAAAAGTTCCTTAATATCACATTGTACATATTAGTAAGATAATCCTTTTTAAAACAGAGGATAAAAGCATGGTGCACATTCACAAGCTAACATTCCATTGCAAAGCTTCTTTACATTTGTATGTGTCTCTACAGACTTATTGGTGGGAATTTGAGTACTAAACATCAAAAGATAATCATTATTGTTTTATATCACATTGAAACGATTATTCATATCACAAGGCCAGTGGAAATGTTAATGTGTACCAATATATCCCTGTTGTTAGAACTTTATACATCTTGTCTCCATATAAAGAGATACAGTTCTGTTCATATGGTAACTGGGTATAGGAATATACCTACACCCATATAAATAATTATGTATAACAGTTTTAGAAGGCTATGATTTATCAACATGGCTACACATTTGCTTAAGTGCCATATCCCATAACAACCATTCATAAGCTACTATAAGCTTCTTTCAATCTGTGCTAGACAAATGAAAGGTAGCTGCTGGCTGGTTAATGAGAATAGTTGTGTTTGCGCAAAGTTGTACCTTTTGCTAATAAATGGTGACCAGTGGGGGTAATTTACCAACCTATAGTAGATGCTAAATTATTGGTACTAAAAGCAAGAAATGAGCCATAAGGGGCGGGGCTATAAAAGTCTTGATTTGGTCCCTCCAGATAAGTTGTCCTTCAAACTGTTTGAATGCTGCCAACCCCCCAACTAATGGCCTGTTAATGGATTTTCCATCAGTCTGCTGTTTGATACTTTTGCATGTATATCCATATTTGAACCATCTGTGTACCATACGTTTTTTCACTTCCCTTGTCTTGTCATTCTTCATTTTATGTCTTTTGACCTCAGTACTGCCATATACGGTTACACTTGTGACTCTCCACAACATCCCTACGTGAAAGCCACAACAAATAGGCAGATAACAGTCAGGCAGATTTGAAAAACTCATTGAACGAGGACCGCATTGTGGAGTTTATGCAGTCCTCTCCTGACTGGTCCCTCTAAGCTCCATTTATTATCCAATAGTTGCCATGTGTGACAAATGAATGACAATGATGAGTAGTGCCTCAAACTTTGACCCTAGCTGAAGAGTATACACAACATTTAGACTTATCCTTCATTAACAGCCTGTGGTTTTCCGTAATAATGTTTTGTGAATTCTGTCCATCCATATACCCACTGTGGGATCGGAGATTCTTTTGGATGGTATGAAGAAGCCAATGAAGCCATGGGTGCCATGTGTTTTGGCACCTATTTTGTATAATATACAGAAGTGCTCCATAAATCCTCTATCAATTATCAGAATAACCACTTGGACTTATTTACCAACACTAGGCAGTAGTTCATGGTGATCCTGTTACTTTCATTGTCCACTTTCAGTTGGTCACTGTGCCTCAGGCTTTACAATGGAAACTTGAATGCAACCACATCCTAATACATAAGAACAAGCAGATTTTATATACTCTAAGTCACTATGCAGAAAACAAATTTTGGGCCTGAGATATGATTAGTCATTCGTCATTATAAATCATTAAAATCTCTGGCCAATTTTTATGTTCTTTTATAAAGCTTTCAATATAACAATGGGGAAACCGATCCCACCAGGATGTCTTTAGAAATAAAAGCTACAATGGAAAGAAAGTGGGAATAATGTTTCTGAAATCTGTTATTCAATGCTGAGAGTGCATGTATGCCAACAAGGAGCTGATATATATTCCATTGTGCGCTGTATAAAAAAAAAAGCCATGGTTGGCAAGTCACAATTATTCTTTTGCTTTTTTTTAACATTTCTATAGACAAGTAACACAAATGTTCCACAAAATCAAGAGCTAAAATCTTACATTCAGTGCACAAAAAGGCTGTGCTTGTTTAAACATACATCACACTGTAGCCAAAGACTCCTTGTCCATTTGCCATAAGCCTCAATTTAGCTAATATAAACAAGTCATTGGAGGGGTAAGTCATCTTTAATGTAACTTTTAGTATATTCTTCCTCTTTTTATCTTTCAGATGAGTCACTGGCTCCAGCAGGGTTAGGTTAGGGAACATGCTATTTGATTAGATGTTCTGTGTGACACAGTTAGCGTAAATTGCGTGTTAGGGAACCCTGGATCATCTGGAATTCAATTATAAGTATTCAACTCAGTCCAGACATGCTATGACCTGGAGAAGAAGGAGAAGAGGGTGAGACATAGCTCATCTACACAAGCTAGAGGTAACTCCACAGTCTTAAAAGTAATGTAGGCTTGCACAAAGAATTTTAAAACTGACTGGTTTTAATCTTAATCATAGGCTATACAAAATCTGTTAGGACAACACTATTTAAAGAACTTAACAGGATAATACTGTATGTCATGCAACTCATGGAATGTACTCATACTTATAAAACACAATAAAAATATTAGAAACATATTTAAAGAATGTTTTATGATCATCTCTATGAGTATATTTCATAATTAGTTAGTAACATAGTAAGTTAGGTTGAAAAAAGACATCAAATTCAACTCTATTTTAATCTGCCTAACTGCCAGTTGATCCAGGGGAAGGCAAAAAACCCCATTTGAAGCCTCTCCAATTTGCCTCAGACGAGGAACAAAATCCTTCCTGACTCCAAGATGGAAATCGGACAAGTCCCTGGATCAACTTGTACTATGAGCTATCTCCCATAACCCTGTATTCCCTCACTTGCTAAAAAGCCATCCAAGCCCTTCTTAAAGCTATCTAATGTATCAGCCTGTACCACTGATTCAGGGAGAGAATTCCACATCTTCACAGCTCTCAATGTAAAAAAAAACCCTTCCGAATACTGTATTTAGCTGGAACCTCCTTTCCACATGGATGACCTTGTGTCAGCTGGAAGGATCTAGTGGTAAATAAAACATTAGAGAGATTATTATATGACCCCCTTATATATTTATACATAGTTTTCATTTCACCCCTTAATTGCCTCTTCTCCAGCGTGAATATCCCCAATTTGGCCAGTCTTTCCTCATAGCTAGGATTTTCCAAACTTTTTATCAGCTTAGTTGCCCTTCTCTGTACCCTCTCTAATACAAAAATGTCCAGTTTGAGTGATGGAGACCAAAACTGTACGGCATATTCTAGATGGGGGCCTTACCAGTGCTCTATAAAGTGGAAGAATGACCCCTCCTCCCGTGAATCTATGACCCTTTTAATACAGCTCAAGACCTTATTTACCCTTGATGCTGCTGACTGGCATTGCTTGCTACAGCCAAGTTTATCATCTACAAGGACTCCAAGGTCCTTTTCCATTATGGATTTGACTAGTGCAGTTCTTTTAAGGGTATAAGTGGTTTGGATATTTTTACATCCCAGGTGCATAACTTTACAATTATCAACATTGAATCTCATTTGCCACTTAGCTGCCCAGATTGCCAGTTTGTCAAGATCGTGTTGCAAGGATGCCACATCCTGGATGGAATTTTTTGGGCTGGATAGTTTTGTGTCATCTGCAAAAACTGATACATTACTTACAACATCCTCCCCTAAGTCATTAATGAACAAGTTAAATAAAAGTGGACCCAATACCGAGCCCTGAGGGACCCAACTAAGAACCTTACTCCGAGTAGAGAATGTCCCATTTACAACCACCCTCTGTACCCGATCCTGTAGCCAGTTTCCTATCCACGTGCAAACGACTTCATTAAGCCCAACAGACCTTAGTTTAGAAAACAGTCGTTTGTGGGGTACGGTATCAAACACTGTGACAAAATCCAAATAGATCACACCTACTGCCCCCCCCACTGTCCAGAATCTTCCTTACCTCATCATAAAAAGCAATCAAATTCGTCTGACATGACAATATAATAATTTGCCCACCACAGATGTCAAACTTATTGGCCTATAATTGACAGGCTGAGATCGTAATCCCCTTTAATGATTAATTGTGTAGATAAGAATGTAGCCATGAAAAGGAATACCATTGGTGTTAGTACTAGCCTCATGTTACACATATGGTAACTGTAAGAACTAATTATAAATTTGAATTGATTTTGTTTAAGTATCACTGTTTCATTGTTTCATACCAGTGTTGGGCCAATTTGAATGAGGAGCCCAAGGCAAATCCCCTGCCTTTGATTATCCCCCACCGAACCCCTCACCACGGAGTGCCAATAAATTCCTCTGCCTCCTTTCAAAGTTACAGAATGGCCAGGAACTAGAAGAGAATAAAGGCAGACATGCCTAGCACCAGGGCCGTATTTATATTAAGGTCCCCTAGGGCCTGTGCCTAGGACAGCATGGTTTTGGGGGCAGCCCTCGGGTTGCCTATTTTTTTAAAGTTTTTGTTTATATTTTTTTTTAACCCCTCCATCCTCTGCCATGGATTTCCATAGGAGACTTGTGCCAAAAAAATCACATGCTTTTAACACATTTTATTACTACACCACAAATATTAGCTACAACTTGTCACTGATTTGCAAAAACACAATTAGCTTTAATGCATCAATTGCACCTTACATGCTGCATATGGTAAGTAAATGGCCATTTTCTTCTGTGTCACCAGATGAAAAGCAGTAACACTGTTGGGTTGACAATGTCAGGTTGTTGGTGTCTATTCATAAATAAATCAGATGACAAAGGCACAAGCATAATGTCCTGCATCTATCACTTTTGTGTTATGTCAAAACATCTTCTTAAATAAGGGAGGGACTGGTCCTGCAGATAATACAGACATTTCTTTTAGGAAATACATACTTTGTGATGATTATATTATGAGTAAAACCGCACTTCTTTTTTTACTTTATGGAGGCCATGAATGGTGATGTTGTGCTCTTGGTCAGCAGCTGTAGACTAGAAGTTCAGAGTAGGGCAGACTAACCGGCCTGCAGAAGAACAACATGTCCACTTCATTTGTCCCATATTCAGCACAACCATTTCAGGCTTTTTTAAGTGTCAATGCACCGTTTTCATGTTCAGGATGGTACAGCTTCCATCTCAAACCGACATATTATTTCATTATCCTCTCAACAGGCAGCCTCTCCAAATCCCAGCATGAGCACTTTTCCTGGCATATTCCTAAAACCCTTAAGGGTTGCCTTTCAAATAAGAATGTACTGGAGCAAGAATTACCCATCACTGTAAAAAAAAAAACGATGGGAGAAAATGAGGATGTAAAAGTCATACTGTAACCAGCATGAAGCCAAGATAATAGCAAAGGTGCTAAATTGTTTTCTTCACACATTACAAAGTAGTTCAAATGCTCGATAGTATGATTTAAAGTCAGTGGCATGGGTGAGTTTTCAGACTAGAAGACAGATGGTTTCATTTCTAGGTCGTCATTGTTCTGCAGTTATTAAAGCCAGCTATGAAAGTACATGGCATATTACTGTATTTAGGAATGCAGGGGTTGGATTTATTGGGAATAATCCATAGCAGGGGTGTCCAAAAGATAAATCAGGATCTACCAGTAGACCTTTAGCTGAGGATCAGTAGATCTCAAGACACTGTGAGCTTGTCTAAATCATCCTCATGTTTCATGCTTTTCATTCAGATATTTATTATGTTAATGTTACATCAGAAATAGCTGTTTTTTTTAACTATGGTAATATAGATTCGCTTATAAGTCAATTTAATCTTTAAAGGACATGTCAACCCTCACAACAGCAATTGAATCATTAAAATGCCTCACTACATTCTTTACATACCTCCTACTCCCGTGCCTGAAAAGCAAACAGCTGAGCTGCTTCATTGATCTTCCTGCTTCTGTCCCACTCGCTCAGCCCCTCCCTTCAGAATTATCCTTGGCGCTTGGTGATCTGCACATTCGCACTATTCAGAAATAGCGTTCATTTTCAGTTACAGCAGCATATTTGTAAAAATAGCTTGTTTAAATAAAGTTTTATTGAATTAATAAACTGAATGGAGAGGGACTATCGTCACATGCACAATACACCCAGAAGAATGTAATGCAGAAAAAAATGGCCGCAGGGTAAACTGATGAATACAGCCAAGAATGATGCAGAGGTGCAGGGTGTAGGAGGCAAATTCAGGAGCGCAATAAATGCGGTTCAGGTTGGGATAAGTTGATCTAATCAGCAATGCCCAAACCTATAAAAAGCTTTACATGTCCTTCAAGTAATATTTTCCATGGAACAGAATGCGAACAGTGATATTATGGATATAGATCATAATGGGACAACATTACTAAAAGTAGACCCTGCATTAGTAAAGCATGGGCACTCCTGACCCATAGTAAACAACCAATGAGCAGTTTGTTTTCACTGATCTGGCGAGTCAGAATTATTAAGAAAAAAAACAAGGAATTTTATTGCTGTAGCATACTAGTATTTTCCGACTTTGCTACACTCACTGGGCTGCCAACTCAGGCCCCTGCCTGTCTTAGTCACAGCCCTCCTATTCTCAGTCACGTCCCCCACCCCATTCACAAACCTCCTCACCCCAGTCACAAGCTACTCCCCCCCCGCATAACCTTTTACCTTTGGTGCCGCAACAATAGGAGCACCCACAATTAGTTCCAACGGGGATCGACCTGGATCAGTCCGACCCTGACTAAATGATCCAAAAGGATTTGGTCTGTTTGAGGTTTATAAAAAGGCACCTGTTGGGTAAAAATATTATCGTCAACCAAAGGTGTGGGCTAACAGAGCCTGCATTCCGGTTGGGGATAACTGTTGTTTTTTTTTAAAAAAATGCCCCCCGCCAGCACTATGCTACCCGCACCGGGAGGAAGCTCCCAGTGTAAACAGTCATCTCCGGTCACTCGCATGTGCATAATGTAAATGTGCCCCAAATTGCTTATTATGCACATGCGAGTGATGTCACACGAGCGTTATGCGCATGTGAGTGACTGGATATTGCTGCTCGCACCAGGAGCTCCCTCCCAGTACGGGTAGCGTAGCGCCGGTGGGGAGGGGGCATTTTTTTTAAAAAAACTACTGTTATTGGGGGGAAACTTACTAAAGGGTGAAGTGACTAACACTGGCGAAAATTCACCAGCGTGACGTCATTTCAGAACTTCGCCAATTTACTAACAGGCGCTGGCGTAACTTAGTTAGCGAAGGAGATAGACTCTAGCGGTACTTCGCACCCTAACGCCAGGCAAAGTTACGAGCGTAACTACGCAAAACTAAGATTGAGATTTGACTGAACGTTACCTCTTGCACCAGACTTGCCTTCGCCACCTCAGACCAGGCAAAATGCAATAGAGTAGATAGGACTTAGTCAAAAAATAGTTAAAATTTTTTCTAAGTTCCAAAAAACGCTGGCGTCTTATACTTTTTACAGGGTGATAGGCTGCAAAAGATTGTAATTTTTTTTTGGGGTCCCGGCTTCCCCCCTACATTTCCTAACACATGGCACATAAACTATACACTGGGCTCATGTATAGGGCAATATAACAACTCTATTTTATTTTATTAACGTTCCCTGGGCTTGTGTAGTGTAATATATTGGCTGCAACATATACATCCATTGTACTTTAATTCCCCGCCGTATGCAAATTAGCCAACGCTACCGTAACTTCGCTTTGCTTGCCGCAGTAACACTATTGCAACTTCGCAAGCGTTCGGCACCCTGGACGCAACTTCGGATTTTCCTGAATTAGTGTTGTCCTGGCAAAGTGTTGCGATGTCAGCGAAGCCTTCGCTGGCGCAATTTCCAAGGTACAGGTAAGTTAATTTGCCCCTTAGCCAGTACCTTTGGATGGGGATAACATTTTTACCCGGTTTAACAGGTGCCCTTTAAGTAGCAGGTTTATTAAAATTACATTTTTCTGCCAAAATCATTAAATCATTGTTTTTTTTTTAACTGTGGTTAGTCCAAATTTATTTTTTTATATATACCTTGTAATTACAGTACATAAACACCTGCTGAGATGCCATAGAAGTCAATGGGATTAGTTAATTCAGCATCCATTTTTAGCTTGCATTTTTTTTGCATTTTGGGATTTTTCATGGAACTCGATTGCAGGAAAATTGCAATGAAAGTTTAATGGCCACTAGCTAAAAAAATAATTGAAACGAGACCAAAATGCATCCAAATAACTTCTTTAGCCGTGATCACATGAAAATACTAAATATGCCCCTTAATGTGACCTTTCCAGCAGCTACACCTTCCAATAAGGGTGAAGGGAGACAATCAATGTATGGCATATTTATTTATAATACACAAAAGCCATGAATATCTTGTAAATTATATCCTTATAAACGGTGAGTTCTGATGTCATTTCTGTCAGATGACTCACTGAAACTTGTGTATTATAATAAATAAAGTACCCCCAGTTGCAAAACATGAGGATATTAGAAGTTATAATAGCCTTATATTTTACAAGAGGGGGTACTTTATTCACTATATATAATATATATACAGATGCAGCCACTTTGGTTTGTCTGTTTGACACAGAATAACTAAACACAGATATCCCATTTATCTCATTTAACACAGAAAACTGCGTCGCAACATCCCATCTAATTAAAGCATTCACCATTGTGAACAATGGAGCTTTGGTATGCTAATGAAAAGGTTAAATGCACTAAATGAGTTAAGATGACTTAAGATAACACAGTTTCTTCAATTACCCCTGAGTCATGACGCATTTAACTCACAAATCCAAGTGGCTTCATCTGTAAATGTATAATATATTATATATTTTTCACAAATATTTGCTTTGAGAAATTACGATATAGAGTTAGTATTATGGTATTAAAGGGGTGGTTCACCTTAAAGTAAACTTTTAGTATGTAATAGAATGGCTAAATCTAAGCAACTTTTCCATTGGTTTTCATTATTTTCTTTTCTTCTAACTCATTCCAGCTTTCAGATGGGCGTCGCTGACCCCATCTAAAAAACAAATGCTCTGTAAGACTATAAACTTATTATTACTGCTACTTTTTTCATCTTTCTAGTAAGACCCTCTCCTATTCATATTCCAGTCTCTTATTCAAATCAGTGCATGGTTGTGGTCATGCAAATTGAAGAGATGCTGAATAAAAATCTAAATAACTCAAAATATAATAAAAAAATGAAAACCAATTGCAAATTGTCTCAGAATATCACTTTTTACATCATACTAAAAATTAACTCAAAGGTGAACAACCCATTTAATAATTCTAGGTGCCTTTTTAATTTTAATTTTTGACTAGTATTTTTACTTATCACAATTTTAGTAACCCAAAATTTGGGGTAAATCATAACTAATAATCTCCTAAATTGTAGTTGTTTTTATTAATATCTGCCTTTTTATATATGTTGCAATTAGACCATCTAGCCAACAAGAAACCTTTGACACATGACCCACCAGGGCTGTATCTTCTATATAGTCTGTCCCTAATGGTGGCAGCTTCAGTGAAGGGGAGCCTATATAAGAAAAAACCAGAGTTATTTATTTTCAATGCACTACAGGTGTGAGACCTGTTATCCAGAATGCTTGGGACCTGGGGTTTTCTGGATAACAGATCTTTCCTTAATTCTGATCTCCAGCCCTTATGTCAACTAGAAAATCATGTAAATATGAAATAAACCCAATAGGCTGGTTTTGCTTCCAATAAGGATTAATTATATCTTAGTTGGGATCAAGTACAATGTACTGTTTCAAAGGATATCTAGTTATTTTTATTTTAGCCTACTCATACTGTAGGCATTGAGAATTTTGATTAATTTTTAAAGGTATTTTACCGAAAGAGTTAGAGAATATATATATATATATATATATATATATGCAAAGAATGGCGGCACTCACAGGATTTTCAGGCGAAATAAAGAAAAACTTTTTATTTAACGCGACGTTTTGAGCCCTCACAGGGATCTTTCTCAAGAGTATACAAACTATAGTATAGTGTGTGTATATATACATTTGTAATCAATGTATGAGAATTAAAGGACCAGTAACATCAAATTATGTTTTTATAAATTCGTTAATATACACTGAAAAAAAAAACAGAAAGACAAATTAAACTTTGAAATCGCTAAGTCTTTATTAAGAAATAACTTGCCAAAACTCCGCTTGCACTCCTCTTCAGAAAAGGCGACAGGGCAATGATCCATCGTGCGACGCTCGATTTCTCCTCCCTGGCTATCTCCTATAAGGAAGGCAGGGAGGAGAAATCAAGCGCCGCACGATGGATCACCTTTTCTGAAGAGGAGCACAAGCGGCGTTTCTGTAAGTTATTTCTTAATAAAGACTTAGCAATTTCAAAGTTTAATTTGTCTTTCTGTTTTTTAAAAAACATTGATGTTACTAGCCCTCTAAAGCTATTGTTTATCTCATATAAACACATTAGGCAATCAGAGAATTCTCAATAGTAAACAATAGCAAACTGTATTGCCATGTTTTTGAAATCAACTTCCTTACCAATTTTATGACCCTGACACAATGAATTATGTAGCGTCACATTGAAAAAAGGAAAATAATGTTTTAATTAATCACGTGTGAAAAACATGAGCGGCATTAAAGTTGGAAGAAATGCAAGTATACAGTATGTATGGTTCCAGGCATAAAAGAAATCATGAATTACTCAACAGAAATGAATTAATTAGCTCTGATTTCCCACATATTCTAATGCTTTGTTTCCCTTCTGGCTTAGCTCTTTGAAGTTCAGCTTCAATAGCCTTCCATCATTGAATATTCCAGTTGTAATTCAAGTAACATTTTCCAATTATAAATGAAACCAAACCTCAATTCATAGTTCAAATAATGAATAAATAATTATTTAACCAAAAAAAATGAAATCTCACTAGAGAGATCTGTGTTTAGTTAACTATGAATTTGCACATGACATTTAACTGAGGAAAATATCAGAATGCACTTTGCTTGATGTAATTATTCTTTATGTTCAACAGAAGCCATTATGGTTATTATTTAATGGGGAGCTACACTCACAGCAATACTTTTATTTACTACATCAAGACAGTTTTGATACTCTGAGTCCCCTATTTATAAAGCACTGATAAGATTGGATTGTGTCTAATTCTGAACTTTTATTTTCAAGCTTTTTATTTTAACTCGAAAATTCAAGTTTTGACTGAAAAATACCCTTGAAAGCTTGGATTTTTTGGGTTCAATACAACTCAACCTTTAATAAATCTTCCCCTAAGTGTACTCCCTAATGCAATAGTGGCAGGAGAGGCTGGCATTTCTATATGTAATAAAAGTAAGGGATTATTTCACTGGATTGCAGTTTGGTGAACCTTCTCAGATAACCCCTGGATTAAGCAGTACTCTCAAGGTCCCAAGAGGAAGTTAACTTCTTTAGATCTGTCTTAGAAAGAATAAGAAGACACTATATTACCCCAAAATACAGGAGAGGCTGGGATTTTTATATATCTAATAAGAGGTAAGGGATCATTTCACTGGATTGCAGTTTGGTGAACCACCTCAGATAACTGTGTGAACTTCTTTTGATCTGCCTTAGAAGGAATAGGAATACAATATTTGACCCCAAGATACGGGAGAGGCTGGAATTTCTACATCTATTAAGAAGTATGGGATTATTTTACTGGAGTAAATCTTGGTGAATTTTCGCGGGTATCTCCTGAATTAAGCAGTTCTTTGAAGGTCCCAGGAGAAAGTGAATTTATTTAGATCTGCCTTATGAAGCCCACAAAGACACTATCTGACCCCAAGAGCCAGAAGAGGCTTTTTTATTTATAAAAATAAGAAGTACAGGAACATTTCACAGGATTGCATCTTGGTGAACCTTCTTGGATTACTCATGGATTAAGCCATTTTCTGAGGGACCCAAAAGTAAGTGAAATACTTTAGATCTGCTAGGGATTATTTCACTGACGTAAAGCTTGGTGAACCTTCTCAGGTAACTCCTAGCAAGGATACTCATTATTCACATTCCTTGAACACCAACAATGTCAATCAGATTAAAGAGACATTGGGTTTCTGGAAAACGTATTTATCCGATGTAGAAGCAGCTACAGCCTGCAGTTTACTCCAGGCTAATATAGCCACCAACTGGTAGGTGGTCCTTATTGGTTTACTTTAACTTTTAACCACAGAACTGTAAGAGAAGGCAGTATATTGTGTCTTTACAAGTGTGGAGGTATGTTGAGGTACTGCACTAGCACATGGCAAATTTGATCTTAAACTCAACGTGGGGGCCCTTGTGGTTTCTTAGAGCCAGCAAAGAGATGTTAAACCTATCTATCACCCAAGGTATTTTGTGGTGATTGTGCTGCTAGATACTGTATTCACCATGATTTGCAGTTTAGGTATGACATGATTCTGATAATATTCTTTAAAAAAGGTCCCTTTTTCCTACATAAAGTTTCCAACATTTTTAGACTCAAAGTGCAAAATTATCTTTGATGTTGATAATGTAAGTGTTGTTAAAACAAATAGGTTACTGTTGCCTGAGTTGTAAATCACAGTCCTTGGTTCATCAAGGATTATTTATTGCAGTAGATGAGAATAGTTTCCAAGCTTTCCACTAAATTAATAGGAATGTGCTGTGAGCCTGGCAGTGATTTATAGCCAACATTACACAGTTTGGCTTTTCAACTTCTTAGCGTCACTTAGAAATCCTCCTGTATCTCCTGCAGTTCATCCTGTGCCTCCTGGACATTATTTTCTCTGTTTTATAATAACTGAAATGAATAACTGGAAAATTGTCTAATTTGACTTTACTGGGATCTATTTATATTTCCACAAATATTAATTGTGCAGATACTGTAGGATAACCCATTCTTTTGTCATTATGAGATATGATTGTTCTGTATCAGGAGAGTCCAGCTGTGGTCATCCAACTGAATGTATGTAGTTCAGTTTAAGTGCACAAAAGCTAGACTGTTACAGGTTAAAAATCACCCTTCCTTGCTGTGCATTGTTTTTCCATTATGCCATACCCTAAGGGGTTTTTTATTAAACCTTGATTTTTTCTGGTTGAGGTTTTTAGGGGTAAAACTCAAATTTTTTGTGGAAAAACATAAACTCAAATTTTTAGAGACTTATCCTACCCGATAGCTGCTAAAAATTCAAAAATACATCGCAAACCTGTCGAGGTTACAGTATGTAGAAGTCAATGGCAGATATCCCTGAAAAAGTCAAGAGTTTCGTTCTATAATACTTAAAAAGTTGAGTTTTCACAGTGTCAATCGTATGATATGAATTGATGCTATTTTGCTCTGATTTTTTCGAGAAAAATTATTGATAAATTAGTTCCATTCATGGAAGGGAGTTAGGTCGACTTTGTTTTCAGGAAAAGATTAGATAAATTCGAGTTTTAGTAAATCGGCCCCCAAGTAATGTGAATTAAACAGCAGGATTCCGGTTAGAAATCCAAAATGGCTGCTTCCATGACACTATCTCTCTTGTCAGTGCAATGAAGCAAAATTAAAAATTTAAATATGCCAAAGAGCCATTATTAATTATTAGTAGGTTTAGAGATACTGTATTTGAATTAACTCATTTTCTTTGAAACTATTTATAGTTTATTAAATCTTTAATTTCATTTAATAATCTGAATATAAAAAGCATGACTGTTAAAAAAAAGCTAAACAATCTGAATAAAGTTCCAAGAACCTCTAAGTTTTTCAGATATTTCCCAGTTCGAAAAAAAATCTGAAAACCTCTAAAAGTCTGAATGGCTAAAAAAGGTTCCAAAGGATCAGCACAGCTTCCATTGACTTCTATAGGACCTCAACTGCTTTTACTTGCTGAAGTTTTGTATTAGAGTTTTGTGTGTTTTTTACACTTAACATATCTGGAATTTTTAGGGTTTTAGAGAAATAATAAAATACTCAAACCTGTCTAGGTCATGTAGAAGTCAATTGCAAATGTCGAGTTTTCAGTTGTACAATACAAATTGACAATCGATTTTGTCACAAAATTATTATATCATTGCTCTATATTTCCTTAACATGAGATATTATGAACCTATTAATACCTATTATTTAGTGGTGTGTGGGTCGAGAAATTCTTGACCCGCACCTGACCCTAACCCTCACCCATTCACTTCCAACCTGCACCCAGCTCGCCATTACCCCTCTATTTCTAGACCCGCGCCCGACCCACCCCGCAGTCACAAAAGGGACGGGGTGGATCCGAGTCTTTGGAGCCAGAAGCTGGCAGAGCTAGGTCACAGGAGAAGAACTCAACCTGGACCACCTGCAACCCAAAGATTTTGTGCAGAAGCCCCAAACATCAGCACTATTATCCTCTTACCACCAAGTAGCATAGTCTATTAAACAAAGTGTGGTGTTTATAGAAAGGGCCTGTAGATGTCACTGTGCTCAAACTTATACTGTGCATACTTCTTGGTAGCTTAAAAGTGAAAGTTACTGTTGTGTAATGCCTGCATGCCTCTGCTAATAAAGCACTGTTATACTCTACTCATCCTTGGCTAACCAAAATATAACACAAAGGGTCTGCCCTGGTATGCTAGAATGAAATATTGATACACAAATTGCAAATTTTCACCTAACTGTAAAATTACTAAATACAGTTTTTTTCATTCTCCCTGATAGAACTGGGATTTCAGGTAGGAGCTGGTGAATGGTTCTTGAAGCAAATGAACATGTATGTAGGCAATGAGTAGTTCTAAACTAATACCTTCTGCATCCTGTATAAAACAATGATTTGTGAACCTAGGAACAGTTCATGCTTTTCGGTTAATAAACAGTATATTAGAAATAAAGATAAGAAGAAACCCATGTCTAGTAATAAATCACATTGTTATGAAAACAAAGGCATCAACATGGAAGACAGAAGCATAAATTGTCTTGTCATATATCTGAGGAAGAATTTAATAAAGTCGATGTAATTGAATAGCAAAGAGAACATGTAAATAGCTATTGTTCAATAATGAATTAAGATTGTGTGACATGTTGTCCTTCTACAGTTCACAGTTTATTCCATGTGACTTTCAATCATGTTTGGGGTGCTGTGATAGAAAACAGATAAAGCTCAAATACAATAATTGATTGAAATAAAGGGAACACAATAAGCCCAAGCATTCATTATCAGCCTATCATGAAGGAAACCCCATGCAAGTTTACTAATTATACAGGGTTTTGTGCCAAACAAAGCTCAGCAATCTTTCTAAGGGCAGAGACACACGCTGCCATTTTGGGAGATTAGTCGCCCAGCGACAAATCGCTTCGTCTTCGGGTGACTAATCTCCCCGAACTGCTTTTTCAGCCAGCTAGAATGTAAATCGCAGTCGGGATGGTACTCGGATTGCTTTGGCTTTCCGAAGTCACCTGAAGTTTCCTCGTGAGGCAACTTTGGGTGACTTTGAAAAATGAAGCAATGCGAGTACCATCCCTCCGGCGATTTACATTCTAGCTGGCTGGAAAAGCAGTTCGAGGAGATTAGTCGCCTTGGTATACAGAACTTATGTTAAAAGTAAGATATACATTTTGGATCTTAGGGACCAATTGTATTTCTAAATGTCATAACAGAATTAAATGCTCCCTTTGATGAATATTGATGCTTTTTTCGCAAAATAGGATTGACTTTACAAAAAGCAGTGATATGTTTACATCTACTTTTGGTAGATATAGAATTTGACATTTATATCACATCTGGAAATGAATCAGAACAGTATCATGTAAGTTAAATCAAATGAGTTTTTTCCAGTCGTTATTTAGCTTCCCTAAGGAAATAATTGTCAAATTTCAATTTCATTAAAATTCATTACAATAAAATAACGTTTAAAAGTCATTCTTTATAAATAGGATGGGTTGATCCAAAATGATCAAAACAATAATGAGTTGAAAATGATACATTATTGGTGATAGGAGTTATAATTATAATTGAAATAGGGGAAATAATAGCATTCAATTAATGCTCCAGTTTCGAGCATTAATAGGTTCCATTGTAGGTTCATAAAGGTTTTTGAAAGTTTGTTCAATTTCGTCCGTTTTTATGTCTGCTATAAGTGATGATACTGTTTTCAAATTGAATCAATTTATGAGTTAATAAAGGCTATGCACAATTTAAAAAAGCAGGCGGAATCTAAGCTGAAACAGGATAAATGAAAGGCTGAAACTGTTGAACTGTCACGTACGGCTCCTTAAATGTAAAACAAGTGCTAGGCTCCCTGGTCATGGCTCAATCTTCAGCCTGTAGCAGCCGCCTTTGGCCTCGGGAGGAGCCCTCAGCTACTTAGATGCCGCCAGGTCTTAACTTGAGAAGAGCAAAGCAAAGGTTCTGAACGAGCAAAGGGGAACGTATGTTTAACAAGGTTGGACAGAAGGCAACAGTTCAAGACAATAAGCGTGGTCAGACAGGCCGGGGGCGGTACAGGCAGAGTTCAGAACAGTCAGACAGGCAAGGGTCAATAACGGTAGAGTTCAGAATAGTTAGGCAGGCAAAGGTCAGAATTGGCAGAGTTCAGGATAGTCAGACAGGCAGGGATCAAAACAGGGATATTCACAGACAAATCCCACCAGGAAACTAATCAGATTAGACCTAACAACAGGCAATGAAAGTCCAAAGCACCTTTAAATACTTTGAATTTCGCGCCACGGACGTGATGACGTCACATGCAGGGCGAGTAAAACCCGGAAGTTCGCACCTTGCGTACCCTAGGAACATTATTCTGAGAAATTAATGTGCATTCTATAGGCCAGTTTTGCCCTTTAGCCTTTTGTTTATAGAGAATAATGATTATGCAATTTGTCCAAATCCAGAACCAGAGCATTAGTATTTGAATGAGCAATGTTATCCGTCTGTTCCCTAATGCTGAACAGTATGCATTTTCTCACACAATCAGAGCCGTAAGGTTTTTTTTTTACTTTGACAGACTTTTCTTTGCCAACTGGGAATTTATTTTCCTTGAAATACAAGAAACTCTTTATGCATGCAAACGATCTCTCCTTGAGTTCAGGGATTATTTACTGGGCTGTTCAATAAACATTCCACGTTTATGATACAACTAAATGACAGTACAGATGCATCATGGTGACCCTGTCTCATCAAAAACAGTGGGGCACAATTAATACCCTGCATCTAAAAATGCAATAACCCCCTTTATAAGCAGAGATCAGTAAAGACGCAGGTTACTGTACAATGACAAAAACGTCCAAATTACATAGATCAGTAGAGACAATACCATACATAGCTGGCTCTCAAGGGCTGGTATTAAGACCCCTTTATAATCACAGCAACCAGAAGAAGAGGTTAATAATGCAACCTTGCAGTTTTCTCGTCTCAAACAAAATGGGAATCTCAAATTTATTACACATAACTACATTTATATATAATATATATTTAACTAATGTATTACAAAAATATTATAAACTGCATTTTCTCCTTTAGGTTTGGAGAGAAAGTATGATCAGAGCCATTCAAACAGTACAAGGTCAATTCACTTGTCAACGGGGTAACATTACATTTATCAAAATTTTTTAGATGCAATGTGAGAAAATCATGGCAAAACAATTCAAATTTTTAATAGTTTCCTGAACTCAAATTTGGCCAATCTCGAAAATTTTAATGCAAAAATTTCAGCAGTACAGAAATACCATATGATCAAATGGGAGGTGTATTTCCAACAGTCAAGCTATTATAGAATTGACATTTTTGAATTATTTTCAATAATTCTGATTCAATTATTATTTTTTTCAAAAAAAAGTCCATAGAACAATGTTCATTTCCCAAAAATTGATTCAATGACGCTTTTCCGTTTTGAGTTTTCTTGTAAATATGTCAGTTCATTGTCAAAAAAGTTTGTAAATCAGCTTTTGTGCATCCAGTATTGGTAAGTAGCAACAGGCCAGCCCAGGAGATTGGTCAGACTAATTATTCAGATGTCAAAACAATGGAGATGACTACAGGTTCACTTCCTGAAACCTCTGGTTCATTCCCACTATGCAAACATGGGGAGGCCCATTTATTAAAGGTCAAATTTTAGTGGTATTAGAACTTTTTGAAACCATGATTAAACTCTATTTCTGTAAAATCACAAATGCCATGAAAGTTATTAAAAGATCCGAATATAATTAGTAGGAACAGAAAAAAGTGCAAAAAAACCTACAAATATCTCTAAAACCTCTAAAAATATGAGGTTTTTTTTTGATAATTACTGGCAAAAATTTTTAAAAACATCTAAAAGTCTGAATGGGTAAAGAAAAGGTCCAATACGATTAGTACAGCTCCCATGGACTTCTATGGGACCTCAAATGCTTTTACTTTGAGAAGTATTGTATTTAGTTTATTGTGGTTTATACATTTAAAGTCATCCTGTCATCAGAAAGCATGTTTTTTTCTAAACGCATCAGTTAATAGTGCTACTCCAGCAGACTTCTGCACTGAAATCCATTTCTGAAAAGAGCAAACAGATTTTTTTATATTCAATTTTGAAATCTGACATAGGGCTAGACATTTTGTCAATTTCCCAGCTGCCCCATGTCATGTGACTTGTGCCTGCACTTTAGGAGAGAAATGCTTTCTGACAGGCTGCTGTTTTTCCTTCTCAATGTAACTCAATGTGTCTCAGTGGGACATGGGTTTTTACTATTGAGTGTTGTTCTTAGATCTACCAGGCAGCTGTTATCTTGTGTTAGGGAGCTGCTATCTGGTTACCTTCCCATTGTTCTTTTGTTTGGCTGCTGGGGGGGGGGGAAAGGGAGGGGGTGATATCACTCTAACTTGCAGTACAGCAGTAAAGAGTGATTGAAGTTTATCAGAGCACAAGTCACATGACTGGAGCAGCTGGGAAATTGACAAAATGTCTAGCCCCATGTCAGATTTCAAAATTGAATATAAAAAAAATCTGTTTGCTCTTTTGAGAAATGGATTCATTGCAGAATTCTACTGGAGCAGCACTATTAACTGATTCATTTTGAAAACATTTTTTTTTCCCATGACAGTATCCCTTTAATAAATTTCAAATTTTACAGTTTTAAAGAAATCTCATTCTATACCTGCATGTTATATTTATGTTCAGACAAGGAAACGTTTAGCTAAATTCAGGTATTGAACCAGGTGTTCTCAGAACATTTAATTACTCTGAACTTACAGATCAATGAAAGCGTGTATGTGTAATTATTAAATTAAGTATTTGACCTTTTAAAATTGTCATTGAATGCATATACATGCCCTAGATGATACATTTTGATTTGCAATTCCCACCAGTTTTCAGCAATTATAGCTTTCTTTGCAGCTTTTAACTCATTAATAAGCATGTTCATTTCTAGGAGAAACTTCTGTGCTTATTGTATGCCTTATTATGGGTGCCGGCCGCGGCTCTCTCAGGCACAGAAGCACTGGGGAGCTTTGAGGCCCCAGTGCTCCTAAGGAAAGGGCAGAGGTAGGCTGAAGACAGAAGGTAGTCCAGAAAACAGACTGAGGTTGAATACCAGGAGATCCAACAGAAATCAGGAAATGAGGACTGGAACCAAGGAACAAAGGCACGGAACAGGGAACCGGGCAAGGGAATATGGCAAACTACAGACAAAACAATGGCTTCAATGATCAAGCAACTGTGGGTGCAAAAAGCAGGCTTATAAAGCCCCTCAACTGATCAACTGGGAACACTTGAAGTTAACTGGTGGGCAGAGGGAAGAGTGTAAATGGTCCACACCAACTCAGAAATCCTCCTGTGGCTCAGTGGATTCATGCAGGTATGTTTCAAGTCCAAAGTTCAATTCCAGACTATATCTGGCATCAGGTCATTGTACAAATAATCCTTTTGTTAGTCAGCCCTGCAATGCTTGATTGTTTAACTACATGTTTTATTTCAGTTGTATTTTCATCCAAAAGTAATAAGAGCTCATTTACAATTGCAATTGCAGTCACTCAAAAAGGGACCCAAATATTGCATACATTGGCACCGTTCACTTATTCCAAACTCAATCCATGCACTTTAATATTGTTGTTCAAAGTGCCATTGTATTCATCCTACCTCTTCTGTTGAATCACACAAGTCTTCCTATTGGCTCTGTGGAACCATGGAGCTACCAAGATTCCCAGTGCAGGCTGCAAAAATAGGCTCAGCAGGTTTGCACCTAAAGAATCACGCATGTATGATGTCCTTTTAACAATGAGAACCAGAAATGAGACAATAATTGATAAAGCAAGGATGCACAGGCCAATATCTTGCAGAGAGGGTCTAGCTAGGTCTTTTGTTACCACATGTACAAAGTCCAAGTTTCAAATGAACAGGAGTAGCTTAGAAAACAGCCCTTAAGGGGCAGATTTTTCAAGCTTCGACCATCGAATAGGCTGCTACGACTTCGACCTTCGATTCGAAGATAAATTGTTTGACTATTCGATAATTGAAAAACTTCGACTTAAATACTTCGCCAACTTAAACCTCCCGAAGTGCTATGGTAGCCTATGGGGACCTTCCAGAGCATATTTCTACGTTTTTTTATTGTATTCGAAGGAAAATTGTACGATCTTAAGATAAAATCGTTCGAATCGTACTATTCAAAGTACGATCGAAGTACGATCGTATGATCGGAATATGATCGGAATTCGATGGTACGATGCAAAAAATCCTATGAATTCGACTTCGAATTTCATAGTATTCAATTCGATGGTCGAATTTTGAAGAATTTCGAAGAATTTCGAAGTACTACGAAATTTGACCATCTAATCGAATACTACGAAATGTTTTTGATCGTACTTGAATTGTACGATTCAAACGGTTTTCCTTCAAATACAAAAAGAGAAAGTACTTTGAATATCGAATGGTTGAATAGTTGAACTTTTTTACTTTGAATCGAAGTCGAAGTAAATTCAAAGTCGTAGTATCCTATTCAAAAATTCCCTCTAATTCACTTCGATCCTTGATAAATCTGCCCCTAAGTGTTAAAACTATGAAACCATAATACAAAAGTTCACCAAATTCAATGGGACTTGTCCTTATCCAATTGTACCATTTTTCTTTAATTCAGGCTTTGAAGGTTTTCTGTGTTTTTTCACTAGTAATTGTACTGACATTTCAAGGAATAAGTGGTTTTCATTGTCTTATTCGGATCATTCTTTGTTTTTATATCCGTTTGTGCTTTTATATTCAGATCATTTAATGAATTAAATGACATTCATGGTTTTAGAGAAAATTTGGCTTTTCAAAAAATTACTGAAATTCGAATTTTGATAAATGTCCCCCCCCCCGCAATTTTCCTTAATAAATAGCTTGTTATTAATTTATTTGCTCAACATGTGAACATACATCTGTAGACTTCTCCCTCAGGGGAAGAAACACAGCGTTCTCTTGTTGCTGATTCTGATACAAAAATAGATAGGAAATATGAACAGATTCAGGGGCAAATTTACTAAAGGGCAAAGTGGCTAACGATGGCGAAAATTCACCTGCGTGACATCATTTCGGAACTTTGTCGATTTACTAACGGGCGCTGGCGTAAATTCACTAGTGAAGGACATAGACTCTAGCGATACTTCGCACTCTAACGCCAGGAAATGGGCCCCTAGGATTTGCTCACTGCTGGATTTGCTAACACATGTAATATTTTTTTTTCTTTCGAAGCAATCAAATTTTATTTATTTTCCTTTCTGTTTTTTTTTCATCTTCTCCTGCTGTTTTTTCCTTTTCTTCTTTCATGTGGATTGCTGGAAATGTTAATAAAATACTATTACAAAGGAAATACTTTATGGTATTTGTTTTAGATATAGAAAACATAGAAAACATATGTAAACATATATAGAAACATATATATATATATATATGTATATATATATATATATATATATATATATATATATTATGAATTGGGAATTCTCAGCTTCTCGATGTGCCTCTGTTACTTCATATATTGTACAAAGTGCAGCAAGAGAACAAGAGGTCAGTGGCCATGCAGGCAGTCTGGGGCCTGTATCTGTGTTGGTGAAAATTACAAAACTCCAGCTGTTGTTGAAACAACACTCCCTCACCCCCCCCCTACCCAGTATCCCACAGCTGGAGAGCTGCAGGTCGGGTATCCATGATGTACACACTGAAAGAATCTAACAATTTTTATACAATATAACAGTTATATGTGTTCTTCCCAAGAGGCCCCTTCTGATACTGGAGGGCCTGCATGATTACTCTCTTTGTAACCAGCCCTAAGATTCACTAAAATTCTCTAAAAACAGCTTTAGTCTGCTTTTAGAAATTATTGTGGCATTCTTCTTATCATATCTGTGATCTTTAGGTCCCTTGTTAAAACGCAGTACCTTGTAACTTGTGTTTATTGACCAAGCATTTATCTATGCTCAAGGTTAACAACCACCTTGATTTTTTTTCCTATTAGTGTTAAAATGAGCTAAACTAAGGACCACATAGATACCATGTTAAACAAGAAGCATTTTACAGCTATCACACATACAACTGGCTTTGTCATGGCTTATACTATTGTGATCTGGAAAGAATGGTTTAGAGTAATCTTAGAAGGCAGACATCATACATGTATTAAGAAGATTACCCTGTGAGGAAGAAACCCACACAAAATATGAAATTGTCCAGTATATCTGACCCAATCCTCAAAATATTCCATTACCTCCATTTCTGCAGTTCTCTGAACTGGCTTTTGCTCTGCACCAGTGTGGTAATTGGAAGAATACTAATAGGGTTCAGTAAGGGTTCATCTAGATCCAGGATCCCCAACCTTTTGAATCTGTGAGAAACATTCAGAAGTAAAAGGAGTTGGGGAGCAACACAAGCATGAAAAATGTTCTTGGGCTGCCAAATAAGTGCTGTGATTGGCCATTTGGTAGCCACTATGTGGATTGTCAACCTACATTGAAACTCTGTTTGGCAGTACATCTGGTTTTTATGCCACAAAACTTGCCTCCAAGCCTGGAATTCAAAATTAAGCACCTGCTTTGAGGCCACTGGGAGCAACAGCCAAGGGGTAGGAGAGCAACATGTTGCTCACGAGCTAATGGTTGGGGATCACCGAACTATATGGAGCTTTCCACTGTCGTTGTAGTGATATATGTTGTATCATGTGGTGTTATATTTTTTTACTGGTTGTTCATACTTTATTAGAGTCCTAATTGTCAGGCATTGATATACTTTCCAGGAGGGATGAGCAACTTTAAATAACTGGGGTCCAAGCAAACTCATATTGCAGAAAGGGATACAAGAACAGAAGTTGTTCTCAGCTTGAACAGGCAATTAAAATGAATCTATCTTCTGCAGAGCGCAAACCATATTTCCTTCCAACGTTTGTGTTAACTAAAAGCCTACTCTACAGATGGAACTATTAATATGCTACATTGAGCCTTTGCAAACTGAATGCAGTGAATTTAATGATTCCATATCTTCCGATCATTGCTTTGCATGTTTAAGGCATTCTTTACTTCGCCCCTTCAGCATTTTTCATGCATGCTCTTTAAATGTTAAATAATTTTGCACGGTAGCAATTTGCCTTCTAAGCCTGGTTGCAATGTGCCATTTGTTCAGTTTTTATAATTATGGAAAATCAAGTAATTTCTTATAACAATGTGCACAAACTACAGAGCAACAGGACACAGTATATTTAGGACATACTTTTTATGCTGATTCCTGTGGAACAACAGGAGACTCAACACTTCAGATCTGCAAGCTTAAAGGAGAAGGAAAGCTAACGAGGCAGTTCATTGCCAAAAGATTAACCACAACAGCGCAAGCTAGAATGCTATATATATATTCTGTTGAATGCTTAACCATACCTGCACTTTAAAAACTCTCTCTGTTTGTTTAGGATAGCAGCTGCCATATTAGTTTGGTGTGACATCACTTCCTGTCTAAGTCTCTAACTCTGGGCTCAGATTACAGAAGGGGAGGGAGAAAAGGGAGGGAGAGAGGAGCAAACTGAGCATGCTCAAGCCCAAGCCCTGGAGGTTTATGCTGAAAACATGACGTCTGATACAGAAGCCCAAATGTACACTATAGAAGGAAAGAAATGCTGTGTTCCTTTGACAGAGGACTCAGAGCAGCATTACTTTGAGGGTTTACTGGTGTCTTTATAACGACCTTTCTGATAAAGCTTACTTAATTTTAGCCTTTCCTTTTCCTTTAAAGGAGAACAAAGAACTTACATGAAATTTAGTATTCCTGGACAGCTCTTACTCAGGCTCAAGCAATTGTTGACCCTGAGCATGCACCGTTGAAGCCAGGTTTGAATTGCTTTCAACTGTGCATGCTAAGGGGTAAGTTATCAAAGTTCAAATTTTTGCCACAGTGCAAATTCTTTTGCACAAACATTCACAAATTCTAATTATATTTGGAAAAACTCAAATGTTTGCTATTTATTAAGAACAAACAACTCAAAAGCCTCCAATGTAAAGCTTCGGCATCTAAAAGCTTGTGAGGTGCTTCTTGCACTCCAGCATAGTTGTGCTCAGTAGTGATGGGCAAATCTCTCCCGTTTCGCTTCGCCAAAAAAATTGTGAATTTCCCGCAAAATTTGCAAAATGGAGAAAAATAAGCGAAAAATAGTGAAACCAGAAAGTTCACGAAAAAATCGTGAAATTCGAAAGTTTTCACGAAAAAATAATAGAGCAATTCATGAAAAAATCGAGCAGTTCGAACCTTTTCACTATAAAATCGAGCAATTCGAATGTTTTCACGAAAAAATCAGAAATTGACGCCAGATAATTTTCACTGTGAATTTTCGCAGGAGATTCGCGATTTATTCGCCTGCGGCAAAATGTTGTGAATTCGCCGCAAATTAGTGCCAGACAAATTTATTCGCCCATCACTAGTGCTGAGTGATGCTGTGGAACCCTGGATGCAGATATCATTTTGATGGCGAACAATTACACAAAACAAAAAAATTTTAGCACAGTTTTCAAAAATGTTTCAGCACAACACAAAGCACAAAAAGAATTGTGCTGACTCAATTGCATCAGGCAATCTCAATGACACTGAAATTACAGAGGAAAATATTGTCTCAATGTCTCTATACAACACTGCACTTGTAGTTGTAAATCCATGCCTGAATAACTATAACTCGGTGATCATCTTATTTGAGAAGCACAATTATCCACATAGTTATTCTTATTATATTCCTTATTTAGTAAGACTAGAGTAGTTGACATTGACCAGATGTAGAGGCATCAGCACGAGGCATTTTTAGACAGAGGCATTTTTACTCATCAACATGTAAAGGAAACTTTTAAACTTAAATTTCCAGTGTTATTTGTTGACAAGAACATACAAACGTCATTTTACCAGACCACTGTTTCAGATTGGAAAAACTCTTCTGAACATTGACTTGCCACAGCAGGCAGTCAGACCATTAATAAGCTATCACAAAGCGTCCATCGTCCATAAAACATAATATCAGAAAATTCACCAAAAGTCCCACAGTCAGAAAAAGAAAAGTCAATAATAGTATATAATATAGAGAATAACAGACCCCCCCCCCCCCAAGATCAGGGAATTTGAGCTTAACGTATTTTTCTCTGCATGAGAAGCACTACAAGAAAACATTGTTTTTGTTGATTCTACTCTTTTTGTAATGAGTATTTCATTAAACTTAACTGAGACAAAATAATTTATCAATTTTTCTCTGGACAATTGATAAATCTCAAAAATAACCACTCTAGAGTATAAAACCCTCTCTATTAAATGTTGATACATCTTTCCCTAATTGTGATATTTTAAAGATATGTAATGTTTAGAATAAATCATGGTGTATATATATATATGAAGGTGCATATTTATCAAAGGTCCAGTAATAGAGTTTTTTTTTTTACCTCGAATGACCTCGAAACTCGAATAGCATCTTATTTTAGAAAAAACTTGAAGTCTAAAACTCGAATGAATATTACCGACCCGAAAACTCGAAAACGAATTTGAATCGAATTAGACTAAACATGAATCAAGTTTTATCCCCCAAAAAAACTTTAATGTCAGGAAGGCTAGTGATGGGCAAACTAGTGATGGGCAAATTTCTCCTGTTTCGCTGAAAAATTCGCATACTTTGCTGAAAACGGCGGAAAATTTGAGAAGTGCGAATTTTGACACCGGTGTCAATTTGCAGGTCGTCAAAATCAACGTTGGCGACGATTCCGGCACCAGAGTCAATTTGATGTGCATTAAAGTTAATGCCCACATTTAATTGTTGCAGGCGTCGGAACTGTCGTTGGCGTCAAAAATGGGTCACTGGACCTCTGCCATTGACTTCTACGTGAACTTGGCAAGTTTTAGGTGGTGTACTATCGAATTTGAGTTGTTCCCAGGGTCGAGGTATGATAAATCTCGAATTCGAATTTGCATTATTCCCAACTCGAATTTGTGAGTTTTGGCCACAAATCCAACTCGAAAATCTGAATTCAAATTTACCATTTGAACCTTAATAAATCTGCCCCCAAGGGACAGATTTATTATATATGAAACTGTGTAATCCAGAAGGAATCTGGAAGCAACTTGATATATTCTGCAATTTCTGAAAACTTTCCATACCTAAAAAAGTTTGATGAAGATGGTGATAGTTTGAGAAAATTTGCATTTGGTCTTTTTTCTTTAATTTTTTTTGTGGTTTTGAATAGGTTTTTGTTCAGCAGTTTTCTGGTTGATCATTTCAGCAGTTCTCTGTTGCTAGGGTCCAACGTTTGTAATTGTATGGGATTTAAGCATGAATTAATTTCCACCCATTTATAAATATGCCCCTGATAATCCTATTCAAGTAAACTCCCTCTGGCAAACTATAGGAACTCTGTTTCCACTCTTCATCAAAATATACCCCATGGACTCTATTGATCTTCATATGATGAGTGCTTTATACAGTTTTAAGTCAATATACTGAACCAACATTATTCTAATAAAAGATTTTGTAAACATGTATTCTCTCTACTTGCAATCCCTTCCATTATATATGCTAGAAAGCTCTGTTGGGATATTACATTACTAGGCTTGATGAAGGACACTTACTGACCTTAAACATTCCCATGTTTTTTTATGCTTTTGATCTAATAAATTCCCTTTCCTCAATTCTGCAATTTCAGTCGGCTACTAGAACTCAATTAGCTTAATACTATTTCACGATGAACTAGCATGAATTCTTTTAAGAATAATTATTTTAAGGTTCTGCTGCTGTTATTTATTTATTTGAGATGCCAGGCAAGGTTTAATTCAAAATTGTTAGTTGAAAAACGATTTAACTCATGGGGGGTTATTTATCAAGCTCCGAATTTATCTCAATATCGGCTGCTACAAACTCCGATCTAACACGCTCGGGTTTTTAATGCTTAAATATTAATACATTTTCCCGATAATTTGCTTTCGGGAAAAGCTCAGATTTTCAAAAAATTTTCGGGAATTTTCCCCGAAATCTCAAAAATTTTCTGTGTTTTCACCCGAAAGCTCTGAAAACATTGTGAAATTGCCCAAAACCCCAAAATAACCAAAAATCAATGGGACTGTTCACATTGACTTTTATGCAACCTTGACAGGTTTGAGATGCTGTGTTTTTATATTTGGGCTTTTTAGTAAATAAATTCTGAAAAATTTGTGATTTTTTAAAAAGTCAGATTTTATATAAAAAAAATCTAATTTTTTTTTTGGATTTCAGGGAATTACGGGTATTCGGAGCTTAGTAAATAGCCCCCTTCATTTCTGAGATCCTGTTTAAGACATAAAAAAAATCAGATAATTTTTGATGAATGTCAAATGCGATACAACATTGTGAACTAAACCCTAAAAATTAATATGGCTAAAAATTTAATTTTATATTCTGAACTTATTGCACCAGCCTAAAGTTTCAGCTTGTCAATAGCAGCAATGATCCAGGGCTTCAAACTTGTCACAGGGGGTCACCATCTTGGAAAGTGTCTGTGACACTCACATGCTCAGTGGGCTCTGAGCAGCTGTTGAGAAGCTAAGCTTAGGGGTCGTCACTAATTATCCAGCAGAAAATGAGGTTGGTCTGTAATATAAGCTGATGCTACAGGGCTGATTATTAAATTTTGATGCTAATTGCACTGGTTTCTGTGCTACCAAATAGTAATTATCTGTATTAATTACTAATCAGCCTTATATTGTGACATTTCTATTCTATGTGTACTGTATATTGTGAGTGGGTCCCTAAGCTCAGTAAGTGACAGCAGCACAGAGCATGTGCAGTGAATCAGCAGAAAAGAAGATGGGGAGCTACTGGGGCATCTTTGGAGACACAGATCTTTACTGCTAAAGGACTGTAGTTGCTTTGGGCTGGTATAGAAGCTCAAAACATAATGTACAACAACCTCTCTAGTTAAGCTTTAGTTCTCCTTTAAGCTTATACAACAGCATACAATTCACAGCCTTCAGAAATCAAGCAAAACAGAACCTTATGAAAACCCAATGATTCATATCCCTTCGTATTAAATTAAAATTAAATTCAACCAAGCAAGTTCTTTCATGAACCTGGGGATATTAGATCTACTAATATTATATCAGTCTTTGAACATATTAACATTTTCTAGTCTATGTTCAAATGTAAATTAATTATTCAAATTATTTTGGGACAGATCATATTTTAACATAAATATATGACATTATCTGAGGATAAGGTAAACCAATTGTGAAGTAAAGTATATTTTTTTAAATGGCAGGTTTCAAATTTCATCAAGAAATACTAGGGGGTAAAGCTATTTAAATTTGATTTCACAATTTTTTGCCAATAAAATGGCAGCGAAAATGTGAATTCAAATGCTTTCAAATTTTAGTTTTTAAAACTGAAAATATCAAGATTAAGGGGCCGATTCATCAAGGGTCGAATATCGAGGGTTAATTAACCCTCGATATTCGACTGGGAATTAAAATCCTTCAACTTCGAATATCGAAGTCGAAGGATTTTAGCGCAAATAGTTCGATCGAACGTTCGAAGGATTAAAATCCAACGATCGAAGGAATATCCTTCGATCAAAAAAACTTAGGAAAGCCTATGGGAACCTTCCCCATAGGCTAACATTGAGTTCGGTAGCTTTTAGATGGCGAACTAGGGGTCGAAGTTTTTTCTTAAAGAGACAGTACTTCGACTATCGAATGGTCGAATAGTCAAACGATTTTTAGTTCAAATCCTTTGATTCGAAGTCGAAGTCGTAGGTCGAAGTAGCCCATTCGATGGTCGAAATAGCCCAAAAAACACTTCAAATTTGAAGTTTTTTTTACTTCGAATCCTTCACTCGAAGTTAGTGAATCGGCCCCTAAGCCATTCGGAAAAAAATATAAAAAAATGTAATGAAAAAAATTGTAACTATAAAGTCTGTTGAGTTCCTAAAGAAGTCAAGATAGCTGTAAACATTCAAGTTATTCACTTTTTTATAGAACCATTGAAATGGATGGAACAATTTTTTCCACAACTTAAAGGGGTCGTTCACCTTTAAATTAACATTTAGCGGGTTATTTACTGAACTCTGAATGCAAAAATCCCAAAAAATGTGTGATTTTCTTTCTATAAAATTGGACTTTTAAAAAATCACGAAATTTTTGGAATCTATTAAACCCCGAGGATGGAAAATTCAGAATCAGAAAATTCAGCATCTCAGACCTGTCGAGGTTGCATATAAGGCAAAGGGAGAAGTCCCAATTACTTTTTTCGCTGGGTTTTGTGCAATAGCCCAAAGTTTTCAGGGTCTTCAGGCAAATTGCATAAGAAATCAGTTTTCGGGTTAAAAATTTGAAAAAAATCTGAGTTTTCGGGTGAAAAATCCGAAAAAATTGTGAAAATCGTCTTTTTTCCCACAAAGCAAATTTTCGGGTAAATGTAATAATAAATAAACGTAAAAAAAACAGAGTGGATTTGATCGGAGTTTGCAGCAGAAAATGTTGAGATAAAATTGGAGTTTGATAAATAACCCCCTTAGAGTGATACAAAGTAACAATAACAATACATTTGTAGCATTACAGAGCATTTGTCTTTTAGATAGGGTCAGTGACCCACATTTGAAAGCGGGAAAGCGGTGAATTTGGCACCAATAATCCACTAGCATTAGTGAACTGGATAGCTCACTGCCTAGGGACATTTACAATAAAAGTAGAAAGAATCTGGATAATTATACAGGGAGCAAAATATATCCATTCTGTAATTGAAGAAATAATATACAGGTATGGGATCTATTATCTGAAATGCTTAGTAATAAGGATCTCTTAGGGGGTTATTTATCAAAATCCAAATATCTCAATATTTTTTGAAAAAAACTCTGACCAAATCCGTACTGGTTTTTTGGACTTTTATGGGAAAAAATCTGATTTTCGTGATTTTTTTCGGATTTTTCATCCGATTTTCACAATCTTTTAGATTTTTCACCCCTGAAAACTTCGGGGTATTGCCAAAAACCCAACGCTCATCAAAAAATCATTGGGACTTCTCCCATTGACTTATATGCAACCTCGACAGGTCTGAGATGCTGGATTTTCAGACTTTTCCATCCTTGGGGTTTGATAAATTTGTGATTTTTTAAAAGTCTGATTTTATAAATAAAATCACAAATTTTTCGTGATTTTTGCATTCGGAGTTTAGTAAATAACCCCCTTAAAGTCGACAAAACATTTAAACATTATAAAAACACAGTGGGATTGTTTTATCACCAATATGGATACATGCAGCTCAGCTGCCATCAAGTACGAGGTACTGTTTTATTAAAGAGGAAAATCATTTTAAAAATTAAAATTTTTTGCTTAAAATGGAAACTTTGGGTAATGGCAATCCCATATTTCAGATCTTTCTGGATAAGAGGTTTCCAGATAAGGGATCCTAAACCTGGTTTTCTAAATAGACAATGAACGTCACAGTCATGGAATAATAAATAATTTAAATGTTTAAAAAAAATGTTTCGCTGTTACGCGAATTTCACAGGAAGTTTGCTCATTTTTCGGTGAAGCCAAACAGTGCAAATTCACCCATCATTACTTTTGAGATTGTTTAGGAGGTGATAGGTATCCCATCAAAGTAGTGAGGTAAAGGAGAACACCATAAACTATTTTGTACAGGTATAGGATCCGTAATCTGGAAACCCGTTCTGGAAAGCTCTGAATTTATCCAAAATATTTATCCAAATTTTTCAAAATTATAGTAGGTACTTTTTCTCTGTAACAATAAAACAGTAGCTTGTACTTAATCCAAACTAAGATATAATTAATCCTTATTGGAGGCAAACACAGCCTATTGGGTTTATGTAATGTTTACATGACATGACTTAAGGTATAAAGATCCAAATTATGGAAAGATCTGTTATCCAGAAAGCCCCAGGTCTCGAGCATTTTGGGTAACAGGTCCCATACCTGTACACAACATAATTTTGTATGCTCCTTAACTGCCTTCCATTATTCTTTTTGTCTCCTTTTTTAATAACCTGAAACCACGATCATGATTTTTTGGATTTTTCATCCGATTTTCATGATTTTTTTTGGATTTTTCATCTGAAAACTCCAAATTTTGGCCAAATACTTTGGGGTATTGCCAAAAACCCAGCGCACTTCAAAAATTCATTGGGACTTCTCCCATTGACTTATAAGCAACCTCAACAGGTCTGAGATGCTGTATTTTCAGATTCAGACTTTTCCATCCTCAGGGGTTTGATAAATTCCAAAAAATTCGTAATTTTTTTAAAAGTCCGATTTTTTAAAAAAAATCAAAACTTTTTTGTGATTTTTGCATTCGGAGTTTAGTAAATAAACCCCCGCAATTCTATCAATGTATTGTTGTTTCACAATGTTGACAAACGGAAACCTGTTGCAGCGCAGGCTGCACTGAATAAAGAATCTCACTCTAATTTGAAACTTTGGACTCTGTCTCTAAGACATGGAGAAGCCCATTTATTAAAGGTTGAATTTTAGTGGTATTAGAGCTTTTTGAAACCATGATTAAACTCATTTTTTGTACTACCACGAATGCCATGAAAGTTATTAAAAATTTTTGAAAAGTACAAATGAAAAAAAAACTGAACAATGTGCTAAATATGAAAACCTATAAATTCTTTCTGGACAGTTACTAGCAAAAAACACAGAAAACCTCAAGTCTGAATGGCTAAAAACAAGTCCAATAGGATAAGTGCAGCTCCCATTGTATCAGGCTCCAAGTATGGGTCTGTCGAACCAAAGCCTCCCCTTTGCCTCCCACTGGGACTCATTGCCCAAATAGGTACAGGAGTGAGCCCAGGTAAAGAGTAACAGAGGTGCCGAGAATAGACACAGTTCGTAGACCAGGGGTGTCCAAACTTTTGGCTCGCCGGGCCACATTGGAAAAAGATAAAATTGTCTGGGGCCACACATGACATACGCCAAAACATGTTTGATTTGTAAGAGTAAAGGAAATACACAGAAAAGAACTATAATGCCAGTTGGATAACCAGATGGAGCTATACACTGGAATATGGGACACCTGGATATTAAATGGACATATTATTATATTATTATTACTAAACTGGGCAATGGGCAGAGTCCCCCCAAGCTGGGCCACATTCATATGCATCCTGGGCTGCATGTGGCCCTCGGGACGCAGTTTGGACACCCCTGTCGTAGACACTTATTTGTGAAATAGGCAGATAATCTAGAAAGGGGTAAGATGAATTCAAAGTCAAGCCAGGCACGGGTCGAAAAGTCAGAAGCAGAAGTATCCAAAGAAGAATCCGTAAGCAGGGTCAAGCAGGCCAAGAATCAAACCAGGAATCAATCTTCAATCAAAAACGCTTAGGGGGTTATTTATCAAAGTCTGATTTTATCTCAACATTTTCTGCTACAAACTCCAATCAAATCCACTTGGGTTCCCGAAAATTTGCTTTGCAGGAAAAAAATCTAAAATTTCTAGATTTTTTTTGTATTTTTTTACCCAAAAACTCTGTTTTCTTATGCTTTTTTGCACAAAAATTCCAAAAACTTCGGGGTTATTGCATGAAATCCAGCGCACATTAAAAAATCATTGGGACTTCTCCAAAATGCAACCACGACATGTCTGAGATACTGGATTTTTTGATCCGGACCTTTCCATCCTCAGCGTTTAATTAATTCTGAAAAATGCGTGATTTTTTAAAAATCCAATTTTATAAAAAAAAAATCACAATTTTTTCTGGATTTTTGCATTAGGAGTTTAGTAAATAACCCCCTTAGTGTCAATCAAACAACATCACCTCACACTGGGCTGCAGGCCTCGGAGTTTATTCATCAAAATGTGCTCGTATCGAATTGTGGAGACGATCGCAACATGCTGCACATGTGCCGAAGATCTGGAACAACCTTAGGAGACTGACACATTACTTGCAGAAGTTTTGTAGTAGAGCTTTTAATGATTTTTACAGTTCATAAACCTTACATTTTTTGAGTTTTAGAGGAATAAAATGGATTGTTCGCAAATCGGCTCCATACAGTAGCTTCATGCAATAAAATGACAAAGAAATGGAAAACTCCAAATCTACTTGCCTCTTCTATTTCGTATTCTACTACTAAAACACATAAGACTGAGGGATATTGTAGATTTAGGGGGTTATTTATCAAAGGTCAAATTCTAGAGTTTTGTATACCTCATATTGAATCACAACTTGAATGGTTTCTAATTTAAGAAAAACTTGAATCAGCAAGTTTGGGACTAACAGGTTTTAGACTCCAAAATAACCTCGAAAACTCAAATTTTTTATGGAAAACACAACTCGAACCTTAATAAATCTGCCCCTTAGTTTATCAACAAGAGGAAAGCCACAGCTTGGTCATTGATCATGATAAACTGTATAGATCCCTGGGCTGAGGACATATGCCCTCTTTGGCGTTGAACTAAAACTTGCAACGAAAAAAATAAAAAGGGAGTATATTCTGCTAAGCAAACTTCCCTTCATGGTACTATGTGTGGTTTTATAAATCTAAGCCAGACAGTTAAATACTACTGGATATTTGTATAGGTTAGATCTCTAGTACTCTATATCCTATTTTATATTCTATTTTTCACATCTTGCCAGCAAAGGAATTGCCTGGAAATAAAACCGCCAAGCATATACTTACAGTTTGAGGCAAATGCATTCTTCACAGATATATGGAATCAAAGAGCACAGGGGACTGAGTACCAGTGGAAAGAAATTTCTGCATTGATACAATATGTATAGCTCCTGGGATATGGAGAATGTCAATGGATGTGTCTAGGTTTCCCTTTTCATTTGTTTGATGTAGTAGAACCTCAGTAAGGTGGAATGGAGCTACAAGCCGGTAGGATAACGCTACTTCAGTTCTGATAAAAAACACAACAAAACCTGATATTCCTGCAAATATTTTATTTTTATTCCATCTACTCATATAAAATGATCACATAAATGATAACATAATGATTAGAAAAGTATTAGAATTAGATAATTACAATATTATTGAAAAGTAGATAATTGCTGGATTAGTCGTAAAAATAATTTGATAATTGCTATCTAATTATTTGAATATAAAAATTTAATATAAAATTATGAAATATTAATATAAACATATATTTTTCTAATGTATATTATATAATTTGGGGAAGCCCATTTATCAACCTTTTAATGTTTTTTGAGGTTTTTGAAACCAAGAATAAACACGGAGGCCTATTTATCAATAGTCTAATTTTCGTGGTTTTAAAAGTTTTTGAAACCACGACTAAACTCACTTTCTCTAAAACCACAAATGTCATGAAATTTATTAAAAGATCTTAACTGAAAAAAGTACAAAGTACAAAGAAAATAGTCACCAAAAAGTTGCATAAAAGTCAAGAAAACCTCAACCTTTTTGACTTGTGACTTTTCAGTATTGTCACACAAAAGCTAGATAATAAATTCCAGGAAAAGTCATGCTTTTTTCCCTCAAACGTCAAAGAAGTGTCAAAAAGGCCAACACGAAAAAATTGCAGTTTAATAAATCGGCCTCTTATTGTCTCTAAAATCACAAATGCCATGTAATTATTAAAAGATCTGAATATAAAAAGTATGAACAAAAAACTCTGAAAGATGCATTAAAATAGAAAAATACCTGTAAAAACACAAAAAATTCTAGTTTTTCGGACAATAACTAACAAAAAATCTAAATGGTAAAACAAAAAGATCCAATAGGATCAATGCAACTTCCTGGGTTCTATGGGACCTGAAGTTTTGTATTAGAGTTTGTCATGGTTGTTACTAGGGATGCACCGAATCCACTATTCCGAACCCCTGAATCCTTCGCGAAAGATTCAACACCAAACTGAATCCTAATCCTAATTTGCATATGCAAATTAGCAGTGGGAAGGGGAAAACATGTTTTACTTCCTTGTTTCGTGACAAAAAGACGCGCAATTTCCCTCCCCACCCCTAATTTGCATATGCAAATAAAAATTAGGATTCTGATTTGGTTCGGCCTGGCAGAAGGATTTGGCCGAATCCTGGATTCCTATTTTTTACACTTTATAAATGTCGATTTTTATTTAAGTTTTAGAGATATAAAAAAAGCACTATTTTTTAAAAATATTAGTAAATAAAATTGATTGTAAGTAAATAGACCTCTTACTGTTGCAATAGCAGCTTGTTACTGAATCTGAAAATACATTTTAAAAAGTAAAAAATAAAAATGTTAAAAGAGCAGGGGAAGATTTATCAAGGGTTGAATTTCGAATTTGAAAAGCTTCAAAATTCGAATTCAAAAAGACCAACTGAAATTAAATCAAAGTTTTAATTGGCCAAATAGGTCTGTTTTCAATTGAATAGGTCAGTTTTTGTTCGAATTCGAAATGTACGAATCAATGTTTTTCACAAAAAGTCCACCAATTAACTCCAAATAGGTTCTAGGAGGTCCCCCATAGGCTAAAATAGCAATTCGGCAGGTTTACGATGGTGAATTGTAGATGTCGAATTTTTTTCGAAATTTTTTTGGACTATTCCCTAGTCGAAGTACACAAAAATTTGCTCAAAATTCTATTTTTTTTAATTTGAAATTTCACTTCGACCTTTGATAAATCTGCCCCTGAATAATGTACACTATTGTTACTGGTGGATGGGAATAAATGAGGAGCAAAGGAGTGGCTTTAAAAGCTACACCTTTACTCCCTGACCCAAAGGTGCTGCAGGGCATAACATTTACTTTGACATTCTGTGTTTTCCTGCCCACATAGGACATTTAACTTAATTCTATCTGTGGCAGTGAAACAGTTAAATACCCTTACATATTATACATTTATTACAAAAAATTATATACAAATTTAAGAATATAAATACACCTAAATGTTATATTCTAACTACAAGTAATTTTTTGGAACTGTTTAATAACAACAACACATAATTTCCCAATTTCCAAATTCAATTACTTCTTCCATTCCGCTTGGTATTATCATTTTAAATTGCAATTCCGAACTTATTAAAATAAATTCAAGATTAAAACTGAATCCATGTGCAATTAGCTTTCCTCCATACAATGAATTCCCTTATCTAACCTTCAATTAGCACAATTTATTGCCACCTAAATGCTTTATTACTTTTTAAAATATATGAGCATTTTAATCTTTTTTAGCACAACTCATTCTATAGTACATTTTTTTAAATTAATTTTAAAATGCATATCATTCCTAAATGAAAAATAAATATAAAAAGTATTGCACATGAAAGAAATAGGTTCAACTTAAACCTTGATTTCTTAATTTTGACTCTCTAAAGGACCATTAAACTTTAAATTATTCATGTTTATATTTGTCTCATGGAAATAGTGATCTATGTATAATAATAATTCTGTTTTAGAGTTTTCCTAAACATCTCTGACGATATTACTGCATCTTGCAGAATCTTAATTGTACTAAAGCTCCATTATCCCCCCACCATTTATCTTTCATCTTCTTCGATAATCCACCCTTCAGCACAATACAACTACAATTGACTTTCTTCCTTCCTGCAGATACAGATGTAACTGCCCCTTTAAGTTTAACCATTTTGTATGATTCCCTAAGCATACACAAACACAGATATATATGTATACACCTACAATCATTTACATGCACTAAACATATATATTCATACACAGGCCAGGATTTGTAACGAGGCCAAATAGACCAGAGACTAGGGTGGCAAGACTGTAGGGGCGGCATGCCGCCCAGCCACCTGCATGCGCGCACATGCACCTGATGGTGGACAGGTTGTTGCGCTTGACGTTTGTGGGCAGTAGGACCCAGCGGTGCGCCGTGGCCGGGCGCTAGGACCCTGTGGCGCAGAGCAGCCTCGGGCGCCGATGCTAGAAATCCAGTCCTGTTCATACAAACATCCCGAAACTGCACTTCCAGATTGCAAGACATAAGAGGGTTGTTTATTAAATTCTGAATGCCAAAAAACTGAAATAATAGAGCTTTTTTTACTATAAAATCTGAACTTTAGTGGGGAAATTTTTTTTTCAGGATTTATTATACACTGAGGATGGAAAAATTCAAAATCTGAAAAGCCGGCATCTCAAAGCTGCCAAGGTTGTATATAAGTCAATGGGTGCTGGGTTTCATTCAATAATCCGAATAATTCTCGGTTTTCGGCGTAAAATCCGAAAAAATTTGTACAATACGATTTTTCAAATTTTTTCTGGCACAGGAAGTTTTCGGAAAAATTTATTGATGTATAAGGGGAAAAAACCTGTGTGGATGTGTTAGGAGTAGTTTTTAGAAAATTCTCCGATATTTTCGTATTTTTGATAAATTACCCCCTAAGACAACATGGTATGGAAGGTCAACTTGTCAAGGTGGCTACCCAAGGCATGAATACTAAAAATATTTCTATACTATTATATATACACTTTATAGGATGGATCAGCACTCCTTTCTGTGTTCTGTGTTCTGTGTTATTTATTCAACCAGCATAATTGAATAATGTTCCAACTTTTCGGTCTCCAAGATACTATTTTGGATTTGGGGGAGAACAGATGCCCATTGACTGTAATGCATTTGATGTGAGAAAAATCTTGAGAAAAAATGTCCACTAACTCTAATGCATATGGTGGGAGAAAAAGGACAGTGATAAAATAGCTCATTTGCATTTGGTGCTATTTTACAAATTGTTTTGTGGTTTCAGAAATTTTCCGGCAAAACAAGGCAGTTCCATCATTGTTACATATATTTAAAAATGTTCTGCTTCAATGTTTTTGATCTTATACTGTATTTTCTAGATTTATCAAATCAAAAAAACAATTTAGAATATAAAAATGAAATAATTTGATAATGGTGATGAGTGACACTAGCTCATTTTGTTTCAGCAAAAAACTGGCGAAATATGCAAAATGGCTACATTTCACCAAACACATTGGAGTCAATGGGAAGACATAAGCATTTTTTTATTCTTTTGTCTAAAAAAAACACACAGAGAAATTCTAATAATGCCACTTGGGGGGTTTCAGTACATAAAGCAGTCTTTGGCAAAAGGTACATTTCTAGGCAAAATTGTATCAGGCAAAACATTTGTTCATGCCTTCTGGCGAGTTTCAGTGTAGGTGACCAGGATGTTGGCTAATATGGATGTTCAACTTATTTAGAATCTTTAATACTCACGCAATTGAGTTTATTCTAAACTTAATTTTTTTTTAAATGAATAAAACAATGTTTGGGCAAGCAAGGTTGATTTAATGGGATTCTGTCATGATTTTTATGGTGTAGTTTTTATTACTAAATCATACTGTGTACATTGCAATTCATTCTACAATTTAAAATGCTATTCTTCAACCAATAAATGTATTTTTTAGTTGTAATATTTGGGTGTGTAAGCAACCATCTCAGGTCATTGTACCTGACCCTGCACTTCACAATGGAACTGCTTTCAGATAAGCTATTGTTTTTCCTACTCAATGCAACTGAAGGAGTCATGGACAGGCTTGAGTGTTTTAATATTGAGTAATATTTTCATATCTACAGTACCACTTGGTAGGAGCATTTTTAGTTAGATGTTATATTATTACCTTCCCATTGTTCCATTGAAAGGCTGCTGGGGGGGGGAAGAAGTGCGGTTGATATCACTCCAACTTACAGTGCAGCAGTAAAGAGTGACTGAAGTTTATCAAAGAACAAGTCACATGACTGAGGGCACCTGGGAAACTGACAACATGTCTAGCCCCATCTCAGATTTCGAAATTAATTATTAAAAATGTGTTTCCTCTTTTGAAAAATGGATTTCCGCTGGAGGAGTGCTTTGAATTGATACATTTTGTAAAAAAAAAAAAAGCATGTTTTTCCCTGACGGAATTCCTTCAACAATTACATATTAACTACATAACCTTCATGTTGGCATTATAATGTTCTATTGCCCTCCCCTCTGGCCTGGCATCTAGCTAGCAGTCTTAATCGATGACACTTTACATGAATATCTGCGACCTTGTCCCAGGTTGTACTTACAAGTGAAACTGTTTGGATAGGTGTAAATACCTGTAAAACAATGATCTCCTCATCTCCAGCACATGAGTGAGTCAGCCCTGACTCTGAGCTACTGAGCCACACAGAGCACTGATGGGATAATATGGCAGCGGTTTTGATTGCAGTTTCCTCCATTTAAAAAAAAAAGTTTTTCTCTTTTCTTTATTTGAAGTTAATTCAACAGAGACCGAAGAAGCTTAAAGGCTCAAAGCCCAGGGAAAATTTGATGCCTCCCGCTGGATCTAAGATCCACCATGAATGGCAGCATTCTTTTAATGATATTCCTATTTTGGAGAAAACAAATAATGTTATGTGATTATTTGTGCATTTTGGGGGAGCACACTTCTTTGAATGCATTTTTGCTGCGACTGTGAAAGGAACTTCATTTCCCACATGAAAGGCATTGTACATGTTTAAAATTTAACAGTAACAATGTCTCTAAAGGCTTTCATCTGCTTTATACTGTATACACAAAAAAAAAACCTCACAGTATATCTGATTGAGGGATAAAAGAAGCTCTCGGGATGTAGAGCACGCGGCTGGGAAACATTGTTTCTCAGAAATACCATAACTGACTGATATTTTCTGCTCATAGTCCTCCCCTGTATAGGGAGCTATGGCAAGGCTAGCAAAATCCCACTAAAAAAACACAAACCTAGCAATTAATATTCTATTCTGGTCATGTTCATGGAAAGGGTTTAATTGCATTTTCCTTGAGTCTAAATAGAAAATGATTATGATGTGTTGATGTTTGGAAACTAGAAAGATAGCCCTGCATTTATATAGCAGTTGGGGTTATTGCCTGATGGCAAAACATACAAGGCCAAACCACAACAAATTAAATACAAGTATCATAGTAATAATATATAATTAATAAATTAATTAAAGGTGTAAAGGACCTTGGGGATTTAAGGTGTGTTCCAGACCAATTAAAGAGACTTCTCCTTAATTACCTCTATTAATTCTTAATAATATATAATTCCCAACATTCCAAAAATCAGCTACCATTAGTAAAACTAGTAGCAGATATTTTGTTCATACCAGATGGAGTGCAAGCTCTCAGGATAGCCCAAATAGATTATTTTGAGCTGCCTGATATCTGAAGACCATATTTGTATACAGGTATGGGATCCATTACCCAGAAAGCTCTGTATTACCAGAAGGCCATCTCCCATAGACTCCATTTTAATCATATAATTAAAACTTTAAATTATGATTTCCCTTTTCTCTGTAATAATAAAACAGTACCATATATTTTTTTCCCCAGTAAGATATATTTATTCATTATTAGGTGCAAAACCAGCCTATTGGATTGAACTAATGTTGAAGTAGACTTAAAGAATGGAGATCTAAATTATGAAAAACCCCCTTATCTGGAAAACCTCAAGTCCGGAACATTCTGGATAACAGATCCCAAACCTGTATAATAGTTTAAAATTCATATCCATATTGTTTACATTTTGCTATATCAAATGTGTTTTACTGTATGCTATATATATATATATATATATATATATATATATATATATATATATATACATACAGCATATACAGCGAAGTACTAAATAAATCCTAGGTGCCAGTCCACAAAACAGTAAACATAGGAGCAAATTGACAGCACTCCAAGGAAAGTTCCAAGAGGATATAAATTAAACAAGTTCAAATTTTATTAAATCCAAAGTTCCTGTTCCAGACAGGAACCCTGATGAAGGTTTCTGTGTGGAATGGAAATGTTGGATACAATAAATCTTAAACTTGTTTGATTTATATGCTCTTGCACTTTGGAACTTCCCTTGAGAGAAAACACCAGCACCAGGGGTCTTTTTGCATCAAAAAAGCAATATATTGTGTTGCATACATGGAACACAATATATTGCTTGTTTGATGCAAAAAGACCCCTGGTGCTGGTGTTTTCTTTCTCTACATATGCGCTGCTTCTCTGTGCACAGGGGCAGCTGATATATAAAGCAGTTGGGTTTTGGACCCAGTTCCCCAAGTGTGTGACCAATCCGTGGGTAACCTGCCTGGGTACCTGGCTGCAGTGATTCCCCTCCCAAGGATACAGCATTTTTCCCCATTACCAATCTGATCTGGATCCGGAATGATGATCTGGTCCCTGGTGACATCAGGGTTTGTTCATTGAGGGTAAGAAAGTGTGTTAAAACTGATTGTGACCAGGTCTGGTTAGGAGAACATAGTAGGGTGGCGGGTCTGGGTCAAGTTGCAGGTCCTGGTTGGGGACAAGACTCTTCTTCGTGCTGCTGGCTGCCATTGCTTGCTACAGACAAGTTCATTATCCACAAGTACCCCTAGGTCTTTCTCTATTAGGAACAAGGAACAACTCTGTAGCCAGTGATGGTCTATTAGTAGCGCAAGTCCATATAACAAGAGCTGCCAGAGCTATTCCTTGGTACCGTGTAAGCTGTTCCCATTGCAGTTTTATTCCAATCTCTCTGTGACAATCTCTAACAATCGCAATTCATCTGAAAAGATTGTTTTATTTAAACAAAAAAGAATGTTGCTATTTGTTACTTCTTCCGTATGTGCATCACATCCCCTTCACATCACACACCTGCTGCTCCCATGTACACTCTGTGATATCCATCATCCAGGCAACATAGATAAAAGCCGGGTTGGCTCTCATTTGTTCACCCTTTGGCAGACTTCATTTTGTGCTTTATTCAGCTGGAGACGCGGTGGTGTTGTCTTTGCAGTTCGTTTTCTATAAAAAGGCTCAATGTAAAACAAAGCAGGAATAATTGGGAATGCGTGAAAGTGAACAGGATACAAGTTGAATGACTGGGAGGAGAATTTTGTTTATAAGGAGTCTTTTATTTACTGCATTATCCATTTACATTTAAATTTGCTTATTGATCACGGGAAGTGTGAATAGAAAGCAAGTCTGTGCCTTGTATAAAGGCAAGGAACATTATGAAGTTGTATCAGTACCTTATGTTGTGTGTTTGGCAGTTACCCAAATGTTTTTTAGGCTCATGCCCACAATTGACCCTCTCATTATTAGTTTAAAAGGGGAATGGCCTTTATTTATACCCAGGTGAGACTCTAACCTAACAGCCATCAAACTTTGGATGATTAGGGACAGCTTTTAGGTACTGGACCTGTTATCCAGAATGCCCGGGACCTGGGGTTTTCTGTGAAATGGATCTTTCTCTTCATACCTTCAATCTACTAGAAAATCCTTTAGACATTAAATAAACCCTGGGTTGCCTGCAATAAGGATTAATTATATTGGGACTGTACAATGTACTGTTTTATTGTTACAGAGAAAAGGGAAATATATTTTTTAAAAATTATTGGGATAAAAATGGAGTCTATGGGGCAAATTTACTTACCTTCGAAGTTGCGGCAGTGCTGGCTTTGCTGGTTATATATCAAAGACCAAATTTATCTCAACATGTTCCGCCAAAAATTCTGATTACATCCGCACAGGTTTTTTCTGCTTATGTATTATTAGATATTCCTGAAAATGTGGTTTGCGGAAAAAAATCTGAATTTCCACAATTTTTTTCAGATTTTCCACCCGAAAACTCCGATTTTATATGCTTTTTCCTGAAAACTCCAAAATCTTTGGGGTATTGCACGAAATCCAGTGCACATCGAAAAATCATTGGGACTTCTCTCATTGACTTATATGCAACCTCGACAGGTCTGAGATTCTGGATTTTCTCATTCCGACTTTTCTATCCTCGGGGTATAATGAATTCCGAAAAATCAGTGATTTTTTTTAAAAGTCCGATTTAATACAAAAAAATCACAGATTTTTCGGGATTTTTGCAATGGGAGTTTAGTAAATAACCCCCTTAATGTGTATGCCGTGTTTACTAGTATTTCTTTCAGATTGTCTCTAAGCTTTTGTAGGTAACCAACAAATAGGGTAGGTGGTTCATTAGCAGAGGAGCATTTAGAAAAGCTACATATTGTGATTCATTATTTCTCAAAGAAGTAACAATTGAGAACAAATCAAGAGGTTTTAATGCAGAGTGTGAGATCGATCCCAGCAGGCTCCTGTTGATGCAAAATGTTCCTGGCAGGATTAGGAGGTTCTTGCAGGGTATTACCCAGAGCATTCTCACAAATGAGTAAAATGATGAAAAGGTCTATGCTATGAATACGTTAAAAGCCATTTAGTGAAAATGTGCATTTACATTTAAAGGTTATCTCTTTATATTTGGTCTTGTATTCTGAAGAGGTATTCTATTATCTACTATGAAAACATGGGCCCTACAACCCTATTGTAACTAGGATGGCATCCCCCAAGCTTGCATAGCTGCTTATTTATATCAATTTTATAAGAACATTTATACAATGTATTCATTTTATTTACACCAGTAGCCACAGCAGACTTGGGGCAAAACAATCTTACACAAAAAAAAAAAATTGGGAAAATCGTATGGAAAAAATCGTTAAAATCTGATTTTTTTTTACCGCAAATCAAATTTAATAATAAATAAGCGTAAAAAACCTGAGCGGATTTGATTGGAGTATGCAGCAAAAAATATTGAGATAAATTCGGACTTTGAAAAATAACCACCTTAAGGTATGAAGATACAAATTACATAATGATCCCTTATCCAGAAAATCCCAGGTCCCAAGCATTCTGGATAACAGGTCCCATACCTGTATATGCTATGATCTGTCATTTGACTTCTTTGTGCAGAGTTACTCTATGTTTTTTTTATTAATTTTATGAGAAGTTTTCTGACTCTTTGTCCTCTAGGAAATGCATTTGCCAATTACACAGGAATATTATCTTGATTTCCGATGAGCATGTTTAATAAGTACGCTTGTAAAGCATGAGTCACTAGATAATGTGGCGTATTAGAATCACACAGTCAAATATTAGCTCTGATTCATTTTCTGCACTAGCTACATTCATCTGATTTTGTGCAAGGTTTACAAATCTTTTAAATAAGGGTCTTTGCTGTTTAGACTTTTATATTGTCCCTGAATTTGATATAAGCAATGGACTAACCTAGATTACTAAAATATATTTAGCCAATGTTGCAAATGCTTAATCCCATAGGTGTAGTGATTAGTGATGGGCGAGTTTTTTTTTGACGATGGCGACAATTCCGACGCCAGCGTCAATTTAGCCGCCGGCGACAATTAAACGGACGCCCATTGACTTTAATGAGCGTCACATGTCGATTTTGTCTCCCGCGAATTGACATGTAAAAAAATGCGCACGAAATTCGCAAATTTCATGGCGAAATGGAACGAGAAAAAATCACCTATCACGGATAGTGATGAGCAAATGTTTTTGCCAGTCATGGATTTGCGACAAAATTCTGCATTTCGCGATCTGCAAATTTTTCATGAAACTACGGAAAAAATTTGCAGAGGAAAAATTCACAAAAAAACAAACAAAAAAGTCAGCGAGCCAAAAATGTCATCAAGACAAAAAAAGTCACCAAAAGAAAACATGGCCATTGACTTTGGAGCAAGAAAAATTTTGCGCATTAAAAAAAATATTGACGCCCATTGACTTTGATGCATTTTGCAAATGTTTGCATGAATTTTTTTTGCAGTTTCACAGATTCGCTCATCCCTACGTAGGTGGATTTTCATTAAGGCTAGGATAAACCTCTTCAAACTAAATCTGACACCTATAATAAAACGAAATAAAACAAAATTAAAGCTGCTCCTTGCTGAACGCACTGTTCCTTAATTGAACGCTAAGGTCCTGCCTCCAAACCCAATGCTAAAGAGATCAGTTGCACTCTGATAGGAAATATGTGGGTTTGCAGCTTGTCCAATCAGAGCACAGCTGACTTTACAGATACAGAGTAGGCAGGGCTGAGAAAACTTTACCTACTGAAGGAGAAATGGCAGAAGGGAGACTGATCTGAAGGAGCTGAAATATCCATAGGAGCACATTTGCATCAACTTTCGTTGCCCTCGGACAGGTACTGTATACGTTCTGCGCAGCTTCTCCACCACCTTGAATACATAATACAGTGTTTTTTTAGGTTTCTGAGTATTCCTGTTCTGCTTTGACCCTGCCTGTTCCTGACCTTATTTTTACCTGCTGCCTGTTGAGACCTTTTGCTCCTGTATTGACTGTTTTATTTGGATTGTTTTTTGTACTGTGAACTTGGTGTGTATTGACTCGACCTGTGACCACGACTTCTCTCTTGTCTCCTGATTCCATACTGCTAACCCTGAATCGACACCGCCTGTTCTAGACCATGATTATTGTTCTTTGTTCCTATTGCACCATTCGGTTCCCTTGCCTGCCCAGAACTCTCTCTCTCTGGTCCTCTCGCACTAAGACCTGGTGGCACCCGAGTAGTGGAGGGCTCCTCCCGAATTCAAAGGTGGCTGTTAAAGGTGGAAGAGTGAGCCGCGACTGGTAGCTTGGAGTTAGTTCTGGGTTTGGGACTCTGCTCATAACTTCGACACTGTGTTATAACTACAATTTTCCCTGAGGCTCTTATATATAAACTAGACATTAAGCCCGTTAAATTAACGGATGCTAGAACATATGTAGTCAAACATTTATAAAAACAGAATTGTTCTAGTCTAAAAAAAATTCGCCAGAGATGGTCCGTGGGGCACATGCGCAGTAGCGCAATCCCACGGACACAGGGACTGGACGCAGAGACACTTCAACTTTATTATATAGGATTAGCACTTCATTTCCCACTGCATATAATGTGCCAGTGCACACAAATAAACTATACATGTTAGGTCACATGAGCCAATTTACTCCCACACTACTTCCTGTTACAGTTAGAGCTGCAGTATTTCTGGTCAGGTGATCTCTGAGGCAGCCCACAGACCAAATGGTGGTTCAAGACAAAATATGTAAAATAACAATATTTACTTAAATATATGTTTGGCATGATTCTTTAATAGGCAGTTTAATATAATATAAACTATCTGTTGCTCTGAAAACATCCATTTTTTCCTGAAATATACTCTGATCAAATCCACATGGGTTATTTCCCCTTATTTATCAATACATTTTTCCAACATTTTTTTTTTTTTCAGATTTTTGCCTGAAAACCACAAAATCTTTTGATTATTGCACGAAACCCAGCGCAGATCAGGATATCTTCGGGACTTCTCCCATTGACTTATATACAACCTCGGCAGGTCTGATATGCTTGATTTTCAAATTCAGACTTTTCCATCCTCGAGGTATAATAAAAAAATTGAGTTTTTTTTTTCACTAAAAATATGGATGTTATAGTTAAAAATTTTAATTTCAAGCTTTTGGAATTCAGACTTTAATAAATATCCCCCTTATTGTATAAATAAATAAGTAGAAATGTGGAATAATAATAATTAACGTTGCATTAAAATAAACCTTCATTTATCAAGAAGCCAGTTATTTACTGTACAAGTTGTGCACCTAATTAAGCTTGATCAATTCCCATCTACTCGGTCAAGCAAAAACTTTTGCCTCCCGAAGGCTTCGGCATTAGCCCTGGATGGTATTGAGCGTTTACTGATCTTAGCGGATCAATCCCTGCTCCTAAAAAAACACTTTCACCTTTACAGGTCCTTTGTTTTTATTTAGCTTCCAGAGGCACAAAAATCACTTCTACCGGCGACAGAGAGCAACGTATTCATTATAAAAAAAATCAGAAAGTACTGAGCGATTTTATTGCTAATTTGGCAAAATTACATATTTAAGCCTGCAGACAGTCAAGCTGCACGACTTGCTTTCTCTTTTATATTCTCATTCTGATGATATACTTTAGTAGCTTCCTCGTTTGGAGGAACATTTCAGTTAAAAAGTCCCCTAGAGAGAGCAACTTAGTAATAAAGGCAACCTTGACAATTTAGCTGAAGTCTAAGTCGACTGAGAATGACTAAGAATTAGCCGCTTTGCTATGAACCCGACAGCCTTTTCCCAAATCCTCTCCCACATTTGGTGTATTTGTTATGACGATACTAAGCGCCTTTATTTTATTTTTATTTTTTTTTAATGAAATGCGAAAAAAAGTTGCTAAGCATATCAAATTATGAAACTACTATTAAAACTTGTGGAGAAGGGATTACACAGCCGAGTGCTCTCACTTTATTGCAAATGATGCTGCTAAATAGGGTATCATCTTTAAGATGTACAAGATAAAGATAATTAAAATGCTGATAGGATTTTGGCGCTGGTTGTTACTTAGTGTGTGTGATGAACTTCCCTGAAGACAAGCAAGGTACAAGTGGGTTTAATTCGATAAGTAAACGTTTTCCTGCTAAATGAGACATTGCGGATTTAAACTCTGTACCGCTGGACTTGGTCTTTAATGATATGCACCTAGGCAGACTGTAGGCAAGAGATTGGCTATTGTTACAAGCTTTGTATTCTACGTGTATACAATAGAATACAATTGCACAAAACCAAGTAGTTGTGTATAAGGGTCAGGGCACACACTCAGATTCGGGGAGATTAGTCGCCCATCGACAAACCTCCTCTTCTCTGGGGTAACTAATCTCTCCAAACTGCCTCCCATCAGCTAGAATGTAAATTGCCGGCGGGATGGCACTCTGAGCACTTTGTTTTTTGAAGTCACCCAAAGTTGACTTACTTCGGGCGACTTCGGAAAACGAAGCACTCCGAGTGCTATCCCGCCGGCAATTTACATTCTAGCCGGCGGGAGGCAGTTTGGGGAGATTAGTCGCCTTGAAGAAGAGGAGATTAGTCGCCTTGAAGAAGAGATTTGTCGCCAGGCAACTAATCTCCCTGAATCTGAGCGTGTGCCCTGACCCTAAATGAACTGATCCACCAAGTCATTTTAAGTAAGGTATGAATGGGAGGGGTGGTTCACCTTTAGCTTAACTTTTAGTACAGTATGTTACAGAATGGCTAATTCTAAGCAAATTTTAAAATACAGCAAAAAAACTGAGCTGTGGGAGCACTCTGAGGGGCAAATTTACAAAAGGGTGAAGTGACTAAAGCGGGCGAAAATTCGCTAGTGAAGGAGATCGACTCTAGCGGTACTTACGCTCCCTTACGCCTGGGGAATTTGCGCTCTAGTGAATGGACGTAACTACGCAAATTCACTAAGATGCGGATTTTATTGAACGTTACCTCTTGCGCCAGACTTGCCTTCGCCACCTCAGACCAGGCGAAGTGCAATAGAGTAGATAGGAGTTCCTCATAAAATAGTTGAAAATTGTTCTAAGTAGGGATGCACCGAATCCACTATTTTGGATTCGGGCGAACCCCCGAATGCTTCATGAAAGATTCGGCCGAATACCGAACCGAATCTGAACCCTAATTTGCATATGCAAATTAGGGGTTGGAAGGGGAAAACATTTTTTACTTCCTTGTTTTGTGACAAAAAGTCACGTGATAGAGCGTAAAATTTATTTGGGGTATCCGGCTTCCCCCAACATTTCCTAACATGTGGCACATGTATTTGCTGCAGCATATATGTCCATTCAACTTTAACTTCCCGCCGTATGCGGGAAATTAGGCAATGCTAGCGCAACTTTGCTTCGCTTGGCGCAGTAATGCTAGCGCAATTTCGCCATCATTCGGTGCCCTGGATACAACTTTGGATTTTAGTAAATTAGCGTTGTCCTGGTGAATCTACGCCTGGCGAAGTGTTGCCATGTTAGCGAAGCCGTCGCTAGTGAATTTTCGGAGGTAAGTGAATTTGCCCCTTAACAAGGGGCAGATTTACTAAAGGGCGAATTGTGGCCAGTGACCGCTTTGCACTCTTCGCCAGGCACAAATTTGTTACCACTGCGCTAATTCACTAAAATGCAAAGTTGCATCCTGGGTGCCGATCACTAGCAAATTGTTGTTTGCGCCTATTGGCGATGTCCTTATCTGAGTGATACCTGTTCTTGTTTTTTAATGATTACTTGGTAAAAAAGTTTTTTCATTGATTTTCACCCGTGGTTGTAAAGGCTCCCGCAATCTACTTTCCCTTTAGTAAATCTGCCCCTAAAGCTAAGTAAAAATATATAAATACAATGGAAGTGCTACTGATCTGGCCAAATTAGCTACAAGCATACTGTACAAAAGAGAGGGGATTGATTAATACACATTCCCGGGTCCCATGTTTCACGTAATATGAAACTACCGTTCTGTCTGAAGTTTAGCAGTTATGCTGCAGGCCAAGCTTCCATGTAGTTGTAGCACCCCATACCAGTCGCTTTAATGGTGGTATTTTGCCTTTAAAAATTGATGTTTGCCTGGGTAGTCTATCTCCTTTTAAAAACCACAAGCAGGGGAGGATTATGTCTGTGGAACCAACGCTGTGGTTTTGGCAATCTCTCTCTTCTAAAAGCTAATGGCAGGGGGAGGACTAAGCCCTCTGACTGAGACCAATGCCCAGGTCAGGAGACACTTATCCCAAGAAATGCTGCTATGTAGGGAGGTGCCAGTCTATGAATATTATTATCAGAGGTAAATAGTTAGGGACTAGTGATGTGCAGGTCATGATTTTCTCAACCCGCACCCCTGCCCGCACCCTCCCAACCCTAACCCAGCCTATCCCCCTCTATTTATAGACCCATACATATGCCTGCCCCTCTGTGATGTCATGAAAGGGTTTGGGGGGGCAGGCACGAGTCTATAAACTGATGGCCCGGAAGCTGAAATATGGCAGTGTGAAATTGCGGGCATGTCGAAGATTTTTTGGGGTTGCTGTCCTGAACCCATCTGAACCATGGGTCCCAAGAGTTTCAGGCCAGCCCACACATCACTGTTAGGGACCACTATGTGGTATGGTGGCTTACCAATTTAATGATCATAACTTTGTAACTAAAACTTCCTGAGACAGGGGACCAGGTAATGTGCATTGATCAATCCCACACGAACCAATTTATTATAATTCTATTGTGTTTTATAGGGGTAGTTCACTTTTAAAGGGGCTATTCACCTTCAAACAACTAGTTATTTTCCTGTTAGATCACCAGAAATAACGACTTAACCAATTACTTTCTATTTTCTATGTGTCACCATTTTTCAAAAATTTAAGTGTAAAGTATCTTTTTTCACCTTCTAAAGCAGCTGTGGGAGGGGGGGTCGCCGACCCTGTAAACTGTTCTAAATTGATACATTTAGGTGATACATTTTTTATCTTTGTCCCTGCTGAGCAGAATCTCTGGGTTTCATTACAGGCAGCTGTTAGAATTGATACAATAGTTGCTAATACTCCAGAGATGCTGCTGAGAAATGGATCAACTAAATGTTGCAAAATTGTAATAGTTTTAGAGTCTGTGCCTGAATTACTGAGCTGCCAGACTCAAACACCAGAGACAGGGACACTCAACTTTAAACTTAAATTTTGAAAAAACAGTAAAAAATATTATTATTTCTGGGGAACAATCTGAAAACAACTGAACTTAAAAATGTTTTGAAACCCCTTTAAGTGACCTTTTAGCACGGTACAGAACGGCCAGTTCTTGGCAACTTTTCTGTTGGTCTTTTTAAAGTTTTTCATTTCTGAGTTTGCCTTTAACTTCTGCCTCTTTCCAGTTTTCAAATCAACGTCACTGATCTGGACAGCCAAAAAACGATTGCCAAGGTACAATGTTAGCCTATGGGGACCTTCTCCAGCACTTTTCTTACATTTTTTTGATCAAAGAAAAATCTTTGGATCGATCAATTAAAATCGTTCGAATCGTTCGATTTGAATGATTTTATCGTTTGATCGAATGATTTTTACTTCGATCGAATGATTTTTACTTCGATCGATCGAAGGATTTGCGCTAAATCCTTCAAATCGATATTCGAATTTGAAGGATTTAAATTCGAGGGTCGAATTTGAGAGTTTATTAACCCTCGAAATTCGACCCTTGATAAATGAGCCCCTTTATAATAAACCAATTTTTGGTTAGTAAATTGGACCCTAAGGTAGAACTGTTTTATACTTTATTAACCACACAAAGGTGCAGTCTAGTGATCAGCAATTTTATTAGTCAGGCACCATTTTGCGGCAATTTTCCTTTTCACCGCCGGCAAATAAATTAGTGAAATTGTAATGAAAATTCGCTGGCAAAAATTGAACAATTTAGACTCCGGCGATAATTTAATGCACGCTCATTAACTTTAAGGCAATTGGACAAAATAAATGCACGTCAAATTGTCGCCGGCGTCGATTTTGACATTGTGAATTGACGCTGGCATCAAAATTTTCATTTCGCTAAATTTTCGCAGTTTCGCAAAATTTTGGCGAATTTCACAGGAAATTTGCAAATTTTTCAGTGAAACGGGACATTTTTGCCCATCACTAGTGCAGTCAATGCAGGACCCCATATCTAGTAAAGGAAACATTGTTACAGAGGAAGGTTATTTTATTTATTAAAGGACTGAAGGAGAAGGTGGAGCCCTAAGTACAATCATTCACTGGGGCGCTACGTCTTTACTGCTTATGATAAAGAAGATGTTTGGCTCCAGCTGCTTATTTCCAATCTTGCGCATGCATGAGAAGAAAAGAACAACACCATGCTGTTTCTTCATTCCTTGGGCTGTGTCATTCAGTTTTATGTCTTTTCATCCTAATCTGCAGGTCTCATGTTATTCCTGACAGGTAGAAAATTGGAATATTTAGATTTCCACAAGAGGCTACAATACTGCAAGCTTTCAAGTTCAGATAAGCCAAATATGTTGATGCTATTTAAATCAATGGGAAATTAATTGAGATCACTGCATGTTAAAAAAAAAGAAGAAGAAACGCACTCAGCAAATTTTATGTAGACTAAAGGGATTTTCCTTCTTATACATTGTGCTTCTTGGAAAATGCATTGGATTTCATTCATTTTAGCCTCATGAAAAGCGTTCTGAGTATGGAGACCTTCACCTCATTTCCAAGATTCCTTCTGCATTAATTTACGGGGTCAATTATTATGTGCAGGGTAGAATCAATCGTGTTTTTTGCACTTTGCACCCTACCCTGCATATAAACTTTTCGAAGAGTGCACAGACCTGCAAAAGAGTGCCCTTTATTGCCCTCTCTAAAAATACCATCTGACTTCCCCAGAGGCAAAGTTCATTTTTGTCACCCAAAAATGTAAAAAAATTTTTAAAAAAATGCCCAAAACACTTTCTAATCCTTAAAGCAGGGATCCCCAACCTTTTGAACCAGTGAGCAACACTGAGAAGTTAAAGGAGTTGGGGAGCAACGCTAGCATAAAAAATGTTCTTGGGGTGCCAAGTGCTGTGATTGCCCATTTGGTAGCCCCTATATGGATTGTCAACCTACATTCAGGCTGTTTGGCAGTACACTTGGTTTTCAATTATCCAATTAAAACTTGCCTCCAAACCTGGAATTCAAAAATAAGCACCTGCTTTGGAGCCACTGGGAGCAACATCCAAGGGGCTGGGGAGCAACATGCTGCTCACGAGCTACTGGTTGGGGATCACTGCCTTAAAGGATACGTAAACCTTAAAAATAAGTGAATATAAAATTGATGAGGGTGCTATTCTAATCCCTTTTGCAATGTACATTCATTATTTATTTATTTTTTATTCCCAGATATTAAAGGATACATGTACTGTTAACATGAATACATTTTGTAACAACAGCACCACCTGTTGGTCCTTTTCTGACCAGTCTGACCACCAAGTAGTCAAGGAAGTTGTCAGGAGAAATAAAGAGGCTGCTCCTATGTTCTTCTGCTTAGGAAAAAAAATTAGAAACCTTTCTCAAATATTACCTAAACATGGGCATATTTCCGAAACATAAATATTTCCTTTTAAATAACATTTGAATATATCCAGGTTAGTGTTGGTTGGTGAGTGTTGGTGTGAGTAAAGGAGAGAGATTCTTCTTTTAAGGAATAATTGTTTGTGATTCAGCCCATTTCTAATGAAGGTTGTAGGGAAGGGCAACTCTAAAGTTACACTAAGGGGCAGATTTATCAAAGGTCGAATTTCGAAGTGAAATATACTTCAAAATTCGACCATCGAATGGCTATACTTCGACTTTCAATATCGAAGTCGAAGTTTTTTTTACCGAATTTGACCGTTTTGCGGTCGAAGTAAAATCAGTCGATCGGATGATTAAATTGTTCGAATCAAACGATTCGAACGATTTCAGCGATCGGTCGAACGATTTTACTTCGACTACAAAAAACGTTCGGCATGTTTAATTTGGCGAACTATTGAAGTCGAAGTTTTTTTAAAGAGACAGTACTTCGATTATCGAATATTTGAACTATTTTACTTCGAATTGAATTCAAAGTAAATTTTAAGTCGTAGTATCAAATTCGATGGTCGAAGTATCCAAAAAATGACTTCGCATTTCGAATATCTTTACTTTGAAAATTCCCTTGAATTCAGTTCGACCCTTGATAAATCTGCCCCTAAATGAAGTCTCTGCACCAGGAGTATAGGACCAGCCCTGTAGCAGGTTGTAAAGTTCCAATGAAGGACCAAGTGGGGGGGGGGGGGCACTAAGGGGAGGTTATCAAGGTTCAAATTGAAATATTTGCTACAATTTGAAATTTTTGTACAAAAACTCATTAGTGATGGGGAAATAAATTTGTCAGACACGAATTTGCTGAGACAATTTGCTAATGAAAGATCCACTGCATCAAAAAAATTGACACACGTCAAAATTATTCGGATGCCCCTCTTGACTTTAATGCATTTGGACCAAATAGTCATGCGTATAAAAGTTGATGCGCGTCAAAATTATTTTGACACCTATTGACTTCAATGCGTTTCACAAATTCTTCGCAGTTTCGCTAGTTTCGCTGAAATGGCACAGATTCGCCCATCACTAGAACTCATAGATTCAAATTATATTTTCAAAATCTCAAATGTTTATTATTTATAAGCACAAAAAACTCAAATGTAAAACTTTGGCCTCTAAAAGATTGCGAGTTCATGGAAAAGTCATTGGGAGTTGTCCTAGGCAAAATTCGCGCCATTTTTTAAATTTGAGTTTTAGAGGGTTTTTGAGCTTGTAAACTCACAAATTTAAGATATTTGCATTTTTCCCACCGTTGTATTCAATGAGTTTTTTTATATTAGAATTTTTTAAACAGTAAATATTGAAGTTGTTTTTATTGCGATTGCTTAGAAGTATAAAAAAAACCTTGAAAACCTCATAAATTAGATTTTTGATAAATAAACCCATTTGATTACAAAAATGTGTGTGGCTTTCAGTATTATGTTTATTGGATAGTTTTGTATTTCATAATTTCTATTGGGTTTTCCAAAGCACAAAAGGTTTTTCATTTTAACAGATCATGTTAACCACGCTAACATTACAGAAATGCAAATGCCCTGCAGCTTATATCGCAAAGGAATATAACAATTATATAATTATATGCACATTGTACAAGGGTGATGAGCAATTAAACAAATAAAGTAATATTATATAAATCTAACCAACATAAAACCGAATATTGGATAGTTTTGAACAGATGACACATGGGGAAAAACAGTTTCAACATCTCATTGGTTGCATGTCAAGTAATAGCAGCTCATAATATTTATAGCAGTGATTATATAATTCAAATTCAAATAGTTCAAATATAAATGCTGGGAAAAAGGGACGTTTGGACAGGGTTGGGGTAAAGAGGACAGGGGCAGGGTGTAGGGGCCTGAGGAAGGGTAGATAGAAAGAGAGAGAGCTAGATTGGAAGGAGGGGGAAGGGGAATAAAATGGAGGGAAGGGAGAGGATTAGTTTTGGATTGAGAGGAGTTTTTTTGTAATCAGTGGATTTCTTAAGCAGAACCCTATATATCCACTTGGCGGTAAAGTTGGTGCCATGCTCTGGGGTAGCATTGGAAAGTTCAAAATGGCGCAGTTCATTGACCTTAGTTATTCAGTCCTGTAATGTAGGGGGCTGCAGCTATATCCAGAGGGAATCCACTGTTTGGCTGCATTTATTATCTAAGTGGCTTCTTGAGACTGTTGTAATTTGGAGACCTGTTTAGAAGATACACAATAATGCACACCTCTTTCATGGTATCTTCAACATAGGGCTGAATGAGGCATATCCTTTGATAGTGGGATGAGGTACTATCTAGTTCATATTTTGAAATGAGTTTCTTTAATCTGGCAACATCTAGGGGCAGATTTATCAAGGGTCAAATTTCGAAGTAGAAAAAATGTTGAAATTCGACCATCGAATAGAATCCTCCGACATTCGAAGAAGATTTTAAACATTGTACGATCATATTCCGATCGTAGTATGATCGTACGATTTTCCCAAAAAATCCTTTGACTTAAAAAAATTTTGCAAAACACACAGGAGATCCCCCATAGGCTAAACAGCAATTCGGCAGGTTTAAGTATTGAAGTCGAAGAGACAGTACTTCGATTATCGAATGGACGAATAGTCAAACGATTTTTACTTTGAGTCGAAGTAAATTCAAAGTCGTAGTATCCTATTCGATGGTCGAAGTATCCAAAAAATTACTTTGAATTTTTTTACTTCGAAAATTCCCTCGAATTCACTTCGACCCTTGATAAATCTGCCCCCAAGAGTGTTCATTTATAAACTGTTTTACAACCAGTTAGGTGGAATGAAACCATTTAATATAAATGCAACATGGAATACATTAAAGGCATTTTTAACCTCATTTGCTGGCCAAAGCTCATGTTGTCTCACTGAAAAGAATCCTAGAAATCATATTGCATGGCCAAGAGTGAAATAAGAGCTGGGATTTGTTTAGGAAGATTATGGGAGTAAAATAAATCATATTGCATGGCCAAGAGTGAAAGAAGAGTCGGAATGTTTTTAGCAGGATTATGGGAGTGAAAAGGAAAGGCACAATCTGCAAGCAGAATTAGAATCCCCATTCATTTTATTTTGAAATAAAAGAATGAAAAGGAAAACAGTTCACAATACTTGCAGCTCACAGTGGCCATTTAGAAACAAAGTAATGGAAAACACATATTGAAGCAATTTATTAAATTACTTGCTTCCAAACATGCTCCTTTGATGTCCAAAGCAAAAAAATGGGGTTTTAGGTCTGCACAAAACAAAGAAAGGTACATGTCCAATTCCTTCTAGTTGCTCTGTGCAGCAGCTCAGTTGAATAAACAAAACATCAAAAATTGAAAGGAACAGGAGCTCCAGCAGATTGACAGGTAGTGGCAACACCACATGTTTTGGGTCAGAACCCTTTATCAAGTGTACAAGGACCATAACTATGTGTGATGCTCCTTCAATGTCTCATGGTTGTCATTGGGTCATCCTGCCTTTTTTGATGAATGGGGTAAACTGTGCCCATTGACACTGGGAACCCTGCAACTGCCTCCACCCTAGCTCCAGGGTTCCCACAGTGGTTCCTTGTTTTCTGACAAAAAGTCATGCGATTTCCCTCCCCGCCCCTAATTTGCATATGCAAATTAGGATTCAGATTCGGTTCGGCTGGGCAGAAGGATTCGACTGAATCCGAATCCTGCTGAAAAGGCCGAATCCTGGATTCGGTGCATCCCTATAAAAAACATGGAAATTTGCACTTGCATTATAAATGAAGAATAAAGAATCGGTGGGAAAAGGGATAACTCAAACTGTCCAGAAACAAAATCAGAAGTCACCTGTGTTTCCAAGCAAAATCCAAGTCATCCCTAATAGTAGAATAAATACAATTTCAGGCAAGATATGTTATAGCCAGGGTTACCCTAGCCTTTGTGGGCCCCGCTGACCCAAACCTGCTACCTGTCTGCCTCCTGACCTCCCCCCTGGCCCCAATCACAGCTTATTATAATAAAACAATAGCTTGTTCTTGATCCCAACTAAGATAAAATCCTTATTGGAAGCAAAACCAGCCTATTGGGTTTATTTAATGTTTATATGATTTTCTAGCAGACTTAAGGTATGACGATTCAAATTAAGGAAATATGTTATCCAGAAAACCCCAGTTCCCGAGCATTCTGGATAAAAGGTCCCATACCTGTACTGCCTGTCCTGGACTAACACTGTGAGTGCTAAGTTAATATTTATATCCGTCGTTTTTTTTTTTTTTTAAATTGTTCCTGAACGTTCCTATCTTTTAATTTTCTGTCTCTGTGTAAAAGTTTAAGTCAATTCAAGTAAGTTAGAGCTGCCCCGCTGAGCAGAATATATCCATATTTGCCTGGATTAGAATTTTATATTGATTCTATAAACACTGCCACTGCGTGAGATCTACGGCAAGCTGTTAGGATTAGGAAGTCATTTATTTTTTTATCCGTCAATTAAAAAAAATAAATGATTTCAATCCCAATCTAAATTAGTGGAAATGCGCTACATAATAATTGTTTCCTTTCACATGGTTCATAGAAATGATTCTGCCGCTGCAGTAATATAAACACCCGGTAAGATCCGATATTAGTATATTATGTACAATATTATGTACAATCAACGTATTACCTGCCTAATATTGTGTAACCAACCCTGGGTGCAATTTTTGGGAATTCATAGCTAGGTGATGGGCGAATCTGTGCTTCACCGAAAAATTTGCGAAGTTACCTAAAAAATTGCGAAATGGTGAAAAATTCACCAAATGCATTAAAGTCAATGGGCGTCCGAATAATTTTGACGTGCGAATTTTTTTTGTCGCGCCTGATGTTTTGCAGGCAAATTTCGCCACAGTTTCGCAAATATATTCGCTGGTGGCGAAATGTGGAAATTTGCCACAAATTCTTGCCTGCTGAATTACTTCGCCCATCACTATTAATTGTCTTATCAAATGCTAGGCTCTAATACAGTAATAAGAAAAGCATCCACTGCTGAATATGTTTGTGACAGTAGCAAACAATAGGGATAAAAATGCCAATATTAGGTTTATTATATTATGTCCCATTAATTCTATTAATGGTCGCTATTAATTTGGATATTCAATGGCTATTTCTCTCGATATATATAAAGTTACTTCTGTGTATTTCTATATTTTAACCCTACCCATAACATGGAGAGCTCCGTAAAAACTAGCAGCAGAGAAAAAGCTTTGCCACAAAGGCCTATATAAAGGTGGCCATAGACGCAAAGATCTGCTCGTCTGGCGACATCGCCAAACGAGCGGATCTTTCCCCGATATGCCATTAACGAGCATGGCTATATCAGGGGTCATCTGAACGTACGGCCGAATGATCAGATTACGATGCGCAATGGGCTCCAGCGGGATCGGTCGGGTCAAAATCAGACCTGTCCGATCGACCGATCTCCGCTGGACGAAAGATGTCGGCACCAGGCCCGGATTTGCGGCAAGGCCGCATAGGCCCGGGCCTAGGGCGGCAAAAAAATAGGGGCGGCATGCCGCCAAGCCGCATTATGGGAACGTGTGCGTCCCCATTAAATTACAGCAGCTGCGCCGGCATTTTTTCACCGGCGTGCTGGGAAGGGGAGGTGAGGTGGGCGCTAGGACCACGCGGCCGCCTGGTTGGACCGCGCGGCCTAGGGGCGCCGGTCATTGAAATCTGGCACTGGTCGGCACTCACCACACACGACCCGAAAAATCATACGAATCCTCGATTTGTACAATAGGAGCTGTGTGTCTATGGCCAGCTTTTAAAAATTTTTCGTTGGAAATTCGCTGATTTTTCGCAAAGCAAAATGCCCCAAATTCGCCCATCACTACTGAGGTGGCCTCAGGTTATTAAAGTAGCCCTGAATAGCTATGGGCAAATTTGTCCTGCTTCGCCAGAATATTTGAGAATTTGCTGTTGACAATTAAACGCATGACCATCGACTTTATTAAGAGAAACAGTGAAAATTTCGCAAAACGTGAATTTTGGCACTGGTGACAATTTGACGCACATTAACGCACATTGAAATCCGGCACTGGTCGGCACTCACCACACACGACCCGAAAAATCATACGAATCCTCGATTTGTACAATAGGAGCTGTGTGTCTATGGCCAGCTTTAGACATTATTATGATGATCGAGTTCCAACGGAATTCCAAGTTAGTGGCACTGTGGATCTGGTGGTAGTTATAGTGTTCGGACTACGGGTTGGGTCACTAGATGCACCAGACTTGAGCCCAGTGAAATGGATGCAAATGTCTTCTTGACCCAGTCCCCCACTTTGGAAATCCTATGTGCAAATTGCTCCCAATTTGTGACAAAATGCAAGTGCAATAATTTTTAATAAATTTTTATGGATGAGGCTCAGCTGCAGTGGAGAGAAGAGCTTGGTGTTAATTATACTTTTCATTCTAGCAGCTAGTCACAGCTGGGGTGGGTTAGATCAAGCATTCGGCAAGTTCTTTCTGTGTTTTGTGCATACATTGTAGGGAAATATTGCTTCTAGCTGCTATTCAGCCTTTAAAACAACGTGGGTTAATTAACCAGGGTTTAAGAGCTCCCAGCTTTGTCACTAGAGCTCCTGAATTAAGGGTAAGTCCAGCATGGTCTTACTACTCCGTCACACTGTTTAATGGGGAACTTGATTTTAAATGTACTCCAGATTTAGAATGCTCATAGAAACTGTAAGACTCCTTAAGGCCTTGACGTGGCACATAAGCTTACATATTTTGGCCAAAGCGTGGTACTAACACTTCAATTTTAGTAATAATTATTTTTAAAGGTAAGCTGTGCTCTGGAAATCTTTGTCCTTCCTCTTGAGGGTGTACCCTGGCAAGAAGAATAGGGCCCAATTAAAAAAAATGTTTGTCTAAATAATCCACACCCCAATTAGGCCTAAACATGTCCCCAGTATGGTAATATTTCACCCTTTTCTGTCTATTTCTGTCTATTCGGGCCCCATACTCAGACCAAACCCCAGATGGGACTCTTGTACCCACCTCCAGTGGTGGCCCTAGGTACCTGTATAATCTGCACAGCCTCCAAGATATAAATTTAAAGGGGAACTATCACAAAAAATTAAATTATATAAGCTTCTTCAGAAACTTTCTAAATACAATCAATTAAAAATTCTGTAGCATTTCTGAAATAATCAAGTTTATCTTCACTATTCCTCTCTCAGCATCTGTTTCTCTTCATTCTGTCTTCTTGAGGCAGTTGGGTGTCAGATATTAATTGACAGTTACAGTAGATCCAATATATCTTATAGGGGGGCTCCTTTTGCCTAGAAGATGTATCAGAGCTCACTCTATTAAAATCACCAGACATCATGTCTCTCTACATGCAGAATTTGTGCAAAAGGCAGTTATTTTGTTAGATTTTGTTTGGACTGGAATTAGTTATTTGAGTGAGCTCTAATACATCTGCTAGGAAAGGATACCCCCTTATAAAATATATTGGATCTAACTGTCAATGAATATCTGACACTGGTGATGGGCGAATTTATTCGTCAGGCACGAATTTGGCAAAACGGGCGCGAAAATTCGCTGACGAAAGTTTGGCGGTGTCAAAAAAAAAATTGTCGCCGCCGTCAAAAACGGGCGTTGGTGTCGAAAAACGGACGCCAGTGTCAAAAACGAGACGCCGGTGCAGTTGCGAATTTTTCGGTGAAGCGACACGGTGCAAATTCACCCATCACTATCTGACACCCAACTGCTGCATGAAGAGAGAATGAGGAGAAACAGATGCTGAGAGAGGGATAATGAACAAACTTGATTACTTTAGAAAGGATGCAGAATTATTAATTTATTGTACAGTATTTAGAAAGTTTCTTATTTCAGAAGCTTATATTAAATGTTCATTTTCAAGATAGTCCCCCTTTAAATGCACTCAACTGTTCTGCAGTGCAAATACCCTGCTCTGTCCATGGTGCTGAAGTCTCAATGACATATTGTATTTCTGATTGTAATTTCTTGGAACTGCTGAGTTTTCTATTTTCTCCCCATTATAACAGGCTGTTTCTATTCTATATCCACATGAACAGGCCAGTGACCCTGAACTCTGGGTCCTTCTGATATATATATGTTTATACATAATCATATCACTCAATATTCACCATTAGCTGTTAAGCAATTGTATTAGCAGAGTCTTTAAAGGAGTTTTCTACTGAAATAACTAGGCAGTAGCTTGAGTGGCAGATAGTGACATCAATATCAGAGGACTTGAATAACAAAATAAGTTATACAACAAAGTACAGAATAACAATACAAATCTAGTTTCTAGGATTAATCTGCTCTATGGTTGCCAGGGTAACTGAGCGCTGACAACCAGACAGCAGTCCATGCTTTTTTGCAGGAGTGAAGCGCAGTGGAAAGGCAAATGTTTAAAAAAAACAGACAGAAATAAATAAATAAATAATGTAGACCAAATGCAACTTGAGTCAGTATATTACTGTCTACATCACATTAAGTCATTTGCCCTTTGAAGGCAAAATATACCCCCCACCATCTTTTTGAGATGAGCTCATTCAGTTGGGTTATGTAGAAAAGATGCACCAACGCTAAATTAATTTTCATTCATTTTCATGACAGCAGCACAGAGCATGTGCAGTCAATCAGCAGAAAAGAAGATGGGGAGCTACTGGGGCATCTTTGGAGACACAGATCTTTCCTGCTAATGGGCTGAGGTGTAGTGATGGGCGAATTTATTCGCCAGGCGCAAATTCACGGCGAATAAATTCACGAAAACACAGAGAAAATTCGTCAGCATCCGTTTTTTGGATGCCGTCGCACTTTCATAGGCGAATTTTCGCCAGCGTCAAAAAAATGGACGCTGGCGTCAAAAAATGAGACAACGGCGTCCGTTTCGTGCATTTTTCATTGGAAATTCGCTGATTTTTTGCAAAGCAAAATGCCCCAAATTTGTCCATCACTACTGAGGTGGCCTCAGGTTATTAAAGTAGCCCTGAGTAGCGATGGACAAATTTGTCCTGCTTCACCAGAAAATTTGAGAATTTGCTGGTGACAATTAAACGCATGACCATCGACTTTATTATGAGAAATTTGCAAACAGTGAAAAATTTGCAAAACGTGAATTTTGGCACTGGTGACAATTTGACGCACATTAAAGTCAATGGGCATGCATTTAATTGTTGCCAGCGTCAGAATTTTCACCGCAAATTCTCAAATTCACAAAAACGCGGAAATTCACCTCGAATTTGCACCTGGCGAATAAATTCGGCCATCACTAGCCTCAACCATAATGTCCATTTTTTTGCTAAACAGCTTCTATTTTAATTTTCTAATTCATAAAGACAATGGATTTGCAAGAGTTACAATACTCAACTGTAGAGCAAAAAGTGAAAAAAGCGAAAACAGAAAAAAAATAACCAAACCATTTCTTCCACCAATTCAATATTTTTAAAGCAGAATTTCCAGCAGTTAAAAAAAACGACCCAACGCTAAAAGTATCTTGGCTTTAAGGGGCAATTCATTTCTAAAGCCTTCGCTTGTTGCTGATAAAGTTGTTTATTTGAGCCGCTTTGCTAAAGTTGTCGAGCGGTGAATGAGCGCTGACAGCACTACATGTAAAGCTGGATCCCTTCCAGGCATTTGTTATTTATATTAACACCCTCAGTACCGGGGGATTATGCACAGCTTTACACTATAATCCACTGCTGCTTTCCTCTGCCCCGAATAACATATTAGAAGGCTCCAATCTACCCATGAGTCAGGGAAGGGAGAGCTGTAATTTGTGGTGACATTTATGTGCATTGGATTTCATTACTAAGCCTTTTGAATTCAACAGTGCCAATGCAACTTATATTTGCTCTTGCCTCTCTCTCTTTCTCTTTCTTCTGCAAAGCGATGGGAGAATACCAGGCCGAGCTATTAAAAGATTTAAAAGATCCAGAGGGGGGTAGATTTCATTTCACGTTTTTTCTTCGGTTTCAATAAGGAACTGAGGCATAAATCATAGATTGCTCTTCAGTGCCCTGACAAAAATAAAAAGGAATGATATTTCTCCATAGATTGGTTTAAAATAAATTGTATTCCCACAAGACGAGGTGGCCTGGTTATTAAGAAAACCGCATTTTGAAATGCAACGTCTCTTCTTTACTAGAAATATCTGTTATTGGCAAGAAGCTGTCTCCGGCGGAGCGACCAGTATAACTTATTAGTTACAAGATGCCAAGAGAATGTGACGGCAGAAAAAAGAAACACTTAGTGCATCTATTTAGCCTGTGTGTGTGTGTTAACTTTACCGTGAGTTGTTATTCGTTTCTTGTTGGTTATTAAAGGAGTGGTTCACCTTTTAGTTAACTTTTAGAATGTTCTAGGATGGCTAATTCTAAGCAATTTTTAATTGGTCTTTATTTTTTTTTATAGTGTTTGAATTATTTGCCTTCTTCTTCTGACTCTTTCCAGCTTTCCAAAAAAGAATACTCTGTAAGGCTACAAACGTATTGTTATTGTTACTTTTTATTATTCATCTTTCTATTCGGACCTCTCCTACTCATATTCCAGTCTCTTATTCAAATCAATGCATGGTTGCTGGGGTCATTTTGACCGTAGCAACCAGATTGCTAAAATTGCAAACTAGAGAGCTGCTGAATAAAAAGCAAAATAACTCAAAAACCACAAATAATAAAAAATGAAAACCAATGGCAAGCTGTCTCAGAATATCACTCTCTACATCATACTAAAAGTAAATTTAATATAGAGGCACACAGGAATTCTGCGAAGTTGGTAAATTCTACAAACGTCAGGGATTGATGGAAGGAGGGTTACCTGCAAAACTGTCTCTGCCTAAAGCTTCACAGGGGCCAAGAAGAAACCATAATATAATAATCCCTCCTCTTAATAAATGATCCCTCCCTCCATGCAATTTTGGCTTTGGTGAAACATGGTATAATTCAAAATTTAAATTGTATTAGTCACATACACAGTACGACATGCAGTGAAATGCTTGATGCTGTGCAATGCCGCCCGAACGTAAGAATTTACGGTAAAAAGAAGGAAATAAGAGTTACATAAGAGATAAGAAAATGAACATTGAAGTAAGGTCTAAAGAATAATTTAAAGAATTTTAAGTTAAGTGCAAGTTAACAGTGTGCAAAGTAACTGTGTACAGTGAAAAAAACAAGTTACTGATGTATATTAATGAAGTCCATTATTATTGTTATTAAAGTGCATGTGCAGTGATGTGATATATGAGAGAGTCCAGTCCTACACCTGGTTCAGGGACCGAATGGCCTGAGGGAAGAAGCTCCTCCTCAATCTCTCTGTGTTGGCCTTAAGGGAGCGGAAGCGTTTCTGTGACCTCAGCAGTGAGAAGAGTCCATTGTTGGGATGGGAGAGGTCTCTCACAATCTTCCTGGCTTTGGTCCTGCACAGCTTAGTGTAGAGAGACACACAGGTCAGTAAGCTCAGAGCGAATGATGTGTTCAGCTGAGCGCACCACTCTTTCAAGAGCTTGTCTGTTCTGCTTGGTGCTGTTCCCATACCAGGTGCAGATATTTCCCATCAGAATGCTGGAAAAGCACTGGGGATGAGTGTAGGAAAAAGTGTAGGAATTGCTGATCATTTGCGAGTATGAATGACCAGAGACAAGAGTACAGGAATGGATGCTCTTTAGAAGTATGAATTGACAGAAACAATGAGAAAGTATAAGAATGGATGGTCTTTGAGCATGTGAATGGGGAGAGACAAAAGGAGAGCATTGGATTGGATGATATTTGGGAGTATGAATGGCCAGAGAACAGGAGGATGTATAGGAATGGTTTTTGGGAATATGAATGAACAGAAGCTATGGCAATTTGAAGGAATTATTGCTCTTTGAGAGTATGGGAAGAAACAAAACTAATTTATTGGAATGGATGAACTTTGGGAGTCAGAATGGGAAGAAATAAGGGGTAACATAAAATAGGATAGAAATAAGGGTAACAGCATAATTGCTCTTTAGAAGCATGAATAGGAAAAGACAAGGAGAATGGAATGGAATGAGTGCTAGGAGTATGAATGTCCATAGACATGAGGAAAGTATTAGAATCAGTGCTTTTTGGAAGTGTGAATTAACAGTAAAAAAAAGAAATGTACAAGAATGGGTGCTTTTTGGGCATGTGAATGTACAGAGACAAAATGAAAGCATGAAATTAGGAGAATGTGTAGGAATCATTGCTCTGTGGGAGTATGAATGACCAGAGACAAGAAAATATGTATTACAATTGGTGTATTTTGGGGGTATAAATGGGCAAGGGGAAAGCACTGGAACGGCTGCTCTTTGGTAGTATGAATAGGCAGAGACAAGGAGAAAGTATTGGAAGGATTTCTGAATGGGGAATGGAATGGAATGAGTGCTAGGAGTATGAATGCCCAGAGACAAGGACAGTATTGGAATCAATGCTTTTTGGAAGAATGGAGACTCTTTGGGCAAGTGAATGTACAGAGACAAAATGGAAGCATGAGAAATATGGATTGCTCAGGAGTATGAATGGGTAAAGACAAGGAAAAAGTGTAGGAATAATTGCTCTGTTAGAGTATGAATGCCCAGAGACAAGAAAAAAGTATTAACATTGACGCATATTATTTTGGGCATTTAAAAGGGCAGAAGCAAAGGAATAGAACTGAAATGGTCGCTCTTTGTGGTATGAATAGGCAGAGACAAGGAGAAAATATAGGTCTGATTGTTTAGTAGTATGAATGGGAAAAGACAAGGAGAAAGGATTGGAATGGGTGCTGCTTGGGTGTATGAATGCGAAGAGACATTGAGAAAGTATAGGAATGATTGCTTAGGTGTATAAACAGGAAAGTACAAGAAGAAAGGAATGGAATGGGTGCTGCTTGGGAGTATGAATGGGAAGAGACAAGAGAAGAGTATTTAAACATTTAGGCCCTCGGTACACAGATTTTACAGAATTTTTCCAACATTAAAATACCCCCAGTGTTATGGGAATCTGGTGATACATCACCACAAGCATTTCTTCAGTGATTCCCATTCCAAAAATACATATAAATATTTGATTATAAAAATGACACAAGTAGTTATTTCTCGGCACTAACATAGCATAAAAACCATAGCATCAAAATACCAAAATGATGGCCATTGTTGCCAATAGTTACCCAATGAAAACACATGCATGTGTGATATTCAGATGACTCTCATTCAAAATGCATTTGAACCATCAAGCCAAAATGATATGCACTGGAGATTCCCATAGGCACCACTGGGAGCAATTACATGCATTTTTTTTTACCATGGAAAAAACATTATATGGAAAATGCTGAAAACCCCTTGATTTGCCATGTACAGTATATTCTACTATTATTTATCTATTTCTTTATTATTAGCGCTTGACGGTTGGCTAGTTCCAAGTTTATATCATTTGAGAGGTTTATTTTGGATGCTACAATTGCATTCCCATTTTTTTATATTAAGTCTACCAAGAATGATAAAAAGCCTAGGCCAGCCGTAAAACACTTGTTTTGAAAGGTTTGTGATGTTTCATCAAAACAAATCAGGTGTGGATGGTTTTTCATGATGCATTAGTTCAATAGAAAGTAAAATCAATCGCCTTGTTTAATGAATTGATTAAAGTAATGTTCTCTGCTGTTTCAGTTGTCTGCTTTTCAGATGGAATGTATGAAGCGTAAGCTATTATGCAGAGCTTGGATCCCTGCTCAGGTTTTTGTTGCCATTGTGTACTAGAAGAATGAATTAATGGGTATATGGAGCCCGGACGGGCAGCTGGGTGTACAGATAGGAGGCAGATAGTAAGGCATTAGTTTATCAATGAGATTATCAATCAATGAGATTTGTGAGTGGGGGTTGTAGGAATACTAACTTTGTCACAGCTGGCAATTGAATGCTGGCAATTTGGGGTGGGGGTGGGGCTTATGTCTAATAATTAGTATGACTGTTTTTGAGACAGATTTGATGTGGGCTTGAGCCCTGTAAAGTGGTGACAGCTGGTTACCAGATTCACCCACCTGGATTCAACATCAGACATGTCAGATAGCTCAGGAATGTGGTGGTTACTTTTGGCATGCATGGGTACTAGTGATGTGTGGGTCGGGATTTCCCTGACCCCCACCCGTCCCTAACCCACCCTACCTGAGCCTGCACCCGCCCGAATCCAACTTCTGGGTTGCTTTTACCGCCCCACTGATGATGTCACAAAGGGGCGGGGCAAGCAGGGACAGCGTCTATAGGCCAGCATTTGACAGTGAAAAGGAACAGTGCGAGGTTGGCCCGAACCCACCCGTCACGTGGGTAAACCCACAGGTCCCCCGGGTATCAGGCCGGCCCGCATATCACTAATGGGTACCTTTGGTTACTCAGGTGTTCATGGATTTATGTTATGTTAATATGTTATTTGCATTTGTACATGTACCTATCTGTTAATTGAAAGCTGTGCTTCCTGGGGGGATGTTGGAAAACAAGAGGGTGGTCATGAAGATTTTGGTATTACCCCTGCCATCTTCTTGAGAGATGAGCTGGTCTATAAGCTATAGCAAGAATTCTTTTCTTAGCATTTGGGTGGAGGAAATATTTATATTTGCTTGCAGTGTACATATTTAAGGAAGATACACTAGAGCTGACATGGGAATTAAACCAAAGCCAACTGATGAAACTACCGCAGGTGGTGCTGTCTGCTGAAGTGGTTTGTCCCAGTCTAATCATTCCATTATTTGTGTCAATAGGAACATTTTCTGCAATGTCATGTCCTTTACCTGCTTGTAGAAGCCTATACTGGATCAGGTTTACTTGGCAATTGTGCAGTTCAACAGGCTTACTATATGACTTACTATATGACTGGCTGATACCAAATGTGCAGCAGTGACTTGATAAGGGCCTAACCTCAAAATATGGAAATTCCATACATAACCCAAGGCTTACTGCTTTCCATGGTGGGTCAGACCTTCTGCAAGGGGGGAGTGCATCAAAAAAATTCAATAGTAGGCAGGCATCAATCCGGATCATAATAAAGTAAAATCCAGGGGCCCAAAATTCAAATAATCCCAAAAGTTTTCTTTTTACATTATGTTTAAAATGAAACAGCCTTATGCGTTTCGTGTCATCCAAGGACAGTTAATAATAGGCTACTAAAAAACCCGCATTGACAAGAAACCATGTGATCACTTTGCCTGCAGCCCTAGGCAAATATGCAAGGTGGCTTCATATTATATAAAATCTGTTGGGCAAAAACTATAGTTAAGAACCATTGTCATATGAAAGGAAGAAATAGACATAACTTTCTTGATCAATCCTCCCATGTGAAAACATTACAAACATTAATAAACTAAATGTAAACTAACCCATATGCTGATCTTGCTCATAGAGATCATCAAAACCTGCATCAGTCGGTAGAACCATTTCTGAAGAACTTTACTAAATGAAAAATGGGAGCTCTCGGAATGTGACTGGCAATCAATATCTACTTCGCATTGCTCTCCTTTCAGGGGATTAGAAATAATGCAATACAAGTAATTAAAAGCAAGTCAAATGTCAGAATCTTTTAATCTCCATGTGATTCCATGAGGCGGTCGTCTTGTGACTCATCATCACAAGGTTCTCTGATGCTGTAGAAAAGGGTTTTGTTCTAGCGAGAGAAACCAGTAAAGCTGATCAAATAATGAAGACTGAATTAAACTATATACTAGGAATCTCCAACCTGAAGCCATAGCTGTGGTTAATACTATAACTTCCACCACTCTCTGCTCCTGAGGAAGGAAATAGAGAGAAGTAGCGTTATGATGTAATTCAGATGAAGAGCATGTGCATAGTTATCTCATGGTCATCAAGACCAGTTTAGAAAGTCTGGTGACAGAATGGACGCAGAAGCCATTACAAAATAATTTTAGGTGAGTACTTTCTATTTTTTACTTCTGTAGAAGTTGCCTAGTTTTAGTTTCTGGGTTACACTTAAGTATCGGCATCAGAAGCCATCTTCATTGTGAAAAGGAGTAAGACCTTTATAATCATGTCTTGAAAGCCCTAGTAAGTTTTAGGAAAGGGCATTGAAAATGTTTGGAAAGGGGTAATGGAGATGAAGTTGTCCTAGGATCATAAACATAGGTTTATATTTGACCACTTAATTTTTGGAACCCAAGGCAGGGGTGGCTTTCCTTCTATTCTTGCTAAGATTGGCATACAGTTGCAAAAACTTTTGATGGATAGATACCAAAGAATAAAGAATAGTTGGCTAGCTATTATGCAATAATTGGGGAAATCATAATAGACAAAGGGGTATATTTATCAAAGAGTGAAGTTAGAGATCATCACAGTCCACTAGCGTGAAATATCGCCACTCTCCATGCATTTCTATGGCATTTTTAAAGGCGTATTTATCAAAGGGTGAACTTTCACTTTCACCCATTGATAAATACTCATTTAGACATCCCATAAAATTGCATGGAGAGAGATGGAATTACACTCTAGCGGACTGTGGCAATCTCAGACTTCATTTTTTGATAAATATACCCCAAAGGCTTCATCCCTACATAGCATTTAGTGTTGTCATGCTATATTACTATCATGTCATCCAAGAGGAGGCTCTTGAGGCACCATCTTCAGCAAGGAGCACAATCAGGTTACCAGTTAGGGTTCCCTATCCAAGCAGGATTGAATCCCGGAGATGAAGTTTGATAAAACTGATTCAGATCAGCATTCCAGCTATGGATTTAGAACAAAAAAACTCTTCTGAAGTGGGTGGAGTGTTAAGGCATAAGGGTCACCAATGGAATCTCCATATCAACAATCTTTGTCTAGAACTTATGACTAAGGCACATGTTCAAGCCACTAACAGCCATAAATGCTCAGGTGATTAGTCCATTGAAGGAAGGGATAAGGCAGAAATATTACCTAGATTCCAAGAAAAGCACTATTCTCATGTATAAACACAAAATAAAAAGTCACCTGAAAACCAAGGGGAAGAACAGATGGATAATTGTTTATGAAACGTAAAGTATAAGGAATGCCTTGCATTCCCTTTACTCCTTGTTGGGGTTTAAAATGTTTCCAGCAGGCAAGTTATACATTTCTCCAGTAATTGTACATTGAAAATATGCAGTTACAACTACCCTAGGGAGAAGGAAGACCAAGAAGAGAATTATATGAGGCTAAAGGGACAATATATTCAAAGCTAATTCTTTTTCAAGACATAGTTGCTATTTGAATTTAAGACAGGTTCGTACTGAGTTATACATTAACTCAATGGGTTCTCATTTGTAGAATCAACTAAGACAGATTCCTGCAGTATCTTGGTAATATCTTTCTGTTGGGTTGATGATCATTTGGGGTGTATTTATCAACAGGAAGACAGGGAAGCTAACTTCAGCAATTGAAACAGATGCCGTTTGGAATGTAGACCTCTTCAGATGGAAGGGGGGTTAGCTTAAATGCATTATGACTGTAGTCTGCTTTAGTAGCTAAGAAAGTGGAAACACTTACAGTCTTTCATCAGTCACTTAAGTTCTGCATCAAATGTGATGCCAGTTAGGAGGACATTAGCAGCCTTCCCCTAGTATCACCCTTGATGTAAAGTTTAAGTGATGAATGATTGGGAATTTTTTTAGCATTCTGTAATGACCACTACTGCTGGTAATCACAGTCTATAGGAATACTGTAGATAAGTGCAAATCTATACTGACAAAGCTACTTCTGTTAGGATTGGCTTTAAATGGAACAGGCATTGAGGGGTGAATGACTGGAATAGATCAAGCCTGGAAGTTAATGCCCCATTAAGCAACTAGGTCAATGAAGCCTGGGATAACAGTTATAAATGAAAACAAAACAATGAGAAATAAGTACTTTTGCACAACAATATGTATCCAAATCTTTCTGGACTACAATGACTTGGGCAGTGTCAAGAAATCGATTGTTACAATCTTGCATGCCCCTGCACCTGAACCAAGCATAACACCTCGTTTTCTGTAAATAAAATCTGTTCTAAGCCCCAAAATAGCAAGTCTTTCCAAAAGCCCCAGAGCCTAAAGCATACCATAACCCCACATAGAGTCCTACAATATGGGATGGTGACTTTCCTGTGGAGGTGGTCAACTCCTCCTTTCCTCTACAGTATCTCCTTCCTTACTCCATCATACCACCTTCCCTGCACTCTGCACCAGCAATACAGTGGTCTCTCAACATACTATAAGATTTAATATTATGCTAGGAACTGTAGTTGAACAATAGTTTCTCTAAATTCTTAAAGCAACAGAGGTTGGTTATAATGAACACCCTGCCTTTTATGTTGTGTAAGCCTGGCTATGAGCTTGCAACTGTGTAGCACATCTACCTAGGTCAATCCACCACAGCAGAGTAATTCCAAATTAACTGCATTCTAATTCGTAATTCCATATAATGTTACTACACCTTAATTATGCTGGACCCCCTTACAACATTTCTAGAGTGCTCAAATCCAAACTAAAAGAGAGAAACATCCAGTGTCCCAAAAGGGAAGATAAAAAAGAAGGTTATGTGTAATTATTTAAACAGCAGAATTGCCACGTTTAAACTAATGGTCTTGAATTGGAAGAATTAATTTAAATTTCTATTTAGCTGATTAAAAGATGAAATTACCAACGAGTCACATTTTTATCAGTTCAGGAAAGTAATTATCTGAGCTTTTCAAAAACCTAGTCATGTGGTTATTGTAAGGTCTATGGAACGGGCCTTGCTCAGCTGTATACTGAAAGGATTGATTATTGTGTGGTCCCTGGTAATCCCAAGATTAAGATGGTCGGAGCAAGTCAATTTAAAACCACCGGAGCACTGTATGTGAAAGTTAAACTACATTCAGAGAAAAATATTATAAATCCTTTGGGAACTTAGTCGTCAGACTTTACTGAGCTTGAGTTAGGTGATGAAGGCCAGAAGTAATTGGGGTCTACTCAACTGATATTGGACTAGACACATTCAATTTGAGAATTCCAGAATATCTATGAAAAACTATATTATGTGCTAAAAAGAGGACACATTCAGTTCAATATATTTAATAGCCTTGGAGAGAACAATTACAGTGAATAATTTAGATTGCTGGTTTTCACTGGGTGCTGAGGGTTAGGAGAACATAAACGGTCACAACCTCAAGCAGATATGTGAGCACAGACAGTGATACTAAACTGAAAATTTACATTTTAGCAATGCTTTGGGGGGAGATGGGTATTTTGTACAGCTACAGTATTTAACCAATTTTATGCTGAGCAGGGAATCAGTTATAGCTATATTATCTACATGTTAATGTGTGTACAGTATATAAATGAGCAGTAGCTGCAACAACTGGAAGCCCCAACAGAAAAAGGAATTTGCAAAATAAAACACTTTAAAAATGGAAATCTTAGTATAATTTCAGGGCTTAACAATATAAAGTGAACAAATGCACCCAGGCCTAGGGATATGAGGAGGTTTAACAATTTAAATGTTTCACTACAAACCCTCATACAGGGTATATAGACAAATCTAGTGGGTTTTTTAGAACCTTTTTTCTAAGAGTCTAGAATACAGTCCTATAGTGACAACGGAATGCCCGTGTCATGAACGGCACCCTTAATCCAGAACCCAAGCTAAACTCCTTGGTCTCGGCTCTCACTTCTGCCTATAGCCGCCGCCTTTCACCTCGGGAGGAGCCCTCGGGTTAATTCGATGCCGCCAGGTCTTATTTGAGAGAGGAGCAAAGCTAACGGTTCTGGACGAGCAAATGGGCACGATCGTCTCACCAGGATACTAGAAGGGAGAACACCACTTGGAACAGGCAGGCCGGGCCAGCACAAGCAGAGAATAGTCAGACAGGCAGGGATCAGGGTTGGAGAGCGTAGAATAGTCAGCGGACAGGCAAATGGTCAGAATTGGAGAGTTTGGAGTTAACAGGCAGGCAAGGGTCAAAACACAATAGATCTAACAGGAATCAATAGTATAAGCACTCAGGAAACAAACTGAATTGAACCAAACAACGGGCAACCATTTACACACTGAAATTCCCTTTTATACTTTTAAATTTCGTGCCATTGCGCGTAACGTCATCATGACAGCGCATAAACTAGGGAGCACACCGGCGCACGCGTCATAGGGGAACTGGACACAGAAGGGACAGGACGCATGCGCGGGCATACAGACAGACTCTACAGCCAGAGTATTTGCTTTACTACCTTTATCTATGTGTAGATCTACCCCAACTAGAGTATCTTTCATCATTCCCCAGGGCAGTCTGTTGCTTAGAAAGGCCCTACTCCAGAAGCTCCCACACATCTACCACCTCTACACCCTTGAGATGGAATATCTCCAGGCACAGACTGGCAATCTGCTTCTCTATATCTTGCTAAGTGGGCTGCTCCAAGGGAACTGAAGTGAAACCGTCAAAGGGAGCATCAAAGGAGCTGTAAAAGGAGTCAAAGCAGCTAAAGGAAACTAATGCCGCAGAGGAGAATGAAGGAGCTGCAGTCACCAAGGTGGAAGAAGACCCCCTACCAAACTTTAAAGGTAAGTTCCACTGAACTCCAATGGTCTTTCTTTTTTAAACCCCTGAGCGCCAATATTTATTTTTTTACGTTTACGGAGGGACCTTGGCCACTAATGTTTTTTTTTTAACTTGGCGGGTCACAATGTTTTTTTTTTTTTTAGCTTATAGTGTGGAACCTGGCCAACAGTGGGGGGGGGCTGACTGTCAGGGTTTTTTGTTTACTTGATTGGGGGGAGTTGGCTGGCAATGTTTTTTTTAACTTGTAGGGTGGGGCCAATATATACTGTATAAGAGTAGAAGACTGTCACATGTTTATATGTGGGCCATTTTGTCAGGGTTGCATTTTACTCCTAGTCCGGCCCTGAATATCTCTCACTGGAAAAGTATTACACTCACACTAAGTGGGCAACGTGCAAGACTATTTTGACAGGTGGGGAGGTTTCAAGTATAGAAAGAAACATCAAAATAAATGAAACTTTAACCATACTCAAAAGATTTTTCTTGCAGCCTCATTTCTTCTATGGTTGCTTGGATGACTACTTGTGTCTTGCACTGTTCTCTATGCTCCCCAACATGTTGATCAGTTCTGGACACCCACTGAGGTCTACTTCCTGTTCTAAGCAGCTTGATAAAAGGTTGCATGACCTGAAATGTTGCTGTAATGTCCTAGTGTATAATAAAGGCATTTTAAGTGAATACAACTTATGGTGCTGTTATAACTATCCTGCATATGATGTGTAGTGATGGATGAATTTGGGGCGTTTCGCCAAAAAATTCGAAAATTTCACACCGGTGTCCGTTTTTTTTTGACGCCTGGTGAATAAATTCGCCCATCACCAATGATGTGCCAGTGGGATGTGGCCATTGGAGAATGCACAGTTTTAAGAAGACTTTATAATTGTCGTAATGACCATTTGTTTCCAAAGCATCAGATCTCCTCACACAGGGCGCTTGCAAGCTGAAATCCGCCACAGGACGCCAGTATTGGCGTTTTTTAGCAGAAACGCCAATACGTCAAGAAACTACCAAATCAATAGACTCTATGGGATCTGCACGTTTGAAACCACACTTTATTTTATTTATGGCGTCCAAATTCTCAATGAGAACAATGAGAAGTGCATGTTGGGAAAAGAATCCTACGTGCTGAAAAACGCATGAAAAACGCATGTTGACAGTCACATGTGGTTTCAGTGGCGTATTTACGCCTGGCTGTCCTTTTTTAAAAAGGCAACGTAAAAATGTCGCATAAACGCCGCGTCTGGCCTTGCCCTTACTCTAAGGGACATTATACAGACATTTGAAAGGTTGCAGGGCAGTCAACTTCTATACTAACTGTATAGGTGTCACCTCACCCTGTATACATGCTTAATAGCCAGTCTGAATGGCTAATTAATAATGGGTCAGTCAGTTTAGAAAGAAGTCTTCCTGCATTTATTATTTGTGGTTCAGTATCAATTTAAGTTATTGCAAATCAAGTAATTGCATGTGAGCACTCTGGTATGTGTTTAACTATGGCATTTCCAGATCTTCATGATGATCTTCAGATATGGCAATTGTAGATCTATCATGCATTGAAAGGTCCATTATTTGAGTTACTATAGAATGCAATAATTTGTAGTAGGCGGTGCCCGCCATTGCTGGATACAGCATTGGTTCCCAAACTGTAGGGTTGGCTCACCTCGGGGGCTTCAACCAGTTGAAGAAATCCATTTAGAATAAAATCTATAAAAAGGCTTATTTGTTGTCTTATATATTCCTTCAGATATGGTACTGAGTCACTGTTACTACCATGTCATCAGTTAAGGGTGAACGTGACCACATATTTTGAAAATTACAAGCTAAATCCAAAAAGTAAGGGTTTAAATGTTTAAAAAGGGTTGAAATCACCCTGTTTAACAATGCCTTAAAAACAACTGCAGCTGAAATATTGGAAAAGATTCTCCAATTATGTGAATCTTAGCCCCTAGAATATCTGAAATCTGCAGCTCCATGGAACCAGCAAAAAAAAAAAAGTTTTCTGCTGGTGTTATTGTTACAGGTCAGCCTAATTAGAACATTTTTTAAAGCACACAGTTTTACTATCTTATCCACAACTTAAAGTGGACCTGTCACCCAGACACAAAAATCTGTATAATAAATGTCCTTTTCAAATTAAACATGAAATCCAATTTCTATTTCTCTATTAAAGCATTCATAGCTGTTGTAAGCTCATTTAAACATCTCAGCTGTCAATCAAATATTGTCTGCCCCTCCTCTATGCCCTGGGCATAGAGGTGGCGCAGGCAATTACTTTCACTTTCCATTCAGCACTTCCTAGATGTCACTGCTCTCCCCACATTCCCTCGTTCTCTTCATCGTTTAATTGTATAGCCAGTACATGGGGATGGACATCAGGTCCCCCATTCTGGTGCACAAACAAGATTCTGAGATGATACAAGGTTTGCCTTAATAACAGTGTCCACAAAATGGCTGCTGCCTGTTTGCTATAATTATGAATTCCCAGACTGATGGAAACAAGATTCTAAAAATTTATATAGTGTAACTAAAGTTCATTTTGCTTGAATAATGTGATAAAATAGGATTTTGCATAATTTTTTTGGGTGACGGTTCCCCTTTAAGGTATTTTGCTGCTTCAGCAATAGATATAGCAACTGTGTTGAAGGAACAAAAAAAAAAAAATCTATGTACAATCACAAACTATTTACTTTCTCAGGCTAAACCTGAACATCAAATCGGCATCAGGATATCACACATCTTTAGCTTTTATTGAGATTTAATTATTGCTGCATCTTCTGTTGGGCTGGGCATTTACAGAAGGATTAAATCCAGATAAATGATCTTGGCAAAAATTTCCCTGCCTGATCAGTTAGGCGCCGGCCAAGGAGCAGAGCCAAGTTTGGAAATTTATACAGTTTTGCACAAGAAACGTTTGCCCTTCTGTAGTCTAGAAACCTTATTGACTGCTGAAAACTGCATTAATTGATTCAAATCTAGATAAATAAAAGCCAGACAAGAAAATATTTTTTCTCCAACAAGCGATGCAGGATGAAAAAGGAGCACCTGGCTCTAAGTGACGGGCGAATCTGTGCAGTTTCGGTTCTCCAAAAAATAACTGAAAAATTATTTAAATCGTAAAAAATTTGCGAAACGCATTGAAGTCAGTGGGTACCAAAATAATTTTGATGCACGACAATTTTATGTGCATGACTATTCTGCGAATTCAGTTTCATGAATTTATTTGCTGTGGCTAAACGGGAAAATTTGCTGCAAATTCGTGCCTGGAGAATTAATTTGCCCATCGCTACCTGCCTCATTTGCTGCACTTCCTAGTGAACAAACCAAGGGCAGTGATGTGCCAGCAGAGGTTCTTCTTCAACTGTTGATGACATCAGGAATGTTGTAACTTACCCATATCTCACACCTCAAGTATCCATTCATGTAAGCGAATGGGGATTTAATGCATTCCTGCAGTAGCTGTTCAGCACTCAGTAGAATGTGGGAACAGATTGCTTTGCATGGAACCACTTCATCCTCAAAGTCTTCTGCTTCAGATGAAGAATTCAAGAAAAATAACTCAGCATATATCTGGTATTTGGTTACCTACGGCACTGGGGCCAGCAAAAAAAAAATTATGGTGAATTATGACTTTTAAAAGTCATAATTATGACTTTAAATCTCATAATTATGACTTTTAAAAGTCATAATTATGACTTTAAATCTCATAATTATGACTTTTAAAAGTCATAATTATGACTTTAAATCTCATAATTATGACTTTAAAAAGTCGAAATTATGACTTTTAATCTCATAATTATGACTTTTATTCTCATAATTATGACTTTAAATCTCATAATTATGACTTTAATAAGTCGAAATTATGACTTTTAATCTCATAATTATGACGTTAAAAAGTCGAAATTATGACTTTTAATCTTATAATTATGATTTTAAACATTTCATAATTATGACTTTAAATCTCATAATTATGACTTTTAAATCTCATAATTATGACTTTAAAAAGTCGAAATTATGACTTTTAATCTCATAATCAAATGCCCTGCCTGTAATGTCCTGTGTAGATGAAAGCTCAGCTGCAAGCAGGACTGCAAAAGTCATAATTTCGACTTTTTAAAGTCATAATTATGAGAATAAAAGTCATAATAATGAGATTTAAAGTCATAATTATGAGATTAAATGTCATAATTTCGACTTTTTAAAGTCATAATTATGAGAATAAAAGTCATAATTATGAGATTAAAAGTCATAATTTCGACTTTTTAAAGTCATAATTATGAGATTTAAAGTCATAATTATGAGAATAAAAGTCATAATTTCGACTTTTTAAAGCCATAATTATGAGATTAAAAGTCATAATTTCGACTTTTTAAAGTCATAATTATGAGTTTAAAAGTCATAATTATGAGATTAAAAGTCATAATTTCGACTTTTTAAAGTCATAATTATGAGATTTAAAGTCATAATTATGAGTTTAAAAGTCATAATTATGAGATTTAAAGTCATAATTATGACTTTTAAAAGTTATAAATCACCATATTTTTTTTTTTTTTGCTGGCCCCAGTGCTCTTCCGTAGTTACCAACTATTATCTTGTTTAAAGAAAACAATTTGGGAGAGATACAGTTGGCTCGATCAAGTTTTCTGCTGTTGAATTTTATTAAAAACATTTCTCAGTCTCTAGAATATTTATGAAAATACTTGAATTGTAAAAACTCAATGGAGCGAAGTGGCTAATCGCCGGAAATCACATGCGCAGGCGAAGACCCCACTAAATATATCCAAATCTTACTGCAATTTGGCAAAACACATAGGGGCAAATTCTCTAAAATGTGAAGTTGCGTCTCAGCCGCCAAACGCTGGTGAATTTTTGCTAGCGTTACTTCAGGCGGGCAAACATTTCATATTGAATTTTCACTAGCGTTCATTTCTGCCTATCGAAACTTCGCTAGCACTCTTACGCTTAGGTTCATTTGAATAGGGCAGGTGCCTAAAAGTCTTTATTAGTAATATTGGTGCAAATGCTTGAAGTGGCCAATTTTTCAAACACATGTCCAATGAGCCCAAGGGCAAGGCCAGACGTGGCGTTTTTGCTGCGTTTTTACATTGCGTTTTTAAAAAAGAACAGCCACTGAAACTACATGCGACCGTCAACATGCGTTTCTCATGCGTTTTTCAACACATAGGATTCTTTTCCCAACATGCACTTCTCATTGTTCTCATTGAGAATTTGGACGGCATATTTAAAATACGCTGCGTATTTACGCAACATGTGGTTTCAAACGTGCAGATCCTATAAAGTCTATTGATTTGGTATTTTCTTGACGTATTGGCGTTTCTACTAAAAAAAGCCAATACTGGCGTCCTGTGGCGGATTTCAGTTTGCAAGCGCCCTATGTGAATTGCCATAGTGAGTTTTCCATTAGTTTCAGTGGTAGTGCAGTTTATGCGTATTTACGTCTGGCTGTTCTTTTTTTAAAAACGCAATGTAAAAACGCAGCAAAAACGCCACGTCTGGCCTTGCCCATAATATAGACAGAAAAGATCTTCCAATGCCCTAGACATGAGCCCACCCTTAAACAAATGTGGCTTGCTCCTCAAATTAGTTTGAACACTTTAGAATCCCACTTTAATGAAGTAAAAGTCGCCAGCGTTTTTTACAACTTTAATGCATTTCTGGCATACAGGATATGATGTCACGGACATAAGACTGAGGAAGATGTAGCTTTGTTTTATTAGTTCACCTGGTCTGAGGTTGCGAAGTAAACTCTGGCAAAAGAGGCAACATTCAGTAAAGTTTGCATCTTAGTGAGTAACGACCATTCACCAGAGCGAAAAGTTGCCTGGCGAATGAACGCTAGTGACAGTCTGGTTCGCTAGCGAATTCTCCTCTACGCCTCTTAGTGAATTGGTGATGTCCTTGTGGATGGGAGTTCTGGCAAATTGACGCTAGCATTGGCCACTTCGAAGTTTAGTGAATCTGCCCCATTATTTGTGGCTAGATGAGAATCAGTTAGAGAAAGAACTATCCCTACGGTCAACCATGGAAGACGTTTTTCTACCACTGGAACTGTGTGCCTTGAGTTTGTGTATGACATCATACAATCAGAAGATTACTAAGACATTTTTAAACACAATGTCAGAAAGTCAGGTTATAATTCATGGGTCTTCCATTACCTAAAGCATCATTTATAAAGCACCCAGAAGCAATTAAAGACCAAACGATGGACTGTTATCAAGTGTCCAGCAATGATTCCAGATCAGAATCCCATTGAACAATTGTGGAGAGATCTGAAAACTGCAGTTGAGGGAAGGTATCCTTCAAATGTGGGAGAACTGTTTGCAAAAGAAGCGTAGGCTAAGGTTGTCTGTGAGTTGTTTAAAAAAGTGTAAAGAAAGAGTATTAAAGGGGTTATTCACCTTTAAATTAAGCTTTAGTATGAAGTAGGGAGTGATATTCAGAGACACTTAGCAGATGGTTTTCATCTTTTATTATTTGTGGTTTTTGAGTTATTTAGCCTTTTATTCAGCAGCTCTCCAGTTTCAAAGTTCTGGTTGCCAGGGTCCAAATTACCCTAGCAACCATGCTTTGATTTGAATAAGAGACTGGAATATGAATAGGAGAGGCCTAAAAAGTCATAAAAAGTAGCAATAACGAAAAATGTGTAACCTTGCAAAGCATTTGTTTTGTCGATGGGCTAAGTGACCCCCATTTGGAAGCTGAAAAGGGTCAGAAATAATATTAAAAACTATAAAAAAGAAAAAAATGAAGGCCAATTGGAAGGTTGCTTAGAATTAGCCATTCTATAACATACTAAAAGTAAACTTAAAGTTGAACCCCCCCTTTAAAAGATAATTTTAAATAGTTTAATAGGGAAACATGCAATGACGGTATTTTATTTTTTAGATATTGGTATCACCACTTGTGTTGGGAGGAAGCAGCCTATATAGTTTGCTTCAGAGTCAGTTGTACATGTGATACATTGGGAGACTGATTTTACTTTCATCAATTTCTGTTCAGGATTTATATCATTTTCTACAGGGGACTTTCATCTTTGATCCCTTGGCCCCTACAATTAATCTCTTTTTGGCCTTTTTTGAGGATGTAACCAGCTGAAATAATTTCTATATAAATGTTTGAAGCAGCAACTCTTTTTGCTTTGATCCACCTCTCCAACTGTCATCAAAGATAGAACTGTCAGTTAAACTATAAAAGTTTCTGAAAAAGGCAGAGGGATGTCAACGTGACTGATGTGCAGGTGAGACAAACTTTGTTCTGACTTTAAATGGCTCACACAATGCTGATGGCACAAAGCATTTATTTCAATGGCAAAATGTGTGATAAAGTTGGGACTCGGTGAACCATCTGAGCCAAATGTCTGTCTAAGATAAAAGGTAATTTAAATCTTTTGATTTCAGCAGCATTTTAAAGGGCATGTAAAAGCAAAACAATAAAATCCCATTTTTAATTTCTTTAATGAAAAAGAAACCTATCTCCAATATACTTTAATTAAAAAATCTGTACCATTTTTATAAGAAACCTGACTGTATGCAGTGAAATTCTCCCTTCATTTACTGCTGTGGATAGGAATTGTCAGACGGTCCCTAACTGCTCTGCAGGGAAACAATCATACTTATGAACAGCAGGGGGAGCCCCCACCTTACTTCCCAGCCATGCAGAACTCAAGCAGCTTTGTTTAGGACGATCCCTAAGCAGCCCAGACCACACTGAGCATGTGCACAGTCTTAGTCTTGCAAAGATGTTTAACAAAGTTACAAGATGGTGACCCCCTGTAGCCAACTTTGAAAGCATAAATCATTTGCTTGATTAGGCTTGTGGTGCAGTAAGTTCATGTTTTTGTTTAGTATACAAAATACAGCATTTCTAGCCTTATTCTATTTTAGACTTTACATGCCCTTTAAGATACTTACCTTTAAGATACTTACTTACCTTTACATGCCCTTTAATGATTGACATAATTGTATAACGATAGGAAATTATCCTTCATTTTCTTTCTCATTTTACCCCCAAAAAGTTTTAACATTTTCATAACAATTAATGGTTTACTAAGGTTATATTTTGGTCAAAGTAAGGTTTGTTAAATAGGGGAAAGTGAGAAAACAATAGTCAAACTTGCATCAGATGTATTGGAATAACACATAGGCTAATGTTGTATTCCATTGCTTTACAAATAGGGAATTTAATAAAGTGCAGACTTTTTATTACACAATTTTATTACGTCCACTGCAATGTAACGACATGGGTGCTGAATCCCTCCAAGTCTGGGGGGGAAGAGAATGCTCCAGAATGGCAGAAGATAATACATTATGGAACCTCTTTACTAACATTTGAATTTTATTTTTCCAGAAATTGAATTTCTTCTATAATTTTTTTTATTTCTTTAAAACGTTAAAAATGATAGATTTATGAAGTGTAAAAACCTAGAATAACTCAAATACAAAAGTTCAGGAAGCAAAATCTGCTGAGGTCCAATAGAAGCCAATGGGAGCTGTTCTGATCCTAGTGGACTTTTTTTTTAGCAATTCAGAGTTTTTCCAAAAAAAATTTTCACTAGTAATTTTCCAAATAACTCAAATTTTTCAAGGTTTTCATCAGTTGTTTTTCTGTTTTTTTTTGTTCATGCTTTTTTTTTTGGATCTTTTAATAAATTACAAGGCATTCGTGATTATAGAGGAATGGAGTTTAATTGTAGTTTTTAGAGAAAATGCTCTGCCTCTATAAGCACAATATTGCAGCAGTGGGAGGTACTGATGTGCTAAAAATAATAAAAAATATATCGTATTTCACAGATCACTTCATTTAAAATGGCCCAAATACGGATAAAGCTATTTAAAGAAGCAAAACAAAGTGGAGGAAACAGAGCCTTAGTGTACTTATTTAAGTGTTTACTGCTTCTATGAACTTCGATGATGCTGGAAATTCTTTAAAAATACACTTTAAAAAGTTTCTATCAAAGGTGGAGGGAAGTCAAGGAAGTTGCCAATTTAAGAATATAAATTTAAATGACATTTATAAATGCTACTGAAATTCTATTTCAGCTTCCAACATTTTGACAAAATAATCAACAGGTATTCAAATAAAGACAAGTTCTCTGATTTGCCATAAAAAAAGTATTAAATAATGGAATTTTGCATGGTCTAAGTGACATTTTGGTTGGAGAGGATGTTGACGTTTATTAATAAAGATTTATTAGAATAAAACATTTTCATTGAAGTAGATTTTTTTAAAATAGGCAACTTGGAAAAAAAATTAAAATTTCCATTGTGGATGCCTTATATACAAGCTTCTAAATCCCAGTAGTCCAGAATGTTAAATTAGCAGCAAAAACAAAAGTACGTATGTTTGTATAACAGAATTGAATGGAAGCATCTTTAAAAATGAAGAGAAATATTGGTTTAGTAATCCTATAAAATGCTTTAACTGATGAGCAAATGTATCTTTCCCAAATTTTGGGGTGAAGTGAAACAGGTCAGATTCTGAAGAGTCAAGTAGCAGTAAAGCGACTGAAATGTCACTGGGTGGTGCCACAAATAACACACTGAAGAAAACTCCCCTTAACAAAGTTGTGGTCTAGAGCCAACTGGAAGTGCAAAAAAGGCAGCTTAGGAGAAAAGGTCACTGTTGTCATCAATGCATTTTTTATAAAAGGACTATACCAGGTAAAAGAATCAAAGAGCCCTCAAAGTCTGCAACAAAGTCCTCAAAAATAGAAGCATCAGGTGGTAGATTTAATTTTAATGGGGAACTATCGCAAAAATGAAAATGTAATATAAGCTTCAGCGTACTTTAATAAGAAACTTTGTAAATGCAATCAAATAATTATTCTGCAGTCTGAAATAATCACGTTTATCTTCACTATCCCTCTCTCAGCATCTGTTTCTCTTCATTCTCAGGTGTCACATATTCATTGACAGTTAGATCCAATATATCTTATAGGGGGGCTCCTTTTGCCTCGAAGATGTATTAGAAGCACACTCTAATTATTAAAATCACCAGACATCACGTCTCTCTACATGCAGAATTTGTGCAAAAGGCAGTTATTTTGTTAGATTTAGTTTGTACTGGAATCAGTTATTTGAATGAGCTCTACTACATCTGCTAGGAAAGGATATATAAGATATATTGGATCTAACTGTCAATGAATATCTGACTCCCAACTGCTGCATAAGGACAGAATGAAGAGAAACAGATGCTGAGAGAGGAATAGTGAACATAAACTTGATTATTTCAGAAACAATGCAGAATATTGAATTGATTGTAATTATGAAGTTTCTCATTTCAGTATGATGAAGCTTATATTATATTTTCATTTTCGCAATAGTTTTTTGAAGATGCATGCAAAGTCAACATCAGTGACAGCTTCACACATATCTGTTGAGGTTCCACATACTGTAGATAGATATGAATATCTTATGCTGCCAGGTACTGTATAATATCTTACAGGACCCTGATGTTGCCTGGTTCCTGAGACAGCATCTTTATGTATTTGTCCCAGTTGTCACCCTTTTGAGCTTCCTCGGCATCTCTCCACCTCTCTCCCTTGTTCATCAAGTATGAAACCAACTTCTCACAAGCCATCTACAGTCATTGCAGGATCCAGCCATGAGCGTACTGTACATGTCCTTCAACAGAAAATAATTCTGACTTCCATTCAGTCTGTTTATTGCAAAGAAACAAAGTGATCATGTTTTATCTATTTATTTAGAGTCTACAGTGGCGTTGAATTTTACAAATATTTCCTGTACATTTTTACTATAATTTGGTCTTTCGGAAATAAAAAAAAAAAACATTGACCTCATCAAAAACGTCAAAGGCAAAAAATCTAAAGTCTATTTAGCTTTGCAACATGTATTACTATTCAAAATTGTATATGAACATTTTCATAACCTACTCTTGTTTATTAAACTCAAAGTAAAGAAACAGACTGCTGCTTTCATAACCTTCTGACCATAAAGATCAAAGGCAGACAATAAATAATGGAAATATATTCTAGGATGCTGCAGAGGGATTAAAAGAATGAAAAATAGCAGTAAGTCCGTTTTTGTTCCCTGCCAGTTTCAAAAGCAACACAAGAAATCAAAGAGCAGATCCCTTGGGAAAGAGAATACGTAATACTAAGGCCAGAGTTATATTTTGCTGCCCCAATACTCTACTCGGTCAGGTGTTTAGCATATATCCATGAGTTCATTATTATCCTACTTAAGCCCCACACCTCGAATATGTCATATGCCTATAACACTCTAGTTATTACACTGAACACAGAATAAATTAGAAAAATGTGCAGTTCTATCTCATGAGTTTGAATTGTGAGTCTAAATTGTATTAATTGTGTAATGCAGGGATTGCTGGAGTGAGGGTACAGTATATATGATATAGTGATATCTGAACAAGCAATACGGAATATATATCTGGGTGGTACAGTGGAAAAGTAGTTAGCATTTCAAAACAGGGGTCGTGAGTTGATTCTTGAGTTGATTCTTGAGTTGATTCTTGAGTTTGTGCTCTTTGTATTTGCATTGGTTTCGTCCAGGTGATCCAGTTTTCTCTCACATCCCAAACACACATTTTTTTTTTTTAGGAAAACTTTTTATTTGTTTTTATTCAAAATTATACAGTAAATCAGAAAGAAAAAAAACCCCATCATATATAGAGTTCAGGTACGGAGTAGATACAGTGTGTTATATAGTACATAAGGTTTTGGTCATTGAATTGGGTCTAGGAAGCAAATTGTGAGTCTGGTTTGATTAGATATAGAGGTATATTAATTCCCATGTAGGTCTCAAAGGGCATTGGCAGTCCTGACTTCGGCAAGAGTAAAGTTTACTGATGCTCCCAGTCCAGTTTCCCACCAGGGGCTCCAGATTTTATTGAATTTTTTATAACTACCTCTGGCCTCATAAGTAAGCTTAATGAGGGGGATAGAGGAGTTAACTAGGCGGATCCAGGAGTCTCTGGTAGGTGGATTAGGCCCATCCAGTGTAGTATCACATTTTTTTTGGTGTAGAATAGTAGCACTCTAGTCCTCAAGCGGGCCTGGTTGGTTGTGAGGACATTGTCTAGGATTCCTAGTAAACAGAGCGAGGGAGATATGATACATGGGGATCCTAGCTCTGTGGCCAAAGTTTGGAATATTTGTGTCCAGTAGCAGGCTATGGTCGGGCATTCTCATAGCATGTGGTAGAAGTTGGCATGTTGGATGTTACATCGAGGACAATGGTCGTGGGGGGTTTTAAGCTTGACTGGGGTAACATATAGTTGATGAATCTATTCTTGATGAATCTCTATGCTTGTTTTGTAGGGTTCAAACACACATTGTTTTTTTACTTTGAATTAAAAGAAATTCAAAATAAAATCTGCATTTGTATTTGTCATCGGATCAGGGTGCCCAACCTTAGTCCTGAAGCTAGAGGAGGCAATACCACCAGAGTAAGTTGTTGTAGAACACATATTAATCAGTCACCTAACCCAACATATTTTCACTGCCACTGCTCGTAAAACATTTTGAATAAGGTGAGTCTGCTACATTCTGGTGATTTGGCTGGTTTCTGCTGAAAGAAACCTCCCATGAGCTTGTGGTAGGAAACCTTGACTCAACTAATTTCCGCCAGGAAAGGGCCTTAGTTGACAAATTGCACTGTGAATTTTTGTTCCAATAAAAATAAAATATAAAAATAACTCCTTCTCAACTTGAATTAATACAGGCACAATGTCTCCAGAAGCTGACGTTGACTTTCCTCACTAGCCCGAGGCATCCTGAGGGTTATAGATTAGAATTGCATTTTACAAGTTGCAGCTGAACAGTTGTAGAATGAACAATAGAATGAACAATCAATGCATACCAGAGGTTTCAAACCCTTGGGGCACCAGCGCTATATGGTAAGGGCTGAAAATGAAGTTTTGGTAAATAGCATTTTTACCTATTGGTTGCTGCTAGCACTAAAGTGCCTTTAGTCGTAGTATTACTTACAGCAGTGATCCCCAACTAGTGGCTTGTGAGCACCATGTTGCTCGCCACTGCTGTCAATATTACTATAGATTGAAATCCCTGGCTTAAAGGAGAATTCACCCCTAAACTAAAACAAAATTTGTGTCTTCTTCCAGCGATTCGGCAAACAAACCGCGAAATTGCTCCAACATTCGTATGTGCCGCTTTGCCAGTCTCAGATTACTGAAGACCAGGAAGATGGCTGCCATGAACTACGATCCCTGAATCTGCACCAAGGGGTAAGTAAAAAGTAAGGGCCACTTCCCTGGGGGGGGGGGGGGGGGGCAGCTATGCTGGGGAGGAAGAGGGAGGGGGGTCTACGTAGGGTAGGGGGGTAAAGTTTTTTTTCAGTTAAGGGATGATTTCTCCTTTGAATTCAAGTTTTGGAGGCATATTGGCACGTTTACCATGACCATCAGAACACTTATTTGGCATCCCCAATTAATTTTCTTGTTACTCTATTGGTTCCCCAACAGTTTTTACAATTAAGTGTGGCTCACGGGTAAAAAAGGTTGGGGACCCCTGTCTTACCCCAATCAAGTTTTTACACTGTAATTTGATAATAATTTGATGGCACTGGGGTGCACAGGTGTTTTGAAGGGACCCAGTACTACATTTTATGTATTTTCTAGTTATGCTAATACTGACAACCGTGGCAGATAGCTGATATTTCTTCAACATTTGGCTCAATGGGATTCCATTTTCACAGTGGCAAGCCTACCTAGCAGTACAAATAACCAGGAAGGGCTCCCCTATTGTTAAAGCTCAACAGATATTCAGTAATTAAAAAAACAAAAACAAAATCTTTATCAGGCAGATTAATTTTATTGGATTGGAATAAAGATATTAATGTGGATTTTGAGTTTTATGAAAACATACACAAGATTTTCCTACCAGTTATCCCTTACATAGAATTAAAATGGCAGCAGCACACGATAAGTTATAAGGGCTTGTGTCAGATGTTATAACAATTACATAAGCAATAATAAGCAATAGAAATAACCTCTAGATTAGGGGGTCTCGTCTCTAGACATCACAGTCCACACATATAGGACAGAGTTCAGAGATTTCCTGTGACACCACAAATAAGTTAATCACTACTGACCTGAATCTGATCAGACAAGAGTTCTTTAAAACATGGCCGCCACGTTGCCAGCACTAATTACCCACTTATCTAGATAACATGTTTTCTTAGGATTGTTAGGATCTTATGGCCCAGAAGATTTAAGAAAGTATGAATGGGCATTTACCAGTTAGGATTTTAGATGCCCAGACAAGGGAACAGTCAGGACCTCAGGCCAAACTGGACATCCCTGACTAAAAGACGGCTTTACCAACTGTCCAACTTGAGCATGTTGGAAGGCAAACACACCTTTGTGTAAATAATAAAGGTCAATAAACTTCACATGCAGACTTATCTAAAGCATGTGTCACCAATGTGTTTCATGATGATGACAGTTGGCATTCTGATTAAAAGGTCCACTTGTGAAACTTAAAGAACTTTCATTGCCCATTTGAATCCAAATACCTGCTCTATACAATATTCATTGTATTGAAGGTTTTCTTAATGCAAAGTGATGGGAGGTTAGTAGCACTTATATAGACCTGTAGGCACCTTTTGAAATCATATTCTTTCAAATTTTTTAAAACCAGCGTTTAATACTGGTAAGAGCAGAGGTGAAGGTTTTTAGAGCCGGATGTGTGCCCCTGTAGGTCATCAGTAGGGATCCCCCCTCTGCATGAAATCCGCAGTCATAAAGCTCCTTTGCGATCTCTTCCACATCCCACCGAGTGTCTTCTTGCTTGGACAACAAATGGTTAATCACATGTGGGTAAAAGACAGTGCTGACACATTTCACAACCAGCTTAGCGTCCAGAAGCAAAGAAAGGATTTCTGCGTCACAATTCAACTCACTGACCTACAAAAACAAAAAGGGAGAAAGAAAATCTATGTAGAAAAGCATAAAAAAGGAAAATTACATGTTCTGGGATTTGAGTACACAGAGTATGTTGCTCAGCTAAAGGAACAAACAATCATATTTGTCATCACAGTAACAAAAGCGTCTATTCTTGGCTGCCACTCTCAGCTCTTCTGTACAGTCAAAGACTTCGTGTTTGGTATCTAATAGAAGAACCAGAGACTATGGAAAACAATGTCACTGTACATGAAATGCAAAGCTTCAAACTCAAATACAATATTTTCATATTGATTAATCAGAAATTAAACAGACAACTCTAATAGTTCAAGCTTTTAAGTGCCCTGAGATCAGTTTTCCATATCAACCACATCTATGGCGCAGAGTTATTTTACCCTCCTACAGCTATATATACATATACATTATAAAATAAAGGCTTCTAGAAGAGCAACCTTTGCCTTCCATCTTCCACCAGCATGGCCATCCATGAGCTGTTGGGGCTAAGTAAATATGTAATTTCTCACACTGGAGTTAAAAGTGTAGGTCATGCTCTAGGACACTGAAGAGGAGAGCAGCATAGAGGTCAGGTCCATGCCCCCTCCCTTGATTACTTTTTTAATGCTGCAATTAAGCAGAAGAAAAGTCTCTTTCAACCATTCCACAGGCCCTACAAAAGTAACAGGGGTTGGTTAACCAGGTTTTTCCACAAAGCATGAAGGAAGGACCCCCCAAGATAATATAAGTAGTATCACCATGAAAGGAAGGACCCCCAAGATAATATAAGTAGTATCACCATGAAAGGAAGGACCCCCAAGATAATATAAGTAGTGTCACCATGAAAGGAAGGACCCCCAAGATAATATAAGTAGTATCCTCATGAAAGGAAGGACCCCCAAGATAATATAAGTAGTATCAACATGAAAGGAAGGATCCCTAAGATAATATAAGTAGTATCACCATGAAAGGAAGGACCCCCAAGATAATATAAGTAGTATCACCATGAAAGGAAGGACCCCCAATATAATATAAGTAGTATCACCATGAAAGGAAGGACCCCCAAGATAATATAAGTAGTATCACCATGAAAGGAAGGACCCCCACGATAATATAAGTAGTATCACCATGAAAGGAAGGACCCCCAAGATAATATAAGTAGTATCACCATGAAAGGAAGGACCCCCAAGATAATATAAGTAGTGTCACCATGAAAGGAAGGACCCCCAAGATAATATAAGTAGTATCCTCATGAAAGGAAGGACCCCCAAGATAATATAAGTAGTATCAACATGAAAGGAAGGATCCCTAAGATAATATAAGTAGTATCACCATGAAAGGAAGGACCCCCAAGATAATATAAGTAGTATCACCATGAAAGGAAGGACCCCCAATATAATATAAGTAGTATCACCATGAAAGGAAGGACCCCCACGATAATATAAGTAGTATCACCATGAAAGGAAGGACCCCCACGATAATATAAGTAGTATCACCATGAAAGGAAGGACCCCCAAGATAATATAAGTAGTATCAACATGAAAGGAAGGACCCCTAAGATAATATAAGTAGTATCACCATGAAAGGAAGGACCCCCAAGATAATATAAGTAGTATCACCATGAAAGGAAGGACCCCCAAGATAATATAAGTAGTATCACCATGAAAGGAAGGACCCCCAAGATAATATAAGTAGTATCACACCAGTTGACGTGTGGTGTTTGCCTTGCCCCAAACCTTCAACAAGGGGTGCAGATCCCCATATATCTAAAGAAGGCAGGTACACCGAAGAACTCATTATCAGGCTAAAGTAAATTAAGTAATGTTTCATGTCCAAAAATAAATCCTTATGCAGTTCATACTTTTTCTAAAGGTAGGCATACACTATAAGATATTTCCCCCGATATGCCCAACTGAAGTGGGCAATATTGAGTTAATAAAATTGTTTAGCCCCAGGACTGAATGACCAGATTACAACAATTAGAATAGGGCTGTCAGATGAGGACCACATCAGCCTACATGGTTCTTGATCCATCGTGAAGAATTAAAACTGCCTGATGGACATCTGCCAAATTTTTGACCAGATATTGCTGGGAAGTCCCATTGGAGGGTCTCTATGCACGGGCAGATGAGCTGCTGACTCAAATCGCCAGATAAAAGATGCCTTTGTATGGCCACTTTAAGACTAAGTGCCAGAAGGCACGCAGCTTGTAAGGCAACCATTTTGGATATGTTTACCGACCAGCCAGGGGTTTAAATGATGGACTCAAAGATTAATAGGAGAGGGCAGGAGAAACAGAGATGGACAAAACCTTATAGGTAGAAATACTATAATTACACAATCAATGTATTAAGACCAATGAAATCCAAAACGAGCACTTTCAATTGTACAGGTATTGCACCTGTTACCCAGAATGTCCAGGACCTGGGGCTTTACGGATAAGGGATCTTTCCATAATTTGGATCTTTATAACTTAAATCTACTAGAAAATCATGTAAACATTAAATAAACCCAACAGGCTGGTTTTGCTTCTAATAAAGATTAATTTTATCTTAGTTTAGATCAAGTACAAGGTACTGTTTTATTATTATAGAGAAAAAGGAAATCATTTTTAAAAATTTGGATTATTTGGATAAAATGGAGTTTATGGGAGGCAGCCTTTTTTGTAATTCGGATCTTTATGGATAACGGGTTTCCGGATAACGGATCCCATACCTGTAGTTGAACCTGTGCTCATTTCACTATATTTTCTTCTATGCAAATTTAAGGTGGTCCACGTTATTCCTGATTCAGCTTTAAACTGTTTTTACAGAATAAAATAGAGCGGCATTGCATATACGATGTAAAATGGCTGCGTGTTTCAATCTAATTAACATCTATAAAGTCACCACCAAACTTTTAATGCAGTTTTAAATATTTTTGTAAACATCTTGAGGGAAAACATTTCTCCTATTTGCACAGTGTATTTAGTCTCATGTTATAGGAAAATGAAAGAAAAAGAAAATAATTAGGGAAATACTTGATGGCACAGCGCAAGCCTGCAGAACCCCTAGGTGATTTTTAAGTCTATGCCATTTGCTTTTCACAGCTTCGCTGGATGATGTAAGAAAAATAAATAAGTCTCATAATTACCATTTCTCTCCCAAAAAAGGGGATTAATTCTTGCACAAAGTCCTGAGGCTCGGTGATATTAGCTTCTTTTTAATGTACTTTGTTTGCAAATGTTTTGGATGAGCAGTTCTAATAACAGGGAAAGGAGCTTTCACAGGTTGATCGCTGCTCTCTGGTTTTGTACATTTATTCACTATGTACCTGCATTTAGCAGAAGTCCAATAATAATGTTTAGATTTAAAATGTCTATTTTTTTAATTAACAAAAATGCTTTTAAATGTAATTTATTACTAAAAAAGGCACTTATTGTGTTTCATGGGAAGTATACCTACTGGCACTCATGTAACTGTCTTTCTCATAACAAATTAATTTATTTACCTATAAGAGTGGCAGGTAGAAGTTCTCTGGCTGCCAATAACAAACATGGCCACTGAACTTTTACAATACATTAAATATTTGCCAGATTTGCCTTGTCTCCGACGTTTAGCTCTAGCAGACTGTGATTGGTACATTGAGCAGGGGACGAGGCCACCAAAATATATGGCCATCCTATCGAGTGCTCCAATAAATACTTAAGAGGCGTATGGGCTATTAATGTCTATAAATTTGAACCTTCTGGCTTTCAGAGATCATTGGAATCTACTATATTTGTAAACATCATTGTAATAAAATAAAACTTGGGCAGTGGCATGGGGTTGTTTTGACCCCACTCTTCTTGTACTTGTAGATAATATACTTGGTTGCAGCAAGTAATGCCAGTCAGCAGCTGACAAGTCTGTATTAAAGGGGCATAAATTTGTGGGAGAAGGGGGTAATTCTTCCACTGTACAGAGCAATGTTAAAGCCCCATCTAAAATATGCCATAGAGTTTTGGTCTCCAGTGCTTAAACAGGACATTAGAGAGGGTCCAGAGAAGGGCAACTAAGCTAGTAAAGGGTAGGGAAAATCTCAGATATGAAGAAAGGTGGTCAATTTGGGTTTTTTATGGCAGAGAAGAGGTGCTTAAGAGTAGATATGATCATTTTTTTTTATCTGTGGTTTTTTTGCCACTACTATTTTGTTCAAGACTCGAATACAATCATAAATACTGTAGCTTAATATTATATGAATTGTGGTCAGAAGTATATATGAGTTCAAGAGTTCCCCTATCAATTGATTTTTATCTATCTATGTATGTACTTATTTATTGTTTTTAATTGTTCACAACTGGCCAGTCACTCAATTATGGTATTAAATATAAGTGTGTGATAAATGAAAGGAGATGAATTTGAATTCCACCTTGTGTTTTTTAAGGTATTTTGATTTCATAATTGGAAATTTTGTTGGTTAGAGCCACCAACACATGGAATTGATATGTTAAGTGTATAATACTGAAAAGTGGTACAAATGACAAACTGGCAGTACAGATGGTTTTTATACAACCAAAACTTGCCTGGAATTCAAAAATAAGCACTTGCTTTAAAGGAGAAGGAAAGGTTAAAACTAAGTAAGCTTTATCAGAAAGGTCTATATAAATACACCAGTAAACCCTCAAAGTAATGCTGCTCTGAGTCCTCTGTCAAAAGAAAAACCACATTTCTTTTCTTCTATTGTGTACACATGGGCTTCTGTATCAGACTTCCTGTTCTCAGCATAAACCTCCAGGGCAGGGCTTGAGCATGCTCAGTTTGCTCCTCTACCCCTCCCTCCTCCTATCCCTGCTGTAATCTGAGCTCAGAGCTATGAGTGAGCAGGGAGAGATTCAGGCAGGAAGTGATGTCACATCAAACGAATATGGCAGCTGCTAGCCTAAACAAACAGAGATAGCATTTAGAGCTGTTTACTCCAGTATGGTAAAGCATTCTGCAGAATAAATATAGTGTTCTAGCTTGCACCATTGTGGCTAATCTATTGACAATAAACTGTCTTGGAGCTTTCCTTCTCCTTTAAGGCCGTCGGGAGCAACATCCAAGGGGTTGGTGGGAAACATGTTGTCATTGAACCACTGGTTGGGGATGACTGATATAATGGGATCCTATAATAAGATCTCTAATGCTTTATTTACCAGTAGGTCCTTTCAGTAGATAGGAGGGCCTCCATTCCAATTAGAAGAAAGGAGGCTCCATATTTATATTCACAATTTTTTTTTTTTTACAGTGACAGCTGTAAAGTTGTGTAATCTTCTCCCTGGAAAATACAGGGTTATTAACAATATCTTTTAGTACAAGTTGATCCAGGAACTGGTCTGTTTGCCATCTTGGAGTCAGGAAGGATTTTTTCACCACCTAAGGCAAATTGGAGAGGCTTCAAATGTTTATTTGTCTATTGCTTGATCAACTAGCAGTTAGGCAGGTTTCATTTAGACATAAATGGTTGAACTCGATGGGTGTCTGTCTATTTTTTAACCTAATTTCCTATGTTATTATGTTCTTTGCCAGAGGACAGCAGCGGTCAGATGGATGCCAGTGTTGATATTACTAGATGGTCACATGCTTCACGTTCCTGCGATACTTTCCTCGCAGTATAAAGCTACCTCCTGGTGGCGTATGAAATGTCACAGTGATACAGAGCGTTGGTGTTTGGAGATTTATAAACTCATAGAGTCTCTGGAGGAAGCAGGAAAATATAAATTTGCCATTCCGGCTATCTTCTTTAGAAAAATAAAAAAGGAAAAGATAAAGCCAAGTTAAATTGCTTTTCCCCGGCTGGCTCTACAGTTGCACATCCAGTATCTCTTATCTCAGCGTTTATGAGGAACTGTAGACATTTACCTATCATTTCCGGGGATATATCATTATGCCCTGTCATATACATGTAACCAATATTTTAATATTCTGCCTCTTTAATCAAAATCTTAATATCTCTGAAAACAGACTGTGCACATAGCTCTGGTTATAAGTGTAGCGAGCCGTTGCTCTTGATGCATAAAATACACATGCAAGTTTGCTATTGTTTGATATAAAAGTGCTGTTGATTTTCTGCACCGTGCCTCCTGAGATAACGAAGGATCGGTTACTTTCCCATGGGAGTGGTTTACCTGCAAACCCATTGTTTAACTGATTTTCATACCATGTAACCATCTAGCGTTATAAACCTCTGCTTTAAATGATATAGCTAGAATCAGGGATCCCCAACCTTTTAAACCCATGAGCAACATTCAAAAGTAAAAGGAGTTGGGGAGCAAAACTAGCATTGAAAATGTTCTTGGGGTGACAAATAAGTGCTGTGATTGGCCATTGGTAACCCCTATGTGGATTGTCAATCTACATGGAGACTCTGTTTGGCAGTGCACCTGGTTTTTATACAGCCAAAACTTGCCTCCAAACCTGGAATTCAAAAATAAGCACCTGCTTTTAGGCCACTGGGAGCAACATCCAAGGGGTGGAGAGCAACATGTTGCTCACAAACTACTGGTTGGGGATCACTGAGCTAGATGGTTATTTGTGGCTTCCACCATATTGGTGCAGGTGGGACAACCCTACAGTTGTGTATTTCAGATGTGGCTTGGCCATGCCCAATAACACCCTATTTTACCCATGGCTATATCCACCATCATGCTTTGTTTCTGTGGTGTATTTCTGTGGCGCCCATTTCCATAACAGATAAGCTCTGCAGAATACAATGGGTTTTGTTCTTACACAAGAAGAAAAGGGGACAAATGGAATTGAGCCTAATGTGTGTGAATATGATAGGGACTTTAGATTGTAAGCTCCACTGCTATGAATGAAATGTAATCTCTGTACAGTGCTGCTGAATGTGTCAGTGCTATATGAATAACAAATAATAATAATAAAAATACCCAAAGTTGATATATTTTATTGCCAATGGGGGAACAAGTCAAACTGGAAATGGGCTACAGGGCACCCTTTTCCACAGGGCTGGATTTAGATAGCGGGTGCCCCTAGGCCCGCTGCCGTTCGTCACCCCTGTTCCCTTCCCTTACATAGTTAAATTGGGTTGAAAAAAGACAAAGTCCATCAAGTTCAACCCCTCCAAATGAAAACCCAGCATCCATACATACACCCCTCTACTTTTAATTAAATTCTATATACCCATACTAACTATAGAGCTTAGTATCACAATAGCCTTTGATATTATGTCTGTCCAAAAAATCATCCAAGCCATTCTTAAAGGCATTAACTGAATCAGCCATCACAACATCACCCGGCAGTGCATTCCACAACCTCACTGTCCTGACTGTGAAGAACCCCCTACGTTGCTTCAAATGAAAGTTCTTTTCTTCTAGTCTAAATGGGTGGCCTCTGGTACGGTGATCCACTTTATGGGTAAAAAGGTCCCCTGCCATTTGTCTATAATGTCCTCTAATGTACTTGTAAAGTGTAATCATGTCCCCTCGCAAGCGCCTTTTTTCCAGAGAAAACAACCCCAACCTTGACAGTCTACCCTCATAATTTAAGTACTCCGTCCCTCTAACCAATTTAGTTGCACGTCTCTGCACTCTCTCCAGCTCATTTATATCCCTCTTAAGGACTGGATTCCAAAACTGCACTGCATACTCCAGATGAGGCCTTACCAGGGACCTATAAAGAGGCATAATTATGTTTTCATCCCTTGAGTTAATGCCCTTTTTTATGCAAGACAGAACTTTATTTGCTTTAGTAGCCACAGAATGACACTGCCCAGAATTAGACAACGTGTTATCTACAAAGACCCCTAGATCCTTCTCATTTAAGGAAACTCCCAATACACTGCCATTTAGTGTATAACTTGCATTTATATTATTTTTGCCAAAGTGCATAACCTTGCATTTATCAACATTGAACCTCATTTTCCAGTTTTCTGCCCAGTTTTCCAGTTTAGACAAATCACTCTGCAAAGTGACAGCATCCTGCATGGAACCTATAGTTCTGCACAATTTAGTATCATCTGCAAAAATAGAAACAGTACTTTCAATGCCCACCTCCAGGTCATTAATAAACAAGTTGAAAAGCAAGGGACCTAGTACAGAGCCCTGCGGTACTCCACTAACAACATTGGTCCAATTAGAAAATGTTCCATTTACCACCACTCTTTGTAGTCTATCTTTTAGCCAGTTCTCTATCCAGGTACAAATACTATGTTCCAGGCCAACATTCCTTAATTTAACCAGTAACCTTTTGTGTGGCACTGTATCAAATGCTTTAGCAAAATCTAAGTAAATCACATCCACTGCCATCCCAGAATCGAGGTGTCTACTTACATTCTCATAAAAAGAAATTAAGTTAGTCTGGCAAGATCTATTACGCATAAAACCATGCTGGCACAAACTCATAGTATTATGATTTGCTATGAAGTCCAGTATCTTATCCTTTATTAACCCTTCGAAAGGCTTTCCTACCACTGACGTCAGACTAACTGGCCTATAGTTTTGAGGCTGAGAACGGGATCCTTTTTTGAATAGAGGCACCACATTAGCAATTCGCCAGTCTCTCGGCACTATGCCAGATCTCAATGAATCCTGAAAAATTAAGTAAAGAGGTTTGGCAATCACAGAGCTAAGCTCGCTAATTACCCTGGGATGAATACCATCTGGCCCTGGACCTTTGTTAATCTTAACATGTTCTAGTCTCTTTTGAATTTCATCATGTGTGAACCATGCATCATTAGTTGTATTACTAGAATTGGGACTGTTAAGAAGGAAACCTTCACTTACTGATTCCTCATTTGTGTAGACAGATGAAAAATATGAATTCAGAATCTGCGCTTTTAATTTGTTTTCATCAACCAGCTGACCCCCCTCTGATAGTAAGGGACCCACCCCTTCCTGCTTCATTTTTTTACTATTAACATATTTAAAAAATAATTTTGGATTTTTTTTACTGCTTACTGCAATATCCTTTTCTATAGCAATTTTAGCTTGCCTTATAGCTTCTTTGCATGATTTATTGGCCTCCTTGTACCTTATAAATGATTCGGCTGTACCAGCTAACTTGAAAGTTTTAAAAGCACGTCTTTTCTTACCCACCTCAACACCAACGCTTCTATTGAACCAAAAAGGTTTTGCTTTGCAACGACGTTCCTTGCTTACAAGTGGAATATACTGACAAGTATATTTATTAAGCAGCATTTTAAAGACTTCCCATTTTTGTTCTGTGTTTAACCCTGAGAAAAGCATTTCCCACTTAATATGTTGCAGAGATGCCCTTATACTGTCAAAGTTTGCACGTCTGAAATTTAGTGTTTTAGTTACTCCCTTATAGAATTGCTTCTGCAACAGAATTTCAAAGGAGACCATGTTATGATCACTATTCCCTAAATGCTCACCCACACAAATGTTAGAGATGAGTTCAGTATTGTTAGTTATTACAAGGTCCAAAAGAGAGTTATTCCTAGTAGGTTCTTGAACGAGCTGGAATAAAAATTTGTCATTCAGCATATTTACAAACCTACTAGCTTTTTCTGTCTTAGCAACCCCATTACACCAGTCAATGTCTGGATAATTGAAGTCACCCATAGCAACAACTTGACCCAGCTGTGAAGCCGCTTGTATCTGCAAGAGTAGCTCGGCTTCATACTCGACACTTATACGAGGTGGTTTATAGCATACACCAATGATAATTCTTTTTGATACCTTTTGCCCTGTCGAAATCTCTACCCAGAGTGATTCTACACCCTCACCAGTGCCAGCTATTTTTATTTCTTTAGCGCATGGCTTTAATTCAGGCTTTACATACAAACACACTCCTCCACCCTTTTTAATCCCTCTATCCCTCCTAAAAAGGGTGTAACCATTTAAATTCACAATCCAGTCACATGTTTCATCCCACCAGGTCTCAGTGATACCAATTATATCATAATTTTTAGAGCATGCAATTAATTCTAGGTCTCCCATTTTACCTGACAAACTCCGTGCATTTGCCAGCATACAGCGGAGGTTATTACTTTTACTTTTGAAATGTGCATTACTTGGTAAAGAATTATACGTTAAGTTAGTATTATTCTGTTTTCCTTGTAACAGAGGGACCTCCTTAGCTGGTAAACTGTATGCCCCCCTCACTCCTCCCCCATGACCCCTTACTAACCCCACTGCCCCGTCTACACTAGCTTCCCCATAATCCTTTCTCTCACCCACCCCCCCCCTTGCCTAGTTTAAACACTCCTCCAACCTCTTAGCCATTCTTTCCCCTAGCACCGCGGACCCCCTTCCATTGAGGTGCAAACCGTCACGGCTGTATAAGTTGTACCCCAACGAAAAGTCAGCCCAGTGCTCTATGAACCCAAACCCTTCCTTCCTGCACCAAGACTTTAGCCACGCATTAAGCTCCCTAAGCTCCCGCTGTTTTCCTAAACTTGCACGTGGCACAGGCAAAATTTCAGAAAAGATTACATTGGAAGACCTTTCCTTGATCTTAGAGCCTAGATCCCTGAAATCATTCTTTAAGGTCTTCCATCTACCATTTATTTTGTCATTAGTACCGATATGTACTAAGACAGCTGGGTCGTGCCCAGCCCCACCCAATAATTTGTCTATCCGATCAACCACATGCCGAACCCTGGCACCAGGTAGACAGCAAACTGTTCGGTTGTAGCGATCCGGACGACAAATTACCCTATCCACTTTCCTAATAATTGAGTCCCCTACAACCACAATCTGCTTAGGCCTGACTCTACTCTCCCCCCCACCACTACTAGAGAAACTGGTCTCCCGGCTGTTAGAGAGATCAGCCCCATCTAGAATTGCCAATCCAGAGTTCATACTCCCATCATCTTCACACAATCTGGCAAATTTGTTGCGATGTATAATCTCCGGATCAGCCTCCATTTTCCTTTTGCCCACCTTAGATTTTCTAACTGTCACCCAGCTAGCTGCCTCAACATCCTGCTGCTGTTCTGTTCCCTCCAAACTATCTGACCCCGCTAGGTCCTGCTCAGTGAGCAAAAGACTCCTTTCAAGATTGTCAATCGACCGCAGTGTTGCAATTTGTTGCTCTAGTGCTCTAACTTGAGCCTCCAAAGTGGCAATTTGCTCACAACCACCACAGAGGTAAGCATTTTGGATCTCTTGTTCCAAATCTGCATACATATGGCAGACTGTGCACTGAGTCAGACCTTCAATCTTGCTAGCACTCATTATCCCAGTTACAGATCAAAACAGGAAAAAATATAAATAAATATATAAAATAAAAATGAGGGTTTAGAACAAAACTTTTGACCTAGTTTGAACCTCCTTTAGTTTTCAACTCCGGTGTTTGTAACTCCACTTACAGAACCCCCACTTAACTCCGGTGTTTGTAACTCCACTTACAGAACCCCCACTTAACTCCGGTGTTTGTAACTCCACTTACAGAACCCCCACTTAACGAGCAAACACTTAAGAGAAGCTAACACTAGAGCAAGCTCCACTGGAGTGCCAGGGGTTCTATTTGCGCAAATGCACAAATTTTCATCATTAGGTTGGGAGCATTGGTGATTGGCGCATGGGAAATTTAAAAAAACTATTGTTTCTCATGATCAGCCCCACAGCTTCCAAACTAATGTGGGTGTGGTTGGGATTCATGCCGCCCCCTAAAATCCTGCTGCCCTAGGCCCGGGCCTTAGTGGCCTTTCCACAAATCCGGGCCTGCTTTTCCATAAAGGATAAGCTCTTTAGAAGACAATGGGTTTTGTTCTTATACAAGAAGAAAAGGGGACAAATGGCACTCATGGTTCTCTAGAAAACTACAGAATGAAAAGATTTCTCATATAATATTAGACTTGTTGCAGGTGCTGGAAAAGCACATGTACTAAAATAGCACTGCATGAAAATCACCATTTTTGGAGGGGGTCAAATTGCAGTGTTTTACCCAGCATTTTAGCATAACATTTTAGCATAACAATATGTGCTTGGACCAGTAATTTGAACTGTTACTGGAAGCATTATATTGCCGCATTTGGATTCTGATAAAAACAATCACTTTATGAATTCCCACATGCGCGATTAAACTAAGGTCACTTGCAGATATTTCTCCCCCTGACTTTTATTCCCATTGTTATAAAATACATAACCATTTTACTTATTACAACTGGTTATTTAATACCAAACGAATGCAAACAGAAACATCCCATGCGCCATAAACCTGAAAGTTAAACCTTCCCTTTAATGGTAGATATTTCTTGGCAAATATTTCCACTTTTATATTAATTAAGAAAGAAAAAGGGAATTATTAATTCGCACAGTTTACATTTAAACCTATTCTGCGTTAATCTTTCACAACATGCTCTCTTTTAATATCCTTAACATCAGATCTGATTCCCCAAATTATTATGGCTAAAACTTTCACTGATATGACATTTGGAACTGTGATGTGAGCCTTTGATCCATGTCTGTCTTACCTAAAGGGGAAGAGTCATTGGAACAGTGTCTAATGAATTAGATTCCGTAACATTTCCTTCTTAGAAGGCTGAATAATTTGCTTCTTATTTGAAGGGAATGTTAACCTTTCCCAGGGCACTAATATAAAATATAGAATTGTGGCAGTAGGTGAGAACCCATTCCGTACAACTGATTCACACTACTGTGTTTTGGGGGGAAAAAACGTATTCAATAACGTTGCAATAAATGATCTTTACAATGTACTAAATGGTGAACTAAAGAAAGCCTTCAGATAATCACTTTCTTCAAACAGATGCACAGTATTCTATTTTTTTTCTACATTTCTAGCATTAAAATTGGATGAGAAATCAATCATTAAAAAACCATCACTGAACAACAGTTTGACACTTTATGAAAGGAAACACAACTGTAACTTTGTCATCTGAAGATCCTGCTGGATACAATGAAGGACAATTCCAGCACCTACCCTGTACACTGGATGATTTAAATTTGTAGAGTCAATTTGGTTCTATACATATATATATATATATATATATATATATATATATATATATATATATATATATATACAGGTATGGGACCTGGGGTTTTCCCGATAACAGATCTTTCCGTAATTTGGGTCTTCATGCCATATGTCTACTAGAAATTAATTTAAACATTAAATAAACCCAATAGACTGGTTTTGCTTCCAATAAGAATTAATTATATCTTAGTTGGGATCAAGTACAAGCTACTGTTTTATTATTACAGAGAAAAAGGAAATCATTTTTAAAAAACTTTGGATTATTTGGATAAAATGGAGTCTATGGGAGACAGCCATTCCGTAATTAGGAGCTTTCTGGATATCGAGTTTCCAGATAAAAGATCCTATACCTGTATATATACCTGTAGATATATATATATACACACACATATAAATAATTTTTATAGAGGGACCCGCACTCCAAAATCTTGTGTTCCAAAATCACTTGTGCATCCAAACTTTCGGCCCTCGTTGGGGCCTTTACCACCTTTACATAGAAGAAAATGTGCTTAAATAAGCACTGGTTCCATTACATTATCCAGAAAGTCCGTCTCCCATAGACTCCATTTTAATTAATCGGAATTTTTCTCTGTAATAATAAAATAGTACCGTGTACTTGATCCCAACTACTATATAATATTATTTTTTTTAATTATTGGAGGCAAAACCTATTATTTAATGTTTAATTGATCTTCTGGTAGACTTAAGGTAAGAATATCCAAATAATGGAAATATTTGTTATCTGGAAAACCCCAGGTCCTGAGCATTCTGGATAACAGGTCTCATACCTGTATATAGCAGAAGCCATTGTTTTATTGTTGTGTCTGTTGTGTTGAGTAAAGTCTCACATTGTCATATTGGGGTGACTGAGGCTCACTGAGGGGAAGCAACCATGGAGGATCCGCACACTCTTCATCCACAGCAATACTAAATATACAAATTGACTTCCTATCCACACATTTCCTACATTTTACTGGTTCCCTTGCTTATCTCAGCTCCCTAATCTAATTACATATGCAGTGCTTTATGCTTTACACTGACCACAGTCCAGAAATTTACATCAGTCTCAAAAGCATTACCAACCAACCATAGGGGAACACTGCATCACGCGAGCACTCTATCAAATCTCCTGTCTAGTTTAGCTTTATGGTTTATTCTAGAGATTCTAAATGAGCACTTAGTTAAGAAAGTACACACAGACAATCTCAGCAAATGTAATTCTGGGTTACATGAGCAGCACTGGTATTTTCAAGGCACGTTAATTATTAAAATGCTCTGACAAAGGGAACGAGAGTGAAGTGAATTCATGGGGAATAAAGAACGGGGCAACTTGTGAAGTTCAAGAACATTGGCTATTGGGTAAAAATATATTCTGAATCTGGTCAGATGTACTGTAAGAGATATCATTTTAAAAGGATGCTCAACACACACAAATGCATAATCTGAAAGGTCCTCCCCTGGTTATATACCAACATTTCTGGGGCTTCTGGCCATTGCTAAAGGCCTTGGACCTTCAAAAGACATATTTTATAACAGTAGATCCACCTGCCTAAAGTGTGCTTAGGAAATTGGGTCGCTACACAATTCTATAAGGGAACTCAGGCATTATCCTGAATTCCAGTGCTGCTTACAGTGTCAGGCCTAGATGTTCAGAAGGTATCATTGAAAATCTGCCCATAAGTAAGAAGTCAACCCTAGGATGGGAGTGAGACCTTTTAAAAAGGACATAGTGTCCTTTAAGAAGGTCCAGAAGTCCCTGAACTGTTGTGATAATAACAACTAGATTAATGTTAGACTACAGTTGTGTGTGTGTGTGTGGCCATCACTGATATATGCATCAGATATTACACTTGGCCATTGGTCTGGACATCTATTCCTTTAAAGAAAATAGAGGTACACCCAATAGTGTACACATAAAACGTTATATGTTATATGTCTCTCTCTCTCTCTTTTACAGAAGTCACATAGAGGTTCTCCTTTCCCCATAGCTTCCACCAATCATTCAGCTGGTGTTCCTGTTCCACGCCAGCTGAGTGATCGGTGGAAGCCATGGGGAAAGGAGAACCTCTATGCGACTTCTGTAAAAAAGAGAGAGGTCTGAGAAATGCCATCCACCCATAATGAATTATGCAAGTAGAAATATACGCAAGATCCAATTACGAATAGTTGTTGATCCTTCACTATCGGAAGCTCCATTTTTAGGAGTGGAAACACAAACTTGGCACTGGAGAGTGGTTGGCTTACAATATATGTGGTTCCCATTGTTTCTATGTGAGTTGAACTAAAAACTGAGCTGTGGCCATTTTCCCCCTACAGTGTACCTCTATTCTCTTTCAGATATGTTTCAAGCGCACATTATTGGAACTGTTTTCTAGTAACATTACCGAGCAATGCATTTTAAAGACACCACTTGTTGGAAGACTTAGAAATCTTGATTTCAAAATCCATCAAAGTTCATTATAACCATCCTTTATAAAGAAAGCTGAGATATGACTCATTCAGAGATTCAAATTCAAATTAAAAATCAGTCACCTTTGGGAAAATATGTGAAAAAAGTAAAAAAAAACAAACAATAAGAGTGTTATTTATTCCCGGATTCTTAGCACTTGCCTGGTGTTTATCTTTTCTAATTTATCGGCACAATACTTATCAGCACTTACTCTTCTGTCTGCAGTCAAGCTGCTGCTGTCGTATTCCACCTTGGTGGCACAGTACAAATCAAATTCTCCATGCTGCACATTCAAGAGGCAGAGTCCCAACAACACTGAAGGTCAAAATAATGAACAAAGCAGATAAAAGGCATTGAAGGCAAATGTAAGAGATAATGCCAATGAGGGAAGTGCAATATAAGGGAGGAATAAAAGGAAAGAATAATGCACTGTAGGCTTATCATTACACACACAGCTGCAGTAGGCCAGACTGGGAAGCATTACTGAGCTAAAACAAACAGTTTTATTGCCATGGCAGATGTAGAGAGTCTCTGCTCATTTTTCCTATAACAGTCATTAGTAAACGACTATACACAGCAACTAGAAGCAAAAGGGACATCTGGAGCGGGAGAGAACCTACTCGCACAAACGGCATCCGCAGAAAAGTGCTTTTCAGCTCATCCCAAATATTAATAACCCACCGAACCAAGGAAACCGTTCTTGTTGAAATGAAAGAGGAGGCACATTTCTCAGTATCAGCAATTCCGCACAGTCCTTTTAACTATGAGCACTCATAAAGCTGTCACCATCTCTTAACAAATAGCTAAATAATACATTGCATCAGCAAGCCGGAGTGCGTTTGTTTCACTGCCGCGTTGTGGGCTTGGTGAGCGCTGTGTCAATGAATCAATAGTCTGCAATTTCCTTCTGCCAGTTATTATTTGCTACTTTTCAGTTTAATATGTACAAGGATAAGTCTCCTCTTATATGCTTTTGTATGTAAAGCCCAGTTGCGGAAATACCACCTAATATTTCTACCAGCAGAAGATGGAGAGCGACGCAGAACATATTTACAACTCTCACATTTACACAGAGCAAAGATGGAAGGCCATATACATTGATGTTTCTGATAAGGAACATAAAAATACACTGAAGAGGAGCTGGGTTATTTGTCAGGAGCAGGCAATATAAAAGCCTGGCAGAAAACAAGATAGATAAAAGTACTCTATGGGCAAAACAGCCTATATGTCTTGTCCTTTGCAAAGTGTTCCATGAGCCAATCAAAGCTCAAGCAGAATAAAAAAAAAAAACTGAGTTAGCTTGAATGAACTCATAACAGCTGCTAGGACATTGGGTTCTGTACATCATAAATAGATCTATAACTAAAATAAAACACTGGCATCAAATCATAAAATATGCTCTTAAGAAACACTCAGTAAAGTGCCCCGCTCTGCACAACCAAAAAAAAAGTTTCAATTCATGGCATTAGTTTCTTATTTACTGCTAGAATGGACTGGTCAACTGGAGATTTCTTTAAAGTTGGGTTGACAGGCCCAGTGTTGACCATGTAGGATATACAGTATGCAAGCAACAATTGCTGTCGTCACTCACATCACACCTAGGGGCAAATTCACTAAGATGCGAAGTTGCGCCAGGCGCAACTTCGCCGAGTTTCGCCGCACTTCACCAGGCGTAGTTTCGCCAGCACTCCGCAAATTCACTAAAATCCGAAGTTGCTCTCAGGGGTAGAGTAAGGTTGCGAAGCTGCGCTAGCGTTTATTCGCTATGTAAAGCGAAGTTACGCTAGCGAAGGCTAATTTGCATACGGCGCGAAATTCAAATTTCAATGGAGGAATACGTATCAGCACTACAAATGCCAAGAAAACCTTTAAATCTGCAAATAAAAATTTTATTTTGCCCTACACATGTGTCCACTGTCTAGGTAAGTTGCCATGAGTCAGGAAATGTAGGGGGGAAGGAGGGGAGCCCCCAAAAATTTTTTGATCTTTTTCAGCCTATCACCCATCAGGTAGAAAACACGCCAGCGTTTTTTGGGACTTAGAAAAATTTTTGACTTTTTTGGAAACAATCCCTATCTACTCTATTGCGCTTCGCCAGGTCTGAGGTGGCGAAGGAAGTCTAGCGTAAAAGGTAGCGTTCAGTACACTGCGCAAGTTAGTGAATTTGCGTAGTTTCATCGCTAGCGAAAATTCGCCTGGCGCGAATGGGTGCGAAGTAACACTAGCGAAACTACGCCAGCGTTCGTTAGTGAATTTGCGCAGTATCGAAAATGCCAAATGCTAGCGAATTAACGCTAGCATTCGGCGCTTCGCGGCTTAGTGAATTTGCGCCCTAGTGGTGGAATTATTCAACTTGTCACAAAAAAACACTTTTTTAGGTTTACACTGTTCTTCCACCATCATTGCTTTATCAAAACTCCTCTCTTGTTTAATCCGAGTTGAATTTGTTGAACCATGCTGTTGCCATGCTATTTTGTAATGATAATTTGAGTGAACGTCATCCATTTCTGTTGACAATGATGGAAATATCTATCTCCAATGCTTCAAAAAAAATGCTCCAGTGTTGACCATGAAGGATATCGTTGTCACTTACATCACACTTAGTGGTGGAATTATTCAACTTGTCACAAAAAACACTTTCTTAGGTCTACATCTACACTGTTCTTTCCTTGAGTTCTGTCCACCATCATTGCTTTATCAAAACTGATCTCTTGTTTAATCAGAGTTGAATTTGTTAATGGACTATACATGGCTTTGCCACGCTATTATTGTAATGATAATTTTAATGAACTTCAGCCATTTCTGTTAATGATGATGATGATGGAAATGTCTATCTCTAATGCGTCAAAAACATTTCTATTGAAGTCGGGATGTTGAAGTAGCTGCCGAAGCATTAACAACCACACAGTTGAAGACATAAAATGCAACTAAAATCGCGCTATTTCAATGACATCAACAACATTTTCAGAATGTAGTAAAAAATAATGACTTCTTATTTTGGACGATAAATCATTTTTTACTGAATTTTCAGGTCTACTGTACAAAGAGCTGTGACTGTAGCCAGATAATGAAAAATTAGATAGAAAGTCAAAACTATTTCAAGAAAAAAACACTAAAGTTACTATAATATACACACAAAAAAAGCTTGGAACTAAACATTGGCAATGCATGTTTGAAGTGTAAATTTTAATAGCTATGCGTTACCCTTTGAAATAAATGATCGTGATATTATTAAGGTTTGATTTGTATATCAGCCGAGGCAATATTCAATTTCTCAAAAGTGTTCTCCAATCTAACACTGGTAACGCTGTACTGTTTTGCATTGCAGAATACAATGCACCAATCTAAAGCCATCTACAAATGATAGAAAGCGAAAACAGTATCTTAAGAAGGACTGAGCGGCTACAGAGCCTTTCATTTAAGATGTTGTGGCAGCCGGCAGCTGTTATCTAGAAGAAGCTGACAAAAAATCAAGCACAGAGAGCAGACGCGGGCTTTGTTCGTTCCCATTTACATGAATGACACATTAAAAACTTCTGCACTGCTGGAATTTGGCACTTTTTATACTTTACACAAAGAATAAAAAAAATGATGCTCTGAGAGAAGACAGAAACATGTAATTCCCATTATAATTTGCTTCATCTAATTTGAAAATCCGCAAAAATATCCCGAATTGGCAGCAAGCACAAACTCGCAGACATTGGTATGGATGATCAGTGGATCAGTCCCATAACGATTGTCATCATGTTTTTCTTACTTATTTTGAAATCTATAGCTAATATGGCACAATTACTGTGTCTAATGCTGTGAATGTATGAATACTACCAGGCTGCTTTATGTCACATGAAAAGACAATGGAGTGCAGGAAAACATGTACAAACATCCCCACATTTTTATTTTTAAAATATTTAACATTCTTTTATATACCTATAATTAGCATTCATAGAATTTTATAAAACAACGTTCTATAGACCATGAAATAGTACACTTAGCTTTGCTTTCTTATCTCCAATACTCAACTGATTTAAGGCAGCCATAGTAGTACTGTGATCCCCAACTAGCTGTTCCCGAGCAACATATTGCTCACCAACCCCTTGGATGTTACTCCCAATGGCCTCAAAGCAGGTGCTTATTTTTGAATTCCAGGCTTGAAGGCAAGTTTTGGTTGCAAAAAAAAAAAAAAAAAACAGAGTCTCCTGTAGGCTGCCAGTCTACATATAGTCGACCAAATAGCCAATCGTGACCCTTAATTGGTACCCCCAGGGATGTTTTGAATGCTTGTGTTGGTCCCCAACTCTTTTTACATTTGAATGTGGATCATGGGTACAATAGATTGGCGACCCATGCCATAGTACACGGATATAGTTAAGATGGACAGCACATGATACACAAACCAATAATTTTAAGAAACAAAATAATTGGAGTATGGAGGAAGCCAGAATACCCAGAAGAAACATGGGGATACACAATCCTTGCAGATACCGTGCTTTAGACAGAATCAAACTCAGGGCCCTAATGCTGCAAAGCTACTGTTTGATAGTTTTATAAATGGTGGAGAAAGTTCTGTGATGTACGAAATATGTTGAATTGATTCTGTTATGTCCTTGCAAAAACCTGGAATTTGTCTTTAGCATTTTAAAATCTTACTTTTACCTACTTACCCAACTTGGGCTCTAGTAATGCTTTGCCCATGGCTGTACCAAGAATGCCTCTGTGGAGCAATACTTGTTGCCCATGGTAAAGGCCTGCTAGGCTGGGACACCACTGTAAACAGCAGGGCTCATTTACTAACAATGGGCAAGTTTGTACCTGGCCTGTAACAAGAAGCTGAAAAAACTAATCACTGAATAATTTAATGAAATAAAAAATCACTAGATTCAGGGTCGGACTGGCCTGCCGGGGCACCGGCATTGGTTGATTAAATCGGTGGGCAGTGGCGCAGTATATCCGGTGCCGCTTCGTGAGTGCCAGTGGGCCCACTGGCTCCTGGCCAACCCACCCTTTAGGGCTATTCCACACGGGGAGATAACGACGCGTTTGCGGTCGCGACGACAAAAGCATTTTCAGGCGACTGTTGAAAAGCACATCGAATCGTGTGGTTAGCACAGGCGTTTTTACATAGGCGCCCATACAAAACTGTCGCCTGCGCCGGTCGTGGCGACTGTCGTGGCGCTTTGTCGCCGCGACCGCAAACGCGTCGCTATCTCCCCGTGTGGACTAGCCCTTACTCTGCGCTCACAGCCTGGCAAGTGGCATGTCCTGCAATAGCGGAGGGGACGTGACGCTTGACGCAATGTCATATGTGCGCATGTGCCTGCAACAGAAAGTAACGCCGGTGTGGTTGAGTGGCTCTGGAAAGTGAGGGCCTAGGCGGCTGGTAGCAAGCTGCAAGAAACTGTTTGAACAGAAAGAGTTACCCACTACCACTAACTGGCTACTAATAGTAGTTACTACAGTGCATTGTGCATAGAAGAGTTTGAAGTCGACAATTACTGGCTGTGCTGATTCTGAAGCCTCCATCTATCCACTGCTGCAGCAACAGGTACTGACACAGAATCTGCCAATTTTTTTTTCTTTTAATATTAGAAAGAAATGTACCTGTACTGGCTCTATCCATTACAAACACGTGTTTCTTATTTTTTATATATAAAAACAAGTTTCAAAGTCCAATCTGTGCGATTGGTGATGGTGGCACTTGTGACTGGGGTGGGGGGCCCCCAGGCAACAGCCCCAGTGGGCCCTGGACACCCCAGTCTGACACTGATTTGACACATCTGAAAAGTTGACATTTTTAAATAAAAAGAACAGAAAAACCAATAACAAAGCACACAAAAAGTAGTAAAACTGTTTAAAGAAATGATCTCAAAATAATAGGCTAACTCTATTTCTATATACTGACTATATTCCATACTTTCAAAAGTGTGAATTTTTCTACAATGAGCAGCACACAGGTTGCCCACTGGTGGGGTTTGAATGAACCCTTGGAAGCTCCTAAGGTGTATCTGGTGCATGAGGAATATTCTCACGTAAAATCAATGCACACAAATACATGTCGGAGTTTCATAAGCAATTACTACAAAAACTTTACTGAGACGTTGTTTGACAAGAACATCTATGGCTGATCCTCCAAAGTCAATTTATAGATACATAAATAGATACATACATAGTAAGTTAGGCTGAAGAAGACACACATCCATTAAGTTCAACCTTAAGGCTATATATAACCTGCCTAACTGCTAGTTGATCCAGAGGAAGGCAAAAAAAATACATTTGAAGCCTCTCCAATTTGCCTTCCTGACTCCAAGATGGCAATGGGACTAGTCCCTGGATCAACTTGTACTATGAGCTATCTCCCATAACCCTGTATTCCCTCACTTGCTAAACACCATCCAACCCCTTCTTAAAGCTATCTATAGTATCAGCCTGTACCACTGATTCAGGGAGACAATTCCTTCACAGCTCTCACTGTAACAAACCCCTTTCAAATATTTAGCCGGAACCTCCTTTGGAATGGGTTTAGAAGAAAGGAGAATAATACAATATGCTACAAATACTTGGGATATCACGTTATACCAGTAGGGATTAATCTATTAAGTGTCATAAAGAAAATGACCCTGAACAGTGACACCTTAGAATGTCTTCATTGTCCCGGAACAAAACATGGATGTTGATTTTCTGTTGTAGCAACTAGGCAATGATGCCACTTTACAGAGCCTGAAAATACCTACGTCAGAACATAGTATCCCTGACCTCTATAATTAACAGATTAAGGGGCATGTTTACTAACATTGGAGATAAATATCTGGAGAGATTTCTGGAGATGTTGCCCATAGCAACCAATCAGATCTTTGCTTTTGTTTTCTAACTTGGCTGTGGCTGTTTAAATCTAATTGCTGACTGGTTGCCATGGGCAACATCTCCAGAAATCTCTCCAGATATTTATCTCCAATGTTAGTAAACATGCCCCTAAATAACCCAATTATTTTTCATACTCCAAGGCAAAGAAAAAGTCAGATAACACAGATAACATCTCCCCATAGTAATAAATTAGTCTGTGGCCTAGTCAATAAAAAACGTTGATGCGTGCAAGAACATTTACACGGCAAATCCACTAGCAGTCAAACCAGCTGGTAAGCAATTCTCTTCAGTCAAAAATCTCAGAAATTAACCAGTCAAGTGTAACATTTATTGCATAATTTATAAGGCATACAGCATCTGCACCGATGATTCCCTAGAAATATTTTATGTATGAATTTCGATGCATGCCTTTAAGTCTAGGTCACCAGACCTTCCCATTAGGAGTGGATATGCATGAAAAATGCACAATACAGTGATGAGTAGATTTCAGTAGAGTCTTGTATTTTGCATAAATGACCTGTGATAAAGCATGGGTTAGTATCTTTATTCTAATCACTCCTGCCACAAGCTGCCTTTTTCTCGGTCAAGCGTTGAGCTATTATTATTCATTGATATTTTGTTTTCCGGGTCTGAACATCAAGGTTCCATAGAGAGTGAGCATCCTATCCATCTGTTCTGTGTCATTAAAATGACCATTGTGGCCCAGTCATTCTGTTTTTGACGCATGCTGTAACAACATCACAGGCTGCAAATACTTCTGGGAGTAATGTACTGAGATGATTACATTCACTCTAGAGTAGGTGCAGTTAAACGAGGGATTTTTTTTAAATTATGCTGGAACATCACCTTTTTAGTGATTTCATGGTTGTGCTGGTATTGGATGCAGCTGGTATAGGGGTTACAGAAGGTACCACGGGGCAACGGAAACTAATGTATATGGAAAGAGAGGCTACATATGATGAAATAAAAATATTCATACTTTACATCATACTTTATATTGCAGATTATGGAAATAATAGGCTTTATAGCTACTGCATTTTTAGACAGTAGTTCCTTAATGATGCCATGAGCCCAGCAATGCCCCTTATCATTATGGGAAACAGTTTCAGCCTATGAATAATATATACGCCCACAGTGAAAGCAGGGGAGGTGTCAGCCCATGGACCACTAATAAAAGTGAGGCTAGCAACAACTATAATGATATTCACCTAGAGCTGGTAGTGGGCCATCAGTGTAATCCAATGTAATTTAAATGTAAACAATTTAATTAAGGAAACACGTTCAATAAAAAATTGCCTATAATGAAAGATGAATCATGAGTGATATTAAAACTAACATTTGCGTGCGTTTGCTTAAAGATATCACCCTAACGTCCTGATTAGATAAGTGGACCTAAACCATGCAAGGGAAACGCTAATAGAGCTACCATATTACAAATTACAAAATGGGATTGAGTACTGTATTTAAGTTGCAGGCTTCTGTTGGTGTTGAACATATATGTACTTTCTTATGCTAAATAGAATATCTCCTTTGACCCTGGCACAGTAGGTCACTGTTTGCTCACAAAGCTTCGCCTATGACATCACCAACCAGTAAGAAGGTCAACACATATGTGACTACTGCAGGTCTTAAATGAAGACGTCTTATGTATAGTAAGCATTGCTGTCTAGCTCCTTCTGTTCTATAACATTACTGGTACATAATCTGTCACTGTATGTACACTTAAATTAAGGTACATAAAAAGATGGAGTTTCCCAGGATCACAGTTCAAAATTTCACAGAGGTCCAAGTCACTCTTGGCATTAATCTGTCATCACACCCCAAACTACAACTCCCCCTCCAAACCATCAAACTGCACTGCATGCTCCAGGTGAGGCCTTATAATGAAGCAAACTTGTGTTTTCATTCCCTTTTTTATGCAAGCAAATACTTTATTTGCTTTAGTAAACGCTGAGTGACACAGCCTAGAGTTGCACAGCCACAAAAATCATAAAGTTGCTTAATTAAGGTGCACACTACCTTTTAGTATAAAACTTGCATTTCTGTTAATTCTGCAAAAGTGCCTTGCACAGAACCCAAATACTAAAATAGCCACCCCAAAGTCTGTAACAGCATTTATCAATGCATTTTTGATTTATTATGAACGCTAAGGCATAACACAACACCAGCTAAAAGTAGACACCAATCCCCGTGCTGGATAATTAAGAAGAATATTCTTCTGCTGTGAACATGGCCCCAAATGTCAAAAGTTTCATGTGAATAGCTAGAGCTGTAATTTAAGAGTAAGAGTGAAATTATACCTAAGGATAAGGCTTGGACATAAATGTCTATTGTGTTGGAATGTTTCAGTCTTGTTAAATGCATATAAAATACAATAAGCCAATGGACCAATCTACACTATTAGTCGGTGCAATAGAGTCTGTAATTTGGCAATCCATACCTTCTTGGCTGCAGCTAGGAGCTCCAGTGCCTTAAAATGGAGATCTTTATCATGGCTCTCCAGTAGAAGTTTCAGTGGTGACAGCAGCATTGTGTGGTCTAGCAACAGTGTACATATCCCCTTTATGCACTGCAAAGAAAGAAACAACAAAGATTGGACAACTTAAGAAAACTCAAACACTCCAAGCGAAACTGATTCTTTTCCTCAGTTCTACCACTACTGATTGATAAATAACACTGTCTAAAAAAAACACATATTATGTTTGTTTTACATAAAAAGCAAATCAAAGAAATAGAGAGATTGGAGAGAAATAAGCACATGCACGATGAAGGCAAGCGATTGAAGAAACCTGCCAGCTCTACAGCAGTGGCTTATTAGCACAAACATTGTACACTTCCAACAATTTGGATTTCTAATGAAGCAATATTACACGTATCTCTGTTTTGCACAGGGACAAGAATCTGGTGGAAAGATGTAGGGAGCAATTAAATATGCTATTTATGGCATCAAGAGATGGCTGAATGTACCCGTGTAGGAACCATATGAAGGATGAAAGTTCTCGAATTTGATATAGCCTTTGAAACAGATTTCCACTTCGAAATGTACGGCAGCAGCTATAGCAAGCGAGTTATACATTCTAATTCTGATTAACCTCCTCCTGCGTACAGACTTGTTATATCAACAGGAGGGATACCATTTAGCCTTTTGAGGCTTACATGTTTTCCTGCCACACTCTGCTAACAAAATAACAGGTATTATGGACTAAGACCTTGATGGAAAACCAAATTCCATTAAAGAATATCAAATTCTAACATGGGAACAGTGAACAAAAAAAAGCAAATTAAACCGAATACACAACATTTTTTGAGCAAAGTAGACTTACTTATTGGACTTACCTGTACATCCCTTTTAATAATAATTTGTTATATAATAAAGCACATAACCATCCTTAGCAATAAACAGTGGCAGTAGTCAAGGAGGAGCGTGGTCACAATCAACATGGCCACGTAAACCGACGTATTCAATAGTGGAGCTTGCTGCTAAGGCTCTAAACTGTCTGGAAGCAACTTTAAGACATGAATTATAATAAAATGGGTTTACATGGGTGAGTAGACACATACAAGTGTAATGGAGCTGAGTGGTGCATTGTTTGCTACCATTACATTCTGGAAACATATTTTCTGGAGTAAATCACAATTAATTACATATGTAAATTTGGAGGAAGAATTTGGTGTAGGTGAATGCCGCTGGCTCCACATAAAGCTAATTTTAACAGTTAGATTCCACATAAGTCTATGCTTCCTACTTTGTAGCAATAGCATGAAAATAAAACCCTTTCCTTTTTCAAAATGATAATGCCTCCATGCCCAAAATGAGGCCTGTAGATAACTGCTTTGTTGCTGTTATCTATAGTGATTTCATAAAATAACGTTTTCAAACTATCGTGGCTTTACATTCTTTATTTTTTCTTCCCTCAGCCACTTTGTTTGTTAATCCAAGGTCTATCTAAGTACAGTTAAAATGGAATCATTTAAACTGAATTGACCGAAGAGGACTCTGTCTTCCAATGTTATCCATGGAACATTCTCTGTTTATGGCTCCATTGTTATCCAAGGAACATTCTCTGTTTATATTTGAGATTATGGAAGTCTACATTTTCTGGATAGTCAATCCTGTTTACTATAAGCATAACATTTCTTACTGGCAACGAGCATGTCTTTCAACTGTAGGAAACCATATTTAGCATCTAAACGCCCCATATACCATTTGGATAACTTTACATGTTGAGCGTTGCCAACCTGACTTTTATTGGAAAATACATCAGGATTCTGTTCAAATCTATTATTCACAGAAATAGTCCACTTTGCAGTAAAATTAGAAACAATGGTAGATACCTCCGTACAAGTAAACGCCAATAATGTACCCAAAAGGACAAATTGAATACATTTCACAAGTTTATACCCAGTCTAGTGATCTATAGCAACCAATTGAATTACAGGTGGGCAGTAAATGCTAATTGGTTTTTATGATTTGTAAACCCTTGTGGAAACTTTGTGACCTTATTACATTACCCCTGATGTGCTTTTAAAATGTTTGTTTTATGTATTAGAGTTTGTTGGATGGGTTTAAGACATAAAGGGCCAGATTCAATTCAGTGAGAAAAATTTTCTCCTGGTTTATCACATGAAAACTCATGGATTTCTATTTCTATACTCAAGATTCAATTAGAGGAGGAAAAACTTTTCTCCTAATTCAGTGTTTTCTCATAGACTTCAATAGAGATTTCACGTGATAAACCGTGAGATACGTTTTTCTGAATTGCATCTCAAATTGAATCTCGTTCATGAGTTTTCACATCATAAACCTTTTTTTCACTGATAATAAAAAGGTTTATCATGTGAAAACTCATGAACGAGATTCAATTTGAGATGCAATTCAGAAAAACATCAGAATCTGGTCCAAACATCAAATTCATAGAAAAGAGTGGAAGTGCCTTGTTCCAACCAATCAGATATTACCTTTAAATAATCTACTACTTTTTAGAAAATGAAAGCAAAGGTCATATTGGTTGTTGTGGGCAAATACAATGGTGGAATGTAACATATATTTTAATGAGCCATTAGGTTGATCGTATTTTGGAGAAGAATACAACAAGAAGATATGAGGATGAACAGTTTGGGTGACAGGTTAAGCAGAATAGCTTACAGCTGGTAGGATGGATATTTTATGTAAATACAGCATAACTGTGTTTTCTTATGCGATGCATGCTAATGACTCTTGGGTACTGAAAATTTATAGCACACATGGCAGAGTAGCACAAGCATAGAACTTTCAACAGTCTATCATCTACTGCTAGTGATACTCACCGTTTCTTAAAAGAAATGTTATGGGGTTCCTGGATCATTTTAGGGTCAGGGTACACAGGCAGATTCAGGGAGATTAGTTGCCCCGGAGACAAATCTCCTCTTCTTTGGGGTGACTAACCCCCCCCAACCGAACTACCTCTCCGCTAGCTAAAATGTAAATCACCAGCGGGATGGCACTCGGCGAGATTCCTTGTGAGGCAACTTCAGAAAACGAATCGCGCCGAAGGTGCAGGGGAGGCAGTTCGGGGAGATTAGTCACCCCAAAGAAGAGGAGATTTGTCGCTGGGGCAACTAATCTCCCTGAATCTGCCTGTGTGTCCTGACCCTTAAGGTTAAGCATTACACAAAGGATTTAGAATTAGTGTTATTGCACCAAGCAATTGCACTGGAACAAACTATAAAAGTGATCTTTCCTCTTAGCCATTCAAATATTTGGCACTCACTGACCTTGCTATCTGTGAAATCACTGGGGGGGGGGGGGTTGGTAAGCAGTTGAGTTGGGGTTTTATTTTTTTGTCAAACTACAAATATAGATTTGTATTTGATCTAATACATTCAGTTAGTCATTAGGCAATAAAAGAATAGTAATGTTTCACCTATCTACACACAAAAACTGAGGGAATGAATGATGCACAGTTAAAATAAATCAAGCCCTATTTATATATTTCAAGTAGGATGATCATTTTCCTTTCTATTTAGATGTTTTATTATAGATAACAAATGGAAACGACCGAGGATATTAGTCAGAGCATGGGAAATAGTAAATTGAGGCACTTCTGCAGATCTGAAAATAGTTCTCCATTGAGGGACGTAATTAATTCCATTAGCTTTTTGTGCATACTCAGACTGCATTTAAATAGGCTGTTAATGAAAGACACTTGCCAAGCCAAGCAGGTAGCAGGATAGATAAAGAAACCTTTAAACACTGTTCCCTAAGCAGGAAAGTTTCTGGTGGGAATTCAAATTACTGAGTGCTGTGCAAGATGTTTTAAAGCAGGGAAGTCCAACCGGCGGCCATCCAGCTCTCACAGAATTAGTAAACCAGATCACTGGGAGCCAGTAATGCATGTTGAATGTGCCTATAATTAAAAATGTCTGATTTTCTTTTTTATTAAAAAAAAAAGATATTTAAACCAAATGATGTATGATCAGTGGTCGTGACTAACAATTAACTTTGGTGCATGCAAACATTTTGGGTGTTTTGCCAGCTCTTTTTATTTTCACTGATAAAAGTTTGGCATTAAAAATTCTTCAAAATTCCACCACTCTTGCCTATGGATTTTGCACAAACATGGCAGCGCAAGTGTTTTAAGCAAGATCTCACTGACAAATGTGCTTTGGGTTTTGGATGAAAATTACAAGAAAATAAGTTGTGCTGATGTGATTCCTATAGGTGCCAACAGGGAAAATAACTGATGGACATGTAGGTTGTTGAAATGCCTTGTTTAAAAAAAGAAGGCCTACAGTTGGTAAAATGCATGTGCCATAACCCTAAAAGGAATAGTTGCACATTCAAAACAGATGTCTCATGTCATCCCCAGGATACGATTTTCTGGGGATAATGCATTCTTTTGATACAAATGGTACATTTTTGGTAGTACAGCTGCCCACACCTCCAGGCCTGACCCAGGAGGTTCCTTGTAGGAGGATTCTCTACAAACATACAGCAACACATCATCCTACCTAACTGATGGGTGGGGGGGATTAGGCTGTAGAACCATAAAATCCACCATTTTCCATAAAAAAGTTGCCATATTAAAGGAAACTAGGTCTTAGCTACAGTATGTGGTAGGGCAATAACACAGAGGGAGATTCAAACTCTTTGGTAGCCCCAAATGCAGTGCCAAAAAGTCACACTCCACTGATCTCTAGGACAATGACATGGGAGTGCTAACAGAAACCACCGCCATTAAAGGTCACAAACAAGGGAAAGTCCCTTGTTTGTTATAGTTTATACAGGAGCAGTGATCAGCTCCATGTTGTAGCTCCCACCCTTCCCAGCTGTAGTCAGGTGATCCCACTGGCGGCTAATAAAAGGGCAGCCAAGTTTGGGAGTTTTACTTTGAAAGCAGCAAGTAAGTTGAACGTAAAACTTAGTCCCTGTTTAAAATGTATAATGAAGCAATATGATTTTTAATGAATCAGATGCAATTTGAGTGTAGGACTGGCCAGATATGTGATGACTTATAGTTGGCTGGCTTAAATCTATTGCAATATATGGACAAACAATCCCTGTAGGGTAGCTTTAGCTGTATTCACAAAATGTTTTAAATATATTGATAATCGGTTGAGTGAAAAGGACTTCTTGTATTTGTTGCCATTAAAGGTCACTACCCCTTTAAAATGTAGGAAGATTAGATAAGGAGATAATGCAATAATATTATATGTTTATTTTATTACCCCTCTTCAGTTTTCTAGTGTAAAGAAACCATTTGGCTACTCTTTTGTGATTTCTTTTTTAAAAAAATGTAATAAAATGTGCAAAGTTTGCTACGGGTCTAGTCACCTATAGCAGCTAACAGCAGGTAGTATTTACTGGTCACAAACATCTTGCTATGTGTTGGCTAATTCTGTGCCTTTTATTACATATGAGGTGTTTAAGGTGAGTCCGAGCTAGAACCACATGACTGGAGAACAGTAGATAAGGTTTACCAATGAAATATGAAAGCAAAAATTCGGCTATAACTTTCTCAGACTTAAAAAAAAGTGTTAATATGGCTTCTCTATTTCATTACCTACAGTTTTATAGTTTGATTACAGTATGGCATTAAACACTCTACATTACCTCTGGAGAATGAATATGCCCATTGAACAAGAAGCCAATGATAGTCTACTCTTCACTGAACATCAAGGTTACATCTGTAGTTTGAGCAATGAAGGTAACAATTTCAAGCACAATAAAAACTTTCAACACAATGCAAATCCCGATGCAAAGCACCACCATGGCAGAGATAAAAGGGCAAAGCAAAAGCTATATATAATGTGTGTTTTCTCATTAACGAGAAGCAGCACAAGGCTAAGGCTTTCTCTATCGAGATATCGAGAGGATGGAGGACAAGGTTTGAAAGGTCAGTAAGGCGTGGAAATCGTTACTTGTGTGAAAAGCTGGAATATTCCCAGATAAAGATGAACTTTTTTTTTACTAGAAGATCACGTTGATGAAGATGAGTGGGTTATTTTTCAGTACAGGATTTTTCCCCCTACTGACAAAAGAGGCTACAATGCATGACTTTTACAGACTCTATCAAGAAGGAGTAAGTATCTTTTCAACAAACAGCTAAATAATTGAGTATATGAAAAAATAACCTTGCTTCCTGGTAAAGCTATCCAACATTCAACACGCTATAAATGTCTATAAAGCCTGATGTTTTGTGCTTACTCTTCACGTAATGGTGCAATCAGGGTTTTTTTGAACAATATTAGTAAAAACAATGAATGCACTTTTCTCAAATAGTTCACAAGTCACCATATAATATTAGTGATCCAGGTGCACCAGCTCCAACCCTTCAGCTAGGGGAGCAGATATCTGTAAGTCAAAGTAAATTTATTGTCATCTCAGCAGTATACAAATACACAGTAAGGCGAGACAACGTGGCTCCAGCTAGTACATAGAAGACACAATAAATATGTAAACATTTGAAATGTGCAATATATTGGCAGAAATTGGATATAAGGAATCTATATACAGGCTAAATTAAAAAAGTAGAAAAAAGTAAGATGGTTTCTCAATAAATACTTTTTCTACTTATTTATTTTGGCTCCTTGAGTTGTTCAAGTTGTGTTGGGACATTCTATTGCCTTGTTATTGCTTCCTCTAACCCACAATTATCACTAGAATCATGGCCACCTGGCAAAGCCAATGATCCACCAAACCCTGCCCATAATCCACTCAAACTGTGCTTGCTTGGGCCAATCCCTGAAAGGCCATCTGCTTGTCTCTACAGTCAGCACTGGTCTCTGGGTACACCAAAAAAGTTCACATACCTCAATCTTTCTAGTGCCTGCTCCTCTGAGTAAATGGTACATTTTTTCATGGCATCCTCTAAGATACATGCCCATCATTACCCCATTTCATTATTCATTTTGTTGCACCTTTTAAAGTGTTTTGGAGAAGTTAACCTCAATGTACGTGTCATTTTTCAATCTCAATTACTCTACTATGCAAAACCTTTCTTATGATGTTTCTGGCAAATATTCACCACTAGACGTTGATGAGTTCTTACAGAAGATTTATTTCGAGACCAGAATATATTTTTGTTCCTGGAAGCTATGGCTCATTTTATACAACATAAAATATGGAAGAGATAAGACTGCAGACAATGACTGACACTACACTTTGCAGCAACATCTGTTACTCACAATAAACCATTAATCCTTTTTCCTTAAGGACCCATCTAATATTGTCAAACTTAGAATATAAATTGCATGCAAATTTTTTTGTTCTTCAAATGCATAACCTTGAAATTGCCGGTGATGAGTATATCCTGGAAGTAACACCTTTCTACTTATTAGAATAGTTGGATATTAATGGTATGGGATCTACTATCTGTAAATCTGTTATCCAGAAAGTTCCAAATATACCATTTCCAATAGTCCTGCCTATACAAGTCATTTTTAACTTATTATTTTGCTTTTACTATGAATTTACTATTTATTTGGTTGCAGGGAGAAAGCTATTCTGGTAGTTATGAATTTGTCAATTATGTTATGGGGGGGGAATTTTGGTTCTTCTTGAATGTAATGTTATTGGCTGACATGTTAGTCAAAGTTATGTTAATATACTGTTTTCAATAAAAAACATACAAATCCTATCTTGCAAGTCATGCAGATGTGCAAGTTAGGGAGCAGTGAGAATGCAAGACATAGTGACACAGTACTTACCATCTGCCCTAAAGCAGGTATCAAGTAAAGAGCTTGAACTGGGTACAAGCTGCAATGAAATCACTGTCATAGAGCGCTTGCAGCAGAAGATTCCAAAAATTACCACTTTGGTCTTAGTGCACAGAACCTTGCACCTCATTCAAATTACTAGGTGCAATATATTGTATTTTAGTACATTTAGTACTAAAGTACATTTTTCTTAAGCCATGGAGTGCTCCCACAACCTTTCCTTTTTGCATTTTGTTTTGTAGCAGATCTATTCTGTTTGGAAGTTCAGCAGTTATGCTTCAGGCCAGGCTTCCATGTGGTTGTAGCACCCCCACACCCCTCCCTTTAAATGATGGAACAATGCCTTTGGAAATGGGTGTTGGTCTGGGCAGTCTCTCTGTCTTAAAAGCCGCAAGCGGGGGAGGATTAATCTCATGGAACCAATGCTGGGGTCTAGGACTAAGCCTTATGATTGAAATCAATGCCCAGGTCGGGAGACCTTTATTAGCATTTGATATTATGACCAGAGGTAAATATTTAGGGACCGCCATATGGATTATACCCAATGACAAATCACCTCTTCTTTAGGCGACTAATCTCCCCTAAATGCCTTCCCGCTGGGTGGAATGCAAAACGCCAGCAGGATGACCCTTTGGATCTCTTTGGCTTTCCGAAGTCACCCTAGGTTTCCTTGTGAGGCAAATTTAAGCAACTTCGGAAAACGAATCGTTCCAAGTGTCATACCTGAAGGCGATTTACATTCTAGCCGGCGGAAAGAAATTTAGGGGAGATTAGTTGCCCGAAGAAGAGTGGATTTGTTGCAGGACAACTAATCTCCCCCATAGCCATGTCTGCCACCACCCTTAATGCCTCTAGATAATTATCTGTAAACCAGTCACAACTGAAGGTGAGTCGTATACTGGTAACTCTAATATCTATCTCTCAAAGACCAAACATGGAGTAGCTTTAATTTCCCTGCTTGCTCTGTTTAGCTCAAGAAAAAAACAAACCACATATTTTTCAAGATTAAAATAGGCTAAAACTATGTTCAGCCCAAGCTCTATTTGTTGAACACAAACTGGCCCTTTAAGCATGAAAAACTATAGTCTGTTCTATTGTGTGGAAGCCATATTCGAAAATGACTATGGTCTGGAACTGCCAACCAACCTTATCTCAGAGATAACACCTTCAGCAACCTAAAGCTACTTGGTCAGCAGGTCCTATGAGTTTTGGGCCAACCTACATAACCATATTGGGTGGCTAGGGATGTTGTATTGTTAAGCAACAGAAAGAGGGCCACAGGCTAGCTGTCAAAGGCACAGATGAGCAAGTCAGCAAAGAGTAGGTATAAATGAATTTGTAATGAAGTCTTAAAGAAAATTTGCAATTCAAACATGAAAAACTTGTCATCTTAAATGTATAGAAAGGGAACTATATCTTCATTTTTACAAGTGCTGCAGACAAGGTTATAATGCTGAAAGAGAACTAAAGAAATTAGATTTGTGATACACGGATATTGAGTTTCCTTCTGAAGAAACACAGGCCGGAGTCATGGTTAGTTTAGCAAGTTAAGCAGTGTCAAAATCCCAAACTGTCAGCTCCGGCCGCTAAGTAACAGATCTCAGGGCCGTAGGAGGAGACGGAAAGGAAAGTCTTAAATGGATTTTCTCCTGCCTATCTCATTTAACACCAGCAGAAATCCTGTATTCTGTTCTAAAAATGTTATCCCAAATTTATGACATTCTGCAAGCTAAATGATGGGACCCAGATGCATGCAGAGTGATCTGGTGCGTATGAAAGTCTTAGCTTCCAGATAGCAAACCGCAAGGCATTGCCATGGATACAGTCTTGTGTGGGGAACAATAAATTTGGAGGCTGCAGGAGACCTGCACTGAGAGAAACAGCAATTTTAAGATACAGCACAGAGTGTGAAAAAGCCATCAAAACCATAAATCAAGCAGCCATGCTATAAAAAGAAGCAAATAGCTGTAAAAAGGCTTTCAGGAGATGCAGATAGAAACCACTCTCTGCCAGGTCTGATTGGATTTGTAGGGGTACATGTCAAAACATAAATAATACATATATTTCATTTTTCTTCAAGTCACAGGGTGCTGGCTAACTAACAGCTCCACAAACAGCTTTTTTTTCCCCCACACTGCAAAGGAAATGGAGTGGTTTACAGAAATAGGAGAGAAAAACACAATTGAGAGACATTTATAACCCTTTGGCCAAATATGACCTGGGTAACACAATGCACTACCAATATCTCCAAATAAAGCACTTTGTTATAGAAGCCATGGGCCCTCAACTACCCTCAGAATATACACCACTGGACCCCATTATGGCAACTAGAACATGCAGGAAAGGACTCATCAGACATTTATGGAACACTCAACAAAAAAATTGCTGTCATGGGAACAAACACAAACGGAAGAGCTGTCCCTTTCCAAATGGATCTCAGTATGGGATAACCTCAGAAAAACTTCAGCATGTGTTACCCACAAAGAAATAACTACAAAAGGCTTATGCAATGGTATATGACATCCACTAAACTGCATGCAATATACCCCAAATGTATCGCCTATGTGCTGGAGACAATGTGAAGGAGAAGGCACCCTATATCATACCTTCTGGACCTGGCCCATCATGGGGGCAAATTTACTTACCTCCGAAGTTGTGCCAGCATTGGCTGCGCCAAACTTCACCAGGCGTAGATTCACCAGGGCTGCGCAAATTCACGAAGATCGGAAGTTGAGCACAAATTAAAGATCGTTTGCGAAGTAGAGCTAGCGTAGGTCTACTTTGCTAGCAAATTTACGCCAGCACCCGTTAGTAAATCGGCAAAGTAGCAAAATGACGTCACACTGGCGCATTTTCGCTAGCGTTAGCCACTTCGCCCTTTAGTAAATTTGCCCCATAAAGAGCTACTTGAAAGGAGTATTAGAACCTTTACTTGGGAGACCCCCTTCAACTAGACCCACAAGCATTGCTCTTAGGATTACCATTTCCTAAACTTGTACAGAAACAGGCCAATCTCATATTTATGGCAGCAAAATGTCTGACAGCCAGCAATTGGGAAAAAATACAACCTCCCACCATAACTGAAATCAAGTCTGCAATTCAAGAGATTCGTTGCATGGAATACCTGGCAGTCTTTCACCATGCCAAATTACCAAAACTTCGCAAAAGTTTGGGCACAGTGGGAACTTCTACACCCCCCAACAAGATAACCGGACTTTAGAGACCTATCACTCAATATGGTAACTCTCCCCATGTTATGAATGTTGTGATCTGAATTTAGAAGGCTGTCCTTCCCAACCTTGGTCTTTCAAGAGACACATTTCCCATACTTCTCCTTCATATTTCTCTATGAAAAATCCTGGGTTGGAGAAAAAATGGAAGCAGAATGATCACCTTTAACTGTACTTGCTCTGTGTTGGTGATGCCTTCCAGCCCCACTGCCCTACTCTGTGTGAGGGGTAGGGGGTTATCTGTGCGGCAGGGTCGCCCGCCGCGCTATCGACGGGGACGCCCGCGGCATGGTCCGTGAGCCGGCGCTATCTTGGATTCTAGGGCACGCGCGGCGCACCTCTTAAACGCGCTGGCGCTTTTGCGCCAGCACGTTTTTGCTGCACGTTTGGCGCGAAATTTGAATCTATTTAAGGGCTATTCTGTGTTCAGCCCCTTGCCCGTGATAGAACTTTGTTTCTAAGTGGTTTCTGAGCCTAGTGCATCTGTTCCTGCTATTCTGTATCCTGATTATCTGTTTTTGACCCTGCCTATATCCTCACTACTCCGAACTCGATATCCTGACCCTTGCCTGCCTACGACAACTCTTCCTGCTTAACCCCCTTGATTGACAACCCGGTTTGACCCCTGCCTGCCTGACGATTCTGATATCTGCCTCGACCCAGCCTGTCTGACCATCCTTCTGCCTAATCCTTTTGTACCGTGACCTTCGGCCCAAAAAGACTTTGCTAACAGCCGTGCCCCTTCGCCAGCCAGAACATCTCGCCTGCACCCCTCGTTAAGTCCAGGTGGCACCCAAGTAAGCTGAGGGCTTCTCCCGAAGCCCAACGGTGGTCACACTACTGGCGAAGCCGAGCCGAGACCAGGGTGCTTGGCATTTGTTCTGGTATCGGGTGCCAGCCGTGACATTATCACGGGCCATGGAGGACGAAAGTCACGATGAAGCTGCTGCTGCTGCTCCTCCAACTTTCACCGAAGCGCTTCTTACACCCTGTTACAGCGCTTGGAGGACCATGAACAGAAGCAAAATGATCTCCTGCAGGGTTTCCACAACCTAACCCGACAGCTGGAGACTACGCAAGCTTCACAGCAGCAATCTGTTCCTGTTACTGCTCCTCTTCCTCCTCCTGTGGGTTCAACCATGAGAACATGTGTTCCCTGAAAAGTTAAGTGGGGATCGCACTAAAAGAGGCATGCAAGCTGTACCTTAGTTTCTTTCCTCACTCTTTCCAATCAGGTGAGGAGAAAGTAAGATTCGTCATGACCCTGCTTTCGAGGGATCCCCAAATTTGGGCCCTCAGGCTGCCTTCCTCTGACCCTGCTCGTTATTCCCTTGATACTTTCTTTAACAACATGGCAATTCCTTACGATGACCCGGATCGTGCATCTTCTGCTGATTCAGCGATTCGTAAATTGCGCCAAGGTAAAAGGGATGCGGAGGTGTACTGCACCGAATTCCGCCGGTGGGCAGTAGAAACTGGGTGGAACGATTTGGCTCTATGGAGTCAATTTCGTTTGGGGTTATCAGATTCTGTAAAGGATAGTCTGGTCAATTATCCCTATTTACCATTTAGGTACCTGTTTACTAAAGTCTATTGTCTATAATCACCACCCATTATTCCTGGGATTTTGAAGTGTCAAAGTTAATGCAGCACCCATATTTCCTCAATAGGGTGATGCACTTAATACATTTGGAGATATTGGGCATTATTTGTTAGCGTTCATTTTTGTGACACTGCACAAGACAACACTAATAAATATCTTATGTAAAAGATCAAGCTTGTATTAATAAAGTAAATATCAGTAACTTTATAATCAAACTAATTGTGATGGGCGAATAAATTCGCCTGGCACGAATTTGCGTCAACCGCCAGCGTTTCGCTGCCAGCGAATAAATTTGCCGGCGTCAATTTCTAATTTTCACAGTTTTTTCGTGAAAATGTCAGTTTTTCACGATTTTTGAGTGAAATCCTTAAAATTCCACGATTTTTGAGTGAAATCCTTAAAATTTCACAGTCTTTTAGTGAAAACCTTCGAATTTCATGATTTTTTCGCGAAAACGTTCGAATTTCACGGTTTTGCGAATTTTGCAGGAAATTAGCGAATTTTCCAGTGAAGCAAAACGGGACGAATTCGCACATCACTACCAACTAATTAAAGACAATTAATATAACAAGTATGCTGTTCACTAATTAGACATTGATCATGTTAAAACCTGACATCACATCTCACCTACTTTGGGTTGCCCAGACAGACACTGTGAATCTCTTCCCTTTCCTGTCCTAAATCTGTCTCTCCTTCTCCGCATGATGATGATGTTTTGTGCAAATAAGTATGTAAGGTGACATGAGGCTAGAGAACTCTTTCTCCAAGCATGACTGCATTTCGAGGGGATAGCTGAAAGTGAGCGAGGCTTCTCATCAATCAAGCATCTCTCCAGCTAGTCATGCATTGATTCTGCTTCATAAGGGGCTCTCAAAACTACAGTTTGCATAACACAGCAATATAAATACTGAAATGTTATTTTCTTCAATTTTGCTGAAGCAACCGTTAAGAACCTTGTTTTCCTGAGGCATCTCCGGCAATGAGTTTCCTCTTCAGCACTGCTGGGTGACTTCTATATCACCTTCCAGAGAATATCAGCTGGTTGGCAACAACACTGCACACACAGTGGCGTAACTAGATATAACTGGGCCCCACAGCAAATTATTTTTCAGGCCCCCAAAATTTTTAGCAGATGACTTGTTTTACCAATATTTATTGAAACTGCATATGAATTAGGGCCTCGTGGGGCCCCTATACCTCCTGGGCCCCCCTGCAGGCGCAGGGTCTGCTTCCTCTATAGTTACGCCCCTGCTACAGAACCAAACAGCAAGCAGGGGAATAAAGTGCCTGCACTGCCCAAATAACCTCCTCAACAAGTCTGCAATGATGTTGCCACTGCCAGAAAAGCAAAGGCTACAGGCCCAGTCAGTATTTACAGAAATAGAGTGCCAGTGGCTTGTGGACACCTGGGTACCTTACAAAGTGGTAGCCCCTGGCAGTTTTGACTTTCCTTGTCTGTTAAGAGCATTAAACTGTCTTAGACATCAATTTTACTAAGTGCAGACACTCTAGCAAATGGATTAAAACATAGCCCTTATCTGATTGGTGTATTTACCATGTGAAAGATTTGATATATTTTCATGCACCTTTGCTAGGGTTGTCAATTGTTTGGTTTTGACAGGGCTGTCCAGGTCAAAACTGCCTGGCCAGTTTTCCAAATTAGGCAGGCCTCTCTCAGATTGACATGGTGATCAGCCAATAGCCCTGTCCTGTGACAACAGTAACCTGTCACTCGCCCCCAGCCCGGACAAAAGGAGCCGGTAAAGGTGACAACCCTAACCTTTGCATATTAATTTGCCATCTTCTTCTTTTCGGTAATCTTGGGGTCTTCTTCCAGTGCTTCGGCAATCTCTGTCAATTTCGGCACATGTGCAGTTGCCAAAAACCCCGAAGACTGATCCAACTGCGCATGCACCGATATGGCACTTAGTTCCCGAAGAAGACCAAAGAGAAGAAGATGGCACCCGTGAACTCCGATGCCCTGAATCTGCACTGAGGGGTAAGTAAAGATATAGGGGCATTTACCAGGGGTAACAGCTAGGCTGGGGGGGAGCAGGGAGGGGGGTCTATGTAGGGTAGGGGAGTAGGGTTCTTTTTTAGTTAAGGGTTTAGTTCTCTAAAATATTACCGTGAGATCACAGATTGTAACTGTTGAAATCTGATAGCGGATTCCTATGGGTAATGCTTTTATCCAGCATGATAAATAGGCCCCTAATTGTAAGTTGCTGAGCAGTGATGAGAAACATTTTTCATCAAGTTTCGCCTCAATAATGAAACCCATAGACTCCAATGGGTGATAAAAAATATTTCTTGTGGGTCAAAAAAATGTTTCTGCCCATAGACTTCAATGCATTTTGTAAATTTTTCACCTTTTTTCTGCTAAGCAAAACAGGTCAGATATGCACTCGACAATGGGTGTCTGGGGTTTCAACATCATTTTTTTTATACTCCTTTCTTTCCCTCCTGTTTCTATCGCTCAGATTTTTTTTTCCCGTGAATTGTTATTATGCCAACTAATTCAGAAAAAAGTGTATTTTAGTGGGAGCACTTACCGGACGCTGAATTCAAACGTGCTGCACTGCTAGCCGCCATCCCACGCGGTCAAACGAATTCCAGGAACAAAAAAGGCGGAGCACCGTGAGAATTCAGTAAAATGTTAAAAGATGAGGCAAGCGGGCAGCCATGGGTTCACTGCTGCTGTAACTTGTTCTTATATGTCTACTGAATAAAACCTCATCTTTTAACATTTTACTGAATTCTCACGGTGCTCCGCCTTTTTTGTTCCTGGAATTGCCAACTAATTCCCTGCTATTATAAATATCCTCATTTCATTTGTTTTACTGATGCACAGATAATTTCTTTACCCCTGAAACTAACTGTACGGCATGTTACAGTATGTATTTTTGTCGCCTCTGTCACCATTATTATTAGTGTGCGTTTCAACAGGCAATCACCACAAAACTACTTCAGAGCTTTCTACCTGCCTGGAAAGTCCTGATTGGATTCTGATTAGAATATGAAGAAAGTAGAGAAGCATAGTGAGTATCAGTATGGACAGAGGGACAAGATAATCCAGGTATGGGACCCAAAAAGCTCAGGACCTGAGATTTTCTGGATAACAGGTATTTCTGTAATTTGGATCTCTATCCCACTTGCTGCTTTCAAAGTAAACCTCCATACTTGGCTGCCCTTTTATTAGACACCAGTGGGATCACCTGACTATAGCTGGGAAGGGTGGGAGCTACAACATGGAGCTGGTCACTGCTCCTGTATAACTATAACAAACAAGGGAAAGTTGTGCTCACCACTATTTTTTAAAACCATTAGGCAGGGGTGCCAAAAAAAAAAGGCAGCCAAGTATGGAGGTTTACTTTGAAAGCAGCAAGTAAGTTACAGGTAAAACCTAGTCCCTTTGTAAAATGTATTATGAAGCAATAGAATTCTTAATGAATCAGATGAAAATTAAGCGTAGGACTGGCCAAATATGGGATGACTTTGACGTAGTTGGCCAGCTTAAATATATTGCAATATATCGACAAACAATCCCTGTTTTGTTTAAAGGGTAAGGCATTTTTTAGTAGCAGTATGCACAAAATGTCACTGTCTTAAATATATTGATAATGGGTTGAATGCAGAGGACTCTTGTAGTTGACTATATGTATTTTGTGGTCACAGCCTCATTGCACCCCCGCCTAATGGTTTTAAAAATTAATGGTGAGCACAACTTTCCCTTGTTTGTTATAGTTTATACAGGAGCAGTGACCAGCTCCATGTTGTAGCTCCCACCCTTCCCAGCTATAGTCAGGTGATCCCACTGGTGTCTAATAAAAGGGCAGCCAAGTATGGGGGTTTTACTTTGAAAGCAGCAAGTAAGTTGCAGGTAAAACCTAGTCCCTTTGTAAAATGTATAATGAAGCAATAGAATTCTTAATGAATAAGATAAAATTGAGCATAGGACTGGCCAGATATGGGATGACTTTGACGTAGTTGGCAGCTTAAATATATTGCAATATATGGACAAACAATGCCTGTTTTGTTTAAAGGGTAAGGCATTCTGGATAACGACATTCTGGATAATAAATCCAATACGTGTAACTATCAACTCTTACTGCTGCTGCACTTTAAGCAACTCAGTAACCCAGAGTCTCTACCCCATTAAACTTTCAGTCTAAACCATTTACCTAAAGTAGACCTCTCCCAGCAGGTCTCCTAAGAATATCCTCTCTCATATCTCCTTGTTATACAGTACAAGCAATTTCCCTCGAAGATCAACAAGTGGATAAAATAACAGCCATCTTGCTTTTAAAGCTGTTCTTATTTGGGCACTGGAGCACTTGCTGAGATAATGCAGTCCAATAAATATCCAATACTGCATTCCCAAGCTATACAATGGATACAATCATTTTACAATACTAACTTAGTATCATTCGTGAATAAAACAAGAGGCAGAAAGCACAAACCCAATTTATTGCACTCAGGTTGAGCAAAGTGGTATACTGCTGAAATAAATCCTATCCATATTCTTGGTCAATAGAAGGGTGATATAGTTGTCTGACACTACCTTTATTAGCCATCTGCTTGGATGTGAAGAGTTTATACTATTCCATTAAGGTTGTCACTACTTCCTAACAGAAAGCAGTAAAGAAGCTCAAACTCATGTAACTGTATCCATGGAGCATATTAATAAAAAATCATGTCGTTGAGTTGAATTATCTAGCATAATTTCCACTTCATCTCCATTGCACCAATCAATAAAGTAGTCACAAGTTTCATTGTATTTGAAAAACATCTCAAAAGGGGTTCATTACAATCAAGCTTGATCCAAGGAACGATACTTGAATGTCCACAGTAATTTCCTAAAATCTAACCAGTCCTTGTTGACCCCAGACAAAAATGGATTATATCCCAAAATTAAAATATCTACTTCCAGTAGATTCCTATGTTTTCTTGGTAGAAGGTAAATGGAGATGTTAAATTCCAGATCAGCTGGAGTTCAAAAAAGCATAAATCTTGAAAAATCATGATATCGGTATTGTGAAAGGTTGATTAACTTGCAGTAGCTTTAATAAACATCATTCACTAACCTTGACCTTTGATAAATGTGCCTCCATTAAAGTGAAATTGCAGCTGATATCAATGTTCTATGGATAATTAATTATAACTATATAGACATACTGTAAAAGCAGATTTCTCATTAAATAATAAAAAGCACAAAGGGCCACCAGTATTAGAACTCACCTCTACAGACAGCATATGCCTAGAGTTGTATAGAGAACGACATATTTTGAGGATTTCGTAGGATGTTTCCTCTTTGTGCTCTGCATCACCGCTGGAGAGCATCGCATTCACCAGTTTCACCCATGGGTTTCCTTCAGAGGACACACTGGAAGGAGAGAAAAAGATTTGTAGTTCTTGAGACCATTTACTGACATATTTTGTTACCTGTAGACCAATACATTTTGGTGAATTTTCGGCAAAGCAAAACATGTCAGAATCACCCATCACTATTCACAGATATAAATATGTATCTACAGTCAATAATGTTGTGGTCTGTATTTCTTTAAAAACTACATGACACCTAATAGTTTCCAACCCAGAGCAGGTCATTTATAATATAGAGAGGGCCTAGTTATAACAAATTGAAAGTATTCTCCCATGTTTTTTGTAGAAGTGGAGAAAAATAAAGCAAGACATTTGTGCAACCAATCTAGCAATAGATGACATATGAGAAGTAGCGTTTGGCACCGATCAACCCTTTCTGTCTTCCATTCCGAATGACACACTGCTGCGCCTATTGAAGAAGGTTACCCTGGAGCTACCACCACCTCAGCACCATGTGGTTGCTCCACAGTTCACCCAGCACCCTGCATCAATTGCCGCAGTTCAGCTGCTCCAAAAGAATAAGGGCTCACGTCACTCACGCCAAACACCATAAGTGAACACAGGAAATGACAGATGGTATTGAGAGCAACTGTGCTTTATTTGCAACAAAGTTCATGCACAATTGCACACATTTTGATGAATTGATCGACAACTGCATTAGACTGATGTAATAGTGATGTGCTGGCCAGTCCAATAACCGCAGGAAAGGCGGATTCGAGCCAACTTACACACACGTTTTGTGGTTGGGTTCGGCTTGAGTTCTTCTTCCACTCTCCCCAGCCACAACCTTACTCTGCCAGATTTTGGCGCCAGCCTCCTCCATTTACAAAAGGGGGCAGGGCAAGTGTGCACCTATAAATGTGCACACTTGCCCTGCCCCCTTTTGTGACATCAGAGTTGGGTGGGGTGGGCACAGGTCTATAAACAGAGGTGCCTGCCAGGTTTGGGTCAAATGTTTATCGACCTGCACATCACTAATATGTAAAATTATATATCTATATTTATGTGTTAATTTCTAGACCACATTTCTGGGCTCTTCAACATATTATACATTGCCAGCTTTCCCATATCATATTCTATACTAAAGGGTACCTTTCTAAGGTTTACATTTAATTCTAAACTATTTAAGTTTCAGCCATCAATATAGCTGACATAGAACCGAATTCTTCCCATAATCCCTTGCTTTCTAAATTTCTATACAGTAGTGCATGGATATCAGTTTATGCTCTGCAGGCCAAATGCTATATAAATAACATTATATGAAAACATGAGTGATGTATTTAATATGCACAGAAGGCCATATTAAAAATAATCCTCTTCAAAGGTCCTGTCCAGCCTTTGGGTATCCTGCCATTGACTAGAAAGCCGCTCCCTGCACTCATTAAACAGGTCATGGTTTACAGTGGGGCAACCAATGGTTCAAAATGGTTCAAAATGATGGGACTCAGTACAATTGCATGGGTCCTATGCCTCCTACACTAGGTCAGTTTTAAGAAGGGAACTGTTGGACTCCAGCCCATGAAGCCCTGTCTCTATCATTGTTACCACTATATTTGTTGAGGGTCTAGGGCTTCTTACTATTTAAGCATGAACAGAAAGAGAAAGCCAAATCCGTATCATCCTACGCTTCAATGTACGGATGCTTTTATGTGCCATGTTGCTCTTCGCTCCACTGAACTGCATTCTTTGAGACACTGCAGATAGTATTTTATATTTGGACACGTGTTTATTCGTCTCACCAGATAAAAACTGCATGTCAGAATTCTTTTTTTTTTCTTTTTAAATATGCTTTTGTCAAGACTTCTCAGCACTGTTTACATACAGCTCATCAACAAAGCACTATACACCTTCTATGGCTTGGAAACCTAGCAAAATAGTAATAAAAACGCATTACATCGATTATTTATATCAGTGTTAAATTATAATCAAGAATGTACAATTAAAAAGAATAGGAATAAGAATGGGAGATTTATCACACCTCGACCTGCCGAATTCATTTACAAGTCAATGGCAGAGGTCCGTTGACCCCATGTTAATTGCCTTCCTGACATTCATGTTTTTTTGGAGAAAAACTCAATTCGAGTTTCATTCAAAGTTTTCGGTTCAGTAACATTTGTTTGAATTTTAGACGTTCAAGTTTTTTTCTTAAAGATAACATTCAAGTTTTGAGTACATTCAAATTTATCAGAGTAAAAAAATTCACATAAGTTAGAAATCTGCCCCATAGTATAAATGGACAATGGGCTACTACATTGCTCATATGATTTGATAAAACACAGACTGCAAGTGTTTGATATTTCTTGAGGCATCATTGTTGCTTGGGGTTATAGAAAGTCTAAGAACTACATTTCCTACAAGTCCTTTGTATATGTGTATAATGTTTGACCTGCACTCTTCTTCACACTGAGGGGGTTCATCATATACACAAACCTTCAAATAAAATTCCTCATGTAGACTGATACAGCTGATATCTCCTGGTAGGAAGTGATGTTTTTCCGAGCCCCGAGCAACAACTGTCTGAATGCACAAAAAGCCAAATATACAAGGAGCAAGGGAAGGAAATGAAAATGGTAATACCAAGTCACAGATAAAATTCTGAAATGGAAAATCCCAAATGCACACTGCACATTCAGACATTAATAAGTGCAAGCCTGACATGTTACCACTTTGCTACATATCAACAGGAACAGTATATTATAGAGAAGAGGAAAATACTGTACATCCCTAAGTTGCAATCTCAATGAGAATTAGTGCAACAATGTTGTTTTCAGTAAAATAATGTGGGTTTTGAAATGAATCTGCAAGTATTATAATTAAAAACAATACAGGTATGAGATCTGTTATCTGGGAACCCATTATTCAGAAAGCCCAAATTACAGAGGGGCCATCTCCCATACAGTAGTTACATTTTATCCAAATAATTAACATTTTTATTTTTCCCTGTAATAATAAAACAGTAGCTTGTACTTGATCCCAACTAAGATATAATTAATCCGTATTGGAGGCAAAACCAGCCTGTTGGGTTTATTTAATGTTTACATGCTTTTCTAGTAGACTTAAGATATGCTGATACAAATTACAGAAAGATCCATTAAATTCCGGAATACCCCAGGTCCCAGACATTCTGGATAACAGGTCCCATGCCTGTACAAAACAATTCACAAGATGCCACATAATATGTATTAAATATTTATTTTTCTGCACAAATACCATTTTTGTAAGAATGCATCTTACAACTGACATGGCTACCCTACCCGAATACATAGGAAAAACCTCACGTAAAAGAGAGAATTCGAGAACATATGTCTGACATTAGAATTGGAAAAGAAACTAACGTTTCAAAACATTTTCATTTATGTAACTCTGGGGATCTGCATTTTTTCAGTATTCAAGGCATAGAAAAGATAAATCTTAATTGTCGAGGTGGAGATATATCTAAAATTCGGTCTAGGAGAGAAGTTCACTGGATTTTCAATCTTAAAACTAGAATACCTTCTGGTATGAATTCTGAATTTGATGTAACTCGCTACTACTCGTGAAAAACTGTCTATGATGTCCCTATTCAACTTAATAATTTGTCTGAACATGAGAGAATACTGTATATTTTGTATATATGGGTATTTTATACTTACCGTATATACTCGTGTATAAGCCGAGGTACCTAATTTTACCTACAAAAACTGGGAAAACTTATTGACTCGCGTATAAGCCTAGACACAACTACAGCCCTGTCTCCCAGCAGCGCACATTCTGCCAAAGCGACCCCCCCAGCGATCAACCGGACTTCTTTGCAAAGCTGATGGTGACAGAGAATTGCCAAACGGATTACTGTGTGCATTGTCCCACTACCATGTGCAGAGGGTGCTGTTTGATATTGCCATCATTGTTAATCTTTTGTATAACCAACAGAGGGCGCTGTGTGATATTGCAGTCACTGTTATTCTTTCATATAACCAACAGAGGGCACTGTGTGATATTGCAGTCACTGTTAATCTTTCATACAACCAACAGAGGGCGCTGTGTGATATTGCAGTCACTGTTATTCTTTCATACAACCAACAGATGGCGCTGTGTGATATTGCAGTCACTGTTAATCTTTCATACAACCAACAGAGGGCGCTGTGTGATATTGCAGTCACTGTTATTCTTTCATACAACCAACAGATGGCGCTGTGTGATATTGCAGTCACTGTTAATCTTTCATATAACCAACAGAGGGCGCTGTGTGATATTGCAGTCCCGGTTATTCTTTTATACAACCAACAGATGGTGCTGTGTGATATTGCAGTCCCTGTTATTCTTTCATTCAACCAACAGATGGCGCTGTGTGATATTGCAGTCTCTGTTATTCTTTCATACAACCAACAGATGGCGCTGTGATATTGCAGTCTCTGTTATTCTTTCATACAACCAACAGATGGCGCTGTGTGATATTGCAGTCCCTGTTATTCTTTCATACAACCAACAGATGGCGCTGTGTGATATTGCAGTCACTGTTAATCTTTCATATAACCAACAGGGGGCGCACTGTTATTTGTGGGCATTGTGGGATATTGCAGTCTCTCCCCAAGTGAACTGTTGGTATAGGAATGATTAAAAGTGACTGCAATCTCAGCTACTTATAAGCCGAGGTAGATTTTTTCAGCACATTTTGGATGCTGAAAAACTCGGCTTATACGCGGGTATATACGGTATATATATTTCTCTGTCTCTGATACATTCTCTGTAAATATTATGTATGTCTATATACTGTCTATTCTTTGTATTTTTCTACATTTTTCTACTACTATCTCTATTTTTTTTCCCATATACGTTTTATAGATACAAAAAATGATTTTAATACTCCTCTGTAATATCTAAGGTTTTTTGTTCTGTTTTTCTTTGCTTCTTTATCTTCTGCTGTACCGCTCCCCGAAGCTGGGGCTGGGGCTGGTGCAACCGGACCACTTTCACTGTTTGGTGAGTAACCTTACAACTAATTCTGGAGCACCTTGTCATCCTCTAACCATTTGAATGGCTGCCCTGAAACCAAAATATAGCACCCATATTTTTATTATCCTTTATCCTTATACCACCAACATATTCTGTAGAACTTTATGTTGAGTCAGTGCCCCAGTAAAGCTTATAATATAAGATCCTTATCATATTCGTACACTGTGGTCGCTTTTAATGCGGCTAGAAACCAGCGTACTCAGAGGGAAACCATATAAACACTAAAAGAATATACAAAGTCCTTGCAGATTCTGCCATGGCTGAACGAAGCCTAGGAACACACCACATATTAGGCACAAACTAGACTCTAGAGAATTATAACAGATATCAGAAAGTGCCATAGATACACAGCAGACATTTGCCCCAGTGATCAACATCACTGGGGCAAATTTACTAAAGGGCGAATTTTCACTTTGGGAAACTTTGCACAACTTCGTGAGATGCTATTTTGTGGCAAATGTGTGTATCTATCAAAGTATCTTGACAAATTAACGCTGGCGTATTTAGCCTGTGAAACTTCGTCAGTGCAAATGTTTCTAAGCAAATTTTCTCTAGTGTTACTTTCTTCCTTGCAAACTTCGTTAACACACCTATGCTGATGTCAATTTAAATATGGCGGGTACATACAGATCATATATAAGTCTTTATTAGTGAGTGTTGGTGAAATTGCTGGAAGCATCCACTTATTATTAAAAAATGTCCAAGGAAGCAAAATAAAGACCAAAGAGATCCTCTACTGTCCTAGACGTGAATGAGCCCACCCTAAAACAAATGTTTAATGGTTAAAAAAAAAAAAGAGTAAATAAGATATACTTGACAGTTACAACTTGTAAACATAATTCCACATTAAAATATGAAAAAACATCAGCATTGTGTCTTTTTTTATGACTTTTTTGGCATACAAGATATGATGTCACTGACATAATAATGTTGAGAAAGCAGCTTTATCTTATTAATTCGACAGCCAGAACATGGTGAAAATTAATCTGGCGAAACGGTGCAAAAATGTATCTAGTGCTGAGTTTTTTCGCAAGCGAACTATCCGACTTCGCCTTTTCATAAATTGGCGATGTCCCTGCGAATTATGGTTTTGGTGAATTTTCTCTATAAAAGCCCACTTTAAAAATGGGTTAATGCTTTTATAGACAGAGATGTAAAATTCACAAAAAAAAGAGAAATTGTGACCACTCTGTCTACCCCACATGGTAGAATTGACCAGCTGCGATTTTATACATCGATCGGACTAACCTACAAGCTCAAGTTGACCACCAGCTGCTACAGCTACTGTATTATTTGTACATCTAACACAGAAAGAACTTCCAGAACTCAAATTCAGCCTCTATAAATCATTTTAAATGCATTTTTGTTTTAAATGTCTTTATTGTTTGCACCAAGCAGAAACATGTTAGAAGACAGAATAATTAAAATGCATTTTAAGTAAATGGAGGTGTTAGTGCTCTGAGACATGAAAACTAGTATTCATGATCAATGAAATCAGAATTAATCCATCAAACCAGGGCATTACTAGGAATGACGAGGCAACTAGTGTAATGGGGAAGCGGATGGTCTTCTTCCGAATTAATCAGTAGAGGTTCTTGAAAAAACTGAATTTGATGGACTTTTTGAATTATAAATTAGCATACTTTCTTTGATTGGAGGAGTGTGCTATAATCTTTTGCTCAGGTTGTGTGATTGTTTCATCAGACTATCAAACATTCTGCCCCACAACTACACAACCTCCTAGGATGTCATACTTCAAAGGAGAACCAACACAGACACATAATCTCCTGAGTGCTCTTTTCTTCAACACTTCAAAGGGGATAATACAAAGCTACACAATCTCCTTAGTAATCTAATACATCAAAAGACAAAAAGAGCAAGGGTTTCATTCATCTTAGCCTGCAATCCAGACCAGATTTGTGGAGCGCATGGGGCACTGATGTCAAATGAGCACATGGACAGGTCTTGGCAACTCAAGCTTGTAAACTCAAGCTTGTAAAGGTCGAGCAAGCCTTACTGAAGGATGTGGCCTACAGCTCAAACACAACAAATTGTATTCTTGACTTTTTCTCACCTTGGGCTAACATTGTTTTTCATAATAAAAGTTTTGTGCACTAACTGGATTGTAGTTTGTCTTAGTAATACAAATCAAAATGTTAGAGACGTACTATTCTAGATTTCAACAAAGAAGAAAGAGAGACTAGTTCATAGATTTGTTGCTTCTGCCACATATGTTTGGGCCAAATGTTGGTCTCCTACTTTGAGAAGCTCTGCTCTAAGGCATTCCAACGCATTCGAATTTCTAATCCAGTCCATTTCTCCGGAATACTTCCTGAAAGCTTTGTGGTGTTCATTGTTTATTTCTGCACTACCCAAGAGAAAAACCAACACAAAGCAGTAAATATATATATATAATCATGAAATGTTGAATAAGGGCAGTTTTATCTAACGTTTCTAACCCTGAAGGTAAATTCTGCATTTCTCTTATAAGTGGAATAAATGTCTATTAAGCCCAGATATTTCTTATAACATTTATTTCATACATTTTAAAATATTTTTCCACTTGAGGCATAGGATATGTAGGTAAATGGAAACACCATAGCATTATTTTATTGACAAAAGCTATTCTATAGACAGTTTATAATATTTGTTTCTGACACCTTACATGGCATCAGTCATGGTGTGGTATTTCAACAATGATTTTTTTTATCCAGGTAGGAAAATCCTGAGGTAAACAAAACAATGAATCTCAACATGTATTGTATAGGTAATGGCTTATGTCACAAATTTGCAGTGAATTTTCATGTTTTGCCGCAAGCAAATTAATTTGCAAAACTGCGGCGTCAATTCCCTGGTGAAAAATCTGCCACGTCAAAAAAAAAGTGATGCGACAATTTTGACACCTGCATAAAAATTGCAGTACGTCAAAATTATTTGGATGCCCATTGACCGTAAAGGAAAATTCAACCGTTTAGCAAAAAAAAAAAACGTACCCCCCATCCCATGTAGACCCTCCTCCCCCAGCCTAACCGCCCCCCGGGAAATGCCCCTAACTTTTTACTTACCCCTCTGCACAGACTCAGGCCATCTTCGGGTCTTCTTCCGGCACTTTGGTAATTTCCGTCCATTTCGGCGCATGCGCAGTTGTTCCAAACCGGTAACTTGCTCCAACTGCGCATGTGCTGCTTTCGCAGTCTCCGTCTCAACTTACCGAAGAACGGGAAGATGGCTGCGTGGAACTCCAATACCTGGATCTGCTCTGAGGGGTAAATAAAAAGTTAGGGGCATTTCCCCAGGGCGGCATTTAGGCTGGGGGGAGGGGAAGGTGGGTCTATGTGGGGTGTGGGATAGGGTTTTTTTTTTCTAAACGGTTAAATTCTCCTTAAATGCACTTGGACCAAATAGTCGCGTGTATAAAAATTGAAGCGCATCAAAATTATTTTGACTACAAAGCATTTTGCAAATTTTTCGCCATTTCACAAATTTCCACATTTTTTGCCGAACCGAACATCGCTAGTAATGGCAAACCCATAATTATTACTTTTATAAAGCCATTACTAGAAAGGATGAGTAATTCTTAAGTGAGCATTGAATTTTCACATGCTTTAGAACTGCACGGTTTTTAGATTTTTCTCACCTTGGGTGTCAGAACCATTTGTCATGGCTCTGCGGGTGCAATGTTGATATTTAAAGAAGATATAAAACAGTACTTGATGGCTACCCACGGTATAACAGATGTCCACATACATACTCTGTCAACTGCTGTTGTATAGTATTCCTAAAAAGGCTTTAGGTTAGCAGTTTGAGAATTCCTCAATTATTTTAGGGATAAGTACTCGGATAAAGTAGATAAAAAAAATACCTCAGGTATCTATAGAATATTATATATCTGTATTATTTTGCTGTGAGTGGAATAGCAAACTAATTCAGAAAAATAGTCACAAGTGAGATGATAGAATCCAGCCAATAAAGCCGGTAGACAAGGATGAATCCTTGTCTACCGGCTTTATTGGCTGGATTCTATCATCATGAAATTATGTGATTTAAATTTAATAATGAATTTCAGATTCAGTAAACACTTATTATTGTGAAAATATAGTTTTTCCTCTCTGCGATGTGACTGCTCCAACCTGAAAAGCCTATTGCTGCCCCCTTGAGTATTTACTTAACCTGGTTGACACTCCAAAAAATATTTCAGCAGCACTCTGATTTAATGAAAAAAAGTTTGTGATTTATTCGTGCCCTAGATTGAGGCACGAATAAATCACAAACATTTTTTCACTAAATCAGAGTGCTGCTGAAATATTTTGAGTATGGACTGGACCTGAGCAGACAGAGTCACAGTCGGCACCCGAGACTACAAAAAGCGGTGAGAGTGTTTGTGTAGCACTACTTTATTTGTTTTGTACTTAACCTGGTTGGTCACCAAAAATTCTAAATGCAGCCCTATAGCAATACTCTTTATAAAGTCCATAAAAGCCCACAATAATGTTAATTTCACATTATGACTGTAAAGCAAAACCACAACCTGCTTGTATCCATGATTCATTATTCACTGTGCACTAAAACACACAAAGTATGTCCAAATTGATTGTTATTTCAGAATGGGCATATCTTTATAGTAGTGACAATAATACATTTGGGAAATAGCTTAAGGGGGGTGGCACACGTTCAGATTCGGGAAGCTTAGTCACCCAGCGACAAATCTCGTGTTCTTTGGGTGACTCAGATCGCTTTGATTCTCTGAAGTCGCCCAAAGTTTCCTTGTGAGGCAACTTTGGGCGACTTTGGAAAATGAAGCGATCCGAGTGCAACTAATCTCCCCAAATGCCTTCCCGCCAGCAAGAATGTGAATTGTGGGTGGGAAGGCATTTTGGGGAGATTAGTTGCCCGAAGAAGAGATTTGTCGCTGGGTGACCACTCCCTGGAAAAGCCACATGTGCCACCACCCTTAAACTGCGAAAAGAAGTCAGAAACAATTGTCATCTTTGGCATTTAAAGCTGTCTATTACACTGACCTATATTGACCTACATTAAGTAGATTAATTGCACATAAGTAATTAAAACCTCCAAACAGTAGAGTCTGGCACAGACCAATTAACACACAGATGGGCTAGCTTTAAAAAACAAAGTTTACATATATCATAAATCAAATAAGAGCTACAACTTCACAAAGTAAATGGATTACCAGGTAGAGAATCCATTATCAGAAAACCCATTATCCAGAAAGCTCCGAAGTACATAAAGGACATCTCCAATCGACGCCATTTTATCCAATTGATTCAACTTTTTAAAACTTTTTTCTCTGTAATAATAAAACAGTACTTTGTATTTGATCTACAATAAGATATAATAAATCCTTATTGGAGGTAAAACAAGCCTATTGTTTTTTTAGTGTATAAATGTTTTTTTTTAGTAGACTTAAGGAATGAAGATCCAAATTACAACCTGCTATCCGGAAAACCCAAAGTCCTGAGAATTCTGGTACTGGAACAAGATAGAGCAGACGCACACTCACGGCAATCTCCTGGAGATAACGCTTGGTGCTCAGTAATAGGAGATACGGCAACCTCCAACTGTAATCAGGAAACAAAGATACCGGCACACAAGGCTTGCTTGCAGGGAGAAAGGGGCGTGTCCCCGAAACATTGCACTTCCGCACTTTTGAATTAAAGCAAGGGTTTCCCTGCAAGCAAGCCTTGTGTGCCGGTATCTTTGTTTCCCGAGAATTCTGGATAACAGGTCCCATACCTGTACAAATAAATTGATTAGTATAGCTAACATAGACGGTGGTCTCTGGGAGTTTAATCAGGGTAATAAATTTGTTACACCCATTTATTATGTGGCCATAAACTGCCAGATCCATTTGCTTGGTGAGGTTGCTGAATGAGCTGATCTGGGCCTAATTTGTCCACCTATGCAATGGGATGAACGGATTGTTGACCCTGGAGCAAATGGTCATATCATAAATGATGGCCTACAGTGGACTGTTGCATGAGGATGAGCAGCAACGCCAATGTGGTCCTTGTCAGGATTTTTGACCATTCTGAAGTGACCACATAGGCAGCTTTTACCGCCCCTCTCCCCCCTTCATTTTAAATAGGCCTAGTTTAATGAAGTAACCAACAATAGACTAAAACAATAGGGAGCATTACAATAACTGTATATCTGGGTCACAGCAATAAATCTAATTTCCCTCTAACCACTAAGGTACTATAAATAAAGACCCTACTTATGCACACTAGCAATAGTTTGTGGTTGTTAGGTGACTATGTAATAGCATTTGTGGTGCTCACCTACTGTACTTTTGGAACTAATTCTTATGGTATTCCTTGGCTTGGAGTTTAAGCTGGCCATACATGAAAAGATCCGTTCATCTGGCGACATCGCCAAACGTCAGGGCTATATCAGGGTAATCTGAACATTTGGCCCTAGGGCCGATCGGATTACAATGAGGAGCAATGGGCTCCGACTGGTCGGTCGAAAAAATTAAACCTTCCCGATCTATATTGTGGCCAGATATCGATCGGGAAGTCTTGTCGGAAACCCCCATACACGGGTAGATAAATTGCAGAATTGGTCTAAAGGATCAATATCGGCAGCTTTATCTGCCCGTGTATGGCCTTTACACTTCTAAATGCTACTAATTGTTTTTAATCTGTAGTTGTCTACTTGATTATAGCTAGGCCCATATGTAACAAGATCTGCCTCTTTAATATTTACATGCTCTAATAAATGGCTACAATATATTTACTTTTCTTAAAACCTTGTAGGGCATTACAAGACAGGATAAAAACCTTGACATGAACAATCCTGCTATGGTCCAGAAAAAAAATGTAATATAATTTACATCATGTACATCTTTATTTTATAATGAATACTTCTTGAAATGTGTGCACCCAATTATGGTATTATAGATATATATTATCTAACCGCAACAATTAATGCCTGCAATCATAACTGAGATGTAAGGAATGCACATTGCAGGAATCAATAAGGAAGCTGTTCCTAGTGATAGGATGGAAAGTATCTCAACCCGTTTCATCTCTTGCCATGATTCGCCATCTGCATCCTCTGAGTGGCAATTACTAATAATCTTAACTGTGATATAAGAAAATACATTCCCTAAGCAGCACTCAAAATATGCTAAGGTATTAGCAAGGCTATTTTTCCCTCAAATCATCTCCATAGGTCTCTTTTAGCTGAGAAACCTAGCAGGCAGTATCTCAGAGAACCAATACTTGTTTCAGGGAGGTTTTAAATAATTTTTCCTTACTTTTTATAGTCGTGGAAGCGCGCTGTGACCCTGGAATTAAAATGCAGTTTATCTCATCTAAATGTTATGTTCTGACGGCCGTTTAATGTGCAATTTAAAATGAACCAACATACTGAAAAAGCCTTATAATTACTTTTTTTTTTTCACTATAAGCGGAACTTTGAAAAAACAAAAAACTGTTACAATAGATACCAGTTATCCATGTTCATTGTGATGAAAGAAATGGCATTTTATGAGCATACCACAGTAGTTTAAAAAAAAATCTCAGCAGAAGCTGACTGAATCAAAGCATTTCTAAGTGTATTAAAAGTTTAATTTGTTAACACTCTAAAATTGAGCATTAGCTTAATAGTTCATTTGAGACCAAAGTCCATCAAGTTCAACTCCTCCAAATAAATCCCTGTGCATATATGTACACAAACTTATATAGACCTACCGATACACTCACATATATAAACTATATATAGACTAGTACTAAACTAACAGTAAAATTTAAGATCACAATAGCTTTGGATAATATATTTGTCCAAGAATTCACCCAAGCCAAGCATTAATTGAATCAGCCATTGCAACATTCCCCAGCAGGGCATTCCCCAACCTTACGGCCCTCGATGTAAAGAAGAACTACTTAAGTAGCTTCAAATGAAAGCTCAAGCCTAAATGGGTGGCCTCTGGCTTGTTGATCTTTGCTATCTGTCTATAACATCCTCTAGTCTATTTGTAAAGAGTTATTCCCTCGCAAGTGCCTTTTCTTTTGAGAAAACAACCCCAACCTTGACAGTCTTTCCTCATCTTTTAATACATCCATTCCTTTTACCAGGTTACTTGTAAATCTCTGAACTCTCTCCAGCTCAATAACATCCTTTTTAAAGACTGGAGCCTAAAACCACATCTGTATAATCAAGGCGAGACCTTACCATGGACCAAAAAAGAGGTATTGTTTGCTATAGCAACAATTTTAATAGCCACTGCATAGAGTTAAACAGCTTGCTGTCCACAAAAATCCCCAAATCCTTCTCAATGAAAGATATCCCCAGCAAAGTACTTTTTATGGTTCACTAGGAAACTTTTGAATAAAAAAACTAAACTGATGGAAAATAAGCAAATACATTAAAGGGCAATCATGGTTTATTGTAAATATGCAAGAGATGGAGAAAAGATATTGTGGCCGCAGAAAAACCTCAATGAAGTTAAACTGCATTTTGTTCTCTTGCTAAATAGTAGGGGCACCTTTTTGTGCCCATTTATTGAGCACGTGTACCCTGGGGAAACAGTGTTGTATTCCTCGCATGGGATTAAAGCAGTCAGCACTATATTTATCAGGGGAGCTGATGCAGAATGCAGAGACTGGCAACAATATATGAAAGGCAGAATACAGTGTGCACTGTACTAAAAAAATGTCTATAATGCAATATATATATATGATTACGTGAATGTGATTTTTTTAATTTTCAAACTAAGGTATAAAATGCAAATGGGGCAACATACACCTACAGTATATATATATATATATATATATATATATATATATATATATATATATATATATATATATATGTCTTTATCTATTGATTTAATATGTTATATTTTTTATTATTAAACAGAATTGTTTTACGTTCATGTGTAGTTCAAATATAAAATAAGCTCTGCAAAAACAACCAACCCCAACCCTTTGTTGTGCCTGGCTGCCAGATACAGTAAGCAGAAGTCTATTATGTGGGGTGTTTACCTTTGCATTGATAATCTAATGAAGTACTATGCAAGAAACCTGAAGTTAAAAAGAAGGTGAAGTTTTTTAGCTCTGAAAACCACACAACTGATTTTTCATAATTAAAATTATAGGTTAAAGGTATGTTCAACACAAACCCTAAAAAAGAAAGAGAAAGTGAGTGTCTAACAAATAAAGCCATTTTCACTTAATTAATTATTTAATGAAAAAAAAATAGAGCCAATGGCTTGCGGGAAAAAGACTATAATGAAAAATGCCCCAGCCTCTAGGGGCCAGTCCCACTGCAGGTTTTCCCTAAGCCCTTATCTGTTACAACATTAATAACCTTTGTACAGTAGTTATGTCCTTGTAGAGAATATATTTCAAATTCTTTTTCCTGGTTATAAGAATAACTATCTTCCCCAGGGCAAATTGAGAACATGACCTCTCATAAATGGGGCATGAAATGGAAGAATCAATTGTGTGTGAGAATAAGAAAACGTCGGTTGTTGACCACAGGACTTTATTCACCATTATATGATTGTGTCCTCATTATAAAAATAAAGGATACTAGTATTATCTTTACTATAAGAAACCAAAGAAATCCTGTAAGAAAAGAGATAGAGCTGGGAATATTATACTTTGGAACTGAATAAAATAAATTTGCTTTAACTTGTCAAGTGCCTAAAAATTGTACAAAGGAAGGAAAGTAAGACAAAGGGATCAAACCGATTTCTCTCTAAGGACAGTGCAGGTGGTGAGTATGACTGGGTTGGTAGGCCTGTCAAACCATGATGTGCACCCTGGGAGGTTAGACATGATATACTGAGCACATTGGTTGTCTAAAATGGCCTTTTTTTATTTTTAAATACATTTTTTTTGCTATGGCTTATTTGAAGATCTCATAAGAAGCATTACTATATCAGATAATGTTTAAAGTATAATGTTTTATTTTACATTATTTATTCAGTTGATTAGGTTATCATCTACTGAGTCAAGAAAAATCTACCAGTTTTGAGCTAAAACGTCATCAAATAATATCAAATATGAAGGAATAGATTACTATTGGAGTTGTAGATGCCATATTGATTGCTTTTTGTGTTTCCAATGGGCATAGTTACCAGTGACTTCTATAAACTTGATATAATATAATTTTAAATGAAAATCTATGAGTAGACTAAGTAGCAGATCGCAAAGAAAAAAAGATAATACATTGTAGAAACTAGAGAAACTAGAAACCAATGTCTGAAGAAAACAACTAAAGTTATTATATATTTCACACTGACTTTAGGTGTGAAGTCCCAGTAGGCTGAATCATAATTTCTAATTAAAGACAGCTAGCAGCAACGCTGGAGAAACATGTCGAACAAATATGGGTACTTATGGCCAAAGGCTACCAGTGTACTCACTGTATCCCAAATATTCCAGCACCAATAAATCTTCCATTTATTTTGTATATCACATTCACATATAAATTGAGCTTATATACTATTCTCTGAATCAATTTTATGGTCCATAGGGTGCTAATTGGATCAAATTAGGTTTAGATCTGTTGGGAGATTCCTGCATCCACAGCTCTATGGGATCCTCAACCTATTGGAATTATTCTAGCCAGCCTAACTAATATATGTGGTTGAGCACCCCTCCCCCACACCCACCAGCCAAGAGTAGCCAAGTAGACACTTAATATTTTGATATCTACTGCTTAGGACTAGATTTATAAATACTCTACAACATACTGTACAAACTATGAACATATAGATTATGGTTGGAATCCATGACCTGGTTGGAATACATTTGTAAGAGAAGTTGTAAGACGAACAGAAGAAGCCATGAATTTCCTCTCTCTCTGAGGATATCTGATGCACGGAACTACTGAAAGGATTTACTCAGGGTGGTGACTGGTTGGGAGAGTACTTAGGGAAGATCTGACCAGCTGGGGATTGGTACCTGGTAGTAGATTACTAGTAAGAAGGCTATTCCCTATAATAAACAAAAGCAGAGTGCCTGAAGACTTGTGTCTGCAATAAATAGCTAATTTGTTTCAACCAATCAGCTTATTGGTGATTTGGAGACAGAGAACCGTTTGTGTGAAACAAAACATTATAAAAGATGTGGGTATAACGCCCTTACATACTTAACTGATAAACACAGTCATGTTTAGATAACAGATAATATTTCAGTGTAACTATAACAAGGATGCATGCATTTCTATCATTATTTAAAGCTAAATTGCTTGGAACAAAGAGGGAAATAACTAGGGCTTTTTTTAAAATTATTTTTGGATCTGCAGTCTTTCTGTTCCCTCTAATGTCAGTGATAATTCTGCCATAAAATTCTGTGTGCGTGACCTTTACTGTACAAATAAAACAATAACAGAAATGCAAGCAGCCGTTCATCGGAAGGCTGAAGGTGGCTGCAGGCTCTTCTGCACTGTTCCCATGATGGCAGTTAGAGAAGACATGGCTTTGGGCAATGCATGATTGCTTGGATACAAGTAAAATGTAAATTAGGGACATCCAGCTTATTGTCCAACATCTGTAGCTCAGTTACAACTCCTGACACATCTTAATACAACTTGGCTTAGACACTGTTACAGAATGCTGGGGCTGAAGGGAAACTGTCATAGCTAGAAATAGGCATCCAAAATGTAGCAAATGCTTAATCAATCCTTTCTCATAAATAGCTTTATTTTTCTATATAAGATATAAAAAAGTTGAATCCATCATTATTTTCCTAAACCCAGTTATGCTGTTTGGCACCAAGACAATACCTGACTCACGGTGGGATCTCTTGGTTAGACCAGAGGTTAAAAATCCAAGTGGAGCTGGCCATACATGTACCAACATAATCATATTATCATAGATAATGGTTGCTTAGGGCCACGTGCATCCATACATGAAGAGGAAACGTAGGTCACCTTCCTTTCCTGACAATTTGATTGGTCAGGCTGTATGAATGTAACAATAGAAAGGTACATGCAGTATCCATCTGGTTGGCCAACAGCCTATTAATATGATACAGCTGGGGTCTCCAACTTCTTTTTTTATCTATGAGCTACATTAAAATGTAAAAATAGTTAGGGAGTGACACAAGTTCCTGGGGATACCAAATAAGGGCTGTGATTGGTTATTTGATAGCAACTATATGGACTGGCAGGTTTACTGCTGTAAACCTTGTTTTTATGCAACCAAAACTTGCGTCCAAACAGGAATTAAAAAATAAGCACCTCCATTGAGGACTCTGGGAGCAAGATCCAAGGGGTTGGTGAGCAACATGTTGCTCAGGAGAAACTAGTTGGGGATCACTGTGATACAGTATAAAATCAGCTCATATCTGGCTGCTTTGAGTTGTTTGCAGCAAGAAATATTTGGTTGAAGGACTCACAACTCATTAAGTAGCTAGAAAACAGCAGGAGAAAATCACTAAAGACTACGTATGAAACAGATTTATTAAACAGCCACTTCAGTTTAGTGGCATTTTTATCATAATGACTTTTCCCTGCCTGTTCCCAAGAAATGGGGCTCTACTGGCCACAGGGGATCAGCTATTATTTCTAGAAACCCAGTGTCAAATCAGTACAGCAAATAGCTGGCTGAATATGGAGTCAGAAAACTGAACTGTTTAATTTACATGCCTGACAGATCTTTACATCGGTAGTTTTGTATTCCACTTGCTGGCGCTGGTATGCAAACAATGCTAATGTATCCTACAGGCACATTGATCATCTCCTGATAATGAGAATTCTGAGTAATCCAGTGGAGAATGATATTGAAACAGAATATACTCTGCGGTTTCTTTTTATGGAAAGTCCTTTAGAACATCAAATGCAGCTAAGGAAACATTATTCTCTAGCAGCTCACAGATAAAAAGCCTCAGAATTGTATTTATTTTACATCAAACAGCCAGACTAGACTGTGCCAGGACAAAGCATGGAGATGGATATTTTTTTTTTTTGGACTGTTCAGAGCCCGGTACTCGAAAAGGGCACAATATACAGTAATTAGTTTTTTAACGGAAACTGCCCCTTAACATCTAGGACAAGTAAGCATTTATAATCCCTACAGGGAGTCCATTTCCTTAGTTCAAACAGAGCGAAGATCAATGGTATGAAGAAACTTTCAGTGAAAGGAGTTAGTAACCAGCTCCCACCCCACAGTTGACAAGTGAAGGATGGCACTTCGTGCTGAGTTGCCCATAAAGAAAGTTAATTCCAGCGCTCACCTTGAAGCATAGATAAAAGGTTGAATGATTGCTGATGGCATAAAGTGCAGACAAAAAAGGCTCGCTTTAAATCACTGCAGGTTCTAGTAAATAGCAGAAAAAAAAGACAAGGGACAAAGCAGATGTTCTTCTCACTTTCCTTGTTGGAAATCATTTAACCCGCTCACCCTTTTAAAGTCTTTACTTCCTAATAAGAGTTGAGCATCATCTGTCACTATGAACACTGTGTCAACCAATAAATGAAGCAGTGTAATTTTATTTGTACATGTCACTTCAGATTTAGGTTTTTCCTTTTACTGTAGATAAATCATCCCAGGAATGTAAAGGTGATGTAAACCCTGCATGAAATGGTCCTATTAAATACCCTACCTCTCCAACGCAGGTGGTCCAAGCTTAATTACAGATTCAGGATGGTTCTTTAGTGTGACTCCTTCTTTATATAGAAAAAGAGAAAAGACCAAATATATAAAATAGTAGAGAAGCTCACCAGTATAGGTGTTGAGTTTGGGTGCCAAGCCCTAACACTTCAAGAGTGGAGCACTGTAGAGGTACAGTACAGTCCAAAGTATAATAATAAAAAAAAAAAAAAAAAAAAATTCACAAAAAGCCTTACACATTTTGAACTGCATATGATAATCAAGGGACTTATTCATAGGCTTGCCAGCTATGCATCAGTAACGTGTGTGTTATATATCATGATATATACCGGTAATGATTATATATCATTGCTGATATCACACTATTAAAACAAGTATTAGAAGGATGGAAGTTTTAGGCATTTTTGATGACCTCATGATCAAGGAACAAAGAGCCAAGGCAAGAATACTCAAGGGCTCAATGTCAAATCCATAACATTTTTGGATTAAGCCAAATTACAAAGACTCTACAACAGATTCAGCCAAATATTAAACCAATTCCTAATCCAACTTTGCAAATCTAGCAAATTTGTGAGACTCAAAGAATTTTACAGCAATCAAGGCAGCAATATACATGGCCACACATGGACCATCTGTAAGGAGCGCTCTTTGCGCTGGATTCAAGATGACGTCACTGTTTGGTGTGAAAATTTGAAATTATGAGACGTCAACAGTTCAATGCCCAAATATAGGTTTTTTTGGAGGGAGTTCCTTGGTGCCCAATAATTGTTGTATTGACTGATTCTTAGCTCTTGACCCTTCTGCTTTTATCCTAACTATGCTGATTGCTGTCTGCCTCTGACCATTTGCCTGAATTACGACTTTGTGCTTCTTAACCCCTTGTGAACTGCGACTAGGACTTTTTCTGCCTTGCAAATGTCTGCAATTCCTCCTTGGTCCCGACTGGGCCTTCCCCATCTCCAGACCTGCCACTAACCTTTCAGATCAAATAAAGTAGAAACAAAACAGATCAGCCGATGTCCTGCCCCTGACAGCAATCATACGAAAGTTATGTCCGACAAAATCTGGTCTCCCACTGAAAATCATCAGATATAATCTTTTAACCTGGCCGATCGACCAAACGACTGATCTCCATGGGATGAAAAATGTCAGGACTCTCCACACATGGTCCAAAAATCGTACGAATCGAGGATTCGTATGATAGGATCTTTACATCTATGGTCAGCTTTAAGCATCGTAAGTGCCTTAGGCCATGACAGTATATTTGGGCATTGAACCTGGGTCTTTGGTGTTTCTTTATTTAAACTTTTTGCGCCAAACCGCAACATGATGACATCCTATGGCAGCGTGTCAGTAATGTTGTGAGTATGGGTGCTGCCATCTTGGATCCAGGGCGAAGAGGAGCACATTGGAGGGCTCCTTACGCCATCCAACTTGATACTATGATATAAACCAACCAATGGTAAACGTGTCCCTGCATGATTGTTTTGAATCTGAGCATTTTTTTGGGCAAAGTAGCAACTTGATAGCTAAACTGTTAAATGTCCTTTGTAGGTTTAGCAAGCGGATCAAGACAATCACATGTTTATGGCCATGTTGCACATGATCTTAGCATAGATATTTGCAATGTGATTCTTGCTTTTAATAGAGTTAGAGTCATAGTTACATGAGACAGAAATTGGCTGCATGTGACTTATAGAAAATAATGCTGATATGGTTTCAGCCCTTAGTGATCCAACAATTAACATATAACAGAAACTTAAGATTACATTTTCTTTCATTATACAAAAACCCTTTTTTTTGGATGTAAAATCATTTTTTAGTTATCCTATCCTAGTAACACAATTATCCCAGTAATACAAGGTTTAACGGCTCCTTTTAGGAGGTGATGTATTGTCTTAATACCGCCTTGTGTAACATGTTTTTTCACATTTTTATAAGAAAGAATACAAAAGCCCTCTTGCACTTAAAATTCCATTTCATCTCTCAGCTCAACAGTTTCCTTTGCATTTTGAAAAGAAAAGAAATGAAAGACCCAAAAAGAAATTTTCAAGTGTTGCATTTAATCTGTGAAACAGAAGAGAATCAATTACACTGTATTTGCTAAAATGGCTTCCTTTATGCTTCGTGAAATGCGATTTTTATCTTTGTTTCGATATAATGCTCTAGTGTACCTAATACACGTTATGGATTAGCTCCAATTGTTCCCCTCTCATTTTCTAAATATGTTATCAGGCCAGCAAATCATTACTTACACCGCTGCACCTTTCATGGGAGGCCAGGCTTGCAAAAGTAAAACCAAATGCTGGAACTCTGTAGCATCGTGACTTAGATCCAACAACTCCATAAAAAGAGAGTTTCTTTTCTCTTCATTTTCAATGTCATCCGCATCTACCTGTAAGGAAGAAAAAAAAACCACATAGTTTAGTCCTCGGCTGCTCTTTAAAATTCAACATCAACATAAAAGTCATGTAGCTTAGTATTTTTTTGCTCCAGTCATAAATGATGCCGGAGTTTGTAATATAGCCAAGGTTTAAATACGCGATAAATAATATTCATGCAGCTCGCAGAAACGGGTTGCATTGAAGGGTTAGTAGAAGTGATCTTGTTGACTCTTCAGAAGGCTAACCAATTAAACCCCGAAGGAGCAGAGGTTCTGTCGGCAGCATCTACCAAAATCAGAGATTGTCTGAATTTTCCCCGGTGACACTTATTCAATCCTTGACATTGTTCAAGGTTGGCTGACCTGCGGAATCTCAGTAGAGCAGATATTAATAGGTTCATGTGCAAGTGGAACATCCAGCCACTAACATTATTTCTTGTGTTAACTGAAGGACTTTAAGGACCATCACTCTATTACTAACAACCCTCCTATTCTCTAGCCAGCCATAGACCTATGTTTCTTGATGTTGATGCCCTGTTCTCTATTAAATTATCATCACAACACAGCAAAAAAAAAAAGCAAAAGTTTGTCTCTTTAGCATCACTTAATTACAGCCTGATACTTTATTTACCGATTATAAAATGACACTTCCAAACCAATGACGCCCTTTACTCTCATTCAGATCAAAACAGAAACAAAAATTACATTTCAGTGATGCATTTATAAATACAACATGAATGTCATTAAAGGGTTGTTTATTCCTTTTTAAATACTGCAAGTTTACATTAATAAATAAGTAATTAAGCAATAATAAATGATAAAAGCCTAGGCATAATCCGTACAGGCAGGGGCGTTGCTACAGATGAAGCAGACACTGCGGCTGCAGGGTGGCCTATGAAGTATAGGGATCCCCATGAGGCTTTAATTCATTTACAATTTGAATAAATATTGGTAAAACAGGTCAACCTCTAGACATTTTGGGGGCCTGAAAAACAAGTAAAAAAAAAAGAAGGTTATCCAGATTTAACGATAAACTCTCAACGCTGATTCATAGGGACCAAGTCTGGTTCATTCAGGGGCAACAAGTAGTGATGTGCGGGCCAGCCCAATACCTGTGGGCTTCTGGCTTCCAGTTTTATAGCCGCGCTCCTGCTCCCCCTGCCCCCTTTGTGATGTCATTGGCATGGGTCTATAAAAGGCACCCGGAAGTATGGCTCGGGCGGGCTTGAGTGGAGGGAGAGCTTGTTCGGATCAGGTGCAAGTTGGGTATTACCCGACCCGCACATCACTAGCGACAAGCCCCAGATGCAACCCACCGATTGCTCCTTATGATATTGAAAGCTAAATCTTCCTACTACCCAGCTATGCCCCTTAAACACAACATAATGAAAACTTTTGATACATTATAATGGGAATATTTAGAATTTAAATTGGGATTTGGCACCAATTCATGCAAATTTTTCAATGATTAAATGCTAATTATTTTGTTATTTGTTATTACATTTTTAATACATGAAACGTGGTATTGGACCCATGCACAGTGCTCACTGCTATGGTGCCCAACGGTGAATAGATTTAAATTTTTGTTATGACATTTGCAACATGATTTGGAAAAAAGAAGCAAAAAAAATCAATAAAAACTTATTGAAAGAAAAAGAAGTTTATCTAGAAATTTGGTTCTGATGGGTAATATCAAAATGCAGCGTTATCACACCTTTTTCCATGAAATATTCATATTTGCATTTAATATGATACATGTTGTGTTGCTTGATATCAAATCAAAATTTGACTCATATATATGTACAATGATCTGTAGAAATCAAACATGGGCTGGAACTGTAAAAAAAACTCCAATGTAGGCCAAGTATAGGCCAATTGTACCAATTACATGTCCACAAAAAGCCTTACACGTTTTGTGCTGCAAAGCATTTTATCATAGGCTATGATTGATAAAGTGTCTTCTGGTATGAAATGCATGAAGCTTTATATTATTGATGCAATATTACAGAATTTTCTAGTTTTTTTTATACTTTGCCTACATTGGAGTTACTGGAAGCACCTGTGCATTTTAATTTCTTTGGTGATCTGTCCCTTTAGTTGAAGGTTTACAACCCCATTATACTGTATACACTGTTGATCTTACTAATGGAAGGCAAATCATTCAGAAACTATAAATATGAAGACGTGAACACATGTTATGAATAGGCAATTCTGCAACATACAAAATGTTAACTTAAAGGTGAACTCCTCCTTTAAGATATGCCAAGGCCAGTACTGGCACACTGATGTTTCCCCTTTATAATTTATGTATAAGTGATCCTAAATCCTCTTGTAGCTCTCAAGGTTTGTTTTTGCTTAGTTTCTAAAAGGAAGTAATGGTCTTGATGATACATTTTACGGGTCAGTCTGAGTACAGTATAAGCAGTGTAAAAGTAAGACCGGTATTTCTTTAAGAGTTGTACTCTTTTGTCCAGTGTAAAGTTCAGAGCAATGTATTTTTACCACGAGGTAAGAGCCATTCCTGTTCGTCTTGTCCTGGCAAGTATGTTTTTTCACGCATACTTGGTGCATGCGTCGGAACAGTCATTGTGGTGTGGTGTGGTTTTTCATTATCAATCTGCCTGGTGGAATAGTAAATGACCCCTCGTGTGTACCTTACAACTTTTGTTAACCATTACCCAAAATGCTGACTAGATACCCCCCACAAATAGACATACCCCCCACAAATAGACATTAGTTGCCAATGTATTGTCAGTGTGGTCTCTTACCATGACTTTCATGGTGTGCCAACATATATGGTTAACCTAAAGATGGCTGGATTGATACTGACTTGAGCCTGCCAAATGTCCGGGTTGAGAACTTATATAATATGCAAGACCTTTTACCACTAGCATTATTAGTTCTGGATGCCAGATGGCTATTATGGATAAAGAAATCTGCGGCAGCTCAGTTCATACTCTGATTCTGCTCACAACATGTATATAGCGAGCCACAAGCCCTAACACTGATAATTTATTCATTTACCTTCACAATATATATATCTGTAAACTATTATGGTAGCTTTCATCAGCAAGTTATGCATTTAAAAAACTATGCATTTCTACTTTCTACAGTTCTAACAAGAGCATAGCTCAGGGCATGTGTCCATGTGTATGCAAATATACAAATATATGCAAATAATATAACTAGCAATCATATGAATGCATGTGAATCCCACATTCTGCACATGAAACAAGTCAGTGGACCTTATAAGATCTGTACAGGTATAAGACCTGTTATCCAGAATGCTAGGGACTTGGAGTTTTCTGGATAAGAGTTCTTTCTTATCTTAATTCGGATCACCTTACCTTAAGCCAACTTAAAAATAAATTAAACATTAAATAGACCCACTTGTTTTGCTTCCAATAAGGATTAATTATATCTTAGATGGGATCAAATACAGAGTACTGTTTTATTATTACAGAGAAAAAGATAATTATTTAAAAAAAAAAATGAAATTATTTGATTAAAATGGAGTCCATGAGAAATGGCTATTCTGTAATTCAGAGCTTTCTGCATATAGGGGGCTACCTCTATCCTAAAGGGTTCAGTTTTTGCAGTTTGTTTGCGGTGGCAAGGAGGGGGGTAATATCTTTTATCATAAAAAACAAAAATTGGTAAAAACCTGGTGGAACATGGAACTGCAAGTGACAACTTTATTGCAATGCACTCAATCCCCCTCCTTTATCATCTCCCAAAGGACACATTTTGTGTTATAATCCCCTGATAGCCTCTAAAGCAGTGATCTCCAACCATTGGCTTGTGAGCAACATGCTGTTGACCAACTCCTCAAGCAGGTGCTTATTTTTGAATTTAAAGCAAGTTCTAATTGCATAAACTACATGTACTGCCATGTAGAGCCTCATGTAGACTGCCAGTCCACATAGAGGCTACAAAAGGGCCAGCTATAGCCCTTATTTGGTACCCCCAAGAATTGTTTTCATACTTGTGTTGCTCCCCAATCTTTTTACATTTGAATGTGCTTAACGGGTAAAAAAAAGGTTGGAGACCCCTGCTCTACGGGGAGATAGTGAAAGCTATTCTGGCATAGGAATTCCTCTATCCATGGAATATTTGAGAATACTGTCTATTTTTAAACAGATATCTTATCTATCCAGTGGACAAAACAAGACACACAGTGCATCCAACCTACAGACAGACACTGAGGGGGTTATTTACTAAACTGCGAATGCAAAAATCCTGAAAAATTTGTGATTTTGCTTATTAAATCTGACTTTTCAAAAATCACGATTTTTTTGGAATTTATTAAATGGGAGGATGGATCTCAGACCTGTCGAGGTTGCATATAAGTCAATGGGAGAAGTACCAATGATTTTTCGATGTGCGCTTGGTTTCGGGCAATACCCCAAAGTTTTCAGAGTTTTCGGGTAAAAATTACAAAAAAATAGTGAAAATCTTTTTTTTTCCGGCAAAGCAGATTTTCGGGAAAATGTAATAATAAATAAGAGTAAAAAACCAGAGCGGATATGATCGGAGTTTGTAGCAGAAAATATTGAGATAAATTCAGAATTTGATAAATAACCCCCTGAGTGTAAGCAGATTGGCTGCAAATCTGAAATCCATCCATAAATCCACCAGAACCAATGGCAACATCTGCAAAGGGCTCATCTGCACGTCTGCAAGCGCATTATGATTCAGACCACATTAATCCTCACAGGAGAAAATTAAGTTCAGGAAAAGAAATGTATTTCATCTTGTATTGACCAGTCTCCAGATGCTTTGTCTCCCCTCTGATCTTATTGTATTCCTAAATGTGTGGTGCTTAATCCATTCATAGATGTGCTTTTAACTCATATTTTTCCTAATTACTGCAGAACTATCATTTCAGGCTTCAAGTTCCAGACTATTAGCTGTATCAGGGACCAGTGATTTCCAAGACAGCCCTTCAGCTCATCCCAGTAATATGAATTACACAGCCCTCACAAAGTTGATATCTAAGGTGATTTCATTTCTGCCAGCAGTTTGGGAATCCCTAAAAAGTGCAGATTCGGCACAGAAAATGTCCCTGTATGCATGTTCATTTAAAAGAGAAGATCAGTCACCCTCAACAACGAAAGTACATACTGTACTGTAGGCCAGATTTTAAAGGGACCGTAAAGACCAGAAAACTATACCATCATTGTCTAGTATAGGTATGGTATATGTTATGGAGAAAGTTCAGGACCTGGGGTTTTCTGGATAAGGGATATTTCCATAATTTAGATCTTTATACCTCAAGTCTACTTAAAAATAATTATGATACATTATAAACCCAATAGGATTGTTTTGCCTCCAATAGGGATTAATTATATCTTAGTTGGGATCAAGAACAAGCTACTGTTTTATCATAGAGAAAAAGGAAATTATTTTTAAAACATTGAGTAATTTGATTATAAAGGAGCTTACGGGAGATAGCCTTGCCATAATTCAGAGGTTTCTGAAAAGCAGGTTTTCAGATAACGGATCCCATACTTGTATTAGACAGAATAAGAAAACATTAGACATGCTAGTCTATTTCGGGAGTCCCCAATCGTTTTTTTTCCCATGTGAGCCACATTCAAATGTAAAAAAATCTGAGAGTAACACAAGTCCTGAGGGTGCCAAATATGGGCTGTGGTTGGCCATTTGGTAGCCTCTATGTGGATTGGCAGCCTACATGAGACTCTGTAGAACTGGCCTCCAAGCCAGAAATCCTAAATAAGTACCTACTTGAGAGCACTTAGAGCAACATCCAAAGGGTTGGGGAGCAACATGTTGCTCACAAGCCACCGGTTGAGGAATACGGAGTGGCATAAAGGTTTGTTAGTGCTGGGACACTTTACACATCCAATTCCCCTATATTAGAAACCTCCATTTCAACATTCCCTTAAACTATTCTACAACTCCTACATTGTGCATGCAACAAAAATGCTTTACTGTATGGCATGTATTAAGTAAAATAAAGATAATAAAAATCAGGAGACAAGTGAGAGTGAAGTAGTACTCTTTCTGAGTGGCAGAGTAGCTTGCTGTAAAAAGATCACACAGCTTCTGGGTTTTCTTCACCCCAGATTCTCAATTTCTTTACCCACGGACATCATCTGCAGGCTTGGATCAATTAATGCCAGGGTCAGCCCACAACTCATGTTTCTCATTTTAGGCTTACTGGAGAGAGATAAGTTGCAAAGGAACCTGGGTAATGAGATGGAGAAAAGTGGTTGACTGAGAGACATATAATATATATATGGCTGCTATAAGTGGGAAGCAGCAGAGTGGCTCTTTCATGCCTGTTCAAGTTAGATAATTCCTAATATCTTGCTTGTGTATAGTCAACTAGGCGGCCTTACACTCTCTCTACAGCTTTTCGTTCTTATGTATATTATATTTATACTCACACCCACACATTCTCAGAGGGAGGTGGCTGCACTGCCAATCAGCTGTATAATGCTCGGATGCAGACACCAGCATATCAATAAACTCACTCTAGGAAAGAAGCATTAGCAAGCCAAGTGTTACAGAAAATACATACTGCAAGGCTGCAACCTAAAATGATTGTGAGAAATGCACATACACACCACAGTCACAAAATGAGGCATGCAGAGGACCCAAGGACAACAATAAGATTACAATTAAGGTCTATGGAGACCCATTAGAAAAGGAAAGCATTAGCATGCCAATGTCTTCTTCAAGATGGAAGCTTCTGATCTGTCAGATATCGAGCCTGATTTTAGCTGGTTGAGTATGTAAGCTGCTTACAGCTAGCTGCCAATTACATCTGGAGGGTATGAGTCAACAACTTTTATCAGCCCATGTCTGGCGAACCTTACAATGAGTTTTATTAAGTGTACAAAATGTTCAATTTAAAGACATGCTTGTAGGTTAAGGATCCATATGGTGATGTGCAGGTCAACAAAAAGTCAACCCTTACCCAACCCTAACCAGGCCGGCATCTTCATTATTGTCCTGTGCTCGACACATTCATCTCTGGTGTCATGAAAAGGGGTGGGGCAGATGCAATACTATAAATGGAGGCTGCCGGAGCTGAAAACCGGCAGAGTAGGGTTGCAGGTGGGGAGAGCAGAAGAAAAGCTCAACCTAGACCCTTCCACGAACTGCAAAATGTGTGCGGAAGTCGACCCAAACGCCCGCACATCACTACTCCATCCAAGCCATCAACAGTAAATCATGCAATGAAAAAACTATTATCATCAATGCATTATACAAAGCACCAACAGTTAATATCAGACCTGTAAACCAACCAGGATTTTCCAGACGTCAACCTGATTTATACAGGGACGTGTGTGGGAATTTTCATGTTTTACTGGGGGTGTAATGGATAATGGTTGAGACATATCATGGCCAAAAATATTCTCTCTGTGAAATTGGAATATATATATATATATATATATATATATATATATATATATATATATATATACATATCTCAAGACAAACAACATAGGAATGAGTCTGCTTAAAAACATAAAAAATAATACTTTGAAGAGAGTTCAATTTCAGTTATAGTGTGTTAAAACCTATAATCGAAGAGAGGCCATTGACATAAATTTAGTGAATACAGTAGTAAAATACAGTTTTACAAACTTTTAAGAAAACTGAAGGTGAAAAAACCCTACATTTTCAATAATAAAGAAATAGAGCATTACCCCATTTTTACAGCTGAAAAAAACAAGTTGATATTCAAGTACAAGATGTGTAGGGAAGCGCAAAGAATGAATCCTCTTGCATGTATTCCACTAATCACACAGATCATTAGTGTTTGGGATGTTCCAATCAATACAAAAGGATTTGCATGGTGATGTGTAATCATTCATGGGTTGATTTTCATGGTTTCTTCCAGGGAATTGATCTCAGACATGACTGCCTCAACTCTAATGATTTGTATTCACACTATGTCCATTTCCCATAGACAGACAAGACAATTTCGTCATTCTCAAACAATTGACAGGCGCACAGTCTGTGCGTTGGGCTCCTCACACAATTATTCTGAGCTATCACACTATGATATGAGTTTACCACTTAAAATGGAAATTCAGCCAACCTGAAATTGGGATAGGGCTGCACCACTCAAAATCTTATTGTATGTCAGAAAATTTGCAATTTGTGAACCCCTACAAATGCATAAGGATAGCCCTGGCTAATCAAGAATTTCTGGCATGTAATCTAGTCCTAGCTGGAAACATTATCCAACCAAACTAGCGATGGGTAGCCAGTGGTCTTCCAGATGATGCTGAATTACAACAGTCTAGTTGATCCCCAAACAGTGACTCATGATCAGTATGTTGCTCACCAACCCATTGGATGTTGCTCCCAGTGGCCTCAGGTGCTTATTTTGAATTCCTGCTTTGGAGGCAAGTTTTTGTTGCATAAAAAACAGATGTACTGCCAAACAGAGTCTCCTGTAGTCTGCCAGTCCACATATCAGCTACCAATAGCCAATTACAACCCACAACTTGTGTTGCTCTACAATTTTTTTTACATTTGAATGTGGCTCATGGATAAAAAAAGGTCGGGTACCTCTGGTCCAACAGGTTCCTCATGTTGTGCAGCAAGGACAAAACTACAAGTCCATGAGCGGTGCTATTTATAAAAGTATATATCATTTTATTGCTAAAGCTTCCTCAAGAGAAATACTGTAGATTCGGATGTTTAACCAGCAACACAGTCCTTACTAACACTCAGTATCCTCATCAAGGGGCAGATTTATAATGTGGTGTAAAAAACGGAGGAAGACTTCGCCACACATCGCAAAGGCATCCCAAAAATGGCGTAATGTATTTTACACACTTTTTATTTGAGCAACTCCGACCAGAACTTACTTACAAAGGTCCGATGCAATGTAAAATAACGGTGGCAAATCTGGCGTTCGCATGGCGTAATGTAAGACACACCTTGATAAATTCTCCATTTATTTTACACTATTTTTTTTTTGGGCGAATTTAATTTTACACAAAATAATAAATAGACCCCTAGGTGTTGAACAATATAGGTCACTCATTATATTCTGAAATCATTCTATTACCTCCCTCCTTTTGATAGGACGATGTGAAATAAAGGACATGCCGGCCCTTGTTATGATTGGGTGAAGGGTGGAAACTCCAGCAGTCTTTATGTCCTTAAAATTACTTTGTTAAAGGTCAGAATTATATTCATCAGGTTCAGAGCAGCCATTTCCTAAACCACTAAAATTTATCATTTTTGGGCTGAAATTTTTCATTTTTTTTCTCTCTCAACAAAACATTAAGCACCTGGTTGAATCGGGTGACTTTAACCATCACACAAGCTGGGTTTGTGAAGTGGCGTGACTGCTTATCAGCAATATATTCACTAGAGTTGGCACAATACATTTTGTCATTAAGAGGACAGCGCTGTCACCTTGGTTTGTGGCTGATTTCAGAATAACTCCATACATAAACAAACTAAGAAATGATATGCAAACAATTTAAATGTATTTTATTTAGATCTGCTATACAAGCACACTGGTACAGTGACCCCCAGGTAAAATGACTCCCTTGTACTTGACCTAAGTTGGAGTCACCCACTTTTGTTTAAGTTTCCCCTTTGTTATATCACACCTAAACAAATAAATATTTGAGACATATATGTTTAAGGGTGATACGTCAAAGAGGTACTTCCATTTATTTGAGGGTTAATCTTCAAGTTTCTTAAACGAACAGTTCAGCGTAAAAATAAAAACTGGGTAAATAGATAGGTTGTTGAAAATAAAAAATGTTTCTAATATAGTTAGTTAGCCAAAAATGTAATGTATAAAGACTGAAGTGACTGGATGTCTAACATAACAGAACAGAACCCAACTTCCTGCTTTTCAGCTCTCTAACTCTGTGTTAGTCAGCGACTTTAAGGGGGCACATGGGACATATCTGTTCAGTGAGTTTGCAATTGATCCTCAGCATGCAGGTCAGATTCAAAATCAAGCTGTTTGGGACTCATGTGCCCCCTCTCCCTCAAGTCACTGATTGGTTAATGCCTGGTAACCAATCAGTGGAAACCAAGAGAGCTGAAAAGCAGGAAGTAGTGTTCTGGCTATTATGTTACACATCCAGTCCATTACATTTTTGTCTAACTTAAAGGACCAGTAACATCAAAAAAATGTTTTAAAAAATTCGTAAGAATACAACAAAAAAAAAACACCAAGACAAATTAAAATTTCAAAATTGCAAAGCCTTTATTAAGAAATAACTTACTGAAACTCCACTTCCTGTCCTCTTCAGAAACGGCGATATGACGACCATCCATAGTGCGGTACTGGATTTGTCCTCCCTGGCTAGCTCCCATAGTATACTGACAGCAGGAAGACGGTGCTGGAAAGCGGACGGCTGGATGAAAAGCTGAAGTGCCCCGTGTGTTCCCGGAACATCCTTGTGCAGAGCAGCGCGCCTCTGGGGAGATCTTGCGGGGACTCAGCCTCCTACTAACCCGGCCCTGCAGCAGCAGGCGATTCTTAGCGAGAGTGCCCCAGGCGGGTGGCAGGGCACACAGACATCGCATGCATCGCCGATTGTCTCTTCATCCCCTCTGGCGCATCTACTGTATCAGTGCAGGAGAGTTACATCGCTCAGATACAAGAAGCGTGTGCGGCTGGTGTCGGTGTCTGTGTGAGGCGCAAGAGTGAGCGCACACCGACAGCCGCACACTTTTTTCACAGGCAGCAGCACTTCCCTGTCCCCTCCTTTCGCCTCCATCGCTCCGGCTTCAGCTCCCGGTCACTGCCACAACTGCCGCCTGCATGTGAAGCACCCAGGGCCCCCCCCGCCTGTGGTACTCTCACTAAGCATGCTGATAAACCTGAGGAGGAGGAGGGGAGCCCCGGTGATGAGGGATTTGAGTGGAACCAAAAGGGGGAATCGGTACAATCCCAGCTGCCTCTCTCCAGAGCGGGACTAAGGAGGCTTTCGAGCAGCGGCGCGATGCAGATTACAATCCGTGCATGAGAATGGCCGAGTGCTGCTGCTGCTGCCTGTGAAAAAAGTGTGCGGCTGTCGGTGTGCGCTCACTCTTGTGCCTCACACAGACACCGGCACCAGCCGCACACGCTTCTTGTATCTGAGCGATGTAACTCTCCTGCGCTGATACAGTAGATGCGCCCAGAGGGGATGAAGAGATGCATGCGATGTCTGTGTGCCCTGCCACCCGCCTGGGGCACTCTCGCTATGAATCGCCTGCTGCTGCAGGGCCGGGTTAGTAGAGGCTAAGTCCCCGCAAGATCTCCCCAGAGGCGTGCTGCTCTGCACAAGGATGTTCCAGGAACACACCGGGCACTTCAGCTTTTCATCCAGCCGTCCGCTTTCCACTGTCTTCCTGCTGTCAGTATACTATGGGAGCTAGCCAGGGAGGACAAATCCAGCACCACACTATGGATGGTCGCCATATCGCCGTTTCTGAAGAGGACAGGAAGTGGAGTTTCGGTAAGTTATTTCTTAATAAAGGCTTTGCAATTTTGAAATTTAAATTTGTCTTGGTGTTTTTTTTCGTTGTATTCTAACGAATTTTTTAAAAAAACATTTTGATGTTACTGGTCCTTTAACATAATAGAAACATTTTTTATTTTGCACAGCCTTTCCATTTAGCCAGTTTTTATTTTTATAATGAACAATTCCTTTAATTTTTGAATTACTTGTATTAGATATACCATGAGCTAGATGAATAAAAATCGTCATAGTCATAATTCCTTTTATTCCCTATATATATATATATATATATATATATATATATATATATATATATATATATATATATATATATATATATATATATATACTACAAATCCTGAATATAGAATATACACTACAGTTTATTGTTTAGTGTTTTTAATAACTAAATTATTTGCACCCACATAGTCCCATTAGGGGCTGGCACATTATGCATTTTGTCCCTCTCTCTCTCTCTCTCTCTGTCTGTCACTACTCCTAAGGTTATTAAAAGGACAACTGCCCTGGCTGGCCCACACAGGGAAATGACTTGTGGACCATACCAATTGCATTGCAAGGTTTTGTGTGTGTCAGCCAAGAAGAGAAGTTACATTTAAGAGTAATTTAAGAGTAAGAGTAATTTAAGAGTGTTGGAATTCCTATTTTATGACAAAAAGTTTGGATTTTACAATGTAAGAGAGCTATTCACACTAATGTACAACCCTCTTTAACTCAACCCAACTTTGTAGGAGTAAAGGGAGGAGGAAAGGTGGAGAGAGGAATAGAGGAAACAGCTGGCAGTTGGGCACTACTATCTTGGATGGGTCAAACTTGCCCAAAACTACATATTCTGCCTTCCATGTTACAGCATTTACTGAAGGAACACTATTCCTTGTATAACTGCAGAAGTAATAAGAGGAAGTTTCTGTATAATAACAACAATATGTTAAGCAAACAGCTTTAGGGGACAACAGATCCAGAGATACCTTCCAATGATGAGTGCTGCTAACTTGATTATGAGAAAAACCTCCGCACATGAAAAAAAAAAAACCTGATGTGTTCACGGTCGAGATCAATAAGAGAACATCAAGTTTCAGCTGTCCTAGTGCACTAACATCTGTGCCGAGCAGTTACGCTTTATTACAGCAGCAACAGAAAGAGTGAGGCTGTGGGCTACAAATGAATCTACCAAAGGGGATCCATGACAGTCCCAATAAAGGCAGGTTATAAAATCAGGCTGCACAGCGAAGGGAATGGAGGAGGGGGAAGCGGTGCCGCCACTTGTGCAGAACAGACTGCATTGTATTAAATACTGCAGTGAGTTCATTTCCATTAACCGATTCCCCAATCAAACAGAGAAATTCAGCAGAAGTTCTGATTTCAGAGATAGAGAAATGTGCATTTAATGTATGCTGTTTGGCTGCAGAGAGGAGTGGTGAATGTGTATTCTTCCAACCTGCATGAAAATGAAAGAGAGAATATGGAAGAGAAGAAGTAGCGGGGCGTCTCGGGGGGGGGGGGGGCACTTGCATTTGCATTCTGACAAAATGTAACTGAAGACACTGCACTAAGCCAAACAGCCTCCCGCTCCTCCACTTTAGTCGGCACAGAATGGCTGAACAGCTGCTTAATGAGGCTAACTTTGCTCAACAGTCAGCCCCAGCAAAACAAGTGTCTGCCCACTGCCGACTCGGCTGCATTATTTACATAACCAAGCTTCCATATAGTAAGGAGGTATTAAAGGAAACTTATTGGCTACTAAAATAAGAGTGCTTTTTTCACGCTGGTTTCCATGTAATGAGAAAGCTATTTCTGCGGCAAAGATCATAAAGAGGGAACAAGACTTTACCTGAACTCTATGTATCACGGAAACGTGCCACGGAAATAACACATTAGCGTGATGTTACATAATCTGGTTATTTTCTTATACAGTATTATTATACAAAGTTAATCAGCAATTTTTTAGTTTCCTCTTGCATTTGAGAAATGTTTCCTGTTTTAAGAGGATACTGTCATGGGAAAAAATGTTTTTTTCCAAACGCATTAGTTAATAGTGCTGCTCCAGCAGAATGCTGCACTGAAACCCATTTTTCAAAAGAGCAAACTGATTTTTTTATATTTAATTTTGAAATCTGTCAGTTTCCCAGATGCCCCCAGTCATTTGACTTGTACTGCAAGTTGGAGTGATATCACCCCCTCCCATCCCCCCCAGTAGTCTAACAACAGATGGGACGGTAACCAGATAGCAGCTCCCTAACACAAGATAACGGTTCCGTGGTAGATATAAGAACAGCACTCAATAGTAAAATCCAGGTCCCACTGCAACACATTCAGTTACATTGAGTAGGAGAAACAACAGCCTGCCAGAAAGCAGTTCCATCGTAAAGTCCTGGCTCTTTCTGAAAGCACATCACCAGGCAAAATGACCTGAGATGGCGCCTACACACCAATATTACAACTACATAATTTGCTGGTTACGTTTGCTGGTTCAGGAATTAAACTTTATTTGTAGAGTGAATTATTTGCAGTGTAAACCGTGTAATTTAGAAATAAAGACTTTATAAAAACTCCCCAGTTGCACAACAGACTCCAAAAACTGGCCCAGCACCCCCATACTTAAACTAAAAAGGCAGAGCTACACAAAGAGAACATGTATCTTTTTACATACAAGTATGGGACCTGTTATATAGAATGTTCAGTACCTGGGGTTTTCTGGAAGAGGAATCTTTCCATAATTTGGATCTTCATAACTTAGGTCTACTAGAAAATCATGTAAACATTAAATAAACCCAATAGGCTGGTTTTGCTTCCAATAAGGATTAATTATATCTTAGTTTAGAGCAAGTACAGAAAAAAAGGAAATCGTTTTAAAAAATCTGTATTATTTGGATAAAATTGAGTCTATGGAAGATAGTCTTTTCGTTATTTGGAGTTTTCTGGTTAATGGGTTTCCGAATAGCGGATCCATACTTGTACTAAAATTGGGATAAAAACTAGGGATGCATCAAATTCAGATTTATTGGATTTGGCTGAATACCGAATCCTCCACAAAAGATTTGTCCAAATACTTCGTACCAAACCGAATCCAAACCCAAATTTGCATACTCAAATCTAATTTTAAAAAAAAAAAATCAGTCTTTAAAGAAATAGTGTCCCATTCAGTTGGCCAGAGCTTTAAAGTCACATAAGGGTTCAAATTCGGTTCAGCTGAAACTGACTTCTAGAAAAAGTGCAAGGATTTTGGCAAATCTTAAAATGACTTGTAAAAATGTAGCCATAGGTTTTCACAAAAACCACATTAAAAAACCGTTTCGTTACTAGGTGCAAATGACGTGAAAGCAAGTATTATTGCAAAATAAAAATTAACAGAGCAGGAAAAAGTGAAACCTCTTTGACGTCATTTTAACTTTTATATTTTAAATTGAATTGGAAAAAAAGCATTTATGATGGGAAAAATTCACCCCTGTGAAAAATCTAAAAAGGACTGTTGTAATACAGTTTATTTTTTATTCCTTATTTTTTTCTGCAGTTCAGAATTTAAACCATTTACTGTGTTTTTTCTTTCTGTAATTTGGAACTACATCTTAAGCCTACAAAAATGAATGTAAATTCTGGATAACGGGTTGGCGAATAATGAATCCCTTACCTGTATACCACCATTATTTCCCAGACACAATATATATTACATTAAACTTCAGACTGGATACAAATATTCGTGAAGATACAGAGCATGAAAAAACAACCTTGATTGTAAGCTCTACGGGGCAGGGACCTTATTCCTATTATGTCTCTTACCACGTGTCCGTTAATCTCTGTATATTTGTACTTAATTCTTATTGTCATCTCTGTGTATACTTTTCTGTAAAATTTAACAATTTACTGAAAAAATGTGTTTTTGCTGTGTACCCTCATGTTATACATACTGTACATACATAGGAATGAGTAAACAAAATATTGACCTGTATTCTAGCCAATCTGTTTAATTGGTTATTTTGATCTTTTTAATTGAATTTCATGGAAATCCCTTCCCAATTAAACAAGCTTAATACCCATGAGCAGAATGTGCAATTGTGCTGTACAGTTTGCATTTATAAGGCAGACAATGTTCCATCCTAACACTGCTTTATAGCAAGTTAATGCCACTCGCTAAAAAAACGACAATAAAACGAAAAACACACACAAATAAACAGTATCAATAAGAATTTGCAGCTCGGTCGTTGGCGATAAAGGAGAGGAAACATCTGGAAGCACTAATCTGTATCAACAAAGGCAGAAGTGGAGGACAATCACATATAAACACACAGTAACGGCTTAAAGGATAAGTAAACCTTAGAAATAAGTGAATGTAAAATTGATGAGGGTGCTATTCTAAGAACTTTTGCAATGTACGTTTAATATATATATATTTTTTAATTCTAAGATATTAAGGGATAAATGTACTGTTAATATGAATGAATTTTGTTATAACAGTGCCACCTGCTGGTCATTTTCTGACCAATCTGACTACCGAGTAGTCAAGGAAGTTGTCAGGAGAAAGGAAGAGGCTGCTCTGGGTCGTTAATGGTGGGTGTAGCTTAAACAGGAAATTCCAATAATAATGGCACACTCTTGGTCATTTAGGAGGTTATTTGTCAAAGTCCAAATTTATCTCAATATTTTCTGCTACAAAGTCCGATCAAATCTGCTTGGGTATTTTACGCCTATTTATTATTAAATTTTACCGAAAATTTGCTTTGTGGGAAAAAAAAGAATTTTTACGGATTTTTCCATACGATTTTCACATTTGTTTAGGAATTTTCAACTATTGCACGAAAGCCAGGGCACATTGAAAAATCATTGGGACGTCTCCCATTGACTTATATGCAACCTCGCCAGGTCTGAGATACTGGATTTTCAGATTCTAACTTTTCCATCCTCGGGGGTTTAATAAATTCCGATAAATTCGTGATTTTTTTAGAAGTCCGATTTTGTAAAGAAAAATCACGAACTTTTCATGATTTTTGCATTCGGAGTTTAGTAAACAACGGCCATAGTGTATTATGGAACAAGACCAAGGTTGGCAGGAGGACTCTGGATCTACAAAGCTTCATTGAAGGAAGACAGAACATTGGAGCTTTAGGAAACAAGCTTTTCATAACTTCTGTACAACTATATATGGGTACACAGTCATCTCATAGCATATCCATTAGGTGAATATAAGGATGCACCAATCCACTATTTTGGATTCGGCCGAACCACTGAATCCTTAGTGAAAGATTTGCCCGAATACTGAACCTAATCAGAATCGTAATTTGCATATTCAAATTAGGGATAGGAAGGGGAAAACATTTTTTTCTTCTGTGACAAAAAGTCAGGTGATTTCCCTCCCCATCCCTAATTTGCATATGCAAATTAGTATTCGGTTCAGCCGGTCAGAAAGATTCGGCCAAATCCGAATCCTGCTGAAAAAGGCAGAATCCTGGATTCGGTGCATCCCTAGGCGAATATAAATGGAAAATATCAGAATTAACATAAAACCTAGGGGATTAATATGGGCAAGAAAGAAAGAACTTAAAAAAGTACAAAACCGGACTGAGAAATACACAATACATTTTTTTTGTAAGCATATAACGAATACCTGTCTTCTTCATAGATCTTCCAAATGGGAGGGGGGGAACTCATTACACAACGCTGATTACTGATTGCAAAATTCAAATGACAAATGCTAATTCCTACAAGTATTAAAAAAAAAAAAAGCTCAGCATTGAGTTTTCTGTCACTTGACGAGAAGAGTGCAATATGTCAAGATAATAGGATTTAGAACAATCAATTGCTAGCTCATGCGTGCGCTTTATTACATAACACAAGGCGAGTGTTGTCATTCTATTAATGAAGGATGTATGTGCTGTAATGTAATGGTATTCACTACATCCCCTTCTTTGCAAATGAATTCTTTTAACGTTTTCCTTTTAATCTTCCGTCACTGTGTGCAGGCCGCTTTTTAATGCTGTACCGTAGCGCTGTATAATTAATTGGTGCTTTATAGAGAAAATGATATGGGATATTGTATCCCGGGTGTTGCACTGAATGCTCATTTAAAGGTACACACTCGTCAACTCAATTCATCATGTGTAATGTTTAGTACATTCTTCATTCTTGTAAAGGGTATTCCCATTCAGGTATGGGATCCGTTATCCGGAAAACCATTATCCAGAAAGCTCTGAATTACAGGAAGCCCGTTTCCCACAGGCTCGATTTTTATCCAAATAATCCAATTTTTAATAAATGGTTTCCTTTTACTCTGTAGTAATAAAACAGTAGCTTGTACTTGATCCGAACTAAAATGTAATTAATCCTTACTGAAAGCAAAACCAGCCTATTCGGTCTACTTAATGTCTAAATGATTTTCTAGTAGACTTAAGGTATGAAGATCCAAATTAAGGAAAGATCTTCTATCTGAAAAAACCCAAGGTCCTGAGCATTCTGGATAACAGGTCCCATACTTGTAGTTGCACTTTGTATTTGCATGAGCAAGTGTTTACCTCTTTGGTCATGTTTCTGCCTGTCTTCACTTTCTAATCCTGGCCTATTTTTACATTCCCCACCTTTATGCAGCAGAAGAATTTCCAGGTATTCCATAAACTACTAAATAATTTGCCATTGAATTAAACTCCCAAGATCTTCTAAATGTTCACACTACTTCTCCTCCCTAATACATAGATTTAACACGGTGGCTTAATTTGCTGATGTAGACTCCAACGCCAGCCACACCCTATTCTGCCCAGGATATGCCTTATACAGATCCATGCCTCGTTCTGAGGATTCAGGTGACACTTCAATGCATTTCAATGGATAATGGATAATGTATTTCAATGGTAAGTTGAAGTTTGGGGAAATTAATGTAACAGTGTGTGGCCACGTGAGAAGGGGGTAAACACAACTTGTATGCCAAGAGGGGGATTGGTGTGTTCCTCAGATGAGGTTGTTTTGGGGAAAAAAACAGAAAAAGAAAAAACATATAGTGTAGCATACTTAATTCAAAGCGTAAACCTTTGAAATATGTTCATACAATGGTGTTGAAGGAGAGTGTTTCACCTTTTAGTTATTTCAAAGGCCACACAACAGGCAAACATTCATATCAGTGGAAAGAAAGGGAAAAAATAACAAGTAGGGTATAGTGTGTACCCACACGTTTAGGATGCGGGTATTCCAGTGGTATATTATACTCACAGGAACCTCAGCATGTAGATAAATCAAATGGCAGGTACCGTATATACTCGAGTATAAGCCGAGTTTTTCAGCATCCAAAATGTGCTGAAAAAGTCTACCTTGGCTTATACTCGAGTCAGTGGGCAGTAGTTGAGATTGCAGTCACTTTTAATCATTCCTATACCAACAGTTCGCTTGGGGAGAGACTGCAATATCACACAGCGCCCTCTGTTGCTTATATGAAAGAATAACAGTGCGCCCTCTGTTGGTTATATGAAAGAATAACAGTGACTGCAATATCACACAGCGCCTTCTGTTGGTTATATGAAAGAATAACAGTGACTGCAATATCACACAGCGCCATCTGTCGGTTATATGAAAGAATAACAGTGTGCCCTCTGTTGGTTATATGAAAGATTAACAGTGACTGCAATATCACACAGCGCCCTCTGTTGGTTATATGAAAGAATAACATTGACTGCAATATCACACAGCGCCCTCTGTAGGTTATATGAAAGAATAACAGTTACTGCAATATCACACAGCGCCCTCTGTTGGTTATATTAAGGATTAACAGTGATGGCAATATCACACAGCGCCCTCTGTTGGTTATATTAAGGATTAACAGTGATGGTAATATCACACAGCGCCCTCTGTTGGTTATACAAAAGATTAACAGTGATGGCAATATCACACAGCACCCTCTGCACATGGTAGTGGGACAGTGGGACAATGCACACAGTAATTCGTTTGGCAATTCTCTGTCACCATCAACTTTGCAATCTTTGTTGCAAAACCGGTTGATTGCTGGGGGGGTCGCTTTGGTGGAATGTGAGCTGCTGGGAGACAGGCTGTAGTTGTGTCTAGGCTTATACTCGAGTCAATACGTTTTCCCAGTTTTTGTAGGTAAAATTAGGTACCTCGGCTTATACTCGGGTCGGCTTATACTCGAGTATATACAGTACTAGGCTTTCAGTATTCTTGTTCCTTGTGGGTAATAAAGTGTGACATGTGCAGAAAATTCTTACAGCTTTAATAAACAATCAAAAATTACACTTACAAACGATTCTTTAAAAGGTCATTTAAAAGCAGGGAGAATGTCCACAGCAGCACCGATTGTTTTTCGGCATCTCCAAGTCTCACTGTGCGGATTCCCACTCCATGGCTCTTGAGAAAATGTCCGCAGCAGCACCAATCATTTTTACCTGTTGTGTGGCCTTTGAAATAACTAAAAGGTGAAAGCTTCTCCTTCGACACCATTGTATGAATGTGTTTGAAACAATGAAGGTGTACGCTTTGAATTAAGACTGCTACACTATATGTTTTTTCTTTTTCTGTTTTTTTCCCCCAAACAACCTCATCTGAGGAACACAGTAATTCCTCTCTTGGCATTTGAATTTGAAGGTGGAAGAGAACCTTACGGATTGTTCATACTGGGGTACACTAGGTTTGGGATTTACTTTTGTATTTATAAACACAACTTGTGTCAGAAGGATCCGTGGTGGTCAGAAACATGTTGTGCTTAAACATCTTTAATAAACATAGGCACTGATACTACGGTTGGGGTCTAAGGTGGATTTGATGAAGATATAGTACAATGAAGGGAAGCGGCAACTCTCATCCCAATACACTGGTATGAGTAAGTTATAAGCATGTTGCTGATTGTGGGAAGATGATAAAATCAGGCTGAGCCCCAAACTGACATTTCTGCTAACGTAGAACAAAGTAGCTTTCCCACAGACAAACAAGCATCCTTAGATACCAAACAAAGCCCTTTATAGGCAATGTGAGAGCATCTACTGAAACAATTATGAGGAAAACCAAGTGCTATAACTACCCGATCCTACTGGTCAGTCTAATTCATCTGCAGAGTGAACTCCTCCTGCCCTCTAGCTAGATTGTTGGGGGCACAAATTAAACACTTTCAGCGTCCAAGCAGCCAATGTCAACAAGGAAGTCCAAGATATCAACGTGATGAACAACTTGCCCAAAGACCTGTCCTTCTATAAAATATAATGGAAGAATAAAAATGAAACAAACACTCACTTGTTCTAAAGTTCCTCCGGGTGAAGTGACCCTCAGCAGAGCTTCTACCTAGATCTGGTGGCACCATAGACCTCAGATTGAAACCATGACAAACAATGGGTGGAATATTAGAAAGAGGAAAGGCAAGCACTTCACCAAGTCTTGCTGTGCAAATAATCCTTTATTTTAGCCAGTTTTACCACTACAAGTACATAGTTTGCACCTCCCTTCATTAGGTTGACTCAGAGCTTCATCAGAGCTTCTACCCAGACCTGGTGGCACCATAGACCTCAGATTGAAGCCATGACAAACAATGGGCGGAATATTAGAAACCTATAGCTTTGCTTACATGGATACTGCCTGTACATCTGCATCTAAGAAAGAGAATAAAATTCTCTATTAAGGAGAAAGGGGTTTTATATAGGCCGTATGTGTACGAGCAGTTCCAATTAGACCCAGCAGCAGGAGATTACAGTGAGCAGGCTTTTTATTTCTTATCCGTCCTTTAAAAGTCACAAAGGGAATTTCTAGCAATCTACTCAGAGAGACAGATGTGATTAGGAGTGCGGCAGTGTCAAGGGTGCCTTTCTTTTCAGGAGCAAGTGCTCTCCTTTAATTCAGGTCTCTGGAAAAACGCTCAGAAAACCGTTATCTATGGAGACAAGTGGAGATGCCCAAGATCCCACTGAGATAAAAAGCCACCACTGCCGTGGCCTTGTGTGAAGTCTGGCATTTGAAAGAGTTTAGCTAATAGCTGCCATCTGACCTATCACTGCAAGATGTATTGTTACTATTTGCCTTTCCCCAGGAACGAAATGTTACTGCTGCATCTGCTGGATATGAGCAACCGTGTCTCTTATCTGGTAAACAAATTCAATGGATCTCCTGCATCGCCAGACATTAACCTGTTCACAGCCAGAAACAGGACAGGGAAGGAGCTGTGCATCAACGCCAACTCTTATAATTTCTTTCAAAACAGCGAGGGAAACTATTGAGATAATAATAAACTTGATGTGATCAAGCAGATAAATTCATTGGGGTGGCCATACCCTGAATACAAGATACAGGAACTCGTCTACTGAAAAAGAAAAAGCAAATATTACAGAGAGTGGCAACCAAATATATTAGGGGCACAGCTGGTATAAGCAAACATATGCAGGCATGGGACCTGTTATCCAGAATGCTTGGACCTGAGGTTTTCTGGATAATGGATCTTTCTGTAATTTGGATCTTCATACGGTAAGTCTACTAGAAAATCATGTAAACATTACATAAACCCAATAGGCTGGTTTTGCTTCCAATAAGGATTAATTATATCTTAGTTGGGATCAAGTACAAGCTACTGTTTTATTATTACTTAGAAAAAGAAAATCCCTTTTTTTAAAAAAAAATTGGATTATTTGGATAAAATGGAGTCTTTGGGGTATATTTATCAAACAGTAAAGTTAGAGATCGCCATGGTCCACTAGAGTGAAATTCCGCCCCTCTCCATTCATTTCTATGGGATTTCTAAAAGAGTATTTATCAATGGGTGATAGTGAAAGTTCACGCTTTAAAGATGCCGTAGAAATGAATGGAGAGTGGCGGAATTTCACTCTAGTGGACTGTGGTAATCTCTAACTTCACTCTTTGATAAATATAACCCTATGAGAGACAACCTTTCAGAGGATTCAGAGCTTTCTGGATAACGGATCCTATACCTGTACCTCTATATACCTCTACCTATATGTATAAAAAATACCCTTTCTTCCTACAGGGCTCCTTGCACAAAGAAGGGCCATGCACTTTTGCAGCTCAACTAGATTAACTAAAGGGCAAGCAAAGGGAAAATCACTAAAGGGTGGCAATTTATGAGGAACCATGCTGTGATTATAATCACTATAATCGCTTATAGCACACAGGCCCGTGGCACTATTCTGGTGAGCATTGCACCATTCCACTATATTTTCTCCTTTTTTGGGACATTTGCTTTGACCCTGGGCTGTGCCATGAGCAATAGAGTAAAAGTTCAGATTTTTTAGTCTACCTTATGGTTTTACTCTACTGTACATATGCACAGCCAAGACTAGTTGCAATGGATCCTTGGGAAAGTCAAGATGGTGGCAGGACACCCCTAGTCGGTGCATTTTTCAGGGATGAGGAATGCCAGGGCTCCATTATAATCCCTAGGATATGCCTAACAAATTGTATAAAGAAGGTAAGTTTTAATTTTCAACTAGTAGAATGTCCCACTGTGAAATAAGACATGAATTCAACAGATTTCAAATTTAATTTAATCACATTTAGATAAATATGTCCCTAAGGGGTCGATTTACTAACATACGGATTACACATTTTTTTCACAAATCGTATTTTTTTTCTCTAAAAATTTGTTCTTTTTTTTTTTAAATTAACCCTCGATATTCGACACATAGTAAATGTGCCCTTAAGTTAACAGGTAGATTACATTTAAGTAAACTTTTAGCATGTTATAGAATGGCCAATTCTAACCAACTTTTCAATGGCCTTCATTTTTCATTTCTTATAGCTTTTTGAATTATTTGCCTTCTTCTTCTGACAAAAAACCATGAAAAACTCAACAAAACAAATACAAAAATACTAATACAAAACTTCTTCAAGTAAAAGCAGTCAAGGTCCCATAGAAGTCAATGGGAGCTGCGCTGATCCTATTGGAACCTTTTTTAGTCATTCAGACTTTTAGAGTTTTTTGGAAAAACTTGAATTTTCAGAGGTTTTAAAGATTTTTGGATGATTATTCGTATTGTTCATCTTTGTTTGTTTGTTTTGTTCATACTTTTTATATTTAGATATTTTAATAAATTATATGGCGTGGTTTTAAAGAAAAAAATATTTCAAAAACCTCTAAAACCACTGAAATGAGAATGTTGATAAATGGGCCTCCCCATGTATTATTACCCAATTGTTATAGAGTGCATAATACTAGACTATAACACAGAAATCCCAATCTTTGCTGTATAGGACTAGTACAGTGGAGTAAGGAATTTTGTTGTTGAAAAAACACTCAGATGGACCTCTGAGGTAGGAAGAATAGATACATTCAGTAAAGGCTTCATTTAAAAAAAGGCATTCAAATGTTTGTTTAGTATGAGCCCTTGGGTGACACCAATTGGGTGTTAACGGCAGTGAGAGTGTGTGTGTATAAAATACAGTAAAGGGGGTTAGAAAGGTTTACAGAATATTAACATTTTTATTATTCGCAAGGTCTTCATTTAAGAGACCTGGTGTGCTGGTTGCCATGGTGTATAATTAGCAGTTGTTTGGCAAATTAATGATAAATGACTACGGCCAACTCAAAAATGATCCTGTATAAATCACTGCAAGGGCAATAACATGACTATTCTAAAAGGACAATGCTATACTTGTGATTTGTTTCTCATTGTGTTTGTAATAAAATAACCCGTTGTTATTTAGGGGTGAGACGTGCAGACTGAAGCCTGAATTAGGCCAATGATCAGATCACATGGGTCGTTTATGCAGACCCAATGTTGAAATGGAATTCCAGGGGCCCATCAGAAAACAATAGACCATAGCCCCACTCTCCATACTATTTTCCACTTTTCCTCACTCTCTTCTAGTCTCTTTTATTTGCAAGCTATACTCTCTTCTTCCAACTATTTAGCCTCTTTGTTGACCATAAATAGTCAAATGGAGACACAAGAGTGTCCACTGGCATCTGGGCTCAATGGTAGTTCTCCAGCTGGGCTGTTGGGCCAGACTGAAACTGTGAAGACCTATCAAGGGAGGAATACACCTCCTCACCTAACTGATTAATATTTGCCAAAACCCAGACCAGATAATGGGCCAGATTCAATTAAGTGAGAAAAGGTTATCTCGTGGTTTATCATGTAAATACTTACGGACGAGATTTAATTCAAGGAGAAAAAGCTTTTCTCCTAATCAGAGTTTTCACGTGATAAACCATGAGATAAGTTTTCTGAATTGAATTTCAAATTGAATCACGTCCATGATCTTTCACGTGATAAACCTTTTTCCTCACTGAACTGAATCTGGCCCAATGTTTCTATTATTCCAGTGATTTTGGCCAAGTGGAAAGTTGTACCAGCTGCAATTGTGAGCAATGCAACAAAAGAGTAAATTGGTTGCTCATGGGGTGTATTGGATTACTTCCTCAGCACACTATGAAAATGCCAATTCACATCCAGTTTGCTGAGTGCAAGTCTGGCCTGGCAATTGACAAAATCTGCTGTGGGAAACCTGGAACCCTGCATCAATAGGTGCACTTGAGCTTTATCCAACAAAAAAGGAAGGACTGATGCAATGGCATTTGGTACACCATTATGGAAATGCAAGTAGTGAGTTTGGATACAGGTACCTTCAGCATCAGACTGGGGGTCCAGGGTCCACCAGAATTGCCCCAACACCTCCCCCCCAGCCACAACCCCTCTCTGCCAGCCCCCACCCTGTGCATACCTTGAGGGAGGTTAGAGAATAGTGCCCAAGGTCTCGGCAGGGATAGAGTTTGGGCTGGGCAGGATCCATCTACTTTTTTGCCCATGTCCCGCTGGCCCAGTACAACCCTGAGTATACATCAATACAAGCAATACATGTGCATTGTAGCGCGACTGAACTTGCGGTTGTAATTATCCTTATAGATTATCTCATTCTATAAACAGACACAAAGGGGCAGAATTATCAAATTGTGAGATCAGAGCTCACCACAGAAAAATTTGCCCACGTTTTATTCAATCCTATGGGATTTTTTGAAGTGTATTTATCACTGGGTGAAAGTTAGAGTTCACCATTTGATAAATATGCTTCCCCGTATAGCCCTCTTATGCTACTGCATGAGATCTAGCACGCATTTAGTAGCGTGTGGCGCTACAGGAGTCCTGTGCCTCCACTATAAGGGAGAGCAGGTACACTTTAATATGGTGTGCCCCCACCCCAGGTCAGGACAGGCTGAACTGTAATACCCCACTTCTCTGATGCGCAATATACATACACAATGGAACGGTTGATGAATTTATTTAGCTGGACACTATACCTTTAAACTACAGTGATACAGGTAGCCTGCCAGCCAGGAGCAACTTCACTCAAATAACACAGCTGATGATCTCTGAACAACGGCAGTCCTGAGAAGGACTCCCTTTGGTTTTCCGTGCCCTGAGAAGAGCATGCTTTGCTCTTCAGAGCCCGGACAAGGACCCCCTATCCTTCCACACCCTAAAGAGAGCGTGCTTTTCTGCCACTGGGGTTCCTTACTAACTTCCCCACACACACACTCTGGGAGTATGCAAACTTTACTTGTACTCTGTTGCTTCTCTCTCCCAGCAGCCCTTTCTCTATCTGAGCAGCCCTTGCTCTCTCCCAGCAGCCCTTGCTCTCTCCCAGCAGCACTTTCTCTCAACCTCTTCCTTCCTGTCAGCTCACAGAGGGTGGGGCTCAGAATCAATACAGAGGAGAGACAAGTGTACACAGATCTCCTACACCTGTATAGCATAAGGGGTTCATATAAATGAACTAAAATAGTTGCTTTTGACCAACAAAGTGAGAACATACAAACTCAATGAAGATAGTGTCCTGGTTTGAATCAATCCCAAAAATCCAGCATTACAGGGTACCTCCATGCCAACCAATGAGAAGAAACTTCAAGAAGTGGTTAATGAAAGGCAGGCATGTGAACTGCCCTAAACAACAGGAGATGTAATCCTGGCCATATGACAAATGACATTGTCCCACCGATGGCACATCATACTCCCTTTACCAACAAAGGGAACACAGGGGGATCAATCCAGAGCCCACATGGCTTTGAATGTTGCCAGCTAAAACGTTAAACAGTATTTTTGACCTGGGGACAGCAGGGGTCATGTTTTTATTGTTGAATGACACAAGGTAAAAACGTGTTCTTAGCCAGCTATCCCTTTGGCTCATTCATTACTAAGATTCTCAGCACTCCAGGAATCAACTGCATTTCATTACCTCCCTCTAATATTATAATGTAAGTATTTACCGAGGTTCAAATTGCAGGAATCATTGAGTATTCAGATAAACCCCTCACTTGTTCCCTTTATTTATGAACAACGAGACATTTATTTTAATGAGCGAAGCCTTGTTTTTCGTGCAAAGTGATTGATCATAAACTATGATGGTATTAGCTGGGAATGTAAGCATTTGGCCATTAATATATCTTCATTATGCCTCCACTCTGAATTATGGATGCTCTCTAACACGCTTTATTGACAAAATAAACTGCCTGCACTCTTGACATTCAGTTGGTCTTGTAATCGGTAGCATGAAGTATGGACAGGAGAATGGGTCACTTGCCGGCAAATGGAGGCACAGGCAACACGTATAAAGGTCATAGTTATAAACACAAATAAAAGGAGTCGGAGAGAAAATAATGCAGAAAAAGCAGCAAATGATGATATTCGCCCATTCTAAAGCAATTAAACTGCACTTGTGCAAAAATGAGAATGAGCTCTATCCTGCACGGTGGAGACACAAATGGCTGCTTACGCAACTGGAATAAGCCCTAAAACATACATTAGCAGTGCTCCAGGGAGGGCAGATAAACTGCCACTAGGAACCATTAAATAGTAGCGGTGATGCTGCAAGTTTCTGGTCTCACGATCTGCAAACTCACAATGCAAAAGCCTATCTCATTTTATCCCAAAAAAAGTAATTTTTTTTTTTTTGTAAAGAAAATGTCAGTATTTTGACCCATATTTTTCATGCACCAGTTAACTAGAAAATTACAGAACCTGAAGAGGCCTGATAAAATGCACCAAGGGGATTAGAACAACGCCAAGCCCCCCCCAGCAACAATTGGATGTTCCCTGCATGCAAAATAAAGAATAGCGAGAGCCACTGGAATACCGAGGCTTCTGAATTTTTAATTTTGTTAACGAATCATTAGAGATGGCTGGGACAGAGGCTGCCTATGACGAGCTGGACGGCTTCCCAGCAGCGCATTGATTTGTGGACCTCTTCTTAAAACACCCGCAGTGTAATTAAATATTAAGTCGCACTTTGATTTATGCTGTAAGAGGATTATAGAGTACGAGTGGCTTTTTCAGATCTTTTGTCGAAAGGAGCATATTTCAGTACTCAGATCTATGCTGGAGAATGTTTAATGCACACTTAGGCAACATCTGACCTCACATGGTAGGAGTCACCTAGGTGGCCTGCAAGCTTACACAACAACCCCCCATACCATAAATGATGCTCATACAAAGCCCACCATTACTTTTCCAGAAGCACTGATAGAGGGACCTACCCTTGGCAAAAGAAATAAAGTGGCAGTTGCTGCTCATATCGGTGCCCATTTCTTTTGGTAGAACATAGGCCGCAGTGGCAACCCCAGAGTTACTGCCCCAAATCGAGGGTAGCAGCAGCTCCAGGTAACAATAGGCACATTTCATTCATTAGATGTTTTCCATTGAGTTACCACCCAATGGCTGCAAATTACACAGTTATTTATGCAATTCAAGGTTTCAAAAACTATAAAAACTCTTTGTAACTTCTATCTATAAAGCTAAAGTGGATTTGCTCTGGAAGAGGTGGGTGGTTCTGACCATGAATGGGCTTATGAAATAATAACACACTGTATATCTTCCCAGTGTGACGGGACCTTGAAGATCAGGTTGACCTGAAGCCTGCAGTGACCTGTGGGTTGACCACTGGATAGTCGGGTTCTGGTTGAAATTTGGCCAACCATTGCGGGTTACAGTTGGGAGCAGGTCAGATTAGGGGAGTACACACAAAAGTAGTGTACAGAATGAGAAGACCTGTGTATTAGTCAGGTGTGAGTGACAACATTTTGCGATTTACAGTCGCATGGTTTTGCGGGTTAGGGTCAGGTGCAGGTTGAGTTTATCCTGACCCACAAACTTTTGTACTCAAGAACCAGCCCCAATCCAGTAGCTCCCTTAGTACCCATCACACATCTGTGCCAACCTCTATCCATCATTATCACAGATCAGCCCAAATTATAATGTGACCATACACCCTTTCCTCAGGGCACCTTTCCTGAGTGGCAGGAGTTCCAAGGTTGGGCTACCACTGTCCTCTGACCAGTGAACTTCAAAGGTATATGTTCCTCTGAGGAAGGGGCAACTTCAGATTCAGATGGAAAATGAGAAAGAATGCTGGGGATGAAGCCATGCATAGAACAAAAAATATGTAAGGGTAAAATGTTAAACATGGTGGTCTGAGCTTTACATTAATTAGCCAATAAAGGTTGTATTTTATATTAATTAATCCTATTTGCATACTGCATGTATTGACACGTTCGCAATGACTTCCTCTGCACTTTAATGAACAATCCAAATAAACAATTTCTTGACATTCGCTATCATGGGAGCTCTCTGCCTTTAATATAAAAACCTAGTGTAGAGTATGAAATATGTCTAGGGTATGTGGGTTATTTATAGGCCAGACCCAGGCAACATTAGAATAAGGTGAATAAAGTGTGGAGCAAAGTGGTTTATTTTACCAAAGCAACCAGAACAGAGAATAAAGGGATGAAGGAAACAGGCGGCGAGAAGAAGAATTATCACTGACAGTTGTAATGTGGCGTGAGTGTGCCTTTTATGTCACATTTCTAATTAGGGATCTAGATAGGATGATATGCTTTAATAAATCAGACGCTGACAGCAAGAACTCACATTCTAATAGAAATGGGGAAGATGAGGCAACTGAAGGGGAATATACAGCATTTAAAATTGCCCAAGGACATGCTGGTGCCTTAACACAGCTCTGTGTCTTTATCATACAGTGTAATACACCAACATATCAATAATAATAGATTACATAAGGGAGCCTTGCCTCAGCACTAAGGAGATAATTTAGCCTTCATGTTGGACAACAACCATGAACTGTTGATAAAACCTAAAGTAGCAGCCACTGTGGGGAACGAGGCTTAAGTAACAGATTGGGTTTACATTAGGGATAACCTTGCATCTATCAAGGAATGCTGAGCAATGATGTCCTGCAAATGAAGGTCCTGCGAAGCTGTAGGCTTTTTATCCACAGATGTTTTTTTTTCCAGATAAATAATCTTTCCACAATTTGGATCTCCATACCTTATGGCTACTAAAATGTCATTTAAACAGGATTTAAACCCAATAGGATTGTTTTCCCTCATATAATGATTAACTACTGTATATCTTAGTTGGGGTAAAGTACAAGGTGCTGTTTTAGTATTAGAGAATATATTTTAAAACAATCTTTCATTATTTCATTAAAATGGAGTCTATGGGAGATGGCCTTTCCGCAATTCGGAGCTTTCTAGTTAACAGATCCCAGACCTATACTTATAGCCTGCCAAAGAGCAGGAGGTAAGAGCAGGAGTCTTTTGAGCACTGTGCCCACAAGGCCTGGATTTGTGGTGAGACCACAAAAGCACGAGCATAGGGTGGCAAGATTTTTGGGGTGGCATGGTCCCAAGCCACAATCTTGCTCCAGCGCAAGTGCGTTCCCAACGAGGGAGTAGGACGCTAGGACCATGTGGGCTTGGGGCTCCGAGGTCAAAATCCGAGTCACTTGGTTGAAAAATGTCTCAAAAAAACTGCCCGTTGATTTGAATGCGTTTGGCAATTTTTTTTGCTGCTTCGTGAATTTTTCCTGAAGCAAAACGGGTCAGATTTGCCCATCACTAATCCCTTGTTTCACTGTCAGTGCTACCAAGCAATAAGCAAGATATCTTAGTGGGAAACTGCAATACCTTTTGGGGGCTTTATACACAATAAAGTCTGGTGCTTGGAAGAAATACAGGAAATTGCCCAGGTCTTACAACTTATATGGGAAAGTGGACATAAGCATCACCAGCATCATGATCAAAGCAGAGAAACTGCAAAAAATGTTTCAATCCTGAAACAAGTGGATTCTGTACAACGTTCAAGTGGCGTGTGCTCCAATCATGGCAGATCCATCTCACTCATTCCGACAGACCCCCCCACTTTACAAAAACCCTTTTCATCTCATCTGCACCGCGGTTCTGCATTTAACTTTAAATGGCTTCTGTGTCTGGTGATGAAAAATTTCAGTATCAAAGCAGGCCCGTATAGATGGAGCAGGGGTTCCTTGATTTATTGGCTACTTCTTCCATGGGAAATGTGCTAAGAAGCAGCAGCTGCTCTTGTAAGAATAAAAAATGTTACTGCAAACATAGAAATGCTTGTTTTTTTTGTTCATTTTTTTTAGCTCTGGTATAGATTTGTATTACTATTGCAAGAGGAGTGGGTGGGGCTAACTGACATAAATCAATTAATCAATGTAATTTATTTTTAAGCCCCATATATGCAGTAAATAAATTATAACTTTTTTTTTTAATTCCTGCCCAAGGTAAGTGCAAGATGTAGCTGTTTTACTGGACTCCCCATAAATACAGATGTAAGTTACCCTGACTGGTATCAACAATCTCATACACATCACACTCTTACTTCCGCCATGCCATGCTTTACATTGTCTTCCAATACTTTTCACGATAAGATTGAATTTACCAACCCTGCTGGCCAAAGCTCTGCTCGAATCTACTGTACATTTCTGATCTCACATCCAGCTACTCACTTAACCACTCACTACAGTTTTCTAATGATCTTCCACCTGTTCACAAAAACCCATTCAAGAGTTTGAGTTGAGTTGCACCCCTTATTTGGAATTACCTTCCACATTTCATTAGACTTTTTCACAATCTACTAGCCTCTAAGCAATCTTATCCATATCTAGAGTCCTACACTGGTCAAGTTGGGAAGATCCGTGTCCAACCGGACTCGCTAACATACAACCCGACCCAAACCCACTGGCCCATTATGAAGTGCCCTGACCCAAACCCTAAACTGGCCAAAATTTTAACATAGCCTAGGACCTGCACACACCGGAAGTGCAATCACTCTGGAGGTGGATCAACCAGTTGAAAACTATACTTAATCAGGAGGTGGTGGCAATGTAAGCCTGCAATCGGCCGGGTACTCAGACAGGGTATCTGCAGACCACCTGCATTTTTAGGGAACTGTGGACTTTCCGCTCGAAACCCAACCACTTTGCAGATATTCCGCAGGTACCTGACCTGATGCAGGGCTCATCTTTATCCAGCCTAGCATTCCTTCATGATACACTTTCAATAGCATTATAATTTGTGTACTAAATATCCAAACAGAAACAGAATGTGTTTGTAGAGATCAGAGTGGAAGAACTTGACTAGCCTGCACAGATCCCTGACCTCAACCAAACTGAACACTGATAAATGCTAGCTGCAATCCCCAACATCAGTGCCAAACCTCACTTATGCTCTTGTGAATGAATGGAAGCAAATCCCACAAATAACTTTACAACATCTGGTGGAAAGCTTCCCAGAAAAGTAAGGGCTGTTATAGTTGGAAAGTAACCAACTTCATTGTGTTCAGTGCTGCCCTGGTTTCCAACACCTCACAGAACAGTATGGTGGTTGACTGCCTAATGGACATATCATCTGAAATATTGTTTCCGGACAGGCAGCAAGGTTTCAATAAATGTGATGAATTTTAAATTGCTGAAAATCCTTTATTAAATGCATTCATAAATGTAATATATCAGCCCATGATTTAGTCTGATTCCATACAATGCTGCTGTTTTTAATTTCCCTGTGTTTTAAAATCTGAAACAATTGGGACATCATTCCAGCCTGCAGACTTTATTAACCAACCACAATTGGAGGGGACCTCTGATAATACAGTAGTTTTAATATCCTCTGCCTGCCTTACCTTGGTGCAATTTCCCAAAGTAGGTTGAAGCTATACAATGTAAGGTAGGCAATGGGTTTGCTTGAAATGGTAAATGCTAATTTATGAGCAATTGTTGAGGGAGATGATGTCTGAGGAAGCTGTTTAACACAAGAGCTGGGGAACCACAGGTCAACTACCCCAGGATGAGAGTAATTCTCCTTTCAGCCATTAACGTTCATCCATATTCTACCTAATCATTAAGTAGTACAAGAATTATTTCCCAGCAGCTTTAATTAAAAAGCTGTCTGACCAGCAAGACACTAGCGCGGTTAATAATACATAGTAATAATTACTTTATAGAGAGCCTTCTCCTCCGTGGGGCTTTACATAAAACCCCTTCCAGAATATTTCACTAAATAAGTAAGAGGAAACTGAAAAACATCAGAGCCAATCAGAAAATTTTATTTCATCCTCTACAGCAATACTGGGCAACCAGAAGCAATCAGCTACTAATTCTAGAAAGCCACCAGCAGTGGTCATTTGTCGAGGGCAAGTTAATGTAGCCGAATAATAAAAGGAAGTCCATTTGTTTTTCTTCTCTACCCTATAGGTACATGAAAATGTTGCTACATGAAAACAAATATAACACTAACATAACAGTTAAAAGGAACACAAGTACAACGGGGCAATTAACTTAGTGCAAAGTGCAAAGAAGAATTTATGAGGGGCAAGTGAAGGCCCATTAGCACCCGCCTTAAATCTATCAGACATGCAGGTTAGGGAGCCCAATGCAGGTGGCAATGGAGTCATGCCCTTCTGGTGCAAGGTGCAGAAAACAGCAAGACTCCAGACACAAATGTGCAGATCACATATGTGCACTAGTGATGTGTGGATCAAAAAAAAGTTGAACCACACCTGACTCTAACCTGCCAGTTTGGTACCCGCATCTGACCCTAACCTAGCGGGCCCCGCTGTGACATCATCTATGAGGCGGGTGGGTAGGCGCAAAACTATAAAAAGGAAAGGCTGGAGGCAGAAGTGGGTCAAAGTAAGGTTGCGGACGAGATGGGTGCATGGAAAAGTTCAGCCCTCACCTACCTGCATAAGTTGTGTGGACCCATAGGTAAACCCGAGGGCCCCGAGGTTGTCAGGCCAGGCTGTACATCACTTGGGTGCACCTTTGCTTCCCTTAGTGTCATTTACTAGTCTAAGTCTTACATAGTGGTGCAGAGGTTAGCATTGCTGCCTTGATGTGAGTCCTAGGTTTTATGCCTTTTCCAGGGCATTATCTGCAAGGAGTGTGGATGTTCTCATGATATGTGTTTTTTATGGGTGCTCTGGTTATTCCCCCCACAAAAAATATACAGGCAGGTTAACTGGCTCCTGCTAAAACTGATTACAGTGGGTGAGAATGCAACCTTAGAGTGTAAGCTCAACTGGGACTATGGGAATGATATATAATCTCTGCAGACAGCTGAGGAATATGTCAGTGCTATTTAGAGAAGGGCTGATAATAATACAGGTATGGGAGCTGCTATCCGGAATGTTTTGATATTGCCATCACTGTTAATCTTTTGTATAAACAACAGAGGGCGCTGTGTGATATTGCAGTCACTGTTATTCTTTTATACAACCAACAGATGGCGCTGTGTGATATTGCAGTCACTGTTAATCTTTCATATAACCAACAGAGGGCACTGTGTGATATTGCAGTCACTGTTATTCTTTTATACAACCAACAGATGGCACTGTGTGATATTGCAGTCCCTGTTATTCTTTCATACAACCAACAGATGGTGCTGTGTGATATTGCAGTCCCTGTTATTCTTTCATACAACCAACAGATGGTGCTGTGTGATATTGCAGTCCCTGTTATTCTTTCATACAACCAACAGATGGTGCTGTGTGATATTGCAGTCCCTGTTATTCTTTCATATAACCAACAGATGGCGCTGTGTGATATTGCAGTCACTGTTAATCTTTCATATAACCAACAGAGGGTGCACTGTTATTCTTTCATATAACCAACAGAGGGCATTGTGGGATATTGCAGTCTCTCCCCAAGTGAACTGTTGGTATAGAAATGATTAAAAGTGACTGCAATCTCAGCGGGTCGGGTACCTGCATATAAGCCGAGGTAGACTTTTTCAGCACATTTTGGATGCTGAAAAACTCGGCTTATACGCGGGTATATACGGTAATAATCTTTCCATAATTATCTTCATAGCTTTCTACTAGAAAATCATGTAGCAGAACAATAACAAAAATGTAATTTTAAAATAAGTTTCAGAATACTGAAATAAGAAATTCTGTACCGTTTCTGAAATAATTAAGTTTATGTTCACTTCCTCTCAGCATCTAATATCTAATATATCTTATAGGGGGGCTCCTTTTACCTAGAAGATGTATTAGAGCTCACTCTTAAAATCACCAGACATCATGTCTCTCTACATGCAGGATTTGTGCAAAAGGCATATATTTTGTTAGATTTAGTTTGTACTGGAATCAGTTATTTGAGTGAGATCTAATACATCTGCTAGGAAAGGAGCCCCTTTATACGATATAATGGATCTGTCAATGAATATCTGACACCCAACTGCTGCATGAAGAGAGAATGAAGAGAGAGGGATAGTGAAGATAAACTTGATTATCTCAGAAAAGATGCCGAATATTTAATCGATTATTTTAAGATTGTGATAGTTACCCTTTAAATATACTCAGTAGGCTGGTTTTGCTTCCAATAAGGAATAATAATATTTTAGTTGGGACCAAGTACAAGGTTCTGTTTTATCATTACATAAAAGGAAATCATTTTTAAACATCTGTATTGTTTGGATAAAATGGAGTCTATGGGAGACGGCCTTTCCGTAACTTGGAGCTTTCTGGATATGGGTTTCCTGATAATGGATCCCATACCTGTAGTACATATTAACAAGGAAACATTTATAGTACATGGACAGAGCAGCTTAGTTAAGCTTAAAGTTAGTCAGGCTTGATTGAAGACATGAGAAAAACAGTTATACATTCCCCTCTTTTTTGCATTAGGTAATTATGAATCAAAAGTGAAAATGAGGTTGGGGTAACACACGGAGCACCCTTAGCAAAGGTATTTAAGCTGTAGATGTTCAGTTCTTAGCTAGCCAGTCCCAGAAGCCTCATACGAGGTAGACAAAGCCCTAAAAGCAGCTTTCGTTGGTCTCATCAAGGCAAAGAACTTGTCAGCAAAAAACCCAGACTGTATCTAGTTGCTAGGCAACCCAAAAAGGCAAATCGTGTTTACACACCGAAAAATGGTGTACTGACATAACGGAATAGAGTTAATGACTGCAAGCCCCAGCCGATACATGACCACCTATTGTGTGAACTTCCAAAAGATACATGCTTAGGCATACAATCGAATCCATGTTCCTTTCTCAACGGAATCAACACAATATAAAACATCTACTTTAGAACATCTGTTTGCTGGTGTTCTTCCATTCTGTCTTCAATTAACAAACAGCATGGCCGGGTTCACCTATGGATGTATTCATTACCTTGGCATTTAATCAATATGAAGATGTCAAGTGAGTTTCTATCACACCTGTGCTGACAGAGGCAAAGCAAAGGGATAGTCAGGGAGAATCGGAAATCCAGAGAAAGGTCCAACACCCCATTAGTTTTATGCACAAAAAGAGTTATCGGAAACGGCGGGAGAGAATCTGTACAAGGTTTGGTTACCGGCAAATTCAATAGCAGCCAAACAAAATAATGACATAAGAATATTCTATTTCTTTTCAAGTCGGTGCCTTTCAGCTAAAATTTTCATGCAAACAGATTTGCAGCAATTACGGAGCCCCCTACGGTGTGGCAGAGGAGAGCCGGGGTCACGAGGCATATTTATAGCATGCCATTCCTTTCTTCCCCAGGACTGGTTTTCTGAGTCACTAGATATAAAAGTTTTATTGATGGTAAAATATTGATAGACAAAGCAGTGTTTCGCCTGCCTAATGGGTAAGGATGCCAAAGCTTTTTTTTGTTGGGGGACTTCAGCGGAGAGAATCGAGAGCAGGAAACTGTCAGGCAATAAACAAATAATAAACAAAGCACAACCACTAGAGTTGGGCAAATTAATTTATATGTATCTTTCTTCGCAATTTAATTCTCAGCGTATAGATGTGTGTTTCTTATTTTCTCTAACGCAATTCATACATGGGATTTGTGTTTCAAATATCTGATACAAAAATATCATTGATTTGGAATATTTCAAGCACCACCCTTCAATATAAATGGCGGCACCCACGGAATGGTGCAGGGTTGATGTCACTACTGTGCAGGGAGAGGGCACCCTAGTCTTAAAAAAATAATTCACACAATTAAAGGAGAAGGAAAGCTCCAAGACAGTTTATTGCCAATAGAATAGCCACAATAGTGCAAGCTAGAAGCTACATTTATTCTGCAGAATGCTTTACCATACCGGAGTAAACAGCTCTAGACACTGTCTCTGTTTGTTTAGGATAGAAGCTGCCATATATGCTTGGTGTGACATCACTTCCTGCCTGAGTCTCTCCCTGCTTACTAATAGCTCTGAGCTCAGCTTACACTAGGGATGGGAGGAGGGAGGGGGAGAGGAGCAAACTGAGCATGCTCAAGGCCGTGCCCTGGAGGTTTAATCTGAAAACAGGAAGTCTGATACAGAAGCCCATGAGTACACAATAAAAGCAAAGAAATGTGGTGTTTCTTTTGACAGAGGACTCAGAGCAGCATTACTTTGAGGGTTTACTGGTGTATTTATATAGACCTTTCTGATAAAGCTTACTTAATTTTAGCCTTTCCTTCTCCTTTAAAGCATTATTGATCCTTAATCTTTACATTACGATGCCGTAGCACTCCTTAAAGGAAAAGAATATAAATATATAGTGAATAAATTACCCCTTCTTGTAAAATATAAGGATATTATAAATTACCGAGGAGTTTCATGACCATATAAAGGCAGAGTGTTTTTTATACAGGTAATGGAACTGTGAGGGGACTTCTAATATCCTCATATTTTGCAACAGGGGGTACTTTATTATAATACACAAGTTTCAGTGAGTCATATGACAGAAATTACATCACTAAGCTCCAATTATAACTGATGACATCACTAAGCACTGTTTATATAGTGGATAATGTACCCCCTACTGTAATTTATAAAGATATTATGTTACAGAGGCATTATGTGACCATATAAAAGCAGGAGGCTGCAGGCTGAGTGCTTTTATATAGGTCACATAACTCCAAGGTGAATCCGAGGTGACTATTAATATCTTTATAAATTTCTGTAGGGGGTACATTGTCCATTATAATCTACAGTGTTTTTAATTAATTTTTATTGTCTCCCTGTACTCCCCTTGTGTGATTCCTCTCCTTTAACCTAGGTTCTGTGGCATCCTGACCGCATGGTTGCAGTTGCAATCATTTTGTTTTAAGCTAAAAAGTGGCAGAAGGGGAAAGGCACGAAGGGTGTAAAATGCAGGGGGGTGGGCAACACCAGCAATGAACTGAGTGAGATCAACAGAGGAGATTGATGGCACAAGAGGGACGCGAGTGGGAGGGACAGACGCAGTTTGGGAGGGACAGACTGAAGTTTGAAGCTGGAGGGTGGGAGCAGCAAAAGGATCGAGACGAAGAGTAACAGGGTGTGGGAGGGGCAGATGGAGTGTGACCAAAGAAGGAGGGGGAGCAGTAGAGAGAGGCAGACAGAGCAATATTGAAGTTACCTGGAGGATTGGAGCGCTGAAGAAACAGGAGCGAACGGTGACAGGGTGTGGGAGGGGCAGAGTGAGGAGGAGCGGAAGAGGAAGACCGAGGCAGAGGAAGCAAGATCAGTAATGGAGGGGCAACAGAAGAGGAAGAGAGACACTGAGGGAGCAAGCAGCAGAGGGTGGGAGACAAAAAGAGAATGGAGAGGTAGGAAAGGCAGGACGACCTTAATAGGAGGCGCGAGAGAGCACGCAGAGTGGAGGCGGAAGTGGGGAAGTGAGGCAGGAGGAAAAGCTGTAGAGAGAGTGCAGCAGTGACAACTGCTGATGCATTAAGCTATAAACAGTGTGTTCTGACATCAGAATGCACCATTTATAAGGATATAATTTATAGTCTGGTCCCATAGGGAAATGACCCAATCCACAAGAGCCATGAATATCTTGTAAATTATATCCTTATAAACGGTGACTAGAGATATCATCAGTTATAAACAGTGAGTAGTGATGACTATGAAGATTTTCATTCATCCAGGTCATGGTATATCTAGTATAGGTAAATCTAAAAAACAACTGGACTTGCTGAGTAATCAATGAAGACGTTTCACTACTCATCCGAGCAGCTTCTTCAGTTCAACTGACTGGTGTGGGAAGTTCTTGGCATATAAACTCTTCCACTAATCCAATCACAATGGCCCATTGTAACTCTTCAAAGAGGTGACATCTGAAGAAATTCACAGAGGTGTAGATTCTGTGTAGTTACTGTGATAGGATTATCCAATGTGTCATGCAACTCCTAGAAAGAGGTGTTACTTGTGAGAGTTGCATGAATGGATGTGTGAAGTGTTCTGAAACCGCCGGTGTACAGCTGGTTTGGACGAGGTGTGAAAGAGGCGATTCATGTCAAGGTGGAGAAACCATCCCTGAACAGAGGCCGGGGCCTTCGACACCACCTGTCTGCTACATACAATGCTGTTCTAACATCTGTACCCCGGCCGTACAGCTAATCACTGATTGGTTGCTATGGGTAACTGCCCACAGTTGCTGAGCACAGTTGGGAGCTGAGCTGATCCTATTGACCTTTTTTTCAGACTTTTAGAGGTTTCTGGATTTTTTTCCACTACTAATTTTTTTTTTAATAAATCTCTCTTTATTAATTTTGATTAAAAAGGGTTTTTTTTTTTAGAGGTTTTAGAATATTTATTCATATTGTTCAGGCCTTTTTTTTTCCGTTCATACTTTTCTTTATTCTGATTTTTTAAATCACAGCATTTGTGGATTTCGAGAAAACGAGTTTAATAGTGGATTCAAAAAGCTTGGGCCTCTAAGATACAGTATTAACTTTACTAGATATCTGATAGTCTCATGAAATTCTGTTCCTTTCATTTGACAGGTTATCAATAGATAATTTGTGTTTTAAGTGCAGATAGTCAGAAGAAGTTGGCCCAACACAAGCTACAGTATATTAAAGAACTAGAAAATAACATGAGCCTTCCAAAATAAAGCCTTGCTTTTCTACTAAGAGGTCTTAGTTCCATCATTCTAATGCCCTCTAACACCTTGGTGAAGAGTCATCATATCCTCATTCCAACACCTCCATGACACGTTCCATACCTCTCCCAGTATAATTGCACTTTTTAGAGCTCATTAATATCATTCTTAAGGACAACTGGTCAAAAGTGCACAATACACTCAACGTGAGGCCTTACCAGGGAAACAAAATTACGATGACCTTATCAGTTCAAGCCAGTCCTAACTGACACTGCCTAAAGCTGACAAGTCTGTTATCCACCAAAACTCCAAAAAACATACCCAATTAAAAAAACCACCAGAGTAATTCTATTTGAACCCCATATGTCAGTTTGCTGCCCAGTTAAATCAAATTGCCCTGATCCTACTGTTTTGTATATGATCAGTAAACACAGAAGCATAATAAAGGAACCTATGCTATTAGATGGTGACAGTTTTATAACCGAAGGAAAATCCACAGAGGGCACTCATTAATTCACACCAAAGCTATCAAAGTAATTAAGAAAACCCCTCCGAGGGTTACCAACAAAAAAAACTCCTCGATAATATATTCAATATATCAACCTGTACTAAGGCATTCATTTAGAGATTGATGATGAGCACCTAAGGACAGCAATACAATGAACAGTAACAGACTTTCATACTAGCAAGCCTCCAGCAAAAACAAAAAATAACCTCAGATAGTAAAAAGCTGCAGCATGTGGTGCAGTAAGGGATAAAAGGATTCCATTTGCTTTAGCACAATCCTAGTGTACAAATAGGTTGTTGATACAGAATAATACATAGGCGGTAAAGTATTACAAGGGCCTACAATAAAAGTCACTAATGGCATTTTTGTGCTTTCATTTTTACCTTTAGAATTTCACATTTGTTCTCTAATTTAGCATTTAATGATGTGTTCTTCCATAGCCTAACCACAAATATTTCTCTGTCAAAGTCCTTGTTAGCAAACACACAGCACAACATCTTTAATTGCACTGCCTAAGCAAAGACTATACACCCCTTTTCAAGTGTGCTTAGATTAGAGAATTGGCACCATTTTTTGTTGGTATATACCAAAGTATATGTAAAATGTATATTGTATTTATATATATTATGCTATCTTCCTGTACAGGGTATGAACAAACCTAATATTCCAATAGAAACAGTTTCATTTGTGGAACAATATGGCTAGAAACACCAATAAATGGCATAGAACACTTCGGCTTTATGCCACCCTTCTGGCTTTTAAAAAAGGTGAACAGGATGCAAATCTGAAAAATACACCTTCATAAATGGTACAGTCCAGTGGATCACTTTGGGGTTTTGCAGTATTTATGGTGTAAGTTGGCTAAATTTCACTGGCCGTTACTGATTAGTGGGTTGATCCAAAACTAAAGATGCCCACAGGTTTAAACACAGGGTTGAGTGGGTTTAAGTGGGGAAGTGGATTAGGATCAGGTGTGGCTCAAGTATAAGAGGATATCAGGTTGGATTTAGGTTGGGAAGTAGTGGGTTAACTAACCAATAACAGGTTGTTATGAAGGTTTCTGCATGTATTGTTGTAGGGTTAATATATGGATGCCTTCTATTCTGGTTTTGTATGGTCCCCTAGTCTCTATGATTAGAAATAAAATAAGTTGTTCAGGAATATTCAGGGTAATGCAGCTACAAACAGAACCAGAGTTTTCAGAGCCACAAACTTTACCTTTTTATCAGGCCATGATGCTTTCAGAACTGTTTGGGTTCGGAAAAACACCAACAACTTGATGTCTTCATCGCTTAGATTAAATGTCTGCTCCATAATCTGCAGGACGTCAATTCTGGGTTTTACCGGCAAGGAGTCATCTCCACAGAAAGGTCTAAGCCACTCCAAAAGGTCATCAGAGGAAACCAACTGCTCGCTGTGAAGAAAGAGAAAAGAAAACAGGTTAATTTCCTGCTATTAAAATATAAGAATTGACTACTTTTCAAAGAAAAAAATCATGGCAAGATGCAACTCAGGGCATTCAGTAATTGTCTACTTTATCTTAGTTAACATTTCTTAGCATCTGTGAGGAGGAGAGGGAGTTCCTTTCATGAGCAGAACCCTCTGATAGCAGCGACCTTCTGTTTGAAGCAAACATCTAAACTCAATATTCATGACTTCCTTCTCCATAACTCTAGCTCCTCAATCCAAGTGTCACCAACTCATTAAAGTGGTGGTGTGCAGATGTGTGTGTGTTGGGGACAGGGAGTAAACCAGAGTTTATCCTTATAAGAAACAGTTTAAGAGTCAAGATCTGTTCTATGATAGCATTGCATTCTAGTACCACAAGTAAATAAATAAAGGCCCCATATATACGTCTAAATAAATGACATTGTAGATTTTGTTTACTACAATGTGTGCCATCATTGAGTAGGTAAGTAGGCTTTGAAAGAAAATATAAAGGTCCAAAATACATGTACATAAATATGCCTCCTTTGACAAAACATTTACAGAACACATCCAATAAGCAGGCTGTAATAATGACATAATAAATTAGGTAATACATATCACTTAATCACGCTCTAGCACCTCCCATATTGCTTTATAGAAACCAGACCAATCAAGCTCCTCTGTGGATGGGGACTATTCTGCTGTATTTGAGATTCATATCTAGAGGAAACTGTTCTGCAAATAATCTCCCTCTCCCTTCAAGTTCAATTTAATTTAAGCAGAGGAAAGAAATGGCAAATTCAATGCGTATAATTTATAAATTGCATCTTAAAATAAACATTCCAAAAAGGTCCTGCTGCAGTTAATTTAGCCAAAGACAACACGTGGGGGAAAATTAATTTTATTTGTTCATCAATTGACATAAAACACAGAGTACATTTCCCAATTTGTTTTATGTAATCACTTGCACATCCTGCACATTCATTCTCAGAGCTTCACTCTCAGCCTGCTCCAGGAGGGCTCCCGACAAGCAGGAATGTTATTCAAATGCCATATTATCATAATTCGATTTAATCTTACAGGATGATACATTTACTTAGCCTACAGACACAAAACCAGAGTGTAATATCCTTGTATTTAACATAATGTCAGATATGGAGGAGTAAAAAGCACTCAAGTAATGATGGATTGTACAGTCATTATTTATTCATGGTGTCAGCCAACCAAGGTTACTCTCACAGATAGGGATGTAGCGAAAGTCGGAAAAAATGTTCGCGAACATATTCGCGAACTTGCGTCAAAAATGCGAACGGTTCGCGAACGTCGCGAACCCCATAGACTTCAATGGGTAGGCAAATTTTAAAAGCTAGAAAAGACATTTCTGGCCAGAAAAATTATTTTAAAGTTGTTTAAAGGGTGCAACGACCTGGACAGTGGCATGCCAGAGGGGGATCAAGGGCAAAAATGTATCTGAAAAATACATTGTTGACACAGCGCTGCGTTTTGTGCTGTAAAGGGCAGAAATCACACTACGTCACTCAGGTGATGTTTCTGGACACGGAATGTGAAAAAGCTCACACAGCTAGGTGGCACTTGGTTAAAGACTGGGCAAACAATGCCTGCAAGGGCAACGTATACAGTAGTGGATATGGAATATATTATTGCTGCTGTAAAAACATCACTCAGGTGATGTTTACGGACACGGAATTATTATTGTTATTTAGACAGAATGTGAAAAAGCTCACACAGCTAGGTGGCAGTTGTTTGAAGAACACACTGGGCAAACAATGCCTGCAAGTGCACTACTATTGGTGCACTACTATGAAGAACAGCAAACAGCACTGGACACGTTAAAGAACAGTAAGATAAGTAAAATAAAAAAAAAATATATATATATATATTAAAAAAAAAAAATTACTCTGGTTGGTGCTGAACTACTAGGAGCAGCACACCAGTCCCACTCCCCAACACAGCTAGACTAATAGCACTGGGCTCTTATAGTAGCAAAGTAAAAAAACAGAAAATAAAAGCAGTCCTTACAAGGACTATTGGGTTATTACAGCAGTCAGCACTCAGCAGATGAGATCAGAAGCAGTGCCCACAGCAGCTACATACAGAGCACTGCAGTAGAAGGTAGATTACTAGTCAGCAAAGCTAACTAACCTAAACTCACTGTCCCTCAAATCCCTGCAGAGTTCTGTCCCTACAATACAGAGCAGTATCAAGTAGATTACTAGCCAGCAAAGTTAATATCAACTGTCCCTCAAATCACTAAACAGCTCTCTCCCTACACTAGCTCTTCCAAGCACACACAGGCAGAATGAAAAAACGCTGCAGGGCTTCAGTTTATATATGGAAGGGGAGTGGTCCAGGGGGTGTGGGGGTGGTCCAGGAGGGAGAGCTTCCTGATTGGCTGCCATGTATCTGCTGGTCTGGGGGAGAAATGGCAAAAAAAAGCACCAGCTAAGGCGAACCCAAATTGGCGAACGTCGCGCGACGTTCGCGAACATTCGGCGAACGCGAACAGTCGATGTTCGCGTGCGAACAGTCCGCGACATCCCTACTCACAGAAAATAAGGCCAAAATTGACCTTCAACAAATGAGAGTTTAATCCCTCCTACAATAAATAAGTCTAGAATTGTTCAGATTATCTAACAGGGTACCCCCAGCAGTCTTAAATGACCTAGACCTTTGGTACATGCTTTTTGTATGTTCAGATTGGGGCTTCAATGCAAATAGGTCTGGAAGCCACAGCTCAAAGGAGAAGACAAATGCTACCCGACACATACTAGAGGACATATATTCTCTAGAAATTAATAGTTTAACAATCATTTGACCGCACACATTTATTGGGTAGTGGCTGCAAAGCTCAACGGGACAGTTAGCAATAAATAACTGAAGCTTTAAAAGCTAGTGGGTCCCAATTACACTTCTAATTTATATAGTAATGCATAATTAATATGGCACTGTGTTCAGAGGGATTCTGTGTGTGAAAGGAGATTTCTTATTAATTAGCACAGTAATAGTTTAAAAGTTTGGACACTATTTGACAAGTTATATGTGCCAATTTTCAAAGTGAAATGAAGTTAGCACAACCTCTGCAGGAAAAAGACTTAAACATGATTCATTTATACACTTTTGAATGCACAAACTGAACCTATCAAAAACAAAACTGCTCATCTTTCCACCTAAATCTGGCCTTGCTGTCCATTTTCTGTTAATGCTGATAGCATGCACCATGGTCAAAACCTGTCACTTTCTAAGCAATATTGTCAAAAACTCTCTATTTCTTCCATATCCTATCCCTGTTAGGCTATTGCAACTAGCTACAAACTGGCCTCCCAAACTTCCACATCTCCCCCTACTTAAAGTCTGCTGCTAGAATGTTCCTCTTCTCATCTAAGATAGAACAGGAGCCTCCACTCTTGAAATCCTTATCATGACTTCCCAAAAAGCACACGATAACTTACAAACTACTTCTCATGACTTTCAAAGCCTTTCATGCTTCTGCATCTCACTAGATCTCTTCTCATGTCTCCATACATTTCTGGCTACCTCCTCCTTTCCACTGAGAGCTTGGCTGCACCACCAAATATCACTGCTGTTCCCAGCCTTGATCCCTTTTGTCTTGCTGCTCCTTACATTTAGTAATGCCATCCCTGAATCTTTTCTTGGTCTCTTCAAAGATAAACTCAAAGATTCCTTCTTAGAGCACTTGCTTAACATCTGCATCCCGGCACTTATGAGGACAACCACAGTAAACTGAGGCACATATTATCCTCAAAATTGTGTCTGTGAATTGATCTCCAGTCTCAGTGGTAGAGACCATAACTCTGTTCAAATAACTTCCAACAACAGGTAAGGCATTTTAGCTTACTTTGCATATTTAATTTAATCTGTTTCCTTAAACATTAAACAAGCTTTGAAGCTAGCACACACAACAAGAAGTGGAGAAAACATTCTGTATCTGTAGAAATAATTCAGTGCGTGTAGTACAGTAAAGAGGAGTGCTATACTAGAAGTGAGGACCTATGTGAATAGCATTTAAATGGACATTCTGGTGGTTTGTCAACATCAATGATGGTTGTATCAGAAAGCGTACATAAATAGATCTTTCATAAAAAGTTAACTCAATAAAAAATCTGGTTGTGTAATTCTATAAACATCTTTCATTAGGTCCATGAAGACTTCAGGAACTGCTGAATAAATAAACAGTACAAATATAGCCATTCATGTTGTGGGTTTTAGAGGGACAAAAGTGAGACTTGCTATGGAGGTGTAAGACATTGTCTGTGCCTACTAAAAAAAATCCCATATGCTGAAAGTGTATATCTATGTGTTAAAGTGATATACAAAATATATTGATAAAATTAAATTAAATCAATCAAGAAACTGAGTTTTCTCCAGTACACATCTTAGGTTTTTATTGCATTGTTTTCAAATCGGATGTGATGGTTGGAGACCATCCATTCCTTTTCAGGTTGTTGTTTTCAGTCGAGGTTTAGGCTAATGACCAGAGTTTCTCGGCTGGTGAAAAATCTCTTGCTGCCACCACCCATTGGGTTTAATGGTATACATCTAAAGCATACAGCAGTAGAGTGTTTCCTGGTTGAAAACTGCCAATACTGAAAATCAAGGAATCATCCATTCAAGATAAAAGAGTGGACAACATAAAATTTCATACTTCTGCAAGAAGCACAATTTTATCAAATAGATCAATAAAAGCTTCTTTGATAATGCAATACATTTATACAAAAAGAGGTCTCAATGAGCACATAGAAGTTGATGAACCCTTTGGAAACATTTGTTTTAGCTAATTTTAGAAGAATATACTTTGCCATCAGTCAGGCACCACTAGGTCCAAGTTATGGTTCGCCCCCCCCCCAACCCCCCATGGCTACCGAACCCGCCATCCCTATTGCTGCAACATGATATGCCTATAATAAAAGAAAAACATACAGTATACAATAGTTTCTCATTTTCTTACATACTGCCATATTAATCATGTTCAAACAATAAAGAGGAATACACAAATGCCTTGGAGCACTAACAGATCTGCCTTCATCAGAAGCAGTTTTTAATTAATCTCTGTTCAATAGTCCCAACATATCAAATGCTTTTTGTGATGACAGGAAGACGGAGATGTTAAACAATTCAGAAATATAGCAGGCCGGGGACCAGAATCACCATCTGTTTGAGAAGGGAAAACTCCTAAAGCATGTGATATAAGATTACAATAAACACAATACGGTCTGAGATGTATGAAGATGTAGAGTGCTTCAAAGAAGTCAAGTAGGGTTGTATAATTATAAATGACTGGAGAGTATCAATATGTATGGAGAGAGTAAGCATAATTTTTTGTTAACCCTGCTATAATGAGTTGTTCTCAAAATAAAGTAAGGTTTACTTACGACTTACCATTAATTTACAATGAACATAGTCCTTTAGGAGAGTCTTCCTTTTTCTTCATTATTGCATTATTTGAATAGAAATGTAAACCGGTTTCTAAGGTCATTACCTCCAGCAACCACCAGACAATGGTTCTATACAATGAGACAGTAAGATTGATAGGACAGGGCCAGAACAGAGATATAAGTAATGAAGAACAATACTAAAATCTAGCCTTAATATTAATCTGATGTCAAGGTCAATGGAATCAAAGAAGTACATGGCATATGAACAAGCAGAGTTTTGGGTTATCTATACTAGGGATGCACCGAATCCAGGATTCTGCCTTTTTCAGCAGGATTCGGATTCGGCCGAATCCTTCTGTCCGGCCAAACTGAATCCGAATCTTAATTTGTATATGCAAATTAGGGGCGGGGAGGGCAAATCACATGACTTTTTGTCACAAAACAAGGAAGTAAATTTTCCCCCCCTTCCGAACACTAATTTGCATATGCAAATTAGGATTCAGATTCGGTTCGGTATTCGGCCAAATCTTTCATGACGGATTCGAGGGTTGGCCGAATCCAAAATAGTATAATGTCCTCTAATGTACTTGTAAAGTGTAATCATGTCCCCTGCAAGCGCCTTTTTTCCAGAGAAAACAACCCCAACCTTGGACTTCATGACTGAGGTCTATTCCTGTCTGACTGATAGTCACCTTGACAGTTCTCTCCTGATATAATCTGAGATATGTGAAATGTAAGAATTCACACACATATATATATATATATATATATATATATCTTACTTAAAGAAGTAGCCCAGCATAAAATCCAGAAAAGTCATCGATGAAACAGGCATTTCAGTAGCATTGAAGATGTGGGCACTAGATTTACATCTCTTGCAACCTGACTTAGTCAATGTTCACTCTGGCTGGAAGCCATATCAACTGATTTGCATTGCAGTTATGCAGGAGCTCATTGCTTTAGGTCATGTACATCAGCATATTTAATCTAGTGACTGTTGGACTAACCAGAATTACATCACAATCGCTGCTAGTCACTTCCACTGCAGTTAGATGTAGCTGTAACTATGTTGGATCATAGGTCAGGACTCAACATGCCAGTGGATGCAAGTACTTGTTACAAGTGCCTCCTAGTCTGATCAAATTAAGTTGGGTTCAGCCTAAACCAGATTCGTTTTGTCAGTGTGTACAAAGCCTTGTAGATTTTAAATGTGCAAATATTGGAGGAAGTCTTAAAACCTCAAAAGTCACTGGAGTGGCAGTGGATGTGATAGACTTTTGATACAGTACCACTGTATAGAGGCTTGCAAAATATTTGCACTAGTATAGAGAACTGTCTGACAGATAGATTAAATGTAATATTTTTAACTGGACCAGTGCTGTTAATGGAGTACCACAGATGTCTCTCCTTTGCTTTTTAACTTGTTTATTAATGACCTTGAGGAGGGCATTGTAAGTACTATAATTACTTTTGCTGGTGCAACTAAATTCTGCAAAACAACAAGTTCCATTCATCATGCTGCTACTTTGCAAAGTGATTTGACTTAATTGGAAAACTGGCAGCAATCTGACATATGAAGTTCAATGTTTATAAGTGCAAAGTTATGTTTTTAGAAATGCAAGTTATACACTAAAAGTTAGTGTGTTGGGGTGTCCACAACTGAGAAGGATTTGGGTATTTTGGTGGCTAACAAGCTGTGTAATTATAGGCTACTAAAGCAATTAAGTACTGTCTTACATATAAATGGATATTAACTCAAGCGATGAAAATATAATTTTGCCTCTATCCCTGATGAGGCCTCACCTTAAGTATACAGTGAAGTTTTGGGTTCCAGTATTTCAGAAGGATTAATGAGCTATAGAGAGTGCAGAGACATGCACCTAGACTGGTAAAAGGGATGGAAGCATTAAGGTATGAGGAAAGACAGTTAAGGATAAAAGAATTGTTTTCTCAGAAGAGGCGCTTGCGAGTGGATACAATTACTTCTTACAAGTTCATTAGAGGACATTATAGACAGGTAGTGGGGGATCTTTTATCACATAGAAAAGGTTAACGAACCAGAGGCCACCCCTTTAGACTTGAAGATATGAACTTTCATTTAAAGCAGCAAAACAGGACATTCACAGTGAGGATAGAGAGGCTGACCTTCTTATAAATGTAAGTGTATAGATAGGTCTGTATAGGCATGTGCATATATGTGCACTCAGATTTGTTTGGAGGGGTTGAACTTATGGAACTTTCATGGAATTTGACTTTTTTCAGCTCAAATAAACAATGTAATTATTATTATATTTACATAATAGCTAATAAACAATGTAATTATTATTATATTTACATAATAGCTATGTAATATAAACCTACATGATCAAAAAAACAAACGGTATAGTTGTTTAACAATGTGTATAGAACAGAACCTTGAAGTTCTACCTGGCACTACACAAACCTAAAATGACAGGATAGGAAGAAGCAGCAGCCTTTTCTGAAGGTTTTAAAGACTTTTCTGGAAAGTGAGAAGACTTCTCTGGAGATTTTGAAGACTTTTCTTGAGATTCTAAAAACCTTTCTGGAGATACCTTCATCAGATCCTGATAAATGTATATCTCTGCTCTGATGATTGGCACCCTAAATCCAGAACAGGTGCTAGGCTCCCTGGTCACGGCTCCGCTTCTGCCTGTAGCAGCCGCCTTTCACTTCGGGAGGAGCCCTCTGCTAATTGGATGGCACCAGGTCTTAATAGAAGAGTAATCCAAGAGTTCTGGATGAGCATGATCATTTACCAAGGAGTTAGGATGGCAACACAGCTCAGAAGACAGGCCAGACGGTAAAGCGTGGTCAGGCAGACTGGGCCAGCACCAGCAGAGTTCATGGAATGGTCAGACAGGCTAGGATCAGGATTGGAGAGTGTAAAATAGTGAACAGGAAGGCAAGGGTCAGATTGAAGAGTTCAGAATAGTCAGCAGGCAGGCAAGTGTCAATATCAGTATAATCAAACAGGATTCACAAGAATACACAGGCCAGGAACAGCTAAATGGAACCTAACAACGGGAAGCGAATTCAAAGCCCCTTTGAATTCAAATGCGCGTGCCATAGGATGAACCAGCACCAGAGGAGCATCAACCAAGCGGCAAACGTCCTCGCTGGCCACTAGACCACCAGGGTAAGCGGATATTACAGTACATGCTCTTGCTCAGGAATTCCATTTGACAGTCTCAGAACTATAGGGGTAAGCTGACAATAAGGATCAAGAGTCTGGGAAGTTTAGGCCATGGATATATTTACTCTTCTAATGTAGCAAAACTATTATTTTCTTGTGTATAGAATTTATATTTGCTTTTTTTTTTACAACTGCTAGCTCACATACTGTAGTATGAAAAAGAGGAAAACTACATGTGCTGCAAGTACTGAAGGAATGAAACATATGGGGCTATTTATCAAGTGAGAGATAAGGGAACATGAAACATAAGATTTTTCCTGGAAATGTCAGTAGAAATTTAACACTCCCGGTAATTGCCTGTCTGTAATACAAGGCTGCTTCTTGTGGGATATGGTCCAGTCACAAAGCCTATATTGTAAGATTTAACCAATTTCTTGGTTGCCAAGAATCAATTTTCTACCCCTTTTAATTCTCTACTTGGGATACTGTTACTCCCTTGGGGTTTTACCGTGCCCTTTTTTTATTCAAGTTACTCTCCATTTTACATCTTCTGTATTTACCAAAGAAACCAGAAATTTACAAATTGAGAGGAAGAAATTAACAACTTCAGCGAAGACCCAGCTCGTTCTCTAACCACTTGCACAACAACAACAACCAAGCATTGCAGTTAAATCATAATAACCCGTACTAAACCCACCATGAAAGAGAACTTGGGACTGAAGAGCAGGTAGATTGTGATCAGTAGATCACATCAGCACAGCAATGTCCACAATGTTCCATTAAAAGAAACGTTGGGTAGTAAGTTCTAAATATTCTATAGGGCCACTTGCCCTCTGCAGTACTTTTAACAGTCCTATGGAATTATATTGTTTTGCCTTATCCTTCTGAATGCTCTTTTAGAATCTGTTTGTTGATTATTCTCTTCATCAACTCTTCCTGTTGGGGTGCCAAAAGAAGCTCCAAATCTCAGAGCAAAATGAGATGTTTGTGTTTTTATGTTATCTTATTAACCACCAATTCTCTTCACCCATGTTATTTGCCTGTTTGCTAGTTTGTCATTTGCATCCCTTAATTTAACCAAAATGCCACTAAAATGATCTTCTCTCATTTATACATTTTTACATACAGTCAACAATTCTATATATTAATCAACTAGCTAAGATGGGCTCATCTTTGGCTCTCAAAAATCCAAGTCCCACTGTAATTCCTTGAGTTACATCGAGTAGGAGAAACAATAGCTTGAGCTTATCTGAAAGCAGTTCCATCATGAAGTGCTGGCTGTTTCTAAAAGAACATGACCAGGCAAAATGACCTGAAATGATGCCTACACAACAATATTACAACTAAAATAATATACTTTTTGGTTCAGGATAAACATTTTACATGGTAGAGTGAATTATTTGCAGTATAAACAATGTAATTTAGAAATAAACATGACACCATAAAAATCATGACAGAATCCCTTTAAAGGTCACTGAGAAGTTTCATGGCATGACACCAGTTGGGTTGCTTTTACATAGCTTATTTCCTTTTATATAAGATGATGTATTTGTACATTTATCAAACTTACAAGCAGATTATTTCTATTGTAAGCATCTGAATGTAGCTGGCAAGAAGAATTTGAATGTCAACACAAAACACAGAGCAGTGCTATGTTTACGTCTAGATCTATAAATGTTGATTTGGAACGTTGCACATTACAATATGCCATTACAAAACACCTTGTCTGCTTGCTAAGTCAGGAAAAATTAAAATACAATTGATTGTCTGTAAAATGTAAAGGAAAACTATACGCCTAAAATGAATACTTGAGCAACAGAAAATTTATATCAAATTAAGTGGCATATTAAAGAATCTTATCAAATTGCAATATATATTTAAGTAAATATTGCCCTTTTATATCGCTTGCCTTGAACCACCATTTCGTAATGGTCTCTGTGCTGTCTCAGAGATCACCTGACCAGGAATACTACAACTCTACCCGGTGTAACCGGAAGAAGTGTGGAAGCAAAAGACAGAACTCTGTATGTTAATTGGTTCATGTGACCTAACAATTATAGTTTGTTTGGTATGTTTGTGTGCACCATGAATCATACGATCCCAGGGGGTGGCCCTTGTTTTTTAAAATGGAAGTTTTCTATTTATGATTGCCCAATGGCATATACAACTAAAAAAGTATATTATTATGAAAATGGTTTATTTACATGAAGCAGGTTTTTACATATGAGCTGTTTTATGCAATATCTTTTTAAAGAGACCTATATTGTTTGAGGGGTATAGTTTTCCTTTTAGGCATAATCTGTAATGCTTTCAGGCAGTAGCATAAGCTACATCAAGTGCCATTGGTTTATTAGAAAGTAACTAACCTGATTTCTGAGCAGTTCCTAAGGGGGGTCAGAGTAGGCTCCGTGGATCTAGTTGGAATTCAGACCTGTCCTGCCTTACAAGTTCTAAAAAACCTCAGTCCAGATTTGTGAAGGGCACCTCTGACCCACAGGGATGCTCTACATGGGGCACCTCTGAGCTATAGAGCTTGCAGTCTAATGACATGGAATTTTGTGAACAACAATTTGGCTTAGGCTAGGGCCACATTGGAGCAACACCCTCCTCTCTTCCTCAATGAATCAGCGGGCATGAACAGACTCGGTGGGTTTTGGTGAAGACATGCGCTTCTCTGCATTTTGAGCCAAAATCTGCCAAAGTTTGTTTGCGCTGAGCCAATTCAATGAGGAAGAGAGAGGAGGCTACTGCCTGCGGTAGGTAGAAATCAGCCAGTGGATTTCTGCTAGCGGTTTTCTGGCCCTAGTCTTAGGTTTACTATATACTTTTGGCATGTGCACTTACATTCTGTTTGGTTAAAAATCCCATCACACCAAGCTAATAATGAGGTTAAAAACATAGGGCAGGCAACCCTACTTGGATGGTAAATGGATTGGAGCATCAAATCAGGTGTATTATTTCCACAACCAAAAATGTAGTTCTCTGTACAATTAACTTTCAAAATAATAATATATACTGACTAGACCTCTACTTTTCTATTTTATTCTCAGCTGCCAATGGATAGGAGTAAACATTGAAAATTAACAGAAAAGCATATTCTCTCTACTTAAATGCATCTGTACAGGCCACCTGCCATGGTGCATTTACATCATTATCAACATATGTGGCGTAATGTCCAAGGGGGTTAGGGGACACCCCCCATGGGGGGGATACCAAGGATACCGAGGTGCAATCTTAGCAGACTTTTAGTTAAAGGAGAAGGAAACTCCCTGGGCGCAAAAACCCTCCCCCCCTCCCCTGTGTTGCTTCCCCTCCCTCCTCCCCCCTGGCCTACCTGTCCCGCTGGGCAAATGCCTCTAACTTGTTACTTACCCCTCTGCGCAGGTCCAGTCCACGGAGTTCACAGACGCCTTCTTCTTCCAAACGATCTTCTTCCTGCTTTGACCGGCGCATGCGCAGTAGGAGCATTTTGCCGGTACGGATCTACTGCGCATGCGCCAAAAGTCACGAAGCAAAATCGGGAAACGTCGTGACTTTTGTTGCATGCGCAGCAAAATGCTCCTACTGCGCATGCGCCAAAGACGCCGGTCAAAGCAGGAAGAAGATGGCGTGGAAGAAGATGGCGTCTGTGAACTCCCTGGACTGGACCTGCACAGAGGGGTAAGTAATAAGTTAGGGGCATTTGCCCAGCAGGACACGTAGGCCAGGGGGGAGGAGGGAGGGGGAGCAACACAGGGGAGGGGGGAGGGTTTTTGCGCCCAAGGGGTTTCCTTCTCCTTTAAGGATAGTGTGTGCTATAAACAAACTTTTTTTTTTTTTTTGGAAATTAGACACTGAAGAAAAAGCATTAGCAAGAACACATTATATCTGTTATATCTATACTTCAGTGAAGGTACCAGATTGTTATTTTGAGGTTAGACATGCTCCACAAATATTGCTTTGAACTGTGGCATAAAACATCTGACTTGCACTTCTCTTTTTTTAAAAAAAAAAACATTCATATTGTAACAATGCCTTCTTTTGTGATACCTTCCTATAAAGGTTAGTGTTAAGAAGATCTAGAAATGGTTTATCCACCTTTAGTGAAGTATGGTAGTAGCAGCATCATGGCTTTGGGGGACGGTATTCTTTCGTTTCAGTAGTGACAGGGCATCTTAATAAAATAACAATCAAAGTTGCAAAATATGTAGAGATTTGCGACCAAAGTACCGTTACTGTACCTGAAGAACAAGAATGTGAATGTCCTACAATAGCTCAGAAAGCCCTGATCTCAAATGAACTGAGAATTTGTTGATTTGTTTGAAAATGGAGGAGCACAATTGTTATTTGACTGACCTAAACAACCCAGAACAATTGAGTAAACAACATTTGCCAATTTTGCATTCTTTTTACTAGGCTTGAGCATTTTATATGTCCACCTGTCTCCGCTCAATATTTATCAGCCAAGGTGCTTCCATTTATTAGCAAAAAAGTTGTGACAGATGGGTAGAGGCTTAATCCTGGGCAAAATGGAAAGAAGTTGTATCAGACTTAGAGGCAGATAAAATAAATCACTAAGCATCTCCAAAATTGCTCTCAAGGAAATGCAGGTAACTAATCAACTGAGTATTAGGGAGAAACTTCAGCTCACACCCAAGACCCCTACAGATGACCCCGTATTTAAGTGTTTTTTTGTGAAGCACAGAGACAATAAGAAATAATGCAAAGAGAAGAATAACCATATGAAAGATTAATTAAAAAGTGTTTGTGTTCTATCTAGGACAGAGAGAATAATTGTACCCATGTAAAATATTCTATTTTGGGCCATCCAGGTGTTTAGATGACCCACTTATTTGTTGCCCCTGGCTCTTCTTTTTTATTTTACAATTTAAATGTGGCTCAAGTTATATAGAACAACTAATAAATATCCAAGAGAAGAATTAGTGAAAAGTTAGGTAGAAAATCAGATTGAACAGGCCAAAATGATACATGCTTTGTATATACGGTAAGTCATATACTATGGACATGTTTAAGGTTATTATTTGTAACCAATGCGGAACACTAGAACTAAACACAGCACAGTCCTTTGACATAAATGCCATGTCGGTTTCATGCTGTAAATACGGATCTGTAGTGGATATTTGTTCTGCCCTCTGTAATTACATTAAAAGGGAACATATCATTGTATGTACCCTAACAACATTTTCTTTTTAGACGCATTCAATTTTGCTGTCTTGAGTCGAGGCAGATACATCACAGAGCTTCCAGGCTGCTCAGTCTTCTCCCCAGTGACATTCACTGACTGTCGGGTCAATTGGCTTTAACAGGAAGGGGCTCTAATATCAATCTACACATCTACAGCAAACAGCACTGTTGGAAAATAATCACTGACCGAGCATAGTGTGTGCAGCGTGGGAGGCAAGCTTTGTTCAGAGTATTATTGTGCATAATATTTTTATACAACTATGCCCATCGGGGGAATGGTAGTCTGGTCATTTATAAAGGAATAAAGAGTATGATGAACCAGTTACCATGACCCATTAATATTTTGCTTACAGAGAAATATACAAAGATTGTAAGATGAGTAAATTAAAAGTACAGCTGAACAAAAATGGACACAGGATGTTCTTCTGAATATGCCTGATCAGTGACAAATTCCAAAGATGGGGAAAGGACGAGTAATGTACTGGCTGAGCAGAAAACTACAGGATCCAAACACATCCTTTGCAGGTCATGAGTGGGTGCAAGTCAGACTTTGTCCTCCACCCACAACGCCTGTAATGTATTCATGTACTTAGGCCTGCTTCACCCTACCCATTTTGTTTACGTCTGGAATGGGCGGGTATTTTCAAATAGCTTGCCACAAAAAGTTTGTGTGCCAGGGCCCTTATGCGGGTGGTTTATCTGTGTTTTGGTAATCTTATTAACTGCCTTTCAAAACCAAGGAGGTTGAAAACATGCTTCAATTTCTCAGTTTGCCCTGTTTAGCTCAAGAAATATTTTTTTTTTGATAAATTCACATTTTTAATAAATTAAAACAACAGGCAAAAAGTATGTATCTATATATATCTATATATCTATATATATCTATATCTATATATCTATCTATCTATCTATATATATATATATATATATATATATATATATATATATATATATATATATATATATATATATATACATACACACACACAGTATATAATATATGGCCTTTGGCCCATTGCGGAACCCTAGGACTGACTAGGTTATTTCTAAAGTATCAAACCTTTCCTTTACTTTAAATGGGCATAGTCGTATAGTAATATGGTTTATTTTGAGTGGCATAGCACTGCACTAAAATGAACGAGTTGGGTCTGTCTTTTTCTATTAATTTTAGCCATTTTCTTACCTTATGTGAATTTCAACCAGATAATTAGAGGTCTGTTTATTAAAGATTGAATTCATTAGAGCTTTTTGAAACCGCTCTTGAAAACTCTATTTCTCTAAAATCACGGATGCCATGAAAGTTATTCCATCAGAATATTAAAAATATGAACAGGAAAAAGAGCAGAATGATGCGCTAAAATATACGAATATCCCTAAAACCTAAACATTTCGTGTTTTTCAGACCATTACCAGCGGGGAAGAAAATCCAAAAACCTCTAAGAGTCTGAATGGTTGAAAATATCAGCCCAGCTTCCATTGACCTCTTGGGGATCTCGACTGCTTCTACTTGGAGACGTTTTGTATTCGAGTTTTTCGTGGTTTTTACAGTCTTGAATTTTTAGAACTCGTGTTTGAGAAATTAAAAAACAAAACAAAACATTTTTAGAGTAAAATAATAGGATTTGTGAGAAAATGGGAAATCTGAATATAAACCGACCCCATCATGTAGCCAAAGAAGAACTTCCCAGTGATTGTTCTAGTTCATGTATTGTCATTGACCACCTACTAGAAGTATCAAAACAAAGCTAGGTCTACCTTACATTTTAATGTCGCCTAGCTGCCAAAATGTTATAGGCATGTTGTGATCCCTACCCCAGATTTCAGTGTTTTTTTTTTTTTTCGTTTCAAAAAGTGACATTATAAAGATTGAATATATACAATCATTACTTGTTTTTCAATCTTTTGCTGCATATACCTATATATATATATATTACTATCAGGTCCATAATTCAAACACACAAGTTGCACATAACATTGCACTGGCCTTACATTATACTGTTATTGTTGGAAGACTGAGCTTCCCAGTGGCTCACAAGCCTTTCAAAGTTGTGTTTTTATTTTAATAATGTGTTGATTATGTGGCTGACTTTGTGAACTCCAATCAATGCAGGCAGTTTAGTTGAAGTGCAGTAAAATGTTTTGTCGAGAAGCCCCTTATTCTCTCTGCGGGAGATACTGTTTTCTAGCCAAGCAATTTGTCAATAGCCTAAAAGTACATACTAATCTCCATTTTAATGAGGGAAAACACGAGACAGACAACAGATAAAGGTGAGCATGAAATGTCAGCTGCCTCCATATAATTCACACAGTGACATTTCGGTGGTGTGTACTTCAAATGCTGGGAACAAGACACAGACGTGGAAAGCATAAAACTTCATGTTATCCAATTACAAGCTAGATTTAATCACTTAATGTTTCATTTGGCAACTTCAAATTAAGCCAGGTACGACAAATTACATTTTTAATAAAGTCTCCACTGAAAAATATATGACAGTTAAGGGCAGATGTATCAAAGGTCGAGTTGCGTTTTCCCGAAAAATTCAAGTTTTCAGTTAAAAACTGGAATTTTCGGGTTAAAAATAAAGAAACTAAAATTTTTGGGTTATTGTAAAAAAAAAAAAAAAAAAGTCTTATTTTTCAACTTATATCCCAAAGCTGGAAATAGCTGGAATAGCCAGTAACAATCTCATGGAAATACTTAGGGGCAAATTTACTTATGGTCGAATATAGAGGGTTAATTAACCCTCGATATTCGACTGCTGAATTTTAATTATTTGAATAAAATGGAGTCTAGGGGTACAGCCTGCCGGTAGTTTGGAACTTTCTGGGTAGCAAGTTTCTGGATAAAAGATTCCAAATTTGTATATTTAATTACAAAGGCAGAGCTCAGGGTTAATTGCATGGTTATTGATAGGTATTTAATCTTACACTCTATTCTGGTGTAAAACGTAATACACAATTTATCTCAATTTGCCTGTTGGATTCCTACTACTATTACACTGTTGATATTTCATATCTTGTCTCCCATTACCGGAAAAAGTAATTTCTTGTGCTGACATTCCAACTGAATTCACCTTAACCTGGAAGGATGATCCCATGTCATGAGCTCAGGCATCCTCTGAAGGCAAAGAGAGCCATGAATGTGTATAATTGCAGTAAAATGACAACATGAAGATAAATGGCCTTATTCAGTTTGCACGGAGGATAATTTGCCGGCGTGCTGTATAAGCAAGGGTACAAATTGCCAGCTCCTGTGTTTTATAATTGAGATTGTACATCAAGGGCAAATATTAGGCACCAAAGGACACTTTTAAGACTTGATAATGTTCAACAGCCTAATAAATAATGAAAAAGCAAAGAATCTGGGTAAAATACCCTCATTATCATTCAGGTTTCTTGTCGGACATCGTCCACTTGGACTAATAAATACTGATTTTCAGCAGAAATGGCCAATATACTGGGGGGAAAGATTAAATGAAATGCCTAAAAATAAAATGACTGATGAAAGATGCTCAGAGACAGGGCTGCTAACAAGGGCACGTTTCTCAAGTGCAAGGAAACTTCCAATGATCCGATTCTTATTTGATTAGTGCCTATGAAAATATTTGAGATAAAAGTTACATGGAAACAAGAGTAGCGCCTGCAACAGGAATCTTTAATACACTTAATACAGTGCCTTGAGTGTTCACACGCTTGACCCATTCGCTGACTTATTCAACATTGTTATTTTCCGCTCTGATATTTTTATTCTACAGCACCTGTACAGATATGAGATCCGTTGTCTGGAAACCCGTTATCAGAAAAAGCTCAGAATTATAGTAATTAAAAAAGAATCATTAGCGCCTAATTACTAGGCAGGGCGTTTGAACCCAGAAAGGGGAAGATCGGTGGAAGGGCGGGCTCCGGGTGGAGGGAAGTAGCAGCACCGTTCTAGGTGGGGTGCCAATATACCTCAGCCTCCTACCAGGGGCATTAGCTATATCACTCCAATTTTCGTGAGAGCCGCGCTAGCTCACTATGAAGCGACTTAATCTGAGGTTCGGTTAACAGGGTGACACTGTACCGGTGGGATCCGGGTGAATGAGGGTGACAGGTAGCTCTTCTTATATGGCGGATCAGACAAAAAATCTCCGCTTATACACCCTTCATACCACCTATGCAGTATAAGAAGGAGGTTAGGCTCAATTCCGGTCGCATTATAGCAGACCCGGTCACGGGGAACTGCTATCTCATTTTCGGGTGTGTGAGGGCCTTGGCTAGAATCCATGACTGGGGTGCATCTAACTAAGAACCTTGCGATACACCTTACAGTTAACCCAAGAGCAATCTGTCTATATTGGGTTCCACAACACTTCACTGCCTATGTTCATTTTAATTAAGTGTGCGGGACATCTGCCGATTTTATTAAATCATTAAAAGTTATGTTTTATCCGCTCAATAGAGCACTGGGATATACATGGTGGGATGGTGCAGTATCATTAGGGGTCGCTCCTCTCTGGAGCGACCCCTAATATTTACAATTAGTTTACCTGACCCTGCACACCACCTTTGTTTCTCCAGATGGTTGGTGCTCCCACACACACACTCTTTGGAAGCAAAGCCAGCCTATGGGGTTTATTTAATATTTGCTACTCTAGTAGACTTAAGGTATGAAGAACCAAATTATGGAAGGAACCATTATGTGGAAGACCCCAGGTCACAAGCATTTTGGATAACAGGTCCCATACCCATATATGATTCACCACTAGGAAGACTCGAAAAAATAGAAAATATATCAGGAGTCATTTTAAACTGCAAGTGCAGCTGGGTCTGGCCACAGTTAATTGCACAAAAAATCGCATTCATTAGAGATGCTCATGTCAACATGTTTGCACTTCCACATAGTTGCCATGGCTGCTGCCAGTGTTGCACTGAGGGGCCAGTGCCCACCGGGGCTGCTTTCTCAGGGCCTCCCCTTTGGGTCTCCCGCCCCAGCCACAACCCCCACACACACACAAGCACAATTGTTTTTTTTGCTCCGAGAGGGTGGTTGGGGCCAGAGGGGCCCAAGAGAACCAGGGCCCACCAGGTTTTTTCCCGGTGTCCCGCTGGCCCAGTCCAACTCTGGGTGCTGCCGTCTTCCCTCTGCCTCCTGTTCCAAATTTTCGAAGTTACACCTATTGACTAGAGGAAACCTGGCCGTACCACAAGGACAGTGATCTGCATCAACAGTTGCAGCACAATTTGTCGAAATAAAAGGGTGAATACGTTACTCTGGTGCCAACCACCAGAATTGATGCCAGTCTGGAATCATGAAGGAAATTCTGCATTGTTGGTATCCAACATACTAAGCTCCCATCATGAATAACACAGTGGTGATAGCTCAGCAACAAGATGATGCCAAGAATGTTCCCCTATAAGAGGCAGTGGAACAAGTCTGGAATTCTGAATCAGTTCCCCCTAACCAGCCATGGATCAGTCACAGAATTGGGGCAGCTAAAGTTGAATAGCAACTTCCAACACTGATGCAACTGAACGGCTGCAAGGGAGACGGTAGTTTGTTTTAATTCATCTAAAAAAGAAGGGTGGTCAATAATAATCTTTTTCTGTAAAAAGAAAGTGTTAACAATACGCTGAATAGCTCTATATATATATATATATATATATATATATATATATATATATATATATATATATATATATATATATATATATATATATATATATATAGCTATATATATGCTTACTCTCATTTTATGCTTCTGTGGGGCACTGCTTTTGGCCTTTATAATTAACTTGCGCCCATTACTCTGGCAGTCATACACTACTTAGTGATTAGAGACATAAGAAGTGTTATTTATGTTGCGCATCTAAAATGCAAAAAAAAAAAAAAAAGCCACCCTCTGGCAATCTCATTCATTACTCCATCATTTACATAGGCATAAAAGCACATTATCGTCCTCATTTGAATGCCGCCATGAGCCATGCACTTCAGATTAATTAATAAATACATGGCGGAATCAGAACCAACTCTAGGCTTTTACCGGTAATAAAAAGAATTGGGTCAGTGCTTTGTTAGCTCGGAAACAAGAGCCTCATTGAATATTAACTCCTTTTACAAGAAAAAATGGATAATTAGTTAAAAATAATCAAACACATAATAAAGGGGGATAATGCAACCCCACTGTAACAAAGCAAAATACAGGAAGTCCCCAAGGAGTTTCATGAGTATATAGAAGACTAATGCTGGAAGTGTTTTTATTAAACTGAATAACGGGAAGGCCATCTCCCATAGACTTCATTTTATACAAAAAATTACAATTTTAATAACGATTTCCTTTATCTCTGTTTTAATAAAACAGTACGTTGTACCTGATCTAATTAAAGGGATATAATTAAAGGGATACTGTCATAGGAAAACAAGTTTTTTTTTAAAGTGCTGCTCCAGCACTGAAATCTATTTTTCAAAAGAGCAAACAGATTTTATTATATTCAATTTTGAAATCTGACATGGGGCTAGACATAGTGTCAGTTTTCCAGCTGCCTCCAGTCATGTGACTTGTGCTCTGATAAACTTCAATCATTTTACTGCAAGTTGGAGTGATATCAACCCCTCCCCCCCCCTTAGCATCCTAACAACAGAACAATGGGAAGGTAATGAAATAGCAGCTCCCTTACACAAGATAACAGCTCCCTGGAAGATCTAAGAACAGCACTAAATAGTAAAAGCCAGGTCCCACTGAGACTGATTCAGTTACATTAAAGGGATCTTGTCATCAGAAAACATGTTTTTTTCAAAACGCATCAGTTAATAGTGCTGCTCCAGCAGACTTCTGCACTGAAATCCATTTCTCAAAAGAGCAAAAAGTTTTTTTTTATATTCAATTTTGAAATCTGGCATGGAGCTAGACATTTTGTAAGTTTCCCAGCTGCCCCTGGTCATGTGACTTGTGCCTGCACTTTAGGAGAGAAATGCTTTCTGGCAGGCTGCTGTTTTGTCTTCTTAATGTTACTGAAGTCTCAGTGAGACATGGGTTTTTACTATTGAGTGTTGTTCTTAGATCTACCAGGAAGCTGTTATCTTGTGTTAGGGAGCTGTTATCTGTAGTGATGGGCGAATTTGCGGTGAATTTGCGCGATTTGCAGCCAGCGAACAAATTCGCGAAACGCCTGCGTCAAAAAAACAATTTTCTTCAATTTTTGTCAAAAACGGACCCGGCATAAAAACAACGGGCGCCGGCGTCAAAAACGAGACGCAAATTCGCCCATCACTAGTTATCTGGTTACCTTCCCATTGTTCTTTTGTTTGGCTGCTGGGGGGGGAAGGGAGAGGGTTGATATCATTCCAACTTGCAGTACAGCAGTAAAGAGTGATTGACGTTTATCAGAGCACAAGTCACATGACTTGGGGCAGCTGGGAAATTGACAATATGTCTAGCCCCATGTCAGATTTCAAAATTGAATATAAAAAAATCTGTTTGCTCTTTTGAGAAATGGATTTCAGTGCAGAATTTTGCTGGATCAGCAGTATTAATTGATTCATTTTGAAAACATTTTTTTTTCCCATGACAGTATCCCTTTAAGTAGGAGAAATAACAGCCTGCCATAAAGTAATTCCATCCTAAAGTGCAGGCACAAGTCACATGACTGGTGCAGCTTGGAAACTGACAACATGTCTAGCCCCATGTCAGATTTCAAAATTGAATGTTAAAAAATCTGTGTGCTCTTTTGAGAAATGGATTTCATAGCGAAATTTTGCTGGAGTAGCACTATTAACTTATGTGTTTTGGAAAAAAAAAAACATGTTTTCCATGACAGTATCCCTTTAATCCTTATTAGAGGCAAAACAATCCAATTGGGTTTATTTAATGTTTACATGATTTTTAAATAGACTTAAATTAGAAAGATCCCGTACCCAGAAAACTCCAGGTACCGAGCATTCTGTATAACAGGTCCCATACCTGTATTTTACATTATATGCATAATAGAGGTATGGGACCTATATCCAGAATGCTCAGAATCTGTGGTTTTCCGGATAATGTATCTTTCCGTAATTCGGATCTTCATACCCTAAGTCTACTAGAAAATAATGCAAACATTGTTTCCAATAAGGATTAATTATATCTTAGTTGGGATCAAGTACAAGTTACTGTTTTATTATTACAGAGAAAAAGGAAATATTTTTTTTAAAATTTGGATTATTTGGATAAAATTGAATCCTTTTTGTAGTTCAGAGATTTCTGAAAAATGGATTTCCTGATAATGGATCCCATACCTGTACAAAGATATCAGATCAACTTGGGGTTACATGAAATATAAAAGCACTGGAACATTGGCCTTTATATGGTCATGAAATTCCTTGGTAAATTATAATATCCTTAAATTTTACAATAGGGGGGACATTGTTCCCTATGTACATTACAGGATATTCTGCATGGTGGCTCATTAGTTAGCACTACTGTTTTGCACATGTTCTACCTGTGTCAGTTTCCTCCCACATTCAAAACAGATACAAGCAGGTTCATTGGTGCCTGGTTAAACTGACCCTAAAGTGTGCAAATGTGATTGAGACATAATTAGTGCGTCATAAAAGATAAAATCGATCATGTAAAATTGATGTCATACACAAGGACTATGATGTTTTAGGAGACTCTGGGGAGCTGAAGATTCGCTTTCGAAGAGACAACATCCCACCTAGAAGGCTTAAGTTGAACAGGCCTGGCATGAAGCAATGGTTTAAGGAACCAAGATTCAAAATTATTTATTTAATGTGACCTAGTTTATATCTAGAAATGTTACCACCAGTGTTCTTCGCTGTACTTTTGAGTTTTTAAGGTATGTGGACTATAACATTTCTACTACACATATTGCTTTGACCATTGTCCAGAAAGCTCTTTGGTGGTCTCATCTGACCAAATTCTCCCATTGCACCTCATATTGTTTGGCTGATTTCACACATTCTGTTATGTCTGCTGATAACCTGGAGCTTGGGTGACAGTTCATCTTTAGACCCGTGATCCCCAACCAACCCCTTGGATGTTGCTCCCAGTGGCCTCAAAGCAGATGTTTATTTTTTAATTCCAGGCTTGGAGGCAAGTTTTGGATGTATAAAAACCAGAGTATCTTGTAGGCTGCTAGTCCATATAGGAACTACCAAATAGCCAATCACAGCCCATACTGGCACCCTTGGAACTCACATGCTTGTGTTGCTCCCCAACTTTTTTTTACATTTGAATGTGGATCACAGGTTAAAAAGGTCGGGGATTCCTTAGCCAGACCATGATCCCAATCAGAGAATTGGTCAAGAGTCTGAATACTTCTGCAAAAGGCTGTATTCCATAGACACATGTAAAGGGCAAACAAACATAAAAGAGACAGGAGTGGTGTTTACTGTATGTGTATTTAATTATTCCAATCTGAGGAGGACCAACACTCCCATGGAGGGAAGCTGTACTAGTTACTGATCTCATTATAAGCAAGAAGTTTGTGCATTGACCCTGTGTCTGCTTGGGTTTTCCCATACTCCAAAAACCTACCTAACTGGGTCCTGATGAAATTAGCCCTGGTGTAGGTGAATAAAATAAGGACCTTAGATTGTAAGCTCCATTGGGACACAAACAGTTCTTATTTACCCTGTTATTAGGCCATGAGCATAGGAGTTCTCTTGTGTGTACAAGCTCAGTCTTGTTTAATGAGAGTTCTACAACAAAGAAAACTTACCCTCTCTCGATACTCAGATGAACCTCTTTTACAATACTCTCCAACACTTTCAAAGGGTCTTTCACGGATTCATTCCCTCTAGAATACAAGAGAACATACAATGAATAAATAAAGTTAAAACAACATTTAATTTAATACAATCCTGGCACCACAACTGTCACTGACAACTAGTAATGTGTGGGCCGGGCCGCTGGTCTGGCGATTTTGGGACGGCTTCCACAGAATATTGCCAGTTCGTGGGTAGGCTCAGGTTGGGCTCTTCATTCTGCTCTCCCCGCCTACGACTTTACACTCTAGCAATCTCTAATTATAAGAGCGCACCAGCCCCACCCCCTTTTGAGATGAACAGGTCGGATGTGGGTCTATAAATAGAGGTGCCGCACTCATGGGTTTCAGTTGGGAGGGCTTAGGTTAGGGTCGGGTTTTTGCTGACCCACACATCACTGCTGACCATAGCAGACAAGAACTCTAGCTACAATTTAATTGTTACTGTTACATTTAATTCATTATCCTTTTATTCAGGCCTCTCCTATTTGCTTTCCATTCTTTCATTCAAACTACTGCCTGGCTGCTAGGAAAAAATGGACCCTAGCCATCGGATAGCTGCTGAAATTCTAAATGGGCAAGATACTGAACAAAAAACTAAATTGAAAAACAAATTAAAAAAAAAAAAAGACCAATGCAAATTGTCTCAGAATATCACTGTTGACATCATACTGAAAGTCAAAATTTTTAATCTTAACTACCCCTTTAACTCCAAATAAACAGAGTTTTAATTAGAGGCCTCTGATCCTGTCCAGAAAATATCATGGTACAGGTAGTAGCATTAAAGGGCACAAATCTACAATTGTATAAATAACCATACGTTTTCCTTAGAGAGGTAAAGTTTGCCTTTATTGGCATATTATAAGAAAACAAATAATAATAACAGTAATAAAAAGACATATTTCCTGTTTATGAAAGTGGATGCTTTGCACATGAAGGAGCTAGAAAATACACTGAAAGGGAACAGTGTGGGATTTCATGCAGACATGATGTGGAATATCATCGATTCTTTCTGGCTGTATGTCACATTTCATTTGCATTATTCTTGCATGAATGGAGCTGGGATTCAACCTCCTGCGCCTAGACAAACGCTATCTTGGCAAATAAGGCAAAAGAAGCGATTCTCAAAACATTATCATGTCAGCTGCCATATCACTTGTACAGCTACAGTGCTCGGTGGGAAGAGAAAGCAGAAAAACCCAACTGGGAGTCAATTATTGCTGCCAAGGGCCCTGACATGTTATTGTTGTAGTCATTCTAGGCATATAGGATGTTTTCGGAAAGAATTTGGCAGAAGATATTCTCATTGGGGTTTCAGTTTGTTTTCCGAACCCTGATTAATGCAGATAGCAGGTAGCAGTGCTGTCATGCATGGCGGGGTCCTAGGTTTGATTCCAGCCTGGACACTATCTGCAAGAGAGTTTTTATGTTGTTCCGGTTTCTGCGTGGCTTTCCTTGCGGTACTCTGGTTTCCTCCCACACTCCAAAAACATACCGGCAGATCAATTGGCTTCTGCTAAAACTGCCCATAGTGTATGTGGTTTGTGGGCAGAGGAGCCAGTTATGAACACAAGTTCAGTGTGCAAAGTGCAATTTGTAGGGCAAAGGCAGTGTTTTTCCATAATTCAAGAGAAATTGCAGCCATGAAGAGAAGACGCACCTGGCTCCAACTGTGACTGCATTCAGAGCTTAGCGTCAAGACAACCTCTGCATGTGATGCTTTAGGCCCAAGTCTGCTGCCACATTGGTGCAAGTTGCAGTGAGAAGCCTGGAGATACCTCCAGCTTGAAGGTGGTGGCAATAGCTCCATGGTTCCCCTTAGTGATCTGTGGGTCAGGAAAAACTCCGCCCACATCCGACCATAAACCACAAAACCTTAAAGGGATCCTGTCATCGGAAAACATGTTTTTTCAAAACGCATCCATTAATAGTGCTACTCCAGCAGAATTCTGCACTGAAATCCATTTCTCAAAAGAGCAAACAGATTTTTTTATATTCAATTTTGAAATCTGACATGGGGCTAGACATTTTGTCAATTTCCCAGCTGCCCCTGGTCATGTGACTTGTGCCAGCACTTTAGGAGAGAAATGCTTTCTGGCAGGCTGCTGTTTTTCCTTCTCAATGTAACTGAATGTGTCTCAGTGAGACATGGGGTTTACTATTGAGTGTTGTTCTTAGATCTACCAGGCAGCTGTTATCTTGTGTTAGAGAGCGATTATCTGGTTACCTTCCCATTGTTCTTTTGTTTGGCTGCTGGGGGGAAAAGGGAGGTGGTGATATCACTCCAACTTGCAGTACAGCAGTAAAGAGTGATTGAAGTTTATCAGAGCACAAGTCACATGACATGGGGCAGCTGGGAAATTGACAATATGTCTAGCCCCATGTCAGATTTCAAAACTGAATATAAAAAAATCTGTTTGCTCTTTTGAGAAATGGATTTCAGTGCAGAATTCTGCTGGTGCAACACTATTAACTGATTCATTTTGAACAATTTTTTTTTTCCCATGACAGTATCCCTTTAACCTACATTCAACCCTAGACCCCAAAATGTTGCCATTGTAGGATCCACGCCCAACCTGTACCATGCCTCTTCCCACTCTTTATGCTACTTTTGTGTGCGCCTCTGGTTTCAAGACAGGGAATCTTCATGAGCAGCAGAGGAACATACTTCCCCAGTCTCACCAACACCAAATGGTTGGTCAAATTTCAACCTGAACCTGTCCAACTGGTGGTCAACCTGTGGGTCACCCACACATCAGTAGTTCCCTTGTGCACTCGTACATGATTGAGAACAGGAGGCAAGGAGTGTTAGGCGAGTGCAAGGGGTGTCTTTGTACACAAGTACCATTAATGAATGGCGCCAGTTTGAACATGACTACATTCATTTTTGCTTGAAAAGAACCAATGAGCTCTTGCTAGACCCAACAGTTAAAGGAGTAGGCTGATTATAGAGTTCTTGTAATACAACCCAGCAGGCACTGAATATTGTTTGATTTTTATAAAGCTGGAGTAACATATTCCTTTAGGGCTCTTACAGATGAGTGTTGGCTTATGTGTCCTCCTGTGGTGGCTTTTTTTATACAGTCGACTTAAAGAAGCCCATTCATTCCATCCTGTACCAACAGGGCCACACTGAGCCTTAATTGTAGATAAGGCGCTTCATCTTTGATGGGGGAGTTGGCGTAAAAGAGCGGAGGGGGTAAGGCTTGAGCTGGAGTGGATTACTCCTCTAAAGTTTATTATAAAGTGTTTCATTCACTGCTATTTAATGCACTAGAAAGAAAAGTAGAGGTTTCTGCAATGCAACCATAATAACATTATTGTTAAACATAATGGGTTCAAAATATATTCTTATGGCTCAATAAGCCCCTAACATTTCCTGTGGTGTAACACACAGCTCCTTTTACTTTCTCTAGAAATAAGTGCACAAAATGCCTGGCAAAAAAGAGGGGGAAAGGAGCTGGCAAGTGCCACACGTCTCCCGCTTCAAGGGCCAGTTTACAGCCTGTCTTGACAGCATTGAAGGAGACAAAAGATCCTTACAAAGAATCGACTTAAAGAGCCAGCTGTCTTTCAGAAGCCTTCCTGGCTACCTATGAGTTCCAGGCACTTGAGCAAAGCACAAACTCTGACACTATAAGGGCTGCTTGAAAGGAGCAATCGCTGCACGGAATATAGAGCAGGAAACCAAAGAGCAAATCCTTTTATTACTTTTTGGGCAACGGGACAGCTTCCTTCACTAGAAGCAAACACACAAAAAAATTACAGTTGGATATTTGCCCCTTATTACATATTACATAAGTGCAGTGAAATTGTTTTCTCTGTAACATTTCTAGCCACACATTCCCACGCTGTACTGTTCTTATTTAATCCTTTTAAAAGCTTAAAGGGATACTGTCATGATTTTTATGATGTCGTATTTATTTCTAAATGACACCGTTTACACTGCAAATAATTTACTCTGCAATATAAAATGTCATTCCTGAACCAAGAAGTGTATTTTTTTAGGCGTTTATGTGCATCTCAGGTCATTTTGCCTGGTCATGTGGAACTGAATGTGTCACAGTGGGACCTGGATTTTACTATTGAGAGCTGTTCTTGTTCTGTTGTTAGGCTGCTGGGGGGAAAGGTAGAGGGGTGATATCACTCCAACTTGCAGTAAAGAGTGACTGAAGATTATCAGAGCACAAGTCACATGACTGGGGGCAGCTGGGAAACTGACAATATGTCTAGCCCCATGTCAGATTTCAAAATGAAATATAAAAAAAAACTGTTTGCTCTTTTGAGAAATGGATTTCAGTGCAGAAGTCTGCTGGAGCAGCAGTTTTGAAAAAAAAAACACACATCATACAGTACCTTTAAAGGAGAACTAAACCCCCCCAATAAGAAAAGTCCCTACATACTACCCTAGATAGTCCCCCTTCCCTGCTTCCCCCCCTCCCGCATAATTAATAACCTCTGAAAGTGCCGCTAACATAGTACTCACATATGAGTGCAGAGTAAGCACAGCAGAGCTCATGGGAGCCATCTTCCGGCTCTTCAAGTCATCAACTATGAGGGGGGGGAAGCAGGGAGGGGGACTATCTAGGGTAGTAGGTAGGGACTTATTGGGGGGTTTAGTTCTCCTTTAGAATTCTTTAGAGATGCAAATGTAAAAAAAAACATCCCAATGATGACAAAGGAGGTGTAAGATTATTGAACAATTTTTCTACCTTCCGACTGTTAAAATCTAACCCCATCCCAAAATATGAAAAAAAGGTGCAATGCCTTGGAAAAAGGTGGAGTGAGGCTGCATTTGGGGGGATGCTGGGTACTGTATATGATCTAAGTGGATCGGAGTGTGGCTAAGGATGGCACAAATGTCATACGTGGAATGTCTGTGTTTTTGTATTTTTACGAACTCCAATACCATGATTACAGCCAACTACGAGTATTGGGGGTTTTTCGGCAATTCATAGGTTTCTTTAAAAACAAATGGAGGATACTTCCTTAGGCATTCAGATCTTAAACTTTGGATTTGAACTCTACACAAAAAATGATTATATAAGAGGCAACTGCTTTGTATATGTGAAAGATTTGCCCACCCTAGCTATGTCCCACCTACCATTGACAGCAGGGTGGGTGAGAAAAGAACGACCACCTGTTCTTATATACAATTTTATTATAGCTCCAAATCCAATGTTAGTGCTGCTTTCAGCATTTATTCTGGTTTGGATGTGCTGAGCAGATATATTTAATTGCAGTGATTACCACTGACAAAATCCAAGATGGAGACCTCCGGTGGGCAAGTTTGATGGCCTGGATCATTACTGTTATAGGAATGCTGACCTTTCAGGCTGTTGCAGTAAGTTCAATATATAAAATAAAACATTTTGAGACATATTTATTCTTAGGATTTATGTCTTCTTTTAATCACACACCTGTATCAGCAATGTGTATGGATTGGAGCTGCTACTCACACATATGGTAAAGTTTACAGGAACTAAAGAACTAGATGACATAGAGCTGCATGATTTAGCAAATAATGGGCTTTCCTGCATAGGACTGTCGCTACCAGGACTTTTACAATCATTCATAGGAACCCAGAGCATTAATCATTCACATTCTCAGCTTCTCTTGCTGCATTGGATCTGCAAACAAGCATTGTTAGAAAGCACTAGGCTTCTATCTCAGGAGGAATTCCCTGTTGAGATGTTTAAATGTTTGGCATGTGTTACTGACATTATCCTGTTATGCTTGAGAAAGGGCATGCTGCAGGCCCGAAACGTCGCAGGCGGAGAGATGTTCTGCTACTAACAGGTCATGTAATGAACTTTGATCTTAAATACACTTTTTTCACTTTTTGATACGAGTGCTGCCTTTTTTCTTGTCTACTTTATATATGTATGGGAAGCCCACGGAAGTTTCCCCAAAGGCGCTGCACCAACCACACTTGTTAAGCTGAGGATACAGTGAGTGCTGCTAAATACTTGTCTTATATATATATATATATATATATATATATATATATATATATATATATATAAATAACAGCTAGAATTAATTGTCATTGTGCCATGAGCACATGCTGAGTGTTAGACATTAATAGAGCTCTTCTGACTTGGAAGTGAGAACTAATACGGCACATAAAGTGCTAATAAAATATATATTCAGCTCCATAGGCATGAAAACGTTTAACATGCAGCTCAGAACACTTCTATACGCTCTTTCATAATGCAACATGTTTCATCTGCCCAGTACGCTTTTTTAGAGATAAATTAATGGCAAAAATTAAAGAGGTATTAGAAATTTAAATAATTGCATTAACTGCCTGAAACTAAGCAAGAAATGTGTTTTTTGGTGAAATGATTGAGAATGCAGGTATGAAACAGTAATACCCAGGTGTGGGCAGGACCGCCATCAGAAATCGCAGGGCCCCATACAACAAAATTGGGCCCCCTGGGCTGCACCCACTGCAAACCCCACCTACTGGTCCGCCCTCTCCACCACACAGGTCCGCCCCCCCACCACACAGTAAAAAAACAAAACAAATATTGGTGGCTAGGGTTCCCACATGTTAATAAAAAATAAAAAGATATTGGTGGTCAGGGCCCCCCATAAAAAAACATTTGTGGCCAGGGCCCCCCCCATTAAAAAATATTGGTGGCTAAGACCCCACATGAGAAAAAAAAAAATTGGTGGCCAGGCCCCACCCCCCACATTATGAGAAAATTGGTGGCCAGGGCCCCTTAAACGTCCATGCCTTCCCGAAGTCAGCAGCTCTCAGAAAGATGGGGAACCCGGCTAATCAAGTAAGTGTGGCGTGGCCGGGCCCTCCAAAAACTCTCCTCCCTGTCCCCCCCTGATAGCTGCCCCGGGTGTAGGAAGCCACAATCCTGATCTGCTCCATAGAAAGCTATCAATTAGCTCCAGCTTTCTGACTCTGGAATTTAGGAGTCTTTCTCTATTTCGGTGGCCTGTTGTGTTACCCAGAATGGCCACTGTAAAGTTCAGAAGGTAAAATACTCTCATAGTATTCTCATAATCTCATATTCATACAATCCCCTGGATTGAGTACAAGGATGAGTGTTCGCAACATAAGCTCTCCCAGTATAGGTATGGGACCTTTTATCCAGAATGATCAGGACCTGTGGTTTCCTTGTTCCTGATCCAAACTAAGATATAATTAATCCTTATTAGAGGCAAACCAATCCAATTGGTTTTATTTAAAGTTTACATGATTTTTTAATAGACTAAAACTAGAAAGATCCCTTATCCAGAAAACTTCAGGTCCTGAGAACTCTGGATAAAAGTTCCTATACCTGTATTTTACATTATATGCATAATACAGGTATGGGACCTATTATCCAGAATGTTCAGAATCAATGGTTTTCTGGATAACGTACCTTTCTATAATTTGGATTACCATACCTTAAGTCTACTGAAAACATTAAATGAACCCAATAGGCTGGTTTTGCCTCCAATAAGGATTAATTACATCTTAGTTGGGATCAAGTACAAGCTACTGTTTTATTTGAATTATTGAGCAAGCCCAGTTGCTCTAGATTTACTTCTACTAGATATTTGGATATAATGGAATCTATAGAAGAGTGGCCTTTCCATAATTCAGAGCTTTCTGGATAACGGATCCCATACCTGTACTTGTATTGCCATTTTATCTATATTACATCCAGGTATCCAGGGCCCACACACATGGCAGGCACCATCTCCAAAGTAAAGTATTTTTATTAATAAAACACGTTACACGCACCCTCAGTCATCACTCACATACTTTCAACATCACATATACCCCAATATTTCTGGTTTAAAAATCTGTTTTTTTTTTATTTATTTTATACCCAGGTGTGCAAAACCAGAGCCCTAGTCTGCATCATATCTAGCTTCTAATTACAACAGCTTTTTGGCTTTACAATGGAGGACTCTCACTCTCTATGTCATGTTCTCTGACCATTGACAAAACTTTATACAGGTATCTAAAAACCCGTTATCCAGAATGATCCGAATTATGGAATGGCCGTCTCCCATAGACTCCATTTTATACAAATAATCAACATTTTTAAAAATGATTTCCTTTTTCTCTGTAATAATAAAACAGTAGCTTGTACTTGATCCCAACTAAGATATAATTAATCCTTATTGGAAGCAAAACCAGCCTATTGGATTTATTTAATGTTTAGTGATTTTCTAGTAGACTTAAGGTATGAAGATTCAAATTACGGAAAGATCCCTTATCCAGAAAACCCCTGGTACCAAGCATTCTGGATAACAGGTCCCATACCTGTATGTAGGGGCATTAAGTTTCTAAACCACCACTGGCTCGGCACCAATGAAATACAGGTATGGGAACTGTTATCCAGAATGCTTGTTTATGTAAACATCAAGGGGCAGATTTATCAAGGGTCGAAGTGAATTCAAGGGAATTTTCGAAGTAAAAAAATTTGAAATTCGCATTTCGACTCGAAGTAAAAATCGTTCGAATATTAGACCATTCGATAATCGAAGTACTGTCTCTTTAAAAAAAACTTTGCCTTCAATACTTCGCCAAATTAAACCTGTCGAAATTCTACCTGTATGTTAGCCTATGGGGACCTACAACCATTTTCTAAGTCTTTGATATTCGAAGTATTTAAATTTGATGGTCGAATTTCGAAGTATTTTCTACATCGAAATTCGACCCTTGATAAATCTGCCCCTAAATAAACCCAATGAGATTGCTTTGCTTCCAATAAGGATTAATTATATATTTTCTGAAAATCCAATAAAAAGGATTAAAACGAGGATTAATTACATCTTAGTTGGGATCAAGTACAAGCTACTGTTTTATTATTACAGAGAAAAAGGAAATCATTTTTAAAAATTTGGAATATTTGGATAAAATAGAGTCTATAGGAGATGGCCTTTCCATAATTCAGAGCTTTCTGGATAATGGATCCCAAACCTGAACCTCTTACAACACAAGTAACACTGGGGGTCATATATAAAGTTCATGCAGCACATGTCTATTCGCAAATGGTTGTATTGCCCATGTTTTTTCCTGAGCGCTAGAATATTGCACTGCTGTGCCCGTCTTTACGTTTTTTTTGCGAATTCGCGTTGAGAATAAAGTTTCGCAAATGAGACAGATGTTTGCGGGAGTGTGCCCACTGTGCGAGGTCGTTGTGTGCAAAAATAGAGTTGACAGTAACTTAAATTTGCAATTTTCAAAACTGTTTTGCGAATATTTTTTCCGCCACCAAAGTTGTGGCGTAATTCAAACGCAGAGTGTGCACATAATATTCACAATTTTTGATTGTTGCCATATTTACAAAGCTCTTTGCAGTGTGAAAAAAAAATTGAATTCTGTTTGCACTCTCTTTATCAGCTTTATAAATGTAATATATTCACTGTGCGAACCAATCTGCCCTGCGCAAAGTTTTTAAATGAGCCCCACTGTTTTTACGGTATTGGTGATTTATTTAATAATCCCTGATACTGGAGAGAAAAAAGCAGCAAAATGATACAACTGGCTGCCCGAAACCTAACCAGGATTAATGCAATTTATCATATGGGATACAAACAGAAATGAAACCTAAACCTTTTGCTGTAAATCTGACAATGTTAGAATTTGCCCACTCTTGGTTTTTTCACTACTTACATACAGTATATTACTTCTGTGTGACATGTGGGAATTTCATGGAATCAAAGTCATGTGATTCGAGGGTCTGTAGGTCCCAACACATTGAAATCATTTGTTATATCCTAAACCATTCAACCCAGGGGTGATCCGTGGGCTGCTACCGCCTGAGGCAGCGACCCCGATGCCGCCCCTCTCTCCCCTTCCGCGCTTAAAAGTTTAGCGTCGGAGCGGGTCAAAAGGGGCGGTATCGCTAGTGCAATGAGCGCGTACTGTGCTTTCTGCACTAGCAGAGCCGAATTTCCGGTTTAAAAAATGGAAATTCGGCTCTTAAAGTTAAAGGAGGCAGCTTTTTGCCGCCCCTTGCAACTGCCCGTTCTTTGCCGCCTGAGGCAAGGTGCTCACGTTGCCTCATGGCAGGAATGGCCCTGATTCAACCCTTCCCAGGCTCCATGCAACTTACAGAACGTGCCACCGATATTATGCCAAAAAACGATATATTAATGATGTGTTGGCACTTGCATGTAAAACTCTGTTCTTCTTTAAAGGGTTTGTTCACCTTTAAATTAGCTGATAGTAAGATTTAGAGAGTGATATTCTGAGACAATTTGCAATTGATTTTCATTTTTTATGCAGCAGCTCTCCAGTTTGCAATTTCAGCCATCTGGTTGCTAGGGTCCAAATCAGTTTCTTGTCTTGTTAGCTAAGGGTACAAATTAGCCTAGTAACCCTGCATTGATTTAAATAATGGTGGCCATAAACTCAAAGATTCGCTCGTTTGGCGACATCGCCAAACGAGCGGATCTTTTCCCCGATATGCCATTAACGAGCATGGCTATATCGGGGGTAATTTGAACGTTCGGCCGTATGCTCAATGGGCTCCGGCTGGATCGGTCGGGTCAAAATCAAAGCTGACCAAATGACTAATCTCCGCCAGACGAAAGATGTCGGCACTCTCCACACACGATCCGAAAATCGCACGAATCCTTGATTCATACGATAGGGTGTATCTGGTCAGCTTAAGAGACTGGAATATGAATAGGAGAGGGTCTGGATTGAGAGATGAATAATAAAAAGTACCAATAACAATACATTTGTAGCCTTACAGAGCATTTGTTTTTTAGATGGGGTCAGTGACCCCCATTTGAAAGCTGGAAAGAGTCAAAAGAAAAAGTCAAATAATTCACAAATATGAAAAATAATTAATAAAGACCAATAGCAAAGTTGCTTAGAATTGGCCATACTATTACATACTAAGTTAACTTGAAGGGGAACCATTTACAGTAACTTAATACTAATGAATGTAGAGAACAATACAGGGCTCATTTACCAATGAAAAGTGCAAAATCGAGACTCCCTACAACTTGTGCCCTGTCTTGATGAATTGATACTTCTGCATCCAAAGAATTCCACTTTCTTGCCGTGATTCAGAAACTGTATATTCTTAGTATGTGCCACACGGAGACAAATCAGCAGCACAAGAAATATCAATCAATATGCCCCTAAAATGCAGTTAATCCCACAGGGCACCTCACTATGGGCTTATTAATACATTTACTTTTAGAATTGGCCTCGGACTCCTCTATTGGATTCATTTGCACTTGATTAAAGAAAAGCTTGAAAAGCTTGAATTTTTGTGTTTCTGGTCCCGTTTGCCTTCTCTCGGTTGCTTTTAACAAACCTTTCAAGTAATTGAAAAGTGAAAGCGCCTGATTAATTAAATGCCAAACAAAAACATGCCACCCCCCCCTCCTTAAAATGAACAAGAGAAGCAAGAGAAAACACTACACCAAAGAATATTAAGGTTAAATCCATGTCACCGACTCGTAATTAAATTGATAAAGACCTGTTTGATTTCTCACCCGACTTTTCAAAAGTGACACGCATTCAATAAAAAATGTAGTGTAGCGCTACAAATTACAACATGAGCTTAAAAAGGAAATAAATTGGACTTTTTAAGTCTTTTATCCTTAACGCAAAGTTAATTTATACGGAATTGTTTACTTTATTTGCAGGATCTGCTACTTAATTTGTATCTGAGCAAATACACAGCAAAACATAGAAAAACAACAACAAAATATATCAATGCAGACAAAACAATCCATGTTCCTTTCTTACCAGTCTGAGACTAATCAATTGTTTATCTATACACAATGTGACCAAAAGTATTTGGATAACTGCTTGTCCAACCTTTAAATGCAAATGCAAGGGTGTTAAAGGAGAATTCAACCCTAAACTTAAAAAAACCCTACATTTGTTAGGTCTCATTACGAAGATTACCGAAGCGGCTGAAGATGGCGCCCATGAATTTGGACTGAATCAGTAGCGAGGGGTAAGTAAAACATTAGGGGCATTTGCCCAGGGCTGGGGAGAGGAGGGAGGGGGGACCATTTAGGGTAGGGGGGTAGGGTTTTTTAATTTTAGGGTTGGATTCTCCTTTAAAATGACATTGGTCCTCTCTTTGACCCTTTACTCTTCTGGGAAGGCTTAACACTAGATGCTGGAACATGATTGGGTGGGTTTTGCTTCCATTCATAAGTAAGAAGTTGAGCACTGATGTTGGGGATCAGGCTTGGCTCACATCAGAATTCAGATTCAACCATTAGGTGTCCCTTTGGGTTGAGGTCAGCGCTCTGTGCAGGCCAATCAAGTTCTTCCTCTCTCAGCAAACCAATTCTGTAAGGACTTAATTTTGTACAGAGAGAAACAATGGTGCTAAAATAGAAGAAGGCCTTACCTAAACTATTTAAGTGGCAGCCATCACTTCCAACAGAGGCGCCTCTGTAAGCGGGATGCCCATAAATAGGGGCAGATTTATCAATGGTTGAATTTCGAGTTTATCAGAGTTTCTCAGAATACATTTGAATATACTCACAGCTCGAATGGGAAGCTATTTAAGGAAAGAACCTCTAAAACTCGAAAGAATATTCCCGACTCAAACTTCGAATCGAATTTGAATAAACTTGAATTGAGTCTTTTCTCCGAATTAAACTTTAATGCCAGGAAGGCTATTAACATCTTCAAATGGACCCCTGCATGACTTCTACATGAACATGACAGGTTTTAGGTGGTCGAGTTGAGTTGTTGCCAGGCTCCAGGTATGATAAATCTCAAATTCGAGTTTGGATTATTGCCAACTCGAATTTGTGAGTTTTAACCAAAAATCCAACTCGAAATTCGAATTTAGAATTCGATCCTTATTAAATCTGCCCAATAGTGTATGTCTAACCACAGCCCTTGTTTTATGAACATTTATTGTGCCTTGTTCCACTGATATGAAGAACCAGCCCTATATAACCATAGCAAACGTTCATGAAGTACCAGGAATGGGCATGAAACGCGTCAAGACAATTTTTTTTTCATATGCGTGTATCCTGAAAGATGTTTTGCTCTATTCTTTTTTAACAAGGAATAATAAAGCTCTACTATTTAATATACCCTCCATGTTATTTCACTGATATGTCATTTTCCATGTTGAGTTAGCCATTAGGTACACAAGAGTGATGGCCAAACACTTTGTTCTACAAGCTACCTGCTGGTTGGTTGTTATGAGCTACAGAAGTGGAGCACAATGTTGTTTGTTGTCAGTGCCAGACAATAGCTGAAGGGCAGAGGCAAGAGAGCCCTTTACTTAATGGCTGTCCTAAGCAAATGTAAATGAAAGGGCATGCACAGTTGCCATGCTATTTTCCCACAATGTAATGTTTTGCTCAGAATTCTAGGATCATTGTGGGATCTGATGCAATTGTGCACATGCTTCAGCACACATGCCGAATATTTTCAAAGCCTGCCTAGTGTAATTTCTAGTGTGCGAGTGACATGTGCACCCTATTTCTTTTGCAGCCACTGTGCTGCAGCTATTGATGCAGGGCATCCTGGGAACTCTGGAGCTACCTCCTGGTCATGAGGTGGCAGTAGCTACAGGATTCCTCTGCATCAGTAACTGCAGCAGTGCCTGATTAAGAATGGAAGGCCGGAAGGTCTGAGCAACGACGAGCATATTATGACGCAAGTACCTTTAAGGAAAGTGGTTTATGTGCAACTGACTGTGGGGAAATGCGCAAGTTGCCCACTGACCTGGCAGACATAAATGAGACCTAAAGGCTCATTTACAATCGCAGGAAAGTACGCAAAGTGTGTTTTTTTATGAGCAGTTCTCCATGTTTTTCACCCAAAATTCCAGTGTCATTGTGGCCTTGTTGTGTCTCCCTCAACTGTGTGTGATGTGCAAAAAAACACACCCTAATTATATTGAGAATTATGCTTAGCTCGCTAGGTTGTGTCTAGGTTCTCATTTATCTAGGTCATGATATACAGTATCTAATAAAATTAAGTCAAAGGCAACTGGACATTGAGGTTTTTTTTCCTTGAAAATTTTCACCACTCATCCGAGTGGCTTCTTCAGTTCAATTGAAATGGTAGGGAATTCCTCCAGGAATTTAAACCCTTGAGGGTAGTAAAGTCACACATACCCAATCACAATGGTTCCATTGAACTTCGGTAAGGTTGGTTTCAGCCAACACATTACTGAAGTTAAATGGTTCCTAGTGTCAGTTCTAGGGTTCCTAGTGTCAGGCGGTGCACTTGCGCTTTATTCAAGAGCAGACGTGGGAGGTGCATTGCCATGGAGCATATCTGGGGGCAAGTTCCTTTAATGAACAACATTATTACATGCACAACTTTGCATCCATTTTAATGCAAGGTGGTTGTGGCTGTAAATTAAATTTTCGGTGCTTTGCACCTTCTTCTCCATAATAAATTAGCTCTGTTGTGAGCTACAGTAACTACTAATGCTTCATTGTCCAACAGTCCAAGGTGAAATAAATATATAACTATAAAAACAATTATCTCTATAATGTGTTGAATTAGTTCTTGCTTGTTGTACTGGGTACTTTAGGCCAAAGTCCACATTTTTAGCTGTGTTTTAGTAATTATCTCAGAGTTTGGATTTGGCACTGGCTGATATTCTCTTCAGATTCTCCTGTTCCATTGCTTTTATTTTGGTAAGAACTAAAGGGTATTAATCATTTTCCTTCCAGTGCTGGAAGGGCTAATTAGCTTCGTTTTTCAATATCTTATGATATCTGCTTGGAGCCCTGGTTTAGTAGAGAACCTGGCATCATGGAACAGCTTTAGTGTGATCATGCTGGGCTGAAAATCAAGGGTACTTGCCAACATTAGAGAAGGTTAATTTGAGCAACCTAATATGAATCCCATCCCACTGAGCAGCAGCCAACTCTGGCCCTCCAAATCATTGCGTCTGACTGAAGGTGTTTACACACTTATACTAATGATCAGTTATTACACAATTGCACAATGCATTTCTAATTTTGCTTCATTGGGTTTAGGGATGCAACTCTACATCTGCTCAACCAGAAGGATATAAAGGAAAGAATAACAGCAAATTAAGACTACATAGGATTCCACCAAAAGCAAAAAAAGGAGTGCAATCAAACACTAAAAAAATATTTAGATGAAGCCAACAGTGTATTGATGTCAGACGGCACACCACAACCCATTAGTCACAGTATTCATCTCAATAGAAAAAAAGTCTAAACAGTACAACGCAGTAGACTAAATGGTCTCTTTCACACATGCAGAAAGTGAGAAACTGCATGCATTTAGATGCTACTTGCAAATGTAACTTGCTATAATTCAATGAATGCAAATTGCAAAGTACAAGAGATGCAAGGAAGCCCTGAAATCTGTCCTCAGAAGATGTAATTTCAAGGGCTTCTTTTTACAATTGCTCCTACCAAGCAATTCACTTGAATAGAATGAACAGCATGTTAGCACAATGCCTATAGGATCTCCATCCAAGTCAAAGTAGCCCAACTGCATCATTTTAAGGTGGCAATACAATTTATTGTAAATATACAATATGTATAAGATAATTTCTTCTACATATAAAAAAAAGCTACACAGTTGAGCCACCATGACTTTATTTAACCAGTTATTACTTAGATACTTAGAGACCATGACTCCTCCTGGAGCACAATCCCTGTAGTGTCTACGGCCAAGTCAAAGGAGCTAAACTGCATCACTTTAAAGTGACAATTCAATTTATTTTTAATAGACAACATGTACAAGATTACTTATTGTGCATCTATTCAAATGTTCCCCTTAAAGATACACAGTTGAGCCACTGTTACTATATTTTACCAGTTATTACCAGATACTTAGAGACCATGACTCCCCCTGGAGCACAATCCTTTAGTGTCTACAGCCAAGTCAAAGGAGCTAAACTGTATCACTTTAAGGTGACAATTCAGTTTATTTTTAATAAACAACGTGTACAAGATAACTTATTGTGCATATAATCAAATGTCCCCCTTAAAGATATACAGTCGAGCCACTGTTACTTTATTTCACCAGTTATTACCCGTCAGAGACGTTGACTCCCCTTGGAGCACAATCCCTGTAGGATCACCAGCCAAGTCACAGTAGTTCAACTTTAAGGTGACAATTCAATTTATCATAAATATACATGTACATCTAAAGAAATGTTCCCCTAAAAACTACCCAGTTGAGCACCATGACTCGGTTATAACCTGATACAGTAGTTAGAGAACTTGACTCCTCCTGGAGCACCATTGTGTAGGGCCTCCAGCCAAGTCAAAGCAGATAATCTGTATCCATTTGTTTTAAATATAGAGTTGCACAAGATGCATCTAAAGAAATGTTCCCCTTAAAACTGTCCAAACGTGTCACCGAGACTTTTTTTCACCAGTCATCACCAGATAGCTAAAGACATAGGAGATGACTGGAACTGCAGTTCAGTAATACTTGAAGACTTTGTATCAGATGCAATGTAAATAGACCCTTTACATATACTGCAGCTTTATTCTGTCACTGTATATTTAGCTCAAAAGTGAGCTCTACAATTAAAAGATAACATTTAATTATATTTTGATAAGATTGCGTTCAAAGAATAGTCTAGTGGTCATGCGGCAGCACCAAAGACAAGTACAGAAATATCCCATTATCCGGCTGTATATGTGTAACAGAACACCACATTCCTATGAATCTATCATGTTTTCTGGTAGAAGGGGTCTTTTTCCATCTACATTTTATTATGTGATTGATTACATACCTCAATGAGAGAATTATTTTCTCGGTGGAATAGTGTACAATATCCCTCGCACTGATTCCCAATGGTCCTACGGCAACTTCAAGCAGCTTCTGGATGGTGACAAGTGATTCTCCATTTATGCACATTGTTATTGCCAGCTCCTTTATCTTCTCTTCATCTGACCTTGACACATCATATAAATAGGAATATTTCTGCAAACGGTCCTGGGAAAAAATATAGTTCTCTTGTATGAAAATAACTGCTGGCACTTACAAAAAATTCTAGAAATAAGAGTCAGTCAAGCAACAATTACATCTAAAAGTGAAGGGCCTTACATAGATTATGCTGGATCAAAGTCTTTCAGAGGATGGTGGGATGGTGCAAAGAGCTGGATTTCAATGTGTAAATCCTCCTGCAAATTTGTCATTTATATACAAGTGCTGTCATTGCAACTACTCAAATCTTTGAGGGTACAAAACTGGGAGCTCAGCACTCAAGTAAAAAATACAAATTCTCACTGGGGGATTATGTGCATTACTACCTACACCATCACACCAAAGTTTCAGTGGAAAATGACCTACAACAAGTCAGTGTGTGCAATATCTAATTATGGACAATCATTCTAACTGCACTTAAGCAAGGTGTACAAGGTGTTAAGCTAATGGCACATGCAGTATTTGGACTACCAATGCTTTCTCATGTAGTACAGCAGTGGTCTAAACACTCCTGTTTACCTGTCACAAGTCTTAATAGTGTTGAATGTAACGGGTCCTATTGAACACATAGGGAGAATAGACAGAATGGCAATTAGGTCAATCTGTCACTTCTTCATCGTCATAAGCCTCAGACATAGTGCTTTAAATTCAATGGTAATGGGAAAAAAATGGGAAAAAAGGTTGTTTTGACCAACACAAGCCTTAGGGATCTCTGTCTAAACACTTGAAAGAACAATGGCCACACTGTGTATACAACGAAATTCTTAAGGTAGTATAAATTCATTGTCAATTCATCTCCAACACCCCCTTCAACAATTCTCAAACTGAAAAAGCAATAAGGCGCAGGCACTCCACAGCCTGTGGACACAATCAACTTTCTTCACTTTGAACTATTGCCCGGTGGAAATTTGCCTTCATTGAGTACCTGCTTCTTATTGGTTTTTCGGTTTGTCCCCTCCCCGTGCTGAGGGCTCAGGGTGGTGCACTTGGCCACTTCCCCTGTGTGGTGAGTATTCATTATACTGTTTATCACATACTGTAATATCACAGATGTATTTTCTTCAACAATTCTCACTTGCATTCCATTGTGTTACCCATCACTTTGTCCCATCTACTCAAACATATCTTTTTACATAGCTTTTCTCTTCCCATTTCACCTTCTATGTGTCTCCATATTTTCTCTATGATTCTTGCTCCTTGTCTTATTACTACTCAATAGCCATCTGTAATGTTTTCTTTAATGCATTATTGCATGCCTCGCTGTTTCTCTGTCTGCTGAGCTGTGTCTTTGGGTGTATGGGTACCCCAGGATTTGGCTTTATAAGACTATCCTATGATCACTTGGGAAGGCTGCTGGTCTGTCCGGATAGCTCCAGTACATATGAGACAACAAGCTGCAGTAGTGAGAGGAGACAACATCCTTTCTAACTTTCCACTGATCAGTGCCATTTGCCAGTTTAAAAGAATGGATAAAATTTACACTCTCCATCAAACAACAAGAAAACCTCTTATAAACACACAGTCAACTGGGACAACATAAATTTTGAAAAACCATTCATCATAATCACTTTTGGAGGCGCTTGACCACACAAGCATCATCTGCTGCACATAAACAGCAGCTACCTTGGAGTTAAGGTCTTGATGAAGAGCCCCCACTTGAAAATCTTGTAATCTTGCTATAATGCATATCAGAGTGTGCAAAACTAAATATGGACTGTCATTACAACTGCCCTTAAGCATATAGTAGTTATGCATCTTAAAGATAATTCAATTTGGGAGGAGCTTGACCATACAAAATCATCTTCATGAACAGCCTTCACTTGAAAATCTTGTAATCTTTGTAATCTTGCCGTACTGCAAGTCATTGTGTGCAACATGTAAATATGGACAGTCATTCCAACTGCATGAATGCATATAGTAGTTGTGCACAAGGTGTTAGGCTAATGGTACATGGGATACTGGGTCACCAGTCTTAATACTATTGAATTTATAGGTCACTATTGAAAACATAGGGAGCAGAGACAGAAGGACTTGATGATGAGGTCCATCTGTTGCTTTAGAGTGGTGATGGAGGAAAAGGGGGTTTTGATCAGCAAAAGCCTTAGGGATCTCTGTCTAAAGACTGACAAGTGCCATGAACACACTGTTTCTATAAAGAACAATCATCATGTTATTTAAAGTCAATTAAATTTGGGAGGAGCTTTACCATACAAACATCATCTGCTGCACATAATCAGCAGCTACATCAGAGTTAAGGTCTTCATGAACAGCCCTTATTGGCCATGGAATGAAACTACTTTCCTTTACTTTCAGATGCTATTAACTTTTTTGTTATAAGATATATGTTTCCAGCACTTCTATACAGTTTCTGGTGTCAGAGTAATCTCTCAGAGATTAATTAAGCTTTCGAATCAGACACAATATATGATGAGATTGGTACGAGTGTCATTCTTATTACCTGGTCTGTGCTCCTCAAGTGCTTGATGAAATCGTGATTGAGTGTTTCTAGATGCACAAGAGATTGTTGTAGATGATTGAAGGCGACCTCATATGTGACAGAGGAGTTACAAATCTGGGTGCTGTCTCCAGGGTTCTTTTTTCTTTGCTTTTCCATAAATTGCTTGACTGCTGCGATCGTTTTCTTAGTCATCTCGGTTCTTGTTTCCACTGTCAACTGATACAAACATGTATAACATTTAAGCACTAAAATGGTCTCCACTCCGGCTATGAAAAACAACTTTGTATTGCTTGGTATTTTCCTTTACAATAAATATTTTAAAGAACTTTTGTCAACAGCTTATCTTAAGAATATGCAATATAAAGCAACGGCCATAAAGATATCATTCAGGCGTTTTGAGCACAATAAAGTAAATATTGAGAACAAAGAGCTGATGTGTGAAAGCTTGGGTCTGTCGGCTTTTCTGAAGGCTTGTTATGACTTCCGATCATAGATTTTTAGACTTTTGTTTGAGACAAAAACAAGAGAACCAAAAGAGTTGCGTAAAAGGTGTCATGTATATATATATGCTATTTGATTGAGAGATAACAACACAAATTAACTTTCATGATGGAGAGACATTAGACACAGATAGATTCATATAAAATACACTATTAAATATATTTCTTTGATTAATCAATACAGGGGTATACTTGATGCTTCTCTCTCTGTGCACATTAAGTCCAGCTTAGGGCACTAACTTCCATTTCATGGGAGCACTAACCAATAAGTAGTAATGATGACAAGCCTACCTATGGCTGGCTGAACGGTTATTTGTAAAAATATAACCGGCACACAAGATATAAATTCACATTTAATGCATGGTGCACTCCACTTTGTCAAGCATGGTGCATATAACGTTGCGCCATGCATTAAATAAAATTGTAAGGGTTTGCCCTGCTAAACGCATATCTTGTGTGCCGGTGATATTTCTACACGTTTGACTGGAGGTTGCCAATTCCCCCTCACTGAGCACCAAGAGGAGAGATTTGGGAACGTAGGGTGTGCGGTTATTTACAATTTTCCTTGGCTGAATGGTTATTTCTAAATGGCATAGGGGTTGGAACTAAATGGCTGGCTTCTTTGTACATAGAAACACAACACAGATTACCTCAGAGAGAGCAGTCATGCCCTTAATATGGAGGTTAGCTGGGTATTATTCCTAGACATTAAAATAGAAATCACCTCCAAGCCCTTCAAACCACACAGATGAGAAAACCAGATTAACTGCCTCCTCAGATTTCTGGGACATACAAAAAAGCAATGAGCTTGGGGTGTAGCACCTTCATCTGGTCATGGAACTACTCAGTGACTTCTAATATCCATTATACAGTTATACATGTAAAGTATAGAAAATTGTATTAGTACAGTTTCCCCAAAAACACAAAGCATAACTTGAAATAGGCTTTGTGTCTTCTGCTCCACAATTTCAGGGAAATGTGCCACGTTGGGCGTCAACATTGACCGTCAAACTTTGCACTGATTGTAGTGTTACAGTAGGAGGAGGCTCTTCTTTGCACAATGAGTGGATAACGTGTCCCATAAAACCCCATCAGATATTTTAAACCCCCCACCCACAATGGCATAGTGCAGAACCCCTCCAGTTGCCCGTATACTGTGGGGTCTCCTGGTAATCCCAGAGAAGCGGCTAGAGTATTTAGGAAATTAGATAATTATATCAAACAGTTGTCAAATGAGGGTGAATTTAAGAAATAACGTCAGTGAACTGATTCGTACAAGAAGGGTCCCTTTAGCAATACCATATGGATACAAAAAAATATCATGCCCACTAAGCATACCCTGTGTTTTAGAGTTGGCACACTTTTAGAACAAATCTTATGTTAGGTGGAAGGAACCAACTGTTCCCAAAATAGGCTTTATTTTAACATTTCCCCTGAGTTGTGGTCTGCTTCCATTACCCCAAGGCATGCTAGGATTATTTACCAGCAAGTTATCTCACGTACAGACCCAGAGAAGAAACTAGAGCTGATAAAGCTACAGCAACAGGGCAGATCAGGAGAGACTGAACGTTTAGGATTCTGGCCCGACTGCTGCTCACAGAGTAAACTATCTATAAACACCTGCAGCAGTACTGAATAAAGTGTGTTAACAGAAATGTTTTTGGGAATAGGCAAACCTGCACAACAGGCTTATTTGATTGGCAGGCAAATGGCACCTACGCTAAGTTTACTCCTTCCACTCTCTCGTGTGTCCACACTAATAACTTCTGACCTTTTTTTTGGTATTCTCTTCATTTATAAACCACTGTCTATCCATTACCTGTTTATATGAGCATCTCATGGGCCTGTCCTGTCTCCTGTTTTATTCATACCGCACAAACATTTCCTCCTGAACAAAATTATAATCATGCTCCAAATATATAAATAAAGATATCGGTCAGGAGCCCATGGACAGAGAAATATTAGCACACACACCAATTACTTGTGGCTCCAATTACTATTGACTCAAAATTGAACATTGAGTGGTACAAATTTGCACAGAAATGTAATACATGGGTGTCTCACAAAATGAGGCTGCACGATTCTTTGGGGGGTATGTAATAAATAGCACTAAGTTTGCCCAGGAGCAGTAACCCATAGCAACCAATCAGCAGGTACAATTTTCTGATCACCTGTTTAAAAGCTATGGGTTACTGCTCCTGGGCAAACCTAGTGTAATTTATTACATATGGGGATTAATGCCTTAAAGGGATACTGTCATGGGAAAATTTTTTTTTTCCAAAATGAATCAGTTAATAGTGCTGATCCAGCAGAATTCTGCACTGAAATCCATTTCTCAAAAGAGAAAAAAACATATTTTCCAATGACAGGATCCCTTTAATATCTAAAGGTACCCTTGGTGACCAACAGCCTAGGACAAGAGGAGATGGTCTACCTTGTAGAGTCAGTCTTAAGCCTTATAAGACTGCAGAGGGGATCCACTGTGTGGCCAGATCCCCAACCAGTGGCTTGTGAGCAACATGTTGCTCACCAACCACTTGGATGTCACTCTAGGTGGCCTCAAAGCAGGTGCTTATTTTTAAATTCCAGGCTTGGAGGCAAGTTTTGGTTGTATAAAAACCAGGTGTACTGCCAAACAGAGACTCCTGTGGGCTGCCAGTCCTCATAGAGACTAACAACTGGCCAGTCACAGCCCAGTGACCCTTTTCATGCTGGTGTTGCTCCCCAACTCTTTTTAAACTTGAATGTGGCTTACGTAAAAAAAAGGTTGGGGACCCCTGAGCTAGCAGAGGGGATCCAGTGTGTGGCCAGAGCAGTGATCCCCAATCAGTGGCTCGTGAGCAACATATTGTTCACCAACCCCTTGGATGTTGCTTCAGGTGGCCGCAAAGCAGGTGCTTGTTTTTTGAATTTCTGATTAGAGGCAAGTTTTGGTTGAATAAAACCATGTAGACTGTCAAACAGAGCTTCTTGTAGGATGCCAATCCAGGGGCTATCAAATAGCCTATCATAGCCCTTATTTTGCATCTACAGGGACCTTTTTTTCATGCTGGTGCTGCTCCCCAACTCTTTTTACATTTGAATGTGGCTTACAGGTAAAAAAGGTTAGGGATCCCTGAACCAGAGTATTGAGATGCCCTACATCCAGGACAGCTTGCCACCCTAGGCTCAGGTTAATGTGGAGGACAAATGTAAACAAAGCCTCACTGCCCCACTCCCAAACATGACGTCACTCATGAAGCTGCTCACCTTCAATCTGTGTTGGAGATCGATACAAATTAAGTAAGCAACACAACAATTTATACAGGCACAATTACACATTCCTGTTAAAACCTGAAACTTGTCACTGTGCTTTAATCCTAAGTGTCAGTAAGCCTGCAGAGGATATAGATAAGGGGAACACTGCTGACACTCAGCACAGAGCCAAGGTAATAAAAGTGCTGCGGAAAAGAGACTGAGAGTTAAGCTCATGTTCAGGTACATACAAGTGTCATGTACTAAGTGTGCATAAAAGAAATACATGTTAAACTGACAATAAACTGATAATCGATCGTTAACTTGAGAATTAACATTTATGACAACGTATATAAATGCTGCAGCGGTACAAAAAAAAAAACCCCAAGATACAGTAGGTTTTGTGTTCTCATGGGAAGAAATAAAAGAAACTAAGGACAATGCCAGGATTCTCGGATTGCTCCCATTAGAGATAATAAGAATCAAGATGCTTAGCACAAATAAGCAATCATCATCAGACGCTTTGCTGCAAAAAATGCAGATGACTGTTGCTTTGTTTCCATTGTGTGTATTAACCTCTACTTCTCCCACTAAAATGCTTCTCTATGGAAGGAGAAAAGTTTCCCTTTGTTGAGTAAAGATCAGTAATTAGGGGGTGAGGACCATAAAACCTGAGTGTGCCTGACCAAAGTGCCTGAATATGTTTGCTGTGTGTGTATAAGTATATATAAAGCTCACAGAGCTAGTTTATTATATAAAAAGTATGTTCTAATAAAATCCCTACTGAGCATAAAAACGGCTATTACCGGTAATCTACGGCCTTGCGCCTCTGGAACTCCATTTCCCTTTGCGGCTTCTAATATCCTTATTATTCACGGCAGGGGATACTTTAATCTTAGTATCAAGTCAAGTAGCTTGGGAATGTGGGCACTTTAGCAATAACCTTTTGTAATAACAAAAATAATGACTATATGGTGCTTCTCAGGGAAAGGCGTAGTAGAACATAGACTGTTCAGTTGACTATTTGGTGGCATTATAACTGGGGTCAAATGGAATTGTAGATGAGGCTTCATTCTCACCAGGCATTACCATCTGGATATACCTGAAAACAATCTCCAGTTATCTTTTCACTAGACCCAAGCCAACCAGAGCCCCATACAGGTTCTCTGTGCAAAGTTTAAAGTTGCTAACAATGACAGATGAAATCAGATGAAAAGAGAGATCCAACTAAACCTGCACTTCAGGCCAGTGTCTCTTTAAGGTGGCCATAGACATAACAATTACGAACTTTCTTGGAAAAGATCTTTCCAAGAAAGATCGTTTGTTTCAATACATGAGTGTAGAGCTGAATCGTCAGATATACAAGTAGAAACAATAGAATTCTATCTGTATCTGACGATTCAGCACTAACAATGGCCAATGTTTGGGTCCCTTCAAAGGCACCCGATCAAAATTTTCTGTTCAGCTCAATCGACGAGCCGACCAATATCCAAGTCTTCTGCCGATATCGGACGGCTCTTTTTTCACCATACACGCACCGAATATCGTATGAAAATGTGTTTCGTACGGTATTCTCTGTGTGTCTATTGCCACCTAAGAGTTTTGCAGAACAACTGGCAGATATGTGGTCCCCTTCTCTGGTCCTACACATACAGTAATGTGTCTGCCTCAAAATATTTACTATATATGTGTATACAAGGCAATAAAACTTGACTTGACTAAGGGGCAGATTTATCAAAACTTGAGTTTACCATAGAAAAACTCACCTGCTTTCTATTCATTCCTATGGGATTTTTAGAAGCATAATAATCAAATGGTGAACTCTAACTTTCACCCATTGATAAAAATCCCATAGGAATGAATTTTTTTATGTTCTAATCTCACTTATCAATGAATCTGCCGCTTAATGTGGATACTGGGTAAAGTGAAAATGTTGTTAAAAAGACCATCCAATGGATTTGGTGCCTTGCAAAGGATTTACTTTATGCAGGCTGGCATTTATGAAGTGTTTTATAGGAAATGCTGCACAACAAAGCACAACAAAGCATAGGCTGTGCACATTCATTTAAGAGGGGAGAACACAGGCAGGGAAAGGTTTTGCCGTCTCGGTGCTGTAATCTAGTATGTAGGCTTCCAGCATAGTAATTTGCCATCAGAGTGCTCATTGAATATGGGGTATTAATATGAAATTCTCCATTCTGGGTTTGTTCACAAAGACTGAGAGAAAAACACAGCTCAGGAGGCATGCCGTGTCCTACTGTTGTTATTTAAGGGGATACTGAAATTTCTCTTTTTTAAAAAAAAAAAAATACTTTGATTTGCTGTAAATGCATTTCTAGTTAATGCTGGTCAGGAATCACTTTCCATAAAGCGACTTAATGTTGTCTCCTTTGGTTTGTTAAAGGGATATTGTCATGGAAAAACATGTTTTTTTTTTTTCAAAACACACAAGTTAATAGTGCTGCTCCAGCAGAATTCTGCACGGAAATCCATTTTTCAAAAGAGCAAACAGATTTTTTTATATTTAATTTTGAAATCTGACATGGGGCTAGACATATTGTCCGTTTCCCAGCTGCCCCCAGTCATGTGACTGGTGATCTGATAAACTTCAGTCACTCTTTACTGCTGTACTACAAGTTGGAGTACTGCAGCAGCCTAACAACAGAACAATGAGTAGGTTACCAGATAGCTCCCTAACACAAGATACCAGCTCCCTGGTAGATCTAAGAACAGCACTCAATAGTAAAAATCCATGTCCCACTCCGACACCTTCAGTTACATTGAGTAGGAGAAACAACAGCCTGCCAGAAAGCAGTTCCATCCTAAAGTGCTGGCTCTTTCAGAAAGCACATGAACAGGCACATGACCTCAGATGGCGCCTACACACCAATATTACAACTAAAAAAATTACAATTATTGGTTCAGGGAATGACATTTTATTTGATAGAATGAATTATTTGCAGTGTAAACAGTGTAATTCAGAAATAAAAACGACACCATCAAAATCACCACAGAATCCATTTAAAGGACAAAATGAAAATTTAATATATTGTGCAAAAATATGACATTTTCTAAATTGTTTTTGAATTAATGACGTTACCCTTTACTCTTCTCCTCTCAGCATCTGTCTCTTTTCATTCTGTCTTCATGCAGGAGTTGGGTGTCTGATTTTGAATAACAGTTAAGTCTAATGCAGCTTTAGGGAAGGCTCATTTTGCCTACAACAGAGCTCACTCTTTTAAAATCATCAGTAATCTTGTTTCCCTAAATGCAGGATTTGTACCAAAGTCAGTTATTTTGTTACATATTGTTTGTGCTGGAGTCAGGAAACCTCCCCGCCAAAAGATATAAAGGATCAATGAAAATCTGATACCCAACTCCTGCATGAAGAGAGAATGAAGAGAAACAGATGCTGAGAGGAGGAGAGTAAAGAGTAACTTAATTATTTCAGAAACGGTGCAGAATCTCTAACTGATTATATTTAGAAAGTCTCTTATTTCAGTATGATGAAGCTTATGTAAATTTGAAATTTTTGCGATTTTCCGCTTTAAAGGAGAATTCAACTGGTAATAAAAAAAACTCCCCCCTCTCTCCTCCCCCCAGCCTACCTGCCCCCCAGGCAAATGCCCCTAATTTTTTACTTACCCCTCCATGCAGATTCTGGCCTCAGAGTTCACGGCAGCCATCTTATTTCTTCAGTCTTTTTGGGAAGTTTCGGCTCATGCGCAGTTGGAGTAAATTCCCAGTCCCGAACCACTGCGCATGCGATGAAAGTCACGATTTCTTTTTCCGGAAATTTCCGTGACTTTCGTCTCATGCGCAGTGGTTCGGGACCGGAAATTTACTCCAACCGCGCATGCGTGTGAAAATTCCATCAATACACAAAGATTACCGGAGAAGAAGAAGATAGCTGCCGTGAATTCCAAGGGGTGAGTTAAAAATTAGGGGCATTTGCCCGGGGGGGGGGATGCAGGTAGGCTGGGAGGGTCTACCTAGGGTAGGGGGGGAGGGGTTTCTCTTTAAGTGTTCTTGCTGGATTGCCTTTGGATATTTAGGGACATGTACTCTTACTTGGTAATACCAGGTATAACCAAACATGCTTCCAGTTATGCACAAAAGTTGACAAATCTCTGTCAAGCCCCACCCGTTTTGCAGCAGTCCCTTCTTTCTTCAAATTTCCCAGGGCAGACGTATGCATAGTAGAATGAAATAGCCAACTTTTTCATTAAAGTTTGGCTTTTCACTCTACTGTGCATGGGCACCCGCGAGAAAAAAGAAGCCAGAAAAAGATCGCTCTGTGGTGCTCGCTGGAAGAACCCCGGGCCGGCGCCGTTTTCTCCTAATAGGTGTTGTAGGTAAGTAAATGCTTGAGGGTAAAGTAAGTAAATGCTTGAGGGTACCTAACTTTTGGCACCCCCAAGTAAAAAGACCTTTCCTTCTCCATTAATGGCAAGAGTTCTCTTGTGCAGAGAGAGTGTTTGCCTTCCCAGCTATAAAGAGGTGCACTTGGTACAAGGGCACAAAGGGAAACAATTCTGCACAGGGGACCAAGTGCTGTGTGTACTACATGTTAACAGACACAAATATCAACCTATGAGGTCACTATTAGTAATTGGCACCCAAGATCTTTAGAAGAAGGACTGCTTTTTCCTCAATTCATTAAATTGCCTTCAAATATTAAGAATTTGTGAGACCATATTCTGCCAGATGCAGCTTTTCATCCTGACCTCCAAGAAACCGGACTAATATCCAGTTTGGTCACACATGGCCCAAATCTGGTTATAGAGAATCTGCTGCACTGATAGTCAAGTCCTTCAGAGCCAGTGCCCTTGTAAGCCAGAATTTGCTCTAGAAAAGCTTTGGTTTGAAATGTCAGCATGTTTGCTGAGTAAGGCAGGGAGAAGGTTGAAGTCACAAAGAAATGAATAGCAAGCAGTACTGGGGAAATGTTCTTCTATTCAAATGAAGCACTTGAGAAACAAGGCCGCGAGTCACACTGTAATTATGCAAATGAAATATAAAATTAACCATTGCTGATATTACATTACTTGCAGAGACAGGGCTACTGGAGATGATTCCCATTGCTTTCCATGAAAAGGAGTTGACTTTTAAGCTCAGACTTTAGGATGTTGATTCTTGCCACTAGTGAACTGTAGCCCTAAGTAATACGGTTACATGTATGAAATCCATTATCCGGAAACCCGTTATCCAGAAAGCTCCAAATTATGGAATAACCGTCTCCCATAGACTCCATTATAATGAAATAATCCAAATTTTTAAAAAAAGATTTCCCTTTTCTCTTTAATAATAAAACAGTACCTAAAACTTGATCCATATTAATATATATTTAATCCTTACTGGAGGCAAAATCAGCCTATTGGGTTTATTTAATGTTTACACGATTTTCTAGTAGACTTAAGGTATGGAGATCCAAATTAAAGAAGGATCCGTTATGTGGAAAACCCTAGGTCCCGAGCATTTTGGATAATAGGTCCAATACCTATAGTAGGATAATTCAATTCAAGCATGTGCAGACTTTCTGGTTTGTGTGGGCCACCATACCTGCCAAAATCAGCAAATGAAGATAAAGGACATTTGGCCTTTAAAGGAAAACTATACCCCCAAAATGAACACTTAAGCAACAGATAGTTCATATCATATTAAGTGGCATATTAAAGAATCTTACCAAACTGGAATATATATTTACATAAATATTGCCCTTTTACATCTCTTGCCTTGAACCACCATTTTGTGACTCTATCTGTGCTGCCTCAGAGATCACCTGACCAGAAATACTGCAGCTCTAACTGTAACAGGAAGAAGTGTGGAAGCAAAAGACACAACTCTGTCTGTTAATTGGCTCATGTGACCTAACATGTATGGTTTGTTGGTATGTTTGTGAGTACAGTGAATCCTATGATCCCAGGGGGCGGCCCTTATTTTTTAAAATGGCAATTTTCTATTTATGATTACCCAATGGCACATACAACTAGAAAAGTATATTATTATGAAAATGGTTTATTTACATGAAGCAGGATTGTACATGCTGTTTTATGCAATATCTTTTTATACAGACCTACATTGTTTGGGGGGTATAGTTTTCCTTTAAGTCACACCCTTTTCATTATATAATAAAGGGCTGTCCAGAGCAAAATAGGTTGGTTCAACTGCCAGTATTTTATTACCATTTTTTGGTGCCCTCATATGCCATTCTGCTCTGTGACCTCTGCAGAGTGAGACCATGCACCAGCCAATACCAGATCTCTCCTCTCAAATACTGGGATTGCACATGGGGCCCTGGTTAGAGTTCTGCAGCAGGTCGGGTATTCACAAAAAAAGTGGGCACCCTGCGGAATGAGGGGAGGATTTTCAGGTGCAGGTATAGATGTGGGTCTGCAGGTCATGGGTCGGGTTGCAGGTCTCATCTAAATTTCTTATGTTATGTACTATTGTCTTTATTTTACTCCTTTTAAAGTTTCACAAAACTTGTTTCTGTCACTGCCCACTTTTGATGATGTCACTTCTGGTTTGCAGCAACATCACTTCCTGTTTGATGGTGGTCAGCGGGTTGCGGATAAGGCAGTTGCGGGTCCGAGTCGGGTAGCGGATCAAAGTGGGTAAATATGCGGGTTGTGTTTTGGATCGCGGGCTGCAGGTTGGGTCTGGTTCCGTGCAGGACTCTAGCCCTGGTTTAGATTTGGTTCACGTGACACCCCAAACATATGTCAAAGCCTAAAGTTAATATTTACCATCAAACAAAGGGGTTGGGATATATATTTATACAGTTGTATAGAGTCCTGCCAATTTGTAAGACCCGGACCAGAACATAAATCTGCAACCCGCGACCCGAACTGCAACCCGCATATTTACCCACTTTGATCCGCTACCCGACAGGACCCACAACTGTCTTATCCGCAACCCGACCCGCTGACAACCATCAAACAGGAAGTGATGTTGCTGCAAACCAGAAGTCACATCATCAAAAGTGGGCGGGGACAGAAACAAGTTTTGTAACACTTTAAAAGGAGTAAAATATAGACAATAGTAAATAACATAAGAAATTTAGATGAGACCCGCAACCCGACTCGTAGACCAGCGACCCGCATCTATACCCACACCTGAAAATCCTCCCCTCATGCCGCAGGGGGCCTGCTTTTGTTACGGGTAACCCGCGGGTACCCGACCCAGGACTCTACAGTTGTACACGTAAATATACATAGCTATTGTTAACACACTTTAAGCCCCGGGACTTTAATTTTGCTATATTTAGGATTGAATCATTTCAGTATATCAACTGTAGAGTAATCAAAACTCCTTTCATTCTAAATGTATCAAGCAATAAAGGAAAGAGAAATAAATTCTGTTTCATTTCCGAATTCATTTGTGTGCTAAAATAATTGCTTTCTTGATTTATTGTAGAATAAATTCACATGGCAAATACAAAGCTGTTAGGGGAAGGCAGAACGTTTCCCTCCCAGACAACTGTTCAGTTGTTGGGTAATTGTAGTTTAACCAAATGTGCAACCGCATTGCTGGAATTGTGATTTTCATTACTATTCATGCTTGTAAAGCAGGTGGTGATACCATTCCAAGAGGAAAGCCCTTCTGGAACACATACATACGAGCAGGGCTGAGGAGCTAAAGAGGCTGGACCCAAATATAATTGGAGAAAGCACTAGAGCGAAAGCTGGGGGTGACAATAACTGTTACAAACAAGGGAAAGTTGTGCTCACCACTAATTTTTAAAACCATTAGGTGGGGGTGCAATGAGGCTGTGACCACAAAATACAAGAGGTCCTCTGCACTCAAACCATTATCAATATATTTAAGACAGAGGCATTTTGTGCATACTGCTACTGAAAAAATGCCTTACCCTTTAAACAAAACAGGGATTGCTTGTCCATATATGCACAAAATGTCTCCGTCTTATAAAATATATTATAGTGCAGAGGACCTCTTGTATTTACAGACAATCACTGTGCAACAAGAACTAGAGGGTCTCCTGACATAAGTACTTTAAAAAATCTGTGATTTCATAATATAAATTGAAGGTCAAATTTGTATGAACATTTTTAGAAAAATAAGTCCTAAGGCAGGGGACTTAGGACAAGCACATTGTCACCCTTTCATGTAAACCAGTCTTGCATAGGTGGGAGACTCATAGGAGCACATTTACTAAAGGGTGAAAGTGAAAACCTGGAGTAGTTTCACCAAAAACTAAGATTTCCCTCAACATTGCCAATTTACTAAAAGGAGAATACACCAAGTTTTGGAGAATTAACTCCGCAGTAGTGAAAATTCTCTTTGCATTGAAGTAAATTCACCTCTCTACTCTAGGTGTAGTGTCTCCCGTGAAAAGTCTCCAATTCACTAAGAGCACATGAGCGTATTTTTCCCTAGAGAAATTTCTCCAGGTTCAGGCTGGCGAACTTTCATCATAAAGATAGAGCAGCCACTTTTGCAAAAATTTCTGTAGCAGAATTCCTCCCAACATTTATAAATCCAAAGAGGGGACTTTCTAAGTCATGCCCGACCCTGTGCCTACAAAAAATCAAAATCAAAAAAATTAAGAAAAAATTACTGTACATTTTAAAAATTTTACTTAAAAATAAAATAGGCTAGATGATGAAAATATACCCTCCATTTAGTACAGAAGCTTGCCAGGTTAAATGCGGCAACTTTCTTCATTTGGATTTGTGAGATTTCTTTGATTGCTAAATCTTAAATTCCTGCAACAACTTGTGCCAATTTGTGAACATGCTTTTCATGCACAACGTTTTTTCCCCACTCTTACATTGTTAGTTTCCACCTGGAGCTAATATTGGGCATACCCAAAGATTTGGGGATTTTGACCAAACCCAGAAAAGAAGGGTTTGGTGCATCCCTCATATTTGGTGCACTCACATTATTTGGTTGGTTCCAAAGCTCAATATATGTAGATGGTAAATTTCTCCAAGTGACAATTTATATTAAAGCAGGATCTGTGCACTATGATATCAAGCTTTTGAGGTTATAATTGTGTTGTGTTTTCACAATCGTGGTCCTAGACTGTACCACTAAACTACAACTCAAGGGCATAAAGTATGTTGATATGGTTCACACAATATATCATTCACATCACTAGAAAAAAGGAATGTTACAATATACATAAAGAGTACTCAGTCCATATCAGTGGAAATATATACTTGTTCTAGGTGTGCAAAGGGTCAAAAATCAGATCTCAATAGACAACGAGGGTCATTCACAACCTCCAAGGCAGTGTGCAAAGTGAAGGTCCATTTCAGAATGCAGAGACCTGCACCAATACAATACTGTCTGCATTCAGTAGTGTTTTATTCATGAGGGGTAGGTATGGAAGGCCTGTACCCAACTGGTCCCCTGATGAAGGTCGATAGCTATGCTTAGGGAAGTGTTTGCTGAATGAACACTAAGGGGCATGCTCTTATGCTTCTTCGTGCCCTTCCACGTCTTCCCCCAGTCATGTTAAATGAGCCCTAATGACTTTTCTATGACCAAATAATGCATTACTGCATTTCTATGTCTTTTCAAAGATCTACTCTACACAAGGTAAATGATCTTGCCTCCCACTTTGCCACGAGTAACCTGTTAGACCATTCCAAGATATATAGACAAAGTACAAAGTGTTTGTAGCATGAAATAACTTCATATCATTAACAGTGAGCAGAGAATAAGAAATCTACTTCTAGAGTTAGCTGCTGTTCTCTAGTAGATGTCAAAAGTAGAGAAAGAACTCAGCAGGGTGCAAAAAGGAGGATGGGCTGAATCCATCAGAAAACTCAGTAAGATAGGTTGAAAGCATCAAACAAGACGAGAGCTACTAGTAACACGTCAAACAAACTCCCCTGGTACCAATTGTTAGGGAAGCTCAAAAGCAAACCCTGACATAAGGTCACTAGTGCTGTATGTGTGTAAGTGCTACTGTAGATTTTTCTGCTTAAATATAACATTTATATGGAGGTTGATCTAATACTTCTTTTTACTGAAAGAACAGAGCCAAGTATAACATAACATGACAGCTTATTAATGTGGATAGAACATTCCTTCTGTTTTTGTATCTGTATTAATACATGCGCGAGCATTCTTCTGTACTGATGGTGGAGCTCCCGTGGAGATAAGCTTGACCTTGGGCTACTACCTCTCCCTAGAGCTTTATGCTCCAATACATAAAACTAGTTGTGACCTTGAGACTCAACCTACAAAGGGAGTCAGCTGGGACTACTGAGAGGGAGTCATGCCAGGCAGCTATATGTTACATACACAGCTATATATATATATATATATATATATATATATATATATATATATATATATATATATATATATAAAAGAATACAAATATACAACTACACCTCAAATGTCATGTTTATGGAAAATACTAAATAAATGAATGAAAAAAATCTCAGCTCATGTGGCCTGTAAAACTGTTAATATATAATATAATATTTTAATATATCCAATAAAAATCTATCCTCCCATTTTTAATAAAAAGACACCGAGTTTGCCTAGTAAAAGTAACCCATAGCAACCAATAAGATGTATGCTTTTAAAAAGATGATCAGTAAATTCTACCTTCTGATTGGTTACTATGGGTTACTGTACCTGGGCAAATGTATTATTACATAACCCATATATGTTCCAATATATAAGGTTGTAGAGATTTAGTCCAACTTGAAGGTCAATAAGGATGAGATTTGGGGTAAAAACTTGATGTCCTAGATATTATTGGAAGTATGGCTGAATGGCTGATAAACGAATGTTTTCCTACATCTGTAACTTTGTTATGTGCTACGGGGGGAACTTGACCAAAGGTGGAACCTTGAAATAAAAATGTGTGACAATCACTGCATTACAATATCATATTTAACTCAGTGCTTGGATACAGGCTACAAAATAGCTTCCTCTTTATCTTGTTTCCCTTATTTCAAGTTGCAGTTTTATTTGGACTATAGGCACTGGCAGTAGGTTACTCTATTTCAGGTTAAAGTTCTCTACTTTGGTAGACACTCGTTCAGACTTTGATTTTCAGGCAAACTAAGATGGAACAGTGACTATAGCAAATTAATTCTCAGGCAGTCCCAGATAGGATTCTAAGATTAATTCCTAGAAGTTAACTTGTTTCAGATAGTTATAAATAATATGAACTTGTTTGGAACATTTATTTTTAAATGAGTTTAACGTATTTTGAGCTTGGGATATATGAAGATATCATAAGATAACTCTCTGTACGAGTGTCTACCAAAGTAGAGCATCCTGCCCTAGAAATTTAACCTGAAATAAAAACAGTGTCTAACCTACTACCAGTGTCTATAGTCCAGATAAAACTGCAAAAGGTCACTTGAAATTTGGGAAAAAAGATAAAGAGGAAGCTATTTGGTAGCCTGTATCCAAGTACTGCATTAAATATGATATTGTAAAGCAGTGATTGTCAGACATTTTTATTTCAAGGTTCCACCTTTAGTCAAATTCCCCCCTTAGCACATAAAGTTACAGATATAGGAAAACATTCAGCCATACTTCCAATAATATCAAGGACATCAAGTTTTCACCCCAAATCTCATCCTAATTGACCTTCAAAATGAGCTTTCAGGTGATATATAGAAGAGCAAAACTCACTCGAGGAGCTTAGAGAAGTGGCATGGTGAGATAATTAGAGCGGGATTTCCATTAAAAATAACTGAAAAATAGGGGACAAAAAGAGGTAGAACACTTGAGTGTCATACTTGAAGGCTTAGAATAAAAATAAAATTAAATTGAATTAAAACTAACTGAGAATCTGCTCTAGGTGTGTAATTACTAGGCATTACCTTAGTAACAGCTTGAGGAGAGAATGAAATTTCATCAGTGAATGCAATGATGTCACTGGGATTAAGCCTCTCAAGGTACTTTCGGCAGGTATCATATGCATGGGACCATTCTGTTCCTGAGTCAGGAGCTTTTTTGAGGACCTGAGGATCTCCATTCCAGAAGACTTTCTTCAGCCAAGCCAAATGGACAGCACTAGAAGTCAGCATCTCTCCATTCACATCTGGGATCCTTGATGCCAGTTTGGAAACAGCCAGAACATTCTGACTGGTGAGTACAGATTCTAGGGACTCCAGGGCACTGAAGTTGGCATCTGTCAACTTTTTGTAATCAAGACCTAACAGAGAGACAAGGCAAGATATACACCACACTTCTACTTCTCTACAACATTAAAAATCAATACATTTTCATTTGCATTAGGTTTATCGAGGGGTACAGTTTGGTTACAGTTTGGTTTCAGTTAAATTATCGTTACATTATAGTTTCTAAAAAAAATGGTTTATGGAAATAGCTGGTAGTGGACAAGCAGAGAGAAGCACAAAATAAGCATTGTTTTAAATTATTCAGCACAGAAAATGCCCTTCTTATAACAAACAGCCCTGGAAAAAGCCACGGAATTGTTTTCACCGACACCTGCTATTGCTTTGTGCAGAAGTGGAGAAGACACTTCATTTTCACCTTTGCAAATAAACCTGCTTATTCAGGAGGAAAGCAAGTCCTTAATAACATTGTTAGTCTACTGAATATTATATGCTGCAGCTCCATGGCAGGGAAAAATAAACTTCGGAATGTGATAAAGTAACCTGCTCTTTAGGTGACATATGTAAATAACACAAAATGTATACATATAAATTGGTGAGCATTATTTCTTAGTACAGACTTTCTAGATTAAAACAGTTAAGGCACTTGTATGTTTTCTCTGTGTTTGTGTGGCTTTGCTTCTAAAGTCTGAAAATACACTGCTAGGTCAATTGATGAAACTTATTATGAATATAACCCTACTAAAGGGTTATTATAAATTGTAAGCTCCACGGGAGCAAGGGATGATGTAAAAGATCAAATCTTCTCTGTAATTCATTATTCACTATATAAAGAATTATAAGTTAATGCTATTAAGGAGCTCTTTCAGTCCAGTCCCAAGAGTACAAGGTCTTCACAATGGTGTTCCTCCAGGAAGCTCTCTATCCCTAAGCCTGACCACTTGAGTCCCTATGCTGGCGGGTGACACCCAGGGTACTAACAAGTCTAATTTCCTTGTTGGAGCATCTGCTCTGCTAACTACCCGTAACTCTCTCTCTCTCTGCTAGAGTAAGCTATAAAAGGATTTAACCTCTCTCTGGCTTATCTTAACTTTTCTGGAACAACATTCCCTACTGAGGCTCTTCAGCACTATTGACCTCTTCCAGCTAGGGAGATTCAACAAGAATGGCCCACATGGTAACACCCCTTTTTAAAGACACCTTTGGCCAATAAGGAACTACTTACGAAACTTTCCAAAGGAGAGGGGACAAAACTCCCTTTTACCAAATCTGAACACAACCAGACTAACGATGTATTAAGCTATTAAAAGACTTTTTAAAGTAAAGCAAAACCTTTACCGCCTCACAATATCTAAAAATGACTCCATGTTCAGTTCATGGACCTGATTTGGTCACCAACATGCTGGGTCCTTGGGCCAAATCTTAATGGGGGTCTACAAAGACCCATCTGGAGAGAGAGAGAGGACAAGTTTATGCAGTCCTTGCTAAACAAGATTTTCTAACCTGCCCAACACATATCTGGCCAATTTTAAGCCAGATAACTTTAGGGCAGGCCATCAGACCCAACACACAGGCCAATAGGCTGCTGACTGGGCAGCTTTTATCAGCCCATATGTAATAATTTAATAGACATATACTAATTATACACAGTTACCCCGATACAGAATGGTGAATTTCAAACAATTTCTGCACTAGATGTGTTGTTATTGATGACATGAATGTGCTCATCATCTGAAAGCAGAAAAGCAAGCCCTGCAAGTTGCACCTTTAAACCCATCTTAATGCCTGTGCCATTTGGAAAAATGTCGCTGCCAGATTAAATGTCAGACAGCCCTAGATACAAAAATAACAACATGAATTTTATTAAAGCCGGTGTGAGAAATATTTCCAAAATGATAATTTATGTTTACAAAAAGATAAAACGATCACTTATAACTAGACTTTGTATTTATCTTTTAATTTACCACAGGGCAAAATACATAAATGTTTCATAAATTACTCCCTTAAAGGGGAGTAAATCCCTAAATAAATTTCAAAAGGTTTTCAAGTTATTTGTTAATGAAATTGCAATCAAAAGCAATATCTCTGACGCTTTCTGCTCTGTTGGTTCTATCCCTTGAATCAATATTGCAGAAGTCAGTCTAACATGCTTCTTCATATGATTGTGAATCAACTGGCTTCTGCTATGCCAATATAATTGATACAATAATACAGTGTCAAATAAACATTAGTGAAGAGCAAGCCAATTAATGGAATCTTGGCATGCTACAGAAACTGATCCCTGTGGAGCTTGTTATCAAACATATTCAGGGCACCGAACGGAAGCCATACCTGATGCCACTGCTTTTAGTTTCTTCAGGAGCTTTATGTGGGAGTCTGGCTTAATGATATGCTTCACATATTGAGACGAGCCACAGTTCTCGAGAAGTGTAAAATAATACAGCAACCGCTGGAGGTCTTTGCCTTCAATGGTGGGATAAACATATTTAGTCATGTGTTCGTAAAAGGACTCTGGGTTGGTTTTTAAGGTGGCCAAGATGCCAAGATGTTGGGTCCTCCTTTCTATTTCTGTTGTGGATAACCTGTAGAAAAAAAAAAAAAAGATAAACATATAAAATTATGATTGATGTCAACCCTGGGCAAAAGTCTGGTAACAGCACACAGGTGTAGGCCAATGGAAAAGGATAAAGAATCTTTAGAGAGTTCTTCTAAGATTTGCTAAGAGTCATGTTGAGGAGTGCAAGGAGTGGTTTAGTGGTTGCTACAGTTTGGAAATGAACAAAACAAGACTGAAAAAGCAGTCAGCATGGTCATAAGAAACTTGTTTAAGTTGCCATGTTTAGGTTCCATCAAAAAGAAGAAAGACTAATGCATACATAATGGCACAACAAGACCTAGAAGTTGGGATTTTCATTCACTTTATGTAGCTATAAAAGCTCAGTAAACCCTATTGGTAGATGTCTGTATGTATCTGTTTAGGGGCCTCAGATCATACATCAGGGGTCCCCAAACTTTTTTTTGTTTTTTATGCAACAAAACTTAATTCTAAGCCAATAACTCAAAAATAAGCACCTGCTTTGAGGCCACTTAAGCAACATCCAAGGGGTTGGTGAGCAACATGATGTTTGTGAACCACTGGTTGGGGAACACTGCCTTACATTGACCTGCTCACCCCAACTTTTTTCCCAAGTACCTGCTTACCTTAACTCACCCAGCCAACACGTGTCCTATAGTCAACCTACCCAATGCTGGAAGTTTCTCAAAACTGGAAGTGACCTCAGTAGTTGGGGGTGAAAAAGGCATGAGAAACCAGAAGTTACCTCAATAGCAAGCAGGATTATTAGGCAAGCTCAAACTTTTTATTCAACAATGCTTTACTGTCACATTTAGCGTACTGGACTCCCTGTGCTGCGTACCTGCAGACCTCCCTAAATTTTCAGCCCATCAGGACTTCTCTCACAGAATCCTGGGTATTCCGCAGGTACCTGACCTTGTGTAACACTCTGCTCAGTGATATACTGTATATATATATATATATATATTTGAATATCTGTTAAAGCAGCATTGAATATGTTGACAAAGTAACCTCTCTACAAACTCTATAGAAATAGTAAACTTCTCTGGCCATATCATGAAGAGATATGATGGAATGCTCGCTCAGCGTTACCCAGCAATAATCTGAGAACAAAAGATCTCTCCTACATGAACAAGCTATTATTTGACTTAGATTTAATGGGTGCTTACCATGTTCCGAGTTTATCTGAAGATACCAAACACCTTGATATTTTTCACACTTAGCTACTGTATGCATTAGAGCAAATAGCTTTTCCATTAAACATGTATTATTCATACTTTTCCAACCTCCCTACATTAAATATTGGGCTTCTTCCGTAGGCACAACATATATCTTGGTACATTGAACTCATATTATTGTAATGGGGTTTTGTCACACATTTTGTATTGTTTTTTACACTGAATTCCAAATAATATATTTGATATGAGGATAAACCCATGCCTTAAAGAAGAGAAGGTTTATATAAAGTCTATATGTAGATCTAAAAATACAGTTTTGCCTTTTGACAGAAAATGAGATTCTGACCAAATTTACAATTCTGAACTTATTACAAATCAGTGGTTTGAAAGTTATTTAGAAATGTAGTTGATACTTTGTATTCTCTGTAATGCTGGTTCTGACTATTAAAATGATGTAGCATGAACCAGCTAATTAATATAAAAACACAGGAACTGGGAGAGAGTTGCATTAGTTCAATAGTCAGAACCAGCGAAGAGGGTGGAAAATAACAGAGGACAGATTCTGCTTTCAATAGCATTTCCATTGCAAAATCTTTTTGTAGCAAAATGTGCTCCAATTATATTTGCACTATTTAAAATGTTATATTTTGGATTGCATCCCTGTTAAATATTTTGGATGCTCTGGACCTGGGGTTCGTAATTCGCATCTCCATATCTTAAGTCTACTAGAAAATAATGTAAACCTTAATTAAACCAAATAGGCCGGTTTTGCTTCCAATAAGGATTATTTATATGTATATAGTAAGAAAGGGGTTAGAAATGATAGTGATTTTGTGTATATTTCACCAGTATTAGACTGGTAAATAGAAAAAACTCCAGGGAAAGATGTATGTTGCTGGAGCAAGTAAGGCTGTGTATTTGTGTACCGGCTCAGGAAAAGATGGATAAAGGGGTCCATGGAGTGAATGGCAAAGAGCAGTGTGGGCCTTCCATTCCATGCTCCATTAAGTGTTTTCAGCTGCCCAGTTAGAGGTAGTTGTGTAATTAGACTGCAGGTAAGCTGCAATTAAAAAGAGGTGTGGGATGACACCTCAGTGCTCCCCTTGGAGACCTTCTTCAGCTGGAGGAGGGTGAGTGTCCCATGGACAGCTCCAAATGCTGGAAGAAGGAGTGTGTGTGTATGGGAAGGAGACTGTGAATAAAATGGAGTCTATTGGAGAAGGTGTTTCACAATTTGGAGCTTTCTGGACAATAGGCTTCCTGATAAAGGATACTGTACCTGTACTAGATGCACTATGACTATCCACTGGGTTTAGCTTTTCCGGTTTGCATTGTGCATTAAGTTAAATATGCGGCACATTTTCTGCAGAGATTTACATCATTCTCTTCAGTCATTGTCCCAGTGGATCTTATAATTTAGGGTCCCTATTACATACACACTAGGGTCGATTGTATCTGTACAGTAAATTACCTCCTATTTTATATTAATATGTCTCAGGTATAACTGAAATCCATCACGTCCCAGATTTCTGGCCGGCAATAAATCATTTGCAAAGCCCAAATACTACTGTAGGTCGCCAGCTCCCTGAATTGGAGGGTTTATTTATCCAACCACAATGCAGGTGTAAGGAACTTACCTATGCGGCGGGGTCGCGCCAATAAGTTTTTGACACCAGTTTGGCGCGAAATTTGAACCTTTATAAGGCCCATTATGTCTCCCAGCCAGTGCCCGTGATAGAACTTTGTTTCTAAGTGGTTTCTGAGCCTAGTGCATCTGTTCCTGGTTTCTGTATCCTGTTATCTGTGTTTGACCCTGCCTGTATCCTGACTATTCTGAACTCTGTATCCTGACCCTTGCCTGCCTACGACAACACTTCCTGCTTAACCCCTTGATTGACAACCCGGTTTGACCCTTGCCTGCCTGACGATTCTGATATCCGCCTGCCTCGACTCTGCCTGTCTGATAATTCTCTTGCCTGCTCCATTTGTACCGTGACCTTCGGCCCAAAAGACTCTGCTAACAGCCGTGCCCCTTTGCCAGCCAGAACACCTCGCCTTGCCCCCCTCGTTAAGTCCAGGTGGCACCCAAGTAAGCTGAGGGCTCCTCCTGAAGCCCAACGGTGGTCACACTACTGGTGAAGCCAAGCCGAGACCAGGATGCTTGGCATTTGTTCTGGTATTGGGTGCCGGCCGCGACAGCAGGTTGCCAAGGCACCTGGCCAGTAATAAAACCTTTTAGAAAACAAATATCCTTCCTTCCTGTTCATTGAATAAAAATGTTATCAATTCAAAGCCCCACTACAAAGTGTCAATGTGTAGAAGAAAGTGTATAATACATGACAATTCATGCAATTTATAATGAGTGAGTTAGTGCATCACCCACTCCATCTTGCTTATAGAAACCAACTGCACTACAGAGTTCATTGTTTGACAATAATTGCAGTTTTCTATTAAACCTGGGATATTAATCCTACATCTGATGCCTTAAGATTTTACGCAATATCGGAAAAATTTACTTCACCGTGGGCATCGCTGTCGAAACCAGTGTCATTTACGGAGATTGTAAAACTATTAAATGAATAAAAATTGTATCTGTGTATTTAGGTAGTAGAAATGTGTATTTAGGTAGTAGAAATGTGTATTTAGGTAGTAGAAATGTGTATTTAGGTAGTAGAAATGTGTATTTAGGTAGCAGAAATAGTGGAATTATATACAAGGAGGGTGGTTCTCCACATTGTGGAATCCGAAGCGTAATGTGATTGGATTGTTGCCCTGGGGCATAAGTATCAGCTCACCACCTGCATGGCAAAATTGGCCCAAAATCTGCCCATTAGCCAACCTCCCCCTTATTAGCAGTAATGGCTGTTCGGAGGTTATTGAAAAGGTTTTTATGTATGATTTAAATGTTTAATCCACAGAGTATAAAAAGAATATTAAAGATTATGCCAGAAAGCAATAATAGATAATATTCATTATATTTCGCACATGGCTAAAAGCTAAATGACTTCATGAAAGAGATTGGGATGTAAAGTCACACATATTTAAGAAAATAAAAAGCCAGGAGCAAGCAAGAGCAAATATCATCTTGGAATGGAAACAACAAAAGCCAACATCAAACAGACCTTCTGACATACTAGTTATGGCTATTAGACTGAATGAGTGGGGGGATCTAATAAGCTCAGGGCAGTTCAGATGTTAAGAAAACAAGCAGATTTCGATGAGTGGAAAGAAAGAAGAAAGCAGGAAGAAAAAAAAATATTTGGGAATTAGCTTCAATTTACTATCCTTAAATCACGGATATGCAACCTGTGAATCTACTGATGCTGTTGAACTTTTTGTAAAACTCCCCAAAAAAAATACAAGCTTGAAAGGTTTATTTTCTAAATAAAATTTGCTGCTACAACCTTCTATGCAGGAAAGGTATCCGGGGACCTAAGCTATGTCTCTTACTGGGAAAATTACATGGGTTACCCACTTGAGAAAGGGAAACAAGGTCTAACACAAGACTAAGGGGAAGATTTATTAAATTCGAATTTAAAAGCACCAACTCGACTGTCAATCTAATGTAAAATTTATCACAACTCGACAATGGAAACAGATCTACTTAGAATATTTGCCACCTAAAACCTGCCAAGTTCATTCCCAAGTCAATGGCAAAGGTCCGTTGAACAATTTGAAGATGTTAATTGACGTTAATTGTGTTTCTGACATTCAATTAGAACTCGATTCGAATTTGACTCAAATTTTCGGGTCGGGACTATTAGATTGAATATTAGAAGTTTGAGTTTGTTCATAAATAACCTCCCATTTGAGTTGTGAGTACATTCGAAAAGTATAAGAGTAAAAAAAAAAATGTGACTTTTGATACATAACCCCCTAAACTTCTGTTATGTCTTCCTGAGCCACCTTATAACATTTTGCTCTATTGGCACTGTGTCCATGCATGGAATGAGATTTGCCCTCTCTCTCTGTGCTTTTCATTTGTTTCACGGAGAGAAGAGGGTCATGCATCGCACTTGGTGGTCGTCTTCCAGGATAAGATGGTTCTCAAACTGGTCTGACAATATGATCCCATTCAATATACACTCAATCACTCCCTGAATATCCTCTCAACTGCAGAGCTTTAGGAAATCCTTTACAGATTACTTCTCAAGTCCCAGGTTGTTTGGATTATAGCCTACAAGAAGCTCCCTACACATTTCTCCATCATTTGGCACCCATGGATAAGCTATTAACACAGTTTTATCATGCCAGTGTTGCACTATATCTTACAGAACTCTACACTGAAGAATGCCAGAAGGGATTTACCAAGTTCTATCCAAAAGTTTAACTTTGGAATATCTGACTGTCTTTGTGTTGTCTTTTATTTAGTACAAATAAAAGCGTTGGTTACAGATATTTCAATTGCATAGCAAAGTTTTCACCATAAGCCCCTTATCCCTTTTAGTTAATTGTGCCAGCTATTTTTGTAAAAAGATTAGTAGACACATTGACAGGGTGGGAATAAACTACCATTTCTGGAATGTCTCCAATTAAAGGGGACCCAACCCCTTTTTACTAGTGAGTCACATTCAAATGTAAAATAAGTTGGGGAGCAACACAGCATGAAAAATGTCCTGAGGATGCCACATAAGGGCTACGTTTGGTCATTTGGTAGATGTGGACTGGCAGCTTACAAGAGCCTATGGCAGTACACCTGTTTGTTTTTTTTTTTTTTTGCAACTGAAACTTGCCATCAAGCCTGGAATTCAAAAATAATCACCTGCTTTGAGGCCAGTAGAAGTAACAACCAAAGAGTTGCTCAAGAGCCACTGGCTGGGGGATAACTGAATAAAGCCTATTGGTGTATACTCCACAAGGGACTGATGTTAAAAAAAACTAGAGATTATACTTAATTGCAAATTGTAGGATTTACCTTGGGTCTTTTAGTACTGAGAATTGAATTCCCTGGAGTGTACCCTATCTCTTCAGACCTCACAGCACCAGTCAATCTTCTTTACAGAAATTCCTCTGCACTGGCGTGACATCACATAAAGTGACTGGGCACAACATAAAACTGAGCCATCTGCTCACAATATTCTGCTTAAGTTCTATATTACCTGCAGAGCTATCTAAAAGATGGTCCATCATCCCACAGGGTGATCAGTTGGGCATTGGTACAATTAGAACTTGTGGGCAGCTTTAAGCTTTCTTCTCTTGTGAAATATCAGAGACATGTTCCAATCTTTTATTATTTGGCTATATTAAATTATATCAACGCCCATAACCATCTTCCCTTGGCCAGGATCAATACAGAAACACAACTGCTCTAGATTCTGACGAGTATTAAGTGTGCGCAGTACTACTGTATAAATTGAAATGAATAACAATTATTTACCTGCTGGTAACATTTTGAAACTTCAAGCTACCCAATATAGTTTTTTATGTTAACAGCTATGATCAAAACATTGAATATGAGGTCTGATTGAAGCTACAGTAGAAAGCATTTAATTGAAAATAAAAGAGGAAAACACTTGCCCGCTGTCAGAAAATAAGTATTCCAAGTGCGTCATATAAACTTCCCACAGTGGAACTTGGTATCTTTGTGCCAGAGAGAGAGAAATCTTGTACACGTTTTCATCCAGCGTCCTAAGGGGCAAACGAAAATTAATGAGTGTGTGAAAACCGTCAAACAAAAAGTTCTCTGGGAAAAAATAATAAACCAAACACAAGTATAAGATATAAATAAAAATGATGCATTAGTGATATTCTTCCTATAATCATTTGTTTAAATGGGTTAGTGCTGCCAAATGGTGGGTACTGTGCATGGGTCCATGTTTTGGTCAAGTCAAAAAAAGAAAAAGCATGCACCTCACATCAACCATTTAATAGTGCAAATTCACCAAATTTTACAGCAATTACATCATAAATATACGAGTGTTCATGTAGAACACACCACATGGCAGTGCCCCCCTGTCTGCATACCTCGTGTCAGCCACTCCCTCCTGACGCATTTCGCGCCATTAGGCGCTCCATCAGAGGAGGTGTGGCTATTGTACAGCCAATTCCTTAAATACTAAATTAGTTGCTCCATACATCTTCTGGACCTTGTTTTACATCAAACATAACATAGAGCTTGGTAATCATACTGTTTTACCCTTTTATTTCCGGAACATGTATAGAGCAACACCATAGGTATAATGATCACTGAAATGTATAAAGCCTAACATTATAATGTAAAATTCCCCACTATAGTTAAAATATTAAATGTTTGTATTATTATTTATTTTATTATTTATTCCCTTTAAAGTAGACCTGTCATCAAGACATAAAAATCTGTAGAAAAAAAGTCCTTCTCAAATTAAACATGAAATCCAATTTCTATTTTTTATTAAAGCATTCATAGCTGTTGTAAACACATTTAAAAATCTCAGCTGTCAATCAAATATTCCCTGTCCCTCCGCTATGCCTTAGGCAGACAATTACTGTACTTTCACTTTCCATTCAGCACTTCCTAGATGTCACTGCTCTCCACACATTCCCCCAGTTCTCTTAACCATTTAATTGTGTAACCAGGACATGGGGATGGACATCAGGTCCCCCATTCTGGTGCACAAAGAAGATTCTGAGATGATACAAGACTTGTCTTAATAACAGTGTCCACAAAATGGCTCCTGCCTGCTTGTTATAATTATGAATTCCCAGACTGAAGGAAACAAGATTCAAATAATTTATACAGTGTCATTAAAGTTCATTTTGCCTGAATAATGTGATAAAATAGGATTTTGAACAATTTTTTGGGGTGACCTTTAATCGACAGATTGAACCAAAGTGCAATATTGAGATTTTTAAAAAGACTCCACAGATATAAAATTCAAGGCAAGTGCTAAAGTGCAATATTAATAAATATATATATACTCCCCACTAACTTTTAGAAATTACCTAAATAAAGATTATGTTAAAATCATTTTAATTAATTCCATAGCGATGTAAGGAAAGGTTTTAATTCCAAATGACTATTCATCCCCTCAGGTATTATCGTTCTCAATTTAAAAATCCAATTTGATTCTAATCTCAATAATTTAGCAGTCAGATTTCCCCATCTTTTTTCATCTATACTGTCTATGCCAAACATCCTAAAATTTTGGATAGTTCCTTCATGCACAATCTCAAAGTGTTTGAAGACTGGATTGTCTGCTTCCTTCTTATTTATGCCCCTTAAATGTTCTCCTAGTCTCACCTTCAGTTGTCTAATAGTGCGGCCAATGTACAAAGCAACACACTGGCATTGTACAGCATATATCACAAATTTTGTGGAACAAGTAATGACTTTTTTTTTTATCATATATTCTTGATTATTTGCTTGTTATAAAACTTATTCTTATGCTATTATTACTTTTACAAACTGTACAACATTTACATGGAAAAAATCCTTTACAACCTCCTAGCCAAGTTTTATTCTTTTCCTTGTAGTTTATATTTAACCTGTTCAGTGCCACTTGGCTTGCAATAGATTTAGCTTTTTTACTAATCCCCATCGAGGTTAGCTCAAAATCTACATTTAAGATGTTCCAATTTATTTATAATACTCTGTTTTACTGCCCCATATTGCATCCCATATTCTAAAATACATCTAACTTCTTCACCCCTGACTCTGTCTTTTTCTTATTAATTTTTTTACCTCTCTCGATTCAAATTAACATCTTAAATCTGCCTGTGTATGGCCACGTTAAAGACGTAACAATTACGATCTTTCTTGTTTGTTTCAATACACACGTGTAGAGCTGAATCGGCAGAAACAATAGAATTCTACCTGTATCTGACGATTCAGCACTAACAATGGCCGATGTTTGGGTCCCTTCAAAGGCAATTTTCTGTCCAGCCTGATCGACGAGCCGACCGATATCCAAGTCTTCTGCCAATAATGGTCAGCTGTTTTCCCACCATACAAGCAACGAATATCGTACAAAAATTTGTTTCTGACGATATTATCTGTGTGTCTATGGCCACCTTTAGAGTGGGTATATGGATAAATGGCATGCTGTCTGATCCAGTCCTTTGGAAATCTGCCAGCAACCAAATGTGGGTATGCATTAGACAGTTTGGCTTTGGTGGATGCTGATGCGGCTATGTGCACCCAGCTTTAAAGGATCGCACCAAGAAGATGCCTGCCACAGGAGGCAGAAATAAACAAAAGATAAGCAATAAAGATGTTTCCTATTCCATGTATGCCATTCCGAGCATGAAACTAATACACGGCTTATAACCCATTTCAATGAACAAAACTACTTCTAACACACTTCATGCTATGTGCCCTCTAGCACAAAGAGGATTAAAACCTGTCCCTTATCTCTGGCCAAGAAATACAGATAACCACCTAAAGATGCTGCAGCACTCCAACATACAAGCCGGCAGTCACACAAATCTAAATGGCTTCTCTTCTGCCCTAAGAGAAATCGTGATGAAGAAGAAGAAACACTGGCTGCAAGTCACAAAGAAGCCTTTTCCAAGAAAACTGAATCACGGCAACATGTAAAGCTGCTGAACACACTGCCAACTAGTAGCCTGGAGACACTGTTATTTAATTGGGTCATTTTTGTGTTTTGTTTTTTTTTTTCATTTGCTTCTTTTATTTTTCCCAATTGCCTTAGTTAAAAAAAAGTTGGAGTCTTTAAGGAGTAGTGACAATAAAATAAAAACAGATTTGACATTTTGAAAAGAAGCTCTAGAGGGGAGTAAAGTAAATGTTATCTTAGATTACTGGCTAATTTTCTTTTACAACTCAGATGTTGTAAACAACTTCTCAGTATAGGAAAGCAATTACTTCTGTGCTTTCTGTCAAAAAATGATGAATTTTTTTTTTACATTTTCAACAGAGTCCCAAAATTGTTTTCTTTTTTTTTATCCCCCTGCGGGATATTCATTACAATGCAAGGGACAAAGGGCATAACATTAAGGGGGTGTTTATTAAAACTAAAATTGTTCTCATTATTTTAAAAATAAAAATTAGACCTAAGTCTCAACCAAGATTTGGCTTGACTAACAGAAAAATCTAAACGGAAATTGTACATGCCGGAAAAGTCGTGACAAAATTGGCCACAATTAGAAGCGCCCCGAAAACCACCAAACTACCATAATATCCTAAACCCGTGGAGATCATGAAGGCAAGAAACATCTTCCAATTGTAAAAGGGACATCTGCCATTGATTTCTACATGACTTTGACATGTTTTAGCTGGAGTATTTTCAGATTTTAATCAGCTTTGGAGGATAATAAATTGCCCATAAAAATTCAGATTTTTCCACCTTAAAAACTCGACCAAAAAAATTCAAGGCTTAACAAATAGGCCTTTAAATGTCAAGTGTACTTTAACTTTGACTCTCTTTTATGGATTCTGCTTAATATTGATCCAACAAAGTATACTAGAGACTTGGGAGAACCCAAACTAACAGGCCCAACTGATTGTTGAAAAGTATCCACATTCTCTCAATAGTAGTGCAGAGGTTACCTAATGAAACTATTGTGTGGTTCCTTTAACATGTTCATGACTATACACTGTTAGCCATAGACACCATTTGAAGAGGTCACAAACAGAGGGGATCTCTGCTCTTTTTGTCCACCTAAACTGTTATGATACAAACCCTTGTCCCCTAGTGTCTCATTGGTGGGCATTGGCAATAACTCTATCTTGTACATTTATGTTATTGACAAGTTTGCATGTTTCTTTTTTGTTTGTTTTAACTGCTGGGACATAGCTGTATATCTATGGAGCCATTAGGAACAAAACTTCTGCTGTTTTATTCTATTCTGATGAAAATGTGCACAAAGGCTCATTCTGGATATATTAAAGAAGTGGGCTCTTATGCAGTCAGATTGAAGCAGTGCAGGCATACCCTAGAGCAGTGATCCCCAACCAGTGGCTAATGAGCAACATGTTACTCACCAACCCCTTGGATGTTGCTCTCAGTAGCCCCAATACAGGTGATTTTGAATTCCAGGCTTGATGGCAAGTTTTCAATGGATGGAGGGCACACCAATTTAGCAAAATTCAGTGGAGCAAAATACGAAGTGCAGAAACCAAGGCGAGGCAAGCTTTGGTTGCATAAAATCCATGTGTACTGTCAAACAGGGCCTTCTGTAGGCTGCCAGTCCACATAGGGGCTACCAAATAGCCAATAAAAACTCAATGGCATCTCCAGGATATTTTTTTCATGCTTGTGTTGCTCCCCAACTATTTTTGCATTTGAATGTGGCTCATGGGTAAAAAAGTTTGGGGATCCCTGCCCTAGAGAGTGAGCAATTTATGCTACATATAATGAGTATAAGTAGTAGGGATGTTGGAAATTCCTGGCAACACGTATTGGATTGGGTAAGGATGGAGGGTGCCCTGGATATATACTTATGCCACCAACTAAAGCCAACAAGGAACAGAATATTAAGAATGTCTCTTAATCCTCCCTTTTCTGTACAAAAAAGCATTTAACACTGAGGACACCAACCTGTCCAACACTTCCTTATAAAACCAACCAATACAGATGCAGCCACTTTGGTTTGTCTGTTTGACACAGAATAACTAAACACAGATATCCCATTTATCTCATTTAACACAGAAAACTGTGTCACAACATCCCATCTAATTAAAGCATTCACCATTGTGAACAATGGAGCTTTGGTATGCTAATGAAAAGGTTAAATGCATTAAATGAGTTAAGATGACTTAAGATAACACAGTTTCTTCAATTACCCCTGAGTCATGACGCATTTAACTCACAAATCCAAGTGGCTTCATCTGTATGTTAATATGACGTTGGCCTTATCTTTGCCGCTTAAACAGCCTCCACTCTTCTGGGAAGGCCTTTGCACTAGATGTCGGTTTCCATTTATGTGTAAAGAGGTTGGGCAGTGAAGTTGGGGATCAGGTCTGACACGCATCAATGTTCCAATTCCCACAGGGTTCAGCTGGGTTGAGATCAGAGGGGTCATTTACTAACTACAGGGCAGGGTACAAAGTCCAAAACATGGGTGGAATCCACAATGTTTTTTGCACTTTGCATCCTGCAGGTAGAAGGGTTGCCAAAGGCGCCTGACTGCCTTGACCTGGTTCTGACTGTCGGACCCCGGACATAAGTGTTTTTTAAATAAGCACTTAGGGGATAACCTTGGGCCACTTAGTTCTCTTGCACGTGCATCCTTGTGTCAAAAAATGACTACTCATGGGTTTGTTCTAACCAGTGAAGTTCTTTCACAATTACTGTACCTGTGTAAACCCAGCAATGTTGGTAATGACGTGCGTTACTTAAAGAAATACTGACACCAGAAATTAAAAATTTTTTACATCTATCATAGTACTGGCTTTGTTTGCTACTTATAGTTTTGCCATAAAGTTTTTACTCACAGCTTTTACATTACCCATCTGACTCTCCGTGCTTGTCTATTAGGGGGCTGCCATATTTGTGCAGCAGGAGTCCGTTAGCATTAGAGACTGACAGGCTGAGATGGGACAGTCAGATTAGAAAAACAGTCAGGTTTAGAAACTTCAACTAACAATTATATACAAAAATAAATCTCTCAGCAAAAAACGATCAACATGACCTATAGGTAACTTTTTATGTATATTCATATTTTAAAAAGTAGTTTTTTATTGTTAGTATCACTTTAAATAGCAAATTCAATTAGAAGTGATGCCGTTTTACTTTTGGCCATATAGTGTATGCATGGCACATAATAAAGGAGAGTTGTTCCAATGAGAAAATATCAAACCTGGTGTCCACAGATCCAGTAGCAGGAGATGGACAAGAACCATAAACAGAAGTGTAGCTAATGGCTCCAGTTTAGGTGAAATGACCTCATGATGTGCAATTTCCTGCCCGCAACAAAACGGATTCCACCCCATTTCCAGCACATGTCAAGCCATTTTGTTTCCTACTGTGTCCGGCATGGAGCTACAGTGTTACAATTTATTACACAGAGACCCGCAGAGACAACAGTGGTGGTGTATTTTCTTCTTCAGGGTTTTTAAATAAAATCACAATGTTTATTTTTTTTTTTCTGCAGTGATCTGAAGCGAAGAAACCATCAGAGTGAATCTTCCCATTTACAAAGACGTTTCATGTGCCATTAGAGGCGGAACACAAATGATGCCTGGAGCTGACTCAGTGGCGAAAATAATACCGTGCACATAAAAAGGTGAGCAGACCTCCATAAAATGACTTTGAAATAAAATGCTCTGCCATCCTCTCGTCTGTAATAGCTCTGAGGGAAAATGTGATTATGTACTCATGCTGCTACAAAGATGACAGAGATATAAAAAAAAAAAACGAGGATAAGCCCCCCGCTGCCTAGAGTGCTGCCTTATCATCAAGTGTCTGAGGTGCTTCTCCGAACAAACTTCGGCAAAGTTCTAAAAAGCTCAAAAAACACATCAGCACTTTTTCCTTTCAGATTTATTCATCGCACTGCGAGATTGAGTGCTCCCATTAAATCTTATTGCAGAGACACAGCACTGAACTATCTGAGAAGTGTTCTTGTCATTCAGGCGAAGGCTTGGGTGTCTATTTGCATATAAGTGACAAGCGCAGATGCGACAAGATAGGCAGTCGCTCTCCCTATCTCCCAAAACCACGCTTTTCATCCCCACATTCTTGGACACAAAATGGAAAGCACTTCTCAAAATGTCTCTGTACCAGAAGGTGAGATACGAATACTTCCAAAATGCAGTGACCCAGAAATGTTATCCAGATACCAGCACCACTTTTACACGATGCATAAAGAATATTCAATTTAAAGGAACAATATACTGTACATCAGCACAATGCAGGGCTTGAGCTGAGACTGTATTGGAAAAGCATACAAAATGGCAATGTATACCTTCCACAAAATGTATTTGGGCCTGGATATAGCAAGTGAGGCCTTCAACACGGAAGGAGTTTGTTCAGTTTGTAAATCTAAAATCAACATGGCAGACACATTGAAGCAGGAAGCAGCACTGGGAGTTTCTGCAATTGTAGTCTACTGCATTAGTAGCACATGCACCCAATGGGTGTCTTCTGCATCTCCAACTCAATTTGTGAATCTTCTAATAAGCTTCAACTAGAAAGGGGTCAACTGAGGCCTTCAACATGCAAGGAGTTTGTTCAGTTTGTAACTATAAATCAACATGGCAGTTCCAATGTGTCTGCCATGTTGATTCAGAGTTACAAACTCCTTGCGTGTTGAAGGCCTCAGTTGACCACTTTCTAGTTGAAGCTTATTAGAAGATTCAAGAATTGAGTGCCAACTCCAATAGGGAGACCAAGACCAAAGTGTCAACAGCCTAATTCCACAATCGTACTATTAACCTTGTTATGGCCATGATGGACAGTACCCAACCTTTCAGCCCTTGGGGTGATCAGTTGGATTCTCAGTAATGAAGTGCCCTTAGACAAAATAAATAATACATTTTATAAGAAGATTAACTAAAAACTAGGAATGTACCGAATCCAGGATTTGCATATGCAAATTAGGGGTGGGGAGGGAAATCCTGTGACTTTTTGTCACAAAACAAGGAAGTAAAAAATGTTTCCCCTTCCCACCCCTAATTTGCATATGCAAATGAGGATTTGGTATTCAGCTGAATCTTTCACAAAGGATTCGGGGGTTTGGACAAATCCAAAATATCCAAACGAATCCAAAATAATGGATTTGGTGCATCCCTACTAAAAACAAGTCACAAACGATGGGAAGGTCATCCATAACAACTAAATTTGTTCATGTATGACAGCATCAATGAGCATTTTTAATATCTACACACTGGTGGGATAACACCATAACTAATTTGGCCACACTTGTAATTGTATGGGGTCATCAGCCAACCGGGAACAGGATAGGGTTCAGTTAAATCTATTAGTCATCCTGCAATTGGAAAACTCAAGCAAATCTGTTGGGTACCAACAAAATTGACCTATGTGTGATCAACTTTTTTGTGGATAAAACAAACTGCAGAAAACATTTTTAACCCAGACTGCTGAACACACTTGTACTTTGGTATTTAAAGTCTCATCGTTTAGGGTTGCACCGAGTGTGTTTTTCCCTGCAGAATACAAATATACTGCACAAAAGATGTTCCACTGCCCTCCCCGTATTAGCCTTCCAGATAGATCTCCCATGCTGAGCTTTAAGGAGATTTAGTTCAAAACCAATTGAGAGAAGGCTAAAGCTGAGAAACAGATTAACAAAGCTGAAAAAGAGCATCGGAAGAAACTAAGAAGACGGCGTGAAAAGTATCCTGATAAAAATTTGGACATGGCTGAAGTCAACTGAGGTTTGCATAAAAAGCATCCACGTTAGTTCCAGCCAATGTTCTCCATTCACAGAGCGGCTCTGTCTCTGCAGGCAAAAGCATTCTTCTCTGTACATGATGAGCCTAATTTTATCGTGTGCTTTAAGATTTAGTTCTACTGCCACAGTCTGGAATCTGAAAACAATAGATAGGCTGAGAAAATGGGATTCATACCTGTTTTATTACAGGCCCAAGAAGATAAGCATGATTCTATAAAGGAAAGTCTCCCTACCACGGAGCTGCATTTAACAGACTTTATATAAAAACTCTCAATATAAAATGAGAAATGATGTAACCCTGTGTTAACACTCAAAGTTTATATTTGAAAGTGTAAATATGACAGGCAACCTTTAGATAAAGCTATAGAAAAGCTATAGACAGCGAAATCAGTGACTAAATTATCCAACGCTATACGTTGTTGCTTTGTTTGTGGCTTTATCAAACCTCAAAACCCTTAGTAGGTCAAGGCATCCTTCAGCAGCTTTATTTTAAGACATACAAACCTCATTAGCTTTAATGAAGCCTATTCCTATAGTTTCAATTGCACTTTTACTTTGTATGTTTTTCCCGTAAGAAATAGCGAGAGGTTGCGTCGCATACCAATGCAGCGCTCAAAGCCGATCACGATGGAAAGTCTAATTAAAAGCATATAAAAACACTATAAAAATGATTCATGGCCGTCTCAAAGATCAGCAGCCTGCCATAATTGGCTCTTTCCTACATTGTTGTTCCCAGAGAGCTGGATGGTAAAACGCATTATTGGAACATACAAGCCCCATCATTTTATTTGATAAAGGGTTTTTGAAAAAAAGAGAGAGGTCAGTGAAATTTTACATCTCAGCAAAGAGCAAGCTATACAACAATGTTGTGGCTAAACTGTGATTTATTTTATGAACAGACGCTATGGAACACAACCTATAATGAACAGATACTATTGCAGTGTGTTGCATTCAGTTGCAGCTTCAGCAGCAGCAGCAGGAGTTTCTTATACACAGTTACATCCTAGCAAATAATGGTAAGTCAGGAAGGAAAGCATTTTTCCTCCTCCGAGGCAAATTGGAGAGGCTTCAAATTGTGTTTTTTTGCCTTCCTCTGGATCAACCGGCAGTTAGGCAGGTTACATATAGACTTAAAGTTGAACTTGATGGAAGTATGTCTTTTTTCAACCTTACTTACTGTTACTATGTAATATGGAGATGTTACAATGGATAATTTGTAACTTGCACCAATACAGTAAATTTGGCTTCACACAGGCAAATGATTAGACCATTGTTGACAGCCTATTGGTTCATGTGTGGGTCCAAAAAGATAGATATTTAATCTACCATGTTTTGATATTGATTGGGTAGGAAACTGAGAACCAAATTGGGTTGTGGATGAGTTCCTTTGTCCAACAAGTATACGCAGGACCAATTGCTGGCCGAATGCCCACATCTGAGCTACAGAGTAGGAAAAACTCAACCCGCACGTGACCATAACCAGCAAAATGTTGCCAATGTAGCCCCTGTGCCCAACCCAGTACCCATGTCTTGTCATTTTGTAGGCTACTTTTGTGCATGCCTCTGTTTTCAAGACAGGGAATCTTTGGAGGAGAGCTCTAAAGGTGGCCATACATGGATAGATCTGCTCGTTTGGCGATGTCGCCAAACGAGTGGATCTCCCTCCGATATGCCCACCTTGAGGTGGGCAATATCGGGCAGATCCGATCGTGGGCCCTAGGGCCCAACGATCGGATCCTAGCATTCACAAACGGGCGGTCGGATTGCGGGACCGCATCAACGAACAGATGCGGCCGCGATCCAACGGGATTTTTAAACCCATACGATCGAGATCTGGCCGACTTTCGGCCAGATCGCGATCGGGGAAGCCCGTCGGGGGCCCCCATACACGGGCCAATAAGCTGCCGACATGGTCTGTCGGCAGCTTTTATCGGCCCGTGTATGGCCACCTTTACCCAGTCTGACCCACACATGACCCTAACCCACAATGTTTAGCCAAATTTCAACCCAAAACCCGTGGGTAAGCGCATGTTTCGGGTCAACCTGCACATCACTACTATAAAATGTAGGTGTATCTGGTGCTGCCATCTGATTTTTGCCATGTCAACACCCAATTGTTTATGTATTCAAAAACTCCAAGGCGACAGTGCATGATCAATCTAAAACATGATGGTCTATAGGTGTGCTTGGGTGTACCCTAAATCAACAGCAGGAAATAGTCAAGTCTAATATGCCTAATAATAGCAACTAATCCAGTAATCATCTACAATCCTTCTGAAAGTCACCCTATTGTTTTCACTCAGGTGTTCTGGTTACCACTGTAATTAGGCCAAAAACAGGAGGTCACAACTTCCCACAATGATCAATGGCAAACACATGCAGTTGTTCTCTACAACGCTAAAACCTATTTAACGCATATTAACGCACCACTACTGCAATTGCCCTCTGAAAGGCAGGTTTCAGGTTCATAATGTAGACTGGCTGTTGTTAATGCAGTTCTAAGGAGTTGGTCAGAGATGACATTTTGTCCAGCCCATTATAGAGGTTGTTCAAATCACTTCCTGCCCCAGAAAAGCTTACAATCTAAGTTCTTTATAACATTCACATACAATAAATATGGTCAGTATTATTGAAAGCCAAATATGGTCAAGTATTATTGAAAGGTGTTGGAGAGTACCTGGTGGAAATTCACACAGACAAAAAGGGGAACATGTATCTCCTTGAAGATAAGACCACAGATCTGCAAGTGCTGCAAGTCAGCAATACTAAACACTTCACCACCATAATGCTCATATGACCAGTTTCAGTGTTTTCTTACAAACTGGACCTGGGCAACTAATGCTAGATATACCTGGTTCTTGGAATCCACATTTACACAGGAATTATTGTGCAGTAGATTCCCACTGTGGCCAATCAGGGGAACCATTACAAACTGTTTTGTACCAGTCTTCCTACATTTGCTATAGGTGATGAGACCCTACAGTGGTAGTACAGTGGTACCTACAGGCTTTCAAGTCTTCAGTTATAACATGTGTCTGAAGAAAGATAGAAGACTCCAGGACTTGGGACAACTTATACTTTATCGTAACTTGTAAAATGACTTATGTTGGGGTATATTTGAAGAAAGATTACTGATGAGTTGTATAAGGATTAAGAAAGTCAGGTCAGGTAAGATAAGTTACAGCATGTTACATGGGTGGTCAATAACTCCTGTTTTTATCTACTGGTGTTTAAACCAGTGACCAGGCTACCTTAACCTAGCTACTAGGCAAGGAAGGCATTTAGGAGGCTCTTGGTATACTTGGGCTTGCTACATGCCTTTCTTAATATGTTTCTTAGGGGAAGATTTACTAAAGGGCGAAGTGAGTGGGCGAAGGTACCGTTTTCAGGGACTTTACGACTTACTAACAGGCGTAGGCATCACTTCACTAGTGGATGAGATGCACGATAGTGGTGATTTGCACTCTATCACCAGGCAAATTTTCACTCTGGCGAATGGACTTTACTCCAGAAATTTACTAAGATGCGGATTTTACTGAATGTTACCTCTTTTGCCAGACTTGCCTTTGCCAGCTCAGACCAGGTGAAGTGCACTGTAGTGCATAGATCTTCCTCATTCTTCTGTTACTTGCATCATATTTTTTAGTGAAAAAAGTTTCTAAGTCCAAAAAACGCTGGCGTCTTTTCCTTTTTTCAGAGTGATAGGCTGCAAAAGTCCTTACATTTTTTTGGGGGTAACCGTGTTCCCCTATACATTTTCTAACATATGGAACATTAACTATACACTGGGCTCATGTGTTGGGCATTATAACAACTCTATTTTATTTATTAAGGTTCCCTGGACTTGTGTAGTGTAATGTATTTGTTGCAACATATACGTCCATTCAACTTTTAAATTTCCCGCTGTATGCAAATTAGCCTGAGTGAAGACCTCTAACGAAGTTGCGCTAGGCAGAATTGAATCTCCGCTTTGCATTGCCAAAGTAACACTAGCAAAAATTTGCTAGCGTTTGGCGCCCTGGACGCAACTTCGCGTTTTAGTAAACTAGCGTTGTCTGAGCGAATTTTCACCTGGCAAATTTACCCTCAAGTGTTTATATTGGTTTGGTGCAACCAATGATTTGAATACACCACCTGTATAAAACCTTCATCCTTTCTTCACTTCTTCACTTCTTGAGCTCTCTCAATAATATACATGTAGACTTGGCAATGTAGTAAATTATATTTAAGCATCCCCAGACGTTTTATGCAATACTTACTCCGTAAGGCCAAGAATGGTTTCCCTTTTATATTGGCTGTCACTGGCAAACCTCTGAACGTCCACTCCTCTGCCAAGTCCTTGAAGAATTTGGGCTTGGGTGAAGTCAAATAATCGTTCGTTATAATAATGCAACTGTTCAATCAAGGTGACCAATTCCATAGGCCAATTAGCGTTGGCGTATTCCGCAACATACACCGTAACCATCTTGATGATCTCATTGGGATCAGCCTACAACATAAGAGAAACAGAAAGACCACAACGATTACTACAAATAAGCTTTGCGTCACACAAATGAATACAAAAGACCCTTTTTAACAGAATTCTATTTACATGAATATGAAAGAAAATGATTGTATTCTAGGTTATTAGAAGCGATACTTAATACACAGTAGGGGGCAAATGTTATGCACATTAATTGAAACAAAATGGCATCTATTAATATTCTATTAATGTATTACGTGTTCTGTACCCCCATAAAGGAGCACTTGATCCTGTTGCATTTATATTAATACAATATGTTGGGTAGCAATGAAACCTTGTACTTAAAGGGATTCTGTCAAGGGAAAACATGTTTTTTTCTTAATGTATTAGTTAATAGTGCTACCCCAGTAGAAACCTCCACTGCAAATACATTTTTTAAAAAGAACAAACGGATTTTCTTTTTATATTTAATGTTGAAATCAGACATGTGGGGCTAGATATATTGTTAGTTTCCCAGGCGCCCTCAGTCACGTGACTTGTGCTCTGATAAACTTCAGTCGTTCTTTGCTGCGGCACTGCAAGATCAAATTATATCATGTAAAGGTTGTATTCCTGACAGGTGCCTCCCACTCTAGAAACATAAACCTTCATATGAAATAAAAGGTGTTACGTTTGCCCAGGAGCAGTGACCCATAGCAACCAATAAGATGTTTGCCTTTAAACTGGTGACCAGTAAATTCTACCTGCTGATTGGTCGCTATGGGCTACTGCTCCTGGGCATACTTATTACCATTTATTACATAAACCCCACAATGCCATAAATAGACTACATGGAAAACAATGTATAGATGAGGTTTTGATATTAAAGTGTCTGATTTGAGGAAGCTATGAGAACAAATAAGACACCTACAGTATTACATGAAAGAGGTGCCAAATTAACGGAGAACCTACAGTAGCAAAATAAGGACTTTGCTGTCCACTTTTTAAAGGGGTCAGATGAGATTGTCAGCATTAGAGGAGAGGGCAACTGCCATATACACAAAACACAAATATGAGCAGGACAGAGACACGCAAGGAGATTATTGCAATAATCCAAAAGGGCAGCAGTGAATTCTCTTTGTTCCATGATGTTAATTCCTTGTTAATGATATGTATGTTCACAGTATGAGGTAACAAAGTTCCGTGTTGTACTGTGGAATTTAATAGGGCTTAATCAACCTCGTATAATTCCTATTTAAATGTTTTACAATAGAGACGATAGCATGAATGGTTTAGGCAAAAATAATTATTGGAATAAAACGAACATCAATCGAGCGATCAGCTTGAAACAATCCACACAATGAAAAGGTCAGTGTTTCGCCTTCTGAGCGGCAGGAGGGGGGATAGAGGGCAGGCCGGTATTGAGAATTGTTCCGTATAATTATTTTCCTTTCTTCTCGCACAACACAAAGCCGGGCACCCTGCTTATTAAATTACATGTCGGCATAAACAAAGGATCCGAGCATTAGTAATTCTCAGTGCACAATACGATCTAAACATATTTGTATTGTTTGCTTCAGAAAAAAAAAAAAAAAAAAAACATTCCTGCTAAAGCTGAACAGCATTATTACAAAGACAAGTGGCATTGTACCCATCTGAAATATGTGCCCTGGCATCTAACATTAGAACATTAATAGGCAATTGGAAATACAGTTTCGTACACTAATGGGGTTCATTTAAAGGAGAACTAAAGCTTAACTAAAGAAGTAGCTAGAAATATTGTACATTATGTTTTGGGTTTCTGTACCAGCCCAAGGCAACCACAGCCCTTTAGCAGTAAAGATCTGTGTCTCCAAAGATGCCCCAGTAGCTCCCCATCTTCTTTTCTGCTGATTCACTGCACATGCTCTGTGCTGCTGTCACTTACTGAGCTTAGGGACCCACTCACAATATACAGTACACATAGAATAGAAATGTCACAATATAAGGCTGATTAGTAATTTAATACAGATAATTACTACATGGCAGCACAGAAACCAGTGCAATTAGCATCAGAATTTAATAATCAGCCCTGTAGCATCAGCTTATATTACAGGGGAAGCTCATTTTCTGCTGGATAATTAGTGACGAGCCCTAAGCTTAGCTTCTCAACAGCTGCTCAGAGCCCACTGAGCATGTGAGTGTCACAGACACTTTCCAAGATGGTGACCCCCTGTGACAAGTTTGAAGTCCTGGATCATTGCTGCTATTGACAAGCTGAAACTTTAGGCTGGTGCAATAAGTTCACTATATACAATATGGCTGTTTTAGCCACATACATTTTTAGGGTTTAGTTCTCCTTTAAAGGAGTTTTGGAGGTTGCGTGTAATCATAAAACTATGCATTCTACTTAAATGGAGAGTGATTCATGGTGGGTTGTGTGGCATAGGTATTAGGGATGCAACAAATCCAGGATTCGGTTCGGAAATTCGGCCAGGATTTGGCCTTTTTTAGCAGGATTTTGATTAGTCCAAATCCTTCTGCCAGACCAAACCGAATCCAAATCCTAATTTGCATATGCAAATTAGGGGTGGGAAATCCTGTGACTTTTTGTCAGAAAACAAGTAAAATGTTTCCCCTTCCCACCCCTAATTTGCATATGCAAATTAGGGTTCAGATTCGGTTCGGTATTTGGCCGAAGGATTCAGGGGTTCGGCCGAATCCAAAATAGTGGATTCGGTGCATCCCTAATAGGTATTATTCTTCCTGCTAACTCTATAAACTTGCCTCTACAGTATTGGGCACTGGGGCTCATTATGTAATTCATGTCATTAAAAAGAAAAGACTGTGCGCTCCCCGCCCCCTAAACAACACATTGGTAATTCCAAGTTGAGAAATCCTTTACCCCATTATTTTTTTATTATTAATATCTACAAACAGCTGTGCTTAACCACAACAATGTAAACCAGAAAGCAGATGTGAAAGTGACGTGGCTGGCGCAAGTGACGCATTATTAGCTGACGGCTGACAAGAAGAAAAACAACTTGTGTTGAACACAACAAGCTCTTCCTAATGGTGACAATACAACAAACTGTCAGCTCTAGCTCTTACTGTCTGGTTATGTGTTTTTAGTGTGTCTGACTAATTGCTCCCCTAGTTATACCAACCTGGAGCCTTATGAAATGGAAAGGTAGTTGTCAATTTGTTTCCTTTCTTCACAGGTATAAAGGTTTCCACAAACAACATCATTGTTACAGTTTTAAATGTATTAGTCTGTAGCACAGACCATTGCTAACAAAATAAATATGACAGAGCATGTGCAACTGGAAATAGTGCCCCATGACACCTATTATTTCCTTTCTGACACTTTCTATGTCCGTGCTGCCACCTTTCTTCCCTTTCTTCCACCTTTTATTTCCTTTCTGCCACCTTTTATTTCCTTTCTGCCACTTCTGCCACATTTTATTTCCTTTCTGTCACCTTTAATCTCCTTTCTGCAACCTTTTATTTCATTTCTGCCGCCTTTTATTTCCTTTCTGACACTTTTTATTTCTTCTGACACTTTTTATTTCCTTTCTGCCGCCTTTTCTTCCCTTTCTGACACTTTTTATTTCCTTTCTGTCACCTTTACTCTCCTTTCTGCAACCTTTTATTTCCTTTCTGCCGCCTTTTATTTCCTTTCTGACACTTTTTATTTCTGTGCTGCCACCATTTCTTCCCTTTCTGTCACCTTTTATTTCCTTTCTGCCATCTTTTATTTCCTTTCTGCCGCATTTTCTTCCCTTTCTGACACCTTTTATTTCCTTTCTGCCGCCTTTTATTTCCTTTCTGACACTTTTTATTTCTTCTGACACTTTTTATTTCCTTTCTGCCGCCTTTTCTTCCCTTTCTGCCACCTTTTATTTCCTTTCTGACACTTTTTATTTCCTTTCTGTCACCTTTAATCTCCTTTCTGCAACCTTTTATTTCCTTTCTGCCGCCTTTTATTTCCTTTCTGACACTTTTTATTTCTGTGCTGCCACCATTTCTTCCCTTTCTGTCACCTTTTATTTCATTTCTGCCACCTTTTCTTCCCTTTCTGTCACCTTTTATCTCCTTTCTGACACCTTAGTCGTGTCCTCTGTGTATTCACAACGGCACCTAAGACACTGGCTATGACAATGTTGAAAAAGAACAGCAATCATAGGCCCCTAACTTTGCTCATAGTCTGCACAGAAGGAAACACAAAACTAGGAGGATGGCACATGTTTCTCTATGGATTGACCACATGAAAATGTAAAGATAAGAGAACTCAATCAGTAGCATCATAAAATACAGATTAGTACTTGCTATTGATGCTGATGCAAAGCTGCTTTCTCCATTAAATGTGCATCCGGCCTATGGAGCAAAGAGAATAGAATGGGGGCGCTGAACAGGTATTTGGGTGTCTGATGAACCTTTCCTTGCATAGCTTGTATGTCATGTAAGAAATAGTTTTGCCATTGGGATACCAACATCCTGCCAATTTGCTGTAAGCAGAGGGTGGGTGGAAAGAAGAACTTTTGAGCAAAAAAAGATTGTGTTTAACACTTTGAACTGTAGATTCCACAGCGCATTGCACTTACAGCGTCAGATATGAAAACATGAAGAGTTATCTGTTATTTTGCAGAATAAGTAAACCATGTGATAACTTTTTAAATGAAAAAAATCAAAAACTGTTATGTTTCAAGAGGGTTTAGGTAACAGTCTCCACTAATATATGCAATATCACATGCGGTGGCTTAATCTATAATAATAATTATTCAAGTACAATTTAGTATTCCATAATATTCCACTGTCCAATCGAAACCATTTGTTGGCAAGAACGGGCACTTTAGAATTGGTGCAAGCAGTTTCCTGATGTTCTTCTGGTTAGCAAAAAAATTTAGAAACCTTTCTCAAATCTTTCCTAAGCAGAAGAACATCAGAACAGTCTCTTTCTTTCTCCTGACAACTTCCTTGACTACTTGGTGGTCAGACTGGTCAGAAAATGACCAGCAGGTGGCGCTGTTGTAACAAAATTCATTCATATTAACAGTACATGTATCCTTTAATATCTTGGAATAAAAAATAAATAAATAATGAATGTACATTATGCAAAAGTTCTTAGACAATTTTACATTCACTTACTTTCAAGGTTTACTTATCCTTTAATTAGAATTAACATTGTGCTTTTAGTGGCCTATTTACTAACATTCAGATTATTTTTCACAAATTGTATTTTATTCTATAAAAAGTTGTGTTTTCTTTTTTTAGATTCATGATGTGTAAAAAATGCATTGCCAATAAAAGCAGTTGAGGTCCTGAAGAAGTCAATGGGAGCTGCACTGATCTTATTGGGCTTTTTTTTTAGCCATTCAGACTTATAGAGGTTTTCGGATTTTTTCTGCTAGTAATTGTCTGAAATATTTGAATTTTTAGAGGTTTTCGGAGTTGCATTCCTATCGTTTAGCTTTTTTTTTTTCTGTTAGTATTTTTTATATTTGGATTATTTAATAAATCACATGGCATTTGAGGTGTTAGAGAAAATTAGTTTATTTGTGGTTTCAAAAAGCTCTTGTACCTGTTGACCCTTTAATAAATGAGCCTCTCAATGGTGCGTTTTGACCAGGCCCGGATTTCTGGCGAGGCCACAAAGGGTTGCCACCTTTTAGTTCTGGCTCTACCGGCAGGTGACGTAAAGGGTGAGGGCGGGCCATAGAGGGGCAGGATTGTGATGTTTTGGGGCGGGGCTGTGACTTTCAGGGGCGGAGTCACAAAGTTTCAATGCCGGTTTGGTCAGGAAGGGACTGCAGCGCTTGGATTAGGTGAGTAGGGGAGCTGAGAGGGGCGGAAAATTAGGGATTACAAATTTACTGGCTAATACATTGACGGTAAATTTGTAAAACCAGCCCTGACCTTGGCTGGTATTTTACTTACGTTCAGGGGAGCACTGGGGACACTCAACATTCCCACCCACTAAATCCGGCCCTGATTTTGACTGGCCTGGTCCTCTCAAGGAGAACAAGAATGGTTGAAATACCCTTTGCTGGCAGCAGTTGTTTTTGAAGATTCCTTATTGCCCCACGCCAGAGGCACAGGAAAGTATCTGCACCTAAGAAACGCATTCTGACCTACGGGATTCTTCCTGAGAAACCACGGCAGTAAAAGTAAATTTAAGAGACAAACAAAATAAATCTAAAAAGTGCTTATTATTTCAGCTGTTGTGCTAAAAAAAAAAAGCTGCAGACACAACTCAGATATAACCACCTAACATTTCTCTCCTCAAATGACTCAGAGTACGAGACTCTGGAGCAGACGCCACCCTGTTACAGTACAATTCCGCGACTAATAACATGTTCCGAGAAAGTGTAATTATGGCAGATACAGTACTTATCTCCTCGGCCTGACATTAGCGATTGGTTAAGGCTTAGGTGCTAAATGACAGTCTGCCACTGCAACAAACACTTTTTTTTTCTGGGTAAACTGAAGCTCTTGTTATTAAAAGTTTATGTCACAGCAAATTTTTGCAGTTTTCATCAGCAGCAAATTGTATGGTGTATTCATCCCAACATACAAGGTTACAATAACATCATTGCACTTCACTCACATTAATAACCGTGTTTGTGACTTTCATTGGGGACGTGTGTTAACACTCTAAAGGCACATAACTTGGTTGGCTTGTCTGTTCTATGAACCAAGAACATATATATATATATATATATTGCTTCCAATAAAGATTCATTATTAGTGATGGGCGAATAAATTTGGCAGGCGCAAATTCGTGGCAGATACATTTAGGCACGTCAGAATAGTTGCACTCATAAAAATTGTTGTGCGTCAAAATTATTCAGGCGCCCATATATTTTATACGCGCCCATTAACTTCAATGCGTTTTGTGAGGTTTTTTTTGCGACTAATTTGCCCATCACTATTCATTATACGTATCTAAGTTGGGATCAAGTACAAGGTACTGTTTTAATATTAGACAGAAAAAGGAAATCTTTGGGTTATTTGCAGTGGTGAAACTGCCCCCCTGCTGAAAATAAATTTGGAGGGGGGATTTTAATACTATAGAGGGACAGCATTTTTGCGGCCTACGTGGCGGAGGGCGGACGGCCGATAATGGAATCCGGTGTTAACCACTTCCTGTTGTTCAACCACACCCAATTTAAACCACACCCAATTTAAACCACACCCACGTTAAACCACACCCATGTTACCACAAGAACTTTTAAGACCATGTCCACATTAACGGTGGTAGCACACCATAAAACCAAATGGTCGCTGTTCACTGCAGGGAAATCCCTAATCACTCATATGTGAAAAATTGAAGTCATATTAAAACATTCCCTTAAATCCATATGCCTCATCCTCCTATGTGGATAACACAACAACCCCCAGCACATGATTAAACACCTTAGGGGCCCCTAACAACAATTTCCAAATGCTAATAGTCCCACAGAACAAACCCTATCAGGCCCACCAGCGACTGTGGTGTCTGCTTCCTCTATAGTTACGTCACTGATTATTTAGATAAAATGTAAGTCTATGGGAGAAGGCCTTTCCATAAGTCTGAGATTTCTGGATAAAGTGTTTCCAGATAATGGATCCCATAACTATACTATCTGGTTTTGCCCGTGGCTTGCCTCATTCCTTTCAGCCCTTTTAGGTCCTCATGATGGTTGTCCTGCCTGGTTTGTGCTGACTACAGGGGTCATTATGAAAAAACACAGACATAATGCAAAAAAAGTGTCATTATGGCAAGAAACTGTGTCATTATTGTCTGCACTATGAGACCTGTAGCCATTGCTGCTCCTGAATGACATGCAAGATAGGGGATTGGTAGGGGGTAGAAGTTGGGATGACCATGTGCCTTCCCATAACCTCTTATGAACACAACACTGACAAATGCAGTCTTGTGAAGATGGATGGTACTCCATACCTGTGGCCAGTGGTGGGACAGGGGAAAAAGTGCAAACAGCATGGCAGTTTGTCCTGTTTTTAATATTATATTATCCTCTGCACCAATAAATTACCCCTTACATATAATCTAACTTCCAATATTAGTGTATATTCGGCACCCTTGTGTGGCTACATGGCAAAAATGCTGAAGACTTGAGCCCTGGAATGGACTACCAGTGCTCCCTCAGGGTTTGGGATACCTTATGTGGTATGTATTTACTTTGTGCCAAACGTATGACAAATAGTGGGAGCTGCATTGCAGAATTGGGGTACAACTGGGAGGAAAGGAACAGCAATTTGCAGAGAAACTGGGGCTACTTGGCACTATGCAGAGCAAACTGGCTCCATAAGAAATGCAACTGGGCACTTTGGAGTGTAATTTGGCTGCCAGGCCCTGAGCAATGTAAATGCATATACAACAGAAACACAATGAAATTGGATGGGAAATAACTCCCGGGAATGGTCTCTTAGGCTCTGAAAGCGGCTGTCCCACAAACCATTTCAAATGTAATTTTCTTCCTGGAAAAAGCTTCAGTTTAGGTAATAAATGCCCCCAAATGCTCAGGTAGAAACGCTGACTGTTTAATTCACTTGTGCACAAATGATATGAAATATAGAAACTGTCTATCAGGTTAGAGGGCTATATGCCTTATAGGGAATCATGTGGCTTGAAGCTGCATATTACACATGAATTAATAAAGCATCCTGCTAATTTGTGTCAAATTCGAGTCAAAAACAAACCATCACATAATAAGCTGTCTGATAAACCCCTAATGTGTGAAAGATAGGCAAACTTTCCTACCAGGAGGGACACTACTTGAGATGTACAAACCATGCAGCAAATCAAGCAAACAAATTACGTACATAAAATCAACCAGTCACCCTCCGTGCTCCCTGAACCCACACTGTGTCCTGTTTTAGTTTGTAAAATTATTATAGGTTTCTTATAAAGTTACTAATAATCTTGTTACAATATGCACCCAAACTAGCTTGTACTAGCTCTGTGTGCATTGTGCCTGAAGGATTTATCAATCAAGAAACCAGATGAACACCTCTGAGATTTCATAAAAAAAATAAGCAAAATTAAAAGTTTAAATGGAAAAGCAATGTTTATAAGAAGGAATTACCACTAGTAAATGGGGAGAGGATGTTCTTGAGAGGGGCACAGTGGACCAGTCCCTGGATCAACTTGTACTATCTTCCATAACCCTGTATTCCCTCACTTGCTAAACACCATCCAACCCCTTCTTAAAGCTAAGTTGTGAAAAGAGAGGCAAATGAAGAAGTAGGCGGGCTTTGGGTGGTTCATGGGCTGGATTTTGTCATCACTGGGAAGTGGTTGAAGAACATTAGGGGTGTGATTGTGCATGCAAGAGCATTTTGTTAATTGGGGTCCATTTTACCACCCACAGGGCCCAGGTGACCAATAGACTAATAACTGGGGCCAAATGAGATGGGTCCCTGCTAACCTAGTAGTATGGAGTCCCATGATTACTGATGGCAGCCCCGAATGGGGATCCTGTGATGATTGTATGTACTGTGAATACATACAGTAGATATGGTTATATCTAAGAATACTACTACTTCTACTACTATCTGGGTGTGTTTATCTTTTTGGAGCCTCGATTACTGTTATTGCACAATATGGTTTCTGCACAAGGATGCACCAGCATTGTGTAATTACATGGAGGCTAATAAACAATTCCAAAAGCAGGGGTTGGCTTGGTCTCACTGCAGCGTACCTTCAACAGAACCCTGTAAGTGCCAGTATGCCTACCGAAAAAAAAACTGATAAGGGAATGGCCGTGATAACTCTGCATTTCAGCTGCTAAGTCAATCATTCTGCTGAAGCCAATCTTTCTGATGAAGGAATCATGTTATCAAGAAGCTTTAAACTCATGGCACTATAGCCAGTCTACACAAGAAAAAGATTAATCAAACATTGAAGAGAAAAATTATGGTGAAAGTTTTGGTGACAAAACCTTAATCAATTGAAGCTGGACTACAGACACAAGGTACAACAATGTTGTCCATACTATTAGTAGAGATGTGTCTTTTAAAAGATGGAGAGTGGTCCAAACTCCTAGTAAAGATGTACCCAGCCCATTCTTGGCTACAAGAAGTTCTAGATTTTCTTTTGTAAAGGGTGTGCTACCAAATATTAAGTCTTGGTTATCTTCAAGGTCATTTTTCAGATCTAAAAGTATATGTTAAGTTCTGAATGGAATAACAAGGTTCTCTGGTGTCCATGCATGTTGTACTAAACTCAACAAATTGGACATAACAGGCTCATCATCACTTGCTACAAGCTGATAAGAAGCATTTATGGAAGTAATCACAAAGTTCTTTACCTTTGTGAATTGTGTCAATAAATGTGTAAATCACCCCAAAAACTAGTAGTTTGGACCACTCTCCATCTTTTAAAAGACACATCTCAACTAATAGTATGGAACACTCGTTTTGCAAGACGATGGTGCGAGTTAACATTGTTGTACCTTATGTCTGTGAGATGCATCGTAAAACAAGATTGGTAGAAGTCAACCAAAAACTTGAGGTTTCCAAGCTGTTTATCTGACTGTAATTACCCCCCTCTTCTGATGAGGGGCCCCAGAGTTCCTACATTGCTAGGATGTCCCTTCCTCTCTAACTTTGCCCCCCTCTGAGTTTGGCAGAACATTTCCAGCAAGTAAACAAAGCAACAGAGGTGAATGTGACAACAAAGCAACAAGTCCTGCCTGACTCTCGCTATTAACTGATCTTATGAATGACAACTATGTCACTGGAAATTTTGTTATCGCAGAGAGATGCATATGAAACTATTTATATGTAAATGAAATAATTTCAGAATTTAATGAGTTTCTGGCAGGTCTTTTAATTTATCCATCAAGCATCCATTATGTCCCAGTGTTTTTCTTTCCTTGCATGGCGCGCCAATTGCTGGGCTGGTCTTATTCCAGTTTTCCTTTTATCAGGGCTTCCCAGCGAGGAGAGGTTTTTTTTTTGTTCGACAACCAATTTATTCCTTTTTCTATCACATTCATAATAACTATGGGCATTATACTCGCTAGCAGAAATCCAAGTGCATATTTATAAGCAGGATCGCAAATCATTCAGGAGTACTATTTAAAATATGAGATGGAGTATTAGGCTTTTCAGAAGTATACAAATATGCTAGACAATACATTCGCGCTCAGAACCTGCACACAAGTTGTAAAGAAAAAGGAAACATAGTTATTCCCATAAGATCTCATTATTGCTGGTAAGTGACAAGCCACACCGTTGATATTTAGTGTGCAATATACAGTCATATGAAAAAGTTTGGGAACCCTTCTCATCCTGCATAATAATTGACTCCACTTTCAACAATAAAGATAACAGAGGTATGTCTTTCATTTCCCAGGAACATCTGGGGTGTTTTCTGAACAATGATTGTTAGTGATGCAGTATTCAGTTGTATGAGATTAAATCAATTATGAAAAACTGGTTGTGCAAAACAAAGATTATTCAGTATCATGGTTTAGGGAAGGCTACAAAAAGCTGCCAGTTTCAATTGTAAGAAATGGAATCAGGAAATGGAAGGCCACAGGCACAGTTGCTGTAAAACTCAGGTCTGGCAGGCCAAACAAAATACAGTAGCGGCATATGCAGAGGATTGTGAGAATGGTTACAGAAAACTCAAAGATCACCTCCAAAGACCTGCAAGAACATCTTGCTGCAGATGGTGTATCTGTACATCGTTCTACAATTCAGCGCAATTTGCACAAAGAACATCTGTATGGCACGGTGATGAGAAAGAAGCCCTTTCTGCACTCACGCCACAAACAGAGTCAGTTGTTATATGCAAAAGCTCATTTAGACAAGCCACAGTCATTTTGGAACAAAGTTCTTTGGACTGATGAGACAAAATTCGAGTTATATAGTCATAGCAGAAAGCGCTTTGCATGGCGGAAGAAGAACACTGCATTCCAAGAAAAACACCTGCTACCTACCGTCAAATTTGGTGGAGGTTCCATCATGCTGTGGGGCTGTGGGGCTAGTTCAGGGACTGGAGCTCTTGTTAAAGTCGAGGGTCGGATGAATTCAACCCAATATCAACAAATTCTTCAGGATAATGTTCAAAAATCAGTCACACATTTGAAATGTGAAGACAATGACCCTAAACACACTTTGAAATCTACAAAGGCATTTATGCAGAGGGAGAAGTACAATATTCTGGAATGGCCGTCACTGTCCCCTGACTTGAATATCATCGGATGAAATAATCTATGGGATGATTTGAAGCAGACTGTCCATGCTCGACAGCCATCAAATTTAACTGAACTGGAGAGATTTTGTATGGACGAATGGTCAAAAATATCGCCAAACAGAATCCAGACACTCATCAAAGTCTATAGGAGGCGTCTATTATGGGCTTTTTAAGCTGGAGCAGCATGAAATGGAACAATAACCATTTCTATTTTTACCTATATTGACCCTGAGCTGTAAATTGTGAGGTACATGACTGGCTGTGTTGGTAAATACATTCTGTGGATGCTGTCTGCTTATATGTTTATAACACTCCTTTTCATTTTAACCTGCTTCCATATAAGTTATTGGATAAGGGTTTCTAAGCTCTTTATATGGTCCTGTTATCCAGAATGCTCGAGACCTGGGGTTTTCCAGATAACAGATCTATCTGTAATTTGGATCTTCAGACCTTAAGTCGACTAGAAAATCATGTAAACATTAAATAATCCCAATAGGCTGGTTTTGCTTCCAATAAGGATTAATTATATCTTAGTTGGGATCAAGTACAAGGTACTGTTTTATTATTACAGAGAAAAAGGAAATCATTTTTAGAAATTTGGATTATTTGGATAACATAGAGTCTATGAGAGATGGCAGGAGTTTTGGATAACGGGTTTTCAGATAACAGATCCTCTATCTGTATTCATATAGGGCTGGATTAAAGGAGAAGGAATGGTAGAATCATTGGGGGGTGCCAAGTTGTTAGGCTTTCCACTAGGGATATTAGATCTTACATTTAAGTAAATGTAAGAGCCCTATCATGATATTTTTCCTGTGTGCCAGAAATTCTGTACTACAAATGCAATGGCTGAAGACATTGCAAGGGATGCTGGGAACCAAAATGGTTGTGTGGTGTTCAGAAGAAAAGTACCCTGGGCTGGTGCATTTTTTGAAAATGACTAATGGCCCTGGATCAGAGTCAGCAACTACAGTATATTCACTCGGCACCCCTTGATGATGCTACCTTTTCTTGTCCTGTACAGCAGAGGGGCTATTTCCTCTGGGCCCCAAAAACTGGAATGCTCTTTGGGGGAAACCTTTTGATAAAAGCTCAAATATATTACATTAACAGCTAGAATTTCTCAGTATATTCATCAGGAATGTCAGACCAGAGGTAGTCTTGTTGGAACTGAAGTAGAATCTAACATTAGTGTAAGATTAAGGCCCATTAACCTTTTTAACACAAGCTCAAGATTCATGATTAGAGACAGAGCTGCACAGTTTGGGATTACAGGCAATGTAAAAAATATAAAAAACAATACAGATTTTTGCATTTACTCTACATTTGTGATTATAGAAGCTCATATTCTTTGTGGCAGAAATTAGGAAGGAAGAAATACTGGTGGCATTTGCAGACACCCAATACATTATCTTTAATGAGCTGCATAATTACTTGCAAAGAAGAGAAACATCAATGTTTGGCATTCCGCCTGCCTCTCCTGTAAAATGATCCACAGAAATCCTGTATATACAATATACTGAGAATTCCTATTATCTCTCGCTTTGCTGATAAAGCATTGCTTCTAATGTTGGCGTTGTGTGTGTTTGCTTAACTTGGTATTGTGAGCTGGCCAAGGCATTTCTCCCTTTATTTGCTCAAACATTATAGGCTTCTTTTTTGAATGCAAAATGGCAAAAAGTACAATTTTGGACACAGATCGCCATGTTTTTTTACCCATGATGCAGGATTATTTTTTCCTACAATTCCAGGGTCATTGCAGCCAAGCAAATGCATTTCCCCCTACCTCAGCTAGTCCTGAAGCAAAATATAATTTTTGCCACCGATTGCCAAGTTTTTCCCCCACAATGCAGCCTTTTCCCTACAATTCCAGGGTCATTGTGGGCCAGAACTGAGTTGCCCCTGCCATAGTCTCAATGCATAAAAATTAATGCAATTGGAGTTGTGTGTCTTGATGAAATGGATAAAGTGGGGACTGCATTGGTTCAAGTGCTTGGTGTTATAATGACATTATCATGCAATTCACTGGCCACAAGTCTGTTGCGTCCAGCGCTGCCATCAGAAATCACGGGGTCCTATACAACAAAATGTTTTGGGCCCCCTGGTCCCTGTCCACCCCCCAAGCCCTATCCCAGATCGGGGCTTCAGCTTCGGCTCCTTTTGCGGCTTCGGGACTTCAACTTCGAATCTTTTTGCGGCTTCGGGACTTTAACTTTGGATCTTTTCACGGATTTGGGTATGTTTATGGCTTCGGTCTTTGGAGCGTCAGGTCTTTGGATCTTTGGTTCTTCTGCGCTGTCAAGGGGGGCCCAGCTAATTAAAAAATTACAGCACAACCGGACCCCTTTTAGCCCCGGTAGAAATGTACCCCCCAATTGCGTCTATTGATGAAGGTCATAGAACACACTTGAAGATGGTGGTAGAACCAGGGTTCCACCATTAGGTGCTCTTGTGAATAATTCTGAAGAAAAAGCAGGACAAACCCACTGGTACCAAAAGGGCTAGGAGCATCCTTGGGAGAAAGCAGCAGTTGTGTTCATAGATGAGCTCTCAAGTATTCTGCCACAAAAACTACACAAGGTCACAAGTCAAAGACCCTGGATTGAATCACCTCATCAAACTGTTGTGATCTTGTACAAGTTACATCATCTCCATGAATTCCTGAAAGCTGACAATTCCAGGAAACAGGAAGTTGCGAAGCTGCACTTGCGATAATATGATAGAAGTGTAAAGTTACGCTAGCGATGCCTAATTAGCATACGGCGTGCAGTTAAAGTGCAGTTAAAGTACAATGGAGGTGTATGCTGCAGCAACTACATTACACTACACAAGGCCAGGGAAACTTAATACAATTAAATAGAGGTGTTATATTGCCCTACACATGAGCCCACTGTATAGTTTAGGTGCCAAATGTAAGGGGGAAGGAGGGTACCCCAAAAAAATTAGATCTTTTTCAGCCTATCACCCAGTAAAAAGTAAAAAACGCCAGCGTTTTTTGGGACTTTTCAACTATTTACTCTATTGCACTTCGCCTGGTCTGAGCTGGCGAAGTCAAGTCTGGCACAAGAGAAAAAGTCCGCAAGTTAGTGAATTAGCGTAGTTACGTCCCTTCGCAAGGCGTTAGGGTGCGAAGTAGCGATACAGTACTTCTACTTCGCTAGCGAAGTTACACCAGCACCCATTAGTAAATCGGCAAAGTGACGTCACGCTGGCGAATTTTCACTAGTGTTAGTCACTTCGCCCTTTAGTAAATTTGCCCCAATATAGCTATAATAACTCCATATGGATAGACTAATGTGTTTCATGCTTTTCCAGCACTTAATCATAACCTCCAAAGAGGAAGGTACACACATCACGCCTATAAAAATATCACACCCTCCCACCACATAGAACAGATAAGTACAATACACATTGCTGTTGCATTACAAACTCTCAAACTTGGCACAATTAGCAACACTGTTCTGACTAATGTCCAATAAAGGGCACAGTACAAACAATCATATTATGGATATGGGTAAGCATGAAAAGCGTTAGGCTAATCATATGGGTTAATATCGCTTTTAATGTGTTGAAATGAACATATTTGTATCTTTACAAAAGAATACATTTTGTTTGTTCCATGCATATTGTATTCAAAGATGGCTGATTGCTATAAAATATGAGAATAAGATATATTCCCCCCTTTTTTTAAAAACTTTCCTTCTCTTCAGTTCATCTTTAAATCAAACTTTCATACAGAGTTAAATTGGGAGGCCAAAGCCATGGAGTGGAGTCAAAGCACCTCATTAACAATGGCCGGCCGCTGAGATCTAAGAAACATGAATATGTGAGAGTTAATTTCCTTCGGTGCATTTCCAGTTTTCCTCTTGCAAGATCAAATGTTAAAATAATGAAGTCTATCCGAGGAGGCTACTTGAGGTTAATAACACCGAGACACTGGATATTTCCCTTGCCAACTCGTGATTCCTGAAGATATACAGTGTCGGTGAAAATGAAATGAAATAGCTTGTGGTTCCTGATTGATTCCCTGCACATTAAACCAATATATATTTGATGCATAATTGGTAGCTGCATATTGGCTTATACTTCAAATAAGCCCACTGTACCAAAAGGACATTTTGAAAGGAACTGGGTCTACTCTGCTGCAACCACTAGTCTCCATACTAAAGGCAGGTTGACAGAAGGTTTGACTGGTATATTCTATTAATATGAATAGCTTATATTCCATGAACTTTCCTTCAAATAAAATGTCGGCACATGCTGTGCGCACTGAATATGCCATTAAATACAATTAGGATATACCTAAAGTGAAACATTGAGTATAAGGTGATCAGCTGTACCATCCATGGATGACCTCTAAGAATACTTTCCTACTGCGTGGGAAGGTACATATATGACAATTTATGTATGTATATATTTGTGTAGCACCACAAGTGGTAACACATTCCTAAACCCTGGGGCAAATACATCGCTGTGGTTTTGGGGTATGAACTTTTTCTTTACGGGTATCTTTCCCAGGGACACATTCCTATGACTTTGGAATGTCCCGGGAAATCATGAAAAGTTGGCACCATAACCAAACAACGGGGTAGGGTGATAAGTTTTTGTCTAAAGGGACCCTAATTCAATAGTAAGGAAGTAGAGAGTAAGGCAAGGTGACTGAAGGATTACCAGAAGAAACTGTAGGTCTTCTATTTACTCTGGTGTCATATGGCAAACTGGAAACTAACATGGGCAGCTTTAAATGAAGGTTTGGGGGGGCTAAGTATCCCCCAAACCAGTACTAATGAATTTCCTACAACAAATAGCATGGGAATATCATACATGAAGCAAGCACTTAACCCGCCATGCGTTCTGGGGTTTCATATATAAAATAGGCTCTGTATTTATACTTTCATGTGTTCTGGGGCTTTAGATATGGAACTGGCACTGTATTTACACTATCATGTGTTCTGGGGTATAATACATGAAATTGGCTCTGTATTTACAGTCCCATATGTTCTGGGGGCATTATGGAATTGACACTGTATTTCTAATACCATGTGTTCTGTAGTATTATACATGAATTATGTATTTTAGCATGTGTTCTGGGGCATTATACTGTATAAGGAATTGGCATGGCATTTATACTATGTGTTCTGGGGTTTTATATATAAAATTGGCTCTGTATTTATACTTTCATGTGTTCTGATGCTTTATATATGGAACTAGCACTGTATTTAGCACTGTGTTCTGGGGTATGATACATAAAACTGACTCTATATTTATACTATCACATGTTCTGGGGCATTATACATGGAATTGGCATTATATTTCTACCATATGTTCTGGGGGCATTATATATGGAACTGGCACTGTATTTTATAATACCATGTGCTCTATGGTATTGTAGATTGATTATTTATTCTACCATGTGCTCTGTGGTATTATACTGTACATGAAACTGGCTCTGTATCATGTGTTCTGGGGCTTTACATCTGGAATCGGTACTGCATTTATACTACTGTGTGTTCTGGGATATGATACATGAAATGGGCACTAAATGTATCCGACAATGTGTTTTGGGGTTATTATACATGAAATTGCCACTGCAATTATCCTGCTATGCATTGCAGGGTATTATACATGAAAATAGCACATTGGTACTATATTTATACTACCATTTATTCTTAAGTTTTATATATATATATATATATATATGAAATTACCACTTTATTAAACTGCCATATGTTCTAGGAAGTTATCCTGCAAGGTATTCAGGGACGTACTTTACATAATCATCCTTCCATGGAGTACTATATATATATACTATATATGAGAATCTATGTAGCCTCCCCAGACACAAAAACCCCCTCTGTCTATGTAAACTAAAAGTTTGCTAGATCTCCAGCACATTTTGTTTTCAAATTTCAAAAGTAACGAATGGTATCTAATTAACGCCACAACACATGCACCTCTGCAAACGGCAAAACAGACACTTTATTTTGGTGAGAAGAAAACTGAGGACTTGTATTTGTTTCTTAAGAAACTTTGCTCTTAATTATCGAGATAAATAAAAACATTTGCTATAAACACTCTCCCCCATGTATGTATTACTAAGCATAACTGTGAAGAAGGGTGGGCACTCACAACAGAGCAGCTCTCGACTGTGAAAAGAAATACATTTTTCCTTAAAATCTTCCATTCACTATAAGACACTGGCACCACCCTAGTCTGGTTTAAAGGGAAAGTATTGTGGTAATAAAATGTAATATTAGCTTAGTCAGAAACATTCTGAATATAATCAATTGGAAATTATGTACGTTTTCTAAAATAATTTACCCTTCAGTGTCTTCCTCTCTGCAATCTCCCTTCATTCAGGAGTCAGAGCCAGATTTTGATTGATGCTTTGATGTTTAGGCCAGACACATTTTTTTATAGACCTGTGATGCCCAACCAGTGGTTTGTGAGCAAAATGTTGCTCACCGACCCGTTGGATGTTGCTCCCAGTGGCCTCAAAGAAGCTTCATATTTTTGAATTCCTGGCTTGAAGTCAAGCTTTAACAACCATGTGTATTGCCAAACAGAACCATCCATATGCGCCAGTCCACAAAGAGGCTACAATAGCCAATTATAGCTCTCCAGCTTTATTTATATTTGAATGTGGCTCAAAGGTAAAAATAACTGACTCTGGCACAATAAGTGCATGTAGAAAGACAGGGCTAGTTGTGAAACTGTGTCTTGATTTGAACAAAGGACCTACAAGTTGCTGACTGCAATAACTCTGCTCTACATGAGCAAACAGCTAGGTTCCTAGTTTAATGCCTTGTTATCAGTAAGTTAAGTCATAGTCACTGGAAAATGTCATTCATTTTGAAGTTTGCATTTATTCCACTATGTAAAACACCTCTTTATTCCTATGGACCAGGAAAGCAGATGGGCATTTAGAGAGTGGCAGCTGCAGATATAGAGAGTGATATTCCGAAACTATTTGCAATTGGTTTTAATTTTTTATCATTTGTGATTTTTGAGCTTTAGCTTTTTATTCAGCAGCTCTCCAGTTTGCAAAGTCAGCAATCTGGTTGCTAGGGTCCAAATTAGCACTGATTTGAATAAGAGACTGGAATATGAATAGGAGAGGCCTAAATAGAAAGATGAGTAATAAAAGTACCAATTAGAATACATTTGTTGCCTATTTATTTGTGTTTTTAGATGGGGGTCAGTGACCCCATTTGAAAGCTGGAAAGAGTCAGAAGAAGAATAATTCAAAAACTATAAAAAAAATAATAATAATGAAGACCAGTTGAAAAGTTGCTTAGAATTGGCCATTCTACAACATATGAAAAGTTAACTCAAATCTGAAGTACCCCTTTAACTCGGGAGATCCCTAGATCTACTGGCACCCACCGTCAGGGTTCCCAAAGTGATCGGCGTCAATTGAAGTAATGAACTAAAGTGTATCTCAAGTATTGTGTGCTCACATCATTTTAATTGGAAAGCACCAGAAATTATAACATTTAAACAGGGTCAGACTGGAGTATGAAGGGTCTAACATTCCAGGGCCCCCTCGTTCATGTGTGAATGGCGGCATGCGCCACGCATACGCCAGGATGCGCCAAGCATAAGTGAATGATGGCGCAAGTCTTTCCTGAACATTTTTGTTTTGGGGCTCAGCAGCTTAGGGTCTGGGCTGGCACGGTCAATGAGGGCCTGGCCCACCATGTTTCTTCCCGGTGCCCCGCCGGCCCAGTCTGATGCTGCATTTAAACTAGGGATGCACCGAATCCACTTTTTTGGATTCGGCCGAACCCCCGAATCTTTCACGAAAGATTCGGCCGAATACCGAACCGAACCCTAATTTGCATATGCAAATTTGGGGTGGGAAGGGGTAAACATTTTTTACTTCCTTGTTTTCTGACAAAAAGTCACGCAATTTCCCTCCCGCCCCTAATTTGCATATGCAAATTAGGATTCGGATTCGGTTCAGCCAGGCAGAAGGATTCAGCCGAATCCGAATCCTGCTGAAAAAGGCCGAATCCTGGCAGAATCCCGAACCAAATCCTGGATTCGGTGCATCCCTAATTTAAACACTAAAGGATTTCAGCACAAGTGTGTCGAATTCAAGTCAAAGAGCATGTGCAATTTCTTGTGTACTTTAAAACATGGAAAAAAGCACCACATTCTTGGTAAAAATAAATAAAAATGGTGACTTGAACCTAAAATTGCACTTTGCACACTGCAATTGTAATGAGCCCTTATGTGTGACATATGCTCAGATACAGGGTAACTATTAATTAGCAAGCGAGAGCTAACGATAAGGCATCTGCTCCTGAAAATGAAGAACTGTCAGCCATTATGCCTTCAATTTAAGTCTTACAATCATCAAAAATATTTAAAGGGGATATAAAACCTCAAACAAATGAAGTTCTTTGTGCTCAAGCAGTTTTCCTAAGTGCTACACAAATTGACTTTCATACCTTATTTTTGTGTCTGCTTCAACGTGACTCTCTCCCCGTGCCGCCTCTGATAAAAATCCAAATGAAACCCCTTTTACAAAGTAATCAATAGACCAAAAAGGCATCAACTCGCAAAGCGAAGCACCTCGGCAGAGGAGAGCTGTCAATCGTGACTGAATTAAATGGACCGAAGGATCAATACTGTCCTGATCACTCAATTAAGACACAATTACAACACAGACGTCTGTCAGCCACTTGACAGGTAACAAATGACAGCAGGGCTAAGGAGATAGGAGTCTGTTCCGGCAGGATCCCCACTGCAGAGAATGTTCTTTATTCCCTAAATACAAATACGCTTCTTTTATTTGTTTGTTGTGTATAATTGTATCCAAATATGTGGCAAAATAATCACCTACCTATGGCAGATGTTTCACATACAACCTACACATCAGTTGGGGCTGGTTAGTGAGGGGTAAATTCATGAAAAAATTTCTGAAACTGCATTGAAGTCAATGGACATCTTATGCACAACAATCTTTTACATACGCAACAATTTTTGTCGCTCCATATGCATTAGTCAATGGGCGTTTTTTTCTTTTGGGCATTTTTTCTCTGTGTATTTTTCCAAGGCAAATTTTTGCCACAGTTTCGAGAAAAAAATTGCACATGGCGAAATGTGGAATATCACAGCGAATCCATGGCTGCCAGAAAAAATTAGCTCATCACTAGGGCTGATCTAATGGAAATACAGAATATATATTATAACGGTATGGAAACTGTTATCCAGAATGCTCAGGACCTGCATTTTTCCGAATAATGGATCTTCCCGTAATTTGGATCTTCATACCTTAAGAACATCATGTAAAAATTAAATAAACCCAATAGGCGGGATTTACTTCCAATAAGGATTAATTCGATCTTAGTTGGGATCAAGTACAAGTTATTGTTTTATTATTACAGAGAAAAAGGAAATTGTTTTTTAAAATTTGGATGTAGGATACCTCAGCGAGTAGGATACCATGCAGTTTTTGTACTGTTTGAGCGTAGGTAAGTTCACATACGGGTAGGGGTGTAGGCTGGCGGGTTGGGTCTCAGAGTAGGCTTTCTTAATGACAATCTGAATTGGCCAACATATTGCATAAGCATTTTGGCTTCCATCAAGCTCTCGATATTCATTTTCATGACCTGCTGTTTCTATTGTTAGACCTTTGGAGTGTGGAAACTTTGCCAAAATAAAAACTTCCTCTGGTTTTTGAGCACAGTCCAACCATCTATAGGCAGTTTGGTTTGGGGGCTGACCAAAGGCCCCATACATGGGCCGATAAAAGCTTCCTACAGACAGAGTCGGCAGCTTATTGGTCCGTGTGTGGGGCCATCTGATGGGCATCGATATCTGGTGGAAAGTCGGGCAGATTTCGATCAGGCAGGGTAAAAAATCCCGTCAGATCGCAGCTGCATCTGTTCATTGATGCGGTCCTGTGATCCGAACTGTATAGCCTCGAATTCTGATCCGATCGTTGGGCTCTAGGGCCCACGATCGGATCAGCCCATATCGCCCACCTCAATGCGGGCATATTGGGGAGAGATCCATTCATTTGGTGACATCACCAAACGAGCGGATCCTCCTGTGTATGGCCACCTTAATAGGGACTGCAGTAGCTCTTAGCAAAAGCTCAATAGTATTGGGTCACTAACCCCAGCAATCAGCAAGGGGTCTGCAGAGGGTATTTTACATTGAGCATTCAGACAAAAAAACATACTGACCCTTTAAAGGGGTTGTTTGCCTTTGAGTTATTGTTTAAGATGTAGAGAGTGATATTCAGAGACAATTGTTGTCCGTTTTAATATTTCTGAGTTATTTAGCATTTTATTCAACAGCTCTCCAGTTTGCAATTTCAGCAGTCTGTTTGCTAGGGTCCAAATTACCCTAGCAACCATGCATTGATCGCCTGATCGCTATCTGAAGAGGAGCGCAAGCAGAGATTCGGTAACAACAATCGAACCCAAATCCAATAAGAAGTCCTCAAATGTTTGTTCTTAAAACACGCCATTTTTAATTCTGTGCCTTTAAACACAAAACATGTAGAGGCATCAGTCTGATGCATTAACAACAGCAGCTCAGTGCCCTGCATCGTCCGTCTGGATTTCTTTCTTAGCCAAAAGCTGTAATTTAACAAAAAGCAATTTCTACTTAATTCTTTAAATTTCTTGCTGTTCAGGGCTCAGCCTAAAATATGCGAGCGGCTTTGTTCCCTGCTGCTTTGTACGTTCTCGGTTGGGGTTTTGGGTTTTTTTTTTTTGTTCTTTCAAGAACTTTCTGCAAACACACTATAAATAATATCACATTGGTCACATCATGAAACCACAATCTCAATAAACACAGCAGTCCGTCCGCAATCGGGGTTTCATCATTTGTTCACCAGGAGGCAAGTGAAATGACACCAAGTCGTAAAGCAATTGGAATAAAGAAATAAATAAGGCACATTAGCCTTGCAGAATCCCTCCGGAATACGGCTTTATTAGCATTTACACATATCTTTTTATTAACGTGCATTAAGAGGTGCCTCTGCGCTTGCCGTGATTAGCTGACAATTCGGTTTGTGAAGGATTCATTTGCTGACAATAACAAATGCGGAAGAAATTCCTTCATGAATAATCATGTCATTTTCATTTTGCCCTATAATTGCGTGCCGTGGATTGCACAAGGGGCTAAACAATTGGATTAGCGAGTCATGAACGAGGCTGTTTGAAATGAAAATTTATATTTGTTTTATAATTAAATTTCTGTATTCTGCATTTAGACTCTAGTTCCTGTATTTATCCCCACTAGTACCTTTCCTAATGAATCACGCATTAATGGCAGGATTTAGCTATAGAGAATAGGGGGGCTGTGTTTCTCATTATTCCTTCATGTTAACAGTGAAGCCTGCCATAACTCTGTATGTACTTAGCATGTACAAAGCATACTGCATCCTTGCAGTCTCTAAAGCTGTCCTCAGCTGAAGCAACAACATTATTGTGTAAGAGATTAAATAGATAGATAGATAGATAGATAGATAGATAGATAGATAGATAGATAGATAGATAGATAGATAGATAGATAGATAGATAGATAGATAGATAGATAGATAGAGATGATAAATAGATAGGTTGATGATATAAGCTGTGTCACATAATTTATTGATATCCATTTTGGTCTCCAAAAACCTTTTTCCAAGACATGGTTGCAGTCTCTAATGATATCTTTATCATTAACCTATATAATATCTGATTTCCTTGTGAAGATAAAATTCATATTTAATTCATCCCAAGTACTGATATTTACACATATCTGTTTCAACACTTTTCCTATATTAGCAGTCAAATTTCTGTGTATAACAATGGCACACAATGCCTGAATATACATATGAATATGTCCCTTACAGTATGCCGTACCCTGACTCACTTATGACTGAGCTTCTGTTAAAGGAAAACTATACCCTCAAAATTAATATTTAAGCAACAGGTAGTTTATATCAAATTAAGTGACAAATTAAAGAATCTTACCAAACTGGAATATATATTTAAGTAAATATTGCCCTTTTACATCTCTTGCCTTGAGCCACCATTTCATGATGGTCTGTGTGCTGCCTCAGAGATCACATGACCAGAAATACTGCAGCTCTAACTGTAACAGGAAGAAGTGTGGAAGCAAAAGACACAACTCTGTCTGTTAATTGGCTCATGTGACCTAACATGTATGTTATGTTTGTGTGCACCGTGAATCCTACAATTTTTTAAAAAGACAATTTTCTATTTATGATTACCCAATGGCACATACTACTAAAAAAGTACATTATTATGAAAATGGTATATTTATATGAAGCAGGATTTTACATATGAGCTGTTTTATGCAATATATTTTTATAGAGACCTACATTGTTCGGGATGTATAGTTCTCCTTTAAGAGCCTGGCTGACATCGTATAGTTTAGCTACAAGCATCTCACTGTTGGGATTTATGGTCATGTGTTGAAGCAAGGACAGTTACAGATCTTATTGTAGCATTTAAAGTCCCTGTAAATTTTGGTCCTGTTTCTCTAAACTGAAACTATTTATTGGGCAGAGGCATTAATATACATTTGTCAAAGGATATAAATGATAGGATTGGTAATGGACTTTGCTTTGCTATTGCACATACATACATAAGCCATACATGAGCAAAGGGTACAAACTCCAGTCTGTTTTCCAAGCTTAAAGTGACACTGATATATATAAGGGCAGATCTCATATTATTTAAGTATGCCCTACTGTAAAGTGCTCCCTATTTGTAATTATTAATTCAATGAGTGATTCTTACTCTTAGAACTCCTTGAGGTGAAGGACATTATTGATTCCATTTACCCAATAATGCTGAGCATATATATTCTCTTAAAGGAGAAGGAAAAGCTAAAACTAAGTAAGCTTTATCAGAAAGTTCTATATAAATACACCAATAAACCCTCAAAGAAATGCTGCTCTGAGTCCTCTGTCAAAAGACACACAGCATTTCTTTCATTCTATTGTGTACTCATGGGCTTCTGTATCAGACTTCCTTCTTTCTGTTTAAACCTCCAGGGCTAGGGCTTGAGCATGCTCAGTTTCCCCCTCCATTCCTCTCCCCCTCCCTTTTCCTCCCTCCCTTCCTGCTGTAATCTGAGCCTAGAGCTATGAGTGAGCAGGGAGAGACTCGGGCAGGAAGTGATTTCACACCAAGCTAATACTGCAGCTGCTATCCTAAACAAACAGAGAGATTTTCTAGAGCTGTTTAGTCAGGTATGATAAATGTTCTAGCTTCACTATTGTGGCTAATCTATTGGCAATAAACTAATTTGGTAGTTTTCTTTCACCTTTAACTGTAGTTGATGAAAATATCTTACACTCTCCTGTTTCTCACCCTTACATCAAACTAATGCCGTGATTGACATGGAGCGAACAACTACCCTGAAGTGATGTGTGGGTCAAAAATAACTCAACCAGCACCCGTCCCTAGCCCACCAGGAGCAGATTAGGAGTGTACTTCCCCAGTCTGACCTGCACCGAATCCTAACCCGCAACGATTGGCCAAATTTCAACCTAAACCCGCCCAACCCAGTGGTCAAGCCCGGGTCACTGTGGGTTTCTGGTCAACCCACACATCACTACTACTACCTATCAACATGCCTGAATTTTAGGATGTACAGATGCAGCCACTTTGGTTTGTGTGTTTGACACAGAATAACTAAACACAGATATCACATTTATCCCACTTAACACAGAAAGTTGTGTCACAACATCCCATCTAATTAAAGCATTCACCATTGTGAACAATGGTGCTTTGGTATGCTAATGAAAAGGTAAAATGCATTAAATGAGTTAAGATGACTTTAGATAACACAGTTTCTTCAATTAATCCCGAGTCATGACGCATTTAACTCACAAATCCAAGTGGCTTCATCTGTATTATCCACTATGGATGTGACAGTTGCACCTGTATGGACAGTACATTGCTTAATGTTGCACCCTTAGCGAGCTAGCTGCAAAGATGCAAATTATTGGGTAAAATGATTATTTGCAAACAGTTTGATCTATTTGGGGATTTACTGAACAATGGCAACGCCTGATGTACCTTTGTACAAAGTCTACAGTGAAGAATAAAAACATGAGGCCTCCAAAGTGTTAACCTGATGGAAGTTATCAACATGGATGGAGTTCAGTGCTAATCTTCTACGGCAGAAAAGATACGGGAAACATTACACTGCTGCAATAAACAGGAGACAATATGGCAGCCCATTCGCCAGCATGATAGCAATCAGCTTTTTAATTAGATGTAACTTATGTTGTAAGGCTTTTCAGCCGATCACCTGCATTGTGGGACAGAGAAAAATACAGCCAAACTGAAAACTCACCCCGTAGAGAGGATGGCACTTGTCCTTGAAGCATGGAGCCAAATGAGAATAGATCTGCAGGCTATAGTAATAAGCCGCCAGCTGGAGAGATAAAGCTGAATGCGATTGCTTTTCAAAGCACTTGTTGGCATCAACCACCTAGGAAAGATGAGAGACGGGACTGACTTGGCTGAGGAAAACACACAAGACTTTGATTTACACCCATTGATGTTGGAGTGCCTGCCATGCACCGTGGAACAATGAGCAAGTGACTGAAGCTTGACTAATTAACACCTTTTTCCAAACCGCTTTTACCTCATTAAAACTAACCTTTTTTCCCGCAACATTATTTAAATAATTATGTTAACATTTATCCATTTCTTTCAAGATGTTATTTAAATTCAAGCAATGGCGATGAATCACTACAGAAACTGCGTAGTTTGCATTTAGGGTACAGTTGCCGTGTAGCTAAAGTGGCCCTGTGAGTGCCCATTGGCTCTATATATTGTCTCCCTGTGACTGTTCCTTCAATTGTCCTGGAGGTGAATGGGGCTCCAGTTCGATAGCCTGGGATCTCACAACCTAATGCAGGTCTCCTAGAAAACAAGTGTTTAGCCTTTTTAGTGCCACTTTAATCTGCCATGTAAACATCGCTGTTGCTAAGGTCATAGACTGTAAACGTAGATGTATGGAACAGATCCTCTGGTCCTTGCACCAAAGATTATATGCTTCACATCATTAAAAATGGAGAAATGATTCCCACCTCCCCTTGGCATTTAATAGCTACATGGGTCTGGTTTCTAAGACCTTGACCAGAGCCAAGAGTACCGCTCTTCCCATGCAAACCCCAAAAACAATCATGGAGTCGACCTGTATCCGCCACACCTGAAAGCAACATCACTATCAAATGTGACATCACTAACAGTGGCAAATAATCATACAAACAAAAACGTTAAATATCTTGTCAGAAAGGAATGTTGGGTAACCCTTATGTAGAGTTAGGAGCTGACTGTCAGTTTTTGCTTCCCTGTCATCCTTACCCTGCCAAAACCTTATTAGGTACAGAATAATTCAGCCAAAAATTAAAAATGTGGCCTGTTAGACAAGTCAGTAGACTCGTTAGTATGATCCATGAGCAGGACTACCTCCTGTATACATATCAGATGTAGCAGGACAAATTGCAAAATTATATAACAGCTCTATAAATAATATGTGACAATAAAAGTCGATAGCATATATTTAACATACCTGCGGTAATGCCAACAAGTACGCCACCGACATGGTGATATCGTTTGGCAACGTGTCACTTGCCAACTGCAACAGGACTGGAAAGATAATAAAAAGAGAAAAGCCATAAGAAGACATGCCCTGCTATGCAACATTTAATCAATAGCATGCACAATCATTATCCAGACTTTAAATGAAGCACTCGTTAGTATAATTCATGAGCAGACCACGGACGATCAAACCGTAATGTAGCCTCACGGTAATTGTCAGGCAAAACATTTTCCGACTGCATCCAAACGCCGCGAAACAGATGCTCCGACAGATTGGAGGAAGGCATCCTACACACATCTCAGTAGCATAATCACTCGGTCATAAAATAAGATGAACTATGGGCAGAAACTTTAAGGCTGAAGAAGCCACCGACTCAACTGAGAATAATAGGAGGTGAGACCGGTCTATGCATAACACAGCGAATAGATATTAAAATTATAAAACAAAAGGAAAGGTAAATGTACTGTATCCTTTGTCTGTTCTTTATTCTAATATAATCCCATACAGAGTTGCATAGACAGAAAGCATGATAAAACTCTGCCCTAAACAGCTCACAATGTACTGCAAGAACTATTAAGACACTTACTCAAAACCTCAAGCAGATGAGCACAAGACCCATCTACAGGAAACTTAAGATTCATAAAGTTATTCATACAAACAAATTAAAGAGGTGGTTCACCTTTAAATTTACTTTTTTTTCATCAAAGGTTGAATGTTAGCGTTTTTATACCTCAAATGTACTCGAATGGTTTCTTATTTATGAAAAAAACTTGAATTCTGCAAGTTCGAGTTGCAAAACCCGAAAACTAATCGAGTTTTCGGCCAAAACCCTCAAAAAAAATCTCGAACATCATGCAGGCTATTAACATCTTTAAATGGTTCAAGGGACCTCTGCCATTGACATTAGGGGGCCAATTCATTAACTTCGAGTGAAGGAATAGAAGAAAAAAAACTTTGAATTTCAAAGTGTTTTTTTGGCTACTTCGACCATCGAATGGGCTACTTCGACCTTCGACTACAACTTCGAATTGAAGGATTCAAACTAAAAATCGTTCGACTATTCGACCATTCGATAGTCGAAGTACTGTATCTTTAAGAAAAACCTTCGACCCTCTAGTTTGCCACCTAAAACCTACCGAACCCAATGTTAGCCTATGGGGAAGGTCCCCATAGGCTTGCCTAACTTTTTTTTGTCGAAGGATAATCCTTCGATCGTTGGATTAAAATCCTTCGATTCGAAGGATTTAATTGTTCGATGGAACGATTATTCCTTCGATTGTTTGATCAAAGTATTTGCGCAAAATCCTTCGACTTCGATGTCGAAGGATTTTCATTCCCCAGTCGAATATCGAGGGTTAATTAACCCTCGATATTCGACCCTTGATGAATTTGCCCCTAGATGCTGTATTTTTGGATCAAAAAATTCAATAATTTGAGTTTTTTTTTAAACCCAAAAAAGAGTTTTAACCAAAAAAATCAACTCGAAAACTCCAATTGTTGTAGAAAACATAACTTGAACCTTAATAAATAACCCCCTTAGTATGTTATGCAGTGATCCCCAACCAGTAGCTCGCGAGCAACATGTTGCTCTCCAACCCCTTGGATGTTGCTCCCAGTGGCCTCAAAGCAGGTGCTTGTTTTTGAATTCCAGGCTTGGGGGCAAGTTTTGGTTGGATAAAAACCAGGTGTACTGCCAAACCAAGCCTCAATGTAGATTGACAATCCACATAGGGGCCACCAAATGGCCAATCACAGCCCTTATTTGGCACCCCAGGAACATTTTTCATGCTAGTGTTGCTCCCCAACTCCTTTTACTTCTGAATGTTGCTCACGGGTTCTAAAGGTTGGGGATCCCTGATGTTATGGAATGGCTTATTCATAGCAACTTTTTAATTGGTCTTCATTGGTCTTTTTCCAGTCTCTCATTCAAGTCACTGCCTGATTGCTGGGGTAAATATAACCAATTGCATATTGTCTCTGAATATCCCACTCCACATCATACTAAGAATACCAGAGGGTAATCAACTGCTTTTTGAACAGATGCCAATTATTAGTAGAGACAAGACAATGTTTTGTTGATCTTGCCCTTCCTCATGTACAATAAGATCATTTTAATTTTTTTCTAATTTGGTGACAAATCTCTGGTGACCCAAACCCGGAGAACCTGCATCACCAAGGATAGATATGAATGTGGGTAAGCCTACTAAAGAAAGAGAATTAAACATATCACCTTCTTATTGCTGATGCGTCTTCTCTTTACAGATACCTGTAAGCCTAATTGGTGTTTTGCTAATGATATTTAAACTAGGTTGAGGCTTGATGGACAAGGGTTGAGAAGACCTTATTTAAAGCAACTCTGACTTGCCTTCCTTAGAGACTATGGCGTATGGGTTGATACGCAGTATCTCACGTCAATATGTTTAACCAATTCTCTTCATTCCTGGTAAGCTCTCCCTACTTCCTATTTCTCCTTATTGATGCAAATGAAGTGTGTTCCCTTGCTTCTAGAGCTGTTGCACTACATTTCACCAACGCAAGCACAGGTACGCTCTATTGTCATGTGACTGTTGCTTGAAAAAGGGGCAATCAGTGTTTTGATCCTTTGGTATTTCTATTTTTTAGAACTTACAATTGAAATATTTGCAGAGGAACATGTATGGGTGTAAATACATTAGTGAATAGTGCCGATTTATGTCCATGTTAGCACCCTGCATTTGTGTTTAATTCGTAATTGAGCCACATTCATTGGATGAGCAAACAGTTCAGATAAATACATATCCAAACACCAAGGCAAAGGCATATATTTAGATAAAGGAGCAGGATTAAATGCAGCATCTGACACAGACAACAACACTAGTATACAATATACAGTATTACATATTTTGGCCAAAGTGTGGTACTAACTCTTTTTTTTTTTTTTTTGCAATAATATTTTTAAAGGCAAATCGTGTGCTGGCAATTTTTCTCTGTGTGTGCAAATATTGGCTTTTTATCGTTTATAGAAGCTGGTCAACTCCAGATTGTGGGTTAGGCCAAGCGCTGGCACGAGGGTGCTTCTATCGGCTGGTCAACTGAGATTGTGGGTTGGACGGAGCACTGACGATTTATTTATGGGGTTCATGGAAAATTGTAGTCAAACATTGCATATAGCTGCCATTCAGCCTTTAAAACAGGGCATTATTTACATGTGCATGTTAATGGGCTGGGGCTTAAAAGCTCACTGCTTTCTCACTGGAGCTTCTGAGTTAAGGGTAAGTGCACGGTTGGTCTTACTACTGTTTGATTTTAACTGCACTACATACTTAATGTGACACGCGAGCTTAAATATTTTGGTCAAAGTGTGGTACTATCACCTCATTTTTTGTAATAATTACTTTTAAAGGCAAACAGTGTGCTGGCAATTTTTCTCTTTCTCTTTGTGTACAAATATTGTCTTTGCATTGTTTATAGCAGCTGGTCAACGCCACAGCGTGAGTTAGACCGAGCACAGGCGATTTCTTTCAGTGTTTCAACGACACTTGTACGTTGCACAAGAATGTGCCTTCAATGATTTGAAGGCACGTACAATATCATAGGTTATTGTGATATTGAAATCTAGTTATTTAAGAAATGTCTATATATAGTTTACATGTGTATAGATAGGTATAAATATGTGTATATAACCCCACTGGAATTCATGTGGAGTGTTTGAACTTGAAGGACTATGAAACTATGAAAGACACATATTTTTTTAACCTTTAATCGTGAATTTTTCACATTCCACATAGTTTATTTTGCTTTCATGGGTGATTTAACAAACATTTCCATTTGCCATACAAATGAAGGGGAGATACTTTTACATCTGGTCGTGGAAAAAAAACGACAAACTATTTGTAATTGAGTCTCATTCTTTGCTTGAACTGAAGGTCAAACATAGCTGAAAATCGATTACGGCTACGTTTTGTTACTTCAGCTCAACGAAATGCATTGCAACTGTGGTCCATGTCATAAACACACAGCGTAAGTTAAAACTAACAGAACTAAATGGTGGACTTTGTTTCCCCAAATAGCCCTACAGTCTAGTATGTACACAAAGGTCTCCATTACTAATATAGGTGCTAAATTGCTCAAGTGTCGTTATCAAAAGTAACAAATCAGAAATTAGCTTAGAACAGTCTAAACAAGTTAAACAATTCAAAGATCTTACTGGTTGCTATGGGGAACTGCACTGGAGCAGTCAAATACCTACAGCAGTGATCCCCAACCAGTAGCTCGTGAGCAACATGTTGCTCCCCAACTGCTTGGATGTTGCTCCCAGCGGCCTTAAAGCAGATGCTTATTTTTGAATTCCAGGCTTGGAGGCAAGTTTTAGTTGCATAAAATCCAGATGTACTGCCAAACAGAGTCTCCTGTAGGCTGCCAGTCCATATAGGGGCTACCACTAGTCAATCACAGCCCTTATTTTACATCAGCCAGGAACATTTTTCATGCTTGTGTTGCTCCCCAACTCTTTTTACATCTGAATGTTGCTACCGGGTGAAAAAGGTTGGGGACCCCTGACCTACAGTATCTTTATGAATCAGCCACTATTTTCAGTTATTTCTGAAGGGTTACACTATATAATTGTAGGGGGTTGATATACTCAAGACATACATGGGGCTTGATTCAATTCAATATGATAAATGTTCGATAAATTAAAAATTTGTTTAACTCCGAAAATGAATGCACAATTTTATCCATTTCAATTCATTGCGATTTAGAACGAAGTGAATGTGAGAGGCAGTCAATTTTGCAGAGCGGACTGTAACTTTTTTGGAGGAAACCATTATCGTTTTTTTTTTTTTTTTTCACAAATCACGCCACAACTCAACGCAAGATATTCTACCTACATCTAGAATTGCTTAAATACAACTCACGTCACGTTCATAACTTTTTAATTTTTTGATGCAGAAAATAACTTCCGGTTACCCTCTAAAGGTCATCACTGCCTAAGATTTTTATGAAGATCTTCCATTGGCTCAGCCTAACCAATCAAAGGTTATTCGTTAAACACCACACCCAGACAAAGCAATGCTATAAAAAGACGTTGCTGTTCAAAATATTCCATGATGTATGGCAAGAAGCCAGGGAGTGAAGGGTTTTCCTAGTCCTGTTTGCATGTGGCCAAATCCAGCAATAACACTTAACACTTGAGATCTGGGTCTTAAAAACAACATTGATCTCAGAATATTCAACTTGCAAAGCTAATAGTCATGTGCAAACAACTGGATATGATAAAATCGTTTACACAGTGGATTAGTGGGACCCATCGAAAGGGAAATTATTAAGAATGATTTGTGATGACAATTGTTGATTTAGGATTTGTGTGCATGTGTTTTAGTTAATATTTTAAACACATCAATATCTTTTTGAAGGTTTGTCTTCATAGCTTTAGAATGTGACAAATAACCCAGCAGACAAAATATATTGACGTGTGAGTTTGAACATTACATATTGGAGTTTATGGCAGGTCCTTTCCAAATCAACTTGCAGCTCTGTTGTTTCAAACACTGGATGGGTTCTAGGGTCCAAAAGAAATAAAGGGATATAGTACGGGATGTAGTATGGGACCTGTTATCCAGAATGCTCGGGACCTGGGTTTTCCGGATAACAGAGCTTTCCGTAAGTCTACTAGAAATTAATTTAAACATTAAATAAACCCAATAGGCTGGTTTTGCTTCCAATAAGGATTAATTATATATTAGCTGGAATCAAGTACAAGCTACTGTTTTATTATTACAGAGAAAGAGGAAATCATTTTTAAAAATTTGGATTGTTTAGATAAAATGGAGACTATGGGAGACAGCCATTCCGTATTTCAGAGCTTTCTGGACATCAGGTTTCCAGATAACGGGATCCTACACCTAGTCAATTGTTATACACACACTTATTTAAAAAAAAAAAGTCATGAATGAAAATGGAATCAATAAAAATAAGGCAAATAGGTCAATTTTGAATAAATATTTTTTAAAAACAATAGAACATTTGAAAGTACTTCTGTTAATGAAATACAGGTATGGGACCTGTTATCCAGAATGCTCGGGACCTGGGGTTTTCCAGATAATGGATATTTCCGTAATTTGGGTCTTCATATCTGAAGTCTACTAGAAATTCATTTAAACATTAAATAAAGCCAATTGGCTGGTTTTGCTTCCAATAAGGATTAATTATATCTTAGGTGGGATCAAGTACAAGTTACTGTTTTATTATTACAGAGAAAAAAGGAAATCATTTTTAAAAATGTGGATTATTTGGATAAAATGGAGTCTATGGGAGACAGCCATTCCGTAATTCGGAGATTTCTGGATATGGGGTTTCCAGATAAGGGATCCTATACCTGTATACATTAGCGTAGCTGGAGCTGTCTTAAAAACACTTGTGCGATAAGACGAATGTGTCAGAATAGAAGACGGAAAGAGGGCGAAAAGGCTTTAGAGCATTTCCACCAGTTCAATGTTCAATGTGGCGTAAGGGAAACCGGAAGATAACGCAAAAAAATTCATTCAGTAAGTGCTTTCAGGTTGGATTGAATTGTGAAAAGTAAGTGTTCCTGGCACTTTCAATGGCCCATTAGGAAGATAAAACATAGGTAATGGAAAGATATATCAGTTAATGTGATAATTTAGTGCATATCGGACATACGAAAATGTGCACAGGTTCTGACTAAATATTCAGAAATGGTTTGTTACAGTGAGCTGTGAAGATGTGGAATTGTCTCCCTGAATCAGTGGTACAGGCTGATACATTAGATAGGTATAAGAAGGGGTTGGATGGTGTTTAGCAAGTGAGGGAATACAGGGTTATGGGAGATAGCTCATAGTACAAGTTGATCCAGGGACTGGTCCCATTGTCATTTTGGAGTCAGGAAGGAATTCCCCCCCCCCCCTTTAAGGCACATTGGAGAGGCTTCACATGTTTGTTTTTTTACCTTTCTTTTGGATCAACTGGCAATTAGGCAGGTTATATTGACATAAAAGGTAAAACTTGATGGACGTGTGTCTTATTTTTAACCTAACTTACTATGTTTTCAAACTGAAATTAATATTACTATTCAATGCCTTGGTTACATATTTATATAGTGTATTGGTATATTTGCAGGAAAAGAATCAGTACAAAAATAATATTTTTTCCTTATTTTGCAGTTATGAAATGTTTCTTCTCAAAAAGTATAGTCAGGAAGTAGCAAAAAGCATTAAGTAGCTATTTATACAGCTTGGCCTTGGATGCATTTGAAATGCTCTTTTCCAGTGACACCGAGAGTGCCCTTTTATCATTCCTCCTCAAGCCATGACCTTGACTCTTCTGTAGCCATCTTCGTTATTTCTGCATTTGAGGCATCTTGACTTTATTAAAACTCTTACTGCCTATAAGCAAGCTTTTCTCTTTAGCTGCTGTGTAGAGATAAGCACTTGGGAATAGACAAGAAAGGCAAGAGTAGGCTTGTGAGTGAGAGGAAGATCTCCAAATCTGAAACTGTGTCGTGGAGATATATCCATCTACCCAGCTAATCCAATAAAACAAGCCGTCAATGGGTTGACAAAGCAGGTTAAAGCAGATTTCAGCTATCTTTGTTTTAAAGACAACAAAAAGTGATACCTTTAAGGGCTAACTTCAAAAAATTAAAAGTGATGCATATTTGCAGAATACCAAGGTGTTTTCTTTGGGCAAAATAGATACAAAGGAAACATTAATATAAAACATTTGAGAACAGAAATAAATACAAGCGTTTGGTATATTGAAAATAGAGTCATGAAATATCAAACAGAGGGATATAATTATAGAATTGGTGGGGAGGGAAGGAAGGATATATGCCTCAATATACACCCAATACCCACTATCTCTGTAAACTAAGGGGAAAAACTAGCTAGAGACTAATGCCACAATAGGACATCAAATGTTACAGTAGGAAACCACACTGTCTCAAGACTTGGGAGAAGACTAGACATGTCTACAAGCAGTGCAACAAATGAACTATGACCATGAGTTTATAACTGTACCATCTTCTTCCTTAATTATGGACAAAAATCATTTGTATTAAACTGTAACAACATTTCAAAAAGTTGAGGTTTCATAAAGATTGTATCTGTCATTCCTTTTTAAAAATCCATCGTTTGCAAAGAAGCCTGCGTAAGACACAAAAGCAACAATGGAGTGACCGATGTCTTGTGATGGGGTTGCCCGAGCAGTTATTTGTGTATTATTCCTTGCTTCTAAATTAGAAATACATTCCACATCCTGGGACTTGTGCCAACTTTTAAGCAATTTATTTTTTCAAAATCGATATTTCGCAAGGAAAGTCTTAAAAGAAGCTGCTGGAGATCCTCACCATTGTTAAATCGAAGCAACAATAGAACTACCTGCAACAGTTTTTGAGCCTAATTTATTGCTTCTAAACATAAATTTATCCCAGTGAGCTTGGGGAAATAACTAGGGAACTAGGAATATACAGTAGAGGAATAATTGGGAAAGAAGCAAGGACAGCAGGCATGTAGTGGGAGGAAGTAGATAGGAGAAGAGTAGTCAGCACATCGATTCTCAGTTTTCTTTGGAGATGGTGCACGTTCTACAATGGCCACTCACCATTGGCAAACTGTGTAGTAGAAGATTTGAACAGCACCACCAACTCTTCAAATGTTTAAAAAGCCTTTATTTACGCTTTTGAGGGCATCACTGCAACGTTTCAGGCCATGCGGCCTTTTATCAGCTTGATAAAAGGCCGCATGGCCTGAAACGTTGCGGTGATGCCCACAAAAGCATAAATAAAGGCTTTTTAACCATTTGAAGAGTTTGGTGGTGCTGTTCAAATCTTCTACTACACAGTGGGAGGAAGTAGAAACAGTATCACAGCTGACCCATAGCCTGTACAGAGAGACCCACAAAGCTAACCCTAGCGAATATATGTCCCTATAATAAAAAGCAGCACATACAGTATATAATGGGTCATTTACTTTGATCCTGCATGCAAGAGAACTAATAGAGTGCAAAAGCACACCCTGTAACATAAGTTTGCCTCTTTATATGGTAAGGCCTCACCTGGAGTATGCAGTGTAGTTTTGGGCTCCAGTCCTTAAAGGACAAGGAAAGTTAAAGGGATACTGTCATGGGAAAAAAAAAATTTCAAAATGAATCAGTTAATAGTGCTGCTCCAGCAGAATTCTGCACTGAAATCCATTTCTCAAAAGAGCAAAGAGATTTTTTTATATTCAATTTTGAAATCTGACATGGGGCTAGACATATTGTCAATTTCCCAGCTGCCCCAAGTCATGTGACTGTGCTCTGATAAACTTCAATCACTCTTTACTGCTGTACTGCAAGTTGGAGTGATATCAAATTTACACAAAAAGTCTCTAAACGCAATACACTGCACAAAATGCAAAATATGCACCAGAAATGAAAAAAGTTAGTCCTTTAGTTTAGTTTCCTCCTGCCGGTGCTACTTCAGTCTCTCAACTGTGGAATGCTTCATATAGGATAAAAAATGGATCAGCGCTTTTGGCAACGGAGTCAAGCTCACCAGAAACAAAAAAAGGGGAGAATAAATGGACATATAGTGTAGTATATTTGAGACGGTAGTTTCACACCAAGTGCTTGTGTGTAGAATTTATATTGTGTTTTATTAATTCCCCTTTTCCATATTCCCCTTTATTTTGGTCCTCCACTTTGGGGGCTGTGCTTATTTTCACTTTACAGCATGCATGTGTGTCTTCCACCAAGGAATGGCTAGTTGGAGTGATATCACCCCTCTCCCTTTCCCCCCCAGCAGCCAAACAAAAGAACAATGGGAAGGTAACCAGATAACAGCTCCCTAACACAAGATAACAGCTGCCTGGTAGATCTAAGAACAACACTCAATAGTTAAAACCCATGTCCCACTGAGACACATTCAGTTACATTGAGAAGAAAAAACAGCAGCCTGCCAGAAAGCATTTCTCTCCTAAAGTGCAGGTACAAGTCACATGACCGGGGGCAGCTGGGAAATTGACAAAATGTCTAGCCCCATGTCAGATTTCAAAATTGAATATATAAAAAAAAAAACTGTTTGCTCTTTTGAGAAATGGATTTCAGTGCAGAATTCTGCAGGAGCAGCACTATTAGCTGATGGGTTTTGAAAAAAACATGTCATTTCAGATGACAGGATCCCTTTAAACTAAAAAAAGTAGGCTAGAAATGTTGTACATTGTGTTTTGGACTTCTGTACCAGCCCAAGGCAACCACAGCCCTTTAAAAATCTTCTTTTCTGCTGATTCACTGCACATGCTCTGTGCTGCTGCCACTTATTGAGCTTAGGGGCCCACTCACAATATACAGTACACATAGAATAGAAATGTCACAATATAAGGCTGATTAGTAATTAATACAGATAATTACTACATGGCAGCACAGAAACCAGTGCAATTAGCATCAGAATTTAATAATCAGCCCTGTAGCATCAGCTTATATTACAGACGAACCACATTTTCTGCTGGATAATTAGTGATGAGCCCTAAGCTTAGCTTCTCAACAGCTGCTCAGAGCCCACTGAGCATGTGAGTGTCACAGACACTTTCCAAGATGGTGACCCCCTGTGACAAGTTTGAAGTCCTGGATCATTGCTGCTATTGACAAGCTGAAACGTTAGGCTGGTGCAATAAGTGCCCTATTCATCTTTAGGGTTTAATTCTCCTTTAAGAAGTATATAAATGAGCTAGAGAGAGGGCAGAGACTAAGTGCAACTAAACTGGTTAGAGGGATGGAAGATTTCAATTATAAGGGTTCAAGGTTGGGGTTGTTTTCTCTGGAAAAAAGGCGCTTGCGAGGGGACATGATTACACTTTACAAGTACATTAGAGGACATTATAGACAAATAGCAGGGGATCTTTTTACTCATAAAGTGAATCACCGTACCAGAGGCCTCCCCTTCAGACTAGAAGAAAAGAACTTTCATTTGAAGCAACGTAGGGGGTTCTTCACAGTCAGGACAGCGAGGTTGTGGAATGCACTGCCGGGTGATGTTGTGATGCTGATTCAGTTAATGCTTTTAAAGGAGAATTCAACCTGTGGGGGAAAAAACCCATATCCCCCACCCCAGGTAGACCCCCTCCCTACAGGCTAACTACCCAGCGGGGAAATGCCCCATCTCACTGCAGATTCTTCCAGTGGAGTTGCACACATCCATCTTCCGCATCCTGTGGATACGGTGGATTTCACCCATGTTGCACTTTGCCTTGCCCCTTAACAGCTCTTTTAAGATAAAATATCCTAGGTAAATGATTCATTTGCAACCTGTTACCCCCAGTTGTTACTAAACAGATAAATTATATCATAACATATAATAGCAAATCATGATATCGACTGATTTTCAGATGGGCAAGAGAAGCGAATCACTGACTGGGTATCCCTAAGGCAAACACCGGCTAATGTGTATCTACAAATGACTACACAAGGTAATGATAAGTAACCTATACAATACTCCCCTGCCCTACACTAACTGGGCCTCATTAATCCATTAAACTACACAGTTAGGGGGAGATGCATTAAGTGTGACAAATAAAGTACAATTCTAGAGTTAAAGATGGTACCAACAGTTACTTGGCAGCGTGAGCAGCATGTATTCTAAATGTGCAGCAGATTTGTTAAAATTGGTGGTATTTAAATAAACGTATAACTGTTATCAGGCATAATGACCCTTTGTTCTTGGTAAAATGTCGACTTCCAGTTGATTGCTGTCAAAGTCTGTTCCATTGAATGCTTTGATTGAGGATATTGTGGCTTTGTCTATTGCGCTAGAGTTCCTCCTACGTGATTTATCAACAACAAAAAAAGTAGCAGGTGCCTCTCACTCAAGCCTGTGGCTGTTTGCCATCATCGTGAGCAGCGTTTCTCACACCTAGTCATTAAAAACAAGCTCTGTTCTTTATAAGGAGACAAAAAGAGCACATACATATGACCAGGTGGGTAGAGGTCAGGCATTGATGCCCCTTAGTTCACTAACACCTTCATTACTAAGTAGATAAAAACACAGAAGTAGCGTTGCCAAGACCGATACAGAGTAGAACCACCCTCTCTACTTCATTACAATAGTGTTAGAGTTATATCTAATATGGCATGATACAAACACCATTAAAGGAGAAGGAAAAGTAAAGTGTCTGGAGGTACCCAAGTTGGGACTATGCTTCTGTTCTTCAATGTTTCTTCTGTTCCTTCATCCTATTTACCCACCCCAGCCAAGTGCATGCAGAGTACAGATCGCTTTCACCACTTTCTATACTCGACATGTGCTTAGTTTCAATAGGTGCAACTTATTTTTATGGATAGACACAAAGGTCTTCATTAGGGTATACATGTATATAGTTATGGGCTCTAGTCAAAGCCAGCAACATGGAAGAGGCTGCTGTTCTTCAAGCAAGGTATTGAGAAAGCTAGACAGCTCTCCTAACACGAGCACTTGGACTAGAACTTAAAGCATTGACTAAATGCCCCCATTTAAAATTATTAAGGGGGTTTTCTCTTTAGAAAGAATTATGTCAACTTCATGGGTGTCCAAATACACTGTAGGGCAGGTCATGTGTTAGCATAAGGCTGACCCTAAATGCCAGATTTGGTAGGGCAGTTTTGAACACATGGCCCAACTGCATGGGAATAAATGGCAGGTTGGAGTTGGTTTTGACAGATCCTGTCGATAATCTGCCCTGTTTGAAAATGTCATCTGCTGATGCACCAAATGAAATTGAATGAGATTCTTGAATGAACTGGGAATGTTCTGGTTATAGAAAGTGTTTGGTATAACAACGAAGGAAAGAAGTTTTACGGACAAACATTTCCTTAGCGAGAGTCAATAACAGGGTCAATTTAGTGATAAAGAAATAGGGATGTCCTCAAAAACATTAATTGGCCCACAGATGTGGACATGCATGAAAACACAGCATTTATATTGTTTAAGACATTAAAATGATACACATTTCAAAAAATCATACCCATATCATAGCCAAGTCAACCCCTGGACCCAGCATTCTGAGGATGACAATTGTTGGTGGAATTGCTTGTAAGGCTAAGTCAAGGAAGCAAGCTGACTTCCTAAGCCACATAGTCCTACAAGGTTGGGCATCAGCCAAAAAAAAGTCATAATCAGGATATCAGGTCCTGGGGTGGGTTTACAGGAATGATTTTTTTTTTTTTTTTTCAAATAGTATTAATATTCTTTTAAAGGGATTTTATCATGGACAACATGCTTTTTTTTTTCAAAATACACCAGTTAATAACGCTCCTCCAGCAGTATCCTGCATTGAAATCAAGTAGATATGCGAATAGCACTCAACAGCAAAGCACCCGAGCCTCACAACTCTTTCATTTACTGTATATTAAGTAGGACTAACAACAGGTTATCTGAAAGCAGTTACATTGTGTAGTGCTGACTCTTTCTGAAAGTGCAGGGTCAGACACAATGACCTTAGATGGCTTCCTACACACCAGTATTACTATATTATAACGAAATAAATAAATACACTAATTTGTTCAAGAATAACATTGAGGGGCAGATTTATCAAGGGTCGAAGTGAAAATTTTAAGTAAAAAAAAAAATAGAATTTCAAGCTATTTTTTGTATACTATCGAATAGGCCAAAATCTGAATATCAAAATTTTTCACGTATTGTCTCTTTAAAACTTCGACTTCAATCATTCACCATCTAAATTGCTGTTTTAGCCTATGGCGGACCTCCTAGAATGGAGTCATTTGGTGGACTTTGAAAAATCGAAGTCTTTTGGGGCAAATACTTTGAATCGAATTCGATCGAATGCGCTAAAACTTTGATTCGTACAATTCGAATACAGCCTATTCACCTGAAGTTGAAAACTTAGTTTTTTTTAAAATAAATTTCGATTGGTCTTTTTTTTTATTCGCATTTCGAAGTTATGGCAGTTCAGAAAAGCTCCCATTACTTCGTAATTCGACCCTTCATAAATCTGTCCCTTAGTGATAAAAACTGCACCATAAAAATCATGACAGAATCCCTTCATGGAGACATAATATTTGGTGAATAACGAGTCCCCAATGATAAAATAGTATTAAACATGAGGTTTCTTAGCTGAATCAACAGCAAAACAGAATTGAATATTTCTTAAACTGCAATGCCAATTGAATTTGTGCAAACCAATGTGTTTGCCACTCCTCTTGTGCATTGCAACAGATAGAGAAACTGGCAGTTGCAGCACGTACATAGGCAAGACAGGTGCTATCCATAATAATCGCCTATTCAACACGATCCTTCGCTCCATGTACAGAAAGAAATAGACAAACCTCATTAACTCCAGTATGAACAACCCAACTGAAAGGCCGCAGAGGCAGGAGAATATATGATATTAGGGTCATTTGCATTTAAGATGAAACATGACGACCATGATATAAATTGATAATTAGAAATAAGGGTGGGGGGAGGAATTAAAGCAATATATGAATATAAGCACATTAAAATGCAATCCTACATTTAGGGAAATGAGGTGAATTTGCAATGCATGTGTTGGGAAATACAAAATTACTCCTGATTTGCCTACTGTGTATAAAATGGATATACTGGCAAATATCATAACTGCAAATATCTATCTATGCTAGTTATGTAATATAAGGTACAGCGTTTGCTAGGGTTCATATCATTTATAGCAACCAATCAGCAGTTAGCATATTTGATCACCTCTTTAAATGTAAACATCTTATTGGTTGCTATGGGTCATCAGTCTGGTGTTGGATAGTCCACTGGTCAAGGTCAATTCCAGAACATGAACCACTTCAAGGCAGTAATGTTATCCTCTGTACTGCAGTTATCTATATCCAGCAGTAGAGCAGCATTTTAGGAAACAAATATTCGCTCAGCTGAAGGCACCATCACTATAGTTTGTATATAATGACAAATAGCGAGGGAAGAGAAACAAGAATATAAACACATTGCTCTGCTCCAATTTCATGAACGTCCATAGTGCTGGGGAGTTCAGACTATGATCCAACAGCTCTGAAAGATTTATATAAAAATCAGTCACTAACCCACGCTTTGGTCTGGGCCTGCCATTGTCACAGCAAATTTTGCCGACAAAAATAAAAAAATAAAAATTGCAATTATGCTTCTCATTCGTTAGCGTGTTGAGTGGAGTCTTGCAGGTCTCCAGAGGATGCAGTGAATTTGACAGAACCAAGGAGGAAGCACATAATATATCAAATCAACATTTAAAACAATTCTAAAGTCCTCTGTCTCTTTGCTGATTTGGGCTGCCAGTGTATTGCTCACTTCATTAAACTGATCTGCGGTATTAATATGCTGCACCACGCGTTCCGCTTCTGGGATTAGGAAAACACTTGGACTTCGGGCGGTATGTAGCAGACAAAAAAGAAAGGAAGGACGGGAGGGGTTCGATGAAGCACACTGTGCATGGTTTAATGGCACGGCAATATAACTTGCTATTTTGGGAAGCTTACAGTTATTTATTTTGAGCCCTTAAACAGGCTTTTGGGGAAGCCCAAGCTGAGACATGAAAGGCCACAACCTCCACAGGCAAAATTGTTCAAGCTACACACTTATTATTGATTGAGAGGAAACGTTTGATAGATAGAAACATAATACAACTGAACTATATAGCTCAGCATCTTTTGTGTGACTAATGGAATTTGTAGTTCTCAACAATAAGAAGTGTGCAGTCTCAGGGGCACATTTACTAATGGTCGAATATCAAGGGTTAATTAACCCTCGATATTTGACCCTCAAAGTTAAATCCTTTGACTTCGAATATCGAAGTCGAAGGATTTAGCGCTATTCGTTCGATCGAAGGATTTTAATCCATCGATCGAATGATTTTCCTTCTATCAGACCTTCCCCATAGGCTAACATTGATGCTCGGTAGGTTTTAGGTGGCGAAGTAGGAGGTCAAAGTTTTTTTTAAAGAGACAGTACTTTGACTATCGTATAGTCAAATGATTTTTAGTTCGAATCGTTCGATTCAAAGTCGTAGTCGAAGGTCGAAGTAGCCAATTTGATGGTTGAAGTAGCCAAAGAAATACTTCGAAATTTGAAGTATTTTTTATTCTATTCCTTCACTCGAACTAAGTAAATGTGCCCCTTAGTGTCGGGCCCAAACTGTCAGCTGGGGGAGTGAGCACTATGTAACAAGAGTCCAAATCTAATGTCCTCCAGAGGGTGAATGCTGATTACATTAAGGAGCAAAATTCAAATACCATCTGTTGGTTTTCTTTCTGGTATTAAGTTTGAGTGTAAGCCTTGTGGCCGAGGAGCTGAACAGGACACAAACAAACATGCTGGAGTGACAGCAGCATATTAAAGGGACAGTATAGCCACTTGGCCAATATAAGGGTAATGGATAGGGCTTGTGATGAACATACTTTGTTTCTATTGCTTTAATCATGTTATTGTTCTTGTTATTTCTTGACCTCAGGGCAAACAGGGAAATTGAAGCTACTCCATGTTTGGTTCTTTAGGTACATAATAAATGCCAAAAAGTCACAATAAGGGGTGAATGGAGGAGGTTGTTTATACAAAGATCAGTGTCTGTAGTTAAAATAGGAGGAAGAAAGGAGGAAGTTTCCGCACACCGGAGTACTTTAAAATCTGAAATCTTTATTGATCCATAATGATGAGCACACGGCATGTCTAGCTTGATGGATTTCGGGCGCAGGCGCCATTAATCATAAGCATGCGCCTGCGCTCGAAACGCGTCAAGTTGTGTGCTGTGATGCATCGTTCCCTGTTAGATTAAAGGAGAGTGCTCCTGCTCAGGCTTTCTCTTTTCATTTAAACAATTGATTAAGTGAAGCAGATGTGAAATACAATTTTTTTTTAATAAATGTGAACTGTTTTGGAGCTGTACTGGTGCTGTTGCTCTTTCTGGTACAGAGGATACTGCCTTTTTCTACCCAACGTGTATCTGGTGAGAGGGTGGGTTACATGGGACTCTTTCTCTCAGATGGACCCTTGCTGTAGGAAAGAGAATAAACCACACTGATATCTCACACACATATCCATCTCTATATAACTTGGGTGCCAGTGGTTCTTAAAAACAATTGACTGTTTCTTTGCTGGATCTCAGGTGTTACTTCAGAATGATACAGGATAAAATGACTTCCCAAATATGGTTACTTTCCTTGATGGTATAAGGCACAGACAAGGCATTAGTTATAGTCAGAAGATACTACTCACTAATGAGCGAACTATTCATGAACCTGGTCACTTGAGTCCCTATGTTTTGTTTCACTACTTAATTTGGAACCATGAAAGACAAGAGACCTCCCGTCTGTAAAATTTCACTCCAGGTGCACATGCCCCAGACCTTCAGCTGAGAGGAGTAATCACACAACCAAAAAACTCCTATGATTAATGTGATTACTGTAATAAAAATAAATATTTTTTGTTAATAAAAAAATTTTAACCTGCATTTTTGACTGAGGTCTGGTTTGTGCCAGCCTTGGTTCTACATGGTCGTGTGATCACTCAATTTGTAAAAGTTGCCCCTATATGGAGTGACCCTGTTTGGCAGTTAATAAGGAAGACTTTCCATTCTGACAGCTAGACAATGGCAGTTAACACAAGGCCAAATTGAGAACTGAGCCATCAATACCTTCAGAAACTGTTGGGAAAGGAAAGAAGATGAAAATACATATTATTTTGGCTCTTTATATCTCCATTGGGCAACCCCATTAAATCCACATGTGAATATAAGGTGGCATCTAAACAAATGCTTCTGCAGGTGAATAATGGTGTTTTGCATGAAACAGGTTGGCAAAGCAATAATTCATAAGTTTACAGGTTACAGGAATGTGCAGAGCAATACAATAGTGCAGCTGTTTGTAGATATGTCTGAACCACCTGGGATAGAGGACTTGGAACAGGTGGGGCGGCTCAGCAGAATTCCCAGTTATGTTCCTCACCAGGTCTGAGGTTTCTAGATAATCTACTTCTGTGCATTTTGGAAATGGTGAGAAAGAGAAAGCCTCTGGAAGAAATATGTACTAACCTTTCCATGATTCCTTTTCCCTTGAGTAGAGAAAACCAAGCAACATTTTACATTCCTTTTAAATTTAACCAGGCCCTGTTATACAAGTGCTAATGAAAACAGAGGGTCCAAAGACCTGTAGCCACCTCACCAATGGTCAGAGGGAAAGAAATAAGAGGAGAGCCCCAAAAATCAATCAATTAAATAGGAGGCATTCAACTTGAAAACAATTTGGAAGCTGCAATTCCAAAACATCTGGAACCCATAACTACCCTCCAGCAACTGGTGAATTCAAACTCCTAGCATTCCCCCAATATCACCATGAAGCTTAGAGCTCAAGGCCGGATTTCTCTGATACAAATAGCATGTTCACCAAGGACAATTACCAGGCATGAAACTCACAAAATCATGGAGGTATCCTGCCTTAAGTGTATTAAATAACCCCCCATGGTATAAAGATGTCTGTCCTACGCACATCATGGCAGCATTGAATGACACCGAGTGAAATGGAAACCACTTATGTTTAATAAAACGACTTCTAATGAAAAGTACAGTAGGAACAAGGTTATTTAAAATGGCAGTTCAGCACCGTATTGTTGCAAATGGCTCATTTAGCCACAAACTGTCAGTCTACTACATCATCACAGAATCAGTGAATTAGGTAGAAATTATCAAATGCATGAACGTTAGGTGCTAATGATTGCCTAGCAGCACACAGGATCACGTGCAGTGAAAAATAACTTTGCACATCAAATCAAGTGCAAGATACCAAGGTAATGTTCATGCATTTATCTGAACATTCGATTATAGGGTGCCATAGTCTGCTTAAAAAAAAAGACTGAGGATATATTGTTTAATTCGAACAAGAAGATGGATAAAATTGCAAAAAAAAAAAAAAAAAATGATTCTAGGCTAATGAGATTTATCATTTAAAGTATAGTAATAAATGCATGTTAAGTAATGAAATTAATGATATTAGGAATATACGCCACCACTTTGGTGATAAAGTTATTGCATTATAAATTGCTTATGTATTATACTGTGCTAAGTGAGTCCCATAACCCTGTCAGATTCTGTGCAGTAATAGATGGAATGAGGGATATACTGTAAGTAGCCAACCAATAAAGGGGCCTGTGCCCAGACCCAATGCCATGAATAATGCTCCCAGAACACTCTGTAGGATAAATACAGTACCAATATCATCCATAATAACCCCAGACTACAATGTAGGATAAATAAAGTGCTAATGTCATCCATAATAACCCCAGAACACCCTGTAGGATGAATACAGTGCGAGTATCATCCATAATAAGATAAGAACAGACTGTAGGATAAATACTGTATAAATACAGTGTCAATAGTATCCAAAATAAACCCTGAATACACCATAGTATAAATACAGTGCCAATGTCAACAATAATAACCCTGTGCCACACTGCATTATGAATACAGCATCAATGTCTTCCGAAAATAACACCACAACATACTTTAGGATAAATACAGTGCCAATGTCATCCATAATAACCAAAGAAGACACTTTAGGATAAGTAGAGTGAAATGTCATTATGATAAAACCAGAACACATTGTACAGTAAACACAGTGACAATGCTTTCCATAAAACCCCCACTTGGTTGGAAAAATACCGTACCAATTTAATCTGCAATAACCCAAGTTTGTAGGATAAATACAGTGCAAGTATCATCCAAACCCCAGAAAACACTGTAGTATAAATATAGCATCAATTACATCCATAATAACTGCATAACACACTGAAGGATAACTACAATGTCAACAGTAAATAACCCCAGAACACACTGTAGGATAAATACAATGTCAACAATAAATACCGTAACCCCATAACACACTGTAGGATATATACAATGTCAATGCCATCCTAAAAATCCCCCAAACATACTATAGTATAAATACAGTGCCAATGCCATCCATAATAATCCCAGAACACACTTTAGGATAAGTAAGGTGACAATGCCATTATAATAAAACCAGATCTCATGATTGGATAAATACAGTGACAATGCCATCCATAATAACACCATTTTGTAGGTAAACAGTGTCAATGTCATCCATAATAACCCCAATTTGTAAATACCTTGCATCCACAATAACGCCAGAACACACTGTAGGATACAGTGCCACTAGCATCCATATTAACCCAAGAACACACTGCAGAATAAATACATCATCCATAATAATCCCAGAACACAATATAGGGTAAATACAGTGCCAATGTCATCCAAAATAACCCAAGAATTTACTGTAGGATACAGTGCCAATGTTATCCATAATAACCCCACATTTTAGGATAAATTCAATGCTAATGTCATCCTAAATATCCCTCAAACATACTATAGTATAAATACAGTGCCAATGCCATCCATAATAATCCCAGAACATACTGTCGGATAAGTAAAGTGACAATGCCATTATAATTAAATCAGATATCGTAGGATAAATACAATGCAATTGTCCTTACATAATAACTCCAGAACACATTGTAGATAAATGCAATGCCATTGCCCTCCATAATAACCCCAGAACACATTGTAGATAGAGTGCCATTGTCCTCCATAATAACCCCAGAACACATTGTAGATAAATGCAGTGTCATTGTCCTCCATAATAACCCCAGAACACAATATAGGGTAAATACAGTGCCAATATTATCCAAAATAGGGATGCACCGAATCCACTATTTTGGATTCGGCCGAACCCCCAAATCCTTTGTGAAAGATTCGGCCGAATACCGAACCGAATCGGAACCCTAATTTGCATATGCAAATTAGGGGTGGGAAGTGAAAAATAATTTAACTTCCTTGTTTTGTGACGAAAAGTCACGCAATTTCCCTCCCCACCCCTAATTTGCATATGCAAATTAGGATTCGGATTGGCCGGGCAGAAGGATTCGGCCGAATCCGAATCCTGCTGAAAAAGGCCGAATCCTGGCCGAATCCCGAACCGAATCCTGGATTCGGTGCATCCCTAATCCAAAATAACCCAAGAATTTACTGTAGGATACAGTGCCAATGTTATCCATAATAACCCCACATTTTAGGATAAATTCAATGCTAATGTCATCCTAAATATCCCTCAAACATACTATAGTATAAATACAGTGCCAATGCCATCCATAATAACCCCAGAACATACTGTAGGATAAGAAAAGTGACAATGCCATTATAATGAAACCAGATATCATTGTAGGATAAATACAATGCAATTGTCCTCCATAATAACCCCAGAACACATTGTAGATAAATGCAGTGCCATTGTCCTCCATAATAACCCCAGAACACATTGTAGATAAATGCAGTGCCATTGTCCTCCATAATAACCCCAGAACACATTGTAGATAAATACAGTGCCATTGTCCTCCATAAAAACCCCAGAACACATTGTAGATAAATACAGTGCCATTGTCCTCCATAATAACCCCAGAACACATTGTAGATAAATGCAGTGCCATTGTCCTCCATTATAACCCCAGAACACATTGTAGATAAATGCAGTGCCAATTTCATCCATAATGCCACAGAATACATTGCAGCATAAATGTGATGCAAATTTTATCAAAATCACTGGTTTAAAGCATAATAAGTCCATCCTGTTTATGATCAGCCACTTCCCCTAAGGGGCTGAGACAATGCTTTGCTCTATGAACAGGCAAAATACTAGCAGAATCCCCTACTAAAGCATGAGCTTTACAAGTTTCCATTTTGTCCTAATGCCACAAAAGCAGTTGTGTCCTAAATGAACCCTGCAGTTATATATTATGCACGTATAGTAATGTATATAGCTAGTTACATGCCACAATGGTGCCGTATTTCCATTCGCTCGAAGACCGCAGTTTCCCATAGACACAAGTCATATTATCAATACATTATAAAGGGAATATTGATGAGGGGCTAAATAGCTTTTCTAAAACATGATTTATTTAACACATCTATTTTCAAAAACTTGTGATACAATGTTTGGGACTAATATAACAGATTTGTTTTATTCGTACTAAGGCCAAATATGCCATTTATCACAATTCCTCCAAGTGTCAAGTGTGACGCACAATAAGGAATTGGGTTGAATTCAAAGTTTCAGCCAAACTGAGAGATGCAGGTATGAATAGTAATAGGAGAATAATACTCACTCACTAAGATTCGGGACTATGAAAAGCCAAAGTCAAGGGAATTAAATTATCATTATATGTTCATTATATGGTTACTCCCTCACTTTTGATTATGTTCTATGGAAGGACTATGTACCCGAGCTGGGCCAAGAAGTCAAGGCATTTGTGGCACCACCTCCGCTCTCATGGTTAAAGGGGTGGTTCACCTTTAAGTTAGCTTTTATTATATTACAGAACGGGCAATTTTTAGCAACCTTTCAATTAATTTTCATTATTTCTTTTTTATTGTTTTATAGTTATTTGCCTTTTTCTTATGACTCTTTGCAGCTTTCAAATAGGCGTCGCTGACTCCCTTCTAAAAAGCAAATGGAAGGCTTCAAATGTATTGTTATTGCTACTTTGTATTACTGATCCTTCTATTCAGACCTCTCCTATTCATATTCCAGTGTCTTATTCAAATCAATGCATGGTTGCTACGGGAATTTGGACCCTAATTGCCAGACTGCTTAAGATGCAAATTGAAGAGCTGCTGAATAAAAAGCTAAATAACTCAAAAACCTTCAATAATAAAAAATGAAAACAAATTGCAAATTGTCTGAGAATATGAATCTCTACATCATACACGTATTCCGATTAGAAGAAAAGAGGTTCCGCCTAAGGGTTAGGACTCCACGGGCGTTTTTGTCGCGTTAAGCGAAAACGTAGGCATCAAGTCGGACGTGACGGAAAAAAGGTAAGTAATAGCATTGTCGGATGGTGTCGCAGCATTGATCTGACGCGACATGACTGAGGGATGCAGACGCGGCACGATGCAGTGTCGGACTGGCCCGGCGGGACACCGGGAAAAAACCCGGTGGGCCCCGACCCTCGTGGGCCCCCGCCGGGCCAGACCCCCTTCTAATAGTATAAAAAATTTTAAAAAGTTTCCGGCGATGCGCATCGCATCACCGCTTGCGCATGCGCAACGGCACTTGCGCACCGAGAAGCGCCGCTTGCGCATGCGCATGGCGGCATTCGAGCGGCGCAGTAGGGGGGCCGGGGGCCCTGGACCAGCAGTCCCGGTGGGCCCCTGGCCCCCCAGTCCGACCCTGGCACGATGCGTCTGCATCCGACAGTTGTGTCGGATCAACGATGCAACTTCATCCAACATTTCCATATCTTACCTTATATCTGTCTCATCCTACGTGACGCCTGCATTTTTGAGCAGCGAGTCGGATTGTGCCAAATTCGCCCGTGGAGTCCTACCCTTAATATTGGGAAGGGGTTTGTTACAGTGAGAGCTGTGAAGATGTGGAATTGTCTCCCTGAATCAGTGGTACAGGCTGATACATTAGATAGCTTTAAGAAGGGGTTGGATGGTGTTTAGCAAGTGAGGGAATACAGGGTTATGGGAGATAGCTCATAGTACAAGTTGATCCAGGGACTGGTCCCATTGCCATATTGGAAGGAAGGAATTTTTCCCCCTCTGAGGCAAATTGGAGAGGCTTCAGATGAGGTTTTTCGCCTTCCTCTGGATCAACTGGCAGTTAGGCAGGTTAAAAGAAAGTTAAAAGGTTGAACTTGATGGACGTGTGTCTTTTTTCAACCTAACTTACTATGTTACTAAAAGGTTAAGAACCCCTTTGAGAAAAGTTAGTGATGGACATAGAAGAATTTGAAGAGACAAGGAGCTGGTCAAACATCAGCATCAAACATAGTGTGCTGCTATGTATACTGCAATAAAAATATATATTTTTTAAATTGGTTGCACCCTAGCAGTGGCGTAACTAGATTTTACTAGGCCCCACAGCAAATTATTTTTCAGATCCCCCAGTCTAGAGGTTGACGTGTTTTACCAATATTTATTAAATGATATATTAATTAGAGCATCATGGGGCCCCTATATCTCCTGGGCCCCCCGGCAGCCGCAGAGTCTGCTTCCTCTGTAGTTACGCCCCTGCACCCTAGGCCCGTGCCCCCTACCCTGAGTTCTGCTTTTGTCAGGCTACTTTTTAAAGAATTTTCCCATCAATTAGATAAAAAGCAAAAAAAAAGAGAAGACATGTACAGTAAAATTAGATGTAATTTGACATGAATATTTAGGATTGGGTTTACAACAGATGGTAAAAGCCTCGACAGACTATGATAGACTATGAAATGAATATAATTGTTATTTAAGAACACATGTTTATCCAGACAAAGGAATTGTGATTTTCCTCGCATTACTAAATAAAATACAGCTTGGGAGACGCTCAAATTGCGGCCTTGGCTGCAGCTTCCCACCAAACTTGAAATACACAATGAAGGCTTTCTGTTAGCTTATCTTCAATACCGGCTATTTAGGTTTAATCGTGTGCTAAACCCTATAAATTATACTGCGTTGTGTGCACCTTCCCTTCAATTAGATTTTTTTTTTTTGCTGCGGTTATTCTATTGAAGTTATGTTGGTGGGCTGGTATTATGGCCGCTTACTAGGTTTGTATCATACAGTATGTATTGTTATATTGGCTTCTTTAATGCGGGCCTTTACATAAGTTATACTTTATAAAGTGTCAGGCAAGGGATGTTTAACATGCAGGACCCCAGCTATTATATTCTTGGCATACCCGGAGTATAATATTTGTCATCAACGGTACCGAGCATTGTAGCGCCACTTATTCTTGGACAAGACAAATGTCCGATTCTCCCCAAGCTACAGTAAAACAAATGAAACAGTACCATATAGCTTCATATTTCCAATTCATACTCTCCCTGGACACCTACGTAACTAGAAACGTCTGATATTAACCTTAGCACCTTTATTTAATTATTAATGATGCCATAACCAGGATTTGCTTGAAACCCAGAACTTTTCACAAAAATATCCAGAATTATTTTCTCCAGTTGAACTCTTCCGGCATTCGGGAAAACCTTAAATCACTGGACAATTGAAAGGGATGACATTTTCTTTTGACATGAATATGCAAATTAGGGTTTGCAATTTGGTTATCTTAAAAAAAACCCCTTGCAAGTAACAGGGAACTTGAAGAAAGAATTGCTATGCTATGCAAATGGGTTCAGCAATGCCTAGACTCCTGGGCCATTTGGGAATTTGTTGGACTGGCAAACCCACAACCAACACCAGACCTTCCCTCAAATATCTAAGTTAATTTTTGATTCCCCCCCCTTCCTCCAAAACTCTGTAGCCTTTATATACTGCATTTGGAGTTGTAGACCTCATCGCCCAATGACTTATTTCTCTCTACCTTTCCTCCTCACTAGCTAAACAACCTCTGGTGTAGACCTTTCTTCCCTCTCATCATCTTAATTTTTAGCCCTCTTAAAGGGATACTGTCATGAGAAAAATTTTTTTTTTCCAAATAAATCAATTAATAGTGCTGCTCCAGCAGAATTCTGCACTGAAATCCATTTCTCAAAAGAGCAAACAGATTTTTTTATATTCAATTTTGAAATCTGACATGGTTCTAGAAATTTTGTCAATTTCCCAGCTGCCCCCAGTCATGTGACTTGTGCTCTGATAAACTTCAATCACTCTTTACTGCTGTACTGCAAGTTGGAGTGATATCACCCCTCCCTTTTCCCCCCAGCAGCCAATCAAAAGAACAATGGGAAGGTAACCAGATAGCAGCTCCCTAACACAAGATAACAGCTGCCTGATAGATCTAAGAACAGCACTCAATAGTAAAAACCCATGTCCCACTGAGACACATTCAGTTACATTGAGAAGGAAAAACAGCAGCCCTGCCAGAAAGCATTTCTCTCCTGAAGTGCAGGCACAAGTCACATGACTGGGGGCAGCTGGGAAATTGACAAAATGTCTAGCCCCATGTCAGATTTCAAAATTAAATATAAAAAAAAGTGTTTGCTCTTTTGAGAAATGGATTTCAGTGCAGAATTCTGCTGGAGCAGCACTATTAACTGATTCATTTTGACAGTATCCCTTTAACTCCCCACACCCCTTTGTTCTTTCCTACCCCTCTCCCCCCCAACACTATTTTTTTCTCTCTCCCCTCCTTCCCTTTCTTCCAATAAAATTGCATTACTGAATATGTCTTCTCTTTAGTATTTGTTAAAAATGTTACAGTTTTACCTTATAACACCATGATTGCTTCTGTACTGAATGCTATACTGTTATTGCTGATCTTATAATAAAAAATGTTACAAAAAATCTGTTGAAGAAAACTTAATTTTTTTTGTCTAAATCATAAATTGACTCCCACCTTGGAGCTAGAGCTCCTGGCCATTTTAAAGGAAAACCAGACACCCAGAATTAATACTTAACCAACAGATAGTTCATATCATAGTAAGTGACCACTTAAAGAATCTTACCAAATTGAGATATATATTGGTAAATATTTTCCTTTTATGTTTTTTTTTACCTTGAACCACCACTTTGTGATGGTCTGTGTGCTCCCCCAGAGGTCACCTGACCAGGAAGAAGTGTAAAAAAACTGTCTGTTTATTGGCTCATGTGACCTAACATGTATGTGTGCCCTTGGTTTGTTTGTGTGAACCGTAAATCCTGTGATCCCAGGGGCGGCCCTTACTTCTTAAAATGGCCATTTTCTATTTATGATTACACAATGGTGCATACTACTAAAAAGAGAGATTTTTGTACTTACCGTTAAATCTTTTTCTCTTGTCCTATATTGGGGGACACAGGCACCATGGGGATGAAGATCCTGCAGCTGGAGATGGACACTATGTTGCAAAAAATGACTCCGCCTCCTGCTCTGGGCTTCATCCCCTGCCTCCTCCTATTACCCTCAGTTTCAACCGAAGAAGGAGCAAAACAGCCCAAAACAGAAGAGAAGTTCAATAGAAAAAACACCCTCTAACAACAAACAATGAATGAAAGAGTAACCGAAGAAAAAATGAGCACAACGGTGCATGAAAAAACAGTATCAGTATTGGGAGGGAAGGCCTGTGTCCCCCAATATAGGACAAGAGAAAAAGATTTAACGGTAAGTACAAAAATCTCTCTTTCTCTTGCCTAATTGGGGGACACAGGCACCATGGGGATGTCCCAAAGCACCCCCAAGGGTGGGATACTGTCCACTAAGGTGCCGAGCAAATGGCTGCCCGTAACACCTTCCTCCCAAAGGCGGCATCGGCTGAAGCGTGCGTGTGGAGCCTGTAGAAGCGAGTGAAAGTATGGAGGGATGCCCACGTGGCCGCTCTACATATTTGGTCTGCAGAAGCTTGGTGTCGGAATGCCCACGAAGTGCTGAGGGACCGTGTAGAATGGGCTCTCACCTTGAGAGGAGGAACTTTACCCCTGACAGAGTAGGCTCTGGAAATGATGGACCTGATCCACTTGGATAAAGTCGTCTTGGCTGCCTTGGAACCACGTTTGGCCCCGTTAGGGATAATGAAAAGGGCATCTGTTTTCCGAAGAGATTCAGTGGCCTTTATGTAGCATGATATTGCCCTGACAACATCAAGGTTGTGCAGCTTTCGTTCGATGGGATTCTTGGGATCCGGGCAAAGGGAAGGCACCACTATGTCCTGGTTCAAATGGAAGTCTGAGACCACCTTAGGCAAAAATTCGGGAGTGGGTCGGAGTACGACCTTGTCCATGTGAACAACCGTGAATGGAGATTTACAAGAAAGTGCCGCAAGTTCAGAGACTCTCCTGGCCGAAGTGATAGCTAGAAGGAAGACCACCTTTTCAGTAAGAGTTGACAGAGGGATCTGATCCAGCGGTTCAAACGGGTCTTCCTGAAGGACAGAAAGGACGAGATTGAGGTCCCACGGAGGTACGGGGCAACGATACGGAGGTATTAAGCGGGTCGCCCCCTGTAAGAAAGTTCTGATGTTGGGACTCAGAGCAAGCTTAGTCTGTAGTAGGATGGACAGAGCCGAGACCTGTACCTTCAGTGAGCTCAAAGCTAACCCCTTCGTAAGTCCGTCTTGCAGAAAGGATAAAATCTCCCCTTCCTGAGCAGTCTGGGGGTTCGCATCCCGATGTTCGACACCACGTTATGAAGGCTTTCCAGACCCTGTGGTATATCTTAGCCGACACAGGTTTCCGTGCACGAAGCATGGTAGGAATCGCTTCCCGGGGTGCTCCTGATCTCCGTAGAATCAAGGCTTCAAGAGCCACGCCGTTAAAGCCCAGAGACGAGAATTCGGGTGGGCTATTGGACCCTGCGTGAGAAGGTCTGGCCTTTGAGGAAGATGAAACGGCTCGTCTGCTGCCATGGTCACTATGTCCGCGAACCACGCCCGTCGGGGCCAAAAAGGTGCCACCAGGATGGTCAGCGTTCCTTCTCTCTTTATTTTCTTGACGACCTTTGGCAGAAGAGCGAGAGGGGGGAAGATGTAGACCCTGGAGAACGGCCAGGGAATCACTAGGGCGTCTACTGCGTGAGCCAGAGGGTCCAGGCTTCTTGAGACGAATCTTTGAACACGTCTGTTGCTCCTGGACGCCATGAGATCTATTTCCGGTAACCCCCACTTGTCCGTGATGAGTTGGAACACCTCCTGGTGGAGACACCATTCCCCTTGATCGATCGTCTCCCTGCTCAGATAGTCCGCTAACCAATTGTCTACTCCGGGTATGTGGACTGCGGAGATAGCCGGAACGTTGCACTCTGCCCATTTTAGGATCGCTTGGGCCTCCTTGAGGGCTGCGAGACTTCTGGTTCCTCCCTGATGATTTATGTAGGCTACAGCCGTCACGTTGTCGGATTGGATCCGGACAGGCTGTCCCCGTAAGAGTGGTGCTGTGCTTTCGAGGGAGTAGCGTATGGCTCTGAGCTCCAGAAGGTTGATGGGAAGAGTCTTCTCCGCCTGAGTCCATAGGCCCTGTACAGTGGTTTGGCCCAGGACTCCGCCCCACCCCCGTAGGCTGGCGTCTGTGGTCTGGTCCGTCCAGTGATGGGGGGGAAAGGGTTTTCCCCCGGCAGTTCGAAGTGGGTGTAGCCACCAGTGTAGAGAGAGTAGTACTCGACCCGGAATGGATATCAGTCGATCGAGGTTGGTGCGATCCCTGCGTTGGTGCAGAAGGATGAGGTGCTGGAGGGGTCTGGTGTGGGATTGTGCATAGGGAATGGCAGGAAAGGAGGCTACCATTGTGCCCAGAGTCTGCATGGCTGACCGAAGAGGGACGGTGGAGTACGTCAAGAGTGAGCGAATCCGACTCTGAAGAACCTTGGTCTTCTCTGGTGGCAGGAAGGCTCTCCCGCGACTGGAGTCCAGAACCAGGCCAAGATATTCTATTGTTTGAGTCGGGTGCAGGTGTGACTTGTTGAAGTTGATTGTCCACCCCAGTTCTGTCAGAGTCCTCAGGACCAGGGTGGTATGGAGTAGGGTCACGGGTGCAGATGGACCTTTGACGAGGAGATCGTCCAAATATGGAATGACGATAATTCCCTGGAGTCGTAGTTGCTCCAAGGCTGCCGCCATGACCTTGGTGAAGGTGCGAGGGGCCGACGAGAGGCCGAATGGGAGAGCTACGAACTGCCAATGTTCTCCGTTTGTGTAAAACCTGAGGAAGCCGTGATGGGCGGGATGGATCGGTACATGGAGATAAGCGTCCTTGATGTCGATGACTGTCATGAATTCGTTCTCTTCCATGGAGGCTAGAACAGACTGTATGGACTCCATTTTGAAATGGCACTTCCTGACGAAAGGATTGAGATCCTTGAGATCTAACACCGGTCTGAGAGAGCCGTCTTTTTTGGGAACCATGAAAAGGTTGGAATAGTATCCTCTTCTCCTGGCATATGAAGGGACGGGTTGGATGGTGCCCGCCTTTGCGAGGTCGTGAACGATCGACATGAATTTTGTTCGTTCTGAGGCTTTGGTTGGAATTCTGGACACGAAAAATCTGGTGGGAGGTGTATGGGTGAAATCTATCAGAAGTCCCTGTGATACCACCCGGAGAACCCACTGATCTTGAATCCTGTCTTGCCATACCTCCCGAAAGGATTTGAGTCTGCCTCCTAAGGGGATCCTGTCGGGAGGGGGCACACCTTCATGCAGTGTGAGGTTTGTCCTGCGAGGACTTGGAAGTAGTCTTGGGGGATGACCAGGATTGTCTTTGTTTGCCCTGGAAGCGGGAGCGAAAATTAGAGGCGGACTTGTCCGATTGCGTCCTTGACCTTTGACCTTGCCTGAAGGGACGAAAAAATGGTCTCCTTTTGAAGGGTGGTCTCTTGGCACGGTTTTGAGGTAGTAGTGTACTCTTACCCCCGGTCGCCTGGGAAATGATCTTATCTAGTTCGGTGCCGAAGAGAAGTTTTCCTTGGAAGGGTATGCTTACTAGGGAACGCTTGGACGTGAGGTCGGCGGACCAAGATTTTAGCCACAAAAATCTGCGAGCGGCTACTGACTGGGCTGAAGCTTGAGCGACCATCCTTGCTGCGTCAAGTGCCGCGTCCCCAATGTATGTAGTGGCATCAGCAATTTGGGAAAGTAAGTTGTCTGTGGTCGGATCTTCGGACCCGATGAGTTGAGCCACTTGTTCTACCCAGACTTCCATGGCCTTTGCCACCCAGGCTACAGCGAAAATCGGTCGGAATGCAGACCCAGAGGCTGTGAAGGAGGATTTGCAGTAACCCTCTAGACGTTTGTCTATGGGATCCTTGAATGCGGCCGCGTCGGCGACCGGTATGGTGGTATTTCTGGAAAGTCTAGAAACTGGAGGATCCACTGCGGGAGGTGAAGACCAAAGATCAATGCACTCTTTGGGAAAAGGATATGTCTGGGTGAAACGTTTTGAGAGTTGTACCCTGTGGTCAGGATTTTTCCATTGGGACTTGATAATTTCGTCGAGCTGTTCGTAAGCGGGGAATACGCATGAGCTCTTCTTATGTCTTTTAAAAATGTTCTTTGCAGGTTCAACCGAAGAAGAGACATCCTCTATGTTCAGTGTGTTAAGAACTGCTTGGATAAGTCCTTCTACTTCTCCTTGTGTCCTAGGAGTGTCTAGGTCTGGATCAGGATGATCCTGTTCAGAGTCGTCAGCGGAGAGGACCTGACCTTCCTCATCAGAGAGGGAGAGTTGTGCCCCAGGTGAATTCGGAGGGGACGTGGCCTGACGTTTTGAGGTTCCAGGTCGGAAATCAGAATGTGCAGGTTGAGACAAACGCTCGAGAACCTTGTCCAGGGTCTCGGGAATGCGGGCCAGATGCTGAATGCCTGCGAGTGAGAGGGAAATGGCCCTAAGCAGTTCAGAGTCTGAGTTAGGTGTAGTGGGTAGTGAGTCAGGTTGTCTGCAGACCCCACACAAAGAATCAGCCGAGGCCGTATTAAATTTGGTTTTACAATTTGAGCAGGCTAAAAAAGAAACCTGTGGGTGTGATTGAGCTGAGGACTTGTTGGTCCTGGGCTCTTCTGCCTTGTTAGCCATTGTGCTCCTTCTCCGAAGTGAAAAAGGAGTATGGTGGAAGCTCCAAACAAAAATTTTTTTTTTTTTTTTTTTTTTTTTTTTTTGAGGCAGGGGTAAGTTGGTCTGGGTAAAATGGACTGGAGTAACTCCCCTTGGCGTTTGGTAGCCTGTGGAGACAAAACATAGATAAACTAATGTAATTCCCTCTGTCCCATTCTCCCTAGAGAATATGCAGTATAGAGGATAGACCCCTAGCAGCACTGGGCAAGATAAATAAGGGTAT